>CM067338.1:73228819-74478819 GCA_034376525.1 Nicotiana benthamiana | reverse complement strand
ACCAAATTTGGTTCAAATTCTTTCTCGTGTCTTGATTATTTTATCTATTTTCACTCTGATACTTTGAGTATGAGTATCTTCATATTTTTGGGGTTTCCAATCTCTGGTTCGGACAAGATTTGATTCGCTTATGTCCTTTTTATAAACCTAGCTATATTTTTTGATTGAATACGTCTAGATCTTTTTAGATCTAAAATGATTTTGTGTTTGTATAGTATTTCTCCATTAAGATAGGGGTGGGCATCGGTCGGTTCAGTTTGGTTATGAATATTATCGATTTAACATATCAGTTATCGGTTTACGAATTTGACAAACTGATAACCCAACCGATAAGATATCGGTAATCAATTATTGATTAATCTGATATCGATCATTATCTATTAGATTATCGGTTTACCGATAAGATAACTCAATATAGAGTTAAGTAAAAAAAAAGACAAATCACTGGAGTTAAGCAAAAAAGAGAAGAACTCACATATAGTATACTACCCATTTCTGCATTCTTTCAAGTGGCCACATCTAGAATAGTATTGATTCTTCAAAAATAGTACAACCGTTGTCCAAATACATAAATAATAATACAAAGAAGTAGCAATTTCACTTTAAAATTAAGAAGTCCAAACATATAGTACTAATAATCCAAGATGAATTGGATGTTATTTGTCAAATGCCTAACCTGAAAAAAGAAATCATAGAGCAAAACCTTGATCTGCGCATGGGCAATACTAACACAGAAATGAAAAACACCAAGAATGCAAGAAAAATGTTGTCCAGTTGTCAAAGCTTAGCATACTTTACAGAAAAACAATGTTAACAAATATACCCGAAACTGACGAAGATTGTCGATTGAGAATTAATAAGTGTGAAAAGAAATTGGTAATTGCTATTGGTTGCACAAGGTGAGCTCACAAAATAAATAAACGAAAATTTTAAAAAAATAAAGAATCATTAACAGTCAAAAATACCAATATGAAGATGAATTTTGTTATAGAAATTAAAGCCTAATGTATAGGATTAAAGACTTACACTATGAGTAACTATTAAGGTCTATGAAAAATGAAAATGAAGCAACTATAGAGTGTAACTGATAAAGAATAGGAGAAAATGAACTACAGTCCTAGCATATGT
The DNA here is from genome assembly GCA_034376525.1 of Nicotiana benthamiana. NCBI lineage: Eukaryota > Viridiplantae > Streptophyta > Magnoliopsida > Solanales > Solanaceae > Nicotiana > Nicotiana benthamiana. The sequence continues at coordinate 74,477,691 of CM067338.1, read as the reverse complement.
ATATACTTAAGGGTAAAGTTATAATTTTATTAATTCTTATTGGATTATCGGTTAACCCATTAACAAAATTAGTAATCTGAGGCCCGAACCGGTAATCCAGTAGTGAAACAATGCTAAACCGTTAGCGAACTATTAACCCAATAACCCGATACTGATAACCCTACAAACAATTAACGGTTTGGGTTATCGGTTTTACTCGATATATGCCCAGCCCTACTTTAAGATTTTGTGTTCTTACTATTCTTATTAACCGATTTCGTTTACTCTAAAAGCTAGGGTTTTGATTTCTAAGGGATTTCTGCAAAAAAGTATTAGCGCTTAAATGTTCTCATCTCTGACTTTCTTATTTACTCTTTGACTAATTGTTACTTGATTTAAACCCGCTCCGTGTATATATCTTTGTGTTTTTGGGGTTTTGATTATTTGATTGTCTATCCTGTTGTCTTTTACCCCTTTACCTTTAATCTTATCAATTAAGTATTTATTGATTTTATTACCCAAATTAGGGCTTGAATTTAGTACCCCACGTCTCCTTATTAATATTTCATATGTTTACCTTATTTATGCGATTAATTATCCTTGCGACTGGCTCGATTTTGTGTTTTGACTTTTAGTTGACATCTGGACCTACTACTTACCTTATTTAGACCTCAATCTCAGATGCCGACTTATTCCATGTTATATTAAGCGGTACCTCCATGATTGTGCCTATTAATTTATTCATGTTAATCCCTAATTGACTGATTGATTGATCTCTTTGTCTTATTGGTGTGCCATTGATTCTCCTACCTTATTTGGTTTTCACTCTACTATGTGCTATAAAACCCTCCATTGTTATGATTTTCAAAAACACATGCTCATACTCAGATACCTATACTTACAAGCACACACTGATACACAACCTCACTTACACAATTTCAGGTTCTTTGATTTGTTGCACTGTCAAGCTGGCTGAAATCCGAGGCTAGACTCTTGGATTTCATTCGTCTTCACCTTCCTGTTTGCTATCTCCTTAACTGATATGCCTCCATTTCTATTATCATGTTCTCTTCTATATGCTATGTAGTTATACTTCAATATGATTCTATTTGACCTTATGTTTCCTATTTATTGCTCTCTTAACTAGTATGTCTTAATTCATGTTACCATGTTCTATTCTATATATGCTATGTAGTTAGTCTATTATTGACCTCGACATGTTCATGTTTGATACATGATTCCTGGTCATCTTGTTATGCCTCAATTATTGTTGTTCCATGTTATTATATGATTAATGTGCTTCCAACTGCGATATGTTTCTATTTGCCATGTGTTTCTTGTTTGTATTCTTCCTTACTAGTATGCCTCAAATCTTGTTAATTTGCTTTGTTCTGTATGGCTATGTGATGGGCTTACATTAGCATGTCCGACCCATGATATTTGTTTACTTCTTTCTAGACTATAGAGCTTCAGTTCCTGCTATCATGTGCTATATGTTTGTTTTGTTAGTTATTCGCATGTTTTTGTTCAATATATATATATATATATATATATATATATATATATATATATATATATATATATATATATGTATATATATATACATACATACATACATACATATCAATATAAGTCTACCTAGTGATAGCTAATAAACTAAGTTATATGAAACCCTGTCTAAATCAATTATATGTTCCATGTTTTGAATATGGCTGGATACTACAAGCATGTAATGTGTCCAAATCTATCTGTTAAAGTGTCCTTGCGTTTGCGATCACTGATATAACTATCCAGTCTAAACAGATATCAATCTCCCTGAATCATGTGCGGAGTATGGATACTGTTTGTACGACTCTGTTTGCAACCCTTGTAGCTTGAATCTATTTGCTTATAAAATTAAATTGTTTTCTAAATTTGTCCCCCTTACCTTCTATGTACTAGTTTTCAAATTTCTACTATTAGTCCTTTAGGTTCCAACCACCCGCACTATGAGCACTGCCTAGCGTCCCTGAAACTCTTTTGAACTCTGACATATTGGGGATGGTTTTACAACCCTTTATGAATTCTGTGTTGAATACGTGGCTCTAGTGTGAGCATTTCCCGGGGTCCTTGAGGCTCTTTGGGAAATTTGACACAGTGAGGCTCCTTGTAGTATAATGATTCTTATTGTGTAATTTATTCATATTGGCCTGTAATAAATAGATATGGTGTTATTAGTAAAAGCTATGGGTTACATTATCATATCTTTTGTTGGAATTGGGTAGAAATCCTCTCTATAGGACTTAACTATGTTGATTGCACTATGTGGATACTATACTGACCTTGCCTGTAGAATTTTTATGATTGTTTGATTCTATGCTACACATCTGCATGTTAGAAGCCCTGCTTATAGGACTTTATGTTTAATTCTATGCATTAAAAATCATGCTTATAGGATCTACATGTATTTTCAACTCAACGTGCACTACTAACCATGTCCATAGGGTTCTGTCTGTTCGATTAATAATTTTTTTTGGCGATGTGCTTAAGAATTTTGTCCACATATAATTAATAAAAATCATGCCTATAGGTTTAAAATTGTATATACCATGCATATACGATTTCAAAAATCAGTTTCTGCACTTAGAAATCATGCCTATAGGTTTACAATTGTGGATACCATGCTTGTACGATTTCAAAATCAATTTTTGCACTTAGAAATCATGCCTATAGATTTACAATTGTAGATATCATGCCTATAGGATTTCAAAAATCAATTTCTTCACTTAGAAATCCTGCCTATAAGGTTTTAATAATTAGTTTTCTGCAATTTAGATATCATGCCTATAGGCAATAAGTATAAAATCAGTCTTGACACTTCAAAATAAGTTTCTACACTTAGAAATCATGCCAATAGGAAATAAAGGAATCAATTTCTGCATTTGGAAAGCATGCCTATAAGATTTAAAATAAAATCGACGTGCTAAAATCAGTAACTGGTTTACAATATAGATACCATATTTATAGGCTTCTTTCCGACTATCACTTAGGAAAGGTTATAAGTTAATTAAATTATGGGTCTAAAAATTATTACTGCTTGTTTGACATATGCGTAGATTCACAGTATTAATGAACATTAGTATGCAAGTGATAGGTACTCGTCTACTTGCTTAATAAACTGTTGTGTATTTTATTTGTGATCATTAAATATCCTGCTTATAGGATCCTAAAATCAATTAAAGTTGTCTGTTTGAACAACGTACATTTGTTTGTCCACTTGTGGAGGTTAATATGAGCACACTTAATTACTCTTTATGCGACAATCCTACTAGACTTTTGTTTGTCGCTTAGTTTTCTCCTTTTAAACAATATAGGTGAGTCTAGAACCGCCTTAAATAGAGGCCCTAAACACCTCTAGGGCCATAGGTAAGGGAGGGGTAGTGCATGTATATGATACGTAGTGGATGTTATTAGAATGCTTAGGTAATAGTTGAAAAGGGGAGAGTAATTAGGAAGTAAAGGAAATGATGATATGTGCTGTAATGCTATGTGTAGCACCCCAACTTGGGGACGATTACCAAGTATTACATGGAAGTGATCCTATAGGCTAAAAAATCTAGGACTCCTTTTACTCCTTGTTTTTAAAGTAGTATTTGTTTGTTTAATTTGCTTTATTTACTTATAAGACTAATTCGCTTAAGCTGATTTGCCGGGATCCACCGTTGTGGAGCTCGAGAGGTACCTAACACCTTCCACTCAAGGTAATTTTGAGCCCTTACCCAATCTCTAGTAATATAAACTAGTACACTAGTTATTTGTTCTAGGTGTCCTAACACACTTTAATCCGTTAGGTGGCTACTCTTCAAATCTCTTACCTAATTCTGAAATAAAAGGAGTTGTCCCAAAAATATCGAAATTCGGATTCCGTGAGGAAAAAGCAGCCGTGATAGACGTTTGTTGTTAGATTCATATATTTTAAATTTTAAAATAAACAAGATAGTAAAAAAGAAAAATAGTGTAAGTGAATCCCTTGATTTAAAACAAAAATAGTGTAACTGAATTCTTTAAGTTAATGCACTAATAATAAATTATATATAAAGTGTAAGTAATCCTTATTTAGGACGAGTGACATATAAAATTAGGATAATTTTAATTAATAAATTTCAAATATTATATAGGATGCAAAAGATCTTTATAGCACTCATTAGCCACATTTCTGCCTGATCTTCTAAAAATAGTCAATATTAGGGAGTTTTGAATTATCTGAAAATTTATGACATAATCTTGGAGTTTCACTTGTAAAATACAAAACCTTAAGGCAATATTTTCCGATACGAGGGGGACGTGGTTTTTTATGAATTTTTTCCAATAGACCTGGGTTAGACATTGTAGCCCGGTAACAATGGTAATTGCCGTACATAACATTTTTCATTTAAACATAGGGGTTTTGATAAAATTATTCATAAAAATTAAATTATTTATTCTTATCTATCAATTTATTTTTTTATTTGTAAACTAATTACATTTTCTGCTCATAGTAGGTTTTGTAAAAAATTTGTCTTTATTTTCCATTTCTTTTTTATTTCTATACTTCTTCTTTTTTTCTTTTCTCCTTTTCTTTTTTTCTCATTTTCTTCTTATTTTTTTCCTTTTTCCTATTCTAATTTCATTTTACTTTTCTTTTTATATTTCTTTTCTCTTCATAATATAATTTCATTTACTAATTTATTATGTTTTATTATTCTTTTATATATATATATATATTATTACAATAGAAAAATCAAATTGTTTATCAATTAAATGTAGCTAATACAATCAAAAAAATATTAACTAATATTTGATACCAATATAGTATATAGTCATACCACTAGGGTATACAATTCTACGCAAAGAGCTTAAAAAGTTTAATTCAATTATCAAACTGAAATAATATCAGTTGTCAATAAAAATTTTAATAAATTCTAAAAGGATCTAATTGTAAGAGTATACCGTTACATTATATAGCTTACCATAATTTTATTTTATTTTTGCATTTTTAATTTGCTGCTCATATTAGGTAAAAGCTTAAACAAATTAAAAGGGAAAAGGCAAGTGAACGTAGGGGTAATAAGAATACTATTACAGTATATTGTATATTACTATAATATATTGTTACAATATCTTGCATATTATTAAAATATACCATAACAATATATTTGTATACTATAACGGTATATTGTTATAGTATAACTATATACTCCTACATTATATTAGTACACTGTAGCGGTATATTGTTAGGTAATTAGTGTTCTTCTTCGATTGTTATTGTAGTTGTGTTCTTCTTCGATTTTCAACTGAATATTTCGATCTCAATCACTCAAATCATCTCTAAGTCTCAACTAAACTGACTCAGCATTTATTACAATTGCCAATCAATATTTTAATCGCGCCCATCAAAATCTAGTCAAACAATTACAAATTTGAGAAATGCAATTTATGATTTTCAAGTTTCAAGGTCTTTCAATAGTTGATCAAATTTTTCTTAAAATAAATCATCATGAACTTCTCACAAGATATTAGAAATAATTATTTGTAACATTGGACGTACAAAATAGCAAAATAGTTATTTTGCTTATCATTAAACCATATCAAATTTGACTCATTAAAATCAAAATAAAAAATTGGGCAGTGACTCGAACAAACACAAACACTACGAGAAAATATGATAAATGCAAGGCGGAGATAGTATTTTGTTGCGGGAAGAAAAAACGGGAAGAAAGGAAAGGAGAAAAGGAAGTTTTAAGGAGGAAAGATGTTGGTAAGACAATTGAAAAATTGGTGGATGGGTAATAATTTTTGTTGGCTTAGGTAGGTATAGTAATTATCATTAAAATTGGTAAAATCTGATTATTATTTTGGATTTAGTGGATAGTTAATGTAGTTTCCTCTTAAACAAAAGGAAAACAACCTTCATTACCCAATAATTTTAATTAAAATACCGGTAGATCATCTGTCATTGTTTCTATTTCGTGATAGAAACCTTTAAAACAACTTGAAGATTTCTTTTTTCTAAACAAAATGAAAAATTATTAAAGAATTATTATTGGGATCAAAATAATGAGACATGATGCGAAAATTCAACAAAGTAAACTTATTAACGATAAATCAGACTACAAAGATAAATAGACTAAAATAGACATCGTATATTTATATGGATTCAATTGACCTACATATAAGACAACTAATATAAAAGAAAAAACTATGGAAAAACTAATTTCTTCCAAAATAAAACTCTCATAAGGACTACATTATGGATATTATTTTTGTGTTATTGTGTGAAAAAGAAGAATTCTTAATTTATAGAAGTATAAAAGGAATAATTATGGCCCTTATCACTTAGCCCGACGAACTAACAAAAATTGTCACAAGTTTGAAATCATTACTCTATTTGGCCTAGATTGTTCGTAACATGAAAGAACTTTTCAATCTTTAGTCCACATTAATTATTTTAATGGTTATATTTAATTTTTATTTTTATTTTCATTTTCTACTCTCCTTTTTCACGCCATTGATGTCTTTATTCTCTTCTTCTTCTTTTTTTTCTTTCACCCAAACAGATCATAAAAGTAAAGAGAAGTTGAAATTTCCCTTTGCTCGAGTTACTCACTAGACGGATTCTACTCTGCTCTTCGTTGCAGAACTACGTTCCTTTCCTTTTTTCTGAACTCAAAACAAAAGTGAACAAAATGTGGATTTTGCATATAAGAATCCTCATTTTTTTTCACCAATTTATTATTTTATTTTGTTTCAATTCTCTCTTTTTATACAAAATGTGGTTGCAATGTAAGAGAATTGAAGAATGGAAATCTACCATTGAAGGTCATTCAAAGCTTTGCTTTCGAAAATCAAATTTCTATTGAGTTTGTTAGTTATTTGGATTGGCAGTTATTCAAATTGATTTAAAACATCAAAGGAGTTCAAGTTTTAAATTTGAAGTAAATCTGAGCAATATTTGAGTTAAATTTCAGAAAAGACACAACGAAGAAGATGAAGTCAATTTTTGTATAATGATGTATAATAGTGTATATGGGTGTACAAAACCCCCTTATACACTATTATACACTTTTATACACCTTTATACAAGCGTCTGTAGATGAGCTTCTTCCATGTTTTCAATTACAATCTCTTATACACTATATTTGCAAACCCCATATCGCAAATAGTATATGTGATACCTACCGCTGAACAAATAGTTGGAAAATAAGAATTTTTCATTCATTCTTCAATTTTTCAAAACCTAAAACACAAGAGGTGATTTTGCAAAGACTTTTCCTTCCCATATCATAAGTAAGTGATTCTTAACTAGTTTCTTTCAATCTTTCACCTCTTTTTACAAGATTTTAACCTAGAATCTAAGATTTTCGTGGTGAAATTGGGGGGGGGGGGGTGGTTGGGTAGAAACTAGGGATTTGATAAAAGGGGAAAACGGGAATTTTAATTCATTCTTCATGTTTTCAAAACCTAAAACACAAGGGGCGGATTTTCTAAAACTTTACCTTTCCCAAATCATAAGTAAGTGATTTTTAACTAGTTTCTTTCAATCTTTCACCTCATTTTAGAAGATTTAACCTAGAATCTAAGATTTTTATGGTGAAATTGGGGGTTTTTGGGTAGAAACTAGGGATTTGATAAATTTAGGATTTAGACCTCACATTGAGGTCGGATTCAAAATTTAATTACATATTCGGGCACGGGGGTGAATTGGTGAACGGAGTTTGGTCCAAATCTCGAGTTTTGAGCAAGTGGGCACGAGATTGATTTTTGACCTTTTGGGAGAAATGTTGGAAAACCTAAATTTATGTATTGAAATTGATTCTTTTAGCAATATTTGATGTTATTAAGTTAACTATGGCTAGATACGAGTGGTTTGGAGGTGAAATCTAGAGGACAAATGGTAATTGAGTAGTGAATGACTTCCAGATCAATGTAAGTACCGTGTATAACTTTGACTCGAGGGATTAGGAAGCCTTGAATTATTTTCTATGGGAATATCCATGTGAATGGCATATAGGTGGGGTGACGAGTACCGATGCACCACAAAATTATCTATTTTGCATGTTTCTTTCATGTTCTTCTTATATTGCCATTTCCTTGCCTTAACTGCTACATGTTTTACTGGTATTTATATGCTTAATTGCTACTGGTTAGACATTGTTTTTCATTGTTGAAGGTATTAGCTACCTCGTAGTTTTATTGTCTTACATTATTGTCTTAAACTAGTTTATCAGTGTTTTATGGTACGTTTTAGATTGGTTTCGCTGACTAGTATTATTTATGTGAAGTTTCATAATGTACAATCTTTCTATTTGCTTTGGTTTGAGGGTTAAATATTGTAAAGAGTTTTGAGTTAAATTGTGAAATTTTTGTACTGATTGAGCTAGATGCTGGTATGGTGGGATCAGGTTACGCGCTGCTACAGGAGGAATAAGGGCGATATATTAAGGAGGAATAAGGATGAAATAATATTATATGATGGGATCAATTTGTACGCCGTAACAGGAGGAATAAGGGTGGATCGATATGGAGTAATAAGGGTGAATATTCATATTGATATTGATTGGGATGCTCGCCGTATTAGTTTATGTGTTTATATATCTTCTACCGTGTAAGTTATTATGTAGCTTCGCATTTCACTTAAGGATTGCTTATTGCTGGATACTTATAAGATACTTTAGTTCTAAATTAATTCCTTGCAAGTTACTATTTTATTTTATCCTATCTTTCTTTCTGCTTTTATTACACACTGTATGCAGGTCATATTGTAATTGCCCCGCCTTAGCCTCATCACTACCTCATCGAGGTTAGGCTCGGCACTTACTAGTAGATGGGATCTATTTTACTGATACTGCACTCTGCACTTTTTATGCAGATTTTAGAGCAGGTAGTGGTTGATCGAGAGGTTGGGGGCAGATATTTTTAGCTAGGAGACCCAAGGTAGTCTTGTTGGCATCCGCATGCCTTGGCGTCCCCTTCTATGCTCCTGCATTTACTATTTTTACTTCCCTTCATAAACAATTGTATCTTCTTTCGGACAAATGTTTGTAGTAAATCTTAGTGTGTCGTGGATTGTGACCTTGGATTCTGGGTAGTAATAGTAATAGAATTGGTAATAGTATATAAATATAGAGGTTATTTACGTACTTCTGCATTTATTTCTACTTGTTTTAGCTTGTTCATTTTTAATAACTGAGACGTATATGAAATTGGTTAATAATACTCTAACATTGCCTTGCCTAGCAAATATAATTTTAGGTGTCATCATGGTTCAGATGGTGGAAATTTTGGGTCTTGATACCCGTGAGTGAGACTAGAGAGATTGATGACTGAGTGAGGCCGAAAGCATGATTATAAGTGACAATTATGGGATCAGGATACATGCCGCAACGGTTATGTTAATTTTATGATAACTCTTGGGATGTAAGAGCCCCTCGAAGTCTATGTCCACCACCAGTAAGCTCAGTTAATTATATTGAGGGATGGATATTCCTTGGACATAGATCTTATCTGAAGTATTATATACCAAGAGATGGATCTTCTCCACATGGTGTATTGGTGCTACTCAGTACTAAGTGAGCGTTGGTCAGTTGATGTATGCATTCCAAGATGAATCTTTCTTGGGCCGGATTGGTCATATACGGTACTGAATGATTGGGTATGATGAGCAGAAAGTCTGAGATATTGAGATTGAGTACTCTGAGGGTGTGAGTACCTGATTCATCTTTGAGATACATGGCATTGGTATGCATACATGACATACAAGCATAGAGATGCATTTTTCCTCATGTTGAACGGTATCACATCATTCATGAATTTTCACAAATATGGATATATGGGCGTAGAAAGGTATTTCGCACTTGCTACCTCGAAAGAAAATGAAATATCTTAATTATTGTTGAAAGGATTTTTAGAAAACTATCTCATATTCTTTTACGATTTCGGTACAGGATTTGGTTTCACTGATATATTTGAAAAGCAGAACTATTTTGAGGAATTATGAAAAACCCGAGCAGTTTAAATTCTGAGTTACTTCTTATATTATTTTCTATACATTGTTATGATCTGTTGTGGGATTCTTGGTGTTTGACTCGACCTATGTTCCAGCTCGTCACTACTTTCAACCTAATGTTAGGGTTTTTTACTCATTGAGTACATGTGGTTGATGTGATTGATGGGAGCAAGGATTGAAGATGTACATGTGTTCCGCTTGTAGCTTCCTCTTATTCATGGTAGCCTTAGATTTATAAAACTCTATTTTTGTCTTTTCAAACAAATGATGTATTTACTTCATACCAGATTGGTAAACTCTATTCCCAGAAGCTCATGATTTGTACTACCAATCCTTGGAAAATGTATAAGATTTAGAAATTTCTTTTGTTTAATTGTCTTATTAATATTATTGGAATTGGATTATTAGTTGGCTTACTTAGCGGGTTGGGTTAGATTCCATCACGACTAGTGGATTTTGGATCGTGACTATCATGTCCTCAAACTACCCCCTAGACGTGACTCACACCAAGCTAACAATACCTGCCAAGCGAACCCTTTCTCATGTGTTTAACCATTTATTCAAACTGTGAGAGAAAAATAAATGCAGGTTTAAAATTATTATTAATAATTAATGATGAAATACTTATCGACTAATATTTTAACTAATTGATATAAAACCAACAATCATTCGAATAATAAAACGCCCAAATCCCATACTAAGACCATGGAGTATCTAATAGAGTAATAGGAGTTTAACTGGCGGGTATCCAAACCCCAAAGAATAAAGAAAATAACTAACATGAGCTAGATGAAGCTGGCAACGAAAGCCGCCATGAACAATGTAGTGGCTCATCTCACCAATAGGATCTACTCGAACGAACTTGTCAGTCACTAGCTCTATCTCCCACAACGATATCTGCATAGATATGCAGGTAAGGAGTAAATTATACATAAACATAACTCAGTAAGATCCTCGATCTGCCACTTTAAATACCTCTGAAATAAGTGTTAGAAGATACAACCACACCACAACAAGAATAATATACTAAACATAATAATTATACAATAATACAATACATATGTACTAACAGACTAAATAACAATTAACTAACAATAACACACATATCTCCACACACTACACACCAAGGAGTTATCATAATAGTAGTAAAGGAAATTAACCAACACCTCTATGAGTCCACAACGGCACCACAATTATCAAAATATGTAACAGAGCATACACAATGCTTGCTGAAGCATAGACAATGCCCAAAATATATATAAAGAAGCTTACACAATGCTCTGGTGATGCACAAAGGGATACACAGTATCCCAACATCATGGATCACAGCAATATCAAACTATTAAGCCCAACATCATGGCTCACAACCGTATCAAACTATCAAAGCCAGCATTATGACTCATAGCTGTATCACACCGTCAAATAACTTATAAGACAATTTAGTATTTTGTTTCAATAAAATAATATATTCGAGACTAATCAAAGATCGCCGATTCTTCCAAGCTCACCCTTGTCCCAACACATGGACCAGACAGAGAAAATACATTTTTAAAGCGGATTTTAGAAAAGCAAGTATCAAAGCTTAAAGTCTCACTTACCTCAATATTATGATGACTCGATAGGTCATCTGGAGTTATAGAACCTAATTCTATATTTTGAATCATCCAATAGCTTCTTTAAGCCTTCCTACATATGTGTGCATAGTCCAGGTATTTTCGAAAGGCTTTTATGTTAAACACTGAAAACAACTATGAAAATTTGCCTTTAAAATCTATTTGAGTTCATTTCGGTTAATATTTTGAGAAAATAGCTCAGAATTTTTATTTTGATGATCTCGGTGGGTCCGTATCATGATTTACGACTTGGGCGTATGCCCACATTCGAATTCAGATGTCCCTAGCTTGAGTTTTCGTATTTTGTTTAAAATTTCAAGTTTGAAGGCTTAATGAATTTATAATTTTGACCAATGTTTTACTTGTTGATACCAGGTATGTATTTTGGTTCCGGAACCCAATATATGTCTGTTTCAATATTTATGAATCGTCTGTAAAATTTTGTAGAAAACGAAGTTAGTTTGGCGTAATTCAGATGTCTCCTTGTTAGTATAGAAGTTCTAAATTTTTGTTGAAGTTTTCATTTGATTTTGTGTTTGATTCATAGTTCTAGGTGTTATTTTGACGATTTGATCATGCGAGCAAGTTCATATGATTTTTTTGGACTTATGTGCATGTTTGGTTTGGAGCCCCGTAGGCTCGGATGAGTTTCGGATAGGCTACAGAGTGATTTGAACTTTAAAAACAATGTTGGTGTCCTTCATTCTAGTGTAGGTCTCTAACCTCGCAATTACAACATCAGGGTTCGCAATTGTGAAGAATTCAATTACTGCTGGGGTCGCAATTTCAAAGTGGGTAGGTCAGCCTGAGTTCGCATTTGCGATCGATGGATCATATTTGCGAGATGGCCAATATTCATAATTGCAAACAAACCATTGCAATTGCGATGATAGCAAAAATACTTGGACTTAGCAATTAGAGAGGTTTTCTCACAATTGCAAACCCCAGGTCGCAATTGCAATATTTGCAACTGCTCAAAAGCTGAGTTAGACGGGATTTCTTTCATTTCTTCAAAGTTTTAAACCTAGAAAATCCTAGAGGAGATTTTCCCAGGAGCACTTCTTCCCCAATTCATTGGTAAGTGATTCTAATCTATTTTCTTTCAATCTTCCATTACATTTCATAAGAATTTAACCTAAAATCACGGATTTTCATGGCGAAAATTGGGAGTTTTGGTAGAATTAGGAATTTTTGTAAAATTAGAATTTAGACATCAATTGAGGTTAGATTCTGAAACAAATTACATAATAGGGCTTGAGGGTGAATGGGTAATCGGGTTTTGGTCCAAATTTCGGGTTTGGATCAAGTGGGTCCGGGAGTTGACTTTTGTTGACTCTTTTAATAAGGACATTCATTGAATTTTTTGCCAATATGGTGGTTCCTAAGGCTTATTTTGAATCGTTTGGTTGGTAATTTGCTATATTTGGTTTGTTTGAAGGCTTGTTTAAAAGGCAAAGTTTTGGTTGAGTTTTGAGTTGATCTTTGGAGCGAGGTAAGTGTCGTGTTCAACCTTGATTTGAGGGATTAGGACTTGTTTGTCGATTTTCTACTAGTTTAAATGTTGGGTACAATGTATATGTGAGGTAATGAGTACTTATGTATTGTTGTTGGGCTAAATCATGCAGGTGACTTGTTTCTTATAATTTAATGCTTTCTTTGATCTTGATATCCATGCTTAGACTAGTTAATTACTAAATTGATCGTCCTTTCCGCATTTATGGACTATCTAAGATAATTGAATATTGTTTCTGAAGTTGAGGTTGGTATTGTGGAGCCATTTTTTATGTAAGGCTTGTCCTTACTCATTTAAATCCCTATTGTTATATGTTCATTGTTATTTCTGATCGGCGCAGGCAGTTCACATCACACTTATGGAGTGTTGTACAACGTGAGTTGGGCACTCAAATTGAGTTGAGCATAACGTTTCACCCCCAGACAGATGGACAGTCCAAGCGCACCATTCATATATTAGAGGATATTATTTGCGCCTATATTATGGATTTTGGGGGTTCTTGGGATCAGTTCTTTCCACTTGCAGAGTTTTCCTACTACAACACCTGCCAATCGAGTATTCAAATGGCTCTTTATAAGGCCTTATATAGGAGGAGGTTCCATTCACCAATTTGTTAGTTTGAGCCAACATAGGCTCGGTTGTTGTGTACCAATTTGGTTCAGGATGCGTTGGAAAAGTTCATGATGATTCAGGAACAACTTCGTACAGCACAATCCAGATAGAAGAGTTATGCCGATTGGAATGTTCGTAGTGTTGCATTCGTAATTAGAGGGAGGGTTTTTCTCTAGGCTTCACCCATGAAGGGTATGATGAGGTTAGGGGAGAAGGCCAAGTTGATCCCAAAGCATATCAGACCCTTTGAGATCCCTGAGAGACTTGGTGATGTGGCCTACAAGCTTGCATTGCCACCTAGCTTATTAGATTTCACCCAATGTTCCATTTCTCCATGCTTCAGAACTATCATGGTGATATATCCAATGTGTTAGATTTCAGCTCAGTCCAATTGGACAAGAATTTAACTTACTAGGAGTGTCACGCCCCAAAACTCGAGGAGCACAATCAGGGCTCAACCGGGTAAACCCGACTGAGCAAGCCTGTTAGGTTACACTCTACCTAAACTAGTTCATGGATAAATAGGAGATGGACTCCATTAATCATACTTTGTAAGTATTTCATTAAAAACTTCCATTTTAGTTCCATTAGTATCTTAAAACATAATTATCAAAATATTACAAGTTTTATAAATCCTTTTAATTCCAATACCCAACACTACTCGCAACCTGTCTACGGAGCCTCTAAACATAATGGAAGAGTAATCTAATATGGAAATGCAGGTAACAAGGCTCCGGTTATACCTCAAATATAAAGTACATTATGAATAGATGAAACAGGACCCAGAAACAAAGTGGGGATCACCAAGTCAACTTAAAGGATGATGCGGCACTAGCTATGACCAACACTGCTTTCTATTGAAACGCCTACATCTATTTAAAGACGTAGTGCCCCGGGCAAGAGGGACGTTAGTGCCATCGAATAGTACTAGTATGTATAACTAAACACCATCTAGTTAGAAAGAACTTTCATGCAATAATAAGGAAATCACAAGTATAACACAAAAGCTTTAAACGATCACAACATTATCAATAATAAAGAATCATACACTTTTTACATCATGTTTCCATAGCATTTAGTTTTTGGGGCATTTCACACTATTCATCATTGTTCACAATATTACTGCTTTCTTGAGCGGAGTCCGATCTCGACCCGATCGGATAGGTTGCCACATTTGAGACATATACTTCAATCACAATCTCATTTTCCCTTTTTCCAAAATTCATTCACAGTACCACCGCTATCTTAAGCAGAGTTTGATCTCGGCCCAACCGGCTAGGCCGCCTTACCAAGGCATTTTTCTCTTCTTATTAATCAATTTGTTTCACATATATCATTTCATAAGCACTTAGGGCCAGAACTTATCACATCATTCTTGGCACTAGGCCGCATTTTACATCTTTCCAAATTTCAATATTAGCTTGGCCATTTAGAACAGTAGGTGCACACAAGAGGAATTTAAATTGTAAGCATACATATGATTTAACGTGGAAGGTACAACAATGCAACTTCAATCTAAATTTAAGGTCTAATCATTTCAATACACAATTCATATCATTTTCCCCTTTCAAGTTATCAAGATAGCACGTTGATCATGTTGAGAAACATTTTTCACGCATATAAGGTTGCAACACCAATTCATGTAAAATAACTATCAAGGAAATAATTCAACTTTAACCTTACCATATTCACACAAACACCGATGAAGCTCAATTTCTAAAAGATGGGGTTTTAGCCATACATACCTTGTTTAAGCTTTCCTTAAGTTACTGTGACGATCCAAAAATTCTAGCAATCCCAATCTACTTTGAGATATAATAAAATTGAACACAAATTAGGAAGGTATTCATGGTTTCAGCTCATTTGAGCATTTTATCAAATACTAGTTGAGTATCTTGATTCAAATCTGTTTAACAAGATTTCATTCTTTCCCCAACCCAATATTTACTTATTTATGTTCAAAATTCTTCCCACAATCTAATTTGTACATGCATGTATACATAATGCTATTACTCCTAAGAATAATACTTATATAACCCATCTTTAGCTCCAAAGTCAAAATTAAAGTCTAATGTATAGAACCTTACCTCTTAGATAAAGAACATGTGATTGGGTTCTTTGATTCTTGAATACTTAAGAAAGAGATGGGTGATTATGAAGCTAGGCTCCTTCTCTCTCTCTCTCTCTCTCTCTCTCTCTCTCTCTCTCTCTATATATATATATATATATATATATATATATATATATATATATATATATATATATATATATGCTCTGAACTCTCTCTAAAATCAGTAGAAAATGACCCCAAATGAAGCCCCAAAGACTATATATTAAAATTAGGTAGGGTTATAAAAATATGAAGATTAACCCTCCGAATTCGGGTCTGCATTCGCATAATGGACCACAGAATATGCTAGCCGCAGACGCATTGCAAAACCTAGTGCCTAAAACTGGGCTACAGTGGTCCAATTTGAAACCTGATTTGTGATCGCAGATTGATTATACGGATTGCATAATACAGGATCGCATTTTTCCATCCTTTGGTAATTTGATCATAACTTTGTGTAGGAATGTCCAATTGACGACGGTTTGAAGCTTTGGAAACTAGACTCGAAGAACTTTAATATAATAGGTAGTTCATCACATAAAACCTTATACATACTTAGATATGCTCATTCAAAATAGGTACTTGTGCGAACTCTTTTGAAATTTTAGCCTATTATTAAATTTAATAACATGACATAGACTTAGGCCTCCCATTAGACACCCATATTATTTATTATAAGGCTTATACATTTTTTTACCAAATCCAATTGGTGCCCATCATGTTAATAATACATAAAACATTATAATTAGCCTACATGGCACCATGAAATCCTAATTTACTTAGTGAAATTTTTCGGAGCCTTACATTCTCCCCCGCTTAGGATCGTTCATCCTTGAATGAGTGGTAGAGCCCACCCCAAAAAACTAATGTAACATATCTCTTTTCTAACTTACCTCAAGTCCCTAAATTTTGACTAACTCCTAAATTGTACAGAAATTTCGGCAGAGACTCCTTTGTAACTATGACTATCCACTTGCCAAGGAACCACCAAAACCATCCTTAAAACACATCCACAACTAGACAAAGTACCATAATGTATACATCAATAACCCGAACCTCAGCAGTACAAGCACTACATTATCACGATGATACCTGGGGATGGTATGCACATTTTTAAATCATATCACCTAGAAGGTACTTTTCAAATCAAAACCAACTGCTATACCATCAAGAGAAAATACCTTATTTCTACAACAGTCTCAGTTTTCAATGTGGCCTCTTATGCTTACAGGCATTTCGATAACACATTCACGAAAACAACCCCGACATCCAAACTTATCTAACAAGGATGACGACTAGATACCTCACATAAGCTAACTATCCATTAACTTAACCTTCAATATTTTCCACCAAAATGATGCATAAGGGATTTCTGACTACCTTATTAGACATAGACATATGAAAACACTGAATACATGGAGAACAATGATGGGGAAACATCATACTTATTGCGTGGCCTAATATGAACTACACTTATTTCACATTCATTATCAATTCACGTAACATCTTCAGGGGGAAAAAATTGGGAACAACCTATTCGCTCTCCTAATTTCTAAATCTCTATGCGAACACACACGCTAAACCTTTGATGACCTTCAACGATTACACCAAGATGTGCTATCCTGAAATGACCATAAATATTACCTATCGAATATATGTGAACACATTGGGATGCTCCCTCTTTGACATGTTTGAACCTTCAATAACCAATAGATTTAATTCAATGAGGAGCAACAGATTTCAAGATCCGACTATTATTCAGGAACCCATTAATGCACTGAGTAGAGTATTTCATGAGGTTATATGCTAAGAAAAACTAAGATTACTATTAACAATACTGACATGATTAACCACTGCGACGACATCAACTATTATACAAGTAAGGCATAGGGGTAACTCATACATTGGCAATAGAAACCATTAAGGAGGAATGTTCAAGTACATGACCAGTCATCTCCTATAGTGTAGGGAAAATTAATTTATCAAAAATGAGAATACTCTAGTACCTTGAATGCGATATGGGTTTTAAATACATAAAGTTGAATTATACTCCTGACATTAGCTGACACAAGGAATCTATGCCATAAGCCCATGAGGATGAAAATGAAGTTAAACACTTATGAGATTATCATAATTCAAACATCTTAACCCTCCCTGAAAATTGATACTATATGAGAGAACTAAAGATAAGACAACTTGTCTTCCAAATCAATATGCTCATGATATGTGCAAAAATTTGAAGGCATCTAATCTCAACCTTTCACGAGTAAAACCACATAGCTAGGACATCTAAATGTTGGGACGAAATCATGTATTGGTTAGAGGCATATTAATGGTTAGCATGATGCTCTAGGGAGAAAGACAAATGACACTTCCATCCACCACAGGAGGTGGAATACCAAGGGTAGAAAATCTCCCCCTACATGGCAAAAATATAGTCAATTATGCTAGAAATTGAGTGAGAAGAAGGCCATGTAACCCATCCAATCTAACCTATTTAAGACTTTTGAAAAGGGGACACACATTGGTTTGAAATCATGGCAATTTTAGCTTGGACTTTAAGGAAAAATCATTACTTTTGAAACACGTGAGACAAGCCCTCGTAGTCCTACAAAATTGCCAACAATGGCAAAAAAGTACTTAAAACCATTACGAGTTGGTATAAAACAAGGCCTCAAAGTGCCCACATGGATAAGTTTGAAAGAATGAGACGTCTTAATGCATTTATTGGGGATCGGTAACCTAGATTATCTAGTCACAAGGACAATCAGAGAACGTATATGGAAAGAAAGTGAGATAGCCTATAGAAGTAATCTTTAGATTGTAACCACTAGGAAGGGTGGTAATATAAAGGGATTACGAGAAGCTAATTTCTTAAAAAGGATCTATGTATATAGTCACGTGATGTATAACTCTAGATTTAAAAAATCCAATTATGGTTAGCAACTATCCTTCACAAGGAAGCACTACAGCACCCTTCTATACAACCAACTATTACCCGCCAAACTGGGAGACGCTATAAGACTTGACTAGGAGAGAAGCTTTGGCATACGAATGTGTTACTAGGTGTATTTCTCATTGGTACCCCGAAAACCAAAACGCAAGAGTTAGAATCATAAGCAGATCGTTGGACTAGCACATGTGTAGATAATCCATTATTGAAAGGAGATCATTCAGTCTCAACAATTGCGGCATGCTATGAACCCTTGATGATCTTGAAGTGAGGTGGAAACTGAATGAGATACGCTTGGTCTTGACGTAGAGCCTAGTAAGGATTCTTATGATAAAGGAAGTGTTACAATGACCCATAGAAGGATATGTCCTTTTGTGGTTATTGAACAAGTGTTAGGAAACTAGCACAATGAATTCACTAACTAAGGAACACAATTAACACATGTTGTGATGGTGTAAAGAGGAAATAAACATTTGTTATGAGCTGGACATGCTTGTGCTATATTAACTCCCAACGGCAATACACGACCACATCATAGGCAACCACAATACTAGGAACAAAGTGAGCTACTTACTGCGAGATGTCCTAAGTGGACACGAAAGTTATACTAAGATAAAGAGACAAGATCTTCCTATGACAGGGATGTGAGGATTTCAATTTTCAGTGAGACTTTATGCACACGATGGCCATTTCAATTAACATGCAGTCATATGATAGGTGTTAAGGTATGGTCTTATATTCTAGACATTGAGAAGCTTTCATGATGATACTCGCAAAAGAGTAGTGTGATTGATCAAACCATATAAGCCATATACAGAAGTGAAGAAAAGAGTGACTCAAGAAGGATCGCAAAATCGAGATGCCATACATGGAACTTGACACCACATAGGTAAACTTTACGACAGTGCATGCATAGGCACAAGTTGGCAGATGTTGTCCATTTAAATAAAATATTCTCTAAGAAATTCATCGGATATAGTCCTTTGTTGAGAATTTCAGGAAAGAAAGTGTGAAGAATTAATCCTAGAGTTATAACCTCATTCAAGGATGTATTTATAGAATTAATTCCACAAGAGGATGTAAATAAGAGAATTTGTGATAGAGTGGATTCACAAGCAATACAACTCCTTCAAGGAGTAGGTACACACAAGTCTTTGTGACTTACGTCTCATTAAGACTATATTTATGAGGACTCTTTATTATAGATGTACATATACAACAAGAGTACGTTGGTTGTGCTAAGTAGTGACTTACTTGGTATATTTAGGTTTATAGGGCAATAACTTAATCGATGCCCCTCGACTCCATATCCCTAACGCATGTTGGTAACATACAGTTATACTATATGATCTGTTAGTGCAGAGACATTAATAGGAATAAGGATACTTCCCTTAGCAACACGGTTTACCAATCCCTCTATGGCTCGGTACATTTTCCTAACAAACGTTTGGGCAATCTCCCTCAGATTCAATGGTGGGGTTATTCCCTCCTTACTACATCTAAAATCATGAATTACTCGTCTTGAGGTTAAGAAATTGAATGGAAATTAGCTCCCTATCTTGAGCTCTACTGCACGATCTGGAGTATCAAAGAAGGGTGAAATTCCTTAATGTCCAAATAGCCTCCAACTTTGAGATTTGGTCGACTATACACCGATAAGAAAGAATCTACTATACACAGCTTCGAGACATCCTAGGACACTTTAAAACCTTAGGCTCTGATACCAAGTTTTTCACGCCCTAAAAATCGAGAAGCACAACCGGCGCTCAACCGGGTAAACCTGATTGAGCAAGCATGTTTGGTTTCACTCTACCTAAACCAGTTCATGGATAAATAGGAGATAGACTCCATTAATTATACTTAGTAAGTATTTCATTAACAACTTCAATTTCAGTTCTATTAGCATCTTAAAACATAATTATCAAAACATTACAGGTTTTGTAAATCCTTGCCAAACATCAATATTTCTACTTTAATTTCAATACCCAACACTACCCACAACCAATATACGTGGCCTTTAAACACAATGAAAGAGTAATGTAATATGGAAATGCCGGTAACAAGGCTCTGACTATACCTCAAATACAAAGTATATTATAAACAGATGAAATAAGACCCTGAAACAAACTGGGAATCACCAAGTCAGCTGAAAGGATGATGCGACACTAGCTGTGACCGACATTGCCTGCTATAGAAACACCTACATCCATTTAAAGACATATTGCCCTGGGAAAGAGAGACGTTAGTGCCATCAAATGGCACTATTATGTATAACTAAACACCATCTAGTTAGAAAGAACATTCATACAAACACAAGGAAATCACAAATATAACCCAAATGCTTTAAACGATCACAACACTATCAATAGTAAAGAATCATATAATTTTCACATTATGTTTCCATAGCATTTAGTTGTTGGGGCATTTCAAACTATTCATCTTTTTCACAATACCACTGCTTTCTTGAGCGGAGTCCGATCTCGACCCAATCGGCTAGGTCGCCTAATTTGAGACATATACTTCAATCATAATCTCATTTTTTTCTTTTTCAAAATTCATTCACAATACCATCGTGATCTTGAAAGTAGTATTTTTAAAAATATTTGCTTATTTTTATTTTAATAGAATTTAGCCCATTTTTCACTTTTAGTCTAATAGTAATATATAAAATTCGAAAATACAAAAAAAAATTAATTTTATATTTTATCTTTCTATTTAAGTTAAGGTCATTAGTCTTTTATAGTAATATTAATCTAAGTATGGTATCATTCTAATTAACTTTTCTCTGCTTTCATTTTTATATATAATTTTTGAAAGATGATTTTTTTATATAAATATAAGTTTATTTTAGTTAAAGTCAATTATTAGTATCTTAATAATATTTTGCTATTGATTTTTAGTCTTTGACCCTAATTTGGAAATCCAACAAAACCTAGCCCATTACACCCTTCTTCTTTAACCCTTCCCAGAAACCCTTCTTCAACCTTGGATATATACAAACCCTAGAGACTAAAAGGAGCTTCAGCCGTTCATGAAGGAACATACAGAAAATTAAGTGTCCTCTTCTTCAATAGGAAAGAAAAGCTAGCGGAACCCTAGCTAGAAAGAAAATCGAGCAGCTATTCTAGTCAGCCATTTTCTTCTTCAGTCATCTTCTCCAAGGGCCCTTTCATCATCTTCATGAAAACAACGATGGAGAAAACTTAGACAATCTAGCTGAACTCTAACCTACCAACAGGCATCATCTCCTCCATCCCAGTAGCGCCGAAAAGCAACCACCAGCCGCCGCCGGACCAATACCACCAAGCAGCAGCCGCCGCATCTCCCTTCCCCACCGTATCCTACGCCAAACAACCACCCTCTACGATACCAGACCCCTCGTTTCACCTCCTTCTTCTTCTTCACTAAACACAAAACCATGGCACACCTCTAATCTAGAAGCCCTAAGAGAGACGAGCAGCTAAGAACAACTAGCCAGCCCCGTTGCCGGAACTAGCCACTGCTCCTCCCTTCATTCGTCCCCATCACCCTCGACCAGTAGCCATCTCCACCTTCAGACCTTGGAACAACATAAAGAAGACTCACAAACAACAGACCCCCCTCCCATCATCAAACCAATAGCCATCGCAACTCCACCAAAAAAGACCCAGCTCACCGAAAAACGAACAGAAGTAGCCGCATCTCAGTCAGGTTTGAATTCCGTTAAAGACCCTTCGAGTTCGTCGAGGTCCGGTGCATCGAGGGCGCCAACAGTAGCCCTGGCCGAAGTTTCTTGTTCATTCCTTCAAAAACGTATTGCTATATAAAGGTCCATCCTTAACTTGATCTCTTAGCTTAAGTAGTTTCAGTTTTGACTATATTTCAAATCTTGTGTTGGTCAATCTCTGTGGCTCTTTTTGTTTGCCGTGATTCATTAGTTGAACTAGTACAGATGTTGAACAGTTTTGTCTAATATGATCCTAAATTCTTGAATGCAAATTTTAAAAAGGATACATGCTGTTGATTGTTGAAATATGGACCACAACCACGTTACTTTTTTTTTTTCATAGTGTTTTGGATGGATTTCCATATTTTAGCTTCTGCTTATTTGTTTCAATTTTGATATAAGATTAATTGGGTTAAATCACAACAACTCATTTGGATTTGAGTGTTAAGGTCGATTAGAGTATATTTGAAATAAAATAAGCCCGAAATGGATTTTTTTATTTTAGTTTTATTTCTATTTTTTATTATCTACTAGCAATATGTTTAGGCCGACCACACTAGGATAGGCAAATCTTAGGATTTTTGTTAGTTTTGAGGTAAGAGGTTGTTCCTTAGATCAATTTATCCGGGGAATGCTCCGAAGTATTTGCATATATTTTAAACAGGGAATGCCCCGAAGAACCATGTAAATATTTTTTAGGCCTTGATGAGCATGGTGGAGAAGTCATAGTATAGGTTAGCTTAGGATTTTTCTTTTCTTTTCCTTTTCTTTTTCTTTTACTAGGTGGGGATGACCTCGAGTTTCGTATTTGTTTATTTTGCTTTTCCGCGCTTAGTTTTACCTCAATCTGTATTCTAAAAGCTAACTTGATCAAGTATGCAACCGTATTAGTTACGGGACTTGGGGAGTGTCAAACACCTTCTCCCCGAGTCAACTGGACCCCCTTACCTGAATCTCTGGTGCAGACTTAGTTTTATAGTCCAAAAGTGTTTTCAAGGAAAGCTATTTTTAAAAACAATGACTTGGCACATGAACATCAAATATCAGGTGGCGACTCTGAGTTAATCCTTTCGAACACCATTTTTGTCACTTTTCATAATGAAAAATCCTTTTCACGCTTTACTAAATCCTTTTTATTTAATAAGAGGGTTAAGGGAGGATTGTTAATCAAGGGGCATGACATCTCTGGCAACTCTGCTGGGGAGTTGGAGGTTCGAGCTAGTACTTGATCTTATTGGCTTTTAGGATATTAGATTGAGGTTTTTATGTGTTTTGTTTGCTTTATTTGATTTTTTTTTTGTTTATGTTTTTTATTATTTGCTAGTTGCTTATTTATTTGTATTTTTTCTTTTATGTGTTATTACTTTATAAATTGTCATCATTTGCATAACCATGGATCTTCTTTCTGCAACAAGTCTCGGAGTACGCTGTTGGAAACACGTTCTCAAAGCATTATACTAAAACGTGTGTTCATATGTGTAGGTTTTGATGAATGACAAACAAGCGCAAATTGACATGTGACGAAGCTCAAGTACAAGCGCACAATTGATATATATATAACGAGATTCAAGCACAAGACCAAGTTTTATAGTTTTACATGAGTTGTTCTTAATTGTGATCTTGATCCGACAACTTGACTCATGACATGGCTTCTCTCGTAAAACTATTTTTACAAAATCATGCATATTTAAATTAATGCTAAATGATTTTAAATCATGCATATTTACTTTAGTCAAAATGATTTTTAAACATGCCTCTTAAATCTGGATAATCGATTATGTACTTATGATAATCGGTTATGTTAAGCCAAGACTGCATGACAATCGATTGTGAACTAATGACAATCGATTGTGTTAAGGCAGTGAGCATCAGGTTTTTCAAACCTGTATGACAATCGATTGTGAACCTTATGACAATCGATTGTGATTAGGCAGTGTACATCAAAGTTTTTCAAAACTCATAATAATCGATTGTGAAGAGACAGTGTCCATCAGATTTTTCAAAGTCACAAAATAATCGATTGTGAACATATGACAATCGATTGTGTTGAGGCAGCTTCTTCCAGACTTTTTCAAAGTTATTAAATAATCGATTGTGAGTATATAACAATCGATTGTCAAGAGGCAGTGTCTAAAATGATTTTCAAAGTCCGATAAATAATCGATTGTTAACATTGCAAAATCGATTGTGAAGCTGACCGTTGCCGTAAAGTTTTCAAATACCGTCAGGTAATCGATTGTTGATTTTGTACAATCGATTGTTGAAATTAAAATCTGGAAAGGATTTTTTGAACGTTGCTGAATAATCGATTATTGATTTTGTATAATCGATTGTTTTACGTAAAATCTGGAAATGATTTTTTGAACGTTGCTAATAATCGATTGTTGATCTTGGATAATCGATTGTTACGCGTAAAATCTGGGATTGATTTCTGGAACGATTGGCAAACAATCGATTGTGGCTTCTTGACAATCGATTGTCATTCAGTAAAATTAGCAACTCTTAATTGGCAATTAGGCAACGGTAATGCCAAGTTTTTCAACTATAAATACAGCTTCATTTCAGTGTTTTAAACACAATAACACACAACAACTGATCATACAATTGCTATAAGCTTGCATACTCTATTGCTAATCATTTTATATTCATTACATAAGTTTTGAGAGCCATAATCTTGTCCAAAGTTGTTGTGATCTTGAGCTTACTTCTTTTACTCATATCTACTCATTAAGGAGTGTTTAGTTTGAGTGTTTTAGTGTTTTGTACACTTGTAAGAGAATTGTGATTCGCTTGTTGTAAGGAACTTGTGTTTCCTTGGTTGAAGTCTTGGAGTGTTGTATCTCCGAGCAAAGGTGTTAAGGCGTGTGTCCTTAAGTTGTAAAGGTTTGTTGAGCACCCGTAAGCATGACAAGTTAGTGGAAAATCTCGAGAGAGTCTCTCGGGGACTGGACTAGCCACGTGTTGTGGTGAACCAGAATACATTGGTGCGTTCTTTCTTTTTGTTTATTTAACGCACTTATTTATTTCCTGCAAATTTTAATTTCCGCAAGTTTACGCTAAATTTTATTATAACGCTATTCACCCCCCCTCTAGCGTTAGGCGTATTATCTAACAATTGGTATCAGAGCCCAACTCTCTGAAGACTTAACAGTTTGAGAGAACCGTCCATGGCTTCTACTCGTGACTCTTTTGCAGGAATTGATGAAGGACAATGCTCCACACGACCACCTCTATTCAACGGTACAAACTATACGTACTGGAAGGAGACGATGAAAATCTTCGTTCAAGCAAACAACTTTCATCTCTGGAAGGTGATAACGAAGGGAAATCAAATTCCAACCAAAAAGGTTGAAACCGAATGGGTTCCCAAGTCCGAAGAAGAATATGACGCGGATGATATCCGAAAGGTGCAAAATAATGCTAAAGCAATTAATTTATTATATTGTGCTGTAAATGCTGACGATTACAGGAAAATATCGTGTTGCACAACGGCGAAGGAAATGTGGGACAAGCTAGAAATTACGTACGAAGGTACGGACCAGGTAAGGGAAGCCAAAATTGATTTCCTAACCCATGCTTATGAATTATTTCACATGAAGGAAGGTGAAAAGGTGGATGAAATGTTTGAACAATTTTCAATAATCGTAAATGATCTACATGCTCTCAAGAAGACATTCACGGATAGAGAACTTGTTCGAAAAATTCTTAGAAGTCTCACTCCGGCATGGCGATCAAAGGCCGACGAGATTCAAGAGTCTATTGGCGTCTCAAATGTCACCATCGACGCATTAAGAGGTAATCTTAAGACTTATAAATCTACTATACTTAACCCTCTGGTTGATGATCAAAGGAGGCAAAGAATCGCTCTTAAGGCCAGCACAAGCCAACCTCAAGTTGATGAGGACGGAGACAACGAGTTTGGACTCGTTATCAAAAGATTTCAAAAGTTCATGCGAAAGGAGTATGAACGAAAGGGCAAAAAGCAAGGCGAACAAATAAAGTGCTATGAATGCGGTGAAATCGGGCACATCAAATCAAATTGCCCAAACATCAAAAAGGAGAAGAAACCTTTTAAGAAGCAACGTGCATACATTTCTTGGGGAAGAGACTCCGGAGATGAGTCAAGCGAAGAAGACGAAGACGAAGCCGCAAACCTTTGGCTTATGGCGCAAGAAGACAAGCAAGATGAGGTATGTCAAATCTCTTCTAAAAACTTCTTTACTTTTGAAGAAATGCGAACTGCTTTTGATGAGCTATATACTGAATTTATTAAGGCTTCAAAAACTGTCAAGAGCATAAAAGAAAATGCTTCTCTAAAAGAAAAAGATTTTCAAAAACAGCTTTCTTTGAAAGAAAAGGATTTAGAAAAACTGGTTTTAGAAAATGAGAAGCTGAAAGAGGAAAACAAGTTTTTCGGAAAAAGAAGCGCCGACAAGCCCGAAAGTTCTATTAAAAATATTTCTTCTTGCATGCATCTCAAAAATGAGGTAGATAGACTTAAAGGTACCTTAGATAAGTTTAATTCTTCTCACAAAAATTTGAATAAGGTCCTTGTTAATTTGAAATCAACCAAGCATGGCATAGGCTTTAAGAATGAGCCTAAAGAAAAGGTTGAAGCCAAACTCCAACCACCTAAGGCTCAACCTAGGATGAATAAAACAAATGCTTATCCTAGAAATAGCAATCCTAGAACAAATATGCATGCTAGACCAAATGTTGAACATTTTAGAAGACCTAGAAATAACTTACCACCTAGAAATGACTACCCTAGAAATGATGCATATTCTAGGCCAAACACTAGAAGGTGAGTTTTGAACCTTTTAGAACATCTAGACATGACCATTACTCTAGAAATGCTGCTCATTTTAGAACTAATAGTAGGAGAAATGGTTCTCATGAAATGCGCAATAGTCATAATGAAAATAGAGTAAATTATTTTCGTCCATCAAGTTACTATGAACCTAGAAGGATGCATAACCCCAACGTGGCTTGTCATTACTGTAGACGCATTGGTCATATTGCTCCTGCATGTTATACACGACATAGACATATCACTCAATCGCATCATTATAATATGCCTAACCCTCAAGGACCCAAAATGGCATGGGTACCTAAAACGCATTAATTTGTTTTGTAGGTATGTTTGAAGGGATCAAGTGTACTATGGTACCTTGATAGTGGATGCTCCAAGCACATGACGGGAGACGAATCCAAATTCCTTCAACTAGAACACAAAGAAGGAGGAAGTGTGATTTTTGGGGATAACAATAAAGGAAAGATTATTGGCATCGGATCGGTCGGTAAGGATAAAAATTCCTCTATTAAGCATATATTACTTGTTAAAGGTTTAAAGCATAATTTCTTGAGCATAAGTCAATTATGTGACAAGGGAAATCTTGCCTTATTTGATTCGGATGAATGCTTAGTATTTAGACGTAGCGATTTCAAAATTATCCTTCGTGGTTTTAGAGTGGATAATATTTATATGGTTGATCTTGCTAATTCCTCACCCGAATATGTGGATTGCCTTATGAGCAAAGAGGATGATACTTGGCTATGGCATCGTAGAGTAGCACATATAAACATGGATCTTTTGAACAGATTGATTTCACAAAACTTAGTTATTGGTCTTCCGAATTTTAAATTTGAAAATGACTCTATTTGTGATTCTTGTCAAAAAGGGAAGCAAACAAAAGCATCTTTCAAATCCGAAAATATTGTTTCGACTTCTAGATCATTGCAATTGCTTCACATGGATTTATTTGGACCATCTCGCATTGAAAGTCTAGGAAGAAATCGTTATGATTTTGTGATTGTTGATGATTATTCTAGATTTACTTGGACCTTATTTCTTGCCCATAAAAGTGATGCTTTTCAAAATTTTAAATATTTCCTTAAACGTGTTCAAAACGAAAAGGAAACAACCGTCACTTCAATTAGAAGTGATCATGGGGGAGAGTTTGATCACAATCTCTTTGCGGACTTTTGTGACGAACTCGGTATCGAGCATACCTTTTTCGCTCCACGAACACCACAACAAAATGGGGTGGTGGAAAGGAAAAATAGGTGTCTCGAAGAGATGGCTAGAACCATGCTCGAAGAGGCTAAGATTCCCAAACATTTTTGGGCGGATGCCGTGAGTACCGCATGCTACATCTTAAATAGAGTAGTCATAAGACCAATACTCATGAAGACCCCTTATGAACTCTACAAGGGAAGGAAACCAAATATCTCCCATTTTAGAGTATTCGGTTGTAAAGTTTTTATTCATAACAATGGAAAAGATCAATTGGGAAAATTTGATGCTAAGTCCGATGAGGGAATTTTCATTGGTTACTCTTCACGTAGCAAAGCATATAGGATTTTTAATAAAAGAACCGAAACTGTGGAGGAATCCCCTCATGTTGTATTTTCCGAAAATAATGCTCGCTTGGCGAGAAAGGATTCCGGTTTTGATCTTGCAGGTATTTTAGATAGCTTGAAAGACAAAATACAAGAGGAAACGCCTAAGGAAAATAAAGATGAAATCTTGGAACAACCAACGGAGGAAGCGCCACAATTGGAGAATGAAACAAAAACGCCTAACGAGTGGAGGACAATCAATGATCATCCACTCGAACAGGTAATTGGCGACGCCGGAGAAAAGGTAAGTTCTCGAAACTCCCTTAAAAACACCTTAGGTCATACTGCTTTTGTTTCTCAAATTGAACCAACAACCATCTCCGAAGCAATTGGGGATGAGTTTTGGACCTTGGCAATGCAAGAGGAGCTTAACCAATTCAAACGGAATGACGTTTGGGATTTGGTGCCAAGACCCGAAAATCATACCATAATTGGTACGAAATGGGTTTTTCGAAACAAACTAGATGAAAATGGTGTAATCACTAGAAAAAAAGCTAGGCTTGTAGCAAAAGGCAATAATCAAGAAGAGGGTATTGACTATGAAGAAACATATGCTCCCGTAGCTAGATTAGAAGCTATTCGTCTATTACTCGCATTTGCCTCTTCTATGAATTTCAATTTATATCAAATGGATGTGAAAAGTGCTTTTCTAAATGGTGTTATTCAAGAAGAAGTTTATGTTGAACAACCCCCCGGTTTTGAAGATTTTAAATCTCCCGATCACGTTTTCAAACTCAAAAAGGCTCTTTATGGTTTAAAACAAGCTCCCCGAGCTTGGTATGAAAGATTGAGTAAATTTCTATTGGAAAATGATTTCATTAGGGGGAAAGTTGACACCACCCTTTTTGTTACGCATAAAAACAATGATATTTTATTAGTTCAAATATATGTGGATGATATCATATTTGGTGCTACTAACAATGTCTTATGCAAGGAATTTTCCGATTTAATGACAAGCGAATTTGAGATGTCTATGATGGGTGAGTTAACATTCTTTTTGGGATTACAAGTAAAGAAAATGAAAGAAGGTACGTTCATTTTCCAAGCCAAATATTGCAAAGAATATCTGAAGATTTGAAATGAGCAATGCAAAAGAAATGGCGACTCCCATGAGCACATCCGATCATCTAGACAAAGATAAGAAAGGTAAGGAAGTCGACACTAAGAAGTATCGAGGTATGATTGGCTCTCTTCTTTATCTTACTGCTAGTCGTTCGGACATCATGTTTAGTGTGTGCTTATGCGCCCGTTATCAATGGTGTCCAAAGGAGTCTCACCTTACTGCGGTAAAACGGATTTTGAAGTACCTCATTGGTACTACAAATGTGGGTCTATGGTACCCCAAAGGTTCTTCATGCCAACTCGTTGGCTATTCCGACTCTGATTTTGCTGGATGCAAATTGGACCGCAAGAGCACTAGCGGCACTTGCCATTTGCTCGGTAGCTCTCTCATTTCTTGGTTTAGCAAGAAACAAGTAAGTGTTGCGTTGTCCACAACCGAGGCTGAATATGTAGCCGCGGGGAGTTGTTGCGCTCAAATCCTTTGGATGAAACAACAACTCTTGGACTATGGCCTAAGTCTTAATCATATCCCTCTTAGATGTGATAATACTAGTGCAATATGCTTGACAAAGAACCCCGTTCTTCATTCGCGAACAAAACGCATTGAAAGTAGACATCATTTTATAAGAGATCACGTTCTCAAGGGCGATGTCGAAATCTAATTTGTTGAAACCAAAGATCAATTGGCCGACATCTTTACAAAGCCCTTAGAGAAAGAGTCCTTCTTCCGAATTCGTAGTGAACTCGGGATTCTTGACTCCACGTTGATCTAAGTTATGCATTGCATCTTTTTATTTTACATGATTTCTAACTTGAGCGTCGGAGACGTCTAACGAATTTTTTGCAGGTATCGCCCTAAAGGTAGGGGGAAGCATAAAGCATGACGCGTAATAATCAAGTCTTCTTCAGAAAAATCAGTTTCTGTCGTTTAATAATCGATTATCTCGTATCAATAATCGATTGTACTGCTATTACTTGAGTTATTGTACTCTCTTTAAGTAATCACGTTTCTTTCCAATAAATAAACAAGCTTTATTTACATCTTTGGCATCTTATTATATTTTTTTTGCTAATGGTAAAAGGGAGAAGATAACGGGTATGCACTCTCAATTCTTATTAACGGGTATGCACTCTCAATTCTTATTAATTGAGGGGGAATTCATATATTGAGGGGGAACTAATTTTCTATACTTGCTGCATATATTTACTTGTCTTAAATCGTCATGATGAATTGTCTAATTTGCATATCCCGCTTAAAGTTTGCCATTATCAAAAAGGGGGAAACTGTTGGAAATACGTTCTCAAAGCATTATACTAAAACGTGTGTTCATATGTGTAGGTTTTGATGAATGACAAACAAGCGCAAATTGACATATGACGAAGCTCAAGTACAAGCGCACAATTGATATATATATATATATATATATATATATATATATATATATATATATATATATATATATATATATATATATATATATATATATATATATATATATATATATATATATATATATATATATATATATATATAACGAGATTCAAGCACAATACCAAGTTTTATAGTTTTACATGAGTTGTTCTTAATTGTGATCTTGATCCGACAACTTGACTCATGACATGGCTTCTCTCGTAAAACTATTTTTACAAACTCATACATATTTAATTTAATGCTAAATGATTTTAAATCATGCATATTTACTTTAGTAAAAATGATTTTTAAACATGCCTCTTAAATCTGGACTAAGATAATCAATTATGTTCTTATGATAATCGGTTATGTTAAGCCAAGACTGCATGACAATCGATTGTGAACTAATGACAATCGATTGTGTTAAGGCAGTGAGCATCAGGTTTTTCAAACCTGCATGACAATCGATTGTGAACCTTATGACAATCGATTGTGAAGCTAATGATAATCGATAGTGATGAGGCAGTGTCCATCAAATTTTTTCAACGCTCAAAATAATCGATTGTGAAGTTAATGACAATCGATTGTGAAGAGACAGTGTCCATCAGATTTTTCAAAGTCACAAAATAATCGATTGTGAACATATGACAATCGATTGTGTTGAGGCAGTGTCTTCCAGACATTTACAAAGTTATTAAATAATCGATTGTGAGTATATAACAATCGATTGTCAACAGGCAGTGTCTAAAATGATTTTCAAAGTCTGATAAATAATCGATTGTTAACATTGCACAATCGATTGTGAAGCTGACGGTTGTCGTAAAGTTTTCAAATACCGTCAGGTAATCGATTGTTGATTTTGTACAATCGATTGTTGAAATTAAAATCTGGAAAGGATTTTTTGAACGTTGCTGAATAATCGATTATTGATTTTGTATAATCGATTGTTTTACGTAAAATCTGGAAATGATTTTTTGAACGTTGCTAATAATCGATTGTTGATCTTGAATAATCGATTGTTACGCGTAAAATCTGGGATTGATTTCTGGAATGATTGGCAAACAATCGATTGTGGCTTCTTGACAATTGATTGTCATTCAGTAAAATTAGCAACTCTTAATTGGCAATTAGGCAACGGTAATGCCAAGTTTTTCAACTATAAATACAGCTTCATTTCAGTGTTTTAAACACAATAACACACAACAATTGATCATACAATTGCTATAATCTTGCATACTCTATTGCTAATCATTTTATATTCATTACATAAGTTTTGAGAGCCATATTCTTGTCCAAAGTTGTTGTGATCTTGAGCTTACTTCTTTTACTCATATCTACTCATTAAGGAGTGTTTTGTTTGAGTGTTTTAGTGTTTTGTACACTTGTAAGAGAATTGTGATTCTCTTGTTGTAAGGAACTTGTGTTTCCTTGGTTGAAGTCTTGGAGTGTTGTATCTCCGAGCAAAGGTGTTAAGGCGTGTGTCCTTAAGTTGTAAAGGTTTGTTGAGCACCCGTAAGCTTGATAAGTTAGTGGAATATCTCGAGAGAGTCTCTCGGGGGCTAGACTAGCCACGTGTTTTGGTGAACCAGAATACATTGGTGCGTTCTTTCTTTTTGTTTATTTAACGCACTTATTTATTTCCTGCAAATTTTAATTTTCGCAAGTTTACGCTAAATTTTATTATAACGCTATTCACCCCCCCCCCCCCTCTAGCGTTAAGCGTATTATCTAACAATTGGCATCAGAGCCCAACTCTCTGAAGACTTAACAGTTTGAGAGAACCGTCCATGGCTTCTACTCGTGACTCTTTTGCAGGAATTGATGAAGGACAATGCTCCACACGACCACCTCTATTCAACGGTACAAACTATACGTATTGGAAGGAGAGGATGAAAATCTTCTTTCAAGCAAACAACTTTCATCTCTGGAAGGTGATAATGAAGGGAAATCAAATTCCAACAAAAAAGGTTGAAACCGAATGGGTTCCCAAGTCCGAAGAAGAATATGACGCGGATGATATCCGAAAGGTGCAAAAATGCTAAAGCAATTAATTTATTATATTGTGCTGTAAATGCTGATGATTACAGGAAAATATCGTGTTGCACAACGGCGAAGGAAATGTGGGACAAGCTGGAAATTACGAACGAAGGTACGGACCAGGTAAGGGAAGCCAAAATTGATTTCCTAACCCATGCTTATGAATTATTTCACATGAAGGAAGGTGAAAAGGTGGATGAAATGTTTGAACGATTTTCAATAATCGTAAATGATCTACATGCTCTCAAGAATACATTCACGGATAGAGAACTTGTTCGAAAAATTCTTAGAAGTCTCACTCCGGCATGGCGATCAAAGGCCGACGCGATTCAAGAGTCCATTGGCATCTCAAATGTCACCATCGACGCATTAAGAGGTAATCTTAAGACTTATGAATCTACTATACTTAACCCTCTGGTTGATGATCAAAGGAGGCAAAGAATCGCTCTTAAGGCAAGCACAAGCCAACCTCAAGTTGATGAGGACGGAGACAACGAGTTTGGACTCGTTATCAAAAGATTTCAAAAGTTCATGCGAAAGGAGTATGAACGAAAGGGCAAAAAGCAAGGCGAACAAATAAAGTGCTATGAATGCGGTGAAATCGGGCACATCAAATCAAATTGCCCAAACATCAAAAAGGAGAAGAAACCTTTTAAGAAGCAACGTGCATACATTTCTTGGGGAGGAGACTCCGGAGATGAGTCAAGCGAAGAAGACGAAGACGAAGCCGCAAACCTTTGTCTTATGGCGCAAGAAGACAAGCAAGATGAGGTATGTCAAATCTCTTCTAAAAACTTCTTTACTCTTGAAGAAATGCGAACTGCTTTTGATGAGCTATATACTGAATTTATTAAGGCTTCAAAAACTGTCAAGAGCATAAAAGAAAATGCTTCTCTAAAAGAAAAAGATTTTCAAAAGCAGCTTTCTTTGAAAGAAAAGGATTTAGAAAAACTGGTTTTAGAAAATGAGAAGCTGAAAGAGGAAAACAAGTTTTTCGAAAAAAGAAGCGCCGACAAGCCCGAAAGTTCTAATAAAAATTGTTCTTCTTGCATGCATCTCAAAAATGAGGTAGATAGACTTAAAGGTACCTTAGATAAGTTTAATTCTTCTCACAAAAATTTGAATAAGGTCCTTGTTAATTTGAAATCAACCAAGCATGGCATAGGCTTTAAGAATGAGCCTAAAGAAAAGGTTGAAGCCAAACCCCAACAACCTAAGGCTCAACCTAGGATGAATAAAACAAATGCTTATCCTAGAAATAGCGATCCTAGAACAAATATGCATGCTAGACCAAATGTTGAACATTTTAGAAGACCTAGAAATAACTTACCACCTAGAAATGATGCATATTCTAGGCCAAACACTAGAAGGTGAGTTTTGAACCTTTTAGAACATCTAGACATGACCATTACTCTAGAAATGCTGCTCATTTTAGAACTAATAGTAGGAGAACATTTTAGAACATCTAGACATGACCATTACTCAGGACAATTGCATTCAGGATCTACTTGAAGAGATTTTTTATATTTTGAGCATGTTTTTGAATCTTTTAGGTGGTTTAGATGTTGTCTATTCTTTTGTTCTCGTACTTCCTATGATGTATTTGAAAACCGAAAAAGTTATATATGAAAAATTCAAAAAGATTTTTATTTCTTAGTTTTGTTTTGTCCATTACTTTTTTCCAGAACTACGCTTGATTTGATTCATGAGGTGCATGTTACATAGGCAACCTACACAGGGTTCGATCAAATTATTTTTTCAAACAATCAAAAAAATGGTGTCAATGAAATTGCGGGACACGAAAAAAAAAGAGCGATAATCAGAAAGAAAAGAGGGGGAAAGAAATGAAAAATCAAGAGGTGTTAGAAAGGAAGATAAAAAAGGAAATGGGCAAAAAGAGTGAAATTTTGGAATGATGCCAATTGATCTTCGAACCCTCGAAGTCATTCTAGAACTGTTAATTGTTGCTAGGGCCATTGCACGCAATATGATATTTCTATATGATAAATGTCCTAACGCTAACATGTTGGCTTTGTTTTGCTCCTCTTAGTCACTTTCATTGTTATCATAACTGAGGGTGGTTAGTTTGTGGCACTTTGGTGATTCATCCAGACAACATAGAGTCAAAAAGCAAGGTAGCCATGGCTAGCAAAGACTTGGACATAGGAGTTGTCGACCACTCAAGGGAGATTGTAGGGTCGGAGTCTGAATTGAAATAGGAGGTCCAAAGGTTGAAACAACATATGGCGGAAATGTATCAGTCTTGGATCAGGGAGCATCCTCCACCTTCTTTCCCCTAACTATACTGAAAACCCTTCTTCCATTCCACCACTATCCCAAGCCCATATGCCAGGTACCGTCGATCTTTACTCATAACACGCACCGGGCTTTACCCCTTACAATAATTACCCTAGAACTTCACCCCAAACTTTCCATGCTCCACCAGCCAAAACAACCATATTACCAGCTCCAGATACCTAATATTTGCCCCGGAACCCACCTTCAAAGTCCTAGATCCTTACTCCGACACTTCTCACTTTGAGCCTCATGTTGGAACGTAGAAAACACCCAAGAACGCGGAGCAAGAGGAGATGTTTAAGAAAGTAAAGAGCATGGAGCAATCATTGAGAAATATGCAAGGGTTAGGAAGCCAGGTGAGTGTGGCTTATAAGGATTTGTGTTTGTTCCCTGATGTCCAATTGCATGCTGGGTCCAAGATGCCCAAGTTTGACTTGTATGATGGACATCGGGATACTGTAGCCCATCTGAAAGATTATTGTAGTAAAATGAGAGACGCCGTGGGAAAAGAAAAATTACTTATAGCGTACTTCAACAGATTCTAAGTGGCACAGTATTAGAATGGTACACCTTCCAGGACCCCAGCAGGTGATACACTTGGGACGATATGGCTCAGACCTTTGCCCGACATTTTCAATACAACATAGACATTGTCCCGGAATGCATGTCCCTAACAAAGGTAGAAAAGAAGCCCAAAAAAGCTTTATAGAATATGGATTCCGATAGAGGGAGCAAGAATCATGGGTCAATCCTCCGATGGAAGAAGATGAGATGGTTGAATACTTTCTTCAAGCCCTGGAGCCTACTTATTACGGATATTTGATCTCAGCCACTGGTAAGCCTTTCAACGATATAGAAAAGATGGGCCAAATGGTGGAAGAGGGATTGAATTCAAGCAAGATCATGAGCTATTCTGCCTTAAAATCCACGACACAGGCAATTCAGAACGACACGGGAAGCTTGCAGGGTCCGAAGAAACATGATAATGTTGCCATGGTTGCCTCAGGATTGCGACATGGCCCAATGGGTCCACCTTACCAACATACTCGGCCTCGACCCCAACCCAAAACCTTTCCTTAGGCTCCGCATAGTCCACCCCAGTACTATCCTCCTAATATCTCCCAATTATTTGTTCAACCAATGGGTTACTCCTTATGGCGAGCACTAGCACCGCATAATACTCTTTCGCCTTCACAACATTTTTGAGCACCCAAAAACCCTAGGAAATAGGGGCATAGAGGGTAATAAAGGCAAAGAAATTATTTCACTCCAATCGGAGAATCCTACACAAGTTTGTTTGAAAAGTTGAAACAATCTAGCCTGATTGAGCCGCTCCTCAGCGATACTCCAGACACATATGCAAAAGGTTTTGATCCTACTGTCTGGTGCATATAACAATCTAATGTTCAAAGGAATAGCATTGAATATTGTCGTTCTTTGAAAAGGGAGATAGAAAGAATGATTCAAGAAGGGATAATTGTGGTCCAGGACAATGACACCCAGAATATCACGCATAATCATTTACCTGCATATGATGATGCACACTTTGTGGGAGAGATGCATGGTGATAGGGAGTATAAGAATCCACTTGGAAACTTGTTGACTGAAGTTAATGATATTGAAATTGGTAAAGGTCCCAACAATTTTATGTGCAATCCAGTGGCTAATACGTCGAGCTTGGTAATTGGAAAGACGCTCTTTTATTGGCTAGACTGGGAGGAGCTTTAGTGGTTTATCTGGGTTATTTCAGGGTTGTAATCCGGACATTGTCTTGTGTTAAAACTCTTCTTTTTTTTCCTAGTTTATTTCATTGTAGTAACTCGTCTAGTGTTATTTAGGTTTGTTCTAGGGTTGTAACCCATGCCTATATTACTTGTTTTGTTCAAACCCTATTCACTATCTGTCTAATGCAATCTCCTATTTTCTATTACTTCTAGTCAGTTTTTTTGTTTAGGTTATTTTTTCTTTTATAGTTCTTCTTATACTGACTCTAGTGACATGACAGGCACGCATAATTCTCAGCCTGATCTTGAAAGTTAGTCTAATCATGAAGCAATGGCACCGTTCAGAATATGATAAGAAGATGCACTTGAGGAAACAGGTAGATATTTACGCATTCTAAAATAACCTGAAGCTTGAATTGAGTGAAACTCAGGCAGTAAGTATGGGAAATCAAGAGATTGATAAGGGGCATATAATAAGGAAATGTATCTCAAGCAATTTGAGATAAATCAATCAGTGATGAAAATCATTCTTCCACATCAATATAAGATTGAGTCGAGTCTGCTTTGAACTTGCAAGGATCATTTGTTGGGACAAAGGTATTGCCTGTCGGCACTTTATGTTTGTGATGATGCCATCAATAGATATTTTGGATGATTTCTTTTCTTATATTCGGCTGCATGTTTATACTTGGCATTCTTAAAGTTGGTATGATGAAGGCATTTTATTCTGCTACCCAAACACATTTATCTTTTGCTACCACTTTTGAG
The DNA here is from genome assembly GCA_034376525.1 of Nicotiana benthamiana. Taxonomy (NCBI): domain Eukaryota; kingdom Viridiplantae; phylum Streptophyta; class Magnoliopsida; order Solanales; family Solanaceae; genus Nicotiana; species Nicotiana benthamiana. Next base: position 74,439,479 of record CM067338.1, on the reverse strand, counting down.
CCTTAATTTGTTTTGTTTCATGCCCCTCTTTTGGAATCAAAAGCAGAGTTAGGAACTAGAAAAAAGAAAAAGAAAAGTAAAAAAAAAGAGAAAATAAAACAAAATAAGAAAAAAATGAAAAAAAACGAAAAAGAAAAAAAGAAAAAAGCAACTTTGTGTTTTAAACTACGTTCGACCTGATTCTTGTCGCTACAAGATACGTAGGTAGCCTTACGGTACAGTAACACTAAATAAAATCCCCCGAAGTCGAGAGTGGGGCAAATTTTCTTAGCAATCCCACTAAAAAATCCCTAGACTCCAGAAAATGGGGCAGAATATTTAATTTTGCCAAAAAATTTGATTCCAAAAGTTGTAATTTTGAACCCTTTCATCATATATTATTTTGAGCCTTCATGCCACCCTTTTTTTCAAGTCTGTCCAAAAGCCTACATTACGGTCCAAAGAAAGACCTTCTGACCAGCCTTTGAGGACGCCAAATCAAGTGTGTAGTGAAAGTATGATCTTCCTATGTCGTGGGTAAAACCTTGTTCTCGTTGCAAAGAGAGAAAATGATAAATGAGAGAGTCTTATCGGTGCAAACCCTCATGGGTACCGTAAGGCGATGGTGAGTTGAGAAAAAAAAGAGCAAAATGAGAGAGGCTTGATGGTGAAAACCCTTCAAGGCACTACAATTCGAATGAGGATTGTGGATCAAATGGGACAATTGAAGTGTTGAAGCCCAATTTCACAGCTTAGAGGCACAACAAGAGTTGAACATTAGACTTGCTTAACATATTAGGCCACTTTAATCCATAATGCATGTCACGGTCATTAGATTTGGTATCTACAACTACCAAGTTCCTAGTTTGACTTATTAAAGTTTTACCCGTAGGAGATGCACTTCCTAATCTGGGTTTTTTCTATGTTATATGTTTGTTTTAGGAGACACACTTCCTAAATTGAAATTTCACCCCTAGGAGGCGCACTTCCTAGTCTGGGTTTTTCAGGATATATTTTGTTTTAGCAGACGCATTTCCTAAATTGAGATTTTACCACTAGGAGATGCACTTCCTATTTGGTTCATTTAAGTTCATTCCTAGGAGACGTACTTTCAAGTTTGAGTCATTGAGTTTCACCTCTAGGAGACGCACTTCCTAGTCTAGGTCTTTCCGATTATACTATTTAGAAGACGCACTTCCAAAATTGAGTTTCACCCTTAGGAGATGCACTTCCTAGGTTTTGGTCATTTAAGTTCACCCCTAGGAGACACACTTCCTAGTTTTAAGTCATTTAGGCTTATTCCTAGGAGAGTACTTCCTAGGTGAGTCATTGAAATTATACCCCATAGGTGACGCACTTCCTAGTATGGGTCTTTCAGGTTATATTTTTGTTTTAGGAGACGCACTTCCTAAATTGAGATTTACCCCTAGGAGACGCACCTCCTAACTTGGATCATTTAAGTTCATTCCTAGGAGATACACTTCCTAGTCTGGGTCTTTCAAGTTATATTTTTGTTTTAGGAGACGCACTTCCTAAATTGAGGTTTTACCCCTAGGAGATGCACTTCCTAGTTTCAGTCATTTAAGTTCATTCCTAGGAGAACACTTCTTAATTTTAATCATTGGAGTTTTACACCTAGGAGACGCACTTCCTAGTCTGGGTCTTTCAAGTTATATTTTTGTTTTAGGAGACGCAATTCCTAAATTGAGATTTTACCCCTAGGATACGCACTTCCTAGCTTGGGTCATTTAAGTTCATTCCTAGGAGATGCACTTCCTATCTTTTATCATTTAAGTCCATTCCTAGGAGACACACTTTCTAGCTTTGGTCATTTAAGTTCATTCATAGGAGATGCACTTCTTAGTTTTTCTCATTTAAGTCTATTCCTAGGAGACACACTTTCTAGCTTTGGTCATTTAAGTTCGTTCCTAGGAGATGCACTTCCTAGTTTGAATCATTGGATTTTTTCCTCTTGGAGACGCACTTCCTAGTCTGGTCTTTTAGGTTTTGTTTTAAGAGACGAACTTCCTAAATTGCGGTTTTAACCCTAAGAGACGCACTTCCTAGCTTGTGTCATTGAAATTTCACCCCTAAGAGACGTACTTCCTAGTTCGTGTCGTTCAGGTTATATTTTCATTTTAGGAGACGCAGTTCCTAAATTGAGTTTCGCCCCTAGGAGATGAACTTTCTAGTTTGGTTCATTTAAATTTATTCCTAGGAGACGCTATTCCTAGCTTATGTCATTGAAATTTTACCTCCTAGGAGATGCACTTCCTAGTTTGGGTCCTTCAGATTTTGTTTTGCTTTAGGAGACACACTTCCTAAATTGAGATTTTATCCCTAGGAGATGCACTTCTTAGTTTTAGGTCATTTAAGTTCATTCCTAGGAGATGCACTTCCTAGGTTGAGTCATTAAATTCACCCCTAGAAGAAGCACTTCCTAGTTTGAGTCTTTCAAGTTATATTTTTATTTTAGGAGACACTTCCTACTTGGGTCGTTTAAGTTCATTCCTAGGAGACGCACTTCCTAGTTTGAGTTTTTAAGATTTTACCCACTAGGAGAAGCACTTCCTTGTCTGGGTCTTTTCAGGTTATATTTTATTTTAGGAGACGCACTTCCTAAATTGGGTTTTACCCCTAGGAGACACACTTCCTAGTTTTTGGTTCATTCAAGTTTCACCCCCTAGGAGATGCACTTCCTAGTTTTGGTTCATTCAAGTTTCATCCCTAGGACACGCATTTCCTAGTTTGGGTCATTCAGGTTTTATTATTAGCAGACGCATTTGCTAGTCAGAGTTTATTGGTTTTACTCATAGGAGATGCACTTCCTGGTAGAGTCTTTAGTTTTACTCTCATGATTGCATCAATAGCATAGGTAATTTACATTTTTGCTAACAACTCACAAATCTTCCTAGTGCAAACTCGGGCAGAAAATGTTGTTTGTTTTGTTGTTTTGATTGCAGGCACCCACCAGGAAAACGAGGGAAGACATTTCAGAATTTATTTCAGAGTCATTTCAAGTTTCAAGTCGGTAGAAGGCACCCACCTGGAGAACGAAGGAAGTCATTTCAGAATTCAATTCATATTAGAAGTAGCAGAAAATTACGGCAAGAATGTGAGTCAATACCCCAAGATAACCAACAAAAGTAGTCTTAATCCAACAAAAAAAGAGAAAAAAAAAGAAAAAAAAAGAGAGAGAAAGTGAATCTAAAATGCAAATGCTGAAAAAAGATGTAAACCGCTCAAGACGTGGTTGGAGTCACGAGTGCTACATGTCCAGTCTTGATCCGAAAAAACTGAAGAAGAATGAACTAGCACATGCAGCTAGCAAGCGTCAAGGTTCAAATCTAAAGTCTGTATGAAGAACCATTCAAGACTCAAGATTAAGCTTCAGAAGACTTATATATAGGAATCTTGTAACTCGTAGTTGACATGCTTAGTTAGTATTTTTTATTTTTTGATGTAATAACAGAACCGCGAATCTGAACATCGACGACACCTCAATCAGCTCTCCACCTCATTATATCACTCTTCCCACATTCGAACTACACGTGGCTTGATTCCTTTATAACTAAGGATATGTAGGCAGGTCAGATACTAGGGCTCGGTCACAATATCTCGTCCATCTTTGTTTCGTTTTGAATAAGTGTCGGGTCATAAATCAATTACATTGCTTATTGTTCTTTGCTCCGAAAACTCTTTGTGTTACGAGCAAAGAGGGGCAGCTATAAGCATGTAATTTTTGACCCATGTAACTTTTAAAAGTAGTATCTTTAAAAATATTTGCTTATTTTTATTTTAATAGAATTTAGCTTATTTTTCACTTTTAATCAAATAGTAGAATATAAAATTCGAAAATACAAAAATATTTTTTAATTTATCTTTTATCTTTCTATTTAAGTTAAGGTCATTAGTCTTTTGTAGTAATATTAATCTAAGTTTGCTATCATTCTAATTAACTTTTTCTCTGCTTTAATTTTAATATATAATTTTTGAAAGATGATTGTTCTATACAAATATAAATTTTATTTTAGTTAAAGTCAATTATTAATATTCTAGTAGTATTTTACTATTGATGTTTAGTCTTTGAGCCCAATTTGGAAGCCTAACAAAACCTAGCCCATTATCCCCTTCTTCTTTAACCCTTCCCAAAAACCCTTCTTCAATCTTCGATGTATACAAACTCTAGAGACTAAAAGGAGCTTCAGCTGTTCATGGAGGAACATACAAAAAGTTGTGTCTTCTTCTTCAACAAAAAAGAAAAGCTAGCGGAACCCAAGCTAGAAAGAAAATCTAGCTGAACCCTAACCTACCAATAGCCCTCATCTCCTCCTTCTCAGTAGCACCGAAAAACGACCACCAGCCGCCGCCGGACCAATACCACCAAGCAGCAGCCGCCGCATCTCCCTTCCCCACCATATCCTACGCCCAACAACCACCCTCTCCAATACCAGACCCCTCATTTTACCTCCTTCTTCTTCTTCACTAAACACAAAATCATGGCACACCTCTAATCTAGAAGCCCTAAGAGAGACGAGCAGCCAAGAACAACTAGCCAGCCCCGTTGCCGGAACCAGCCACTGCTCCTCCTCCCTTCATCCGTCCCCATCACCCTCGACCAGTAGCAATCTCCACCTTCAGACCTTGGAACAACATAAAGAAGACTCACAAACAACAGGCCCCCCTCCCATCGTCAAACCAATAGCCATCGTAACTCCACCTAAGAACATCCGGCTCACAGAAAAACGAACAGCAGTAGCTGCATCTCAGTCAGGTTTGAATTCCGTTAAAGACCCTTTGAGTTCGTCGAGGTCCGGTGCATCGAGGTCGCCAACAGTAGCCCTGGCCGAAGTTTCTTGTTCATTGCTTCAAAAAAGTATTGCTAAATAAAGGTCCATCCTTAACTTGATCTCTTAGCTTAAGTAGTTTCAGTTTTGACTATATTTCAAATCTTGTGTTGGTCAATCTCTGTGGCTCTTTTTGTTTGCCGTGATTCATTAGTTGAACTAGTACAGATGTTGAATAGTTCTGTCTAATATGATCCTAAATTCTTGAATGCAAATTTGAAATGGGATATATGCTGTTGATTGTTGAAATACGGACCACAATCACGTTACTTTTATTTTTCATAGTGTTTTGGATAGGTTTCCATAGTTTAGGTTCTGCTTATATGTTTCAGTTTTAATATAAGATGAATTGGGTTAAATCACAACAACTCATTTGGATTTGGGTGTTAAGGTCGATTAGAGTATATTCGAAATAAAATAAGCCTGAAATGGAATTTTGTTTATTTTAGTTTTATTTCTATTTTTTTTATTATCCACTAGCAACATGTTTAGGCCGACCACACTAGGGTAGGCAAGCCATAGGATTTTTGTTAGTTTTGAGGTGAGTAGTCGTTCCCTAGTTCAATTTATCCGGGGAATGCCCCGAAGTATTTTATATATTTTAAACAGGGGGATGCCCCGAAGAACTATGTAAATATATTAGAGGCCTTGATGAGCATAGTGGAGAAGTCATAGTATAGGATAGCTTACGAATTTTTCTTTTCTTTTCCTTTTCATTTTCTTTTACTACGTGGTGATGACCTCGAGCTTCGTATGTGTTTATTTTGCTTTTCCGTGCTTATTTTTACTTCAATCTGAATTCTAAAAGCTAACTTGATCAAGTATGCAACCGTACTAGTTACAGAACTTGGGGAGTGGCCTAACACCTTCTCCCCGAGTCAACTGAACCCCTTACTTAAATCTCTAGTGCAGACTTAGTTTTAGAGTCCAAAAATGTTTTAAAGGAAAATTATTTTTAAAAACAGTGACCTGGCACACCGACATCAAATGTCTGGTGGCGACTCTGAGTTAATCCTTTCAAACACCATTTTGTCACTTTTCATAATTAAAAACCCTTTTCAAGCTGTACTAAATCCTTTCTATTTATTAAGATGGTTAAGGGAGGTTTGTTAAAAAAGGGGGTGTGACAATATTCTCGTTCAAAATATAGACTTATGCGAACTCTTTTGGAGTTTTAGCCTATTATGAAACATTCAAACATGACATAGACGTGAGCCTCCCATTAGACCCTACATTACTTACTATAAGATTTATACACTTATTTACCAAATTCAATTGATTCCCATTATGTTAGTAGTACATAAAATATTATAATTAGCCTACATGGCACCACGAAATCCTAACTTACTTAGCAAATTTTTCGGGGCCTCACAAGGAGGAGTCTCTGGCCATTTAGCACTGCAGTTCTGGAAGTTGAGGTCTAAGAGTTATCCTTCTACTAAAGTGTAGTTTAGAGGTCAGACGATCAAGGCCGCTATGTGGGAGTCCGATATGCGGAGTAGATAACCCCCCACCTTTTCACCAGTCCAGGTACATTTGTATGTCCATTCGAGGACGAACGTTTATTGTAGAGGTGGAGAATGTGATGACCCGATAGTTTATTTTGAGTTTTAGCCTTTATTTCCATGTTTTGAGACCTTGATTAGCTTTCTTTAGTATTTCTCATTTTCTTGTGTAATACGTGTATTTTTGCGAAAAGTTTTTATGTGAAAAACTAAAGAACATATGAATTTTAGCCTTAAAATGAATCGAGTTGACTACTCTCAATATTTTATATAAAAGACCCGGATCAGTATTTTGACGACCCATTGGGTCCGTATTTATGATATTAGGCTTTGGCATATACGCGAAACTGAATTTGGAAGTCCCTAACTTGTTATGTTGTAATTTGTTAAAAACTAGTAAATTCAACCTTTAAAAAATTCTGAAGTACGATCATATGTTGACTTTATGGCTACCGGGTTCAAATTTTGGTTCTGAAACTTGATATAGGTTTATTTTACTATTTTAGAGTTGTTTGCGAATTTTGGCGCAAAACGAAGTTGATTTTACCGGATTTGGATGGTCGGTTGTGGATTTGGAAGTTTGTGATTTTCTTAGAAATTTTAATGCATTTTGATATTTGATTCGTAGTTCTAGGTATTATTTTGGTGTTTAGATCGCACGAGCAAGTTTGTATGACGTTATTACACTTGTGTACATGTTTGGTTGGGAGCTCGAGGGCTCGGGTGAGTTTTAGATAGGCTATAGATCATTTTTGGACTTGAGGGATGTGCTATTTTTGGTTGTTGCTGGTGTCTGAGACTGCGTTTCACGAAGGACTCTCCCAATCGCGAAAGAGAACTTAGGGCTGAGGTGGATTTCTTCATCATGAATGGGATGTCATGATCCCGAATGCGAAGCATCGAAGAGATTAACCTTTGCGAACACAGCCATCCTCACGCGAATGCGAAGGTTTATGGGATTCTTGTGGTGTCACGACCCTAGTTTGCCATTCATGGACATGCCGCGACGGCACCTAGTCCCTACGACTAGATAAGCCTAAAATGTGGAAAAAAAACTTACGGAAATAATAATTCAAAACCAATATTTAACAAGATGGAAATGAAATGAAAAATGCCACTTGGCACGTACATCACAATATCTCAAACTTCTACATTACTATCCCAATACCCGAAACTCACGAGAACACAAACTGAAGGAAATGTAGAACAATGCCCTAACTCCAGAATGCCTAAAACTACAATAAGAAAGGTAGGCTAACTGCTGAAGATAGAATAAGATAGAGACTCCTTTTTCTGCGGACGCGGCAGATATACCTCAAAGTCTCTGCTAGATCTCTCCACCTCAAGGATGATATGCCTGAGTAGGGATACTTGGATCTACACATGAAAAACATGCACAGAAGGGGCATGAGTACACCAACACGGTACTCAATAAGTTCCAAGCCTAACCTTGGTCGGGTAGTGACGAGAAAGGTCTGGGCCATACTGAGGTAAAACATAATAATAAGTTTCAACAGTATGAAATAAGCAATATAATGAGAAAGGAAATGAAATAAGACAGTTTATACCAGGCAACAATAATAATACAAATAACAAAGTAAACTTGAAAATCAGAACAGTTCAATACCAATAGTAACACGAGGATCTCCTATGATACCGTCCTGTAGTCCATCATATGTATATATCCGAAGGATCTCCCGGAATATTATCCCGTAGTTCAACTATCATTGTGCGGGGATCCACCGTAACCCCGGTCAATAGTCCCAAATATAAATACCCAGTACTAGGAGAATCTACCGACTGCATTCTCGTAGTTCCATATAATTATGTAGGGAGACCTATCGGGAATCGAACCCGCATTCCCAAAGTAAATATGCAGTGGGTCTATCAGGAATCGAACCCGTAGCCCCAAGGTAAATATGAAGGGAGACCCATCAGGAATCTAACCCGCAGTCCCAAAGTAAATGTGCAAGGGGATCTATCGGGAATCTAACCCGCAATCCCAAAGTAAATGTGTAGTGGGATCTATTAGAAATCTAACCCGCAGTCCCAAAGTAAATGTGCAGGGAGATCTATCGGGAATCTAACGCACAATCCCAAAGTAAATGTGCAGGGGGGATCTATCGGGAATCTAACCCGCAGTCCCAAAGTAAATGGGCTATGGGGGATCTATCGGGAATCTAACATGCCGTTCCAAAGTAAGCAGACAAGGGGGAGCTACTAGAATCCCACATCCGTTGTCCCAATGTAAATACACAAAATAGCAAGGAGATGTTCTGAAATGAAACATCATACCAAGGAAACAAGTAATTAGCCTAACTTGCTTAACGTAATGAAACCAAGGTAATTTATCAAATAGGCAATTTTAAATCAACTAGACACACTTCTCTAACTAACAACAGGCTAAAGTTTGCAAGTACAGTAAAGCAGGTAAGAAGGAACTCAGTATTAAATACTTAAAGCAAACCTAGATTTTCAACAATTAGCTCAAGTACACGCTCATCGCCTCACGTAGAATTCATTCAACTATCAATTATCATATCCTAAGGGGAAAGTCCCCCACACAAGGTTAGACAAGCCACTTACCTCGAATTGGCTCAGAATCAACTAGAAATCACGCATTTTCCACGAGCATCCGACACCAAATTGCTCAAATCTATTCAATTGAATTACATATCATAAATAATATCTAAAACAACTGATTTTGCGATTTAATTCAAAGCTAAGACGCGAAATTAGGTAAAATGACAAAAATGTCCCTCAGGCCAACATCTCAAAATCGGATGAAACTTATATTTTTGGAAACCCCATAATCTCACGAGTCTACACATAACAAGAAAACAAATATCGAAGTCCAAATGATCCCTCAAATCGGCATTTAAAGGTCTCTTAAATTCAAGCCCTAATTACCCTTTTATCCCAAAATTCTCACCGTTAATCAGGCATTTGATCAAATAAATACGAGTTATGAAGTCAAAAATATTACCTCCAAGCGATTCCCCTTGAATCCTTCTTCAACCCACTACCAAAATCTCTCAAAAAGACCAACAATGGAGTAAATGAGTCCCAAACTCGCGGATGAAAGGTTTTAAAACATTCTGCCCAGCATTGACCGTCCCTTCGTCGCTATTACAGCACAAGCCTCGCGATCGCGAAGCACATTTTTAATTTTCCAAAAATTTAGCCTTATGCGAACGCGGCCCTATCGCTGTGGATGAGATGCACCAGACCTTTCACTTACGCGAACGCGTTCCCTCACACACAAATGCGAAGAACAATAGCTCTTAGCCCTATTTCTTGATGCGCAAACACGACAACTTCGCGCTAAAACGAAGCAAGAACTCCTAACCTTCTGCGAACTCGAGCCCATAAACTCAAAGGCGATGGTCAAATTCCTGGCCTTCCAAAATCCTCCTATGCGATCGCGATATGACCCATGTGATCGTGAAGATATAAAAGTCTGCAATTGTTGAACACTAAAATCTGCAACTTTTAACTTAAAAAATGGTCCGATTGACCATTCGAAACTCACCCGAGGCCCCCGGGACATCAACCAAAAGTACCAAAACATCCTAAAACCTCATTCGAACTTTTTACAATCCTTAAAACACCTCAAAGAACATCAAATCCACCAATTCATATCGAATCTAGCTTAAATTTTCTAAAAACTTCTGAAATACGCTTTTGATAAAAAAAAAGCCCAACCAAAACATGTTAGAATCACCTGGAATTTTGTACACACATACCAAATGACATAACGAAGCTACAGCAACTCTCAAAATCCAAGTCCGACCCTTGGATCAAAATCTCAATGTCGGACAGGAAACTTCCAAAATTTAAACTTCAGCATTTCAAGCCTTAATTACTTATAGACCTCCAAAACACAATCCGAACATGCTTCTAACCCCAAAATCACCTAACAAAGCTAACAGAACCATAGGATTTCCAATCCGAGGCCGTCTTCACACTGTTCTGACTATGGATAACTTTCCAACACTTAAGCTCTCATTTAGGGACTAAGTGTTCTAGAACGCTCCGAAACTCAAAATCGAACATCCCGACAAATCAAATTAGTAGAAATAAACTTGGGGAAAGTAGTTAGTAGAGGATCGGGGCGTTAATTCTTAAGACGACCAGCCTAGTTGTCACATCCCACTACACTCAAAAATTCATTCATCCTCGAACGAGCATAGAGACATACCTGAAGTAGTAAAAAGATAAGGGTAACGACTACGCATATCCTACTCGGTCTCCCAGGTCGCCTCCTCGGCCGGCTGGCCTCGCCACTGAACCTTTAATGAAGCAATGTTCTTTGACCTTAACTTCCTAACCTGCCTATCCAATATAGCAACTGGCTCCTTAACATAAGATAGATCCTTGTCCAGCTGGACTGAACTGAAATCCAACACATGTGGCGGATCGCCGTGATATCTCCGGAGCATCAAAACATGAAATATCAGATGAACCCCTGCCAGGCTGGGAGGTAAAGCAATCTCCCAAACATGCCTCAAAATCTCAAAAGGGCCAATGAACCTTGGACTCAACTTCCCTTTCTTCCCAAATCTCTCCCAAATCTCATAATACCCTTCATAGGCGAAACCCGAAGCAGAACCCACTCTCCAACCATAAAGGAAACATCATGAACCTTCCGTTTCGCGCACCTCTTCTGTCTGGACAGGGCTGTATGGAGTCTATCTTGAATTACCTTAACTCTCTCCAAAGCATCCTGAACCAATTCTGTGCCCAATAGCCAGGCCTCACTCGGCTCAAACCAACCCACCGGAGATCTACACCGCCTACCATACAAGGCCTCGTACAGTTCCATCTGAATGCTAGACTGATAGTTGTTGTTGTAAGAAAACTTTGCTAATGGCAAGAACTGATGCCAAGACCCTCCAAACTTAATCACAGAAACTGAGCATATCCTCAAGAACCTGAATAGTACACTCGAATTGTCCGTCTGTCAAGGGGTGAAATGTTATGCTCAACTCCACTCGCGTACACAACTCTTGCTGAACGGCCCTCCTAAATCGTGATGTGAACTGAGTACCGCTATTTCAAATAGTAGAAACTGGAATACCATACAGATAGACAATCTCCCGGATATAAATATCTGCCAACCACTCCAAAGAATAAGTGGTACACAAAGGAATGAAATTAGCGGACTTATTCAGTCGATCCACAATAACCCAAACGACATTGAACTTCTTCAAAGTCTGTGGGAGTCCAGATACAAAATCCATGGTGATACGCTTCCACTTCCACACAAGAATCTCTAACTGCTGAAGCAACCCACCCAGTCTCTGGTGCTCATACTTCACATGCTGGCAGTTGAGGCATCTAGCTACAAATCCAACTATGTCTTTTTTCATCTGCCTCCACCATAATGCTACCTTAAGTCCTGATACATCTTCGCGGCACCCAGATAGATAAGATACCACAAAATGTGGGCCTCCGCTAGAATCAGCTCCCGAAGCCCATCAACATTGGGTACACAAACCCGACACTCCATCCTCAATACTCCGTCCTCGCCAATAGTCATATCTCTTGAATCACCATGCTGAACCATGTCCTAAAGGAGAAGCAAGTAAGGGTCATCATACTGCCACTCCCTGATACGATCGAATAATGAAGACTGGGGAACCATGCAAGCTAGAATCCGACTAGGCTCCGAAAGATCCAGTCTCACAAACTAGATGGATAAGGCTTAAACATCCATTGCCATAGGCCTCTTTGATACTGGTAAATATGCAAAACTCTCTAAACTCTCCGCCCAGTGACTCAAGGCATCAGCCACTGCATTGGTCTTGCCCGAGTGATATAAAATAGTGATATCATAATCCTTCAGCAACTCTAACCATCTCCTCTGGTGCAAATTTAGATCCTTTTGCTTGAACAAATGCTGCAAGCTCCGATGATGCGTATAAATCTCACAGGGAACCCCGTATAAATAATGGCACCAAATCTTCAGAGCGTAAACAACGGCAGCTAACTCAAGATCATGGACAGGATAATTCTTCTCATGTATCTTCAATTGTCTGGACGCGTAGGCAATCACCCTATCGTCTTGCATCAAAACCACTCCAAGACCAACTCTCGAGGCATCATAATAGACGGCATAAGACCTGAACCTGTAGGCAATACCAAAACTGAAGCTATAATCAAAGATGTCTGGAGCTTTTGAAAGTTCGCTAATCACGCCCAACTATAGTCCTAAAAAGGATAAACGGTCGTTGCAAATATAATCTGAGTATTTATGCTTAGAGTCAAACCCACAAAGAACTAAGGCTTAACTGTATCTGTTTAATATCACAAAGAATACAAGATTGAATAATTTCCAAAATTATAAGGATTTAGATTTAGTAATTAAGAGTTTATGGTATTTCTAACAACTAAAACTGAAAATAAATAAACAGCTGAAAACTAACTATGCTTGAATTGTAGACAATTGGAATAAAGGTCTAAGGTAATGATTTCCCTCGTTGTTGATTTCAGTAGTTGCATGTTTCTTATGGCTTTGACTTAGTTGCCTCTATCAATCATAAACTCTCCAACTATCATAAATCTCTCTCAAGCAATTATGATAATTTACTAGACGCACGCTCTCAAGCTACGCTAGCTAGATTCACATTACAGTTCACTTAGATTTCGATGTATTGTTATCTCTAATCAAACCTCTAAACCCTCGGTTATGACTCTCGCCTATACTCCGAGAATGTTGTTCAAACAACTACCTAAATATGCACTCTCTCTCAAGCAGATACATAATAAATAGGAACAGCTAATTGGGGATCCTTTCAATTAACCAAAATCAAAACGTCGTTGAACAAATAGATATTAACAACTAACTCAAAACTATGTTAACATAACAACCAATTTATCCCCAACGGGTTTCACCAAAACTTTAGATAACAAATCAACTATTCATAATAATATGTAAAACTACAATATCAAAAGTCATAACCAATAATGAAAAAATAAGAAGAGTAAGGAAAAACTTGTTGAAGAATTCCCCGCCTTGCTTTTTTTGTGTCTCTGCCTCCTTAGGTCACATATGTGTCAAAAATATGTCCAATCCCCCAAAAATATCGTTTTTCCATGTATATATACCAAGTAGGGCCGGGACCAAATACTTATACCTTCTCCTACGCAAAAAGGGACAATATTTCACGTCTATATTGCCGCGGCATGGACCACGGTGACGATCGCCGAAGGCACTGCCTCAAACCGCAGCGTGGACCGCGGTGAACTTTCTTCCGTATTTTGGACGATTTTTCGTTTGGAATTTGAAAACATGTAAAGCCTGAAAGTTGTAGACCTTTAGGTTATATTTCCAACCATATATTGTGAAGCCTAAATGGAGTTTTGAGAAAAACGTTATATCTATTTTACTAGATAGTGTGCAATATGCCTCCTCGAGTCTTCGTTCATACTTAATTATCAAATTTGACCCTCGAACCCGATCCCTGTTTAATTTCTTGAGCACTTAATCAGACTTCAAAGCTCCAAATCACTTAATTTCATTGTATAACATCTATATAGCTCGAAATCACTCATACAAAGCATAAAACACATTGTTAGTGCAAAACATTAGCGGTTAAAGCGCAAACTCGACTAAAGTGCAGTAAATTAGAGTGTAATAATCGACTAAAATATGTAATTATAGCCTATCATCAACACCCCACACTTAAACCGTTGCTCTTTTTCGAATAATCAAACTACACTTCATATAGACACGGCCTTATTAAAAAAATTCTCCTAACTCATCACACCAAGAGTATTTCAAATAGACTAAGCACAAAAGCATAACATCTTCACCTCAAGATTTGACTCACAAGTACCACGCATTATTCACAACTCACCTACTTACTCTAACATAGAGGTCACTGACATTACCTTTCCTTCATGAATCAACTGCCCTCACACAACACAAGAGAGTAGTTCCACATAATAAAATTTAAGAAAAATTAGGAACTCAAGATAGTAATTCACTCACTCTCAGAAATAACATTCATATGCCACAAAAGATGCACCATAAGGTTGCCCGTAGTGTACTACTCCACTAATCGAGCTCATTCAATTTAGGATCAATTAGGACTTTATTTGGTTGTAATGTAGGCTACTGGAGGATAGGATATGTTTAGATATAAGAGTGACTACACCTCCCTAAGCACTTTAATACATATACATTAACATTCAAATCACGTACTTATGTCAAACCAAAATTCTACCTTCACATCAATGTAAATTATCCCATTCTTCTTTAAGCACACTTACTTCAAGAGCCACCACTTATCAAGGAATCTTTTTTTTCCTTTTTTTTTATTTTCACAACAATCCAACTATTTTTTTTATATTCAAGTGGCTCTTCCTTTTTCAAAATAGTGCACCTTTCTCCTTATTATTATAGTTTCACTCAAAGGCCAAACCAACCACCCCACACTTTAACTTTTACAAATTTCATAAGAATTCAAGTGCTCATGAGAGGTGAAAAGGATCAAATAGATGGTTAATTCAAACTAATGAGTAAGGCTTGTAATGTGGTTGCCAAAGAAAACGGATTATTCTACGATACATAACAATTATGTGGGTAAAATATACATATCTGGCTCAACAAGAAAATGCCTATATCACTTCCAAGACTGAACAACACTACTATTTTGCTTTGCAAACACACATGGCAAGTTCTAGGCATCAAATGCAATGCACTGAATAATGCAAAACCTTATACACACATGGCACATAACTCACTCTGGATTGGATTCATAGGCACTCTAGTTAAAGTAGTTAAGCAAAGTTAAGATAATACAATTTAAGGTACTTCTACAAGAGTCAAAACTGAGCATAAGCGTCACAACCAAAGTACTCACTATTCTCAAGGTATAACCAAGTCAAGAGATATTTCTTTCATTCAAAGCACAACACAATGGATACTACTCCCAAAAAAAAACTAACTACACCCGGTTCAAACAAAACCCCTTGAAAAGAATCGTGGTTTGAAGAAAAACCAAGGGGTAATTGCTATACTACCTAACAAAATACAAAAAAAAATGTTTTTTTCTTTAGACGTAAATCCCTCAAGAAAAATGTCTAATAGATACATCGTCGGGAAAAGTCCAATCTTTTCTATTTAAAAAAGTTATTCAATTAAACTAACACAACTAAAATTGCATAGCAAGTCACCCAGACAATCCCCTCACCCCACACTTAAAATTGTGCATTGTCCCTAATACACACCATAACTAATAAAAGGTTAAAAGAGACTCCCTGGAGGCCAAAGGCCGAAGCACTAACAGCCCATGGGGTACTCAGACTTCTCCCAAGCTTGGTCCTTCCAATGGCTTCGCATTCCATGCTCCTAAAAAAATAAAAATAAAAATCGCCACTAAAAAAATAATACGATTATAAAAAAACTAAAATAAAATAAAATAAAATAAAGCAATAATGCTGGGTTGCCTCCCAACAAGCGCTTGATTTAACGTTGCGGCACGACGTGAATCAATTTTTGCCTCCACCTCGAGCTTATAAATTGAACCCCAAGTTTTGCTTCAAGCTTATGCTTATGCTCTTGGGGCGGTGGAAGGAATCTAACAGGCTCAAGGAAATAATGTAATATTCTTCACTCCTTGGCCTTTGTATGAGATATGTAATCCTGATTTACTGGCAAGAAGAATTCCAGAATATATGCACCTTGTTTCTCATTCCTTGACTCTTCAATTTGTTCGAATGACTTTATTTCTATCTCATCATCCAAACACAATGTGGAAAAATTCTTGGAGTGTGGACCAATGCACTCAAACACATGAACTTCAGGACTTTCAACATCCCCAACATCAATGATACTAGAGTCAACAAAATTTATATCCTCAAAGTCCTTGGTTGGCTCTAGTCTCACTTCTTCAACATTGACATCCTCAAATTGTAGTTGGCTAGGTTGTTGATGTTCTACTCTGACCTCCCTAATTAACACCTCAAATTCATGCTCTTCTTGGCTACTATCCTCAATATTGGCTTGTTGAGCATTAAAAACTCCAACCATAGACTCAATTGAGCCTACAACTTGCGAACAGTTGCCTCTTGCCTTTATATATGCAATTATTTTTCATTATTTTGTTTTAGAAGGCACTTTAACATATCCTTGATCTCCTTCATGTGTGAGTTCCCAGGTTCTTTGTTTCTATTAAATTCACAAGAAAAGGTAGAACCATTAAGTAAGGGGTTAGGGGAAGATAAGAAATATAAGAACAACCATAAAAGTGACCATTTTTATCACCACACACATCCCCCACATTCCACAAAAATATTGAGTTGGTGCACATAACTCGCTCTCAGGAACGTTTTGAAAAATTTTGCACAGGTCATTTCTATTACAATATGTATGGAGATCAATAGTAGAATTATCTACACCTAAATTCCCATAATTCCAAGATGTCATGTTTCTCAATTCAACAGCTATAAAAAAATACAAAAAATAAAAAAAAAGTTCAAACTTGAACTCTAGCAATATATAAAGCTACAACTAAACCATTAGTTCCCCGGCAATGGTGCCAAAATTTGATCACGCCCAACTCTAGTCCTAAAAAGGATAAGCGATCGTTGCAAATATTATTTGAGTATATATGCTCAGAGTCGAACCCACAGAGAACTAAGGCTTAGAAGTATCTGTTTAATATCACTAAGAATACAAAATTGAACAATTTCCTAAATTATAAAGATTCAGACTTATTAATTAACAATTTATGATATTTCTAACAACTAAAACTGAAAATAAATAAACATGTGAAAACTAACTATGCTTGATTTGTAGACAATTGGAATAAAGGTCTAAGGTAATGGTTTCCCTTGTTGTTAATTTCGTTAGTTGCATGTTTCTTATGGCTTTCACTTAGTTGTCTCTATCAATATTAAACTCTCCAGCTATCATAAATCTCTCTCAAGCAATTATAATAATTTATTAGACGCACGCTCTCAAGCTACGCTAGCTAGATTCACATTACAGTTCACTTAAATCGCATCCGAGGTATCGTTATCTCTAATCAAACCTCTAAACCCTCGGTTATGACTCTCGCCTATACTCCGGGAATGATGTTGTTCGAACAACTAACTAAATATGCACTCTCTCTCAAGCATATACATAATAAATAGGAATGGGTAATTGGGGATCCTTTCAATTAACCAAAATCAAAACGTAGTTGAACAAATAGAGATTAACAACTAACTCAAAACTATATTAATATAGCAACCAATTCATCCCTAACAAGTTTCACCAAAACCTTTGATAACAAATTAGCTATTCATAATAGTATGTAAAACGACAATATCAAAAGTCATAACCAACAAATAAAAAATAAGAAGAGTAAGGAAAAACATTTTGAAGAATTCCTCGCCTTGCTCTTATTGTGTCTCTGCCTCCATAGGTCAAATATGTGTCAAAAATATGTCCAATCCCCCAAACATACCATTTTTCCATGTATATATACCAAGTAGGGTCGGACCCAAACAATTATACCTTCTCCTATGCAAAAAGGGGTAATATTTCATGTCTGGACTGTCGTGGCCACGGCGTGGATTGAGGTAACGGCCGCGGAAAGCACTGCCTCAAACAACGGCACGGACCGAGGTGATGACCGTGGTCATATTTTTGACCCTGTTCCCTTTAGAATTTGGGAAAACGTAAAATATCAAAGTTATATCCCTTTGAGTTAGTTTTCCAAACTTTTATTGTGGAGCCAAAATAGAGTTCTGAACAAAATGTTATGTCTATTTTACTAGACAGTATACAATATGCCTCCTCAGGTCTTCCTTCATACTTAATTATAAAATTTGACCTCGGAACTCGATCCCAGCCTAATTTCTTAATCTCTTACTCAAACTTCAAAGCTCCAAATCACTTAATTTCATTATATAACATCTATATAGCTCAGAATTAATCGTACAAAATATAAAACACACTGTTAGTTCATAACAATAGCGATTAAAGCGCAAACTCAACTAAAGTGCAGTAAATTAAAGTGTAATAATCAACTAAAATATATAATTATAGACTATCATCACTCATTTCACACTCCTCTATCCACTGAAATGGAGCACCCTTTTGGGTCAATCTAGTCATTGGGGCTACAATTGATGAAAACGCCTCCACAAAATGACGCTAGTAGCCCGCCAAGCCAAGAAAACTATGAATCTCTATAGTTACGGACGGCTGGTCCAACTCTGCACAGCCTCTACATTCTTCGGATCCACCCGAATGCCCTCACTCGATACCATATAGCCTAAAAATGCCTGAATCCAACCAAAACTCACATTTTGAGAACTTTGCATAAACTTCTTCTCTCTCAGAGTCTGAAGCACTATCCTTAGATGCTGCTCATGATCTTCCTGACTCCGGGAATACACCAGAATGTCATCAATAAAGACAATGACAAAAGAGTCAATATATGGCCTGAATACACTGTGCATCAAATGCATGAAGGCTGTTGGGGCATTAGTCAGCCCAAATGACATAACAAGAAACTTATAAAGACCATATTGAGTATTAAATTAGTCTTCGAGATATCTGGTGCCCGAATCTTCAACTGATGGTAACCTGAGCGCAAATCAATCTTAGAAAGCACCTGTGTGCCTTGAAGCTGGTCAAACAGATCATCAATACGAGTCAAGGTATAACAGTTCTTCACTGTAAACGTGTTGAACTGATGATAATCAATGCACATACGCATAGAATCATCATTTTTCTTCATAAACAAGATAGGAGCACCCCAAGGTTAAATACTAGGTCGGGTAAAACCCTTATCAAGCAATTCCTGTAACTGATCCTTTAACTCAGGAAAAGCCATACGATATGGAGGAATAGAAATAGGCTGAGTGCCCAGCAATAAATCAATGCCAAGATCAATGTATCTATAGGTAGCATGCCCGAAAGATCAGCTGGAAATACATCGGGATAATCTTGTATCACTGTGACTGAATCAACAGAAGGGGTATCAACACTGACATCTCTCACATAAGCTAAATACGCGGCACAGCCCTTCTCAGCCATACCCTGAGCTTTAAGAAAAAAGATAACTCTACTAGGAGTGTGATCTAAAGTACCACTCCACTCAACATGTACACCTAGCATAACTAGTGTCACGGTTTTGGCGTGACAATCAAGAATAGCATAGTGGGGCGACAACCAGTCCATTCCAAGAATAATATCAAAATCAACCATGTTGAGTAGAAATAAGTTTGTTCTAGTCACCAAACCACGAATAGTAACCAAAAATGATTGAAAAATGCAGTCCACAACAAGTGAATTCCCCACAGGAGTAGAAACATAAATAGGGAAACTCAAGGAAATCCCGAGGTACACCCAAATGAGGAGCAAAATAAGAAGGCACATAAGAATAGTAGAGCCTAGATCGAATAGAATTGGTACACCTCTATAACAAACTATGACAATACATGTGATGACAGAATCAGAGGCAATAGCCTTGGTACGGGTAGGTGGGGTAGCAACTAGGGCTGTAACCATGGCCTGGGAACTCTGCGGGGCACGATGTGGCAGAGAATTCTGTGGAGGTACACTCCTCCCAAGTATAGGCCGATACCTCACCATGTGGCGTAGGTTACAACATTCAAAACAACCTCACTTCTGACGTGGCAGTGGAAACTGTGGGGTATGGGTACTCCGAAACCCCTAAACATATGAAGCCCTGTGTGAAATCTGATATACAAACTGAGCTGGCTGACCCATGAAACCTCTACCATGCCATACTCTTCCTCCAAAATAAGGACCAGTGGGTCTCCCCAATCTGCAAGGTCTTCTCACTCCTCTATGCTTTCCCTCCTAACCTCTTCTATCCTCTCTCTCCTAGACCCACCTGTCCCCTACTCAGCACGAGGTCCTCACCACCCGCTGAACTGGGACCACAGGCTATGTCTCCATGACACCTAGAACCTGACCAATGGGAACTTTCTACTCTAGAGTGGGGGCGGTGGGAGTCTGGGTCCCCCCCCCCCCCCCCCGACCTGTGATGAAGTCAGTACA
The DNA here is from genome assembly GCA_034376525.1 of Nicotiana benthamiana. Lineage (NCBI taxonomy): Eukaryota > Viridiplantae > Streptophyta > Magnoliopsida > Solanales > Solanaceae > Nicotiana > Nicotiana benthamiana. The sequence goes on along the minus strand of CM067338.1, from coordinate 74,419,119 downwards.
ACCGGATCAATCACGCCTGTGCTGGAGCACTAGTAATAGGTGTGTCAAATGCTTGGACTCTGGCTGGATCTACTAGTGGTACCTCCGCAGCAGCTCGCGTGGGTGCTCTCGCTGCAGCATGTGCGCGTCCTCAGCCTCTACCCCGGCCCCGACCTCTGACGGCTACAGTAAGGGGCACAGGTGCCTGATCATCTCGAGTAGTACATGTTCTCACCATCTGTGAGAGAATAGAACGCAAAAATTTAGGATTGTGATGTCAAAATCTCGCACGACAAGGAAGTCAAATAATGTAGAATTTTCCTAACAGTTGCATAGCCTCTCGTAGACAAGTACAGACGTCTCCATACCTATCAATGCGACTCTAATAAACCAGCATGTGTTCTGTGACTCCAATGAACTTAAAGTTGTGATACCAACTTGTCACGACCCCAGTTCGCCCTTCATGAACATGTTGTGACGGCACCTAGTCCCTACGACTAGGTAAGCCTAACAATGCATAAACAAATAACTTGTGGAAATTATAATTCAAAACCAAGATTTAACAAGATGGAAATAAAATGTAAAAATGCCATTCGGCACATAAAGCACAATATCTCAAACTTCTACTATACTATCCCAAAACCCGAAAACTCACAGGAACACAAGCTGAAGGAAATATAGTACAATGCTCTAACTTCAGAATGTCTAAAACAACAGTAAGAAAGGCAGGCTAACTGCTAAAGATAGAATAAGATAGAGACTCCTTGGTCTACGGATGCTGCAGATATACCTCGAAGTCCCCATTAGATCTCTCCGCCTCAAGAGTGATATGCCTGGGTAGGGATACCTGGATCTGTACATGAAAAAAATACGCAGAAGGGGCATTAGTAAACCACAGTGGTACTCAGTAAGTGTCAAGCCTAACCTCGGTCAGGTAGTGACCAGGAAGGTCAGGGCCCTACTGAAGTAAACATAATAATAAGTTTCAATAGTATGAAATAATCAATATAATGAGAACGACAATGAAATAATACAGGTTATACCATGCAACACTAGTTATACAAATAACAGAGTAACCTCAGAAATCAAAACAGTTCAATACCAATAGTAACACGAGGATTTCCTAGGATACCGTCCTGTAGTCCATCATACGTACATATCCAAAAGATCACCAGGGATACTGTCCTGAAGTCCAACTATCAGTGCACGGGGATCTACCGGAACCCCGGTCCGTAGTCCCAAATGTAAATACACAGTACTAGGAATCTATCGGGTTCATTCCCATAGTTCTATATAACGGTGCAGAGGGATCTATCGCGAATCAAACCCACAGTCCCAAAGAATATGCAGGGAGATCTATCGGGAATCTAGACCGCAGTCCCAAAGTAAATGTACAGGAGATCTATCGGGAATCGAACGCGCAGTTCCAAAGTAAATGGCGCAGGATGGATCTATCAGGAATTGAACCTACAGTCCCAAAGTAAATGTGCAGGGAGATATCTCAGGAGCCAAACCCGCAATCCCAAAGTAAATATGCAGGGGGATCTATCGGGAATGTAACTCGCAGTCTCAAAGTAAATGTGCAGGGGTAGCTATCAGGAATCTAACCTGCAATCCCAAAGTAAATGTGCAGGGCGGATCTATCAGAAATATAAGCCACAGTCCCAAAGTAAATGTGCGGGGGAATCTATCGGAAAATCTAACCCGCAATCCACAAGTAAATGTGCAGGGGAATCCATCGGGAATCTAACCCGCAGTCCCAAAGTAAATGTGCAGGGGGATCAATCGGGAATCTACCCAAAATCCCAAAGTAAATGTGTAGGGGGTCTATTGGGAATCTAACCCACAGTGCCAAAGTAAGTGTGGGGGGGAACTATCGGGAATATAACCCGCAGTCCCAAAGTAAACAGATAAGGGGGACCTACTGGAATCTCACATCCGTAGTCCCAATGTAAACACACAAAAATAGCAAGGAGATGTTTAGAAATAAAACTTCATACCAATGTAATAAGTAATTCTAGCCTAACATGATTCACGTAATGAAACCAAGACAATTTAGAAAATAGGCAGGTAAGAAGGAACTAAGTTTTAAATACTTAAAGCAAAATCGGGTTTTCAACAATTAACTCAAGTACGCGCTTGTCACCTCAGTCAAGGCATTCAATTATCAATTATTATATCCTAAGGAAAAAGTCCCCCACACAAGGTTAGACAATCCACTTACCTTGAATCGGCTCAAAATCAAATAGAAATCACGCCTTTGCCATGAGTATCCGACTTCAAATGACCCAAATCTATTCAATTCAATTATATATCATAAATAACATATCAAACAACTGATTCTACGATTTAATTCAAAGCTAAGGCGCAAAATTAGGTAAAATGACTAAAAACGTCTCCGAATTGGATGAAACTTATATTTTCAGAAACTTCATAATCTCACTAGTCTATACATAAGAAGAACACAAAAATAAGAGTCCAAATAACCCCTCAAATTCGCATTTAAAGGGCTCTTAAATTCAAGCCCTAATACCCTTTTTTCTAAATTCTCGCTGTTAATCAAGTATTTAATCACATAAAAACGAGTTATGAAGTCAAAAATATTACCTCCAAGTGATTCCGCTTGAATTCTTCTTAAACACACTTCAAAAATCTCTCAAAAAGACCAATAATGGAGTAAATGAGTCCTAAACTTAAGAATAAAATATTTTAAAGCATTCTGCCCAGCACTGACCATCCATTCATCGCGATCGCGGCACAAGCCTCGCGATCGTGAAGCACATTTTTTATTTATCAAAATTTAAACATATGTGAATGCGGTCCTATCACTGTGAATGTGATGCACCAACCTTTCACTTACGTGAATGCGTTCCCTCATACGCGAAGAACAATAGTAGCTCTTGGACCCGTTTCTTTATTCACGAATGTGAAAGGTTCACGCGAACGCGAAGCAAGAACTCCTAACCTTCCGCGAATGCTATGGTCAAATTGCTGGCCTTCCAAAATCCTTCTATACGATCACGATATGCCTCACGCGATCGCGAAGGTATAAAATTCTGCAATTGCTGAACACTAAAATTTGCACCTCTTAACTTCAAAAATGGTCCGATTGACCATCCGAAACTCACCCGAGACCCCCTGGGACCTTAACCAAAAGTACCAACACATCCTACAACCTCATTCGAACTTGTTCCAATCCTTAAAATACCTTAAACAACATCAAATCTACCAATTCACATCGAATTCAAGCTTAAAGTTTCTATAAACTTTCAAAATACGCTTTTGATAAAAAAAAACCAACCAATTCACGTACGAATGACCTGAAATTTTGCACAAACATCCCAAGTGACATAAAAAAGCTACAACAACTCTCGAAATCGTGAGATATATTGGGAATCTAACCCGCAATCCCAAAGTAAATGTGCAGGGGGATCTATCGGGAATCTAACCCACAGTCACACAGTAAATATGCATGGGGATCTATCGGGAATCTAACCCGCAGTCCCAAAGTAAATATGCAGGGGGGTCTATCTGGAATCTAAACCCAATCCCAAAGTAAATGTGCAGGGGGGATTTATCGAAAATCTAACTTGCAGTCCCAAAGTAAATGTGCAGGGGGATCTATCGGGAATCTAACCCGCAGTCCCAAAGTAGATGTGCAGAGGAGGAATTTTGGGAATCTAACCCAGAGTCCCAAAGTAAATATCCAGGGGGATCTATCGAGAATCTAACCCGCAATCCCTAAGTAAATATGCGGGGGGGGGGGGGGGGGGTCTATCGGGAATCTAACCCGCAGTCCCAAAGTAATTGTGCAAGGGAGATCTATCGGGAATCTAACTCGCAATCCCAAAGTAAACAGACAAGGGGGAGCTACAAGAATCCCATATCCGTGGTCCCAATTTAAATACACAACAATAGCAAGGAGATGTTCAGAAATGAAACTTCATACCAAGGCAACACATAATTTTAGCCTAACATCCTTTACATAATGAAACTAAGGCAATTTAGCAAATAGGCAATTTTAAATCAACTAGACATGCTTCTCTAACTAACGACATGCTAAAATTTGCAAATACAATAAAGCAAGTAAGAAGGAACTTAGTATTAAATACTTTAAGAAAAATAGGATTTCAATAATTAGGTTAAGTATGCGCTCGTCACCTCATGTACAAAGCATTTAATTAAGAATTATCATATCCTAAATAGAAAGTCTCCCACACAAGGTTAGACAAGCCACTTACCTCAAATCATCTCAAAATCAATTAGAAACCATACCTTTGCCACGAGTATCCGACTTCAAATAGCTCAAATATATTCAATTCAATTACATATCGTAAACAACATCTCAAACAATTGATGCAACAAATTAATTCGAAGCTAAGATGAAAAATTAGGTAAAATAACAAAAATGCCGCTCAGGCCAACGTCTCGGAATCGGATGAAACATATATTTTTGGAAACCTCATATTCTCACAAGTCTATAGATAACAAGAACACAAAAATCGAAGTCCAAAAGACCCGTCATATCCGCATTTAAGGCCTCTTAAATTTAAGTCCTAACTACCCCTTTTTCCTAAAATTCTCACTGTTAATTACGTATTTAATCATAAAACGAGTTAGAAAGTCAAAAATACTACCTCCAAGTGATTCCTGTTGAATCCTTCTTCAACCCACTTCAAAAAGCTCTCAAAAGGACCAACAATGGAGTAAATGAGTCCCAAACTCGCGGATGAAATGTTTTAATACATTCTGCCCAGCACTGGCCATCCCTTCATCGCGATCGCGGCACAAGCCTTGCGATCGCGCAGCACATTTTTTATTTTCCAAAAATTTAACCTTATGCAAACACGGCCCTATCGCTGCGAACGCAATTCACCAGACCTTTCGGTTACGCAAATGTGTTCCTTCACACGCGAATGCGAAGAACAATAGCTCTTGGACCCCATTTCCTTATATACAAACGTGACAGCTTCACGCGAATGTGAAGCAAGAACTCCTAACCTTCAGTGAACGCGAGCTCATAAACGTGAATGTGATGGTCAAATTCCTAGCCTTCCAAAATCCTTTTACGCGAACGCGATATGCCCCATGCGAGCGCAAAGATATAAAAGCCTACAGTTACTGAACACCAAAATCTGCAATTCTTAACTTCAAAAATGGTCATATTGACGATCCGAAACTCACCCGAGGCCTCAAGACCTCAACCAATGGTACAAAAACGTCCTAAAACCTCATTCAAATTTGTTACAATCCTTACAATACCTCAAACACATCAAATCCACCAATTCACATCGAATTCAAGCTTAAATTTTCTATAAATTTCCAAAATATGCTTTTGATCAAAAACCCAACCAAACCACATCCGACTGACCTGAAATTTTGCGCACACATTTTAAATGACATAACGAAGCTACAGCAACTCTCCAAATATTATTCCGACCCTCAGATCAAAATCTCACTGTCGGTTTGAAAACGTCCAAAATTCAAACTTCGGCATTTCAAGCCTAAATAAGCTACGGACATCCAAAACACAATCTGAACACGCTCCTAACCCCGAAATCACCTAACGAAGCTAACGGAACCATCGAATTTCCATTCCGAGGTTGTCTTCATACTTTTTCCACTATGGAAAATCTTCCAACACTTAGGGTGTGTTTGGTACAACGGAAAATATTTTCCAAGAACTGACACTTCGGGCAAGCTCGAAGTGAAACAGAAAATCAACCTAAATGGCAAGTTCAAAACAAAAGAGATTATGGCCAATCTAACGCAGATCTTAGACATTCAAAATCTTTGACAAATACAAATGCCCAAGGGTTATCTTAGCTCGAGTTTGAGTAAACACTCACTCGAGGACTATCCATGAAGCCGACGGGCTAACTTTACTTCGAGTTCGAGCAAATCCTCACTCGATCATAAAAGCCCAAGGGATATCTTAACCCAAGTGCAAGCATGTCTTGAACACTCAAGGACTATTTACTCGAGCTATCTGAGTTCGAAATAATAAAACCTCAAAGAGGCACCCCCGATATAACAGTCCAAGGCCATCACACTCGGGGACTAACATTTCAAACGAGTTTGAAATGTTATCGTGAAACAAGTATAAGAGACATGCTTGAAGACTATAACCATACTAAATGGTCATACGGTCGAAATAATACGGCACAAAGACGTCCAACTTCCGCCATAAAATAAAGGCCTTCAAACACTTTGATAAACCGGTTGAATCAGGCTACCCTCGACAAAAGCAAATGATAAAACGCTTTGATAAAATCAGCACTCAAATAATTTAAAGGCTTCGATAACATCAGCCTTCAAAAAAGCTTCAAGAGGTATTCGATTGTCGTTACACAAATGAATTACAAATAAGGTTATGGTCGATCGAACCTTCTAAAAACCCAACAGGTACGAGAAACACATGCTAATGCATAGAAAAATTTCACAAAGTATTTTAGCCGAAAAAAGGAAAATATTATTACCGTTATTAGAAACCGAATTGGGACAACTCAAAGAGCCTAAGTGCCAATACAAAAGAGCCTAAGGGACAATCCAAAGAGCCTAAGGGCCAATGTAAAAAATCCTAAAGGCTACCTTAACCCGAATTCAAGCAAACTCTCACTCTGGGACTATATATAAAGCCTAACGGCTAATTTTATTTCGAGTTCGAGCAAGCTCTCACTCGATTATTAAGCCCAAGGACTACCTGAGTTCGAGCACGTTCTCACTCGGGACTATCTATAAAGACTAAGGGCTAGTTTGAGTTCGAGCAAGCACTCACTCGACTACTAAGCCCAACGGCTACCCGTGTTCGAGCAAATTCTCACTAGCGGACTATCTATAAAAGCCTAAGGGATAACTTTATTTCGAGTTCGAGCAAATCCTCACTCGACTATAAAGCCTAACGACTATCTTTCATTTCAAGTTCGAGCATATACCCACTCAACCATCAAGGCCAAGGGCTACCTTACCTCATCGACTATTTGGCCTAAGATCTACTCAAACTCAAAGTTCAAACGATCATTCAGGGTCTATAAATCAGAAACAGTCACGGGCAGTACTTATTGTCGATCATTACCATCTCAAAACTATGGATATTCAAAGGGAATTTTATGCTAAAATGCTTTGACCCGCATAAAAAGTGTAACAGATTCAGAAGCCATGGGAGGAAAAAAGGTTTGTATAAACCTATTAACAAGAGCTATGGGTCACGATCAAGATTTCCTCACGAGGGACGATCAGCCTTAATAGCAAAAATTATAAAGAATGTGAAAACCTAAGTAGCGCGATCTTTATCGGTAGAAGTGTCTTTACCCATAGAATCTTCTCCACCGGTGGTCTCGCTAGAGTTCTCTAAGTCGTCCTCGGGAAAGGCCAGCTTCCAAGCTTTTGTTTCCTCGGTCGCTTATGTCACGATGATGATGTCGTAAGAAATCGGGGCAAAGATCAAACACTCAATTCGTTTTTTATTGTTATACTTCAAAAAATAAAGGGACTATCTATAAAACGGTAGAAATCGTGGCCACCTAATTTCGTGGACTGGAGGGTCACTTCAGGAGAGAAATCGAAATAGGCCATGAGTGAGCCCGATGGGAGGCTTCAATGATCGAAGTACTTGATAGACACAGAGGCCAAGTATGACTGACCACGAGATAATATCATTATAACCCCATAACAGAAAGAGCAAGATTCCTGCAGTAACCCTGGGATCATGGCATAAATTTCGGAACGAATCCGTACTAGACGGTTAGACAGTTGTCCAATAAGATTTCTTACTGTAAATAGAAATGTACCTTATTTAGGGTTCCCCCATTATATAAAAGGGACTCCAATCATTTGTAACATCATCTAATCATTAGCAGTGAATACACTGTCTTACTTTTTCTAGCTCATTGTTCATCAGATCTGTCTTTCTCTTTATTGTTCTTATATTATTGTTCTTGGTCCATCTCGAGGTTACTGGCCTCAAGGTCGATACTGCTAAACAGTACTGGTTTGATTCACTTATTTCTATCATTTCTACTTCAAACTTCTTGATTATTAATTGGTATTGAATTAAATCACGTATTTTAAAACCACAAATCAAATTTAATTATTACTCATATTTTCGAGGTAAACAAATTTACAATAAGAAATAGTCGATTACGTTTTTTCCCTTTGTTATTCGTGTTTATAAAATGTAGATTGTAGAAGATGAAAAGCCAAGGGCATCAAAATACTGAATTAAAATGTGATGATTGGTGACAGAACAACAACAACCCAGTATAATTCCACTTAATGGGATCTGGGGAGGGCAATATGTACGTAGACCTTACCCCTACTCTTAGGTAGGGAGGCTATTTCCAAATATACCTCCGGCATCCTTCCCTCCAAGAACTTCCTACCTTGCTCTTGGGGAGACTCGAACTCACAACCTCTCGGTTGGAAGTGGGGGTTGCTTACCATCAGAGTAACCCCTCTTGTCTATTATGGATCAAGAACTACTAGTTTATGGATCAAGAACTACTAGTCTATTATTACCTTTAATCCCAAATAAATTGGAATCGATTATATAAATTTTCACTGACTATATTTTATCTCAACTAACATTATGCACATAATTCCTGATCTATGAATACAAATAGCAGTATATAATGTACTTTATAATAATGTAGTAACGTTATTTCCTAAGTTTAAAAAGAAAGAGATGACTATCATGTCCTAACTCCAAGAAACAAATGTGGGATAATTATAAGTAGCAAAAGCAATAGACATGATAAGAGGTTCAAATATGTTAAAACATTTATAATACTGTATTTCAAATCATAAGTTCGAACACCTTTGACCAAAAGACAAGATAAAAAATGTAACAAACTAAACTTATGGTGTGTATATATTTTTTTAAAAAAGATATAAATATAAATAAAAGATTTTTGGAGTCAAGTTTTAAAAAAAAGAATCATTTGTTGTCAGCAAAAAAGTGGGTTTGTTGCATTACCATTTGGAACACTTTCATGATGCATAATTAACGTGTATATGTTTTTCTTGAATCCTCTCATATAAATGTATGGTTGATTCTGACTGGAGACTGATTGTATGGTTCATTGCAAATGTTTTTTAGTTATAAAACTTTTAAATTGGGAAAACAATATAAGAAATTAACAAATAAATGATTTCGTCCAACTATATGTTATAAAAAGGACTAAGTAATTATTGTAAATATAATTTGGTTTACAAGTCCGGAATCAAATCTCATAGAGAACTAATGCTTAGCTATAATTATTCAATATTGTTAAGAAACACAAGTCCAAATAATTTCCTAATTATAAATATTATAATATTTATTTTTATCTAAGTAACTAACAAATACTAGAAATCATAAAACTATCAATTCACAAGGATAAGGATTGGAGACAAGATTAAGTAGGTCTAGAGTTATGATTTTCACTATTGTCGGAATCTTTTCCGCTACATTTTTTATAAATTTTCCAAAGTCTTCTCTGCCGATCATGAGCGCTCTTAATGCTGTAATTCTCTCCCGAGTAACCCCCATAATTTACTAGATATATTCTCCCCAAAAATCTCTTGCTGGCATTAAGTACGGCTTACTCGGATAGCACCAACATTTCATTATCCCTATTACCACCTTTAAACCATCTGTATTGATCCATCATATACGTTAGGAGTAATGTTGTTCAACAACTACATAAATATGGACCCTCTCCCAAGTAATACACAATAAATAGGCATAATCGATTGAGAGATCTTCAATCAACTACAATAATAACGTAGTTGAACAAATAGAGAAAAAGCTACAACAAATCTATATTAACGTGACAAAAAAATCATTCTTTAAGAGGTTCCATCAAAACCCAAGATAAAAAGTTAGCTATTCATAATAGTATGCACAACTACGATACTAGAATTCATAACCAATAATAAAAATAGGAAGAAGGAAGTGAAAAACTTGTAGAAGAATTATCCACCTTGTTCCTAGTGTGTTCTTGCCTCCTTAGGTCAAATCTCCGGTCTCCACGAAGGCTCCGTGCTCTTCCTAGGTCTAAAATGTCAATCTATCTCGATTGACCCTTCTCAAAGTGGCTTTTTTAGGTCTATTTATATGTGTAGGAAATGACTTTAACGTATAGTTAAAGTCCTAGTCAAGCTAGAAATGAATTTAGTCTTCAAAACGCGGACTGGACCTCGCCCTAGGCATGGCGTCGCCAGCATCAGCCTGGCTTTTCCTTGCAGTGGTAGCCTAACGCCAGCCTCAGCCTGGCTTTTGCCTTGCAGTCCCAGCCTCAGCCTAGTCTTTGGCTGGCCTCACCAGGATAAAGCCCAGTTAAGCTGGCCTCGCCAGGTCCATTTTCACTGTTCTCGAGTCCACTTTCAACGTTTAAGTACCCTTTTACTCTACTTTCATCTCCAATTCACCTACACATAAAATAGACTCTATTACGCGCAAATAAAGTGTAATTTATCATTAAAGCATGTAAAATACAAAGCATATAATGTACAAAACTATGAAATTATAGCTACACATCAATAAACCACTTAAACTCTTCGGAGGACATTTTAATCAATCCATATTGTAAATGGTTATGTACAGTTAATTTTATGTGAACTTTTCTCTTATCCTTTCTCATATTCCAAGTCGCTTGCACTGCTTAAAGAAAGTAAACTATGAAAATTTCAGTTGATCATTAAAATAATTGAAATGGGAGCTCCTAGTATTATGATCCTCCAGTTAAGTTGTGCTAAACTTGAAGCTCGATGGCTATGGCAGAAAGTAACAGAAGAAAACCCTAGAAGGGCTGAGAGAATAAGATGACTGAAATGAGTCGGTCAAATCTTAATTGACCAAAAATTGAAACTATTATTATGAAGTCTCTATTTATATTTACAAGTGTAAGAGACAAAAAATAACATGTAAAATTTGAAAATGAAAATACATGTAAATGTAAACTGAAAATGTAAAAACTATAAAAGGGCCTTCTGCTTTCACGTAGTTGAGTGGAGCTGTGACAGTTGGGCCTGAGCTGTATTTGGGCTAACACCCCCCCCCCCCCAAAAGCTTAAGGGTGAGAAAACATCAACCTTGCAAAGTAAGCCATGATGAACAGGACCATGAAGAGCTTTGGTAATAATGTCAGCTAACTGATTGGAGCTGGAGATAAAATGCAAGGAAATCAGACCAGCCTGCAAGCAAGTGTGCACATAATGACAGTTAATCTTAATGTGTTTAGTGCACTCATAGAAAACTGGGTTCTTGGCGATATGGAGAGCTACCTGGTTGTCAGTATAAATGGGAACTGGGCTGGAAATAGACAAACCAAGATCACCAGAAGTCGGAGCAACCAAGAATTCTCAACAGAAACCTTGCGAAGAGCTCTATATTCAGCTTCAGTTGAGGACGAGATAGTAGGTTTCTTCTTACTTTTCCTTGAAATGGGGCTACCACCAAGGTAATTTAATAACCAGTGACAGATTTGTGAGAAATGGCACAAGTAGCGCAGTCAGAGTAAGAATATGCAGTTAGAGACAAATCAGATGAGCTGGAGAGGAGCACCCATTGAGTTAGATTATTAAGTAAATATCTGAGAACATGTAATGCTTCCAACATATGGGAAAGTGGAGGTTGCTGAAGAAATTGGATCAAATGTTGAACGGAGAAAGAAATAGCAGGTCTCGTATGTTTCAAGAAGTTGAGCTTTCCAATTAATCTCCTATACAAGCTAGGATCAGAAACGAGCTCCCCCACGCCTAACACCAGCTTCACAAAAGGATCTAAAGGAGTCATAATCGTAAAACCCATACACTTGGATTAGGTATGAATGTGCTAAAGGAGTACTAAGGTTATATTTTAGATATATAAAGTCCTATCGGGATGATTATGGGTGAAAATAATTGATTCAAAATCAAAATGGAAAGTGAGGTGCATAAGGGTCGGCAAAATCGACTAAGTTTAACGAAGGTCCGTATTCCATCGGTGTTAAGTGAAAAGTTGTAAGAAACTAGGGAAACCTTAAAGAATAAAGGCTGTAGGCCTTTGAAATATCTTTCCAAAGATATATTATGGAGCCCGAACAGATCTCTATACTAAATGTTATGCATATTTTACAGAACAGTATGCGATATATGCGCACGGTAGCGAGACCATAATGCAACTGCGCTAATTTTGAGGTAGTATTATGACCGTTTTGCACGATTAGTAGCGTGGTCAGGTCTCCAGGACTGTGGGCATGCTCGTAGGGGGTCATTTTGAAGCCATATTTTATCCCCCGCATCCCCAAAACATAAAACTTTGCTCTAGAAAGGAGAACTCTCAAAAACCTAACTCCTTATGGGTCCTTCCACCATCCAAGGTAAGTTCTAATGGTGATTCTAAGTTAATTTTAATTTTCTAATATCTTATTGACATGGGTAATCCCTCCAAATCATTAGATATTTGATTGGGGTATCATTGTTGAGAGAAGGAACCCCAGAACTCCAATTCAAGAAAATTGAACGTCAAAAAGGTAATGTCTTCACCCTCTAATTGATTCTAGGATTGGATTAATAATTATTGACTCAATTTCATGAGATATATTGATGGTTTGATAGAAAAGCATGAACAGTTATAGGTTTGGGGTGTTAATTGTTGATTATTGGTTATGTGTGTTGTTCACCTTATGGGTGATAAAGAATGATGTTGATTATAAGAAACTAGATATTTTAGAATTTATATAGGATCAGGAGAATGTCTTGTTGGGCGTAGAAATACCATTAATAAGGACTATAAATATTTATGTCACCAAGTATTTGAGAAAATACTTGAGTGAACAAAACATGAGAATTATTGCTAACATGGAATCCCTTTGCCTTGTATTGATATAGATTAAAGTTGAAAGGGGCGTCGAATGTTATATTACTCTCAATAGAAGGAAGTTAAGGTATGTGAGGCTAACTCTCTATGTTTGGGAATGTTAATTATTCTCCCTACACTACGTTTCTTTTACCACGTTATCAATTGCCTTAGAAATATAGTTAAGCCTAGTTCCTTGAATAGTTGTAGCACTTCTATTCTCTATGTTCATAACTCTTTCATGACTTTCATTATGAACATTGTGAGCTCAGTTTGTATTCAATATAGACTTGGGTTTGATGTCCCTGAGTCTCAGTATAGCTTACTCAGCATGTCATAAACAGTTGAAGTTTCAGGGTTCATAATCAGTTCAAGAATACATTTCTCAGTCTAGTCCTCTTCAGTATTCCAGTGTTATCTAACTCACTGTGATTCCGTATTCCAGTATTATAGAACTCAGTGTGATCCAGTATTCCTGTATCATCTGACTCAGCGTGATTCAGTAATTCATTATCATGTATTGTAATATGATTCTCAATTCCTGATTTTATTTCCCTGAATGTTGAACACTTGTATTTGGGCCTGAGGTCGTAGTTTATGCTCTATGCATTTTGGAAGTGAGGTCGCAGTTATGTATACGTATACTTGGGCTTGAGGCCGCAATTTGTGCACATATATATTGAGCCTGAGGCCGCAGTTTAATTTCAGATAAATAGGTTGTTCATCATTCAGAAGAGGGAGTATTCATATCATTACTTCCTTTCTGTTCAATTATTAGTTTCCGTTCAGTTATCATATCAGTTATCATTTTCGTTAGCAGTTATCAGTTATCAATTATGAGCTATAATTTTAGTTTCAATAGTTATTATTTTAGTTATCAATTATAAATTCTCAGCTATCAGATTAGTTTCAGTTTTAGCATTTATAATTCTTTCTTTAGGTTGCTTTACATACCAGTCCAATTCAAATGTACTGACATCCCTTTTTTCCTGGGGCCTGCATCTCACAATGCAGATAATGATTTACAGGTTGATGATTCAGAGTGCTAGGATTCTTGTACCAGATATTTGGTGATCTCCAGTTCTTTCAGGGCATTATCATTACTTTACGGTCTTTCAGTATTTTACAGCTAGTTAGTGTTTTCAGTACTTTATTAGAGGCTTCATAGACTAATGTAGCAGTTAGATAGAGTCACCACTTTTCATGTTAAGCAATGTTGGCTATAGATATGTTTCACACTTGTATTAGTATTTCACACTTTGATTTTTATCATTCAGACTTTCAGTATGCCAGCATGTGTTAGTTTATCTTCCGTATTTCGTATGCTATGATATCACATGTTGATTCAGCCAGCCAGTTGGTTCGCTCGATCACATATAGTCAGATACTGAGTGTCGTGTTACGTCCAGGCCCAAGTGTGGGGCATTATAAAGCTTGGTGTCAGAGCCCTAGGTTCAAGTATCCTAGGGAGTCTATGAAGTTATGTCTAGTGGAGTTTCCTTTATATGTGTGTGCCGGCCACTCATATAAATGGTTAACTACCAATACATACAGGATTGTCTCATTTCTTTCTACTCTAGATCGTACCATGAAGCTTAGAGCAGTAGGTAACCTTCTCTTAATACCAAATTCCAAACGTATTGGATGCCCAAGCGACCTGCATGAGAAAGCTATGGTTCAAGAGAGGATAATTTCCCATTGGGTATAATTATGGAGTACAGCTTGGTAAATATGAGACTTGAGAGGATGTTAAAGTAGGATGCAATGGATAGTAGTTCAGATTCGAGCATAACCTTATCAGAAAGTACAAAAGCAGTTATGATGTCTTATGGTTATCAGCTTACATCAATTACCAATTATACAATCTTTCAGTTGGCAAGTTCATGGTTATTCAGGATGCCAGTTATCAGTTATTCAGTTACCAGATCTCCAATTTTCAATGTATCAAAATTTTGGTGACTGATGAGTAATACAGTGATGCCTATGGGTGCTAAAATAAAATGTAAGTAACAGTGATCATAGCAAAATCTTCGCATATTTTAGGTCTGGATAAGACCCAATAATCGTGGGGTAGTATAGCAAGTGATTCATCAAATGATGGTATACTCCAAAGGATAAGTTTTTATATGGTAATCATATGTATTTTACCTCAGAGAACACTTTATTTTAAATTTTGGAGATGGAGCAACAAGTTGGATAATGATAGTTCAGATGTCAAACCCTAACATTGATCATTATAGTTTAGGACAGAAAAGAGCCTAAGTGAAAAATACCTAGAAGACAGAAACGTTTGTTATTACCAAAGATGTGATTTCGTACAACTCATGCAAATGACTAGAAGATATGATATATGAAATGAGAACCAAAAGCAGCCAATATTGAATTTCATAGAATGATTTTAATTTGTTTAGATTTATTCAAATCAGAACTAGAAGTACCATGCTAGTAAGCTACTATAAGAAGCATCTACTGATGTAAGATAAAAGATATGACAGTTCCCCCATAGGTTATGTGACTAAGTATTTACCCTGAATTCTTATAATCTGATATGATTTTGAAGTATATACAAAGTTTAGGGTTAGATATTCCAATTTTGTTTAAGACAAATGAAATTCCCCTAGGTGTGATCCATGTACATAGTTCAAAAAGAATGATAGTGTGCAGCAAAAAGAATATGGTCAGATTATGAGGGAAGTAAGGAGTAACCTTATGCTTCAATTCTAAGCAGGAGAAGAAAATATGATGCTAGCAGCTGGTTAGTGAAAGAATAATAAGTTTTGAGTAGATGCAGTGAATTAGCAATTTTATCAGAGCTAGTAGAGGTAAGATTTGATCCACTTAGCCAGGTTATCTTTAGTGAGTGGATGGCAGTTTCAAATATCGAACGCATGTGTTAGAACCCAAAGAGTTTAAGTTAAACCTTATGTATAGTGGCAGTGGGAAAAAAATCAACTAGTAATGAGAGATCCAACTATAGAAGAATAGCCTTTAGGAATTATTGAAATGTGGTTTCTCCAAGACTGATAGTGTGAGTAGAGTTAAATCATTACGATAATGTAGGATAGTTATGAAGACGTAAGCTTTTCGTTTATGTAAATAATTTAGTTTTTCCTAGTAAGAGACATTTCTCAGAGGTAAGTTAGGATATGAGTTGTCATTAAAGTAAAGTGAAAAGAGTCGCAGAAGACAAAGAAAGTTGTTAGAATCCCAAGAAAAAAAGGAAGGATCCACAAGTATAAGATCTTTGGTCTAAGGGGTGATGTGAAATTTTTTTGTTAGTCCAGTTAGTAATTTGAAACCTGAATAGTTAGCATAGGATATGAAAAAGAAAATCATTTTGGTAATAAGGGAAAGTTGTATAATTACCACAAGGATTATATTTAGCATGTGTAAGAAACACAAAGTGATTAGAACGATCACCGAGCTTAGTTATTGATGATAAAGTGATAAGAAAAAAACTAGTAAATCATGCCTATTTATGTGTCACGAGGGTAGTGCCATTGCACGAGACTCTAGTCCTCGGAGTATCGGTCAAAAAACTTCTATATGTGTTTTTAGGAAATGCTTAAGAAGATAGCCAGGTGTGGGAAGTATAACTCATGACTGAGGTAGATAAGATAAATCTAGTAAAAGAAGTTCAATAGTCAAGATAGGAGTTCGACTTTGGACTCTGAAGAAGACGGCGTTGTTGTCTAGAAAAGACTTATTCCCTTTAAAAGCCGAAGAGAAGGAGAAACAAATTGATGCTCCCTATGTGTTATAGTTGAAATAGGAGATTCACAAGTATAAGACGATGGCTTTTGAATAAGGGGGCGATGATGGTACCTAGAGGTACCAAGACAAATTGTATGTTCCAGACATAGATGGACATATAGAGGGAAGATCTTATTAGAAGCACATAATTCCAGGTATTCTTTCCGTCCAGGTTCCCCAAATATACATCATGACCATGGAGATTGATTGGTTGAACGACATAAAAAAGAACGTCGTAGACTTTATGGCCAGGAAGAGCATTTTATTTAAAAAGTTGAGAATATGTTCTTGATGTTACAATTAATTGGGATGATTGAATACATCTCATTGACCTTGCTAATAATAACACCTACTATTCTAGTATTAAGATAGCATTGTGAGAGACTTTGTATTGGTGATGGTGTAGATCGCCAATTGGTGGGTTTAAAGTTGGTTAAAATGAGTTGTTGGGACCAAATTTGGTCATTAGACTATAGGTAAAGTTAAGTTGATTCAAGAGCGTTTGAATATGTTAAAGTTCCAAGTTGATGATTGGGTGTTTCTGAAAGTTTCACCTATGAAAGGCGTTATGAGATTTGGGAAGAAAGAAAAGCTCAGTCCCAAATATATCACATCATATATGATCCTACAAAAGATCGCTCAAATAGATTATGAGTTGGAGTTGCCACCAGAATTAGAGGTGGTACAACCATCATTTCACATATCATGTTATAATATTGAAGTTTCCAGTACTCAGATACTCATGTCAGTTCAATACTCAGATACGCATGTCAGTTCGGTACTCAGATACTTATGTCAGTTCAGTACTCAGATACTAAGCTCAGTTCCATACTCAGCTACTCATGTCTATCCAATACATAGATATCCATGCCAGCTTAAGACTCTGATATTGATGTTATTTCAATTCTCAAATATTTGTGCCAGTTCAATATTTGAATATCCATGTTAATTTTGTATTCATGTATCCATGATAGACCAATATACTATCAATGCAGCAGTCATTAAGTTCAGTATATCAATAGTCCAATAATCATGTATTCATTCAGTTTAGTACGCAAGTGTTAATGAAAGTTCATGTTTGCACCAGACTCGTTTAAGGTATGGAGTTCGCAGAAGTGATAGTTAAGACAATCATTCGAAGATGAATGATCCCAAGGGGCCCCGCAAATTCGGATTAGGTATGAATGAGTTAAAGGAGAATTAAGGTTATATTTTGGATATATGAAGTCCTATTGGGATTATTATGGGTGAAAATATCTGTTTCAAAACCATGATGGAAAGTGAGGTGCAGAAGGGTCGACAAAATCGACTAAGTTTGTAGAAGGTCCATATTCCAGCAGGGTTAAGTGAAATGTGTAAGGAATTAGGGAAAACTCAAATCATGAAAGTTGTAGGGATTTGGAATATCTTTCCAACGATATATTATGGATCTAGAACATATCGTTTTGCAAAAAGTTATGCATATTTTACAGAACAGTATAAAATATATGCGCCCGGTAGCGTGCCCATAACGCGATCACACTAATTTTGAGGCAGTGTTATTGCCGTTTTGCATGCTCAGTAGTGCAGTCAGGTCTCCAACAGCGCGGGTGTGTTAGGATTTATGCCCGTCACTAGAGGGGGGGTGAATAGTGCGGCACGAGAATATTGATAAATATTGCGGAATTAAAATTGCAGGAATAAAATAACTTCAGTAATTAAAATAGTAAGGAAAGAACACACCGAATTTATCCTGGTTCACCACAACTTGTGGTTAGTCCAGTCCCCGAGAGACTCTCTCGAGATTCCACTAATTCCGTTAAGCTTACGGGTGCCTAACAAACCGTTACACTTGCTCGTAGATGTACACTCTACAAGACTTCAACTTGCTCGAGGATACCGCACCTCAAGACTTCACCTTGCTCGTGGATACCGCACCACAAGACTTCAACCACTAAGATTAAGGGTACTTAGCAAACCCGACAATCAATGAGAAGATATGGTCTTCTCAAACACCTTTCTCTTTTACAACAAGAACTCTCCAAAAGAGTAGATAAAGAGATACAATATTAGCTCTATGAACAACTCAAAGTTGTCTCTCAAATGGCTCAACAAAAGCTCTATAATGATGCACAAATGATATCAATATGTATATGAATAATGAGAGGTGTTGTGTTTTACAATTCAGCTCAAAAGACCTCTATTTATAGGTGTTATAAGTTGTATGTCCGTTGCTTAATTGGCAATCAATTATGCTGATTTTATGCCAAGATAATCGATTATCAGATTTGGATAATCAATTATCAGCTTACCGTTACAAAATCGGAAGCTGTTTTTTGCAGGATAATCGATTATCAGATATGCATAATCGATTATTTTGTTACAGTGTTCAAACACTGGGCAACGGATACAAGATAATCGATTATGCACTTCTGATAATCGATTATTTTGCTGTTTTGTAAATTCCGGTTTACACTGTCTTAACATAATCGATTATCAAATAAACATAATCGATTATTTCTGTCCAGCTTTGAAAGACATGTTTAAAATTCAATTTGGCTAAAATGAAAATGTTTGAAATCATTTTGTTTGAAGTATTTGAAATATGATTTGATAAAATGATTTTATGTATATTTATGATGACCTATGTTGAGCCAAAAGATGAGATAACTTTAAACGTTGCTCTTACTTTTGTTCTACCTAACGACCTACGCTTTGGGTCTTCGGTCTTGAACTTTTGAGCTCGTATTTGGCTTGTCTATGCAATTCCGTCATCAATATGCTTCTCGGCATTCAATCTTGATTGTTTGTCATATAATAACATTGTTTGACACTTGACTTCATTGTTTGTCATTCATCGACTTCGTTGTTTGTCATTCATCAAAACCTATACCTGAAAATCATGCTAATACAACCAAAGCACACATATCATGGATAGAATGATTTTCTACAGGGTGCGCTTGTAGGGGGTCGTTTTAAAGCCATATTTTGTACCCCATATCCCCGAAACGTAAAAAATTGCTCTAGAAAGGAGAACTCTCAAATACCTAACTTCTTAAGGTCCTTCCACCATCCAAGGTAAGTTCTAATGTTGATTCTAAGTTAATTTTAATTTTCTAACATCTTATTAACATAGGTAAACCCTCCAAATTATTAGATATTTGATTGGGGCATCATTGTTGAGAGAAGGAACCCTAGAACTCGAATTCAAGAAGATTGAACGTCAAAAAGGTAATGTCTTCACCCTCCAATTGATTCTAGCATTGGATTAATAATTATTGACTCAAGTTTATGAGATATGAGTTGATGGGTTTGATAGAAAAACATGAACGGTTATAGGTTTAGAGTGTTGATTGTTTATTATTGGTTAAAAGTCTTGTTCACCTTATGGATGATAAAGAATTATGTTGATTATAAGAAATTTGAGATTTTAGAATTTATCTAGAATCAATAGAATGACTTGTTGGGTATAGAAATACCATTAATAAGGACTATGAAGATTTATGTCACCAAGTGTTTGAGAAAATGCTTAAGTGACTAAAACATGAGAATTATTGCTAATATGGAATCCTTTTGCCTTGTATTGATATAGATTAAGGTGTAAAGGGGTGTAGAATGTAGTATTACTCTCAATATCAGGAAGGAGTATTACTCTCAATATCAGGAAGGTAAGGTATGTGAGGCTAACTCTCTATGTTTCGTAATGTTAATGATTCTTCCTACACTACGTTTCTTTTACCACGTTATCAATTGCCTCAAAAATATAGTTAAGCCTAGTTCATTGAATAGTTGTAAAACTTCTATTCTCTATATTCATAACTCTTTCATGACTTTCATTATGAACATTGTGAGCTCAGCTTGTATCCAATATAGACTTGGGTTTCATGTCCCCAAGTCTCGGTATAGCTTACTCAGCATTTTATAAACAGTTGAAGTTTCTGTGTTCATAATCAGTTCAAGAATACATTTCTTAGTCTAGTCTTATTCAGTATTACAGTGTTATCTAACTCAGTGAGATTCAGTGTTTCAGTATTATATAACTCAGTGTGATCTAGTATTCCAGTATCATGTAACTCAGTGTGATTCAGTAATTCATTATCTTGTGTCGCAATATGATTCTCAATTCCTGATTTTAAATCCTTGAATGTTGAACACTTGTATTTGGGCCTGAGGCCATAGTTTATGCTTTATGCATCTTTTATCCTGGGGCCGCAGTTTATGCCTTATGTATCTTTGGGCCTGGGGCTGCAATTTATGCTTTATGTATTTTGGACCTGAGGTCGCAGCTATGTATACATATACTTGGGCCTGAGGACGCATTTTAATATTCAGATAAACAGGTTGTTCATCATTCAGAAGAGGGAGTATTTATATCCTTACTTCCTTTCAATTCAATTATTAGCTACCTTTCAGTTATCGTTTATCATATCAGTTACCGGTTATCAGTTTAATTATCAGTTATTAGTTCAATTATTAGTTATCAATTCAGTTCAGTTATCAGTTATTAGTTATTAGTTATCATTTCGGTTTTTGTTTCAATAGTTATTATATTAGTTATCAATTATAAATTCTAAGTTATCAGTTTAGTTTCACTTTCAGCATTTATAATACTTTCTTTCAGTTGTTTTACATACTAGTAGAATTCAAATGTACTGACGTCCTTTTTTGCCTGGGGCCTGCATCTCACAATGCATGTAATGATTTACATGTTGATGATTCAGAGCTCTAGGATTCTCGTACCAGTTGTTTGGTAATCCCTAGTTCTTTCGGGGCATTATCATTACTTTACGGTCTTTCAGTATTTACAGGCAGTTAGTTTTTTCAGTACTTCATTTGAGACTTCATAGACTAGAGTAACAATTAGAGAGAGTCACAGCTTTCCATATTAAGCAATGTTTGCTACAGATATGTTTCAGACTTGTATTAGTATTTCCACACTTAGATTTTTATCATTCAGACTTTTAGTATGCTAGCATGTGCTAGTTTATCTTCCAATTTTAGTATGTTATGTATCACATGTTGATTCAGCTATCCAGTTGATTTTCTCGGTCACATGTAGTCAGGCACCGGTGTCGTATTACGTCCGGGCCTAGGTTCAAGGTGTGACAATAATAGGAGAGAAGTGTTGGCAATTAAACTCAGCTAAGAGGTCAAAAGTGTACTTGTGTTGGCTCATCACATAACCTTGAGGGATAAGACAAATTTCCAACCCCAAAAAATAGTGAACAGACCCTAGGTCTTTAATTTTGAATTGGGCATCCAAGAAAGACTTTAAATAGTTCATCTCAACAATATCATTACCAGCTAGTAATATGTCATCAACATAGACAATTAAGACAATCAGAGAATCGGAGGAGACCTTAGTGAATAAGGAATAATCATTCATGCTGGAAATGTAGCCTTCGGATTGCAAGGCTTCATATAGTTTTGAAAACCGCTGTCTAGAATCTTGCTATGGCCATAGAGGGGCTTCTTGAGTCTGCGAACCAGGGGATGAGATGAAGAAGGAGTAGATACCTCAAGACCAGGGGGAACCCTCATATAAACTTCCTCATGCAGATCCCCATGAAGGAAGGTATTGTTCACATCAAGTTGGAATACAGTCCATCCCCACTAAGCAGCCAAAGTCAGTAAGCATTTGATGGTGGTTAACTTGACAACAGGGGAAAAGGTTTCAGTAAAGTAAATGTCCTCCTTTTAGGTGTCACCCTTAGTTAACTAAGTCTAATACTAAGAAATTACAGTAGCGTGTTGAAGTAATAAGAGATAAACTCAAATCAGGTGCATGCAATGAACGCTAACATCAAAATTAACAGAATTTGGGATTAGGAGTGAAAGTGATACCGTCCTTCTTCTTCTGTAAACCAAAGAAATTACAGTTTGTTTAGACGTGAACCTTAGGTAGAGAAATCCAGCAGAAACTACCGTGTAGCGTGAAGATTATCAATGATTCTCGCAATAGAAGTCGAATATGTGAAGACTGAACGAAACCCCAAATTTCATGAACATGTTCTAAAAACCGATGATCTGATACAAACCTTGACGATTTCAAACAAGGCTACTATCGGAAGAAAGATTGTTACGAGAGGAATCTATATTCCCGCTCTGATACCATGTTAAACTCGAAGCTCGATGTCTATGGCAGAAAGTAATAGAAGAAAAACCTAGAACGGTTGAGAGAAGAAGATGTCTAAAATGAGTCGGTCAAATCTTAATTGACCAAAAAGTGAAACTATTATTGAGAAGTCTCTATATATATTTACAAGTGTAAGAGACAAAAAATAACATGTAAAATCTGAAAATGAAAATACATGGAAATGTAAACTGAAAATGTAAAACCTATAAAAGGGTCTGCTGCTTTCCCTTAGCTGATTGGGCCTGTGACAGTTGGGCATGAGCTATATTTGGTCTAACAAGTTGGTTGTCCGCCGACCTTCTTTTTCATGTATGAGATAGTCATATGATCTACTTTTATTCTGCTTGTTGGAAGATTCATTCGAATTTCTTCCTGATCCATTTAGCATTCATATTGTAACGGATCGTTGGAGATTATTTCATCTGCCCTTAACCTTAACCATCAAAAGAAAATTTGAAAAAAGGAAGAAGAAGAGAGCCAAGAAAAGTACAACTGACGATTAAAATAATTAAAATTGGAACTCATAACGGTATGATTCATATTATGGTTTCTTGGTCATTAAATTGTGACTTTATAGTAACAATTCTATCCAGTTCGTATTTGCAATTTGTGTTGATTGTAACATTTGGATTCCAGCATCCCTGAGATGGCCCTGAGAGCTATCATTGTGGTCTTTATTATGAACCACAATTTACTGTCCTCTTATCTATTATGCTTTGCATTTTGCAATGGTCCCTAAAGGAAAAAGGCACCAACAAGAAAAAGAGAAGTCAACATCTCTAACAACAAAGGTAAACCATTTATTTCATAATTCTAAGCATGTTTTGTTATTGCACAAGAATATGCAATCAATAGTGTACCAATTGTCAGTTCCTATGACCTTTTTCTTGTTTTAGTGGTAATGGTATTTGGGTTAATTTGTACCCAATTTGACTCTTTTCGTCCAAAGCATAATCATAAGTTAAAATTTATGAATTTGAATATATTATTGAAATCATAACTTATCTTAGTTATTGAGTGCGCTCTTTTATATTTATATATATATATATATATATATATATATATATATATATATATATATATATATATAAAGGTCTAAACAAAAACTATTAAGTTCGTCTGAATTAGTAGTTATATTGTTCCTCTATCGCTGATTTTCTCATAACATCACTCTTTACCTATATAAATATCGAGTAATTTCGTTAACTAAAGTTTAAGCGGATGATTAAAAATCATCCTAACTACCTTGCAATCTTGATTTTTCACTTTTATTCTAGTTTATTGGTTATAACTATCAAACCTTAAGTTGAACATTCAAAATCAACATCATTATATATGATGCCTTCTATTATTGGTAAAGAATCTCCTCTACAGGTATTTGAAAAGGCAAAGGCCCCCATTTACGTGTTTTCTTTCGTAATTTGATATCACTGCTTTCAATAATTGGAGTTTTTTCTCCATGAGTAATAAATTTAACTATTTGAGGTTTAATTAGGCTTTTTCCACTTTGTTATATTGAGTAAAAAAATCGACATGTAACTAAGTCACCTATCAAGAATTTCACCTTTATTCATTTTATTTCCTATTGTAACCTTGTCACATTTGTTGTGGGGGAAGTTGGAGGGGGGAGGGGTGTGGGGTAGGGGAGGGTTATTTCCCAAATTTTAAGCTCCCATTTGATCATAAAATTTCCCAAATATATTTTAAAAAATATATGTTTGTTATATATTTTAATCATTTTTGTCAAATTTTGAAAACAAAATCTTCAAATCCAGAAAACTAAATCTACAATAGTTTTCAACAATTTTCTACTCACAAAACTTCATTTTTTTTCAAGTAAAATGCATATTCAAACATAATTTTAATTTTCAAAAATCATTTCTAACTCTTCTTTAAAAACTTTTTTTTTTCATGTTTCAATGAAATTTTTGTCCAAACGCTTAGTTAGAGCCGAAATAGGTCTAAAACACATTTGATACGCAAGTGAAAACCAAAAGAGGTAAATAAAATAACAAAAACTTTGCCAATATTTGAAAATGTCAAAAGAGGAATTAGACTTGTAATCTAAGATTTTTAGTCTTACCAAATGCTCTCGTTCTTTTTTCAGCTGGTGTTACTATTCACAAGTCCACCCCGAGCATTTATATTTATATTATCTTTTTATCACATTTTAACTTGCGTTCGTTTTTATAATAAAAATTATAAATATACTCACTTTTTTCGTATAACTTCAGCACACGGGGCAGAAGTAGCAAAGGCAATCACACAAAACTTTAGCATTCTAGTAGTCGGGTCTGAAGTTTAGTTCTAGAGATAAAATTTTTGTTTCTTAACTAGCGAACTTCAGCTCTAGAGTTGAAGTTTTTGTGTTGCAACTAGAAAACTTCAGCTCTAAGCTAGCTTGATATTTTTAAGCTAGCTTCAAATTGATATTTTGTTAGATATCCGCTATAACTTTAGTGATTCTCGTTGAGATTTTTAGTCATAAAGTATTTGTTAATGCTTATGAGTAATTTATCTGGTGGTAGTAGCCTGTTTCAGTTTGTTGGAAGCCATCCATCTCGTTGTTTCTCATTATCATATATCACCATTTTGTTCAATGGAGAAATATCTGTAGATGAAAAATAAACATCAGAAAGAGAAAGATTAAATGCACAAAGAACTTGGATACCAACTCTAATCAAAATCTAATTCTCCTTTAGTATTTATACAGATAAAGAACTGCATTTTCTCTTCACTTTGTTGGTACTACTATTCTATCGTTATTTATAAATGTTAAAAACACAACCTTGCTTTCTTCTGGTGAGGTACTGAAGGGGAGGAGAAACGAAACCGAAATTGTTTAAAAAGTAAGTACAAGTTAAAAATTAAAAAATAAATAAATATATGTTAAATAGGGATGGCCAAATAGGACGTCTCGTACAATTTTTACAGCAAACCCTAATCTAAGATATTAAATGAAAGAACCAGCAAAAATAACCAAAAAGAAAAGATAAATATGTACTTAACAGATTTAAAAATTCTTGAAAGTCAGAAATTAATTAAAACCCAAACAAAGGAAACAACTTCTTACCTTTTCCCAAAACTTTTGAACTAGATCATCAATGTCTGACAAAAGTTAGACAAAGTCAAATAATGGTACAAGCAAGAGCAGTATTAAATAATTAATGACAGATTAAAATAGTACAAAATAATGAATTAGTTTATCAAACTCTTGTCTTTATTCAAACGTTGAAGAAACAGATTACAGAAAAAGCCTTATCTTAAATGATAAGAGAACTAAAAAGAACTGATTGAATCTGTATAGGGGTGACCTTATACAAACCAAAAACTAATTTCCTCCACTCAACACACACCCCTATCTACTATGGAAAAGCCAATAAACTTTCCATATCCACTCAATCTTGTTACCTTTATAATTAAGACTTCACTCAAAAAAAATTCTTGTTACTCACCATCTTCATATCTCTCTCTTCAACACTATTGTTCCAGCATAGCATTACCAACTTAGGTATGTAACTTATATTCTCTACTAACAATGTCTGTTTTCTTTTAAGCATTCATGACTAAAAGAAACTCTTTTTTGTTAGAATTGGTTAGTGGGGTTGTTAGTTTCTTGGGGTATTTTTGCTGATAACACAATGTGTGGGTCATCAATGAGTTTTTCTTGCTGTTTTATCACTATTCTTTTTCAAGATTTCACTTTTAGGACCAAAATTGAATCTCAAGTTACTATCTCTTTTTTTTGTTCTTTCTGGTGTTGTGACTTTTGCATTATTTGCATAAACTGCTAGTGAACTAGTGATGTTAGATCATCATGTTATCCTATTTTAGAAGTAAAGCACAACCAAGTTTCTGTCTGTAGTTTTTGCTTGTTGTTTCCTTTAGTATCTGAACTTTGAATAAGCTAGATGTGAATGGCATCTGGTCAATGTAAGCAAAACATACCAGATTGTACAATGGAGAATATCTCTAGAGGTGGCTAAAGTATTTGATTTTATGGAAAAACAACCTTTTTTCCAAACAGAAAAATTAACAAGACTTGTTTTTCTTTTTTCAAAACAAGACTGCATCCTTAAGTTAGACGCAGAGTACAGTATCATAACGTTATTTTACTTATTATTTCTTGATTTTCAAGAAGTATTGGCTTATACATTGTTGAAATTTATTTGTATTTTGTTCTAGAAGAGAAAAATTCATATAGGTGATACCTACTAGTTGGGAATGGATTTTTAGACTTGGTAGAGAGCTTCAAATGCAAGAAATATATATATATATATATATATATATATGTACTCTTCTTACTTTCTAAAACAGAGTGCAAGTTTAGCGCCGAGCCGAGCGAACTAGGCAGGGACGTGATGATTGGATCTCAGGTCATCGCCAAGAGGGACAGTGTCAGATATCTTGGATCGGTGATTCAGGGGGACGGAGAGATTGACGGGGACGTCCTCATCGTATAGGAGCGGGGTGGTCAAAATGGAGGCTTGCATCAGGAGTCTTGTGTAACAAGAAAGTTCCACAGAAACTCAAGGGGAAATTTTATAGAGCTGTGGTTAGACCGGCCATGTTGTATGGGGCGGAGTGCTGGCCAGTGAAGAACTCTCATGTTCAGAGGATGAAGGTTGCGGAGATGAGGATGCTCAGGTGGATGTGCGGGCTCACCAGGTTAGATAAGATTAAGAATGAAGTTATTCGAGAGAAGGTGGGGGTGGCTCCGGTTGATGAGAAGATGCGAGAAGCGAGGCTGAGGTGGTTCGGGCATGTACGGAGGAGAAGTCCTGATGTCCCGGTGAGGAGTTGTGAGCGACTGGTGATGGTCGGCGCACGGCGAGGCAGAAGGAGGCCTAAGAGGTATTGGGGAGAGGTGATTAGGTATGACATGGCTAGAATGCGGGTTTCTGAGGACATGGCACTTGATAGGAATGTCTGGAGGTTTAGTATCAGGGTTGTAGGATAGGGGCCCCTAGAGTTTTTCGTACCCCTCACCCGGGGTTGAGTGAGGCTTGACAAGGCTATCCTTAGATGATTTGTATATTGGATTGTGTCTCCCTTATGGTAGTTATTTATGGTAGTTACTGTCTTATATTATTGCATGCTATTTATGGTTCTTATGTTTAGATAATTATTTATGTTATTTCCGCTGGACTTACTAATGCTCTTTTGTTTTTGTTTTTGTTTTTTATTTTGTTTTTTCTCTCCTTCACCGAGTCGGGGGTCGATTGGAAACAGCCTCTCTACCCTTTCAGGTAGAGGTAATGCTCGTCTACCATATTACCCTCCCCAGACCCCACTTTGTGGGACATTACTGGGTAGTTGTTGTTGTTGTTGTTGTACTCTTCTTACTTTCACTTTTATTTTATTTTGGTAATGATAATGATATAAGTTGAGCTTACATAAAGAGATGAGGATTCATATTGCCAACCCCAACTTGTTTAGAACTGAGGCGTAGTTCTTCTTTTATCCATTACTGGCATGAAAATATGATGGTTTTAAAGTAGAATCCTGATATTTAGCTTATATGATTTTCATCTGAATTGAATAGGATTTTAGACCCCTACTTTGGTGCTAAAGTTCCTTGTCTTGTTATTACATTTCAGTTGGTTAGGTGAAGATGGCTCAGATCTTGGCTCCATCTGCACAATGGCAGATGAGAATGACAAAGAGCTCAACAGATGCTAATCCCTTGACTTCAAAGATGTGGAGTTCTGTGGTGTTGAAGCAGAATAAAAGACTTGCTGTTAAAAGCTCTGCCAAATTTAGAGTCTTTGCTCTCCAATCTGATAGTGGCACTGTGAACAGAGTGGAACAGCTGCTAAACTTGGACGTAACTCCATACACTGACAAGATCATTGCTGAATATATTTGGTATATTATTCTTTCCTACACACACCTCTTACTGTTTATTCAACATTTCACTCGAAAGGCTTAAAAATTTAAATTATTCAGATAAAAATTTCAAACTAAAATAGTAGGGAATCAAGGGTTGTGACCATTATCATTATCTTTTCACTTCCACTGCTTTTCTACAGCTAGTTCTTTGTGGACAGACTGACCTTATTTCGTTCCCTTAAAAACAGGATCGGAGGATCTGGAATTGACATGCGCAGTAAATCAAGGGTACATAATGCTGCTTCTTTACTTAATCAATGGAAGTTTGAGAAACTGAATATTTTGTCTTGAATCGTCACTTAATTTCTTGCATTTGAATTTTCAGACTATTTCAAAGCCAGTCAAGCATGCTTCTGAGCTCCCAAAGTGGAACTACGATGGATCAAGTACTGGACAAGCACCTGGAGAAGACAGTGAAGTCATTCTATAGTAAGATCAGCAAATGAATTTTTTCTTCTTTTTGAAGATTTTTCCTTTCTTACTCTCTTTCTTTTTTGTTATTTTTCTTTTTCTTTCAAAAGCTAACCTCATATCATTTTGCATCAGCCCTCAGGCAATATTTAAAGACCCTTTCCGTGGTGGTAACAACATCTTGGTGAGTTTGTTAGTTAACAATATTCATTCATGATGTTCTACTGAATGTTTGATCTCATTGGTTTTGAAGTTTGGCGTTATTGTTTATGTAAATTGAAACAGGTTATCTGTGATGCCTACACACCAGCTGGAGAGCCAATTCCAACAAACAAACGCCATAAAGCTGCTCAAGTTTTTAGCGACTCAAAAGTTGTATCTGAAGTTCCATGGTAACTTTAAATTCATCTGCCTCACTTCACTAGTTTTATGTACTTTTTAATTTTTTTTCTTCTGCATTATTTTTTCTGTGTCACTAGAATAAGAGAATTCCAACTATTCCCTTTCAACAAACCAACAAAATCAATATTGCTTATTGTTCACTAATTGAGTAACACCACATTCACAAACTTCCTCGAAAATGAATTTACTAAGACATTGTGTTTTCTTGTGCATAAATGCTACGCAATATTCAAAATCTGCTTTTTAACTCTTTTAACTGATGGATGATGAAGATGAAACAATCATTTCTTGATGTTAATGCAAATCATTTTTTCTCTCACTCAATATGGGATCAAAAGAGTAGATGTTGTTATATCGTGTCAGGTTGTTTTCTTCTTCCTTCTTGTTTTTGAATTTTAATATCATATTGCTAATATTGTCTAGCAATTGGTGTTGACTAGGTTCGGAATAGAACAAGAGTACACCTTACTCCAACAAAATGTGAAGTGGCCTTTAGGTTGGCCTGTTGGAGGCTACCCCGGACCACAGGTAATAGTTGTTTTGCACAATAGAATGTTCCACATCTCAAAAATCATCTACCACAAGTGCAACCCGAGTGTTACTGTAAATTAGTTCAATTTATCTGTCCGATAACTATTTTATCTTCATGAAAACCTTAGGGTCCTTACTACTGTGGTGCTGGAGCAGATAAGTCATTTGGCCGTGATATATCAGATGCTCACTACAAGGCTTGCCTGTATGCTGGAATTAACATTAGTGGTACCAATGGAGAGGTTATGCCAGGACAGGTACACTATTTGTTGTATTTTTTTTGTCTATTATGATAACATTGCTTTCACTTATAGTCCTTTAATTGGAGGATTAACTTTATTGTTTTTGTGACAGTGGGAATTTCAAGTAGGTCCTAGTGTGGGAATTGAAGCTGGAGATCATATCTGGTGTGCTAGATACATCCTTGAGGTAATTTTTCTTCCTTTGACTGTTGCAACGGTTTATCTCCTACCGTTATTAACTGAACTGAGAAATCAGATTTACTCATTCTCTTTTTTGTTCCTTGGTCTAACAGAGAATTACTGAACAAGCAGGAGTTGTTCTCTCTCTTGATCCAAAACCAATTGAGGTGATCTAAAATTTTTTGATAAATCTCTTTTATTCTTCAAATTAAGTTTAGTTATGAAACTCCATTTTTACTTTTCTGGTCTGGTATTATTATAGGGTGATTGGAATGGTGCCGGATGCCACACTAACTACAGGTAGTTCCCTTTTCAAAAGAGAAACTGACAATCTTAAAAATACAATCTGGGATATGAATCATTTAAAATATTGAAATGGGAATATGGCATAGAGGGTGTTTGGCAAACTTATAAGCTGGTCAAACTGGCTTATAAACATCTTTTGGCTTTAGTGCTCACGAATTGTAGTAGTAGTCGCTACAGCCACAAATTAGTCGCAAGAGACTTTTACAACACTCATCTTTATTTCATGATTCTTTCCGCAAGTTCCTGTTCTCTGGTTTGCTCCCCCCCCCCCCCCCCCCTTTTCGTTTTTCCAGTTTAGCAACTTCTTCTGATGAAACACATTGTGAGGTTTTCATAGTAAAGCTCCTTTGAAGGATTCACTTGCTAGTTTTTCATGGTTTATTGTTTGCAGTACACTGAGTATGAGAGAAGAGGGGGGCTTTGAAGTAATAAAGAAAGCAATTCTGAATCTCTCCCTTCGTCACAAGGAGCATATAAGTGCTTATGGAGAAGGAAATGAGAGAAGGTTGACTGGAAAGCATGAAACTGCAAGTATTGACAAATTTTCATGGGTATGCCTGCTGCTGATCTTTCCTTCACTTAGACACAAATAAGCTGTACCAATTGTCCTCATTCCTGCATGATTTTCAAAATATTGCAGGGAGTTGCCAACCGTGGTGCCTCAATCCGTGTGGGGCGTGACACCGAGAAGCAAGGCAAAGGTAAGTTTCTGCTTTATTAGAGGAGTAACATTAATATAGACCTTTTGTTTTCTGTGCGAAGAACGGAAAATTATATCATTTTGTGAACCACTTTTATCAACATACATCTATCCTACAAAGCAAGTTAAAATACTGGATCTCAAAATAAGAGTTACACTATTCTGAACAGTTATGCACGAGCCATGTATCAATGTTTCTCATTGCCTATTAAAACAGCGGATAACTATTTAGCTATACACTTGGGCTGGTAGTGATGGTCGTTCTGATGCTGTTTGTTTCTCCTTTTGTTTATGGGATTGGTGGATGCAGGTTATTTGGAAGACCGCCGCCCAGCTTCAAACATGGACCCTTATGTTGTGACCGGATTACTTGCTGAAACTACTATTCTGTGGGAGCCAACCCTTGAGGCTGAAGCTCTTGCTGCTCAAAAGCTCGCATTGAATGTTTAGATTATTTAAGGGCAGAATTATCCGTAATAATCTTCTTAGAGTTCATGAGCTGCTAAGTGAAGAAATTTGTACCTTGTTTAGATTCCCTTTTAGGGAAAATCTTGTAAAGGAACCACAGTTTATCAGTTATTCCTATAAAAGAGGTTCCTTAAGACAATGAGACTGCTTTGGAGTTGAGGTGTAATTGTTGAACATCTTTACCTTTCTTTTCTCCGGGTCAATCGATTACTTCTGCCATTCTGATCTCACGATAAATTGATCTTTGACCAGAATAATCAGATATAACTACATATACTCTTCTTGCCCAAAATCAGAAGATTGAACATATTTATAGTAGTCATGAATAAAGAACACTCTTTTTCCTTGGTCCATCTGTAACTGAGGGCAGAATGAGAAAATCTTGTTCTAATTAATAAATTATGTACATTTACAAACTAATTCAGTCAGTTATATGAATTATCTAATATCTTTTGTATTTGTTATGGCTCTTATGAGAATTCATCATAATAGACTGTTGCAATGTTTGTCATCTATCTGTCTCAAATCCTTTTCCTTTATCTTAGGTTGCTTTTCAAGATAGACATATTTATGCTACATCGCTCGGATATCTGTGTCCAGCATGCCATTTTCCAGAACTTTGTGTTTGCTAAATGCATGTTTCTGTTGAACTTAGAATTGTTTGCATGTTTTCATCATATGGTCGTATCCACTTCATGCTCATTTTACAGGTGTGCAAAGTAAATGAAGAGACCAATTTAAAAAGAGATGCATAACTGCATTTACAAGCTTGTCTTTCTTTACAATATAATAAACTACTTTTTACATCTGTGTGAAGCCAAAGTGATTCCTTTCCTCTATCAGGATGCAACTGAAATTAGTCCAAGATATTCTTGTCTTTTCTTTGGCTTTAAGACAATTTTTTTTTTTAAGAAAAAGGTGAAAAAAGCAATAACCTGTCAATGTTGTCTAGATAAAGAATGGAACAATCATGGTTTTATATACATATGCATTCTGTATTTGAAACCACAAAAGTGAGTGATTCAATAAAACTACTCTTCTTTGCTTCTGTCAAAGCTAAACTTGTCAGGCCATGGCATCAGGAGCAGGAAAATCAACAGCATTTATGCTTTTGATACTTAATGTCTTGCTTTACTTCATTGTTATTATAATTGCTTCTTGGGCTGTTAATCATGCCATAGTAAGATCCAACGAAACAGGTAATTCGTCGTATCTCTTTTTCGTTCAGAGCACCGTCCTGTCAAGGCAGAAGTAGCTCCCCATTAGTCCCAATATATTTAATCTTTTTTTTTTTTGAATATAAAATGGCATCGATGATATTAAACGTGTGACAAAAAATATTTGCAGCATCAACTCTGTCAATCCCAGCTAAGATCTTTCCTATATTCTTTCCTTTTGGGAACATGGCAACTGGTTTTCTCATCATATTTTCACTTATTGCTGGAGTGGTGGGCTTCATTACCTCACTTACTGGAATTCAGAATGTGATACAATGGAATGCTCCCAATTTACATGCAGCTGCTTTCTCTTCTCTCACTACTTGGTTACTTACATTACTCGCCATGGGGTAAATAATACTACTAGCGTTTATATGCTTGTGGTGCGCGTTACATTTATAATTCTTTGGTAATTATATATGATATAGAAATTTCATGGTAAGAAAAGAGAAAAAGAAATGTTGTAGTCTGCCACTTTGAGGGTGCTGACTGCTGATCTTTTCTTCTTTTTCTTTTTTGTGTGTGTGGTGCAGGTTGGCTTGTAAGGAGATTGATAAGGGGTGGACTGACTCAAACTTGGTAAGTTTCTGCATATTGAGACAGATTCAACATTTTAGTAGCAAGTGCGACCACACAGTGACTATTTTTAGCTTGGATAATATATATACACCATCACCACCAACAACAATCTCAGTGTAATCCCACACAGGGGGCTGTAGAGGATAATGTGTATGCAGATCTTATTCCTACCTTATGAAGGAAGAGAGGTTGTTTCTGATACAAAAGAACTTAAAACATATAAATAATAAATCAAATCTATTTTGTACCTATTGATTCTACATTATAGATTCAACTTTGATGGTGAATTGGAAAATATAGTAGCAATATAAAATTATAATTTTTAATTGTAATTTTTGCAGAGGACCTTGGAGGTAATATTGATAATATTGAGCGGGACACAAATGTTCTGCACTGGTGCAATTCATGCTGGAACTGGAGATGTTGCTACTCGAGACCTTTAAGCAGAGGAAGAGTTTGAATGTCTGTGTACTGTGTAATATATTATCTTTTCTTTCCCTCTCATTTTACGCATCTTTAAGTTTTAATGTGTGTGTAATATGTATTGATTTTGTTGTCCTTATCTTGATGGACTTCGTAAAGATGTGTTACATGGTGTTCTTTGTCTTGAGCAGAT
This sequence comes from Nicotiana benthamiana, assembly GCA_034376525.1. Lineage (NCBI taxonomy): Eukaryota > Viridiplantae > Streptophyta > Magnoliopsida > Solanales > Solanaceae > Nicotiana > Nicotiana benthamiana. The sequence goes on along the minus strand of CM067338.1, from coordinate 74,384,908 downwards.
TGAAGAAAGAGCTGTTTCATTGGTTTCTTGGTCTTTTATATTGATTTATAAAAGTGAATTCAATATGAAAATAATCTTTTTTGCAGCTGATTGTAGCGTTCACTTTGAGGCTTTATTGAATATGCCGAAAAGTTTCACATTAAACTATGTGATTTTGTTTACTCTTGCAAGTAACACTAAGCTATGTGATTATTTGATTAACATTACAGGTCCCACGATAAATAAGATGACTTAGCGTACCATCATTTGCCACCCCAACCCAAAGATATGGAACTTAAGAGTACACCATCAATTGCACCCCAACCCAAAGAGATGGAAAAAAAGAAGAGAAATGTAGGAATGTGCAATTTGAAAATGTTATTATATTGGTGGTGAAAAAGAGTTATACATGGAATATTAGACTACAGACATGGCATAACACGTAAGAAAAATAATATAACAATATGTGGCAGTCTTATTTGGTAGAATAAGAAAAGGCACGGGAGGGAAACACCCACGAAGTAGTACCGAGCCTAACAACTGGTAAAGACTGAATCATAACAGTAAAAGAGAATATTCATTGACCTTCAATTAACAAGGAGGAGAATTAGAATCGTTACAGAATCTCATGGATAGTTACGATTATCAATTATAACGGATCATTAATAAAATTAAAGTTCAAAATGATTTAGGCATAAATGGAAGGAAATGTTATATGTGTAAACCTCTATATAAGAAGAGAAAATTTCATTTGTAAGGACATGTGAGATAATATTGGAATATATTCGCTATACTTTTCTACTTTTCTCGAAATTCTCTATTTTGACTTTGCAATCGATTATTTCTTATTTATTCTTGTTCTTTCCTTTGATATCATTGAGAAAATGAGGCAAAACTTGGTTATCAGAAGCTTGTTTGCTTCTAAGGTTAATCTTTGACCGACGGATATATTTTTTAGTTAAAAAAATTCGTTCCGTAACCGAAAATCTGATAATCTTTTCATTTCCAAATTCAATTTCTGTCAAACAACCATGTCAACTGCCAACGACAACAACCAACAAAACCAACTGAACCAACAGAATCAACAAGAGGGTGAAACTTCAATCCCTTCACCCCAGAGTTCTCCCCAACACTCCCGAGAGGGGTCACTTCAAAAGACCAACATCACATATCAATAATCAACATGGGGACGATCAAACTGTCGAGGACGCATTAAAGAAGCTAATTGAAGAACACGTCAACAATGTCCTTCAAGCTTTCTTTAGTGGATTGCCAACTGTACCACCAACTCCATCTCCAAACAACACTGGAACCATAGAAAACCTACATTCAGGAGTAGTGGAGGAACTCCCAACGAATCTCGTGATGGAAGGTCAGGTAACCCAAATAATTCTGATTTACAAAACTTAGTACTAACTTTTCATAAGCAGCTCAAGGAGCAGAATAATCGCATTGAACAAATACCTGGTGTGTCACCTGTGATTAAAGAAGTGGATATTGATAAATATTTATAACATCCCTGGAAGCCAAGTGTTGTTCCCTTGCCAATTCCAAAAAAGTTTAAGATGCCAGATATTCCAAAGTATGATGGAACAACCGATCCACGAGATCATGTAGCTGCGTTTACCACTGACGTGAAAGGCAATCATTTTACCAAGAAAGAAATTGAGTCGGTAATGGTACAAAAATTTGGCGAAATACTCACAAAAGGAGCAGTAAAATGGTATTTTCTTTTATCGGAAAATTCTCATGATTCTTTTGTTGAGCTTTTAGATTCATTTATAAAAGTGCAACCAGGAGCTCAAAAAGTTGGAAAGAGGATGAAGACATCTTCAAAATAAAACAAGGAGATAAGGAGCTACTTCTCACGACCTAAACTAACCCTGTCGTGATGACGCCTATCATGATACTAGGCAAGCCGACACATTATCAAAAACAAATAGATATTGTTCATCCTTACTTATTGTTCCAAAGCACACTTCTCTTAAGCTAAGAGTTCTTTTTCCAATTGAAGACCCCCATATTGTTCTTTCTAGTTATATGCTTCAATATGATAATCATTGACTAACTGCTCAGTGTGAACAATTCTTTTCATAAACTTCGTACCTATCAAATTGATCTACAAAAGAAAAGAAAGAAGCAGTTGTCAGAAAAAAGTAAATAACCACGGGGAAAAGGACAAGCTAAAACTTGAACCTCCAAATATAAATGAACAACATCATTCATACACATCAAGGATATGTGGCTTTCCAACTTAGACTTCTCAACTAGGACAATTAAAGGTTTCAACCGTACGTCGGCTTGACCAGATTTTTTTCAACAGATTAGCATCTTCAGGAACTTCTATGGTAATCTTTTTCATCACTCTATTGCTGCTAGAAAGTCAAACTTCAACATGAGAAGTAGTAGCACCAGGCATGGTTGAGAAAGTAAAAGCAGCCATGGGGGGAGCAATAGTAGCAGTAACAGGAACGGTAGATTGAGAATAGATGGGGACTGATACTGGAAGAGAAGCAATGGGTAATTCCTCAGAAACATGTCACTTCTTAGTTGTTAACTAAGTACACATGTCGCACTTGACAACTCGCTCACAATATTCCACAACTTGCTCACATTCATGCTATGCCAAGTAAGCCTTACTACACTCAAGATCGTCAAGAGAATGGAAGAAAGAACACAAGAGAACTGCTAAAGGAAGCTTTGTATTAGAGAGAACTTGAACTATTTGCTTGGTGAATTACAAATGAGTGGCCCCCTTTATATACTAGTCTCCTGGGGGCTAGTATGTAAATATTAATTGTTACATAAGTCTTTAGTATTTACAAGATAAGGGCTTTCTCTAGAACTCTCTCCAAACCTAGAAGTTTCCAAGGACTTTCCTTGCAAATCTATAGGGATCTAGGATATTCCTAAGGAAATGTCCATACTTCTCTAGAATATTCTCACAAATGCTAACCTTCCTCCTATGTAATCTTCCACATAACATTAATATATGCCAAATGGAACCTATGTGGTATGATGATATTGCGGGTCATAACACTCTCCCCCACCCAATATTGTCACGACCATGACGCAATGCTGCTACCTAAACTCTTGAATCTTATCTTTGAATTGCCACAAATCTTCATATCGTTCCCACGTAGCCTCCTTCGATGATTGTCCTTTCCAATGGACGAGGAATATAACAGTGGCTTTTTGCCCTTTTTTCGCCTATCCTGGTAATCTATGATAGCCTTGATCTCCCTATAATGCAACGGGATAATAGTCATGGGCACTCAACTTGGTTGGACCTTACTCGGATCATCCTTATCTTTATGATATGGCTTAAGCATATTGTTATAGAAGATAGGATAGATCTTTAGATACGATGGTATGTCAAGCTTGTATGAGATCTTTCCTACCTTGGCGACGATCTTAAATGGCCCCTCGTACTTGAGAATCAGATTCTGATGCATGCCTTGTTGTGCCTTGAACTATCGTAGGTTAAACTTCACCATGACCATGTCCCCACCTCTATTGTCTATGGGACACCGGTTACGGTCTGAAAACTTCTTTATCTTCTTGTCTTCCTTATCCAAGTAGGACTTAGCAGTGTCGAGCTGCTTATCTTTGGCCATATGATAAGCCCCCAAACTCTTTCGTTTGAATGCGGTTGGTAATGAATGTAGAGTTTGTAGTTGTTAGCCTATGGCTAGCTCAAATGGTGTATGCCCCGTCGACTTACTCCACTACAAGTTATAAGAGAATCGGAAGATGTCTAGGAGCCTTGCCCAATCTTTCTGATGAGCACTTACATAATTTCTCAAGTAGCATTCTAGTAAGGCATTGACCATTGCCGTTTGTCCATCCATCTGTGGGTGGAAACTAGTAGAAAAAATGCAGTTCCGTTTCAAGTATGCCGAACAACTCTCTCCAAAAGTTCCCAGTGAAGTGGGGGTCTTGATCACTGATTGTATGCCTTAAGCCCCAATACTTTACCACTTTCTTAAAGAATAGCTTGGCGGCTTCCTTAGTTGTGCAACCTGGTGAGGAGGGAATAAAGGTGGCATATTTCGAAAATCTATCGACGACCACCATAATAGTACCATAACCATCGGACTTTAGTAGGCAAGTGATAAAGTCCATAGTCAAGCTCTCCCATGATGATCTATAACTGGTGGTGGATCCAAAAGTCCTCCGGGTTGTTGTTGTTCAACCTTGTCCTATTGATAGACAAGACAAGTCTGCACATAGCACTCTTTGTCATCTCACATGCGTGGCCAAAAGTAGACTGACTAAACCAAGGCCCTAGTGCGACGTTGACCTGGATGACCAGCCCATATTATTTCATGAATCTCCCTTATGATCCAGCGTCTAATGTCTCCAAACTTAGGCACGTAGACCCCCCGACCTATGGTAAGTAGTAGGTCGTCTTCTCTCTCCAAAATTGTCTCGTCTTAACTTTGTTGGCTAACTCGATAGCTATTTGGCTACTGGATTATGTTGCGTGCCTTCTTTTATAGTCTACGAAATGTCCCATCTTGCTGAACTGATTGCAGCAAGCTCGGCTTTCTTTCTTTATTCATCTTCTAGAACATTACATTTGCCCAGCTTATACTCCCGCACATAATCAAATTCAGCCATGAAATCCTACCACCTAGCCTGCTTTTGTGTGAGCTTCTTATGTGTCTGAAGGTATCTAGTAGCCACATTATTAGTCTTGACCGTGAACCTCGACCCGAGACGATAATGTCTCCATGTGCAAAGGCAATCATTTCCATCTCTTACACTGTGTGACGCAGCTCCGTCACATTTAACTTGCGGCTCTTAAATGCTATGGGATGCTTATCCTACATCATGACATACCCAATGGAAAAGTCTGAGGCATTTGTTTGCACCTAAAATGCCTTGGTTAACTTAGGTAATGCCAAGACTGGCTCCTCTATTATAGCTTCCTTAAGGCATTCAAATACATTTTGACAATGCGCCATCCAAACCTATGGCTTGTTCTTCTTTACCAACTCAGTCAATGATGCGGCCTTTACTATGTATCCACTGATGAATTGACGATAGTAGTTAACAAGGCCAAGGAAGGATCTCAACTCAGTTATCTTTATAAGTACCTCATACTTCTGGATAACACATACCTTAGCCTCGTCCATGCGTAGCTTGCCATTGCTAATGGTATGGCCCAAGAAGTGCACCTTTGATTGTGCAAACTTGCACTTCTCCCTCTTGCTGTCTAGCTCGTTCCCTCGCAAGACTTGGAAAATCTTCTTTAAGTGCTCCATGTGTTCCTCCAAGGTGTTGCTGTAGATGACTATGTCATCTAGGTATACTACCGCGAACTGATCAAGGTAGGGATAAAACATCTTGTTCATAAGGGTGCAAAATATGATCGGTGCATTGGTTAATCCGAAGGGCATTACCAACCACTCAAAGGCTCCATATCTCGTTATACATGATGTCTTTGGCTCATCCCCTTCTGCAATGCGAACCTGGTAGTAGCCCTTGCAAAGATACACCTTGGTAAAGTACTTGGCTTGCCCAAGTCTATCGAACAAGTCAGCAATGAGCAGGATTGGGTACTTATTCTTCACTGTAGTGTTATTAAATGCTCGATAGTCTGTGAACAAATGCAACGATCCATCCTTCTTCTTCTTGAACAATACTGGTATGCCGAAAGGTGCCTTTGATGGGTGAATGTGACCAGCATCCAGCAACTCATCCAATTGTTTCTTGAGCTCTTCTATCTTGGGCGGTGCCATAGGATATGGGGAAAATACAGGTGGATTAGCCCCTAGATCCAACTCAATCTTGTGATCCACCTCTCGTCCAGGCGGCAAGCGCTTTGGCAACTCCTCGGACATGGCATCTTTGTTTTCCTCAAGTAACTTCTTTATGCAATGTGGCACTGTCTCATGAAAATTCTTGCCTTCCTCTAAACTTACAATGGTTGCCATGAACGTTAGCTCCCCCTTCTTGATCCCCTTGACAACCTGCATAGCTGAGAGTTGTGCTTGGATTTGTCTGTATGAAATAGTCACTGTAGGTACCATGCAAGCTCTTTCTTGCTCCATAACCAAGAAATGTTGAAAGTACGGTTCGATCAAAGTATGACAATGTCTAAAGAACTCTAACCAGTATGATGTCATATATATCCATAGCGGTTACGGTAAAGTTTGTCATACCTTTCGAAGTTCCCAATTTGATACCAACTTTATTAGCTACCCTACAAGCATTCTGTACCTCGGCATTTACGGTCTTGATGCGAGATTTGGTTAGAGAAAGCTTCAATTCTAGTCTCTTTGCGACAGCCTTAGTCACAAAATTATGAGTTTCTCTAGTATCCACCATTGCACGAATGGGCTTGTTGTTGATGGTGAGATCCACATACTTATTTCCATTCTCGATAGTTTGGAAGATTTCTTTGTTATAACACCACATAATCCGATAATACCCAATTGTGCGTTTTCTGAAATGTCTCCTAGCAGCTGCTCCTTCCGTTCACGGACCATAGCACTGAGGCTCTTGAGGTCGAGAAAATTCCTAAAGTTGTGGGGCCCTCCGTATATGTAGCATCCCTTCTTCTCGATCTGTGCCTTATTTTGGACGTAGCCCTGACGACCACTCGACTTTTTGGGATCATGAGTCTTGGAGTATTGTTGTTGTATCTCCTTGCCTTTGCCATGGTCTCCTCTCCTTTGACATTGTTAACCTTTGACTCATTATCATTGCCTTTGTCGTGCTTGTCATTCCTGAAATCCATCAATGATTCAGCCTCCACTATGGTTTTGTCTATATTAATGACTTGTTAGTGTTTCAACTCCTGTTTATCCCAATTCTGCAACCCGTCTATGAAGTGGAACAACAAGCCATCATTAGTTAGATTTGGGATTTGAAGCATAAGGGTGGTGAACTCCTTGACATAGTTACGTATGCTCCATATTTGCTTCAATTCCCTAAGCTTGCGCCTTGCCTCGTACAAGACATTGTTTGGAAAGAAGCGTCACTTGAACTTCTCTTTGAACTGATCCCATGTGCTAATAGCACATATACCTTTATCCACATCAGCCATCTTCCTACTCTACCATAGCATGGCAGTCTCTGAGAGGTACAATATCGCAGTATAGATCTTGGCCCCCGTCGTCCCTCTCTTTGTTGTACCTGAAGTAGTTCTCCAAGTGCCAAAGGAAGTTTTCCACTTCTTGTGCATTACGAACACCTTTGAACACCGAGGATTTGGAAGCCTAGATCTTGGCGTTCCTAGTCACCACAATATTGCTGGATGCCTCGGTCATGCCAACATTGACATGTTCCTCGAATGACTCTATATTCGCCTTCATAGCATCGATACTACTCAAAGCCTCCACGGGTCTGCACTCTAGGGCAGTGATGGTTTGCCTTAGTTCTATCTCAGTTTGTGTATGTCCCTCCAAGTCAATTCTTACACTCTCAATATCTTTAAGAGTGTGCCCCTCAAGAACGTTAATGATGCATTCCATCTTGGCTAAGTGTTTGGCCAAAGATCTCCACGGCATCCATACTTGCGTTCATCTTCATCACCCACTCTTTACTGAGCGATATGACCTCTGGAAGGACCTCCATTTCATTCTCGCTTGCCTCAGTGGTAGATGGTTCTTGGGATGTAAGCCCTTCGTTTGATACAACCTCAGGTGGCACCTCCTAGCTCTTATTGGTGGCATTCTTATTTTTGCTATGCCCGCTTTTGCCAACAGCGTTCTGGATGACGTTGGCTTGGGTGTTAGCAGCATTAGTTTCTCCGTCGTTTGCTATTCCCTTAGTTGAAAGCTTCGCTCCGATACCACGTTGTCACATCCTTAGTTTTTAGCTAAGTACACGTGCGACACTAGACAAATCGCTTACAATCTTGCACAACTTGCTCATGTTCCTGCTATGCCAAGTAAGCCTTGCTACATTCAAAATCGCTAAGATAATGGAAGAAAGAACACAAGAGAATTGTTAATGGAAGCTTTGTATTAAAGAGAACTTGAGTTGTTTGCTTGGCGAATTACAAATGAGTGGTCCCGTTTATACACTAGTCTCCTCGGGGCTAGTGTGTAAATATTAATTTTTATACAAGTCCTTAGTATTTACAAGATAACGGTTTTCTCTATAACTCTCTCCAAACCTAGAAGATTCCAAGAACTTTCCTAGCAAATCTATAGGGATCTAGGATCTTCCTAAGAAAATGTCCATACTTCTCTAGAATTTTCTCACAAATTCTAACCTTTCTCCTATGTAATCTTCCACATAGCATTAATATATGCCAAATGGTGGCTATATGACATGATATGGTGGGTCATCACAAACAGGACCATAATCACCACTATCAAAACCACGGGAAAACAGTTAATCAGTAGATTCACAAGGAGGAGCATTCATCTCTTGAACAGAACTCACAAATGTAGCATCTCCAGTCTCATTAATAAGAAATGAACTTGGAGGAGGTGTAGCTTCATCATCTAAAATAACATGCCTCCTAACACGAGGTCTACAAATTAAGGAACCTTTCTCTGTTTCTTCTTCTCCCTCCGAGCCATGGGCTCCATCAACCTTCCTCTTTGAAGAGGAGCTCAGAATCCTTTCTTGAGCAAGACTCACCGTAAGCATTACAGATGAAAAAGAAGCAGGACAAACTCCACGAATGGAAAATCCTGACAAAAGAAAAAGAGTCACGGTGAAAAACTCTTAAATAAGCAAAAGAGGAAAAAAAAGACTATAATGGGAAAAAGTACCATGTGTTTTAACTTTTCACCCAAATCTTTGAGAAAGATACTTCCAATATCTTCTCTCCATAAGAGCAAAAGATAAAAGCTTTCCTACCCAAGCATGAAATTCAAGGATCTCTCAAAAACTTCCACAGTTGCAGAAAAAGTAGGTACGAGAATGCATGAGAATCAATTTTTAAGAAAGGAAAAAGGTGAGGTACCAATTCGTACGTGCAAATTTCCACTTTTCAGAAAAAGTCATGTTTTATTCACCCACCAAACCAGTAATGGGAGCAGCAACGAAGCGAGCATACTAGCCTTGATATCTATCATCTTCATGGATAACTAATACTCTCTTACTTCTGGCCACAAGGGAGAAAACACCATCACAAAATAGTTTGGGAGAGTAGAGACAGAGTAAGTGACAAAAAGTGAAAGGCATAAAAGCCATGTTTGATAAATAACGGAGGCCTGCAACAAATCTTTAAACAATAGGACTAATTTGTCCCAAACACACATTAAAGCAATGATAGAACAAAATGATTACCGAGCCAATAGGAAGTTTAAAGCCTAAGGTGAAAGGATATGTATAAATGGAGGAATAATCGGTTTGGTATGAAGTTATTCTTTGGTTATAACCAGGGATTAAAATTAGGAAGTCGGTTTTCTAATTACATTTTCTTCGAACCAGAGCAAGAAGACTAGTGGTAATTAGAGTTGGGTAACGATCAACACAATCAAGGGAAGCAGCACTGGAAGAGACTTGACTCTTCATGGATTCACTATCAGTTACAAAGGATAGCTCCTGAGGGACAATCTCATCAACAGTGTGTTCCGAAGGGCTTCAGTTAAATCTTTATCTTTAGAAGAAGACCTTGGGGTAGCAAAAGCCCTGGGTCTAGAAGAAGATGGTTTGGTAGCACTACCTTAAGAGGATGAACCACAGTTAGAAATTAATTCGAGGCTACGTAATCTACCACCTCTTCTACTCCTAGCAGTGGCAGTTGAAGGGGGAGTTCATCAAGAATTACTACCTTACGAGGATCAATATTTGATTAATCCATGATTAACAAGAGAAACGCAAGAAATCGATATAGAACGAAGTAATACAAGAAGACCAAGAAGTAAAGGCTTTAGAAAATTGAAAAAAATGGGTTAAGTATTTATAGGAAGGCACGAATATTGAGGTCATTATGAAGCTTCATAATGGAACCGGCACTTTCAGACTGATGAGGTTACAGGAATACTCTAAAGGACACTGAAGAACTAAAGAACCAATTGTCAAAAGCCACATGGCATGATCATTTAATAAAAGTGATGAATGTCACATCGGTTCAGAAAATGGTATAATTATATTCGAAAATGGCTGCAATAAAAACCTTCCACTTCCCCGTTTATTCGATAGAGAATATTTCAGAAAGTGAGAGGACTATCTGTATTGGTAGTGAAAAAGAGCTACACGTGGAATAATAAACTGCTGACATGGCATAACATGTAAGAGAAATAATATGCAACATGTGGCAATCTTATTTGGTAGAACAAGAAAAGTCACGAGAGCCAAACACCCATGAGGTAGTACCGATCCTAACAACTGGTAAAGACAAAATCAAGACAACAAAAAGGAAGATTCATGTTTAATTAATGAGGAGGGGAATCAAAATCGTTATAGAATCTCGCGGACAATTACGATTACCAATAATAACATATCATTAATACCATTAAAGCTCATAATGATTTAGCCATAAATGGAAGGAAACCTTATATGTATAACATCTATATGAGAGTAGAAAATTTCACTTGTAAGGACATCTGAGTTAATATTGGAATATATTCACTTACTTTTCTACTTTTTTTGAAATTCTTTATATTGACTTTGCATCAATTATTTCCTTATTTATTCTTGTTATTTTCCTTTTACATCATTGAGAACGTGAAGAAAAACTTGGTTATCAGAAGACCATTTTCTTCTAAGGTTAATCTTTGATCAAAGGATATAGTTTTTGGTTAAACAACTATAAAAATGGATGAAAAAAATCAAGTAGTAATTTCAATATTAGGGAAGTAGAATAGCATGTACTTTTATTTATTGGGGGGTGGGGGGATGACTCGTGATTAATAATTCAATTAACATGAATTGTCAAATAATAAAACATTACAATATTTAGGTCAACAATATCGATACCTAGCAAAGTTTACCACACGCTAGTAGATGGTTTGAACATCAAAGAAAATACTTTGATAAACTAGATATTTAATGTTGTTATTATACAATATTTTAAATAAAAAACTATATATTCGGAAATAAGATTCATCTAGTGCTACGTTATGCGAGTCTGATGTTGATAATTTGTAAGACTTTATGAAAGAACCATATAGGAACTTGATATAATCAGTTCCCTCGTGCTCACTGAAACATACCTTGTTGTCTGGCTCTATACTAAATAAAACAGACAAGGGAACTGCACATGAAATTTAGGATCAGGCATCCAAGGCGTCGACGCAAATTAACTCTATAATTGTTAAAGCTACTGCAATGTGCTTGCAATAGTACCACAATACTTCTGCAGTTTGCTAGAGACCGAAAATGTCCTTGTAACTACTCATGTGATCTCTCATATATTCATACATATATATATATATACACACACACACAATATGTTACAAGGCTTTAATCATAATATTTGCAATTACAAACATATATTCTCTCAAGTGTGCAGCCACCGTTATTTCCCTCATGTGCATTGAAAAATAAAGCATCTACAAAATAAAGGACCAGATCCTAGAAGTGAATATGTCTTGCGCCCTTTAGTATTAATGTGTCTTTATCTTTTGTTATTTAATTGTAAACCTTAGACAGCTTTTTAGAAGCATTTAGTTGGACATCATTTAAATCATAATTGCTTTTGGCTGTTTGACTAGAGTTAGTCATGTGTGTAGCTTTGTAATAGACTTATAACAAATGGCTTACAATAGAGTTATTGTAAGAGGTGAGAGATTAAGAGTTTAATTCCTATATTGCAATAATTTTTAATCTGAAGTTTGCTTAGTTAGTGAAGTTGAAAGCCTAATAGGGTAGGTCATGATTTTTAATCCTGTGTGCTGGGAATTTTTCACGTAAATATTGTGTGTTCTTTATTGACTGTTGTTTACTATGGGAACTGATAGAGAACCTGATTCTCTATACTGTTTGATGGATCCTTAACCTAGAAAGTGTCTTCATAGCTGCTCCACGAAATTCCGAGGAATGACAATCAACCTACAGACCACCAATATTCAATGGTCAATACTATGGTTGGAGGAAAACAAGAATACATGACCTTATTATGGATGAGGACTCAGATCTATAGGATGTGGTATGTGATGGCCCTTTTGTTCCCATAAAAACTAATTGCGAGGGAACATCTACAGTCCCAACGACAATAACGGAGTATAACGATATTGATAGAAAGTCCATTGAGAAGAACTTCAGGAAAACGAATATTCTTGTTTGTGGAATTGGACCAGACAAATACAATCGCATCTCTGCGTGTCAATTTGTTAAAGATACTGGGAAGCTCTCCAAATTATCAATAAGGAAACTACTCAAGTTAAGTAGTCCAAAATTGATATATTTACTATCTAGTATGAGCTTTTCAAGATGAAGGAGGATGAGTCCATTCAGGACATGCGTACATGTTTCATCTCTATCAGCAGTGAGCTTCACTCCCTTGGAGAAGTCATCTTAAGAAACAAGATGGTCCGCAAATTATTCAGTGTTCTACTAGGTTCTTGGGAAAGCAACGTGAATGTTATCATTGAAGCCAACGATCTACAAAGCTGACTATTGATAAACTCATTGAAATTTGAAAACTTATGAGATGATGAAGAAGAAAGATCTTGAAAAGAGAGAGCCCAAAAAGGAAAAGAACTCGATTCATAAGGCTAATATCAGTGACATAGATGGTGATGAGATAAACATGGCCTATCTTATTCGAATATTCAAGAAAAAAGTTCGAAGAAATAGAGTAATTCCCAAGAGAGGAAGTACTAGCACGACAACCAAGAAAATAATTGTTGTCAAAAATGTAGAAAATCAAGACATTTTATCAAAAAGTGTCCTCTTCACAAGCAGGGCCACTACAAACACAAAGCAGATAAGGTGATCAAGAGGAAACCAGTCCCTGACAGAAGATTCAAGATAAGGATGTCGCAGACATAATTGTAAAGCAGGCTCTGGCTACCTAGGGAGATTCCCCAGTGAATCTGAGCGTGAGGATGACCAAGGATATATCTCTACAATGGTACAGAATATGACTCTATCTTTGCACCTATGGCTAACTCTAATGATGATGAGAACACCGAGTAAGATGCGGTAAATTTCTTGACGTTCAAAGAAACTTGAAAATATACTCTCAAAGGAAATTGGTATCTTAGCAAACATTTTGAATGATGCTTATCTTAACCTCATTAATGATAAAAATTCTTTAACTGAGAAAATTGGATAGGTAGAACAAGGGAGATATGATTTGGAGGTTATAGTGGTCGATCTGAAGGAACAAATAGAAGAAATAACAAGAGAAAATACCTTGGTAAAGAATCAAAAAAAAAATTGATGAACACCCCTAAAGGAAAAGAAGTGGCTTGATAGAATCAACTTAAGATTGAAAGTGAGCTCAAAGAGGTCAAACGAAGTCTCACTACTGAGATTGAAAAGAATAGACAACTTTAGAGGGTCTTAAAAAAGGATTAAAAATAATTTCAATAAGTCCCTTACATTGACCTAGTCCTCTGATGCAATCAAGTCTATGTATAAAAGTAATGGTGGAAACAGACAAAGGAATCAGGTTCCATAAGGCTAAATTCCCATATAATTCTTATAGCAGATGCTATTTTGACTGATAATTGGCTCTTCACTCATTGTGGTCAAACTGGTTACTATAAGGACTATTGTAAAGCTAAATTTTAATTTCAGCAGTAAAACAAAGTCTTTGTTGAAAGCAACCTACTGGAAAGGAACATGTTTCTCAGAATAAGAAATATATGATGTCTGTATGGACAAAAAGAATTTTGATTCACCCATTATATAATTACAAGGGATCCAAACTGATTTGGGTTCCTAAATCTAATCAGTGATTTTATGTGCAGGCAAAAATGAGGGGAAGCAGTCAAAAATTATACATGGACAATGGCTGCTCTAAATACATGACTGGAAGAATGGATTATTTTCTCTTACTCATGGCCTTGCAATGTGGGAGTGTGTCATTTGGAAATGGTAAGAAGGGATTATTATTGGCGTTGGAAAGATTGGCAAAATACTTTTCCACTCAATTGAAAATATGTATTATGTGAATGGCTTGAAATACAACTTGTTGAGTGTTTCTCAAATATGTGCCAAAGAAAATAAAGTGGAGTTCATGTCAAAATCTTGTACTGTCACAAATCTCTTAACTGGTGAAGTGGTCCGATTTGCAAAGAGGGTTCAAGAACATCTATGTTGCAGACTTCAATTCTCCCAATGGTTGTGATCTTACATGTGTTAGTGCTATTGGTGATGATGTTGAGCTATGGCACAGACGACTAGGGTATGCAAGCTTCTCTTTGCTGAATAACCTAATCAAGAAGGACCAGATCCGTGGGCTGCCTAAGTTGAAGTTCAAGGATCACAAGGTGCGTGATGCGTGTGTAAAAGGGAAGAAATCTAGGTCCTCGTTTAAACCAAAAAAAGAAAGAAGTCAACACCTTAAGGCCACTAAATCTTATTTATATAGATCTATGTGGACCTAGTAGAGGAGGAAAGAAGTACATCTTTATGATTGTTAATGACTATTCTAGATTTACATTAACTTTGTTTTTGAGGACCAAGGATAAAACCTTTCTAGCACTTGTTGCATTTTTGAAGAAAATTTAAGTAAAGATGGGTTACAACATTGTGAGTATTAGATATAATCATGGCATTGAGTTTGAAAATGCCAAGTTTAATGAATTTTGTGTTGAAAGTGGTTAAAATCATAATGTTTCTGCTCCCAGAAGACCGCAATAAAATATTGTTGTGGAAAGAAAATATAGGACTTTCAAGGATATGGCTAGGACAATGTTGAGCGACTGTGGTGTAATACAGAGTTTTTGGGCTAAAGCAGTAAACACTATTTGTTATTTGATTAACAAGTGCATGATCAGGTCTCTGGTTGACAAGACTCCTTATGAACTGATTAATGAGAGAAAACCAAAGTTGACTTGCCTAAGGGAATTTTGATGAAAATTATTTGTTCTTAACAATGGTGAGGAAGCATTGGAAAATTTTGATGCAGAAAGTGATGAAGTAATTTTTCTTGGTTGCTCTTCTCAAAGAAAGGCATACAAAGTCTACAATAAAAGGACTCAAAGTGTAGAAAAAAATGTACATTTGATCTTTGATGAATATCACCACTCAAGTGGGAAGGATTTACATGAAAAGGATGATCAAGACGGAGATTTCTCAAAGGTTCCTGGAGAAGCCATAGATATGACAAATGGGAAGACTAATCTAATGAGTCAAGTCAAGGAGTTTCGTGAAGAAAATGCAGCAGAATCTCCAGCTGAAACAGAGGAACCTGGTCCCTCTATCACCACAACTAAAGTTGAGCATAGGCTTGATGATGTTTTATTAGGTACTCCTTATGCAGGACAAAGAACGGGAACTCATACTTCTATTGAGGATAATGATGGGTCAAATACGGAAGAACCTGGTCCCTCGCATTCTGAAGTTCAAGTATCTAACTAGAAGAACATGAGTTCACATCCTTTTAAAAATATGATCACTTCCTTAGAATTTGGCAGTCAAACTAGATCTAAGGCAAGAATATGTTTGCCTTCTCAGCTTTCTTGTCTCAAATTGAGACTAAATATCAAAGAAACATTGAATATGCTCACTAGATTGCTTCTATGTAAGAAAATCTTCATCAGTTTGAGAGAAGCAAAGTATGGCACCTGGTTCCCTGGCCCTCAGACAGAATAGTGATTGGAACTAGGTAGGTGTTTAAAAACAATTTTGATGAGTTTGACAGCACAAAAGGAAACAAAGCTAAGCTTGTGTTCCAGGGTTACAATCAAGAAGAAGAAATTAACTATGATGAAACCATTGCTCTTGTTGCTCGAATGTAATTCTCATAGATTTTGCATCTCATATGGAATTTAAATTATTCCAAATGGATGTTAAAAGTGCATTTCTGAATGGATATTTAAAAGGAGGAAGTTTTTGTCAAGCAACCACCTAGTTTTGAGTATCATGAACATCCTAAACATGTTTTCCATCTTGACAAAGCTCTATATAGATTGAAGTAGGCTCTTCATGCATGGTATGAAAGATTTTCCAAGTTCCTTCTTGAGAATGGATTTACTATAGGGATAATTTACAAAACTCTATTCTTGAAGAAAAACGGTGAGAAATTTTTTTATAATACAAGTCTATGTTCATGATATCATTTTTAGTGCAACAAATGATTCCCTTTGTGAAGAGTTTGCAAAGCCCATCGGAAGTGAGTTTAAGAAGAGCATGATATGAGAATTGAACTTCTTTCTTGGGTTACAAGTAAAGCGGACCTCAAAAGGTACTATGATAAGTCAACAAAAGTACATCAAGGAGCTGCTAAGAAGATTTGAGATGGAAAGCTCTAACCACTAATATTCTCATTTCTACTGATACTCACCTAGACATAGTTAAACTTGGTTCTCCTATTAATGAAACTATGTATATACCTGACGGTCACTAGACCTTCTATTATGTTTAGTGTTGGGATGTGTGCTAGATTTCAATCAAGTCCAAAAGAATCTCATTTAAAGGTGATCACGCCCAAATATGCCTAGTAAAAAGTACTAAGTGGTCATTGCAAATATAATCTGATTTACAAGTCCGAAGTCGAATCCTACAGAGAACTAAGGTTAGCTACAATTGTTCATCATCACCAAGAAGACAAGCTTGAATAATTCCTAACTTATAGATACTAAGATTCTTGTGTTTAACTAATTAACTAACAAATTAAAATAGTAAATTAACAACTAAAGATACTAAGGGTTGGAGACAAGATTAAGGAGGTATAGAGTTCTGATTTTTCCAACTGTCGGAATCCTTCCTGCTATGTTTTCTATAAATTTGCCTAAGTATTTTTTACTGATCATGAGCACTCTAATTGTCGTAACTCTCTCCCGAGTAATTACCATAATTTACTAGACATATTCTCCCAAATTATACTAGCTGACATTAAGTACGGCTCACTCGGATTGCACCCAAGGTTTCATTATACTTAATCCCACCTTTGAGGTCCGCTTTACTTGTAACCCAAGAAAGAAGCTTAGTTCTCATATCATGCTCATCTCAAACTCACTTCTAATGGGCTTTTCAAACTCCTCAAAAAGGGAATCATTTGTAGCACTAAAAATGATATCATGAACATAGAATTGTATGATAAAAAAATTTCTCCCGAATTACACTAGCGGACATTAAGTACGGCTCACTCGGATTGCACCCAAGGTTTCATTATACTTAATCCCACCTTTAAGCCCTTCGTAGCGATCCCTCATATATGTTAGGAATGATGTTGTTCAACGACTACCTAAATATGCACTCGCTCCCGAGCAATAAACACTAAATAGGCACAGTTAATTGAGAGCTCTTCAACTAACCACAATAATGACATATTGAACAAATAGATAAAAAGCTACAGCAACTCAATATTAATGTAACAGAAAAATCAACCTCCAATAGATTCCATCAAAACCCTAGATAACAAATTAGCTATACATAATAGTATGCATAACTACAATACTATAATTCATAACCAATAATGGTATAGGAAGAAGGAAGTGAAAAACTCGTAGAAATATTTTCCGCCTTGCTCCTAGTGTGTTCTTGCCTCCTTTGGTCGAATCCCCTATCTCCTTAGCTTCCTTATGTTTAAATCATGTCAAAAGTATGTCCAAGTCCCTCAAAATAGCAATTTTATATGTATTTACATCGGGTAGGTTCGGTCCCATACAAAACATCTTTTCCTGCACACTATAGGACTCTGGATCTGCAAGATTTCCATAGGTGCGTTGCATGGGGAGACGTACCATGAAATGTGCTTGCAGGGATGTTCAGAGAGCTTATTCTGACAGGCTGCAGGAATTTTCTATAAGCGCGGTGCAGGTAGTGAGAATTCGCTAAAATGCAATATACGAAATTTGTGGCCTTTTCAAATAGCTTTCCAACAATATATTTTGGAGCACAAATAGAGTTCTGAGCAAAACGTTATGTGCATTTTTACTAGACAATGCATCGTACGGCCACTCGATTCTCCATTTCGTTCTTGGTTATCATCCGATGATCCCCAAACACAATCCCGACTTAATTCCTTGGGCTTTTTCTCAGACTTCAAAGCTCCAAATCACTTCAATTTATTCCATAATATCTACATAATTTGGATTCACTCCTACAAGGCATAAAATACACAATTTAGTGCAAAACACTAGCGAGTAAAGCTCAAACTCAATTAAAGTATAGTACATTAGAATGAAATAAGCGACTAAAATATGCAATTATATTCTATGATCAACACCCTCGCACTTAAATCATTGCTCGTCCTCAAGCAATCAAATGACACTTTATATAGACATGACCTTTTTAAACAATTCTCCTAACTCATCACACCAAGAATATTTAAAATAGAGTAAGCACAAAAGCGTAACATCTTCACCTCAAGATTTGACTCACAAGTACCACGCATTATTCACAACTCACTCGCTTACTCTAACATAGAGGTCTACAATATTGCCTTTCCTTCAAGATTCAAGTGCCCTCACAAAACAAAAGAGAGTCGTTCCACACACCATAAAAGTTAAGAACAATTAGGAAGTCAAGATAGAAAGAATTCCCTCACTCTCAGAAATAACATTCATATGGCACAAATAATACACCATAAGCTTACCGTAGTGTACTACTCTATTAATCGAGCCCATTCAGTCAGGATCAAGTAAGACTTTATTTGGTTGTAATTTAGGCTGCGGGACAGGTATGATACGTTTAGATATAAGAGTGACTGCACCTCCCTAAGCACTTTAATACATACACTTTAACATTTAAAATCTCACACTTATGTCAAACCAAAACTCTACCTTCACATCAATGTATATTACTCCATATTGCTTTAACAATTACATCAAGAACCACCACTTATCAAGGAATATTTTTTGCAACAATACAACTATTTTTTCTTTGTTTTCTTTTTCTTTTCCAATTCAAGTGGCTCTTACTTTATTAGAACAGTGTACATTTCTCCTTATCTCATTAGTTCCACTCAAAAGCCAAACTAACCACCCCACACTATAACTTTACAAAGTTCATAATTCAAGTACTCATGAGAGATTAAAAGGTTCAAATAGATGGTTAATTCAAGCAAATGGGTAAGACATGTAATATGGTTGCCACAGAAATGGGATTACAAGTTCAAAGGTTTTAACTGCGATACATAACAATTAGGCGGGTAAAATATATATATGGCTCAATAAAGAAATGTCTATGTCACTTCCAAGACTGAACAAAACTACTATTTTTCTTTGTAAACACGCAGGGCAAGTTCTAGGCATCACATGCAATGCACAGAACAACATACAAACCTCCCACACACATGGCACATAACTCACTCAGGATTAGATTCATCAATACACTCTAGTCAAAACAGTTAAGCAAAGTTAAGCTTATACAATTTAAGGTACTTATATATGAGTCCAAACCTGAGCCTAAGCATCACAACCAAAACACTCACTATTCTCAAGGCATAAAAAAGTCAAGAGATATTTCTTCAATGCAATTCATCTCACACTGGCTCCTACTTTTAAAAATAAAAAGCTAACTTCACTTGGTTCAAACAAAACCCATGGAAAATAACCGCGACACAAAGAAAAACCAAGGGGAAATTACTGCACTACCTACAAAGAAAATCTTTTCTTAAAAGAGTTAAATCCCTCAAGAAAATTTTCTAATAGATCCATCATCGGGCAAAGTCCAATCATTTTTTAAAACAACAATTAGTTAAACTACACAACTAAAATAGCATAGAAAGTCACCCAGACAATCTCCTCACCCCACACTTAAAATTGTGCACTGTCTCTAATGCACATCATAACTAATAAGTAGGTAAAAGAAACTCCCTGGTAGGCCAAAGGCCGAAGCACTAGCAACTCATGGGGTACTCAAACTTCTCCAAGGCCTGTTCCTTCATGCGGTACCTCACACTTAGTTCTAACCATCGGGTTTGTTGTTGCATCCTTCGAATAGCTTTTCTTTCCATTCTCCTAGAAAATAAAAAATCAACACTACAAAAATAATATAATATAATAAAAAATAAAAGAAATAAGTAAAGCTGGGTTGCCTCCAAACAAGCGCATGAATTAATATTGTGCCACGGTGCGAATCACTTTCTGCCTCCACTTCGAATGTATGAATTGGACCCCAAGTTTTGATTCTGCTCTATGATCATGCTCCTAAGGTTGTAGAATGAATCTGACTGACCAATAAAACAATATAGTATTCTACACTTATTGACCTTTTGATGAGGTGTGTAATCACTCCTTTCTTGCTAGAAGAATTCCAAAATATAGGCACCTTGTTCCTTATCTCTTGACTTCTCAAGTGGCTTGGACGACTCTATTTGCGTAACATCATCCAAACACAATGCGGAAAAATTATTGGAGTGTGGACCAATGCGCTCAACTACATAATTGGGATTGTCAGTATCTTCAACATTAATGACACTAGAGTTAACAAAATATGTATCCTCAATATCCTTGGTTGCCTCTAGTATCTCTTCTGCGGCATCGGCATCCTCAAAATCTAGTTCGATTGATTGTTGGTGTTCTATTCTGGCCTTCTCCTCTAGCTCCTCCCCATATATTTTTATTCCTCTAGTCTAATGGCAGTTTTTGCAGCCAGTTCAAGCTCATATTGTTTACTATCCATAATGTCAACTTGTTTCGCTTTACAAGGTTTAATTAATTTATTCGCTTTGGCCTCCAAGTTATGAATAGTTGCCTCTTACCTTTGTATCTATCATTGTTTCTTATCATATAGTTCCATGCAACACTTTACATATCTTTGATCTCCTTCAAGTCAGCTTCTCAGGGTTCTTTGTTCCTATTAACTTCACAAGAAAAAGTAAAACCATCATAGTAAGGGGTTGGGGAGGATAAGAAAAATAATCACAACCATGAAAGTGACCATCTTGACCACCACACATATCACACACATTCCACACATAAGATTGAGTTGGAGGACATAACTCGCTCTCGAATATTTTTTGATAATTTTGCAATGAGTGGTTTCCTTCATAATATTCATAAGGAGGATCAAAAGTAGAATTACCAATACCAAAACTCTCATAATTCCAAGATGCGATGTTTTTCAAATTAACAAGTAAAACAAAAAAATCAAATACAAATAAATACAAATAAAATTTTAAACTTGAAGCCTAGCAATATGTACACCAACAGCTACACCATTAGTTCCCCGGCAATGGCGCCAAATTTGATCACGCGCAACTATGCTTTATAAAAAGGACTAAGCGGCCGTTGCAAATATAATCTAGTTTACAAGTCCGGAGTTGAATCTCACATAGAACTATGGCTTAGCTACAGCTGTTCACTATCACCAAGAAGACAAGCTTGAATAATTTCTAACTTATAGATATTAAGATTCTTGTGTTTAACTAATTAACTAACAAATTAAAATAATAAATTAATAGCTAAAGACACTAAGAGTTAGAGACAAGATTAAGGAGGTCTATAGTTACGATTTCCCCTATTTTCGAAATCTTTTCTGCTACATTTTCTATAAATTCGGATAAGTATTTTCTACCGGTCATGAGCGCTATGAATGTCATAACTCTCTCCTGAGCAATTACCATAATTTAATAGACATATTCTCCCAAATTATGTTAGCTGGCATTAAGTCGGCTCACTCAGATTGCACCCGAGGTCCCGTTATCCCTAATACCACCTTTAAATCATTCGCATTAATACCTCATATACGTTAGGAGTGATGTTATTCAACAATTATCTAAGTATTCACTCTCTCACTCGAGTAATACACACTAAATAAGCATAGCCGATTAAGAGCTCGTCAACCAACCATAGTAATAACGTAGTTGAACAAATGTAGAAAAATCTACAGCAAAGCTATATTAATGTAATCGGAAAATCATCCTCAATAGGTTCCATCAAAACCCCAGATAATAAATTATCTATTCATAATAGTATGCATAACTACAATACTAAAATTCATAATCGATAATGCGAATAGGAAGAAGGAAGTAAAAAACTCGTAGAAGAATTTTCCGCCTTGCTCCTAGTGTTTTCTTACCTTCTTAAGTCGAATCCTCTGTCTCCTTAGCCTCCTTAGATCTAAATTATGTTA
This sequence comes from Nicotiana benthamiana, assembly GCA_034376525.1. Classification (NCBI taxonomy): domain Eukaryota; kingdom Viridiplantae; phylum Streptophyta; class Magnoliopsida; order Solanales; family Solanaceae; genus Nicotiana; species Nicotiana benthamiana. The sequence continues at coordinate 74,362,816 of CM067338.1, read as the reverse complement.
AAAGTATGTCCAAGTCCCTCAAAATAAAACTTTTACCTATATTTATACCAAATAGGGTCGGGCCTAGATGAAATATCTTTTCCTGCACGAAATAGGACTTTGGCTTTGTAAAGTTTGCACAGGCACACCGCATGGGGTGACGTGATACGTGGTGTGCTTGTGGGGAAGTTCAGAGACCTGATTGTGACAGGCTGCAAGAATTTTCCATAGGCGCGGCAGTGAGAATTCACAAAAATGCAAAACACGAAAGTTTTGGATCTTTCAAATAGCTTTCCAACGATATATTGTGGATCCCAAATGGAGTTCTAAGAAAAAAGTTATGTTCATTTTATTAGACGATGTGATGTATGCCTGCTCGATTCTCTATTTCGTTCTTGACTATCGTCTGTTGATCCCCGAACACGATCTCGGCTTAATTCTTTGGGATTTTACTCAGACTTCAAAGCTCCAGATCATTTGAATTTATTCCATAATATCTACATAGCTCGGAATCACTCCTACAAGGCATAAAATACATAATATAGTTCAAAATACTAGCGATTAAAGCTCAAACTCAATTAAAATGCAGTACACTAGAGTGTAATAAGCGACTAAAATATGAAATTATAGCCTATCATCAAGGCTTCCAAGAGAATCCTCAGGTATCTCAAAGGAACGCGGGACCTATTCCTCTTTTATCTCTCAAGAGATATTTTTGACCTTGTTGGATATGCTGATGCTAATTATGCTGGATATCTGGTGGATAGAAATAACATATCGGGAATGGCATATTTTTTTCAATCATGTTTGATCTCATGGGGTACAAAGAAATAAAACTTTGTGGCTCTTTCTATTGCAAATGCTGATTATGTGGTTGTTGCTTCCTATTGTGCCCAATTGCTATGGATCAAGCAATAACTAGAAGATTTTGGTGTGTTTACAGACTGTATGTCATTGTTGTGTGATAACACAAGTGTTCTCAACATGGCAAAGATCCCAATTCATCATAAAAGGACAAAGCACATTGATGTGCAACATCACTTCTTGAGGGAAAATTGTGAAAAAGGATGTATTTGTATGAAGTTATGCAAAAAGGAGGACCAACTAGAACCTGAGTAGAAAACATTTTGAAATAAATCTTCTAAATTGAGGGCTGATCAAAATAAACTAAGAACCTGGTCCCTCGATGATTGATATGAAAGTAAAGAAAGGTACAATGCTGAAAAGTATTTTTGGCTATATCTAACTCGATTCTATATCGTTAGAGGTAGACACGCACGTAAAATTCAGGATGAGCAAGTAACAAATGACATTGCAAATATTTGGAAGTTGATGCTCATATTTTCAAAAAACTATCACGGAACTTGGTTTTGATGGCTCAGGTTAGTAGTTCCTCTTTTACTTATTTGCATTTTGAATTACTAGAGTGCCACGTCATTAATTGTTCCCACCTTTTATAATTCCCTTTAAGCTCAAACATTACATTTGTTACAAATCAACTCGATGACCCGTCTCTTCTCTCTCACATCCATTTGAAACTAGTCCCCCCTTCACCTTATATACCCAAAAATAGGTCTCTCTCTTCATTTTCAACATCGAACACAATATTTTCCTCCCAAATCCTCTTCTTGTCTTCTTGCTCTCAAGATCAACTATGACTCAACCACATACTTCATCTCCCAAAGCAACCGAAGAAAACTCTACCTTGACTCCATCTAACAAGACACCTCCATCTGTAGCTAAGACAACAACCTCACCCGTAAAAGCCCCAATTTCCAACCAACCCAAACCTACCTTCCATCTCCAAGACCATCTAGTTCTGGTCCCTATTGCATCCATAAGAGCCAAACTCTTAGAAAGTTTGTTGCTTCTCCATCTCCTTCTGCTGCTACAGAGAAAGTTGACTCAGAATGAACTACCTCTACTTATCGATTCCTTCAAACCACAGAAGAAATTGTGGAAGGTAATGAAGGTGTTGAGGTATGGAGTCATCATATTGAGGAATGGTAATTGGATGATAAGTCGATTCCTGGTGTTTATAAGGGTGTACATGCATCTGCAATTTTTTAGGCCAAGTGTTGAATAAATTGCTCCGGGTATCTTGTCCACATCATACAATATTCTATCTTCTTATACTAATATAACAATTTGGGTATTAAGGTTGATAAAGAAATGAGTGATGCACTTAAAGCAGACTCTACTTTTCTTGAAAAAGAGCATGTTGTTATGAAGAAGTTGGTTGGGAATCTATGACTGATCATGTTGGTGTAAAGACGTAGGGGGAACCACTGAGTCAAATGCGAGAATAGGGTAACAGGGAACAACTACCTGTTAGTACTACTAGGGAACCTATATAAAAACTTGGTCCCTCGGCCCAAGGGGTGTTTTCTACTCCTACTTGGGATGAAACTATAGCAAATCGATCGATCGTTTTGAGCTTTTGCACTTTGCTTGCAAGTTCTCGGGCATGACTTGCCCAGTGTGATGTATTATGACTCATGTAAATTGTTGGTTTTGGTTTTCAGGGTAATCGAAATGAAATTAGAAGAACAATTCTTAGTTTGAAGCTTGAAATTTGAAAGGTTGACCAAGAGTTGACTTATTTTTATATGATTTGGGATTGGAATTTTTTTTATTTTTATAGCTTCGTTATTTGATTTGGGACTTAATAGCATGATTGGTATGCATTTTGAAGGTCCGTGGAAGGTTTAGGCTTGAATTGGCAAAATTGAGGTTTCGGCGTTTTTCGGTTGATAGGTGAGATTTTGATATATAGGTCAGAATGAAATACTGAAAGTTGAAATAGCTTCTTCATATCATTAGGGATGGGTGTGCAAATGTTCACGTCATTTGGATGTGGTTTGGTTGGTTTGTGAGAGATATTTGAAAGATTTTAAAAACTTAGGCTTGAATCCAATATATATTGGTTGATTGATGTTGTTTGAGATGTTTTGAAGATTGTTACAAGTTTGTTTCGTGTGTTTTGGGGTATGACCTTGCAGGTTAGATTCGTGTGCTTTGTTCGTATGATGTGTGATGGGTTCCCGGCATTTTGTACGGTGGAACTGGTGAGCTTGCGGTACAACTCTCTCCTTTGAGTCATTTCATGATTTGAATGCGTTCAGATTGTTGCTTATTAGTGCACGGATTGCACAAGTTGTGACTTTTGATTGTATTGACATGTCATGTAACTAAAGTAGTCATGTTGGAATTTTATGAGATTGTTGGGATCTAGAATTAATACAAACAGATTCAGTTTCAGTATGTTGGAGGGATAATATCAAGGTTCGGCTCAGAAATTTTCTATGGTCCTTACCTAAGGAGAAGTGTCTTCACGAATGGTTGATTGGAGGATGGTTATGACTCCCTATATGTTTCATTTATCATTGGCAGTATATGAAAGCGTTGGAATGAGGCTCTATTTGATAAAAGGCTTATTATCAAAATTTGGATGTTTTAAGCAACTGCTATGATTAGAAGTTATTGCTACAAGTGTTTGAGTGATGTGGTATGTCATGTAATTGCACCTGAGTTTGCAGGTATGGGTTATTACAGCTTGCTCGAGCTTATTCAGAGTGTAAATGTGAGATTCTAATCTTGTAGGTGATTTCAGAAGTGGAATTGTGGTTCTAAGGTTTATGGGCTAGATTGGATCACAAAATTTCAATTACATTATGTTATCGGACCTATATGAGGAAGTGTGATGTGGCATCACCCCGGGTATATGCTTGGTAGTGTTATTCAGCGATTGGTTGGCTTTTGGAACAACTCTGGGCATGTTCAACGATGAACCTATGTTTAAGTGGGGTAGAATGTAAAGACCCAATCGGTCGTTTTGAACTTTTGCACTTTGCTCGCCATATATCAGGAATGGCTTGCCCCGTATGATGTGTTATGAATCATGTAAATCGTTTGTTTTGGTTTTCAGGGTAACCAGAATGAAATTGGAAGAACAGTTCTCAGTTTGAAGCTTGTAAATTGAAAGGTTTGACCAAGATGTGACTTGTTTGTATATGATATCGGATCGGAATTTTTAATATTTCGTTAGCTCTTTTAGGTGATTTGGGACTTATGAGCATAATCGGAATACATTTTAGAGGTATGTGGAAGGATTAGGCTTGAATTGGCGAAATTGAAGTTTCAGCGTTTTCTGGTTGATATGTGAGATTGTTATATAGAGGTTGGAATGAAATTCTGAGAGTTGCAGTAGCTTTTTTGTGTCAATTAGGATGGGTTTGCAAAATTTCAGGCCATTTGGACGTGGTTTGGTTGAGTTTTTGATCAAAAGCGAAATTTGGAAGATTTTAGAAACTTAGGCTTGAATCCGATATGTTTTGGTTGATTTGATATTGTTGGAGGTGTTTTGAATATGGGTAGAAGTTTGAATAATGTTTTGGGATATGTTTGTGCCTTTGGTTGAGGTCCCGGGAACCTCGGGTGAGTTTCGGGGGGTTAAACGGATGAAATTACATATTAAGGTATTGCAGATTTTGCTTCAGGTCTGTTGCAGACCTTTTATTCTATGCGATCGTGTATGTACGATTACGATCGCATAGGCTTTATTAAGGGCTGAGGCATAGTTTCCTTACTCGATCGCGTGGAGTGTGTTGCAATCGCGTAGGTCTGTGTGGTGTATCATCGCATTCGCATGAGCCCAGCTGCGATCGCATAGGTTTGAGTTCTAAGGCTTCGCGATCGTGTGTTCTTTTGTGCAACTGCATAAGGTTAAATGGGGAAGTCAGCATTTTGTGCTTCACGATTGCGTGGCTATATCCACGATCGTAGTGAAGGAAATTTTAATAGCTAGGCAAAATATTGTAAAGACCTTTTCCACGACTTTGAACCCTTTTTACACCATTTTTGAACTAGAAAAGAGCTTGGAGGCGATTTTGACGAGAGGAAATCATTGTTCTTCAATGAGGTAAAGATATTGGACCCTAAAACTCGATTATTTGTGAATAAGGAACAAAATATCAGTGTTTAATTCATGAAAATTAGTGGAATAAGGTGGAGTTAGGGGTTGAGATTAGGAAACCTTCTAGGGATGATTTGAGGGATCAAACAAACACCAATTTTCGAGTTCTTTATTTGTAAAAACTCATGAGATGATGAAGAACATTTTGGCATAAACTTTGTCCAGTTCCCGAACGCGGGCTTGGGGGTAGGATTTTGACTAATTTCGGATTTTATGCTTAAAATCGATATTTTTCAATTGGGACTCATTCGTTTAGCATAATTTAATGGTAAAAATCTAAACTTGGTAGATTTAGATCACTCACAAGTCGTTTCTAAGGGCAAAGGCGTTGCAAGCTAGATTTCAAGCCAGATTGAGGTGAGTAATGATTTCAAATGCTATCATGAGGGCATGAAACCCCAAAATTTCACAATTTACGGTTATGTTGAGGTGACTTACATGCTAGATGACGTGGGTGGGGTAGAGAACCATTGGGGATTGTGAGTTAGTCTATTCCAAATGACTATTTTACTATGTATTTAATAGTTAATTGTTTAATATTATTATATTTTGGGCAAAATGCCATATGTGGGCTTCGTGCCAGCCGTTTGAAGCCTTATTTAAATGATATTTTCCACATCGATTGATTTTGTACTAGTGCTCAGTCATACTGTATTTTTTTATTTTAAAGACTCAGCTATATTATTCTGTTTTGAACACATTAAATAATATTTTCCAAGGTATTTGAGCTAAGCTTCATGTTTTACTGTGGCCTGAGTGGCTTATGGGATTCTAACTGAGTAAGACAGAGGGCCTGTGTTGTGAGGATACATTTGGGCCGTGTTGCACACCGCAGCAAGTTGTTATTAATTTATGATAATTAGGCTGAGGCCTGAGATTGTACGCCACGAGGTGGCTTAAGATTTATATGAGGTCGAGAGCCTATTTATGATGCCACGAGATGGCTTGATTATGCGTTTGGGCCATAAGGGGGCCCTCCTAGAGTTTGTACACCCCCAGTGACCGCGGGTACACATTGTAATATAAGATATAGCCCGAGGACTGATATGGTTCTATGATATTTCCTAAGTTTGTTGTTACTATGCCTGAGGGGCAGTTATTATGTGTTTACTTTTTAGTTATTTTCCTGTATATTGTTAACTGTTTAAGAGATGTTTATGAAATTTCATTGTTTAATTATATTACTGATTTGTTATGCCTCTTGTAGCTTAATGTTGTGCCTTACATAATTTATATTATCTTCAGTAATCTATATTACTCACCAAGTTAGAGTACTCAATTTACTCCTCGCACCCATGTGTGCAGATTCGGGTGCTACAGGTCCTGCTCCTGAGGGTTGATAGTTCCAGCAGGTCTTCGAAGATTTACTAGGTAGCTTCTGGGCGATTCACATCCTAGTGCATTCTCCCTCTATTTTAGTTTTCTTTTTATTCAGTTATGTAGTAGTGGACTAGACTCTAGACTTTTAGTATTATTTCAGATGCTCATGACTGGTGACACCCCGATTTTAGGCTGTGTTGGTTTACTTTATTTCCACTTATATTGTTATTTTTGGGATTTATTTATATTAAAGACCTTGGTTTATTATTTTAAAGGCTTATGGTGAATTGGAAGTGTGTCGGCTGGCCTTGTCTTCACGAGAGGCGCAATCACGATCGGGTTTGGATTTAGGGTCATGACAAGTTAGTATCACGAGCCTAGGTTACATCACATTCTTGATCTCTTGTCGTTCGTCCTTGATTCAGCTTGAAAAGTAAATCTTGAAATTCCTTCCATGCATTCGTATATGCGCACGAGCGCTCAGTATTAGATGTGCATCTGTGGCTCGTGATTCCCTGATCAAGGGGCGAGATATGATCTCTGTGTGTTGATGTTGGGCTAGTCTAAAAGCCTTGAGATCGGATTTTTACCTATAGCTTGAGCACCGAGGTGCGGATTATGTGAGCCGTGTTTTTGAACTTATATATTTAACAGTGCCCCTATTAGTAGAAGTGATAGGTGGATAGTTACGTGATGAGTGTGATGCGACTGCGAGATATATTCATATGATTTAGAAGAGACGCGAAGGGTCTGCTAGAGGATAGAAGAACTATTAGGTGCTTGATTTCCATCTTGATTCGAGGTATAGCCCCGATGATAGGTGTGTGAAGAATCTTTTCATGTTTCCTAGTTGGGAGTAAAGTAAATTTCATGTTGCGGTATGAGTTCAGAGGAAGATCAAGTGACTGTGTAATGTATATGATGGTGGAAGGCATACGAAAATTCTAGTTTGAGGCAGAGCATGTGGATTATCTCCTGCGCAATGTTTTGAGGTTGTGTGATCCTTATGTTGCCTGTTATATCTCATTTACAAGTAAAATATATGTGTTGCAATTTAAATTTGGGTTGCCTAAGAGAGTGGTTTAACTATTGCGAGAGTGAATGCGAGATTTGCATAAGAGTTAAAGTACCAGATGGTCTTTGTTTCACAGGATTATGAAAGATGGAGTTTAATCTCAATATGGTATTATGGCATCAACAGAGTACATGTGTTATGAGTTATTGAGTGTGTTTTGATCTATGGCTTCGAGCCAAGTGCGGGAGTCTGCTATTGATTAGTTGACTGCACAATTATGTGCTATGTTGGTTCCAGTTGAGGCATACAGGTGAATCCGTTATGGCCTATGGATATTGAGACTGAGGATGGCTCGAGTAAAGGAAAATTCTTGACAAAGGTTATAGTATGCTTCATAGATGTGTGAGAATCACGAAATGTCTTGAGTTATTGGTAAAGGATGCTCGGTTCATAAAGCAGGAAGTTGCTTAGTTCTTGTGGAATCAGGTTACATTCTGCAGTGTCAGGGTGCTAATGAGGCACTGGTTGTTCGGCCTGTTTGATGGGGCTAAGTGCAGTTTGAGTAGAGTGAATGACTCTCGAGAATGGTTCTAATGTGTTCAAGATTGTATATGTAATAATTAGAAAATTTTCAAGTGTATGATTTGGCAAGGAACTGAGATTTGCACCGGAGGATGTCAGAACTTGTATCATTTCTATATCAATTATAGGATTCTATACATCTTTATTAGGAAGGTAATGGCTTCCTATTCGTAGGAAGTCTTTTCAGGGTAGGTAATGTAGTCCTTTTGGGAACATATAAAAGAGTATTCAGCGGGTGGTGAGTCTTAGACTGTATGGTATTATGTTTGGGTCTCGTGTGGTGAGTCTGAGTTGAGGAATTGTGATGCTATAGCAAGAAGGAGTGTTAAGTTGAAGGTGAAATCAAAAGAACTCGGATAGATGGGATTGGATATGGTGATTCGTGTGCTATATAGAGTTGGAGACTTGGAGTTCTCATAAACATGTTATGTTGTGGTTGTGGGTCGTGTGTTTAGCACTATTTAGTGACTATCGGGGTTTGGAGACCTGAGTGGATCTTTTTCTACTTGGTAAGTTCGGTTTTGAGGGATATTGGGTATAGACTGGTGGAATATGGTGGAGTTAGGGCTTGAGATTAGAAGACCTTCTAGGAATTATTTTAGGGTTCAAACGACTCCGATTTTCGAGTTCTTTATATGTACGGACTCATGAGATAATGAAAAACATTTTTGTATAAAGTTTTTCCAGTTCCGCAACGCGGTCTTGAGGGACGGGTTTTGACTAATTTCGAGTTTTTTGCTGAAAATCGATGTTTTTCAATTCAGATTCATTCATTTAGCATAATTTAACAGTAAAAATCTGAACTTGGTAGATTTGGAGCACTTGGAAGTCGTTTCGAAGGGCAAAGGAATTGCAAGCAAGATTTCGGGTTGGATTGAGGTGAGTAATAATTTTAAATGTTGTCCTGAGGTATGAAACCCCAGAATTTCACAGCGTACGACGATGTTGAGGTGACTTACATGCTAGATGAAGAGCGTGGGGTAGAGCACCGTTGGAGATTGTGACTTAGTCCATCCCGTATGATTATTTTACTGTATATTTTATAGTTAATTGTTTAATATTATTATATTTTGGGCTAAATGTCGTATATGGGCTCCGTGCTAGCTGTTTGAACTCTTAAGGGATTTTTAAATGATATTTTCCTTACCGGTTGATTTCGTACTGGTGCTCAGTCATACTATAATTTTCTATTTTAAAGACTCAGCTATATATTCTATTTTAAACATACTAAATAATATTTTTCAAGGTATTTGAGCTGAGCTTCGTGCTTTATTATGGCTCGAGGGACTTATGAGATTTTGATTGAGTAAGGTCGAGTGCTTGTATTATGAAGATACATTTGGGTCGGGCTGCACAGCAGGTTGTTACTGATTTATGATAATGAGACCGAGGGCCTGAGATTGTACACCACGAGGTGTTGACATTTATATGATGCCGAGAGCCTATTTATGATTCCACGAGATGGTTTGATTATGCGCTTGGGCCGTAAGGGGACCCTCCCGGACTCTGTACACCCCTAGTGAGCGACCCATTATGATGTGAGATATAGCCCGGGGGGCTGGTATGGTTTTGATATTGCCGAGGGGCTAAGTTTGTTCTTACTATGCCCGAGGGGAAATTATTATTTGTTTACCTTTTAGTTGTTTTCCTGTATATTTTTAACTGTTTAAGAGATGTTTATGAAATTTCATTGTTAATTATATTTACTGATTTGTTATGCCTCTTCTAGATTAATTTTGTGCCTTACGTGGTTTATATTATTCCGTCTTCAGTAATTTTTATTACTCATGAGTTAGAGTACTCAATTTACTCTCAATACCCTTGTGTGCTGATCCGAGCGCTACAGGTCCTGCTCCTGAGGGTTGATAGTTAAAGCAGGTCTTCGGAGATTTACTAGGTAGCTGTTTGGCGATTCGTAGCCCAGTGCATTCTCCCTCTATTTCAGTTTTCTTCTGATTTAGTTATGTAGTAGTGGACTAGACTCTAGACTTTTAGTATTGTTTCGGATGCTCATAACTAGTGGCACCCCGATGTCGGGCTGTGTTGGTTTACTTTATTTCCGAACTTATATTGTTATTTTTGGGATTTATTTATATTATAGACCTTGGTTTATCATTTTAACGGCTTAAGGTGAATTGGAAGTGTGTCAGCTGGCCCTGTCCTCACAAGAGGCGCCATCACAATCGGGTTTGGGTTTAGGGTCATGACAGAAACTCGTGGTTCTACAAGATGGCCCCTGGATAGTGTTGACACTACCCCTTTTGACCACCCTGTTAGTGTTCCATTAGATATTATTTACCCTAAATGAAGTCTATGTCTAAGGGTAATCGTGTTGAGAATGATGATGATATTGATGATCTGCCTCTGATATAGTATATAGCTTCTAGGGGTGGGGGAAAAGTCACAAAGGATTCTGTTCCGAAACGTCCCAACATTAGACATCGAAGAAAGGTTGCACTTGATAGTTCCTTGAAAGTAAATAAGGAGAACAAGAACAAAATGAGGCTTATGAAAATTCAATCAATAGATGAGGAAGATGTGCCTGCTAATGAAGTAGTGAAGATGGATAATGAGGAGACTGCTAAGGAACCCGCTCCTCTTTATAGGAAAAACTCAAAGAAAACCATTGTTGCCAAGCAAAAAAAAGATAACATCTAAAAAGAACCTGTAAGTGACATGATAATGAAGTAGAGAAGGAAGGAGAAGTGGAAAAAGATAAAGTAGAGAATAAAATCCTCTCGAAAAGAGGCAAAGTACTAGTCAGGAACCTGGTTCTTCCAAAAAGTAAAGGGTGGAATTATCTAAGTTAGAGATGCGGGAAAATCTGAAGAAGCAAAAGGTTGTGTGGAGTTTGTTAGGATTTATGCCGTTCACTAGAGGGGGGGTGAATAGTGAGGCACGAGAATATTGATAAATAATGCGGAATTAAAATTGCAGGAATAAAGTAAATACGATAATTGAAATAATAAAGAAAGAACACACCGTATTTTATCCTGGTTCACCACAACCTGTGGCTAGTCCAGTCCCCAGAGACTCTCTCGAGATTTCACTAACTTTGTTAAGCTTGCGGGTGCCTAACAAACCGTTACAGTTGCTCGTAGATGTACACTCTACAAGACTTCGATTGCTCGAGGATACCGCACCCCAAGACTTCACCTTGCTCGTGGATACCACACCACAAGACTTCACACATTAAGACTTAAGGTACTTAGCGAACCCGACAAATGAGAAGATATGTTCTTCTCAAACACCTTTCTCTTCTTACACAAGAACTCTCTCAAAAGAGTGGATAAAGAGATACAAATTTAGCTCTATGAACAACACAAAGTTGTCTCTCAAATGGCTCAACAAAAGCTCTAAAATGATGCTCAAATATGATCAATATGTATATCAATATTGGGAGGTGTTGTGTGTTTAAAATCAGCTCAAAAGACCTCTTTTAATAGGTGAAAAATGGTGCATAATCGTTGCTTAATCAACAATTAATTATGCTAATTTTATGCTCATATAATCGATTATTTGATTTCACATAATCGATTATTTGTAACGTTAATAAAATCTGCCAGATTCTGCCCACACATAATCGATTATTTCATCCTGGATAATCGATTATGTGTGTAACGTTCCGAAAATCAGATCGCTGATTTTCAGCCAGATAATCGATTATCTTATTTGATATAATCGATTATATTGAGACAGTGTCTCAAACGCTCGGCAACGGTAATCTGATAATCGATTATACACATTTGGATAATCGATTGCTTGGTGGCAGTGTTCAAACACTTAGGCCACGGCTACCATATAATCGATTATGCCTTATTGTATAATCGATTATTTACCTCCAGAATTTACAACTTACTTCAAAAACCATTTTGGTTAAGATGAAAACTTTAACAACATTTAATTTGAAGTATTTAAAATATATTTATGATAAATATGATTTAATAAAATATTTTATCCATGTTTATGATGACCTAATGTTGAGCCAAAAGACGAGATAACTTAAGCGTTGCTCTTACATTGGTTCTACCTAACGACCTACGCCTTGGGTCTTTGGTCTTTGAACATTTGAGCTCGTCTTTGGCTTGTCTATGCAATTCCGTCATCAATATGCTTCTCGCCATTTGATTGTTTGTCATATAGTATCGTTGTTTGACACTTAACTTTATTGTTTGTCATTCATCAAAACCTATACCTGAAAATCATGCTCATACAACCAAAGCACACATATCATAGATAGAGTGATTTTCTACGGAGTTGAGTCTTTGATCCTGAGATTCTTGAACAACTAGGCATGAGACAATTGGGAGAAATTTTGGAATTCCAGAAGTGGACCCATTTTTTTGAAGTCAAAAGTCCAAAAGTTTATGAAGATAAGGTGAGAAACTTCTATGTTGACTTGTTTGTGGTAGGTAGGGACACAATTTGTTTGAATATGAATGTAAAAGACTTTGTTATGGATAAGAACTTGCTGGGTGAGATTATTGAGGTACCTACTACTGGGGTGAAGACTATGGAGGGAACTGGTTCCCTTGACTTTAAGAAGTTATCAAGAAAAAAGTTATTCATAAGGGGGAAAAAGTGTACACTAAGGCACTTCTGCCAGAATACCATCTGTTGTTTGAGCTAGTGAAAAAGGTGATATCTAAGGCTAAGAGGAGGTATATTGCTTCCATTGCGGACCTGGTTCTTCTGGAAGTTCTAGACTCTTTCTCTTTCATCGGTATGCCTGGGATTATGATTAAACATATACAGAAGATGGAAAATTTCATGGATGAGAATCATGGGCTCTCCTATGGGTTTCTCCTTACTAAAGTATTTGAACACTTTGAGATTCCTATGGGGAAAGCATCTGTAGGGACAAGACTTTAAATGTACACTATGAATACTTTGGAAGAGTGTGAGTATGTGGTGAAGAAGGGAGGAGTAGGAAGCAACTCCACTATCTCTCTGCTAATCAATGTTCATAAGGTTTCAAACGAAGAGATTAAGCATCTGGAAGCACAAAATGCCATTCTAGTCTAAGTTTACTCAGGCTAGCAAAGAACCTGATTCCGGTAGTGCTCAAGGTGAAGAGGTTTCCCCTTTCAAGGCTAAAAATTGCTGAGTTGAGGAAACAAGTTAAAAATTGAAAGAGCATTTGATCAATGATCAAAAGGCTGCTAATGCTCGAATAGATGTCTCATCAAGGTTTGCTCCCTAATCCTTCCTAATCCTCATCCGGTGTCCCCTATTTTTGCACCATTTTCCCAATATTCTCCTAATCATGTCCTTTTGTTGATTCTAACTTATTTACTATGGTACTTTAGTTTTTTTTATTTGTAATACTTATGTGACTATGGTACTGTTACTCCTACATTTTCTTTCCCTCTTATAATAATAAGCATGACTGCCCGGTTTATGCAATGTTGTACTCTTGTGTTCTCGTTTTAGTTATGCTGTGTGCACACAAGTGGCATGAGCTGATGTTGTTGAATTTCTTTTTACATATCCCTGTTTTATTTTTGTAATGATGCCAAAAGATGGAAGAAAAATGAAAGGGAAGAAACTAGTTCTCAGGTTTCTCAAGGGAAAGAAGTCTGATTCGTAGGGGGTACATGTGGATATCTGATTCTCAGAAGGGAACATCAGTTCTAAGTTTGTCATCTTCAAAAGGAAGAAAGTTGATACGTTATGCGAGTCTGGTTTTGATAATTTGTCAAACTTCATGAAAGAACCAGATAGAAACCTGATACTACCAGGTTCCTTTTGCTCACTGAAACATACCTTGTTGTCTGGCTTTATTCTCAAGAAAAACATACAAGAGAACTGCATAGGGAACAGTTAGGATCAGGTCCTCAAGTCGTCGCGGAAGTCAATTATTCAACTGTTAAAGCTGTTGCACTGTACATGCAACAGTACAGCAGCACAACTGCAATTTGCTAGAGACTGGAAATGCCCTTGTAACTACTCTCAAGATCTCTCATATATAATTATATATACAACATGTTACAAGGCTTTAACCTAAGACTTGCAATTACAAAACATATATTCTCTCAAGAGTGTAGACACCTTTGTTTCCCTCAGATCCATTGAAGAACAAAGTTACTACAAAACAAAGGACCAAACCCGAATATTGAATGTCTTGTGCTCTTTAGTATCATTGTGTCTTTTTCTTATGTTATTTACTTATAATTCCCACATAACTTTTTGGAAGCATTTTGTAGGACAATATTTAAACCTTTATTGCGTTTGGTTGTTTGGCTAGAATTAGTCAAGTTTAGCTCTATTGTAGAGTTGTTACAAAGAGCTTACAATAGAGTTATTGTAAAAGGTGATGGACTAAGAGTTTAATTCTTAAATTACAATAGGTTGTATTCTAAAGTTTGCTCAGCTAGTAAAGTTGAAATCTTACTAGATTAAGTCGTGAGTTTTAATCTCGTAAGCTGAAATTTTTTTACATGAATTATGTATTCTTTATTTACTGTTGTTTACTGTGAGAATTGATACAGTCTATATTGTTTAGTGGACCATAGCTATCATTTAGATCGATGAGTGAACCTTAAATATTTAGTTCATGACTGCATCACCTATCATTCTAATGATTATAGATTGGGAGTTCGAATTAGAGAAGGATAAATGAAAAGCTACAACTAAGATATGAAGTCAAAACGAAAAGAGAATTATCCAAATACACGAGGATTTAAGATTTGTCTAACATTTACCCGTCATCCTCTTGGTCCGTGAAAGCTCTCGTTATTATTTTTCGTTTCAAAAATATCTCTTTCACTAATATTTTTCTACCGTGAAACAAAATTGATATGATTTTGTTATACAGTAAAGGTATGTAAGAGTATATTTGGATATTTTTAATTATTTGGGGGAATATTTAAATTATTATAGAAAATATATAAAAATAAGTTTGTTAGTTAAGAATTAGATATAAATATTTTTTATTGTGGCTCTGTTGTGACAAATAGGGGTGTTCATTGGGCGGATTGGGCGGCTTTTTACTCTAACGGTTTGGCTTAACGGTTATCGGCTTTTAAATGTATTCATCCGTTAGTCACCCGATAAGATATCGGGCAGATTGGTATCGGGTTAGCTCTTATCGGACGGTTACTGGGCGGTTTATCGGTTTAATACCTAAGGGCTCAAATATATTCTGTCCGCACACTAGGACATAACTAAAATTCCTGTGCATGACATTCAAAGGCATCTGACCTTGCCATGAATTTTACAATTGACAATGAAACAAAGAAAAAGAGAAGATAAGATACATTGTCAGGTTTACAACAATTGGTCACAAATTTTTCAAGATACAGTGTGCCCATAGCATAGGCAAGAAAGATAAGAGGTTCTTTCCCCACTTCTCCTGCAACGAAAACCAAAGTTGACGCAAGTTAACTCTCTCATAATAAAATGAAGATGATAAAGTCTCATAATATATTAGTCTGAGAACTACAACCTTGCTAATAACAGAACCTAGTCAAAGCAAAAGATTCATAGAGGCAATACGAACTGGTCGAAAGTAAGACTGGGTGCTGGTGTTACACTTGCATCAGGTCAGGTAGGGATAACAAAGTGACTGAAAGAACCTCTACCTTTATATTTAATATATATAATTATATAAATAAAAATAAATTATATATATATATATATATATATATATATATATATATATATATATATATATATATATATATATATATTCTTAACGGGTTAACGGATTACCCGTTAAGAAAATTGAATAATCCGCCCCCAATCCGATAAGCCGTTAATAAAAAATTTTAATCCATTCCCCGTCCGTTAAGCTATTAAGCTGTTACCACTAAGCCATTAAGCTTCGATTTCGAATCGATTTTCGGTTTCGGGTCGGTTTTGAACACCCCTAGTGACAAATGTCAGATCCAAGATGGATAGTCGTTAATATATGATAAAATTAATGATGCGGACTTTCATGAAATGAAAATAATGCAAAGGACAAATGTAAGACAAATCAAATAACGTCATGATATATTTGAACTTTTACAAGGAAAAAAATAAATTAACTCCAGGGATTGAAATACAATCCATGTCTAAGATTGAGGACCAAAATTGCAATTTATACCCCCACAAATAAACCCCATAAAACATCCTAATTGGAACTCAAATATATAAAAATAAAAATGAAAACGCTTTTGTAAATTGTACTCCAAACTGTAATCTCCTCCTCCGCATCGTCACCCATCCATGTATACTAAGCTCCTCCACAACAACCCAACACTAACACCCACACTTTCTTCAATCCATGCCTTCAGATCCTTATCCTTCCCAATATTCAACCACCACTTCGCTCCAAACTGTACAACGGAGCCCCTTTATCTTCATCTTCAACACAAAAAATCAAGAACCTTTATCAGCTGTGCAGCAAATAGTGATAGTGTTAAGGGTTCAGTAAAATGGGCTGAATTGCTTGAAAAATGGTCACCAAAAAACTTTCTTGGAGCTGATAAACTATTTAGAGCTATATCTAGTGCAACTTCAAGCCCCATTGCTCAGTACATACCTTCCCCTTTCACTTTGTTGCACTCTGTTGACCCCAGAATCAAATTGGTATAAGTTTTATGACTTTTTAGGTTTTTAGTGTGGAAAGTGTTGAACTTTATTAAATTTAAGTATTGGGAGTTTTGTGTTTTATATATGTAGTTTTCACTTTCTTCCACTATGTTGATTCCAGAATCAAATTGATATAAATTTTACTCCCTCTATCCCAATTTATGTACTGGGAAAAGCTTAAGAAAGAGATGATGACTTTTGAAATTTGTACTCTAAAGTAAGCCTTAGATATTTGTGTGGTTATAAATCATCTCATCGAGGATAAAACAATAATTTTCAAGTTAAATTGTTTCTATAGAAAGGTGGCGTTCTTTTTGGATGACTAAAAGGGAACTGTGTTGCATAAACTGAGACCCTACGAGTAAGTCTTTTTGGGATTTGTGTGTGAAAAGGGTTTAACTTGTTGAATTTAGTTACTGGGAGTTTTCTGTTTCACTTGTATAGTTTTCCTTCTTTTTTTCTGGGTTGTTCTAGAACTGTATACTCCTTCGGGTCCAAAATAAGTGATTTTTTGGCCTTTTTTTTATGGTCCAAAATGAGCTATTTTTTCAAATTTCAAGAATGAATTAATTATTTATTTCCTACATTGTCCTTAGAGTAAATAGTGTTGAAGTATGTGTTAGAGTATTTATGTGAAGAGATAGCAAAGGTTAATATGGTCAATTTCATTGTTATTAATGTTGAAAGGTGAATTTCTTAATATGTGTGAAAACAGCTAAAAAAATCACTTATTTTGGACCGGAAGGAGTAATATGGTTCGTCATTGGCTTTTCTTGTTTTTGCTGTGTCCGTGAGTTGTTTCTGAATTGTATTTTATGGTTCAGTTATTGAGTTTTCGTGTTTAGCTATGCTAAAGAATACCAAAAAAGTGTATACTTTGGCTCATAGGAAGCAGTTTGTGAATAATGATTTACATGCAGTTCACTATGTCAAGTAGCTTCACAGAGCTTAATTTGTGAATTTTCTGCATTGATTTTTTATTTTATATTACATTATTCAATTTTGGCCCGTTCGTTAGTTGTATAATTGAGAACTGATGAACCCTGATCATGGGAATCCTAATTTCAGATTTATATTGTTAGTTATTTAACACAACTCCAGAATTGAGCAGGCGTGATAGAGAAGATCCTATACATTTTCAAGGGAAATTAAAATAAGAAATATGGTGGGGTTAGGTTGGTCGTCAAAGACTTAATCCATTTGCTGGAGAAAAACAGGTGGTAATTTTTTGCTGCTGGAAGTAGATGGAGTATATCCCTGCTAAAGCTTTATGTTTTGCCCATAGCATAGTAGAATATTTTTATTCAGAACTGCTACAGTTTGTGGTACCTGTTTTTCTGTGAGATTTTCAAGCATTTATTGTTAAGTCCTAAAAGACTTTTTATATTGGCATTGATTGCTTTCAACGGCACCAAGAGGTTATTTTTCGGTGACGAAAGAAAAATTCATATATTGTATTCCTTTCATCCACGTTTTGTGGTTGTCGAAGACTAATTTTTCTTTGGATATCTGTTTCTTGGTTATGCAGGCATGGCTCTTTACTCTGGTTATTTTACCGGCAAAATCAAAGATAATCATGCGTTTGTCACTGGTGCTGTACTTAGCTATACTATCTATTTTGGTCCAACCTGAACAAGTGTGGAAGGTAAGCTTGGCCTTGAATCTTAACGAGCTTTATGCTTCAAAAAGTTTTCTTGAAATTCTAATGGTGATTCTACCTTGTTTGTTCTACTACAAATTTGATAATGTTAGTGAATTTCCTTGTTGATTGTCTAATATGGTTACAGGATCAACTGGGGAGAGTCACACTGATGTCCGGGATCTTATTTATAATGTTGGGCCTAAGTACAGACAGTACACCTTCCCTTATTTCTTCAAGAGCTCCCCCACCTTCAGTAATGGGATTACCACCTTTTCCTGCGTCATTGGAAGGTTATAAATATGTAATCTTGAAGTTGGGGCCATTGCAACTCACTAGAAAGGGCTTATCGACCGCTACTACGTCAGCATGTTTAACCTTCACTGTGAGTAGCAACTTGCCATTTGTTTTCGAGTAGACCTAAGAAACTAGTTCTGCACTCCTACGGTACACTGTTCAAATGAAAACACGTGGCTTCTTTCTCATCTAGATAATGTAAACCTGTTTCAGTTTGTTAACGTTTAAGTTCAAACTTGAAGAACTGTATAAAATTCTCTGCATGCACCTTTACGAAGCAAATGACTGTCTGCCCATTTTTCCTAGTTTGACTTGCCTAAAATTCAGAATCTGTTAAGTTTTGAACTTCTTGGCTGAAGTCCTTGGAAATCTTAAAATAATCCAAGTTGGAAGAATCTATGGATCCCAAAGTGTATGATCAATGAATTTTCTGGATTTGACTAGCAGTACATTGATTTGACAAGAGGGGTGCTCTGATTGTAAGCAACCCCCACTTCCAACCGAGAGATTGTGAGTTCGAGTCTCCCCAAGAGTAAGGTGGGAAGTTCTTGGAGGTAAGGATGCCCTGGGTCTATTTGGAAACAGCCTCTCTACCCAAGGGTAGGGGTAAGGTCTGCGTACACATTACCCTCCCCAGACCCCACTAAGTGGGATTATACTGGGTTGTTGTTGTTGTTTTTGACTAACAGTACAGCGATTGGCATTAAAGATATTCATTCCTGAATATCTCATTATCTCCTATAAACTTTAATTTTTCCATTCCCTCCTGAATTCCCAAGAAAACAATCAATGTACAGAGCGACTCCAGTTTTGTCTGAATTTAACTCCCAGTAACCTTCTGATTCTAAAAAACTACAACAACAACCCAGTATAATTCCACTAAGTGGAGTCTGGGGAGGGTTGTGTGTACACAGACCTTACCCCTACCCTAGGGTAGAGAGGTTGTTTCCAAATAGACACCCGGCATACTTTCCTCCAAGAACTTCCCACCTTGCTCTTGGGGAGACTCGAACTCACAACCTTGTTGGAAATGGGGGTTGCTTACCATCAGAGCAACCCTCTTGTCTTAAAAAACTGTTTCTAATAAAATAGCTCTCTTTTTATTAAAGATCTTCCAAAGTGCAAGTGTTTTCCTATCAACAACAACACCTGAGCAAATAGCTTTTGCGTTGCGGTGGTTTATAGCCCCTTTGGCCAACTTTGGTGTCCCTGTTGCTGAAGTTATCCTTACTCTCCTGCTCTCCTTGAGATTTATCAATCTTGTGTTTGATGAGGTGAGTAAGATTTGTTATTATTTTTTTCATTCAATAGAGATGGAGTTATTGTTAGGTAGAATGCACTGGTTACTGTCAGGAAACAGTTACAAAATTCTGATTCATTTTGGTTATAATTTTGGCAGGTCAGAAACGTTGCTCTTGGTATTGTATCTCGTAGGATCAATTGGCAGCAGTTGACAATTTTGGAGACAATAGATGGTTAGTGTATACTTGAAGATAACCGACTCCATTGCAATTATGCACTGTGTGATTCCCCAATAACATGTCTCTTTGCAGTTCTTTTCTTTGGCTATATTGCTCGGACTCTTCAAAAATGTTGTTGGGTGCATGTCAGATCCTCCAAAAGCAGTGCATTTTTAGAGGATCCGACATGGGTGTCGCAACATTTTTTGAGTCCGGGCAACATAGTTCTCTAGTGCATTCCAGTTGAAGTTAGTTACTATGTTAATACCATATACTCTACCCAAAGAACAACAGGATCTCAGAATAGTTCAGTTCTTTTCCCTAGTCTTGATAAATTGCTTTGCAAATGATGGGAGTGCATAAATTATTAGATGTGAAATTATCTTTTATCGATTAAATAAGAATGATGGAGTGCATATGATGCTCTTCCAGTATTATTGCTTTTTCTCAACTATACACGAATGTTTGCCTGGCTTCTGTTACAATCAAATGCGAATCCTTTTCACACTAACCAAGTGCTATTCATTCTCGTATTTGTGAAACCCTCATCTTTTCTTAACTGTGATTTTATCCTAAAAGCTATCGCTTTCTGCTCTCTAAAACATAGAATTTGATCCCTCGCAGTTTTTTTCACATATATTCGTCGGATATTCAGAAATATTTTTGTTCACGCGGATCAAATATCTCAGGTATGAACTGTTCAATGTGATGTCATATTTTAGGAGTTATCTACCATTTGCAAGAATAGTTGTTCCTTCTCCATGTTTTTGGGTATTGCTAATTTTCTGTAAGTGGGTGATAATTTTTCTCTCTTTGGACCTACAAGAGTGTTTTAGTTAATATTTTTCATTCTTGACTAGCGAAAGATGTACGCATCAAAACGTGATGACTAGAAATAAGGACATTTTATGATGATCTGACTGTCAGGACCAGCAACAATTTATTGGATAGAACTATAAGCACTTCAAGCATTTAAAGATGTAGATCATGTTTGAACTCTATTGCGCCTTTATTAAGAGGCTGGAAAGGATGTCTAAAAAATAAGATTTCTTTGATGTCTAATGCATAGGAATTAACCGGTGATGATATGTGTAGATCTACTTATATTATAAAAACTGGTAATACATGGAGTTCATACTTAACTGAGTCGAGGCGATGCTGATGGATGTAGAACATTAGTTTATTGGATCATATTAGTAATCTAATTGTAGCATCTTGTGGTTTTATTTCTTGGGCTTCATTCCTGAAAATAGGATAAATCTGTTTGTCTGCTGGTTGCATTGAGTTTTACTATTATGCGCTGCTCTAAATCTTTCTGTTTCTTGTAGGCAATGATTGTTAGAGGTTTTCGAGGAGACAGCACCACTCACAAAATATTCTTATCAGCAGACTCATCTAATGGAGTTGCCAATTATATTTCCATATCATGCCTCTTCGGTCTAATAGCCTTAGTCACTTTGCCCAAGTTCCTTTTACAATGAAACATGATATGCTAATCATCTGATAAAAGATTCATCCTCTTGACCTTTTAACCTTCAGCAATATTAACCTCCTAAAAAGCAAATGTTTTCCTTGTCTGCACCTTATTGTCAAACTTCTCTCTGCTCTCCTTCCTCCACATTTTCGCTCCTTCACTAGAAGAAAGTCGGATTCCTTTTTTAGGTCCACTCAGTTTTCTTTAATAATTGAAAGCGGCGAACCAATAACTATCCTAATCTCAATAGTGATGGCTGGTTGCTTTCTACCCTTTATCTATGGTGAGCATTGAGGTTGTTAGTTCCATGGCAGCTGCATGAGATCGCGATGGAAGTGTTTAGACCCACCTGGTTGCCTATTACATAAAGTTTGGTCGATACATTCATTTTCTGGATGAACAAGTTACTGCTCCTGGAAATTCAATGTGGCGTTCTCTCTATCAGGAGATGGGACTTTAAACATGTTCCATTCAAGAGAAGCTAACTGGTGATTACAAACTTACACAAAGAATAAGTCCTTTTGCAGAAGAAAATCATCAGGTCCTTGTGAAATCGGTGTTAAGAGCAGCCATCGTTGTAGAATTATGAGCTTTCGCCTACAACGGGTTAGAACCTGATATGGGAAAGTCTAGGGGAGTCGGGATCTTTGAAGCGCTACTGTTATAAGCTGCAAGCATGATTCCGTTGGCCCATTTTCTGTGTAAAGGCACCATTGAAGTGTTGTCTGTATAAAGTATAATCAATACTAGAACTGTATGGAATTTTTGGTACCTGAAAAAAGAAAGAGAACCAGAGTGGACAATGATAAATGTTTTGCTTCCTTTGCCTCATAAATAACAGAAATATCTGAATTTTATTGAAGTTCTTTTTAGCTTACAATTTTGACGTTAATTAAGCTACCAGAAGATAGCATTAGTAATGCAATTGCTCATTTTGCATCATTCCGTCTTCGTAAACTAGCTTTGCTTACAAAAGTCAGGTCAAGTACAATGACCAATGAGTTTAACTTCTACGTATCGACAGTATGAAAGAATATTTAAAATTTTAAAGTATCAAGTCATTTAAAAAGAATTAGAAGTAATAAATCACGGACTTTGGTGTTGTAATTCATTAAAGAATGAGATTATTAACCTAAAAAGAATATTTAAAGTATCAAGTCATTTAAAAAGAATTACAATTAATAAATTACTTGAGTTTGTTGTTGTAGTTTATTAAAGAATGAGATTATTAACCTAAAAATTAAGATTGATTACTTGTTACAACATGTTAAAATATATTTGGTAGTCACTGGAGGTGAATCTTTTCGGCTTTTGAATTTTCCTTAGTTGAACCTCTCGCTCGGGATATTATTTCGCGCCTTCCGTTTGTGCTCTTCTTCAAATTGTGTGTTACTGCTATTAATTGATCCTCCATAAGATGTGGTCAATGAGAATTTATTATTGGGGTCAAACATGCCGGTAAAATAACATTAGCTACGGATAGAATTTTAACCAGTAAGGTCAAAATATTATGTGTGTTTATGACATTATCGGGTAAAAAATAGGGAAACTTACATAAATATTCCAAATAAATCTAACTTATCAATCTCTAGCTATTAGTCAATGACTTACCAAAACTAGCCAACAAAATTGAAAAACTAAATAATAAGGTTCTTTCTATCAAAGAATCACATGCAAAAATCACCTTTCATATTTTTAAGCGTGATTAGCAACATTAGATACAAGATGGAAAGGAAATTTCATAGACGGGTAGCAAATAAGGTGATAAAATACAAAAATCTATACAACATTCCAAAAATCTAAACAAAAAGAAAATTTTTTCCAATGGGTATAGATGAAATACATTGAAAATATATAGATTATGCCTGTCAAACAGGCCAGGTTGACCCGGAACCGGACCGGCCCAGACCGGTTCAAACCGGAACCGGACCGGAGAACCGGGCGGGCTGGGTAGGGGGAGTGGGAGGGGGTTGGCCGGTTTAAAAAAATTTACCGGTTAACCGGAACCGGCTAAACCGATAAGCACTGTTCATGCTTAACCGGTTAAACCGGCCCGGTTTAACAGTAAATTTTTTTTTTAATTTTTCAATTTTCGTGGTGTTGGAAATGTCAGTTTTTGGAATTGATCCGTTAGCCAACGAATCTATTGATGAAATAGCCATTTTTTTTAAGTTTAACCCTTTTTGAACTTACAAAATTAACCTTTTTTAAAACTATAAATATCCCCCTCCCCCCCCCCCCCCCTCTTCTTCATTTCTTCACTCAAATCTCATATCTCAATCTCAATTTCTCTCATTCTCCAATTTGCAAATTGCAATACTTCAATTCATTATTTCATCGTCTAATTTTATTTGGCATTTTGGCTCACTTTTCTTGAATTTAATTTATTGTGTTTTGTGACTTTGTCATTCGGAATTTGAAGTTTGAAGTTTCAACTTTGATCAATTGAAGTTCAAATTTGAAATTCTTACTTAACGACTTGACGTTTGTTCGTGGTAACATCGGAATTGCATAATCAAGTGCTCAATTCATTGTCAAATTCGGTGCACTCCCTCCAACTCTTTTTCTCATTTACTATTTTAATTGCATATTTAATTTTAGCTTATACTTTAATTTTTACAATATATTTAGTGTTGCTAAAAGAGCGTGTAGAAGAGTTACTGGTAGGGGAAATAAAAAAAAGAAGTAGTCCTTCAGCATCTGGTAGTAATAGTAATAACCCATTATCATTTACACATATTTCTGAAACATCACCTAATGATAATATAGATGTAGATTATGAGCAATTACGAGAAGATTTTGGAATAGAAGATAATAAAATATGAACGGAAGATGAGATACCAGCAACACCTATTAGTGTTGGAATTGCTAATTTTTTGTTAAATTTTTATATAAATTTTATACAGCTACTATTGAGTTTTCTGGAGCATATTACCCTACTGTTACTATGGTGTTAGTACATATAGTTGAAATTTCTTTTCTACTCTTTGAATTTAAGAAGAAAGAAAAATATAAGGATGTTGTTGAAAAAATGCAAGGAAAATTCAAAAATACTTCTTTCAAATTCCTACGATTTACTTAATTGGCACTGTTTTAAATCCTTCTTTAAGATGTCTGATTGTCACCAGTTAATAAATGCTTTATATACTCATATGGAGATTGGAACAACTGAAACCCCAGATTTATATGTTTCTATGAACAAGCTAAATGATTATTTACAATATTTATATAATTATTATGCAAATGTAATTGATGATGATGCTCGTGCAGCGGTAGACAATGTTATCCCACTGTGCACTGTACCACTTCTGCTATTGTAGATGATGAAGAAGGCCTTGATAGTTTTGATATTTTTTCTACATTTTCTAACACTCCTTCCAGTAGCAGGAATATTGATGAACTTCAATTCTACTTGCAGAAGCAAAAAGAGCCTCGCACAAAGGAATTTTTGCCGTTGGGATGGTGGCATGAGGAATGGAAAGCAATTTCCTGTTCTTTTTGCTATGGCTCGGGACGTGCTGAATGTGTCAATTTCTACTGTTGCATCGGATAGTGCATTTACCCAAGCAAGACAACAACTTGGAGATACCCGTCACATTGGGAAGCAATGCTTTGGAAGTTTTAGTATGTTTCAGAGATTGGATTAGATCGGAACGAAGAAATCAAGGACGTGAAGATGTTGATAGCCCAGAAGACGAGGAACTTGGAGATATACTAACACATGGTAACCCATCCGAATTTAACACTCCAGAAGAAGGTCAATCGGTTCATATTGATTATGAAGAACTTGCAAGGGCAATGCAAAATCTTTGAATTTACTTGTTGTTAAAAATGTAAACCTTTTAATTTATAAGTTTGAAACTTTGAATTATGAAGTAAATGTAACACTTGCGATAAGTGCAATTTTTTCTCATCTTCCTTATATTCTTTATATTAGTATTTTGTATTGATATAACTTACAATATTTATACTAAACCCGGCCCGGACCAGCCCACTCAACTCGTAATACGTACGGTTTAATTTTTACCCGTATAAACCCGAACCCGTTAAACCCATTAATATATAACCCGTAACCGGCCTGGGCCGGAAACCGTACGGGTCAAAACATTTTTTACCCGGCCCGGACCGGTAGGCCTGTTAGACACCCTTAATATAGATAAGTCAATATACAAAGGTGATTTGGACTGGTTTTGTATCAAAATTCGTAATTAAATCGAGTTCGAAAAAGTCCTATTCGACACAGGTATCAAACATGTATCAGGCATGTATATCAGACACAAGAATACATGGATATACATGTGATACACAATTGATACATGTGTGATACACAAATGATACACAGTGTGATACATATATCATTTTTTGTCATGTTCAACTTTTACTTCGAATTTTCAATTGAAACCACCTCAATATTTTACCAAATCATCCCAAAACTGATATTCAAGTTCCTTAAGTTGTTTCCAATCTATTTAATAACACCCACTAAATAAAGTAAAAATTTGATATTTTTTACTACAAATAGCTAATTGATTAATTTGACTAATATTAATAATATTTTATCAATTGGTCAATTTTTATAATGAACTATTTATAAATGGACATAACTAGTAATTCCCCTAAAAAATATCTTCTATGGCCTAAGTAGCATCTACTTTACAGGAAAGAGGAAGCAATAAAATACAATATTGTGGTAGCTGAAAGGTAAAATTCCTTGCTACATTCCATATCCCATATCGTGAACGATGTACTTTAATCATGTATATGGTCGCTCCACATAAGTGCAAACTTACGACCACATTTCTCTTTTATATAATGTAATAATTTCTTTACACTGTTTGTAAAAATAGAATTAATTACAATTAAAAAATAAGATGAAGAAAAAATAAATATTCTTCAGGTGGAGGCGCGAATATCTCGCTCTTTTTAAGGAAATTCAAGTTTATCGCGGTAGCATCTTCACTGGTCCGGCATTAATACTCTTAACTTGTCCCCTTCAAGATACAATAGCCCGACAACATCGTATAACTCGAACAAACTCTAGATAAGTTGTTGTCCAAAACTCTGCCAAAATAAACATCTTTCTGTAACAAAAAATAATATTCTCTTTTGTAGAGAATAAGTTGGAGACTTCGATTTTCTCCTTCTCTTAACTCTCTTTTTTCGCTACACCAAGTCACTTTTTTCATACACATTATCATATTTTCCTTACCAAACCCAAGAGAAAATACCACTATTTATAGGCGTAAAAACTCTTCCATAAAATAAATAATAAGGTAGTGGAATAATAATTGTAGAACATGGTTGGTGGTTATAAAATTTAATTTTTAACGGGTAATTAATGAAGGATCATGGCATTAGTGGTTTCATGAGTTACACCAAAATATTGATCATTTTTTTGGCAATTTATAACTGCGATCTCATAAAAATAATACACTTTAATATAGTAATTTTAATATTAAAATACGCTAACACCAATATACAAAGTGTGTCACACCTCCTTTTTTACACACAACCTCAAAGGATAGTGTATAAGGGAGTTTTCCAATTTAAGTGACATTATTCAAAATGAGATTATTTATTTATTTTATATTTAGAGTTGCCACTTGGGATAGGTTTGTTTCTGGTGTCCCAAGTCACCGTTTTATTTTAAATCCCAAAGCGAGAAAAATTCGACTTCCCTTGTAAAGTCTGCGAACCAGAAATTCTGAGTAAGGAATTCTGTTAACCCGAGGGAAGGTGTTAGGCACCCACAAATTCCATGGTTCTAGCACGGTCCCTTAAACTATTATAATTAGCCTATTATCTGATTTAATATATGTTTTAGCATATGATTCAATTTTAAATTATTTACCGATTTTTAATTAATTTTTAAAGAATTTGAACGTCCTTTAAAACATGTCTTTGGATCGCGTCACATGAAATGTACTCGCAATCTGAAACACATTTTATTCGAAATTTCAGGATTTAGATTTGGGTCACATGAAAAACACACCCGAGTTTAAGAAGGTAGTATTATTAAATAACGCGCCTAAAGCAACTAACGCATTGTTAACTTTGCGGGAGGCCATAAAAATTCACTAAATGGTACGGCCCAAGTTCTAAGTATTTTACAGGAAATAATCAAGGAGGGCCACGAAATTTGTGATTTTATTTGGCGCGGCGCACCTCAGTTCCATTTTAAAGGACATTCGAACTAAAATTCGGAGAGCTATTGAGTTATTATTGTCTATTATGGCTCTCCTCCATTATAATTAAAGGACTTAAATAATTAACACTAAGAAATAACTAACATCAAAGCATTCAAGAAAATTTAGGCCCCAAGATCAAGCCCAAACTCAAACATAGACGATTTCCACTATTGAAGAATTCCTTAGTTCGAGTCTGCCACTTAACTTAAAAGGCCCAATGCCTACGTTTCAGCTTTAAAACCATTAAATCCAAAAATGATCTAGAACTTCCAACATGTTGGGCTCGAAACCAGCCCAGTCCAAAATGAAGGGAAATTGGTAAGAACCTGGCCCGGGGAAAATGAAAATGCTTCTAATTCTATTCATGAAAGCTAACCAAATTTTGGGCCCCAGGACGAGCCCAATTCAGATGCAAAACTGAAGCTTGGACTCATGATCGAGTCCCTACAGGCTAAACTTAACAAAATTAATCACTTCAAGGGGGTGATAATATTTGAGCTCGTTTATTATGTAACCGGGCCAACGTTAGGCCAGTCCTTATGGTCCAAACAGTCCAGTCAATAGCGCAAACAAAATCAGTATTGATACATGAACATGAGATCAAAGACTTGGGTTTCTAATTTAAAACCTTCGACATAGATTAATTTTGATTCAATTCATAGGCCAGGTCTTTTAAACTTCACTTTTCAATATGCAAATAATGGACAAACAACAGTCATATACGTGTTTAGAACTAAGAAAATGCATGAAAAATTAGATATTTATTCTTTTCAGATCTCAAAACTCTAATCAAATGACCTTAAATCTAAGCTATGGGAACTAAGCACTGAATCATGGAACCATTTCAAACATCTATCAAATCACAAAATTAGAGCTAATATAAGCACACATAGTAATTCTGCAATCACTTTCAGGTTCACACAATATTCCAAAGGTAAAATTCAAACTAACATTTGAAACATGATAGCAAACCTTGAAGATACTTGAAGATTTACACACAATGGACAGTGATAGAACCTGATAAATTTAAAACACATTTCTACATTTAAGCTAACATGAATTGAAAAACTAATTTACACTAGAGCAACGAATAAGACATAAGATACTTCAACAGTCCATAGTTAATTACAATGTGGAGATTTAGCTAATCAATGAAAGCTAATTGAACTACACTAAACCAAATAAATGAACACAATAAGCAGTCAGCATGGCCTTATCTCAAATTGAGAGCTACATCATAGGAGAGCTAAGATTGATACTTGGATATAGAAGAAACTAAGGAAAATGATGAAGGGTCAACAACTAACATAGCAGTAATCACCAGCTTTGAGACAATTATGAACCCAAAAAGTGAAGCAAGTAGTCTAGAAAATCAACTTAGAACCTAATAATGAACCAGAAACCCAAAAATAGACTTGATTCCAATTTGTTTCAACTATCAGCTACCCAAATATTGTTTTAGCACTAGGAGAAACTTCAATGACCACCAACAAGACTAATTGAAACAATGTTTGTGAAGTTTTCAGCCATCTAGAACTTTTCAGGATTTTCAGCACTTGGAAATGTGTATTTTTAGCCCTTAGACCTCTATTTTCAGTTTTTTTTTCAAAACTCTCATGTATTTTTTAGCTCTCCAAATTCTGTAGGTTTTGAAAATCTCTAGGCTTTTTTTTATTCTCCGAAAATTCTCCTCAAATCTGATCTCTAAAAAAACTCTCTTGTAAGGCAAGAGTGGCATGCCTTTATAGGCAAGCAATTAGGGTATGCTGTTGTTGAGAGATTCCCTAGTTGAATTACCCCTATTACCCTTTAAAATTTATGAAAATTACTTTGATGGACCAAACTGGGTCCGATTGACCCAAGGCCAACCATGACTGGGCTTTTAAACTATTGGGATGACCTTTCTAGTTTTCAGATGGACAATTAAAATCTAAACCTTTTGAAATATAACAAACAGGATTAATCAAACAACTAGAGGTTCAAACGGATAAAATTATGAACAATTCTAAAAAAAGAAAAATACAGAAGATCAACTGGAAAACAAATTGACACATGACTCAAACACATAACATTCACACCAACTTTAACACTAAACTCAATTATAATACTTATTATAATTAAACTAGCATTTATTAAGACCGATCTAAAACCTTAATTAAACGTCATGCAATGTTCAAACTCATTAATTACAGAGATTAAAATACCAAATGAGAAAGACATGACTAATACAACTCGATTAACATGAACTAAACTTAATTTAAATTCAAGAATTGAACATGAAGTTCAAACCGACAGAAAAGAGATGATGAGGAAGGAACATCAAAAGGAAAAGATGGAGAACTTACCTAATTGCTTAGAGTTGAACCCTAGACTTGAGTAAAACCTTCATGCATTACCTTTAAATTTCTAGAAACCCTAGATTTGATTCCTTGTAGGTTTTTTCGCCTCTCTTTGAATCAATATTCGAGGGATTTGGATAGGATTTGAAGGATGGTAATGGTGGATTCATGATGAGGGGGTCGAGACGAGCTTGGGGTGTTCATTTGGTGGCGATTGGCCGCCGGCAAAGACTATTTTCGGACGGCGGCGGACGACTGAGACGGTGGGGGTTAGGGCTAGTCTCTTATGAGCGTGTTTAAGAGAGGAGATGGAAGGAGGGGGGTTATGTTAGGACATATATATACTTAGTGAGACCCAGCTTCCCAGCCGTTAGATCTTCCAAGCTCGACGGTTGAGATCACTTGAAGGGAAACGACGTCCTTTGGGTTATGGAGGTGGTGGACCGGGTTGGCCAGGCGGGTTTGGGTCGGTTCTTGGGGTATTTGACCGGGTTTTTGTTGTTTAATTAACTGTGCTGGCCCAAAATTGGGTATTTCTTTTTAAATTCCTCTTCTTTTCTTTTCAAAAATTAAAACAAACTGAAATTAGACCTAAAAATTAAACTAAGCTAATTAATTATATTAAGTCCTAATTAATAATTAACTCAAATAATTAAATACAAATTTGAAGGAAACTAACAAAATTCAAATCTAAAATTAAACAAAGCAAAAATAAATAAATTTTTTTTATTTTTGTATTTTTTGTAAAATGCTAATTCCTAATTAATCTAAAAATATGTAAAATCAAATCCTAAATGCAAATGCAGTATTTTTCTATCTTTATGAATTATCAAAATTAAAAATGCACACAAAAATACAAACAAACACAAAAATTATGCAATTAATCCTAAAATATCAAATAATTAAAAGGAAAAAACCTAAATCTAAGAATTTTATAGGAGTAATTCGCGCGAGGCAAAAATCACATGCTTGCAGCTGCCCCTCTTTGCTCGGAGACACGAAGGATTTTCGGGCAAAGATAAATGAGCAATTATGAGGGATTTTTTCCCGCTTGGCACTCCATGAGAAGCATTTTTGATAAGTGTCTGACCGAACCTTTCTTCAGAGGTTGCCTACATATCCTTGGTTGTATAAGAATCAGGTCAGTGTAGTTCTGGATGTTTTGGTAGCCGGGACTACCGGGAGCTGTGATTTCACTGTTGATGTTGCTGCTACTGCTTGTTGACCTCCTTATTACACCAAAAAGGAAAATCAAAAGCTAAGCTAGCGATGCCTATCAACTGTGAGTTACAAGATTCCTATCTATAAATTTCTTGAAGCTTGATCTTGAGTCTTAGCTAATTTTGCTGTGGATCCCGATCTAAATCTTGATGCTCGCAAGCTGTAGGTGCTGATTCTTTTTTCAGCATTGGATCATAGAAGGACATGCGAAGCTTGTGACTTCGATCACATTTGAGCAGTCCGCATCCTCCTCCACTTCAAACACTTTGAGTTCACTTCTTTTGTGTTCTTTTATTCTTTTCCTTTATTCTGGATTAAGACTTGCTCTTTCGGTCATCTCGAATCATATACTTGAGGTAAAACCTATTCGGAGACCAAAACAAACAAACGAACAAAATTTTCTGCCCCAATTTTTACTGGGAAAATTTCATGAGTTACTTGCAACACAAAATCTAAACTACTTTTTCATTGAAAGCAATAAAAATTAGGATCGTGTATCCTTGGGAATGAAGCCTTAAATTGGGAGGCTTACAAGGTTATGCTAGAAAAAATGACCGGGTTATGCCGGAAATAGCAAAAGTTCCTCGGGTTATGCCGAGATAAAAGAAGATGTCCTTGGGTTGTGCCAGGGAGATCTACGAGTTATGTCGGGATAAAAGAAAAAAGTCCTTGGGTTATGTCAGTGAGATCCACGGGTTATGCCGTGATAAAAGAAAAAGGTCCTTGGGTTACGCCAAGGAGATACACGGGTTATGCTGGGATCAAAAGAAAAAGGCTCCTTGGGTTATGCCGGGAGAAAGGAAAAAGGATCCTTGGGTTATGCCAGGGAGATCCACGGGTTATGCCGGGATAAAAGAAAAAGGTCCTTGGGTTATGCCAGGGAGGATCCACGGGTTATGCCGGGATGAAAGAAAAAGGTCCTTGGGTTATGCCAGGGAGGGTCCACGGGTTATGCTGGGATAAAAGAAAAAAGGTCCTTGGGTTATGCTAGGGAGATCCACGGGTTATGCTGGGATAAGAAAGAAAAAAGTCCTTGGGTTATGCTAGGGAGATCCATGGGTAATACCAGGATAAAAGAATAAGGTCCTTGGGTTATGCCAGGGAGATCCACGGGTTATGTCAGGATAAAAGAAAAAAGGTCCTTGGGTTATGCTAGGGAGATCCACAGGTTATGCCGGGATAAAAGAAAAAGGTCCTTGGGTTATGCCAGGGATATCCACGGGTTATGCCCGGATAAAAAGAAGAAAGGTCCTTGAGTTATACTAGGGAGATCCATGGGTTATGCCGGGATAAAAGAAAATGGTCCTTGGATTATGCCAGGGAGATCCACAGGTTATGCCGGGATAAAAAGAAAAAAGGTCATTGGGTTATGCCAGGGAGATCTGTGGGTTATGCCAGGATTAAAGAAAAAAGGTCCTTGGGTTATGCCAGGGAGATCCATGGGTTATGCCGAGATAAAAGAAAAAGGTCCATGGGTTATACCAGGGAGATCCGCGGGTTATGCCGGGATAAAAGAAAAAGGTCCTTGGGTTATTCCAGGGAGATCCACGGGTTATGCCTGGATAAAAGAAAGTATTTGGGTTATTCCAGGGAGATCCGCGGGTTATGCCGGGATAAAAGAAAAAAGGTCCTTGGGTTATGCCAGGGAGATCCACGGGTTATGCCGGGATAAAAATAAAAAAGGTCCATGGGTTATGCCAGGGATATCCACGGGTTAGGCCGGGATAAAAAGAAAAAAGGTCCTTGG
The DNA here is from genome assembly GCA_034376525.1 of Nicotiana benthamiana. Taxonomy (NCBI): domain Eukaryota; kingdom Viridiplantae; phylum Streptophyta; class Magnoliopsida; order Solanales; family Solanaceae; genus Nicotiana; species Nicotiana benthamiana. The sequence goes on along the minus strand of CM067338.1, from coordinate 74,330,003 downwards.
GTTATGCCAGGGAGATCCGCGGGTTATGCCGGGATAAAAAAAGGGTTCTCAGGTTATGCTGGGGAGAAAAAGGAAAATGATCCTCGGGTTATGCCGGGGAGAAAAAGAAAAAAATCCTCAGGTTATACTGGGAGAAAAAGGAAAATGATCCTCGGGTTACGCGGGGAGAAAAGAAAAAGATCCTCAGGTTATGCTGGGGAGAAAAAGAAAAAGATCCTCAGGTTATGGTGGGGAGAACTAGGAAAATGATCCTCAGGTTATGCTGGGGAGAAAAGGAAAAGGATCATCGGGTTATGCCAGGGAGAAAAAAAAAGATCCTCAGGTTATGCTGGGGAGAAAAAGCAAAATGATCCTCGGGTTATGCCGGGGAGAAAAGGAAAAAGATCCTCATGTTATGCCGGGGAGAACTAGGGAATGTGGTCCAAGGTTAGAAAGGATGCAGCTGTAGATTGGAGGCTCTATGCTACCATGATTTTTTTGGGATTTTTCTTTTCTTATTTTCTTCTCTTTTTTTCTTTCGTTTACAAAATGCAGGAAATAATTTGGAGGAAACTTCCTTTTTGGGTTGATTATTGCTGAGAAGCTGTTCCTAGCTCATGCGCATTTCCAATTTGGTTGCACCTGCTTCTTGCACGGTTGCTTTGGGTTACACTTGTTTCAAATTTTTTTAACAAAAAACAATTGTTAATTTGAAATGGTAGTTGGTTTTGTGGCCTTGATTGTTTGATAAATGGATATTTGCCCAACTTTTGATGAGATCCTCCGCTGCTTGCTGGCTTTCTGAAGATTGATCTCTCTCCTAATACCTAGGAACTCAGCTTTTCAAATTTTCTAATGACGACTCACATGCTTAGGGCTTTGACCCTTTCACTTTATTATGCCTTTAGGACCTTTGTCCTTGGATTTCTTCTCATTTTTAATAACTTTGATTTCAGAACATTGGGATCCCTTGGCTTTTCAGATCCTAGCCAAGCCAGTTAGCCACATGGGACTCAATCCTTTTAACTTTGATTTCCTTTCTTTTCAGTAGTTTTTCAATTTCAAAATATCAGCCGTCATGGCCAGTTGGGATCGGCTCGATGCACCCACTGAGGTTGAGTACCTTTTGTCAGCTTTGTTAAGCAAAGCCCTGTAAAGCCAGTCTTGCCACCTTTTCTTAGTTTCGGGAACAAAGTTAGACCGAAAGGGATTCAAAGAAAAAGCAATCAATAAGGCAAGGAAATGAATTTAAAGAGAAGTGTCCCTTTCGGGAAGAAGAAGGGCTTATCTGGGGTGCATGCAAGCTTCAAATAGACATGACATGCTTCTTGGAATGGGTGCCCGACCTGCACAAACTTCTCCATCTTCTCATAACTCACTGACCCGTGTTTTAAACTAGGGAATCTTGCTGGGACTCTATCAATGGTGGTAAATGCTTTGTTTCTGACTGACGACGCCCTTTGTGGGTTTTCCCCTATCGACCTCTCTCGTTTCTCTTCTTGTCGTCGCGCGATAGTGCCTTTTACGAGTTTTCACTAAACAGACTCTCTCATTTTCAATTTCTCTGCTCACCGTCGCCTTATGGTGCCCGTAGGTTTTCACCAATAAGACTCTCTCATTTTATTTCTCGCAGTTTGATTGCATCAGATTCCAACAATGGTGTATTCCAATTTTGATGCCTTTGCTAATTGATCAAAATGACTTGGAAAAGGTTTGGGTAAATAAATCGTGATGGAATTAAAACTTTGGAACCATTTTGGTGGGCCCCTTGCCGAGCCATTATATCATTTGCCCCACTTTCACTTCTGAGGGAGGGGGATTGGGATTTTTTTTTTGGTATGTGACTGAACCACAGAGAGAGGCTGCCTTCGTATCCTTTCGGAATCAAGTCAGACGTAATTCAGACAAACATTTGTTTTTGCTTTTCTTTTTGTTTCTTTGTTTTGTTTCATTTTTCTCTTTTTTTTTCTTCCTTCCTTTTTCTTTAAATTTTTTTTGTATTTTTCTTTTTGTTCACTTCATTTTTCAATAACACTTTCAGGTTCCAAAGAGGGTAATCAAAGAAAGGGTAACCGACTCAAATGTGTTTGCAAAAAGGGTTGATAGTATTTGGATAGTAAGAATGAAAGTCTTCATCATCCCAATTGATAAAGCCATTGTTTTAGAAAGCCTAGACATAGTAACTTTTTACTGCGTCTGCATTCACAACTATTTCGGGATCATTCCCCTCGATACCGCCAAGAAACAATGCTCCTCTCGACAATATCTTCCTGACGATGTACATGCCTTTGCAATTGGGGCCAAATTTTCCTTTAGCCTACTAGTGATGAGGAAGAATGCGCCTTAGCACAAGTTGTCCCACTTCAAAATTTTTGGGCCGTACTTTCGTGCTATAAGCACAGGTCAGTCTTTGTTGGTACAACTACTCGTGGAAGACCACATCCATTCATTTTTAATCGATTAATGTTAGTTGTTCGAAATGAGTCTTGACCCATTCAGTGTCATCAACATGATCTGTGATAATGGTTGCGGGAATACCAAATTGATAGATAAGATTGGCGTGCATGAAATCTATCACAACTTTCTTGGTGAAAGATTTGAGAGAGATGGCTTCGACCCACTTTGTGAAGTAATCAATGGCAACTAGTATGAACTTGTGCCCATTTGATGCTTTTGGCTCTATTGGCCCAATGACGTCCATGCCGCAAGTGGCGAATGGCCAAGGTGCTGACATGGGATGCAGTTTTATGGGTGGTGCATGAATCAAATCCATGTGCACCTGACATTGATGGCATTTTCGGACAAAGCTGAAACAGTCTTTTTTCATGATTATCCAGTAATATCCTGCTCGAAGGATTTTCTTTGCCAAAACATACCCGTTCATGTAGGGTCCGCACACTCCTACGTGTACTTCATGCATTATCCCTCTGACTTATTTAGCATCAATACATCTTAGCAAATTGAGATCCGGAGTCCTTTTGTGCAAGATATCACCACTCAAGAAGAAATCACTTGCGTGTCATCTAATAGATCTCTTTTGATGCCATGGTACCATGGCTGAATACTTGGTTCTGCCTCAATTGTATTGCAGTAACCGTGCCTTTCCCTGATTTGGATTTCCAAGAGATCAATGTGGGCATTGCCTAGGTAAGGCAACATTGAGGCCAGAGTGGATAGTGCATCAGCTAGTTCATTGTGACAACGAGGGATGTACCTGAACTCTATTGACTTTAACCACTTGCTAAGATCTTCCATATGTTGCTGATAGGGAATATGTTTAACATCTCGGTTTTCCCATTCTCCTTGGGCTTGCCGTATAATCAGATATGAGTCTCCCATGATCAACAACTCTTTGACATACTGGTTGATTGCCATGTTCATACCCATGATGCAGGCTTCATACTCGACTGTGTTGTTTGTGCAGAAAAATCGAAGCCAAGATGTGGCCAGATAGTGCTGACTAGTAGGTAAGATCAAGATTTCCCCAATTCACACACCTTTTGCATTTACTGCTCCATCAAAGAACATTTTCCAAGCAGTTGTATCCCTAGATATTGCCTCAACCGAGTTTACCTCTTCATCTGGGAAATAAATGTTCAGAGGTTGGTATTCATCATCAACCAGGTTTTCAGCCAAATGATCCGCTAATGCATAGGCTTTCATTGCCGTTCGAGTGACATATACTATGTCATTCAGTGAGCAGGATCTGCCATTTTGCTAGTCTTCCCGTGGGCATTGGTTTCTAGAATAGGTATTTTAGTAGATCCAACCTGGTTTTGAGGTAAGTGGTGTATGCTTGGAGATAATGTTTCAACTTCTGAGCGACCCAAGCTAAAGCACAGTAGGTTCTTTCCAGCAAAGTATATTTGGGTTCATAGCTGGTAAACTTCTTACTCAAGTAATATATTGCCTGCTCTTTCTTTCCGGTAATATCATGTTGCCAGAGGACACAACCAAAGGAATTTTCCAAGACTGTCAGGTACAAGAACAGAGGCCTCCCTAGTTCAGGTGGGACCAAGACTGGTGGGTTGGATAGATACTCTTTGATCTTATCGAAATCTTCCTGACATTCATCCTTCCATTTGACTGCCACATCTTTTTTCAGTAGTTTGAATATGGGTTCACACGTGGAGGTCAGCTAAGCAATGAATCAGCTGATATAGTTTAATCTTCCCAACAAGCTCATCACATCTTTCTTGGTTTTTGGAGGAGGTAATTCCCAAATAGATTTTATCTTTGTCAGGTCTAACTGATACCTCTCCGGTTGACTATGAAGCCCAGAAGTTTGCCCCACGGGACCCCAAACGCACATTTGGCTGGGTTTAGTTTCAAATCATATCTGGGAAGCCATTCAAAGAACTTCCTCAAATCCCCCACATGGTCATCCTGAGTTTTGGACTTGATGATCATGTCATCCACACATACCTTTATCTCTTGATGCATCATATCATGGAAATGGTGGTCATGGCTATCAAGTAGGTTTCCTCGGCATTCTTCAGACCAAAGGGCATGACTCATTAGCAATAGGTTCCCCAGGGTGTGGTAAAAGTTGTCTTTTCTACATCTTCTTGATCCATCAACACCTGGTGATATCCTGTGTAACAATCCATGAAGGACTATATCTCATGCTTGGCGCAGTTATCAACAAGGATGTGGATGTTCGGCAAGGGGAATTTTTCTTTGGGGCTTGCCCTGTTCAGATCTCTATAATCCACACATACTCGGGTTTTCCCATCTTTCGTCGGTGCTCGAACTATATTGGCTAGCCATGTGGTATACCGGACAACTCGGATCACCCCTGATTCCAATTGTTTCTTGATCTCTTCTTTGATTTTATCACTAATATCAGTTTCAAATTTTCTCTGCTTTTGCTGGATTGGGGGGTAATCAAGATAATTTTGCAATTTATGCACCACCAAATCAACACTCAGTCCCAGCATGTCATCATATGACCAAGCAAACACATCGTTGAACTCAAATAGGAGTTGGAACAATGTGTCTCGAGTTTTCTCATTTGCGTGAATGCTTATTTTGGTTTCCTTGATATCTTTGAAACTACCCAAGTTAACTGGCTCAATGTCATTTAGGTTTGGCTTAAGTTTATTTTTGAAATGTCCCAATTCTTGATTTATTTCTCTAAAAGCCTCTTCTTCATCGTATTCTGATTCTTGGTTCATTATTTCACAATTAGACGGCATGTCTGGATCTGGGCACGAAGTTTGCAAGCATGTTGTGTTATTTAAAGCCACATTATTAGAACTGAAAGAAGATATAAAAGAGAAAATAGCAAAGATCAGAAAGAATAAAGGAAAATAAATGATTAAATATTGATTTCATTTCTTGGAATTTGAAGATCACATGGTTTACATTTTGGAAATTAAAAGACAAGAAAATAAAGAAAACATCCGAGTTATACCCTGGAATAACTCGTGATGCAGAAGAAGTGGCAGGACAAGTCTATTGGGACTCCCCCCCTGACTGGGAATGGCATAGCCTTCCAATTTTGCAATTTGTCCTCGGGTCCCATGTGCAACACCTCAGCGGTGCTTGAGCCCTCTCCTGGCAGAACCATGTGAGTTTCATATAGTATCTTTCTCATTTCCCCATATATTTCGTCAATCTTATCGGCCGTAAAGGCCTCATCCTCTTCTTTTTCATTGTATTTTGGCTTGACAAATGTCTCGTACAGATGTGGAAGTGGTTGAGGCAAAACCCATCCATCATGTTTTCTGTCGTCTGCCCATTTTATATTATCTGGAGTAGGTTGGAAGCCTACCCCGAAGAACTTCTAAGTGGAAGGTAGAGTAACTAGTTCAACTATTCCTTGCAAGGACTTCCCAAGTCCTTTCCCTAGTTTGAAACCATGTCGTATCACTTATTTGGCCACCATAATTAATGCATTAAAAGGAAAGTCTAGGGGCAAAGGTTTCTCTCTTCGCACTGGTCTGCCACCAAAACTTCAAAGGCCTGATAAATTATGTGCTCATTGCCTTCTCTCGCCTCAAGGCATGGGACTAAGGGATCTCGATAAATTGATTGCTCGTCCTCCCCATGGACCACAATTTCTTGACCCTCATGCTCAAACTTTACCATCTGATGAAGAGTGGAAGGTACAACCCCTGCTATGTGGATCCATGTTCTCCCCAAAAGAAAGTTATAGGACGTTTCCATGTCTAGAACTTGGAAAGTCACTTCAAATTTCACTGGGCTAATGACCAGAAGTAGATCGATCTCTCCAATCGTGTCCCTTTTGATACCATCGAAGGCTCGTACACAGACATTGTTGGGACGAATCCTTTCAGTCCTAATTTCCATTCGATGTAGTGTTGAGAGTGGGTAGAAATCCACGCTAGAGCCTCCGTTTACCCTAACCCTTTTCACATAATACTTTTCACATTTGACAGTTAAGTGCGGGGCTTTGTTATGTGCAGCCCCTTCTGGAGGTAAGTCATTTTTGCTGAATGAAACTTGGTTGATAGCGAAAAATCTTTCTGTCATTCTTTCTAATTGTTCTACAGAAGTCTCAGTTAGCACGTACGCCTCATTAAGGGTCTTGATTAGTACCTTCTGGTGTTTGGGGATTTCATCAGCAAAGATAGCAAGGAAACTTGTTCAGGAAATTTCGAAACTGGTCAACCACTTTATAATCTGCCATCTTCATTTTTTGAAAGAAAACTTTCGTCTCTTCGGTACTAACTTGGTTTTAGCTGGGAAGCGCTTCTTGGTGGCGTTGTTCACTTCTTCCAAATTAGAGTTATTTTCCACACAGTAGTTTTCTTCTCCTGAGATTTTTTTGCCCTTATACGTCACCACTGTTTCATGGTAGTTCCAAGGCACCATGGAAGAATCTATCATGGGCCTCTGTGGCGGGCGGCTAATAGCCACGAGCTCACTCAGCCTTGGTGGATTAGTTGGCCCCCGCACTACATAGGATCCCTTAGGCACATACATTTGGGTGGTCCTGTTCAGTTCGAATCTCTTGGGAGGATTTAAAGTCTAATGTTTTTCCTTGCAGCCCAGCGAGACATAGAGAACAGCGTCTTTGGCGAACGTTGTCCCAGTTTCTGCCTCAATTTTCTTTTCTGATTTAGGGTAAGTGGCTTTGTTCTTTTTCTCCTCTTCATCTTGCTTGGGGAACGTTTTTGTCTTTCTCTCCATATCAGCAATGGCAATTATGGCCTTCAATGCTAGGTCGAATTCCTTATCTTCGCAAATCATTCTGATCACCGGCTCGCTGTTGTGGGCTGGCAGTAGGTTGTTGCTCACATTGGGGATGTCCTTGTCCTCAACACTATCTTCCTCTGTTCTATCAAATCCTCCACGGCTCTTTTTAAGGTCCAACAATTTTCTGTATCATGCGCCTCGGCTCTTGAGTGATAAGCACATCGGGCGCCCCGTTGGTAAGAGGGTGATTCTGGATTTTGCCCATTTGGAGGTACATGATGCAGCAGGCCCATTTGTACAAGCTTTGGAAACAAATTGGAGTAGGATTCACCGATTGGTGTAAAATTTGGCCTCCTAGGTAGTTCACAAGGACGTAAGTTATTTTGTGGAGGACGGGGGTTGTAGTGGCTTTGGTGAGGAGGCTAGTTTCTATGAAATGGAGCTTGGTTCTGGTTGGCTTGTTGCTGAGGTCGGACATAAGGTTAGGAATTCATGACCACGTATGGCTGAGGAGCATAAGCCATGTCCTGGTAGGGGTAATAATGTTGCGGGGTTCTTCTTGGGAAAAGGGATTTGGGAGCATGGCGTTTTCTTCCGCCTGACGCTGCCATAGATGTTTCTTCCTTTTTCTTGCCCCTTGTTATTCCTCCTGATCCTCCTTGAATGGCTTGGGAGGCTGCTCTGATAGCGGATTTGCTTAGAATTCTGCCTGTTTTTAATCTATTTTCCACCATTTCCCTGATTTTGATAGCTTCTGCGAATGGTTTACCCATAGCTGACATCATATTCTGGAAGTAGTCGGCTTCTTGAGCTTGGAGGAACACTGTGACCTTTTCAACCTTGTCCATCGAAGGTAATACTCTAGATGGTTGTTCACTCCATTTAATTGCGTATTCCCGGAAGCTTTCCGGTGACTTCTTTTTCAAGTTTGCCAATGCGTTTCTCTCTTGAGCAATGTCCATATTGAACTGGAATTGTCTGAAAAAGTCTCTAGCAAGGTCGTCCCAAATGTGCCAACGGGATATGTCTTGATCCATGTACCACTCGGAGGCAATACCAACCAGACTTTCTCCAAAGTGGGCAATGAGTAGTTCTTCTTTTCCTCCGGGCCCTCGCAACTGATTGTAGTATTTCTTGAGATGAGCAATAGGATCACCGTGCCCATCGTATTTTTCAAACTTTGGAGTTTTGAATCCCAATGGTAAGTGCACATGAGGGAACATGCATAAATCAGCATAAGATACACATTTCTGTCTACTCAAACCTTGGATGTTCTTGAGGCTTTGTTCTATACTCCTCCTCTTTCTTGAAATTTCTTCTTGATCGGAAGTTTTGGGAGTCTTTTCTTGTCCCGTAGCGAACTCAAACTGAGGCCGCTGAGGGTAAATATAAGCGGGGAACTGGGGAGGCTCCATTTGGAAGGTAGGTGTTTGGAATGTATAGATTGAAGGATCAAAAATGGACCTAGGCAGTACAGGCTGAGCTGTGGCCGAGCATGGGGGAGCGGTGAAAATGTTTGGGGCCGCACTGGATATGAATACCCGGGGGCAAACCTCAGAAGGTGTTCCCACGAAATGAGCTAATATAGTTGGTTGTCCCAGTGGGATATTTGGGTGACTGATTGGGACATTGGATGTACCACCCGTTGTAGGGAAAAGTTTAGGGAACCCCGGGATTATGCTTGGTGGATCTCTTTCGTTTGCCCAAGCGCCCCACATATCCATAACCCTAAGACGCAAGATTCTGTTCTCTTTGGCAGCTGCCAATTCAGAGGTCGGGATGCCCGAGATTGGCCATCATCTGCAATAGGAACCGTTGGCAGAGTTATTTCTGAAGACATTCCAGTGCTTCCCTTTGATCTAGTAAAGTATGGGTGTGAAGCAAGGTTACCACGAAAACCAACTAACATTTTATAAAACCGTTGGACTAGAATGGGACAGCAGCAAATGGTTAGTTTGTGACAAATAACAGATGGGTAATCGCACATTGGGGTGTGATGCACCTAGGTAGTTAAATGGGTTTTTACATGTTTTGTGATGGTTGCATGCTTCATCCCGACTTTTCCTTATTCTTTCCCATTTTCTCTCCTTTTGATTTTACTCTCTTTTTTTCTTGCTTTTCTTTTCTTCTATGCTTTTCTCATTTTCTTTTCTTATTTTATTGGAGTTATTTACAAGATTATGACCGGATCCGATGAGGATTGCCTACGTATCATGATGCCGTGTGAATCACTTTATTACGTAGTTCAAGAAAAATAAGTATGAAAAGTAAAGAGACTATTTTTTGAGCATTTTCAATTTTCATTAATAAAACTTCTATTACAAAAGATGTTGACTACTCTTTTTCTTGGAAATAAAACTGCAGACTCAAAGGTAAAGATACAGACTCAATGATTGAAAACTCAGGAATACATCAATGCTTCAACTACTGGAGCCCGCGGGGCATCATTTGGCCTCGCCGCGGGCCTATGTGCGAGACCCCCTTGTAGTTGCTCCAAATCACTCATAACTTGACAGACGAAAGGCATCACCGTGGCGAAGAAGGTGGTACGAGTCACGTCCTCACACGCTGGGCACTTCACAGTAATGAACTCAGTGATGCTTCTAATCCTTTCTCTAATTTTGCCTTTTTCCTAGAGTAATCGCCATATCTGCTGGTTCCGAGCTTCTAACACTTGGGAGTCATGAAAGAGTTGATTTTGCAATTTCTGTATTTCTTCCTCCATTTTAGTCATTAGATTGTAACCGTGCTCCCTGTCATCTTTAAAATCTTTAGCTTATTTGGTTGCCTCATCCTTAAGAGTAGTTACCTTTCTTCGTAGGCTGGTAATGGTCCCTTCATAGTTTCTCTTCATTTGTTGCACAAATCATGCCCATTCTTCTGCTTTATTTGTCCATTGTGCTCGCATTTTTACTAGACTATCTTCAGACTTTTCCAGGTCTTCTTGACATTCGGGGATTTTTTTTTAGACCACTTATAAGTCTCTCATCAGCCCGACTTCTTTCCGGATTATTGGTAGCTATTTTCATTTTTCTTATCTGGGCTTTAAAGGCCTCCTTTTCATGGGTTAGTTTCTTCTTTTCTCCCTCGTCGTTGGCGGCTTGAAAACCATTTTCAAATTGAAGCTCCATCACTTTCCTTTCTAATTTACTAATTTTGGCCTTGTATTCATTCTCATTGGTCAACCAGTCCCATTGTCGTTGTGCCTCAATAGTGAATTGCTGGACATGTGGTCTATTTGCAAGCCTTTCAGGAATTTAGAATTTCTTGCCAAACCAGTCAATGTAATTAGGGTCCACTTCACCTCTAGCTCGATCTCGCACAATAGTCTTGGGTTCAAGAAACCTACATTCATTCCACACTTAGGCGAATTTTCCCTTCTGGAAGCAGCTTTTGGACCCAGCTCCATGGTATGTTTACTCAAATTTTCATCATTGTGGACAGTTCGGAATCTTCCTAATTGGCGCAACACTCTGTATGAAGCATAAGGTCGGATGCTCCGAATGCCCATCAAGAGGATATAAGACACTTCAGCTGACATGTACACTTCTTCAGTGACGGGAAGCCATCCAAATGCCACTCAATTTTATCGGTAGTCAAGGATCTCAAATGTACAAGCCAAGCTTTAGTACCCGTAGGGAATTCAATACCTGCTACCCGACTTTCAAATTCTTCAATGCAGCTTAGACCAGTGAAGCCGTAATTCATGTACCCAACCCGATGACAGAGGTGTTCTTGCATCCATAATTCAAGCAGCAGATTACAACCCTGGAAAAACTTTCCCCCTTCCCGACAGATAGTCAAGGCTCGGTAGATTTCAGACACGATCGGAGGAACCATTTAGGTTTCTTGATTGCAACATCGATCATTCCTACAAGACCTATCTCTATATTCCCATCCTTCCTGGGACAGACCAAAACACCCAAGAAAGCTACCATGAAAGCTAAATCCTGCCTTGCTTCCCATTTGTCTTTATTTCCGGCATGGGTTAGACTAGTGTTCGGCTCTTCAAAACCTCGAGGGTTACCATATCAATGATACAAAAACTAGAGTGTGCAATACCTTTCAGATAGATTTCTATCCTACACATCCCGACTAATGCTTAGCATATCCAGAAACCTGTGGGGGAACATTGGTCTTGGTGATAATGGATATGCGCTTCTAAGGTTTTCATTGAGGCCCGCATAACCTGCAACTTCTTTCAATGTAGGTGTGAGCTCAAAGTCAGAGAAACGGAACACATTACAAGTCGGGTCCCAAAAAAGGTATTAAAAATTCAATTATGTCCGACCTTGGCTTGACGTTCAATAGTCCGATGAGGCCTCCCATAACGTTTACCATTGTTTCTCTACTGCCTTTTCCTAGATCATTCCACCATATATGAAGCTTCAAGGGATCTCATTAAAGACTATGAAGGGTTCAATTTCATTCGTGCTCATCCTGCACATTTATTAAGGTGGTTCAATGAACTCGTTTTGTCCTAAAAGGAAAAATAACACTATTTAAAAAGAAACAAAACCTCGGATTTGCAGATACGGCCTTTTAGCACTTCGAGGAGAAGATTTTAAGGTTGTGCTGCTAACTGTTGAAAAATGTTGCAAGGTGGCTGTTCTTGCAAAACAGCCTTCCGACGCCCTTTCTAGGGAAATTTGGCTTATTTTAAGTAAGAATGACATCACCTGACTTATTTGTGATAAAAAATTAAATTTTTTGTGGTTTTTGGCTATTTTGGCAAAAAGGGAAGTTTGACTCGATGGGGATTGCCTACATATCCCACATCCGGTGAGAATTAAACCGGCGCAGTTCGGGCAGATTTGACAAAACCAACTATTTTTTAAAACAAAAACTTTTCTTTTTTCTTTATTTTTTTTTTAAATTTCGGCAGAGTTCCGGTACCATTTGGGCATTGGTTTTTCAAAACGAGTGATTAACTCACTTAACCCTAACATTGCTATTTTCTTTTCAACTCTCTACCATTATTTACAAGCCGTTTGGCATGCAAATCGGAAGCAAATAAATGCACAAGTAGCAAGCAGGATGCATCAGGATCTTTTTAATTTGGATACACCAGTCCTCTAGACAGACCCAACCCCTGTGTTGAGTCCCTTAAGTCAAGTACATATGATGCAAAAAAACATTCATACTAGGGATCCGACATGAAGCATTGTTATAATAGGTTTAAGACCTGGTTTATTGTTCTAGACCTGGCTTACCCGAGCGGACAACTCGAGCCGATGGGGGGCAGCATACCGGGAATACAGAAGCTTTGCCAGCTTAGCAACTTGTCCGAACCTCGTTCTAAAATGGGATAAGACTCTAAACAGAAGAGAAGTCACACGAAGTGCACCCTTCTCCGTGATGTAGAAGACTCAGAGAGAGGAAGGGTTTCGTAGCAGTTTATATATACAATTCACCAAATATCAAAACGGTAAAGCATTAAGCACATTACGCATGAAACATGTAAGAAATTTAGAAAATAAATAAACCAATCATAATATCTATTCTAAGCTCGAATTCTTGAAACCTGAACCGAAGTTGTGGGTTCGGTCCCCAGCAAAGTCGCCAAAGTTTTCACACCTCTTTTTTTACACACCACCTCAAAGGATAGTGTATAAGGGAATTTTTCCAATTTAAGTGACATTATTCGAAATAGAATTATTTATTTATTTTATATTTAGAGTCGCCACTTGGGATAGGTTTGTTTCTGGTGTCTCAGCTCACTGGTTTATTTTAAATCCCAAATCGAGGAAAATTCGACTTTCCTTATGAAGTCTGCGAACAAGAAATTCTGAATAAGGAATTCTGTTAACCCGAGGGAAGGTGTTAGGCACCCCCGGATTCCGTGATTCTAGCACGGTCACTTAAACTATTATAATTGGGCTACTATCTGATTTTAATATATGATTTAGCCTATGATGCAATTTCAAATTATTTACTGCTTTTTAATTAATTTTTAAAGAAATCTGAACGTCGTTTAAAAAATGTCTTTAGATCGCGTCACATGAAATAAACCCGCAATTCAAAACATATTTTATTCGATATTTTAGGATTTGGATTTGGGTCACATGAAATGCACACCCGAGTTTAAGAAGGTAGTATTATTAAACAATGCGCCTAAATCAACTCACGCATTGTTAACTTTGCAAGAGGCCATAAAAATTTTCTAAATGGTATGACCTGAGTTCTAAGTATTTTAAAGGAAATAATTAAGGAGGGACACATAATTTGTGATTTTATCTGGCGCGGTGCACCTCAATTCTATTTTAAAAGACATTCAAACTAAAATTCAGAGAACTATTGAGCTATTATTATCTATTATGGATCTCCTCCATTTTAATTAAAGGACTTAAATAATTAACACTAAGAAATAACTAAGATCAAAGCATTCAAGAAAATTTGGGCCCCAAGATCAAGCTCAAACTGAAACGAAGACGATCTCTATTACTGAAGAAGCCCTTAGTTCGAGTCTGCCACTTAACTTGAAAGGCCCAATGCCTACGTTTCAATTTTAAAACCATTAAATCCAAAAATGATCTAGGACTTCCAAATCGTTGGGATCGAAACCAGCCCAGTCCAAATGAAGGGAAATTGGTGAGAACCTGGCCCGGGGAAAATGAAAATGCTTCCAGTTCCGTTCATGAAAGCTATCAAAATTTTGGGCCCTAGGACAAGCCCAATTCAGATGCAAAACTGAAGCTGGGACTCAGGATCGAGTCCCTACAGGCCAAACTTAACAAAATTAATTGATTCAAAGGGGTGATAATATTTAGGCTCGTTTATTATGTAACTGGGCCAACGTTAGGCCCAGTCCTTATGGTCGAAACAGTCCAATCAATAGGGCAAACAAAACCAGTACTTATACATGGACATGAGATCAAAGACTTGGGTTTCTAGTTTAAAATCTTCGACATAGATTAATATTGATTCAACTCATAGCCAGCTCTTTTAAACTTCACTTTTCAATATGCAAATAATGGACAAACAACAGTGATATACGTGTTTAAAACTAAAAAATGCATGAACGATTAGATGTTTATTCTTTGCAGATCTCAAAACTCTAATCAGATGGCCTCAAGACTAATCTATAGGAACTAAGCACGGAATCATGCAACCATTTCAAACATCTATCAAACCCCAGAACTAGAGCTAATATAAGCACACACAGTAATTATGCAATCACTTCCAGGTTCACACAATATTCCAAACGTAAAATTCAAACTAACATTTGAAATATGATAGCAAACCTTGAAGATACTTGAAAATTTACATACAATGGACAGTGATAGAACCTAATAAATTTCAAACTCATTTCTATTAAGCTAACATGAATTGCAAAACTAATGTACATTAGAGCTAAAATAAACAAAACATAACATAGTTCAACAGTCCATAGTTAATTACAATGTGGAGATTTAGCTAATCAATGAAAGCTAATTGAACTACATTGAACCAAATGAATGAACACAAAAAGAAGCAGCCAACATGGCCTTTATTTCATCCCAAATTGAGAGCAACATCATAGGAGAGCTAAGAATAATACCTGGATATAGAAGAAACAAAGGAAAATGATGAAGGGTCAACAACAAACAGAGCAGTAATCACCAGCTTTGAAACAATTATGAACCCATAAAGTGAGGAAAACACTCTAGAAAATCAACTTCGAACCCAACAATGAACCAGAAACCCAAAAATAGATTTCATTTCAATTTGTTTCAACTATCAGCTACCCAAATATTGTTTTAGCACTAGGAGAAACTTCAATGACCACCAACAAGACTAATTGAAACAGTGTTTGTGAAGTTTTCAGCCATCTGGAACTTTTTAAGATTTTCGGCACTTAGAAATCTGTATTTTTAGCTCTTAGATCTCTATTTTCAGCCTTTTTTCAAAATTCTCATGTACTTTTTAGCTCTCCAAATTCTATAGGTTTTGAAACTCTCTAGGTTTTTTTTTATTCTCCAAAAATTCTCCTCAAATATGATCTGTAAAAAACCTCTCTTGTAAGGCAAGAGTGGCATGCCTTTATAGGCAAGCAATTAGGGTAAGCTTCAGATTTTGATTTTACCACTTAAGTCCTCCTTTAATTTTCCCTTTTTGACTAGGTATCCTCCAATTATTAACTTGCTACCCAAGTAGTCTGATTTTACAGCTTCTAGGAAGCTTCCTATGCTGTTATTGAGAGATTCCCTAGTTGAATTACCCCCATTACCCTTTAAAATTTCTAAATTACTTTAACGTACCAACCTGGGTCCAATTGACTCGAGGACAATCAGGCCTGGGCTTTTAAACTATTGGGCTAACCCTTCTGGTTTTGAGATGGACAATTAAACTCTAACCTTTTGAAATATAACAAATAAGATTAATCAAACAACTAGAAGTTCAAATAGATTAAATTATGAACAATTTTTTAAAAAAAATGCAGAAGATCAACTAGAAAATAAATTGACACATGACTCAAACACACAACACCAACACCAACGTTAACACTAAACTCCATTATAAGACTTATCATAATTAAACTAACATTGATTAAGACCAGTCTAAAACCTAAATTAAACATCATGTAATGTTCAAACTCATTAGTTACAAAGATTAAAATATCAAACGAGAAAGACATGACTAATACAACTCGATTAACATGAACTAAAGTTAATTTAAATTTAGGAATTGAACATGAAGTTCAAACCAACCGAAAAGATATAAGGAGGAAGGGAAATCAAAAGGAAAAGATGGAGAACTACCTAATTGTTTAAATTTGAACCCTAAACTCGAGCACAACCTTCATGCATTACCTTTAGGGGTCGTTTGGTATGAGGTACAAGAAGGTGTAAGGGTGTTATAAAAATTCAATATCATCTTAATACTTTGTTTGGTTAGCAAACCAGGTATAAGTTATCCCGGTGTTAATTTTAACACTGAGATAATTTATACCTTATAGAATGTGGGGTAATTAGCACCCGTATAACTTATACATTCTTCTTAGAAATTATGCAATTGTTATTCTTAGTACGGCATACCTAACAATGAATAAACAGCAATCCCAGCATAATTAATCCCAGCATAACTTATCCCAATATAACTTATACCGATATAACTTATGCCGGCATAAACTATATTCCTACCAAACGACCCCTTAAAATTCTGGAAACCCTAGATTTGAATTCTGACCAGTTGTGGAGGTATTCAAGGGAAGTTGAGTGTGGATTTGGGATGGGGGGGGGGGTGATAAGGTTATAGGGTATGATTTTGGAGGCGATTTGGTGGTGGTGGGGTTTTGCCGCCTCTCTTTGAATCAATATTCGAGGGATTTTGCTCGGATTCGAAGGAAGGTAATGGTGGATTTGTGATGAGGGGGTTGAGCGAGCTTGGGTGTTAATTTGGTGGCGATTGGCCACCGGCAGAGACGATTTCTGGTAGGCGGCAGACGGCGGAGATGGTAGGGGTTAGGGCTGGTCTTTGATGAGCCTGTGCGAGAGAGGAGATGAGCGGGGGGGGGGGGGGGTTGTGTTAGGACATATATATACTTAGTGAGACCCAGCTTCCCAGCCGTTAGATCTTCCAACCTCGACGGTTGAGATCGCTTGAAGGAAAACGACGTCGTTTGGGTTATGTGGGGTGCTGGATCGGGTTGGCCAGGCGGGTTTGGGTCGATTCTTTGGTTATTTTTACCGGGTTTTGGTGTTTAATTAACTGGGCTGGCCCCAAATTGGGTATTTCATTTAATATACTTAATTTCTTTTCTTTTCTTTTCAAAAATTAAAACAAACTAAAATTAGACCTAAAAATTAAATTAAGCTAATTAATTAAATTAAGCCGTAATTAATAATTAACTCAAATAATTAAATACCAACTTATGAAATTCAAAGCTAAAAATTAAACAAAGCAAAAATAAATCAAAATCTTTTGATTTTTATATTTTTTGTCAAATCCCAATTCCTAATTAATCTAAAAATATGTAAAATTAAATCCTAAATGCAAGTGCAATATTTTATATTTTTTATGAATTATCGAAATTAAAAATGCACTCAAAAATGCAAATAAATACGAAAATTGTGCAATTAATTCTAAAAAAATCAAATAATTAAAAAGAAAAATTCTAAATTTAAAATTTTTATAGAAGTAATTCACGCGAGACAAAAATCATATGCTCACAAAATCAATATAAATAAAATGCTTAAATCAAGTTGGAGATGATAAAGGAAAGGCGCCAAGAGATTTTCTTGCACCCTGTTAATCCCATATCTCAATCTAAGATGTGAGAACCTGAGTCATACATGCTTAACAAAAGCAATCTTCTAGTCACTAGATTAAAATTACAAAAAAAGTTAGCTGTGTATTTCGTAAATTTTAACATAATATATTGAAATTCGCATACAAAATATTTTTGAATTTGAACTCCAGCATAATGTGTTAGAAATTTATAAGCAGAATTTAAGTTAGATTTTTTTTTTCGTATTTCAGCTAAGGGGCTAATTTTAAGGCAAGTGCACAAATAATCATTCTCAGTGATACTACTTAGAGATTAATCAATACTTATTTTGTTGTGAAATTTTAAACTAAAAATTTTAATTTTAGGAAAATTAGAACATTTTTGTCCCAAAAATTTGAACTAAAAAACTAAAATTCAGGACGCACTAACTAATTCTTAAATAACATCCCTTTATAGAGGCTATCATGTGTCATTTTTATGCTATTTATTAATTACTTTACAAATGCAGATTAATTTTCAACTACCAGTTTAAAAACTGGCCCCCCATGCTATTTTGACGAGATATATATATATATATATATATATATATATATACACACACACACACTATTTTAATTTTATTTAACCGATTTTATCTAAGTTCTTCTATTTACAAAAAGTAACTAAAGTTTTTTTTTTACATAAAATATATGTAAATCCGGCCAGAATCTACAATATATCTATAATTAATCCACATTTTAAATAATTTTTTGTGCATAAAATCCGGTCACAACTATAATGTACGTACTATTTATATACAACTATGTTAGTTGTATATATTTTGTATGCCGATTCTACACCTGACATATAAAGTATATACAATTTGTTTATACCTTATTTTTCGAGTTTTAATACGAAATTCTAACCAAAATCACCTCGAATCTTCGCCAAATTCTATCAAAATTGAGATATAAAATACTCGTTTAATTCCCAATCATTTGAAACGACGCCCAATTCACGCAAACAATAATTTTTCGAAATTTAATTTATAAATTTGAATTTTAAAACTTTTTAAAGAGTTTCACAATATCGATTACGTTCTCAAGTAAAAAATTATTAAAATAGAAACTTTCTTTAACGAGCAAACAAATTGGACTAAAGCCAAATTAGACAATTTCCAACCACAATCTTCTTTCTGCTCACAAATTGCTTTGTTCTCTGTAGACGCTCCTTGTTTAACTATACTGCTTCTTTTTCGAGCTAAAGTTGTTCTACTTACCAATTTCCTAGGTTGGACGAGAAAGAAGAGGGAGAGAAAATAGGACATATTAGATTCTAAAATTAATTTCTATATAATTAATAAATTGCATAATTGAGCGTAATAGGTTTCAATGTGAAAATCTCTTTGACATCTTCTTAGGTTAAAATAGTACGAGTTAGCTAGTTTCGGACTAGTCATTTAAAACTAACCAGTATTTGTAAAGTCATTAAAAAATAGTCACTATTTTATTGCAATTCGGAAAATTCTAACACAATATCCTGGAGATCTGTGCAATGGTTTATGAACTTCTAGTATATTATGCTAGATCTCCAACACGCGAAAAGTTCTAGTATACTATACTGGAGATTGAAGCACCGGTGCTCCAATCTCCAGTATATTATGTTGGGCCGGTATATTATATCAAAACTCCAATATATTATACTGGAGTATTTTTTGAATTTTGAATAAATTTTGTTCAAATTTATTTTTACATAAAAAATAACTAAATTTTAATTATTTTTAAAATTATGGCTATACCACTTATAAATTTAGCTATTTTTGAATTTCTCCAATCGTAGGTCTGAAGCCCATCTAAAAGATTCTGCAAAGGCCCAATGATAACAAGAGAAAAGAAAAGGCCCAATAGATCATAATCGTCTTGTTCCTCTATTCCTCAGATTTCATCTGTAGCTTCACTTTGTGCAAAATCTTTTACAAACCCGCCTTCCATTCTCACCAATCACGAAGATTTCTCACATTTTTGTTATTTTCTCGGATCCCTAAAGCTCATTTTTCTTTCAAGTTTACTCTATAGCAGTCGTCATCTCGGGATTCTACTGCCTTGGCTATACTTTTGTTCCAATACAGAGTTATAAAGAATTTCAAAATGGGTCTTGAAGGATCAGGATGCTAGCTCAATTCTTCTAAATCTAAAAAGATAACTTTTGTAAGTAAAAGTGTATTCTTTTTTTTTTTTGCATTTATATCTCATATTGATTTTTTTTCCATATATGCACTAATATGTATATTAAAGGAGGCCTCTTATGTATTCAAGCTATTTTTTGCTGGAAATTTTATTTGGATGCCATTTGAATTTGTTGAAGACTGCCTTGGTAAAATTTTCAATACAAGTATTATCTTCTGTACATTTTATATCTCATAATGCTATTCATATATGCATAAATGTGTATATGAAGAGGCCTTTTATTTGAAATTCATGTATCCAAGGTGAGGTTTTGTTGGCATTTTGAGACTGCAGATTTTTAAATTCTTTGCTGCATTTATATCTCATGTTGCGATTCATATATGTTTATATGTGTTTATGAAGAGGTTTGTAAATATGTATTTAACTGAAATTTTGCTGGAATATCTGGGCATCCTTTTGAATTTTATTGAATAATTTTCTGGTTTGAAGTTCTTTCTTGCATTTATATCTCATATTGCTATTGTTATTGCTATTGGTATCTGCTTAAATTTTCATACAAAGAGGCATTCCATGTAAAATCATGTATTTTAGCTGAATATTTGATTATTTCTGGATACTCATTTGAATTTTATTAACAATCTGCAGATTTGAATGGCCAGACCTCCATTTTTTGTCACAAGCTTGTGCACCCGCAATTCCCCAATACGTAAACTTTGTATTGCTGGAACTAATAGCGGAACTGAAGGTGAAGTTGCTGCGCAAAACCCAGATCAATCAAGTCCAGAGAATCATCAAAGTGTGCAACAGAGCTTTGTTGAGATAGCTAAAGATGTTTGCAAAGTCATCCGGACACGGCCAAGATGGGAACAAACATTGTTATCTGATTTTCCCACTGTTAATTTTACTGATCCAAGATTATATATGGAGGTTGTTAAGGCAGAAAAGAATGCTCTGTTGTCACTTCGGTTTTATTATTGGCTTAGTTCTCAAAATGAACTTTCAAGGGATCAGTTCTCGGACGAAGTAATATTTAGTGGGCTTGTACGAGCTAAGGCTGCCAGTGCTGCTAAATGTTTTCGACGAAGTATGAACTTTGTACTTCAACCTAGTTGTTTGGAGGCCTACATTGAGTGTCTTTGTGCAAATGAATTGATTGAGGATGCCCTCAATGTGTTTACTGAATTGAGAGGTGTTGGGCACTGCCCGTCATTGAAAATTTGGAATTCAGCCCTTTCAGATTGTATTCGAGCTGGAAGAACTGACATTGTCTGGAAATTGTATGAGGATATGACAGATCTCGGTGTTGTAGCAGATGTTGATACAATTGGGTACTTGATTCAAGCTTTTTGTATGGAGAACAATGTTCCAAAAGGTCATCAACTTCTTCGACAGGTCTTGGAATCCGGGCATGCCCCTAGTAATGTTGCTTTTAATAAACTGATTTATGAATCATGCAAGAGCGGAGATTACTTTAGACTGTCAGCTCTTCTCCACGCAATGATTGCAACTAATTCTTCTCCTGATATATTCACTTATCAGCAAGTTATTCAGGGACTATGTGAAACGAGAAAGAGGCGTGAAGCTTTTCGGATATTTAATGATCTAAAGAATAGAGGATATGCTCCTGATATCGTTATGTATACAACAATGATTAATGGTCTCTGTAAAATGAAATTGCTTGGGGACGCCCGGAAATTATGGTTTGAGATGATTCAAAAGGGATTCAATCCTAATGAGTATACGTATAACACACTGATCCATGGGTATTTAACTACTAACCATCTAAGTGAAGCTGAAAGTCTTTATAAGCAAATGCGTGATAAAGGATATGGAGAGACCACAGTGACATATAACGCCATGATTTATGGGCTGTGTCTTTATGGAAGAGTAGAAGAAGCTCAGAACTTGTTCATTGAAATGGCTGAGAAAGGTCTTCTCCATGATGTGATCACATACAATTCTCTAATTCAGGGTTTCTGCAAGAATGGGAAGATAGCTGAAGGGCTTCTATTTTTATATGAACTTCTAAAGCAGGGGTTGCAACCATCACCCGCTTCTTATACAGTGTTAATTGAGAAACTTTGTGAGGTCGGCCATGTTGTGGAAGCGAAATCATTGTGGAATGATATGCACTATAGAGGTGTTAAACCTGCAGCATTGACTCAGGATTCTATTATACTCGGATTGATCAAACAAGGATATGTAACAGAGGGAGTAGATTGGTTGAGCAGTATGCTGCAGAGTAGGCTCAGACCAAGCAGAAGAACTTTTGAGAAACTGGTATATCATCTTTGTCAAGCAGATAAGTTGGATAACTCCTTATTCATTTTAGATTACATGCTTAGGTTAGGTTATGCTGTAAGAGAAAGTATTTTCCGTTCTCTAGTAAATAAACTTTGCAAAGATAATTCCCACCACATTGAGATGCAAATGGGAAATATTGTCTATGCAATTCAAGGTGGTTGACGTCTTACAGATTGTAGCACCTTTATCTTGTCCAAGGACAAATGGAAAGAGATGATTTTTTGCTATACACCTTTGATCATGCAACTTTCACATTTTATGCTAACATTATGTTTTACTTTGTTAGTCTTATTGATACGTAATTGTTGGCTGAAGCTTCTTAGTCAATTTCTTCTTTTTTTCTTTTTCTTTTTTTGGTTGAGAAATTCCCTGGGTGAAGGGGCCTAGCCCCGGTAAGTAAACATGTTCGAAACTGGAGGGTGTCCTGATCTGCCCCTACCCTCCTCCCGCTTAATTACCATCAATCTCATGTCATTGATATGGTTCAAATTCGTGAGGTGCGCCTACCACACATCGCACACCGTACAGTAAATTTGATGATGAATGCTCCTAATGTGCTTCCTCTGATAGAATTCTGCTTTTGTTCTACATGTACGTGATTCCAAAAGGCATTAATAAATTGTATCTTACTGATAATGCTGCCTACTTTTCTATATTTTACTATTATGTAAAAGAGCCATGGGTATCAACTTGGCTGCTTCATGGTAATAAAATCATAGTTGAAGACATTTTAGTCTTTCGCTAATTGCTTTGATGTGTCTTTCAACCAGCAACTAATTTTTCCGCGTTCCTCAGTCTTATCATCTTCTCATGCTCCTTCTAGATCTTTCCCCTTCACCGTCATCTCTGTTTCCTTCTTCCCTTTAATCATTTATATTTAGCGAGAATCAAGTACAGGTAACAACCAAGAGGAAGAGGAATAGGCAAAATGATACAGAGAAGAAGGAAATGGAAATGAGAATAGAGTCCTTCAACTTGAGCTCTTCCTCGAACGTCCTCTTCTGTTGCTCACGGATTGGCTCCGTTCTCATCTCCATTGCCCATTACTGCTGATTTGTCTGTTAAATTGGCTGCATTGGAAATCAATGATGGAGATTATGGTTCGGAGATTATGGCTCTTTGTTCTGGCTTCCGGTGAGTTCAAACGGTCTGTACTATTTTTGTTTATCATTCAGTTGGGTTGGTGAGTGTTTGTTGTAGCTTTTTTGAGAAGGTTCTCTAAAGTGGAATGGCTTTTGTTGACTTAATTTGGATCTGGGTCTTGCTGGCTAAATCCAACCTTTAGTTTGATGGATTTGTCCATAATTGTGTGGAAAAAGAATAATGAAATTGCTGATAAGAGTTTTATAGTGATGTGCAGTAGATTTGACAATTGAATTGATGATTTTCAAATATCCACGTATTCAACTTGATTCTACTTGGTCTGCCGCTGTTATCATGTAAAAAAGAAAGAAAAGCCAGTTATTCTTATAGAATCGAAATAGAATTATCCCAGTTGGCAGTAAATTGGGATTATTCATTTGTTTGCCTATATTTGTTCTACTATGCCTTTTATTTATTATGTAAATCAACATGTGATGGAGTTAGGAAATCATCTAAGGGTTGTACACCACCACCACCACCATCAAACCCAATGTAGTCCCACAAGTAGGGTCTAGGGAGGTTAGTGTGTACGCAAAACTTATGCCTACCTTGAAAAGATAGAGAGACTGCTTCCGATAGACGCCCAACTCTGGAAAGATAAGAAGAAAGGAGCAACAACGAGTAGTAACATCAGCAACCAATCAGAATATCGAAGTAAACGAAACTACTAGTGATAACAGAAATATAAGAATAAGAAAATACAAGACTAACACTAAGTAACACACTAATACCACTAATATGAACAAGGAAAACAGAAAATAGTCGGCCACCTAACCTTCTACCCGAATTCTCGATCTCCACCAATGTTATCAAATGCGAAAAGCACAAAAAAGCTCTAAGGTCCATAGGGGCTTTAAGCACAAAGCGCAAATAAAGCGTGAGCTTTAATGGAAAAAAGTGCAACCAGAGAAAAAATAAAAATATGTTTATGTATACAGAGCCGTGGTTAGACCAGCGATGTTGTACGGGGCAGAGTGCTGGCCCGTGAAGAACTCCCATGTCCAGAGAATGAAGGTTGCTGAGATGAGGATGCTTAGGTGGATGTGTGGGCACACCAGGCTGGATAAGATTAGGAATGAAGTTATTCGTCAGAAGGTTGAGGTGGCCCCAGTGGACGAGAAGATGCGGGAAGCGAGGCTGAGGTGGTTCGGGCATGTACGGAGGAGGGGTCCCGATGCCCCGGTGAGGAGCTGCGAGCGGCTGGAGATTGCTGGTGGTCGGCGGGGTAGAGGGAGGCCTAAGAAGCATTGGGGAGAGGTGATTAGGCAGGACATGACTAAAATGCAGGTTACCGAGGACATGATCCTCGATAGGGGAGTCTGGAGGTCTAGAATCAGGGTTGCAGGATAGGGGCTCTTAGAGTCCTTCGTTCGCCTCACCCGGGGTTGGGTGTGGGATAGTAGGGTTACCCATCGATGTCTAGTGTTTTAGCCTAGGTCCCCTCTTGGTTGCGACGGTATTTATGTTCCTTATGTTTACATAACCATTTACGTTATTTCTGCAGGATTACTTATGCTTTGTTTTGTTATTTTGTTTTGTCTTGCCTTGGTTACTAATTTTGTCGTTGTTTTCCAATGCAGCTTTTCATTCTGTCATATGCGCCGAGGGTCGCATGGAAGCAGCCTCTCTGCCCTTTTGGGTAGGGGTAAGACTGCCTACATATTACCCTCCCCAGACCCCACCTGGTGGGAGTATACTGGGTAGTTGTTGTTGTTGTTGTTGTAGTCTAAGACTAATAATTATAAGCATGAATAACAAATATATGGACAAAGAAATTGGAAAAAAATTATGATAAGGTGAAATATCAATTGTTTAATGTTGCCTTTTCAGGATTACACTCATTGGCAAGTAAAAGTATGCCTAAGAGCCTTGATGCGATACTAAAGCGCCCACAAAGCGAGGGGAAGCACTCAACATGTTTGAGCCTCGCTTTAGGGCTTAAGTGCGCTTTAAGCGTGCCTTTGACAACACTGATCCCCACACCTTCCTATCAAGAGACATGCCCTCGATAAGCTAGAGCATAGCCATGTCTTGTCTAATCACCTCACTCCAATACTTTTTTGGCCTACCTCTGCCTCTCCCGAGGCTCTCGAAGGCCAACCTCTCATGCCTCCTTATTGGTGCATCAATGCCTCTACTCTTTACATGCCCAAACCATCTAAATCTTGCTTCATGCATCTTGTCCTCCACAGGAGTTATTGCCACACTTTCCCGAATATCTTCATTCCAAATTTTATCCAACTTGGTATGCCACTCATCCATCTCAACATCCTCATTTTTGCTACCTTCATCTTTTGGATATAGGAGTTCTTGACTGTCCAACACTTAACTCCATACGGCATAGTCGGTCTGACCACTGCTCTGTAGAACTTACCTTTAAGTTTTGATGGCACATTGTTATCACACAAAATACTAGAGGCGAGCCTTCATTTTATCCTCCCAGTATGAAGTGTGACATCCTCTCCCTATTTCCCAATACAAGTCACTTTGATCAATAACGAATAACAGGAAATTCTATGCACATTTAACTGAAAATGAGTAGCTATCACATCTGCACAATAGATTTGTGGATAAGAGAAATAGCAAGCTGGAAACATTCAATTCTAAATTAAAAAAGGGAAAATACATTACTATACTGTGTCTCAAAAAGAAGGAGAGGTAGAGATGAGTATGCTCACCATCATTCGGTATTTGTCACACTGTAAAAACAAATTATTCTCATACTCTTCATCCATATGGAAAATCATCTAAGGTTGCGCTTAGTTGAATCTAGAATTTTTCAAAGAAAACACACTGAGGCTGCTAGATAATTTCCTTCCTATATTGATATTTTGATCTAATACGAACCTCTTCTATGAGTGCAGAAAGTTGTGTACTGTCAAATTGTCTCTCTTGTATTTCCTGACACTAAATATTAGTGTAAAGTAAGCTCATAGGTACATGAAAGGATATAACTATCAATTCGATTTGTCATAGCCATTAATTTGCTTTATAGACATAATCTGTTTTACCGTATGACGTTCTTCTTGGTTATAGTTTGTTCAGCAGTACATTTAAGTGTAGTTCTCTGCAAAGGAAGTACATTATTCCTTACCAGAATTTTGAAAGTAAAACATTACTGATCACATTTTTTACTAAATTTAAGGGAAATTAGCTGGTAAGAAGACATCTATACTCTTAAAAGAAGTGATAGATATCTAAAGTGCTGGGCATTACTGCCATGTAAATATTCAAATTCTATGTGTCAAGTTAAGAGGTCATAAATATCTTAGGTGTTGTGCCTTAATTTCATGAAGATTTGTATAAACCAGTAGAATCTTTCATCTTTGGTGACACGCAAAGCAGTGGCATGATGAAATTTTCGTAGGCTGAGGTAGAAAGCTCATACAAGGTAACGTGAGGTTGCAAAAACAAGGATACAAGGAATTTCTAGAAATGACTAATATATTGTCACAAAGCAGCGCTTCTAGCAGTGCATTTATAAATTGCGAAAAGGCCTTACCTGTCTCATGCGTAGAGCAATTATGAAGTTAAAGTAATTACTGCTTGGGTTCTGCCAATAATTTTATCCTTAAAGATAAGTATCTCAGATCTTTGGCCATTTTTAGTCTTTACTTTAGTATATAAATGAAGTATCAGATTTCTTTCGGCGTTGGAATAATAATTTGTTTTACATTATCTTACTTTGCAGGAGGTGTGTCCTTTGATAATGTCGACTCTCTAGAGGAAATGTGCCCTCAAGGTAAAAAGATAAACTCAGTTGAATATGATCATTGTTGGTGCACACGAGGACATAAACTGGTACCTCTTGCTTTCTGACCTCCCTCTTTTCCCTCCCTAGAAGTATTTAAACAGGAAAAGATGCAGGATACTGTTAGTTTGTTAGCTGTTGTGTAAATAAGTATAGGCCTACATGGAATAATAGTGTCGGTATTGTGTTATTATAAATAGGGGTACTTGTATTATAATTAACATATCAATAATATATTTCTTTCGTGCCTTCTCACATGGTACCAGAGCAGTGGTTGGTGAGACACATCCGGGAACTAGAATACAGAGCCAGAAGTCACAGTGCCTCAATTTTCCGGTGACTTTTCAAGGCTGCCTCGCATCATCTCGCTCTCCATCAGTGTTGTACAAAATCCAACACTATCACAAGATTCGTCATCGTCCCACGACCAAACCTTAGTGACCACTCCGACAGCAGCCTCCTCACGCGCCATTAGAAGTTAAGGTTCCGGCAAGCGCGTGAGCTCACGCACCGGTGAGTGCAACCACTTTCGGCCATTTTTTGAAGAAGTTTTTTTAGAACAGTTGGACCTTCTACTAATCCGAACCCACCCTTACTGTTTTCGTTTTAATCCGACCACTCTGAATTTTTTTCGGCGATTATAATGATTTTTGCAGCAGCTACAGTAAATTTCCGGCGACTATAGTGTTTCCTTCCTTTGTTTCAGTCTTTCTCTTATTTGGTAATAATTTGCTAGACCTCTTTTCAATCCAATGATGTCTTTGAGATTTGATTTTTTGGGTCTAAAAACACAGGTTCTAGTAGTTCTCATTCTGATATATGGGTTCCTAGTAGAGTCAGATCAATCTTGGGATTTCGTTATTTTGTTAGTTTTAATGATGATTATAGATGTACTAGGCTTTTCTTAATAAAAGATTGTTCTGAGTTATTTTTATATTCCAAAATTTGTGCTGAAATCAAAAATCAATTTTGTGTTTCTATTTGCACTTTACGCTATCATAATGCCTTAGAATATTTATCCTTTCAATTTCAGCAGTTTATGACTTCTCAATGAATTATTTATCACACATCTTGCCCTTATACCCCTTAGCAAAATGGGGTTTGCAAAGAGAAAAAATATGAACCTTATGAGATTGCTCGCACACTTCTCATTGAATCTCGTGTTCCATTACGTTTTTTGGACGATGCTGTGAGCATGTGATTTTTGCCCCGCGTGAATTACTCCTACAAAATTTTTGGATTTAGGATTTTCCTTTTAATTATTTAATTTTTTTAGGAATAATTACGTAATTTTCGTGCTTTGCATTTTTGGTTTAGACAATTCTTGAAAAATACAAAAATATTGCATGAGCATTTATGACCCAATTTAAATATTTTTAAGTTTACTAGTTAACTAATAGTACAAAAAATGAAGGAAAATAACAAAAATAGTTCTTTTGCATTTTTACTTGTAATTTTCGAATTTGTCATAGTTTTCTTTAAAATTAAGATTTAATTAATTTCTGGAAAATAATTAGTTTAGTTTCAACCAAAATTCTAAAAAATGAAAAAAAATGATGAGAAAATGAAAAGAAATTAAAAAAAATTGGGTTTATCTTATTAAAGGACCCAAATTTGGCTATTTTTTATATTAAATTGCAGCCCAAAATCCCATAACCCCGTCATGCCCAGCCCAAAAACCCGATCCAGCCCCTAATAATCTAAATGACACCGTTTTAAGGGGTTGAATCAGGGCCGTCGAGGTTTTTGATCGGACGGTCCTGAAGCCGGGTCCCTTTAGTATTTAATTGTCCAAACGACACCCCCCACCCCAAACACACCGTTTCTCACATCCACACACCCAAACCCTAACGCCGCCGCCTACCACCGCAAATCGCCTCCTCCGGTGCCGATCGTCCAAATACTCCCTAATTAACACCTCGTCCTCCTCTCTCCAAATCCACATTCCATTTCCTTGAAATCCCACCATAGCTTATCAAATATTAGCCAGAAGCACCAACTCCGTCGCCATGCACGGCGGCGCCACCGACTAATTGACACCATAGGTTCTCCTAGCCATCCCCACCGTGAATCCGCCATCACCTCCCTTCGAATATGCCCCAAACTTCTCGAATATAAAATCAAAACCTCGGCCAAAATCTTACCACTCCCAAATCACTCCAAATTAACCCCAATGGATCTCCTCACCCTCCTCACAATGAATCTGTGCGTAGCTTCCCTCGAATCGCATCCAAACTGCTCGAACATCAGCTCAAAGTTCTAACCTAAAAACTGTGCATGAAGATTTTAGGGTTTTCATCCGGTGAGTTCAAACCCTATCTTGTTTAGTTTCTTTTTTATAAATTAGTTTAATTTTCGTCCTTTTCTGTTAATTCGTGTTCCTGAGTGTGATTAGTTAGGGTTCAGAAATGTGCATGTGTCTAAATAATAGGAAATTACATTTTGCAGTTCCTTTGAGCTTTTAATTTCTTTTTCTTTGATTCATACTGATTACATGATCTTGTGTTTTTTATTAATTTTTGTTTCTTAATTTTCTGTTGACTGATAATTGATAATATTAGTTTTTAACTCTGATTTTTCTATAGCTAAAAATAGGTTTAATTGGATTGGTAGTTCAATTTTGGGGGTTTAGAGGGTGTTCGAACAATTTATGCCCTGCTAATTAACCATGGTCACATTTGACCAAGTTAAAAGGGGTAGGTTTAGTTTAACCTAGGTTAGTGATTTCATGGTAAAAACAGGGTAATAAAGGGGTATTTTGGGTAAATTGCTTATGAAAACCTTTTGGTGCTTGAAATGAGAAACCCTTAGAAGCTTCTAAGTCGATGTTTGAATAGTAATTTTTAATTATTGGTGGCATTCCTTGGGTAACAAGTCATGAATTGAGGGACTAATTGGCTAAAAATAGAAAACTAATAAGGATTAAGTGTTAAAAGCCTAAGGTCTGAAGTTGCCCTAGTAAGTTGCCTATTAAGACATTGTTACTTAGGGCTAAAGAGAGATTTCTAGAGCTGAAGATCCCTAAAATTTTCTAGACGGCTAAAACTTTAAAAAAAATACTGTTTATTTGAGTTCTTCTATTAGTTTCTGAATTTCTTTTGATATTAAAACAAGTTATGATTAGCTAACTTTTGAAATGGATTAAAAGCAAGCTTGGTTGAGGTTTTTTGGTCTATTGTTTGGATTGAAGTTGAGTTTTGGGCTGTTTAGCTCACTTTCTGGTTTAGAAATCTAGTTTTAAACTGTTGATTCTGATGTTCTGTTACTGTTGCTGGATTTCTGATTATCCTACTTCCTTCGTTTCAATTTCCAGGTACACCCCTTTGTAACCTTGCTGATTATGAAGTGAGAATTTGAGAAAATGAACTGATGTGAAGAGTTGAAGCATGAGAATTCTTTTGTTTTGTTTTTCCTGATTCTTTTTTCTGATTTACTGTGACCTTGTGTCTAATTCTGGGCTTATAAGTGGTTTCTAATTATTAGCAGAAGTGACGATGGATTCATAAGTTAACTTTCAGGTCATCCCCCTTTTGATTTCCTTGAGTTTTGAATGCCTTTTGCCCACTGGTAGAGATTTGATGATTTGGTTCCATTGTTATAGTATGCATCGACATCATGTGTTGAAATACAATCCATAATGTTTCTATTAGGCCTCAAATGAGGTTTGTTCATGCAAAAATCATGGTTTATATTCAAGTTTATACCTATTCGTAGTTTGATGAAATGCTTTTAGTTTTGAGTGTGGGTTCTTGCTTATGGGTTTGGTCGTTCATGGGCCAAATTAGAGTGTGTTAGATTCAACTATGGATTATTGAGATCAAAATAAAGATGATGAGACCCAAGTTTAAGAACATTTCTTGGATATTTTGAATTTGCCATGGAAGTTGCCATCTTTAACGGTTGAAGTTCAAGAACTAAATGAAGTTCAAGAACAGGTTAATGAACCATTTCTAAACCAAAATGAACAACAACCAAATCCAGCACAAGGTGAACGAGTTGTACAAGTACCTCTTCGAAGGTCTACACGAGAACGTCATGTACCAACTTTTAAATTTATTGGTACAAGATGATATATCAAATGAGGTTGATCATGATGATGATGTCCCTAAGACCTATGAAGAGGCTATACAAAGTTCTAATTATGAGAAGTGGAAAAAGGCCATGGAATAAAAAATGGAATCCATGAAGGAAAATAAAGTATGGACTTTAGTTCAACCTTCAAAGGATATAAAACCTATAGGCTGAAATGGATTTTTAAGAAAAAGAATGGAGCAGACGGAAAGGTGGAGACCTACAAATCCCGTCTTGTTGCCAAGGGACATCGTCAGAAAGAAGGAGTCGACAATGACGAGACTTTCTATCCCGTGGAAATGCTCAAATCAATTCGGATTTTGCTTGCTATAGCAGCATACTATGATTATGAAATATGGCAAGTGGATGTGAAAACAACTTTCCTTAATGGTGAGCTAGAAGAGGATGTGTACATGACACAACCTGAAGGTTTCACTTCTTCGTCTGATCATAATAAAATTTGTAAGCTATAAAGATCCATTTATGGACTAAAGAAAGCTTCTCGAAGTTGGAATATTCGCTTTAACAAGACAATTGAAAAGTTCAATTTTGTTAGATGCGAAGAAGAACCTTGTGTGTACAAAAAGGTTAGTGGGAGCACAATTATATTTATAGTATTGTATGTTGATGATATATTGCTCATAGGGAATGACATACCGGCATTGTAAAGTACCAAGATTTGGCTATCTGAACAGTTCTCCATGAAAGACTTGGGGGAAGCAACTTATATATTAGAAATAAAGATATATAGAGATAGATCTAGGAAGCTGCTTGGACTTTCTCAATCTTTGTACATTGATACCATCTTAAAGAGGTATAACATGGATAATTGCAAAAGAGGCTATCTACTGATAGGCACCGGAATTACTCTCAGTAGGGAGGATTGTCCAAAAACACCTTAAGAGAGAGAAACCATGAGTAGGATCCCATATGCCAGTGCAGTGGGAGTTATCATGTATACCATGACATGTACACGTCCTAATGTGGCTTATGCATTTGGAGTGACTAGCCGCTATTAGGAAAATCCCGGTGAGGAACATTGGGAGGTGGTGAAGACCATTCTTAAGTACTTAAGAAGGACTAAAGACCAATTCCTCATCTCTGAGGATTTTGAGTTGAAACTTAAAGGTTATACTGATGCAAGTTTCTCTTCAGATAGAGATGATATCAAATCTATTTCTGGTTATGTATTTACCTTAAATGGTGGTGCAGTGAGTTGGAAAAGTTCCAAATAAGCTACAGTAGCTGATTCAGCGACAGAAACAGAATATATAGCAGCTAGTGAAGCTGCTAAGGAAGCTGTATGGATGAAAAAATTCTTAGCTGAACTTGGTGTAGTTCCTTAAGTAGAAGGTGCGGTTCTACTGTTGTGTGACAATACTGGAACCACTGCTCAATCAAAAGAACCAAGATCATACCAAAAGTCCAAACACATTCTTCGAAGGTATCAGTTGATAAGAGAGATCATTGAACATGGAGACGTCGAGATTCAAAAGGTTGATGGAAAAGAAAATGTTGCAGACCTATTCACTAAAGCTCTTGGTGCAAAGGAGTTTGACAAGCGCAAGTGAAAATTGGGGATGAAGTACAAGAGCGATTGGCTCTAGTGCAAGTGGGAGATTGTTAGGGATGTAGTAGATATGCCGTAGATCCAATATCATATTTGATTATTTGAACATAATTTTGTGAACGTCATTTGATATAAAATATATGGCATTTGATATTCTTTTATCATTATATTAATTGTTTGATTAATTTGATAAGGTCCTTGATTAAATTTTGAGACTATTCATCGTGATAGAGATCATGATATTGAGAGCAAAGTCTCTTATAATTTAATCTAAATTTGTACTTAATCATAGGATTATTAATTTGGACATCAGTAACCCGGTTAGATCAATATTTATGTGATCGTCTTTATGGAATAAAAATTAGTTGATCTCATTAACTAAATCACATAGATAGATGATGCATATAGAGATATGATTATTGAACCAACTCATTGGATAATTCTAATTGTTAAAATTACCATAAACTGTCAATAGGATATTCTCTTGAAGAATGTGATGTAAGATTTTACTTTGACCTGAGATCGTCATAGTAATTGACAAGTTATTTGTTGTGCTTTAATGCTAGACACCTATGGCTCTACAGCGATATTTAAAAGGATATTTGGCACAATTGAATACTTGTAGAATTAGTGATTGATCAAGATGGAATCTGTCAACTCTTGGTAATGAGTTTAAGCTCTATGTTGTCATGAATTATAAACGACCAAATTAAGACCTTGGCCAGGGCAATTGAATGAAAGAATAAAAAAGTTTCTTAGGTCATTCAATGGTCGATTATATTTGACATAAACACATAGTTGGTCGCCTATTAGGATTTGACAGTTGAACCATATCCAAGGGTGATCCAGAACTATAAGAACAGAAGGAATTACTATATTATTCTTCTACTGGTTCTTGAGAGTAAATTGTATACTTCATGCTATCCGGTCATTAAGGAGTGTTGCTAGACACCACCCTTGTTTGGTATATTGATGTGGTCAATTTACTACCGATTTAGTATTGAACCTATGGGGTCGCACACTAACGAGTGTTCTGATCTTTGCTAAAGGATTAGTCAACTTATTATTTGATATGAATTAAAGAATTTAATTAGTCAAATAAATAAAGTTGTTGGTCCAAATGAAATATTATTATATTCTATGCTAGCATAGAGAATATAATTAATATTGTGAACTAATTAAAATTTTCTGTTTGGAATGGAAAATAAAGTTATATTTGTTTATTAAAATAATCATATATATAAGTGATATATATAGGATCAATATTTATATGTATAAGAGATACATATACAAATATTAATGAAGCCTGGTTAGGTGGAATCCAATTTAAATTTGGATTGTAAAAGTCCATTGAGGACTTCACGGCACTTCACCCATATGGTATGGGAATAATAGTTTTCATATTAAATATTTGTTATCCAATTTTAGGTTGGATTAAAAATTCTAAGTGCCTAAAAGCACATATGGACTTCAAACCACTTGAGAATGGGATTAACTCTTTATTTTGGTGTGAGACGTAAACCAAAAGGTCACTGCCAATATAAGCTTTCCTTTAACATAGTGGAAAATGATTATAAAAGGTTATAAATAAATGTCAACAGACGTGAGAATGCGACGGTGAAAATAATAGGTGTAAGAAGCCACAAACTCAAGAGACGAACGTTCTTGACAAGAACAGTTCTTGTCGTGCAACTTTGGACTGCCGTTTTTGAGAAAAACTTCATCACAAGTTTTTATTTAATTTGTTCGTGGGTTTCATTGATCAAAAAGTTGATAGCAAAGATCAGACTCGATGTGGATAAAGTATAGAGTCTTCACACTATCGAATAATTTGAAATGAGACTTTCTTCACCAGATATGCCTTAGATCTGATCTATTAACATGTAAATAAATTTTAAACACAAAAAGATCTTCTTAGGATTGTTATTGTCTTTCGCTGCGTGTTACGAACACCTATATGCAATCCTTCACTCATTCGGGAAAGCGTTCCTACCAATGATTTTTTCATACTCAGGGTTTGAACTCGAGACCTTTGATTAAAGGAAGAGCAGTCACATCCACTGTGCACCACATCCTTTGGTGGTGCCAATGCTGCTCTCACTATGCTTCAACTTGTCAACATTCTAAAGCAATAAACTATCTTGTTACAGCAAATATATATTATAACATAGTATGAAAATTAATTTTAAAAGAAACTTGGCTTATATGTGAGTGGTTGTTATAAAATTTAGGCCAAATCGAATGAATGGCTCCTCACGTCATCATCAGTTCTAATTCTCGTCTATTTCAGATCAGCATCATCATCTTGGACTTTACTTTCCTTCAACTCTACAGCACCCTTTGAAATCAGCTCACGCAATTCATCAGCCAGGCCCTCAATATTTGTATATATCCCAAAATCAGGGTCTTGAAAATGAGAGAGATCATCTTCTCATCAGAGACAGAACCATGGAATGCTGCTTCTATGCTTTGGTGTATAGACTCTGCTAAACTTTCATCGCCCCTCAACATCCTGTCATTACTTCTCTTTTGTATCTCCATTTTGATGCATAATGAAATTTTGCACAAAATAGGAAGGCCACTGAAACAAGCTAAGCACGCATTTGCACAAAAATAGATGAACAAACTTTGCCCATGGCTGAACAAGTCTGAATTTGGCACCATATTTCAATAAATGGGTGGGTCAATCCTTAGACGGATTAGGTGGGTCATTTGGGCTTGAACTAAATTTGACAGCCTTAGTTGCTGGGACACAAATCCTCTCTGCATATGATGGATTGCGTGGAAAGTAAAGAACCAGAGAGTTCTTGAAAACACGTATGGTTATATCTTTAGGTTAAAGAATAGATGTGTTTTCCTTATGGCTTATTAGGGTAAAAATGGCTAATGTGAATGATGTAGATAGCACACTGAATTTTCTGAGTCTGTTACAGTAGGCTGAACAGATTTTTTTAAATCACGATGTGCACAAACTTAATAAAAAGGAACGGGGAGATTGACGGGGACGTCACCCATCGGATAGGAGCAGGGTGGTCGAAGTGGAGGCTTGCTTCTGGGGTCCTGTGTGACAAGAAAATCCCACACAAACTCAAGGGGAAATTCTACAGAGCCGTGGTTAGACCTGCGATGTTGTATGGGGCAGAGTGCTGGCCCGTGAAGAACTCCCATGTTCAGAGAATGAAGGTTGCTGAGATGAGGATGCTTAGGTGGATGTGTGGGCACACCAGGCTAGATAAGATTAAGAATGAAGTTATTCGACAGAAGGTAGAGGTGGCCCCGGTGGACGAGAAGATGCGGGAAGCGAGGCTGAGGTGGTTCGGGCATGTACGGAGGAGGGGTCCCGATGCCCCGGTGAGGAGCTGCGAGCGGCTGGAGATTGTTGGTGGTCGGCGGGATAGAGGGAGGCCTAGGAGTCATTGGGGAGAGGTGATTAGGCAGGACATGACTAGAATGCAGGTTACCGAGGACTTGACCCTTGATAGGGGAATCTGGAGGTCTAGAATCAGGGTTGCAGGCTAGGGGCTCTTAGAGTCCTTCGTTCGCCCCACCGGGGGTTGGGTGTGGGATAGTAGGGTTACCCGTAGATGACTAGTGTTTTAGCGTAGGTCCCCTCTTGGTTGGTAATATGATAGTTGTCGCTTGTTATTGTCGCATGCGACGGTATTTATGTTTCTTATGTTTACATAATCATTTACGTTATTTCTGCAGGATTACTTATGCTTTGTTTTGTTATTGTGTTTTGTCTTGTCTTGGTTCCTAACTTTATCTTTGTTTTCCAATGCAGCTTTTCATTCTGTCCTATGCGCCGAGGATCGCTTGGAAGCAGCCTCTCTGCCCTTTTGGGTAGGGGTAAGGCTGTCTATATATTACCTTCCCCAGACCCCACCTGGTGGAAGTATACTGGGTAGTTGTTATTGTTATTGTAAAGCAGCAATGAATTTGACTGAATAGAATTCAAGTTTTGACCACATTTTGAAACAAACACATATCAAAACAGTTCATTTTACAAAAGCTATTCAGAAGAAATGATTGGGTATCTCTAAGGAATGACTGCTCCTTTAACAAGTGTCAGTGCATCCATCATCAAATTTACTGTAAGCGGTAAAGAAGGTAGTAATGGTGAGTAAGTGAAAACAATCTATACAGACATACTATTAGTTTAGTTTAGTAATAGCGGATAGTTATGCCACTCGAGATCGAGCACACATTCATCCACAACGAGCCTTAAAGAATCCCCGGAATTTCCCCCAAGAATTCAATAGATATATATGTACCGCATTAGCATACTCCTCGAATTTCACCAAAAAATCTAAAGCCTTGCAGTACGCCATGAAATGAGTCATAAGGTTTTCAATCTTTTCAAATACCGAAGGCTTTGTTGGGCTACGCTCATGTTGTCCCGCCAACGGCATAATGATCTAATCTTATTCTATTTTGATTTTTACTCCTATTCGAAAATGGATTCGGTGTTTATTTCTATTTTGAGTGAGTTTTAACTTTAAAGGAAAACACAACTCATGATCTATAAATAGGACTTCATTGACACAAGCCTTTGAGATTTAAGCACACAAGAGTTATTTTTGAAAGAGCTTTCATCAAGAGAGAAGAGAGAAGAGAAATATTTATTTTGCTGCAAATTTTTATTCTGACTAGATAACTTTAAATCACATTTTTCGATTCATTAACTGTTGGATCGGGCTGAAATTTTGACTGAGTGTTTGTAATATCTTGGTCTTTAATTTGAACGGTGAAGATTGAATTTGGTGCTCGTAGCATCTGATTTCGAGCCTCTAACAATAGCTTCATTTTTGTAGATTATACTCTTTCTTCAATTGATTAGTTGTTGCTATTATTGCTCCGTGTTTGACACTTGTTATGTAGCCAATTTGATAATATTTTGTAACCCTCTTATTGTTATAATGGATCTTCTTAGATTTGTGTGATCCCGTGATTACCTTCGATTTGACGGGTTTGTCACGTTAAAATTTGGTGTTCTTTACTTTCTTTATTTGCTGGTTTGCCTCTTCCTCGATATCATAGTGGCATCAGAACTTGGTCATTTATCCAGGTTGTTACGAAATGGAGGCAAATATAAGCAAGATGGTATGTTTAAATGGTAGCAATTATAATGTTTGGAGAAGTGAGATGAAAGATTTGTTGTTCGTGAAGAAGATCATCTATCCGTTTTTGCAGCTCATAAACCCGAGAGTGTATTTGATAAAAATTGGAATTTCGAGCACCAACAAGTATATGGATATATACGCCAATGGGTTGAAGATAATATTTGCAACCATATTGTGAACGAGACACATGCGAGATCGTTGTGGGAAAAGCTAAAGGCTCTTTATGTTTCAAAAATTGGGAACAACAAGTTATTCCTGCTAAAGCAATTGATGACCTTTAAACACAAGAAAGGCAGCCCTATCCTTGATCACATAAATAATTTTCAGGGCGTCCTTGATCATCTGTCTGGAATGGGAGTTAATTTTGATGATGAGATACAAGGACTTTGGCTTTTTAATACTCTCCCAGACTCTTGGAAAACTCTTGGTGTTTCTTTGACAAATTCATCTCCTGGAGGAAAGGTGACCATGAAATATGCCAAGAGTGGTGTGTTGAACGAGGAAGTAAGGAGAATCTCAGGGTTCGTCCTCACAAACAGATATCTTGGTTACCGAAGACTGAGGGAGAGATAGAACAAGAGGCTCGAGGAATAGAGGTAAAAGTAGAAGTAAGTCAAGGTCCAAATACCATAATATTACATGCAACCACCGTGGCAAGAAAGGGCATATCAAAAGGTTTTGCCACAAGAAGGGGCATATTACATGATGTTCTTTTTGCTTATGATGAAAATGTCATCAATTTGGTATCCATGAGACGAGCTGGATAGTAGATTCTGGAGCTACCTCACATGGCACACAAAGAAAAGACTTTTAATCATCTTATACTCCTGTTAATTCTGGAGTGTTAGAAATGGGCAATACCAGTGAAGTTAAGGTGTTTGGTGTTGGCACAATTTGTTTGAAAACTAATAATGGTTCAACGTTAGTTCTTCAAGATGTCAAACATGCTCAAGAATTTTCTATCAATTTGATCTTCGCAAGAAGTTTAGACGATAAAGGTTATCATAATGACCTCTTTAATGGCCAATGGAAGCCCACCAAGGGCTCGCTACTAGTGGCTTGAGGAGTAAATTCTGGTCAATTGTATGTGACACATGGCTCTATTATTAGTGACTCCATAAATATGGTGGAAAGTGGCACTTTATCAGAATTGTGACATCGAAGATTGAGTCATATAAGCGAGAGGGAGATTATGTGTTTGGCTAAAAAAAGTTTGCTTTCTGGAATGAAACAAACAAAGCTGAAAAGGTGTATCCGTTGTAAGCCGGCATATAGAAAAAGGTTTCCTTTCATAGCCATCCTTCAAGAAAGCCCGAAATATTGGAGTTAGTACACTCTGATTTGTGTGGTCTTTTTAAAGCAAAGTCAAATAGTGGTGCACTTTACTTTGTGACTTTCATTGATGATCATTCTCGTCAGTTCTGAGTGTATCCTTTGAAATCTAAAGATCAAGCACTTGGTGTGTTTAAGAAATTTCAAGATTTAGATGAGAGATAGATGGGGAAGAAATTAAAATACATTCATACTGAAAATGGTGGTGAATATTATGATCCCTTTGATAACTATTGCAAGGAATAAGGAATTCTTATCAGAAAACTCTGCCCAAGACGCCTCAATTGAATGGTTTGGCAGAGAGGATGAATAGAACTATAGTTGAGAG
Source organism: Nicotiana benthamiana (assembly GCA_034376525.1). Taxonomy (NCBI): domain Eukaryota; kingdom Viridiplantae; phylum Streptophyta; class Magnoliopsida; order Solanales; family Solanaceae; genus Nicotiana; species Nicotiana benthamiana. Next base: position 74,290,863 of record CM067338.1, on the reverse strand, counting down.
AGTGAGATGCTTACTTTCAGAGGCTAAACTTTCAAATACATTTTGGGCGAAAGCACTCAACAGTGTTGTCTATGTTATCAATTTGTCTCCTGCTGTTGCTTTGGATGGTGATGTTCCAGACAGAGTTTGGTTTGCCAAAAGATATTTCTTATGATCACGTGAGAGTTTTTGGGTGTAAAGCTTGTATGCATATTCTTAAAGATGATAGATCGAAACTGAATGTCAAAAGTAAGCAGTGCATCTTTATCGGTTAAAGTCAAGGTGAGTTTTGGTATCGTTTTTATGAGCCAGTTGACGATAAAGTCATTAGAAGTTGTGATGCAATATTCTTTGAAGACCATACTATTGAGGATATTGACAAAGATGAGAAGATAGATTCTCAGAGTAATGAGAGCTTAGTTGATAGAGATCCAGTTTCTATTGCTAATGCACCTATTGCACATGAAATAACCCAAGACAATGATGGAGATAGTGATCAAGATCAAAATAATGATCATGGTATAGATGTTATGGATGCTTCAGTTGATGAAGTTAAGGTTGATCAACAACCAATTCCTACTTAGGTAACCACTTCGAATGCTCCTAAAACCTCTCTTAGAAGATCTACAAGGGCGAAGCAAAAACCATGCGCTATCCTCCTGAAGAGTATGCACTTTTGACGGATATAGGAGAACCCGAGAGCTATGATGAGCCATGAAAGACACTCACAAATATCAGTGAATTGAAGCCATGGAAGTTTAGATAAAGTCACTTCATGAGAATGTCAGATATGAGATAGTGAAATTGACGAAAGGGAAGAGAGCTTTATCTAACAAATAGATATTCGGAATAAAACAAGATAACCATACATCTGCACCTAGATACAAGACGAGGCTAGTTGTCAAAAATTTTGTTCAGAAGAAGGGAGTTGACTTTGATGAAATTTTCTCCCATGTTGTGAAGATGTCTTTTATTCGTGGTTCTATGCTTAGCCCGAGTCTCGATTTAGAGACTGAGCAGATGGATGTCAAGTCTACTTTTTTTCATGGTGATTTAGATGAGGATATTTATATGAAGCAGCCCGAGGACTTCGTAATTAAGCTTGCAGATAAGCATGCGTATTGTAGAAAATTGGAAGGCATGAAGCCTGTCAATAGTTCCTCTACTTGAAAGACACATTTGGCCCGTTGGCTGGAGGAGGATTTGTTGGGCTCATGCCCATGTTGTCCAGCCAAAGGCTCAGCGACCTAATCCTATTCTCTTTTGGGTTTCATTCCTATTCAGAATTGAATTCGGTGTTTATTCCTATTTTAAGTGGGTTTTGGCTTTAAGGGAAAGCACCAGTCATGATCTTTAAATAGGACAGCCTTGAAGAATTATTCCATGCTCATTGACACAAGTCTTTGAAAGACTTAATCACATAAGAGTGATTTTTTAGAGAGCTTTCATCAAGAGAGAAGAAAAGTATTTGTTTTGCTGCAGATTTTTATTTCGACCAGCCAATTACAAATTACGTTTTTCCGATTCGTTAACTGTTGGATCAAACTGAAATTTTGAGAGTGTTCGTAATATCTTGGTCTTTGATTTGAACGGTGGATATCGGATTTGGAGGCTCGTAGCATCTGATTTCGAGCCTCGAACAACAACTTCATTTTTGTGGATTATACTCTTTCTTCAATTGATTAGTTGTTGCGATTGTTGCTCCATGTATGACACTTGTTGTGTAGCCAATTTGAAGAACTTTTGTAACCTTTTATTGTTATAGTGGAGCTTTTCGGATCTTTCTGATCCCTTAGTTTTTACGTTCGGATTGATGAATTTTCCGCATTAAAATTTGGTGTTCTTTACTTCTTTATTTTCGGGTTTGCCTCTTCCTCGACATAACTGGCTTTCCCATCCTCTAAGTACAAATATTACACTTTGCATCTTTTGCCCCAACCTCCCAATATTTTCTCCAATCCTTCTAGACAGAGTTGGGTATTTCAGCTGTCCTTTTAAATCTCTGTAGTGTGGAAGACCACCTCTTTCTCAAAGTTCTCTTTTAGCAAGCTCACCAAGAAAGGAAGGGCATCGCGTGCGGTCAACTATGAGCTTGGTTGTGAAGATATTTGACGTTAAATAAAGTCATATGCATGGGTGACACAGTTCCATTCAAGCACAAGATTGAAAGAAAAACATAAATGAAAAAATTCATTGTTCCAGTGTTCTCTGCAAAATGCAGTCATCCAACAATTTTAGCAAATTGATGGGAGGATGATGTTAGAGTAGCTTAACCGCACAGCAAATTATAAGAAAACATTATTGACAATCCACAACAGACCAATCACAAGACACTAGGTCAATGAGAGTGAAATGAAAACTATGAGATTCCAAAGTTTAAATTCCAAGAGATGCAACAAAAAAAAAAAGTTAGATTAGGCAGTATTATTCGATATTTATATATGTAGGAGGGTGAAAGATAAGCCCCTGTTTGGTCATTAATTTTGGCAAGTTTTTTCGAAATTGTTTTGCCAAAACCTGTTTGGTTATAAATTTTATCCGTATTTTGCAGATTGTAAAAATGAAAATCTCGAATTTCAAAACTAGCTCTACACTTTTTTTTGGCTCAAACTATCAGCCTTGGATTTCTTTAATTATTTTAAAAATTATCCCAAACTTTTGTATTTGACAAAAAAGTCTGTCATCTATTATGATCCAACTAATCCACTAGCTAGTTACTATCATTTTTCTTGTACCGGTGGATCTTGTAATATTACTGTAATGTGACGAATTGTAATAGCTAGTAATTGTGTTATTAGCAGTTGATATTAAAATATCAGGTTATGGTTTTAGGATAGCGTATTATGTAGTTTACTATAAAAATATTTTTGTGCCAAACTTATCTATATTAGGGCTACTGTTTGAGATAACGATGATGAAGGTTCACATACATGATTAGCAAATTTGTTTGCTTGGTATAGTAGGAAATTTTAGATAGTTTTAGAACTTTGAGTATAAGTCACATTTCATTTTTTAAAAATGAAATATATTTTGAAAAATGATGTCCAAACAGATTTTCATCTTCAATCTAAACTTGCTCAAATTAGGTTTGGTAAAAAAATTGAAAAATCTAGGACCAAATGCTAACCAAATAATTCAATCTAAAAAGTTTAACATAAAAACATTTGAACCACATATATTAAAAGAAATTCTCATTGGTCTGTCGCAGGTAATCTTACACCTTTGAGAGTATTAAAAACTCATTGTATTCGTGTGTCCAATTCTCTTTCCCACCTTTTGTCTTTCCTCCATTCAGCTTTACTTTTCGCATATATCCTCTTTTTAAAATACAATCAAGCAAATAAAATTAAGTATATCCAATTTATTAATAGCCGTTAATTAAAGTACTTGTTTCATTTGATTTTGAACCTCTAAACCATCTACTGGTAGGGAGGAAGGGGACACAAGTTCTTTCTTTGGAGAGAAAAAAAATGAAGACTTTAGTGATGGTTGCGGATTGGTTTAGAGGCTTAAACTTTCACTCACTGCTAATTCTACTAGAACGATTGTTGTTATGATGGCGATGTGGTGCCTTACAACAATTCAATAATAATCCTACTAATGAAGTCTGAAGAAAATTAAGCATATACAGGCCTTACCCAACCTTGCAGAAGTACAGATATGACGTGATGAGTTGGTATAAAAAATTATTTCTATAGTGTAAATACTCGGGATAGTCGAAGAAGTGATCCACTTTCAAGCTTGAATCGTAAAGTGACCTTCGTGTTTTAATTATTGTAGGATTGACCTTTGTGCTTAATTTGTTGTCATGATTCCAAATTTTCATCTTAGAATATCGTGATAACATCTAACTTCCAAGACTAAGTAAGCTTAACATACCAGGAGAGTTGACAGAAATAACAACTTAAATATCAAATTACTATTAAGTTATCACAAATAAACCCAAACAAAACAACTGTTAAATAACTCCAAATTTTTGGTGAAATCGAGTCATAAGCTCTATAAAGAGTGCATTAATTGTCAAACCTCCTTTTTACCACTCCCGAAAGGAGATATAAGGGAATTTTTTTCAATTTAAATGACAATCGAAACAAAATTATTTTATTTAAAATTCCGAGTCGCCACTTGGGATAATTTATGGTGTCCCAAGTCAACGGTTTAAAAATTCCGGATCCAGGAAGTAGACTCTTATTTATGCCCTACGAAGACAAAAATTCAGGTAAGGAATTTTGTTAATTCGGAAGAAGGTGTTAGGCATTCCCGAGTTCCGTGGTTCTAGCACGGCCACTTTGATCATACTTGGCTTATTAAAATTACTCAATTACTCATTTTAGAACCGCTTTTAATCTTGATTTATTCATACTTAAGGAATTATCTTAAAACGAGTCACATGTACGTGTACTCATTTGATTTAGCGCATCAAAAATCATGTCACGCGGATAAATCCACAATTAATAATGCTTTGATATTTTTAAGAAAGCTTAGTCGAAGTTGCACGAACGCATACCTCGATTTGTTTTTAAGATCGTAAGCATGACTCACTTGATTGCTGGTATTATGCTGATAATAGTGAAAATAAGGCATTGGAGAAACATGATAAAACATAGAGACAGAAGGGGAAAGTGAAACAGCAAGGGAAACCATCTAAAGCAGAATGGCATGTAAAACAGTATGTAGCCAATGCAGAGGTGCAGGTAAATTATGAGGATGCAGAAACAGATGTAGTGCTGGGAATTCAGGTAGTGCAGGAATCTAGTAAGGTGGATGAATGCCTAGCTAATCCTCAGCAGAATGCACTAACAGAACCTGTAAGTCAAGGGATGCCTGAAAATGCAGTTAGTGGAATCACTGAACAAATGGCTGAAAACTGTAATAAGGGTAAGGCTACTATGAATGTGGTGGGTAATAGGGTTCAACAAATTGATCCGGGACCCTCTCACAGAGTTACCCCTCACTTTCTATGATCATAGCCACATGGAACATTAGGGGCCTAAACCAGCCCCATAACCAGAAGGAATTGAAAAATTAACTTGATGTAAATAAGGTAGATGTCATGGGTGTAGTAGAAACTAGAGTAAAGGAGCACAAAGCCAAGAGAATATTAGATAAGGTTGCCAAGGATTGGAAGGTGCAATGCAATTATTCCAAGGCCGTAAATGGAAGAATTTGGTTGCTTTGGAAGCTATACATTCAAGTCCATATATCTTCTATTACTGACCAACTTATTCACTGCTTTTTAGATGTTACAAGAACTCAGATCAAAATCCAGTTTAGTGTTATATATGGTCACAATACTGCAATTCTCAGGAGTCAACTGTGGAATGACCTCAGATCTCTCCATGGATCCAGTCAAGATGCTTGGCTAATTAGTGGTGATTTTAACTGTGTCTTATGTTCTGATGACAGAATTGGATCTCCAGTTACTGAGGCTGAAGTTAAGGATTTCAAAGACACTGTGTCTAATTTACAACTCACTGCACTAAGAGCCAATAGTTGGCACTTCACTTGGACAAATAAGCAAGATGCATCCACTAGAGTGTATAGTAAGATTGACTGGGCGCTGAGCAACTATCAGTGGCTGCAACAGTTTGGGCATTTGGAAGCTGATTACATGAACCCTTTAGTTTCTGATCATTCCCCTATACTAGTTAAATTTGGTGATCATAAACCTTTGCATCCTAAACCTTTCAGATTATACAGTGCTGTTATGGAACATGCTCGGTTTCATAACATTTTACAGCAAGTTTGGAGACAGGATTATACAGGCTCACAAATGCAGCAGATTTGGCAGAAATTGAAGAAAATGAAACATCAGTTAAAAGTAATAAATATCCATATGGAATCCTACAAACAGAAGATTATTCATGCAAGGGAAAGACTTGGCATTGTTCAAGGGCAGATGCAAAGAAGGCCTTTATCACAGGAACTAATAAATGAGGAAAGAGTTGCAATAGAAGAAATTGAGAAATGGAACTGTGTGGAGGAACAAATATTGAGGCAGAAATCCAAAGCTTTCTGGATTGAATATGGTGATGCTAATACTAAGTATTTTCATGCTCAATGGAAGATCAGGACAGGGCAAAATAACATCATTTCAATTTACACTGACACATGTATGAAACTATCAGATCTTTTAGCTGTGGAACAGGAATTCTTGAAGGTGTTTCAATCATTAATGGGGGAGTGTACAAATGAACTTCCCTGTGCAAATTCTAGCATTATGAAGGAAGGAAAATTCCTTACTCTAGACCAGCAAAGATCACTTATTAGAGAAGTCACTATGGAGGAGATCACTGCAGCTGTTAATGAAATGCCCAAGGATAAAGCACCAGGAGTAGATGGTTTTCCTGTGGAGTTCTTTACTAAGAACTAGGAGGTGGTGAAGGAGGACATTCTATCTGCTGCTAAGGAGTTCTTTTCACATGCCAAATGCCACATATGATAAATACCACTGCCATAGCACTTGTGCCTAAACTTAAAACTCCTGCCACTGTTAAGCCTTTAGACCTATTGCCTGCTGCACAACACTTTACAAAATCATCTCTAAAGTCATGACCAGAAGGATGAAGGTAGTCATTGGAGAACTAGTAGGACCTGCTCAGTCTGGCTTTATTGAAGGAAGAGGTATTGTAGATAACATCCTGCTTAGCCATGAAATTTTTAAGGGGTATTCAAGGAAAGGTGTCTCTCCTAGATGTTTTCTAAAAGTGGATTTGAGGAAAGCATATGATACTCTGGAATGGGGTTTTCTGAAGAAGATTCTCATTGATCTGGGATTTCTAGCAAAGTTTACTCAATGGATCATGGCCTGTGTCTCATCTGTTTCATACTCCTTAGTAATGAATGGTGGCTTAACAAAACCTTTCATTTAGAGAGGCATTAGACAGGGTGATCCTATGTCACCTTACCTCTTTGTGTTAGCTATGGAGTACCTTAACAGAATACTTCAACAGTTGCACAAAGAGGGGAACTTCAATTCCCATTCCAAGTGCAGGAAACTCAATATATCTCATGTCTGTTTTGCTGATGATCTCCTTATGTTCTGCAGAGCTGATCTAATATCTATCCAGATATTGCTTAATGCCTTTCTTCAATTCTCAGAAGCATCTGGTCTTCAGGCTAATATAAGCAAAAGTGCAATCTATTTGGCTGATGTGAAGCAAGATATCAGAGAAGAAATTATTGAAGCATTAGGATTCACTGAAGGTCAACTCCCATTCAGATATTTAGGAATTCCACTGGACTCAAAGAAGCTGGCTATCCATCACTATATGCCTCTCATTGAAAAGATAACAGACAAAGTCACTTGTTGGTCAGCTAAACTGCTATCTTATGCTGGCAGAAGTCAATTGATTAAGTCTGTGGTCTTGGCATTCAGACTTATTGGGCACAGGTGTTCATTATACCCAAGAAAGTACTGAAAATTATAGAAGCAATATGCAGAACTTTCCTCTGGACTGGTAAAGCTACCCTATCCAGAAGAGCTCTAGTAGCTTGGGACAAGGTATGCCAGCCTATATCTGCTGGAGGACTTAACATCCTAAGGTTGTCTATATGGAACAAAGCAGCCATAACTAAATTGTTATGGGACTTGGCTAGAAAGAAAGATTGCTTATGGGTTCGATGGGTTCATGCCTATTACATCAAGAAGGGGAATATTGCCACACTTGCTGTACCAACTTCAGCCTCTTGGGTGATCAGAAAGATTCTGGACAGTAGAGATATGGTACTGGAGAATACTCAGCTACAGGGTGATCTTACTTGTAGGTTGCAAAGTGTATGCAGGTTGAATAAATTTCATATCCACAAACTGTATCTCACTATGCTGCCCAATTTCACCAAGGTTGCATGGAAGAACTTACTGCTTATTACAAATGTACTACCTAAACATAAGTTTACTGTTTGGCTGGCTGCTCATCATAGGCTTCCCAAAGTTGATAGATTGCAGAGGATGGGCTTACAAGTTCCAGCAGTGTGTGTATTCTGCAAACAGAATGATGAAGTCTTCAATCACCTATTCTTCGAATGTTCCATTACCAACAGTTTGTGGACCAGAATTTGTGTTTGGTTGGGGCATTCCAGAACCATTGGATGCTGGGACAATGAGATTCACTGGATTTGTAGCAAAGCTAAAAGCAAGCTGTGGCAGAATGCAATTACAGCTGCTGCATTTGTTACCACTACTGCACTCATTTGGAGAGAAAGAAACCACATTCGATTTGAAGGAGCTTCTTTTGTGGAGGAATCGACATGCAGAGAAATTGCTTTACTCCTACATCTTAGAGGCAGAAAATGCAAAGACTGGCAGACTGGATTGAGACAGCTAAACTGTTTTCCTTAGCTAGTGTACTTAGTCTTCAAATGACATCTACTTGTATATAGATAGTTTAAAAAGTAGAGGTTTTTTTTACTGAGACAGTGTAGTAGTTAGTCCATACTATTACCATATAGATCCATGATGTACATATTTTTTTTATATCAATCATACACGACAGTTTGATAAAAAAAAAAGGAATTATAATCCGCAAACTTACTTCCATAACTGAACGAACATCATACTTATCACCACAAAATTCAAACAACACGTTAAAAATGTGAAATCGATGAACCTGAATTGCTTCCCAATGTATTTGATTCTCCGATGATTAAAATTTAATAAGAATTCCAACTATTGGACTCGCAAGGAAAGCCGAAATATAGCAACAAAAAAATTGAACCGGTACCGTGAATCTGCCCGGATTGAACATCGAATCAAGCCCGGAAATCAAACTTGAACCTCAAACAACACCCATTATTTTAGAAAAACCAGAACTAAAAGATGAAATTGAACGTATTTTTATATATATTTTGTGGAACACAATCCTAGCTAATTCACGACTGGAATATCATTTTTGAAGTATGCAAGAGGCAAAAAACAGAATCGTCTCAGATATATTCTTGCGGCCTCTTGTCGCTGAACTCTCAAGCTACTTCTGCATCTTTTCGAAGAGACGAGGGTGTGTCACACCTTCTTTTTACACACCTACCCCGAGGGATAATGTATATTGGAGTTTTTCCAATTTAAGTGACATTATTCAAAATGAGATTATTTATTTATTTAAAGTCACCACTTGGGATAGGCTTGACTTTTGATGTTCCAAGTCACTGATTTGTTTCGAATCCCAAATCGAGAAAAAATTTCGACTTACCAAATGGAGTCTGTGAACCAGAAATTCTTGAGTAAGGAATTCTGTTGACCCGAGGGAAGGTGTTAGGCACCCCCGGATCCCTTGATTTTAGCACGATCGCTTAAACTCTTATAATTGGCTAAAATTTGATTTTTATGCATGTTATCCTGTAGTGCAATTTAAAAATTATTTACCGCTATAATTAAAATTTTTTAAGAAAAGTGAACATCTTTTAAAAACGTGTTTTTGGATCACGTCACATAAAATGCACCCGGATCCTCGACACGTTTTTATCCAATATTTTGGGATTTGGATTGGGTTGCATGAAATGCACACCAGTATTTAGGAAGGTAAAATTAAAAAAAAGCGCGCCTAAATCGACTAACGATTATTATCTTTGCGAGAGACCGTGAAATTCACTAAACTGCACGTCCCGAATTCTAGGTATTTTATTATAAGCAATTAAAGAGGGCCACATAATTTATGGTTTCATTTGGCGTGGCGCTCCTCTTTTATTTTTTAAAAGGTCATCCTAGAGCAAACTATCATTTTCCTATTGAATTTGTCTTTAAAAAAGGCCTAATTAATTAGCATTATAAAATTCGGGCCTCAAATTCAAGAATGAATTCAAATAAAAGGGTGAAACCTCTTAATTCGAATTCGCTACCTTACTTGAAGGCCCAAATTTATAGTTCAGTTTTATTTCATTGCCATCATACCCAATATTTAGTGAATAGATTGAGATCCTCTGCATGTTCACACCACCGTTCAAGACATTGGGCCTCAAACGAGCCCAATATAAAAGCAGTAAACTGGGCTTCAGTCTTAATTTCAACCTTCAGATTAATAGATTTGAAGTAGCACCACTGGGCCTGCTACTTGGCCTACTATTTGAGAAGATTTCGATATTAAATTCGGGGGGAGGGTGGGTTGGCATATGGATTTAATACTGATATACATGAGGCATGGAACTAGAAAATCTAAGTGAGATGTATTGGGGCGTCATTTCACATATCAACAACAACAACTATTTTTTTGTTTACGTGAGACTATTGAACTACAAATTAATACGAACAATTGTAGGGAGAAATGATTAAACTAAGAGTAATTATCAATTATATTAGACTGTTAAATTCGCTCGTACCTAGTATGTATAAGCGCAGATTTTCTGGTTCCAAAACCAACATGCATGTTCGAATTAACACACTGAAGTTCCATACTCTCAATTGATTACTAAAACTAAAAATATCATTGATTTTACTAATATGTAATATAAAAGCTAATTGCAACCATTAATAAGGTCAAAATCTGCAACTGGAGCATTGTTGAACTATAGACGCATTGTTTGAATCATAGCTTTCAAAACAGATCATATTTTGCATACAGCCAACGAAAACCTGGAAATGGATGAATCCTGATTCTAAACCCTATTATAGCAATCTAAATCTAACTTCTACATGCAACATTCAGGTCATTAGGAGGATGGATTACAATTAACTCAAAAGTATTTGAAAGTCTCAAAAACAGTCCAGTTCAGTCCAATTATACAATCCAAGGTTTATGTAAATACAAATTAAAATTAAACTAAACAAATACATATCATTTAATATCTATTCAACTCTTACTACTTAGCAGCCCAAACATGCACAGTTCAGGGAGCAAATGTATGAACATTTTCATTTCATTTCCACTTCAAGCTACAACAAGTCAAATTCAAATGTGTACCTGGAATTGTAATGTAAATAGAAGAGAAGAGGAGAGTCAGCAGGCAAGTTCGAGTAATCAGCAAGCTCAAACAACAAATCAAAGCGGTAGCAATGCTCAGCAACTATTCAGGAAAGAATTCAAAACCCAAGGAATCAAAGCAAGACCAGTAAATCCATCCATATAGCGTGCAGAAAGCCAAATAAGCTTGAAGCTGAACCCAGGACACTAGGAACTCAAAATAATAGCTGAACTTCAAATTAATCTAAGAGAGAGACTCAATGTAACGGTATTTTTTTGAGTTTTTCTGCTGTCTCGCTTTTTGTTTTTTGGTTTTTGAAGGAATTAAGATCTTAGAGAAATTTTTTGAACTCTAAGAGTTCAGGTTTTGATCTTTTGGATTTGAAATTCGAATGTTTTGATTTTTCAACTTGAAGAGGGCTTTTGGAGGGAGGGGGGGGGGGGATTTTTAGATCTGAACTTGCTAGAGGATTTTTACGTGTTCAAAAACTTGATCAAGAAGGTAGGGGTACTGCCTTTTATAGGCAAAAAATCAGGGGAAGCTTCCAGATTTCACTCACCCCCTTTTTCCTCTTTTATTTTCAGTTTTTATTCATTAGTCCTTAAAATTTTGGCTTGTTGCTCAAGTTACTGCACTAAATCTACTGAAATTCTAATTAAACCCTCCTTTAGAAGGTTCTAAGAGATCCCAACATTGTTTCCTATACTACCCTTGTTCTTACTCTAAAATTACTAAGACTAGCCTAGACCCCTTTTTACCCTAGTTAAATTTAACTATGGTTAATCAAAGACTTTGAGCTCAATTAATCCAAACAACTGAATTAATAAAAATCTAACTAATAGTGACCAAGGAATTACTGATCACAACAAACACTAATAACTGAAATCATATACTAACTAACAGGATTGACTAAAGCAAAACCAATTAAAAGAAATTAAAGCCAATGTTAATAGAAAATAGACACTAAATTGAAACATATGTCAAAATATATTCGAACAAAAAGTTAAACTAATATAAAAAATCACTAAAGCAGGATTAAACAAAATGAGAACCTACTAATTTTGGCTAAAACAAATACTAAGAACATGATTGAAATAAGAAAGGACAAATGAAAGAAATACCTTAGTTAATCAAAATGGGATTTCGGCCAAGGTTTTGCAAAATCTGGACTGAAACTATCCTTAATCATTTGTTTCCATGAGAAACACAAGACAAGATTAAAGACTATTACAGTCCAAAATCGAGCGAACCCCGGAATATTGAAAACTTAGGGTTTTGGGTCAATATTGAAAACTTAGGGTTTTGGGTCAATCTTCGATCTGAAATTCGTGAAGATTTGGTAATGTTTGAGGGTTATAGGATATGGATTCTTAAAGAGAGAGATGAAGATGCTATGTGGTGTAAAGTTGGGGCCGTTTGGTGGTGGCGCCGCCGTGGGCGGTGGAGGCAGTGTAAGTGTTTTTGAATATTCGAAGAGTTGGGCTAGGAGTTGAGGGAAAACGTTTGGGGCATTGAAAAGAGTATGGGGAAAGGATATGAGGGTGTAAATTTTGGCGAGTTTGGAGACCGGCAGCGTAAGGCGGAGCTGGTGGCGTTACGTTTCTAATAAAAGGAATGGGAGAGACGATGGATGTAGGGGTGGGGGGGGGGCTTCGACCGTTTACATCAAATGACCAATAGTTCTGAGCCGTTGGATCTAGTATCCTTGACGGCTGAGATCAAAGAAACACTAAACGGCGTCTTTTTGTTCATGGGGAATGCTGGACCAGGTTGGGGTGAACTGGGCTGGGTTGGAATGGGTCTTTGTTTGGGCTGTAAATAAATCTGACCCAAATATTACACAAGCCAGCCCTTTTTTTGAATCTTTTAAATTCTTTTCATTTTCTTTTATTTATTAATTGTTTCAAATTTTAAAAATCAAACTAAACTTAAACCTAAAAATTTATTCAACCTACCTAATTAAACTACAATTAAACTAATATCATTTTAAAGGAAATTAATAAACCTAAAACTAAAATTAAAATCAAACCAAACAAATCAAAATTTCTTTATGTTTTTTTTATATTTTGTAAAAGCCTAATTACTAATTAGTCTAAAAAATAATGTATAAATTAAATCCTAAATGTAAATTTTTGTGTTTTTATGACTTATCATGCACGCACAAATAAAAATACGCAATTAAGTCCTAAAAATTAAATAATAAAAGAAAAAAAATTCTAAGTCTAAGAATTCTATAGGAGTAATTTAAACGAGGAAAAAATCACATGCTCACAGCTGCCCCTCTTTGCTCAGAGACACGAAAGGCTTTCGGGCAAAGATAAATGAGCAACTATGAGAAACTTTTGCCTGCTCGGCACTCCACGAGAAGCATTTTGAAAACCGTCTGACCGAACCCCGCTTCAAACGTTGCCTACATATCCTTGGATATAACTGAATCAGGTCAGTGTAGTTTTGGAAGGGTTGGTAGCTGGGGCTACCAGGAGCTGTGATTTCATTGCTGTTGCTGCTCTTACGTCTTGCTGACCTCCTTATTACACCAAAAGGAAAATAAAAGCTAAGCTAGATATGCATATAAACTATGAGTTACAATATTTCTATCTTTGATTCTCTTGAACCTTGATCTTGAGTCTTAGCTGATTTTGCTATGAACCCTGATCTGAATCTTGATGCTCGTAAGTTTTAAGTATTGTTTCCTTTTGCAGCATTGAGTCAAAACAGGATCGACGGAGCTTGTGAATTCAATCAGATTTTGAGCAATCCACACCTTTGTCCGCTTCAACATTTTAGTTCATTTCTTTTTGTTCTTTTCTTCTTTTCTTTGTTCTGCACTGAGACTCATTCTTCTGGTCGCCTCGAATCCTGTCTTGAGGTAAATACCTATCCGGACACCAAAAACAAACAAACGAACAAAATTTTTCGCCCAAAATTTCAGTGGGAGAATTTCATGAGTTATTTGCAAAGCGAGTTTAAGCTATTTCTTTATTGGAAACAGTAAAAGCCCGGATTGTGCATCCTTTGGAAAGATTGTCAGGTTATGCTGGCAGATGGTTGGGTTATGCCAGGAAAGGGAAAGAGTCCATGGTGGGGATAAGAGGGAGATTCACGGGTTATGACGAATAAAGGGTCCCTACTGGGGATGAAAGGGAAAATCCACTGGTTATGCCGGGATGAAATGAAAAAGATTCCCGGGTTATGCCAGGGAGATCCACGGGTTATGCCGGGATGATTGAAAAAGATTCCTGGGTTGTACCTGGGGGATCCATGGTTTATGCCGGGATAGGAAGAAAAAGTCTCCTAGGCTATGCCAGGGGGATCCACGGCTTATACCGGGATAAGAAGAAAAGGGCTCCTGGGCTATGTCAGGGTGATCCGCGGTTACGCCGAGATAGAGAGAAAAAGGCTCGTAGGTTATGCCAGGGGGATCCTCATGTTATGCCGGGATAGAAAGAAAAAGGCTCCTAGGTTATGCCAGTGAGTCCACGGGTTATACCGAGATAGGAAGAAAAAGGCTCCTGGGTTATGCCGGCGGATCCGCGCCTTATGCCGGGATAGGAATAAAAAGGTTCATGGGTTATGCCAAGGGGATCTATGAGTTATACCAGGATATGGAAGAAAAGACTCCTGGGTTATGCCAGGGGGATCCGCGGGTTATGCCGGGATGGGAAGAAAAAGGGTGCTGGGTTATGCCAGGTGGATCCAGGGGTTATGCCGGGACAGGAAGAAAGAGCGTCCTGGGTTATGCAAGGGGGATCCATGGGTTATGCCGGGATAAAAAAGGCTCCTATGTTATGCCAAGGAGATCCACGGGGTATGCCGGTATAGGGAGAAAACGGCTCCTGGGTTATGCCAAGGGATCCGCGGGTTATGCCGGGATAAGAAAAAAAAGGCTCCTGGGTTATGCCAGAGGGATCTGCGGGTTATGCCAGGATAGGGAGAAAAGGCTCCTAGGTTATGCCAGGGGGATCCACGGGTTATGCTGGGATAGGAAGAAAAAGGCTCATGGGTTATGCCAGGGGGATCCGCGGGTTATGCGGGGATAGGAAGCAAAAATGGCTCTTGTGTTATGTCAGGGGATCCACGGGTTATGCCGGGATATGAATAAAAAAGGCTTCTGGGTTACGCCAGGGGGATCAGCGGGTTATTCCAGGATAGGAAGAAAAAATGGGTCTGCTGGGGATAGAAGGAGAATGACCCTCGAGTTATGCCGGGGAATGAAAGAAAAGGGTCCTCAAGTTATGCTGGGGAGAAAGGAAAATGATCCTCGGGTTATGCCGGGGAGGTCCACAGGTTATGCTGGGGACAACTAGGGGATGTGGTCATAAGTTTGGAGGATGGAGTTAAGGATTGGGGGCCCTATGCTACCATGATTTTTTGTGATTCCCCTTTTCTTCTTTCTTTTATTAAAACTGCGGGAAAGGATTTGAAGAGAACTTCTCCTTTTAGGTTGATCATTATTGCGAAGCTGTTCCTAGCTCCTGCACATTTCATTTGGTTGCATCTTCTATTTGCCCAATTGCTTTGGATTACACCTGTTTCAGATTTTCAAACAAAGCACGATTGTTAGTTTGAAACAGTGGTTGGTTTTGTGGCCTTGATTGCTTGATCTCTGCCCCGCTTCTGTTGAAAATACCTCTAACTTTCCAAACTTTTCCTTGTTGGTTATTCGTGGGAACTCATCTTTTAGATTTATTTCGCCTTCGTAGGCCTTTTGTGATTTCTTTACCCCAATTTCCATTTCAGAGCCTTTGGGTACCTTGGCTTTTGAAACTTTGTTGAGACAATTAGCCCACCGGGACTCAACCTTTCTAATTCATTTTGCCTTCGTGGGCATTTTGACTTTGATTTTCTTTCTTTTCAAACCCTTTCTGCTTTCGAAGCATAAACCATCATGGCCAGTCGAGATCGGCTAGATACACCCACTGAGACTGGGTATTTTCTTTGGCCCTTCCTAGGCGAGCTCTGTGAAACTAGTCCTGCCACCTTTGCTTTTGTATTAGTCATGGAATCAGAGTAAAGCCGAAAGGGATTCAAGCAAGAAGTATACAAAAAGCAATCATATGAGTTTAAAGAGAAGCGTCCCTTTCGAGGAATGAGAAGGACTTATCTGGGGGTGCATGCTGACTTCAAATGAACATGACATGCTTCTCGGACTGGATGCCCGACCCACATATAATTTCCAGCTTCTCGTGAACCGCATTTCCACATTTCAAAACCAGGAAACCTTGCCAAGACTCTTTTAGTGGTGCGATATCTTCTTTTCAGCCGACAACGCCATTTGCGGGTTTTCGCCAATCGACCTCTTTCATTTCTCTTTTCACCGTCGCCCGATAGTGCTCTTTATCCTTTTGGAATCAAGTCAAACGTAGTTTGGAGAGATAATTTTTTTTATTTTTCTTTTCTTTTCTTTTCCTTTTTCTTTTTTTTCTTTTTCTTTTTCCCTTTATTATTATTATTATTTTTTTCAATAGTACTTTCGGGTTCCAAAGAGGGTGATCAAAGAAACGTAACCGGGTCAAAGGGTTTGCGAAGGATTTATAGTGTTTGGGGTAGCGGGAAGGAAAGCCTTTGTCATCTCAATTACACAAATCCATCGCCGCAAGAGGCCTAGACATAGTACATTTTTACTACATCTTCATTGACTGCTGCTTCAGTATCATTTGCTTCGATGTCTCCCAAATACAGTGCTCCTCTTGGAAATATCTTCCGGATTTTGTATGGACCCTTCCAATTAGGAGCAAATTTTCCTTTTACTTCCTGGTGATAAGGAAGAATACGTCTTAACACGAGTTGTCCCACTTCAAAACTCCTGGGACACACTTCCTTGTTATAAGCGCGGTCATTCTTTGTTAGTACAACTACCCCTGAAAAACCGCGGCCATTCATTTTTCATAAATTAATGACAATTGTTCCAGCCGAGTCTTGACCCACTCACTATCCTCAATTTCTGCTTTAACGATTATCCGGAGTGAAGGGATTTCTACCTCTGCAGGTATAACAGCTTCAATTCCATAGACCAATAAGCATGGGGCTGCTTCTACTGATGTGCGCACCATGGTGCGATATCCAAGTAATGCAAAAGGAAACTTTTCATGCCATTGTCTGGAGATTTGAATCATCTTTCTCAGAATCTTCTTGGTGTTCTTGTTAGTTACTTCGACGGCACCATCGGCTTTGGTCCGGTAGGGAGTGGAGTTTCTATGTATTATTTTGAACTGTTCGCATACTTCTTCCAGCAAACGTCTATTCAGGTTGGCAGCATTATCCGTGATGATGGTTGCAGGAATGCTAAAGCAGCAAATAAGATTAGAATGCACAAAATCTACCACAACTTTCTTGGTGACTGACTTAAGAGTGACGGCTTCAACCCACTTCGTAAAGTAGTCAATAGCAACCAGTATGAATCTTTGTCCATTTGAGGCTTTTGGCTCGATTGGTCCAATGACGTCCATGCCCCAAGTAACGAAAGGCCAAGGTGCTGACATAGGATGCAGTTCAGCTGGTGGTGCATGAATCAAATCACAGTGCACCTAACATTGATGACATTTCCGAACAAAGCTGAAGCAGTCCTTCTCCATGGTTATCCATAATACCCCGAGTGAAGTATTTTCTTCGCCAATAAATACCCGTTCATATAGGGACCCCACACTCCCGCGTTTACTTCATGCATAATCTTTCTAGCTTCCTTGGCACCAACACATCTTAGCAAATTGAGATCCGGGATCCTTTTATACAAGACATCAACGCTCAAGAAGAAACCACTCGTATGCTGTCAAATGGTTCTCTTTTGATCTCCAGTGGCTTGCTCAGGATATTCTTGTGTTTTCAGAAATCTCTTGATATAATGATACCATGGATGAGTGCTGGGTTCCACCTCAACCACATTACAATAACCATGCCTTTCTTTGATTTGAATCTCTAGATGATCAATATGGACATTGCCTGGGTAGGGTAGCATCGAAGCTAGAGTGGCGAGTGCATCAACTAATTCATTGTATCACCGAGGAATGTACCTGAATTCTATCGACTTGAACTGCTTGCTGAGATCTTCCACATGTTGTCGATAGGGAATGAGCTTAACATATCGGGTCTCCCACTCTCCCCGGGCTTGCCGGATAATAAGATCAGAATCCCCCATGATCAATAAATCTTCAACATCTTGGTCGATTGCCATATTCATGCCCATGATGCAAGCTTCATATTCAACAACATTGTTTGTGCAGAAATATTGGAGCCTAGCTGTAGCTGGGTAGTGCTGACTAGTGGGTGAGATTAAGATCGCCCCAATTCCTACACCTGTAGTATTTACTGCTCCGCCAAAGAATATTTTCCAAGCACGAGTGTCCTTAGAGATTGCTTCTATTGAATTTACCTCCTCATCTGGGAAGTATGTGTTCAACATTTGGTATTCCTCGTCAACTTGGTTTGCAGCCAAATGATATGCCAACGCATGGGCTTTCATTGTCGTGCGAGTGACATAGACTATGTCAAATTCAATGAGTAAGATTAGCCATTTTGCTAGTCTCCCAATGGGCATCGGTTTCTAGAATATGTACTTCAAAGGATCCAACCTGGTTATGAGGTAGGTAGTGTGGGCTTGAAGATAATGTCTCAATTTTTGAGCAACCTACGTCAAAGCACAACACGTTCTCTCCAACAAAATGTATTTAGCTTCATAACTGGTAAACTTCTTGCTCAAATAGTAAATTGCATGTTCTTTCTTCCCAGATACATCGTGTTGCCCAAGGACACAGCCAAAAGAATTTTCCAATACCGCCAGATACAAGAAAAGAGGTCTCTCTGGCTCCGGTGGGACTAAGATTGGAGGATTTGACAAATATTTTTTGATCTTGTCGAAAGCTTCCTGACATTCATCTGTCCACTTGACTGCTGCATCTTTTTCAATAACTTGAATATGGGCTCACACGTGGAAGTCAGTTGAGTGATGAATCGGCTGATACAGTTTAATCTGCCCAACACACTCATCACATCCTTCTTATTTCTTGGAGGAGGCTCCCGGATAGACTTTATCTTTGTTGGGTCTAACTCAATACCTCTCCTGCTGACTATGAAGCCTAGAAGTTTGCCTGACGGAACACCAAATGCACATTTAGCTGGGTTCGGCTTCAGATCATACTTGCGCAATTGTTCGAAGAACTTTCTCAAATCTCGAACGTGGTCATCTTGAGTTTGGGACTTGATGATTACGTCATCCACATACACCTCTATCTTTTGATGCATCATATCATGGAAGATGACAGACATGGCTCTCATATAGGTTGCTTCGGCATTCTTCAGACCAAATGGCATAACCCGATACCAGTAAGTGCCCTAGGGTGTAGTGAAGGCTGTCTTCTTGGCGTCCTCTTCATCCAGCAACACCTGGTGATATCCTGCGTAGCAGTCCACGAAAGACTATATCTCGTGTTTGGCGCAGTTATCAACAAGGATGTGGATATTGGGCTAAGGGAAATATTCTTTGGGACTTGCCTTGATCAAATGTCTGTAGTCCACACACACTCAGATTTTCCCATCTTTATTTGGCACTGGAACTACATTGGCCAGCCATGTGGTGTACCGGACCACTCAGATTATTCCCGCCTCCAACTGTTTTGTGATCTCTTCTTTGATCTTATCCCTGATATCAGTTTGAATTTTCTCTGCTTTTGTTGGACTGGAGGGCACTCAGGGTAAGTAGGCAACTTATGAACCACCAAATCGATGCTCAGCCTTGGTATATCGTCGTATGACCAAGAAAACACGTATTTAAATTCAAACAAGAGTTGGATCAGTGCGTCCCGAGTTTTCTCATTTACATGGATGCTTATTTTGGTTCCCTGATTTCGTCGAGACCACCCAAGTTAAACGGCTCAGTATCATTCAAATTTGGCGTAGGTTTATTTTCGAAATGCTCCAGTTCTCGATTGATGTACCTATAGTCATCTTCTTCATTGTACTCCGGTTCTTGGTTCATTATTTAAATATTAAGCGGTATTTTTGGGTCAGGGCATGAAGCTCGCGAGCATGTCATGTTATTTAAAGCCGCATTATTAGAACTGAAAGAAATGAATAGAAGGAAAATAACAAGAATCTGAAAGAATAAAGTAACATATACGATGAAATATTGATTTCATTTCTTTGGAATTGGAAGATATCAGGGTTTACATTTGGAAAATTAAAAAGACAAAATACTAAAGAAAAACATCGGAGTTACACCCTGAGATAACTTGTGATGTAGAAAAGATGGTAAGACAGGACTACCGGGACTCCTGCCTGATTGGAAATGGCGTAGCCTTCCAATTTTGCAACTTGGCATCTGGTCCCATGTATAACACCTCAGTGGTGCTTGAGCCTTCTCCTGGCTGAACCATGTGGGTTTCATATAGTATTTTTCTTATTGCCCCACATATTTCCTTGATTTCTTTAGCTTTGATGGCCTCATCCTCTTCCTCTTCATTGTACTTTGGCCTTGCGAATGTTTCATTCAAGTGTGGCAACGGTTGAGGCAGATCCCATCCATCATGTTTTCTACGGTTCACCTATGTTATATCATCTGGCATCGGGTGGAAGCCTAACCCAAAGAACTTCTCTATAGTGGGCAAAGCAATCATCTCAACTATCCCTTGCAAGGACCTTCCAAGTCCCTTCCCCGGTTTGAATCCATGTCGTATCATCTCTCTAGCCACCATGATTTAGGCATTGGAGAGGAAAGGCTGGGGAGAGGGTTTTCCCTCTTTATATTTATCCACCACTACAATTTTGAAGGCCTGATACACTATATGCTCACTTCCCTCCCTTGCTTCAAAACATGGGATAGATGGGTCCCGATAAATGGACTATTCGTCTTCTCCATGGACCACAATTTCCTGATCTTCATACTCGAATTTCACCATTTGGTGAAGGGTAGAGGGTACAGTTCCCACAGCATGGATCCATGGCCTTCATAGAAGAAAGTTGTAATATGTATCCATGTCCAACATCTGGAAAGTCACCTCAAAATCCACCGGGCCTATAGTTAATATTAGATCTATTTATCCGATGGTATCCTTTTTAATGCCATCAAAGGCACTTACAGAGATATTATTGGGACGAATCCTTCCAGTCCCGATTTCAATTCTATGCAATGTGGAGAGGGGGAAAATATCAACACCCGAGTCTTCATCCACCATAACTCGCTTGACATAGTAACCTTCACACTTGACAGTCAGATGTAAGGCTTTGTTGTGAGCCGCTCCCTCTAGAGGCAAGTCATTTTTACTAAAAGAGATTTGATTGATAGCGAAGAACCTTTCCACCATTCTTTCGAGCTGTTCGACTGAAGTTTCAACTAGCACATACGCCTCATTAAGAGTTTTCAGTAAGATCTTCTGATGTTCGGAGGATTTTGTCACCAATGACAGCAATGACACTTGTTCAGGATATTTTCTCAATTGATCTACTCTACCTCATAATCAGGCATCTTCATTTTCTAGAAGAAAGCCTCTGCTTCCTCAGTACTCATAGGCTTCTTGGATGGAAAGCGCTTTCGCTTAGCATTGTTTACCTCCTGTACATTTGAATATTTCTCACCAAAGGTATTTCCTGGAAGTTCTCCCGAGATTTCTTTACCCTTGTATGTAACCATTGTCTGCTGATAGTTCCATGGCACCGTGGAAGGGTCAGTCATTGCCTTCAGTGGCACGCATCCAATAACCATTGGCTCATTTAGTTGAGGCAGTTTAATTGTCCCCCGTACCACATAAGCTCTTTTTGGTACATACATTTGTGTTCCCCTTTTCACTTCAAATTTCTTTGGAGCGCTCTCAACCAATGGCTTTTATTGGCGGCCTTGTGGAACATAGAGAATTCCATTTTTAGGAGGCACCGTCTTTGCTTTTGTTTCAACCTTCTTTTTCAGGTTTAGTCTTGATGATTTTATTCTTCTTTTACCATTTCTTTTGCTTCGGGGCTACCTTGGGCTTCCTTTCTGCATTAGCGATAGCAATTATAGCTTTCAAGGCTAGACCAAACTCTCTGTCTTCACAAATCATCTCGACTATCGGCCCGTTATTGTGAGCGGGCAACAGGTTGTTGGTCACATTTGGGACTTCCTCATCCCTCAGTACTATCTTTCCGTGTTCTATCAAATCTATCACGGCTTTTTTCAACATCCAACACTTGTCTGTACTATGCCCCTCAGCTCCTGAGTGATAAGCACATCGGACGCCCCGTTGATAGGATGGTGATTTTGGGTTTTGCCTTTTTTGGGGTATGGGTTGCAACAAATTCAAACAAGCTTCAGACTGGAGTAGAGTTCACGAATTGGTGTAAATTTTGGTCTTTTGGGTGGTTCCGGAGGACGGAATTTATTCTGGGGAGGTCGAGGATTATAGGGTTCTGGTGAGGATACTGGTTTCTTGGAGCTTGGTTCCTGTTGGCTTGCTGTTGTGGTTATGCAAATGGTTGAGTGTTCATAACCATATATGGTTGAGGAGCATAAGGCATGTCTTGGTGAGGATAATAATGTTGAGGGGTTCTCCCTGAGAACATGGGTCTAGGAGCATGATGTATTATCATACCCGATGCTGCCATCGAGGTTTATTCTTTCTTTTTGCCCCTTGTGACTCCTCTAGACTTGCCATTGATGTCCTGGGAGGTTGCCTTGATGGCCGACTGACTCACAATCATGCCCGTTTTCAAACCGTGTTCTAGCATTTCACCAATCTTGATTGCCTTTACAAAAGGTTTGCCCATGGCCGACATCATGTTCTGGAAGTAATATGCTTCTTGGGCCTGAAGGAAGATAGTGACCGTTTCTATTTCATCCATGGGAGGTTTCAGATTTTCCAAGGAGTTCCTATCTGGCGCGATGTCGATTTTGTATTGAAACTGCCATACAAAATCTCTGGCAAGATCGTCCCAAATGTTCCATCGTGAGACGTCTTGGTCAATATACCACTTTGAAGCAATGCCTACTAAGCTTTCTCCGAAGTACGCCATCAACAACTCTTCTTTTCCGCCCCCCTCCCCCCCGCAGCTAATTACAATACTTTTTCAGGTGGGCAATGGGATCACCATGCCCATCATACTTTTCGAACTTTGGAGTTTTAAGTCCCATGGGTAGGTGCACGTGAGGGAACATGCACATATATGTAGAAGAAACACTATTTTTCCTACTAAAACCTTGCATATTCTTTAAACTCTGCTCTAGACTCCTCATTTTTTTCGCCATCTCGTCCTGTTCAGGAGCTTTGGGAGTTTTATCTTGCGCTGGTGTAAGCTCATATGGTGGTGGCTGCAAGTAAGTATATGTGGAATATTGAGGAGGATCCACCTGAATAATAGGGTTTTGGAAGGTGAAATCTGAAGGGTCAAAAGCATGCTTTCATAATGATGGTTGTGTTGTAGCAGAGCATGGTGGAGAAGCAAAGATATTTGGAGCTGTTCCTGATGGGAATACCTGGGGGCGGACCTCAGAAGGTGTTCCTATGAAGTGGGAAACCATAGTAGGCTATCCCAATGGAGTATTTGAGTGGCTAATAGGGACGTTAGAAGTACCCCCGGATCTAGGAAACAATTCAGGAAATCCAGGGATGGCGCTTGGAGGCTCCTTTCCATTGGTCCAGGCATCCCACATCTCCATGAGTCGAAGACATAGTATCCGATTCTCCTTGGCCGTGACAGACTCAGATGCTAGGACCCCCGAGATGGGGCTATCTTCAGATAAAGGAATTGCGGGCAAAGTCATTTCGGTAGACATTTCCACACTGCCTCTCAATCTGGTAATGTATTGATGCGATGCCATTGTACCACAACCAACCACCGTTTCTAAAATTTAAAGCTGGAATCGAGAGCAACAACGGTTAGTTTGAAACAAATAACAAATAGGTAACTGGATATTGGGGGGGGGGTGATGCACCTATACAGTTAAATGAGTATCTATATGTTTGCTATGGTTGCATGCGTCATCCCGGCTTTTCTTTTGTTCTCCCTGCCATTCTTTCTCTTTTTTGTTTTTCTCTCACGTTATCTTTCCCTATGTTTTTCTCATTTTCTGCTTTTCCTTTTTCTATTGCCTTGGTTTTTCTCTCGATTCCATATTTTCTTCTTTCGCATTTCTTTTCTATTTTTGTTTTCCTTTTATTTTCTTCCCTCGTATTTCTCTTTTCTTTTCTTCTTTTTTTTCTTTCTTTTCTTATCGTAGGGTTACGGTCAAATCTTATGGAGATTGCCTACGTATCATGACCCCGCATGATTTGAAATTTGGGAACTTTTAGAAGTAAAAAAAAAAGCAAATATTTTTGTTTGAATTTTCATTAGTTTTATCTTTTCTAAGGAAGAAGGAAAATCTTGTTGAATTTTGTTTTTTCAAAAAATACCTTGAAATAAGAAAACCCGAATTTTGAAATTTTGACTTTTATTGATTTTTCGTTTTTCGTATGAACGAAATTGGAAAGAAGGAAACCATTTTTGAGTTTTTTAATATTTTTTTTGGATTATTTCAAAACTGGGTAAAAAAATATTTTTGAATTTTTTGAAAATTGGGGTCGGAATCGATGAGGTTTTCCTACGTATCTCAAATCCGGTGAGAATCAGACACGCGTAGCTCGGTAAAACGTTTTGTCAAAAACCAAATATTTATTACAACATATCTTTTCTTTTATTTTCTTCTTTTTCTTTATTTTTTTAATCAAAAATCCGACAGCATTTCGGTATCATTTGGGCATTGGTTTTTCAAAACAAGTGGTTACCCTCACTTAGTCCTGACATTGCTATTTTTCTCAATTTTTCTTTTATACTAGCCGATCAATATGCAAAGCCGAGAAAATAGATGCACAAGTAGCATGTAAGATGTATCAGGATGGTCTTTTCATTGCAGGTCACCTATCCTAGACGGACCCAACCCCTATGTTGAGTTCCCTAAATCAAATGCACATTATGGAAACAAACGTTCCTACTAGGGATCCGTCATGAGGTTTTGTTCTTCTAGGTTTAAACCCTAGGTTTATTGGTCTAGACCTGGCTTACCCGAGCGGACAACTCGAGTCGAGGAGGGGGGCAGCGTACCGGGGATACAGAATCTCCGCCGGAATAGTAACTTATCCGAACCTCGTTCTAAATGGGAAAAGACTCTAAACAGAATAGAAGCTACACGAAGTGGACCCTTCTCCGTGATCTAGAAGACTCATAGGGAGGAAGGAATTTGTAACAATTTATATATACAATTCAACAAAATCAAATAAAGCCAAATATAATAGTTATACTAAGCTCGAATTCTTGAACCCTGAATAGAAATTCTGGGTTCGTATCCCCAGGAGTGTAGCCAATGCTGTCACACCTCCTTTTTACACACCTACCTCGAGGGATACTGTATATGGGAGTTTTTCTAATTTCAGTAATATTATTCGAAATTAGATTATTTATATATTTAGATTCGCCACTTGGGGTAGGCTTAGCTTTGGTATCCCAAGTCACCGGTTTGTTTTGAGTCCCAAATTGAAAATTTTTGACTTCCCAAATGGAGTCTGCGAACCAGAAATTCTTGAGTAAGGAATTCTGTTGACATGAGGGAAGGTGTTAGGACCCGGATCCCGTGATTCTAGCACGATTGATTAAACTCTTATAATTGGATAAAATATGATTTTTATACATGTTATCCTATAGTGCAATTTCAAAATTATTTACCTTTTTAAATAAAATTTTTTAAGAAAAGTGAACATCGTATAAAAACGTATTTTTGGATCATGTCATATGAAATACACCCGGATCCTCGATACATTTTTATCCAACATTCTAGGATTTGGATTTGGGTTACATGAAATGCACGCCCATCTTTAGGATGTAAAATTAAAAAAAAAAAAGCGCGACTAAAGTGACTGACGTGTTATTATCTTTGCAAGAGGACGTGAAATTCACTAGAACGGCATGTCCCAAATTCCATATATTTTAGTATTAGAATTAAAGAGGGCCACGTAATTTAGGGGATTCATTTGGCGTGGTGCACCTCTTTTATTTTTTAAAAGGACATCCTAGAGCAAACTATCATTTTCCTATTGAATTTGTCTCTAACAAGGCCCTAATTAATTGGCATTATAAAATTCGGGCTTCAAATTCAAGTCCGAATTTAAACAAAAGGGTGAAACCTCTTAATTCGAATTTGCTACCTAACTCGAAGGCCCAAATTTATAGTTCAATTTTATTTCATTTCCATCATACCCAACATTTTGTGAGTAGATTGAGATCCTCCGCATGTTCACACCACCGTTCAAGACATTGGGCCTCAAACGAGCCCAATATAAATTTAGTAAACTGGGCTTCATGCTTAATTTCAACCTTCAGATTAATAGAGCCTGCTACTTGGCCTACTACTTGAGATGGTTTCGATATTAAATTTGGGAGAGGGCGGCTGGGATATGGACTTAATATTGATATACATGAGGCATGGAACTGGAAAATCTAAGTGAGAAGTATAGGGCCGTCATTTCACATATCAAACAGGCACAGTTCAGGGAGCAAATGTAGGAACATTTTCATTTCATTTCCACCTTAAGCTACAGCAAGTCAAATTCAAATGTGTACCTGGAATTGTAATGAAAATAGAATAGAAAAGGAGAGTCAGCAGGCAAGTTCGAGTAATCTACAAGCTCAAACACTAAATCAAAGTTGTAGTAATGCGCAACAAGAGTTCAGGAAAAAATTCAAAACCCAAGGAATCAATGCAAGACCAATAAATCCATCGATATAGTTTGCAGAAAGCCAAATAAGCTTGAAGCTAAGCCCAGGACACTAGGAACTCAAAATAACAGCTGAACTTCAAATTAATCTAAGAGAGAGACTCATTGTAACAATATTCTTTTCAGTTTTTCTGCTGTATTCGCTTTTTGTTTTGGGGTTTTTGAAGGAATTAAGATCTAAGAGAAATTTTTTGAACTCTAAGAGTTCAGGTTTTGATTTTTTGGATTTGAAATTTGATTATTTTGATTTTTCAACTTGAAGAGGGCTTTTGGAGGGGGGGGGGGGGATTTTTAGATATGAACTTGCTGGGGGATTTTTAGGTGTTGAAAAACTTGTTCAAGAAGGCTGGGGTACTGCCTTTTATAGGCAGAGAATCAGGGGAAGCTTATAGATTTCACTCACCCCTTTTCCCCATCTTTTATTTTCAGTTTTTATTCATTAGTCCATAAAATTTTTGCTTGTTACCCAAGTTACTGCACTTAATCTGCTGAATTTCTAATTAAACCCTCCTTTAAAAGGTTTTAGGAGATTCCAACATTGTTTCCTATACTACCACTTGTTCTTACTCTAAAATTACTAAAACTAGCCTAGCCCCATTTTTTACCCTAGTTAAATTTAACTATGGTTAATCAAAGACTTTGAGCTCAGTTATATCCAAACAACTGAATTAATAAATTCTAACTAATAGAGAGCAAGGAATTACTGATCACAACAAACACTAATAACTAAAATCTGATATTAACTAACAGGATTGACTAAAGCAAAATCAATTAAAAGAAATTAAAGCCTATATTAATAGAAAATAGACACTGAATTGAAACATATGTCAAAACATATTCGAACAAAAAGTTAAACTAATATAAAAAAATCACTAAAGCAGGATTAATCAAAATGAGAACCTACTAATTTTGGCTAAAACAAATGCTAAGAACAGGATTGAAATAAGAAAGGACAAATGAAATAAATACCTTAGTTAATCAAAATGGGATTTTTGCCATATTTTGCAAAATTCGGACTGAAACTGTCCTTAATCGCATGTTTCTATGAGAAACACAAGATTAAGGACTATTACAGTCCAAAATCGAACGAACCCCGGAATATTGAAAACTTAGGACTTTGGGTCAATCTTTGATCTGAAATTCGAGAAGATCTGATAATATTTGAGTGTTATAGGCTATAGATTCGTAAAGAGGGAGATGAGGAGGCTATGTGGTGTAAATTTGGGACCATTTGGTGGTGACGTCGATAGGTGGTGGAGGTGGCATCAATGTTTTTGAATATTCGAAGAGCTAGGCTAGGAGTTGAAGGAAAAAGTTTGGGGCACTGGAAAGAGGAGGGGGCGAGGATTCGAGGGTGTAAATTTGGGCGAGTTTGGAGACCGGCCGCCACTGTGAGGCAATTTCTGGCGGCGGCATAAGGCGGAGCCGGTGGCGTTACGTTTCTAATAATGGGAGTGGGAGAGACGACGGATTGGGGGTAGGGAGGCTCCGACCATTTTATATCAAATGACCAATAGTTCCGAGCCGTTGGATCTAGTATCCTCGATGGCTGAGATCAAAGCAATACTAAGACGACGTTGTTTTGGTCGTGGGGAATGCTGGACCAAGTTGGGGTGATCTGGGCTGGGTTGGAACGTGTCTTTGTTTGGGCTGTAAATAAATCTGGCCCAAATATTACACAAGCCAGCCCTTTTTTTTGAATGTTTTAAATTCTTTTTCTTTTCATTTTCTTTTATTTATTTCTTGTTTCAACTTTTAAAAATCAACCTAAAATTAAACCTAAAAATTAATTCAACCTTCCTAATTAAACTACAATTTAAACTTATATCAATTTAAAGGAAATTAATAAACCTAAAACTTAAATTAAAATCAAACCAAACAAATCAAAATTTCTTTATGATTTTTATATATTGTAAAAGCCTAATTACTAATTATTCTGAAAAACAATTTAAAAATTAAATCCAAAATGCGAATGTAGTTTTTTATATTTTTATGACTTATCATGCACGCACAAATAAAAATACACACAAAAATATGCAATTAAGTCCTAAAAATTAAATAATAACAGAAAAACATAATTCTAAGAGTTCTATAGGAGTAATTTAAAAGAGGCAAAAATCACATGCTGACATGGTCAGTGGCTGTTCTTGGTTGATCGAGGATTTCGTTGGAGGGAGCTGGGTGTTGGAATGGTGGACTTCGCCGCATTTTCGGCGAGCTTGGTAATGCGGCTGATGCTTTGGCGGAGATGGTCGTTCTAGGTTGAAGAAGGAGAAGATGAAGGGTGCTATTTGGTTCGCCAGTGATCGGGTCAGGGATGGTTGCTGCTAGCGCTGGTTCTTTCTAAGGTTTTTGGTCCATTGAAAGGTTTTCCAGGCGTAGATGGGGTTGGGGTAAAGTGAAAACGATGAAGTTCAAGGGTAGGGGTTTTGTGTGTTCAGCAATTGATCTGTGTTCCCCCCTTTTAGTTGCTCTAGGTTTTTTTTGTTTTTTGAAGAAGATAGATCTCCTCCCGTTTGTCTAGGTTCCAACGGCTGAAGCTCTTTGGGTCTAGGAAATTAGGTCTAAGTCTAGGGTTTTGGGGTATTGGGCTTGGGTTATTATGGGCTAGGTCTGAAAATTAAGCCTAAAAATGGGTTGTTTGAGCCAAAATTTTATTCTTTCTCCGTGAAAGACACTAAAATATGACCTCATTTACTAATTAATGTTATTTAAGTAAAATAACTTTTCAAATAATACTAATCATTAAAACAAACCTATTTTTTTGGTATTTTCTAATATCATATAAAAATAAAAATAAGGTACTATCTTTTGTATTGTTTTCTATTTTTACGAAAGGTATATAAACTAAAAACAACTAAAAAGAATAAATATTTTTGTAATTTTTATATTATGAAAAATAGAGTAAAAGGGGCAAAACTAGTTAAGATAACTATATTAGATCTAAACAAAATATTTAAACATAGAAATATGTAAAATCTTCGGGAGGATTAAAAATCACATGTCTATAGCTGCCCCTCTTTGACTGGAAACACAAAGTATTTTCAGATAAAGAATGACTAGACAAGTTTTTTGACCCGACTCTTATTTAGGGAGACCAAAATTAAAAGGAAGGAGAATGTGACCAAGCCCTAGTATCTGAGCTGCCAACATATCCTTGTCTATAAAGGAATCAGACCACGTGTAGTTCAGAAGTAGGAAGAGTGACGAAGTTTACCGAGGTAAAGAGCCAATCGAGGTGCCATTCCATTAAGAATTCGGTCTGCGGTCCTGTTATTATTTCAAAAATCAAAAAAAATTATTTAGCCAATCCTGTCAACTACGCGTTACAAGATTTCTATCCACAAATCTTTTGAAGTTTGATCTTGAGTCTTGAATAGTTTTTCATGTAGACTTTAGATTTGAACCTTGGCGCTTGTTAGCTGTAGGTACTAGCTCGTTCTTCTTTAGCTTTTCAGATCAAGACCGGACATGTAGTGCTTGTGACGTTAACCACGTCTTGAGCAGCTCACATCTTTCATCTACTTCTGCATTTGGATTCACTTCCCTCTTTTCTTTTTCTTTTTATTTCTCTTTCTTGGATTGAAAATTCTTCTATGGTTATCTGGGACTGTTGACCCGCATTCTTGCTGCGAACTTTTGCTACTTTTAACTTGAACTGGATTTTGAAATGACTTCCCTTGTTCTCCAGGTGGGTGCCTCCAATGAAAACAACAAAAAAACAAAAATTTCTGCCCCAGTTTGTACTAGGAAGATTTGAGAGTTTTCAGTAGTACTGTAAACCACTTGTTATTGATGTAATGATGAGAGTAAACTAAAGACTCGACTAGGATGTACATTTCTTGTGCGTAAAACCAAGAAATTTTGAGTAGCAAATATGTTTGCTAAGAACAAAAACTGAATGACCCAGTTCAGGAAGTGCATCTCCTACGGGTGGAACTTGAATGAACCAAACTAGGAAGTGCATCTCTTAGAAGAGGAATCTCAAGTGCGTCTCTTAAAAGAACATATAATCTGAAATACCCAGGCTAGGAAGTGCATCTCCTATGGGTGAAACTTTAATGACTCAAACTCGGAAGTGTCTATCCCATGAATGAACTCTCAATTTATGACGTTCGTATCCTAAAATAAAAAAAATAACCCGAAAAATTCAGACTAGGAAGTGTGTCTCCTAGGGGCGAAACTTTAATGGTTCATCTAGGATGCGAGTCTCCTGTGGGTGGAATATCGATTTAGAAAGTGCATCTCCTGAAAGTGTATCCTGAAAGACCTAGACTAGAAAGTGCGTCTCCTAGGGGTGAAATCTCAATGTAGGAAGTGCGTCTTCTAAAACAAATATAACCTGAAATACCCAGACTAGGAAGTGAGTCTCGTATGGGTGAAACTTCAATGAATTAAGCTAGGAAATGCATCTCCTATGAATGAACTTAAATGAACCAAATAGGAAGTGTGTCTCCTATTGGTAAAATCTTAATTTAGGAAGTGCGTCTCCTACGAATGAACTCTCAATTTAGGAAGTACGTCTTTTACAAGTGTATCCTGAAAGACCCAGACTAGGAAGTGCTTCTCCTAGGGGTGAAACTTCAATTTAGGAAGTGTGTCTCCTAAACAAAATATAACTTGAAAGACCTAGACTAGGAAGTGCGTCTCCTAGGGATGAAATATCAATGACTCAAACTAAGAAGTATGCCTCCTAGGAATGGACTTCGATGAATCAAATAGGAAGTGTGTCTCCTAGTGGTAACATCTCAATTTAGAAAGTACGTCTCCTACTACAAAATATAACTTGAAAAACTTAGACTAGGAAGTGTGTTTCCTCGGGGTAAAACCTCAATGACTCAAACTCATATAATCCAAACTAGGAAGTGCATCTCCTAGGGGTAAAATCTCAATTTAGGAAGTGCTTCTTCTACAAAAAAATATAACTTGAAAACCCCGACTAGGAAGTGTTTCTCCTAGGGGTGATGCGTGATCTTCTCAATAGCCTTTGTGTAAGCAAAACTGGGGCATTAAACCTGAAAAATTCAAGCTTCCGAGCTTTGATATAAACATAGCTTTCATCCCTATTTTAGACAAAGAAAACTTGTGAGATTAAACATGGTGGTTGGTTTGTGGCCTTGACTTTAAGGCTTTTTTTCCTTCACTTGATATGATAACTTTGATTTCAAGTTGAAAGATATTGCTTATTTATTGACTAACCACTTTCTCTATCACCCTTATCATAGAAAATACTTCTAATTCATTCAAACTCAATACCTTATATCTGCATTTTGCTCATGATTTGAAATTTACCGAACCTTTGCATTTCTCATGAATCCCAAAGTACGTTGATTATTATCAACTCAGTGCGCTTGCTGTTATTTTCCTGACGTATGCCACTGGCCTTGGGCTTGAGGCCTATCACTCCTTCACTTGCCATGATAACTTTGACTTCCACTTGGAAGAACTTTCTTGTTATTGGTTAATCACTTTCTCTATCAACCTTATCACAGAAAATACCTTTGATCTGTTCAAACTCAATACCATCTACCAATTGCATTTTGCTCGTGAATTTACATTTACCGAACCTTTGTATTTTACATGAATTCTAAAGCATGTTGATTGTTACCGACGTAGTGCACATACTGTTCTTTCCTTACTTATGCCACTTTGATGTACAAGACATATTCCATTTTATGAAATTGGAAAGCTGGTAGAAAATCTTAAAGTCATTTCTCACCTGTTTTTACCTAATAGACTCAAGAAGGGGAAGTAAACAAGACAAAAGAAATAGAGTAAGGAACATTGGAAAGAGATGAGACCTAACAAGAAAAATACAAAGAAGAAACTTATCAGATGTGGACACCAACTCTAATGACCATGACGTGCACTTTTTGATTAAGCGGCCTAATCTGTCTTGCAAATCTAATGTTCAACTCTTTTTGTGCCACTTCGTCGCGAAACTGGGCTTCAATGCTCCGATTATCCTATGTGATTCATGATTCTTATTCAACTTGTAGTGCCCGAAGGGTTTCCATCATCAAGCCTCTCTCATTTTGTTCTTTCTCTCAATTTACTGTCTCTTTATAGTGCCTGCAAAGTTTTTCACCGATAAGACTCTCTCATTTTGTTCTTTTTCTTTTTATTTCTTCTTATTTAGTAGATGACAAGGCATTATCCATGGTAAAAATATCATATACTCTTGGCATGTCTAAACTCAACGCTCTCAGATATTATCTGGGAACTCTTTTTTGGATGTAATGTGGCTTTTGGACAGGGTTAGAAAGAAAGGATATTAATAAGGCTCAAAATAACTAAGATACTAGGGTTAATTTATTTACAACTTTTGGAATCCATTTCAAAACTTTACCCCAATTTCTAAAACAAGCGAATTTGATGCTAAGGAAAATCACCCCACTCTTAACTTCGTGGGATTATGAAATATTTTATTTGGTGTGACCGAAGCTTAAGGCTTCCTATGTATCTTGTGGTGACAAAAATCAGGTCGAACGTAGTTCACATCACTACTATTTCTTACTATTTTCCTTTTTCTTTTTTTTCTTTTTCCTTTTTAAATGAAATTTCTAAAATAAACCTATGGGGACATGAACCTTTTTTTTTTCTTGACTCTAACTTGATCCCTAAAGAGGGGATGTCAAAGAAATAAGCACAGACTCAAAGGGTACCAAAGTGTATAACGTGTTTGGATAGCTAAAAGAGGGCCTCCCAATCTCTAAGAATACCAAGTATAACATATGCAACTTGAGGTTGAAAAATGAAGATCATGCATGGCATTTCTTTTGCAACATCGACATTGGTATCACATATATGCCTTCCACCTTTCTTTAGCGCCTTGTCAAGTAAAGAACTCTCGTGGGGTAATTTCTTCTTCACATGGATACCCTCCGTCGATTCATAGCAAACTCTTTGGCTTCATCTTGTTACTTGAAGTGCACTTCAAGTCAAAACTGCCCGCTTCAATTTGTCTGGGATACACTCTCCTTTAACGCATTCTTGTCATCATATTAATTTCCCAAATTATCTGCCCTAGTTTCACACAGTTCGGGCTTTAAATGATCTTAAAATGTCCAAATATGTACTTATTTCCCTCAAATGTCCCTATCATCTTCAAAATTGCTTCATTGCTTCATGACTAAACTAACTTTTAAGACCTAACCTAGAATTATGTGTGCATGTCATGTCACTATAATCAACAGAAAAAGAACTATAAAAGGAAAAGAGGACTATACAAAAAAATGGTTAGAAATAACAGAAAATAGAAAATTGCATTAGATAGACGGTGAAAGGGTTTGAACAACAAAACAAGCAAACTAAACTAGGGTTACAACCCTGGAGCAAACCTAGATAACACTAAACGAGATACTACGATTGAACAAACTAGACAAACTAAAAAGGATAGAAGGGTTTGAGTCACAAGACAATATCCGGATTGCAACTCTAAAATAACCCGGACAACAGATATGACAACAAATAAACCCCCAAGATTCCTCCCCGACTACCCAAGAAAGGTGCGTCTTTCCAATTACCAAGCTCGGCATCTTAGCCGATGAGTTTCACATCAATATTATCAAGACCATTACTAGTTTCAATATAATTAACTTCAGCCAGAAAGTTTCCAAGAAGATTCTCATACTCCCTGTGACCACGCATCATCCTCACAAAGTATACGTCATCGTATGCAGGTAAAGGATTCTGTGTGTCACTATCCTTGATTACAACTATCTTTTCTTGAATCATTCTTTCTATGTCCCTTTTCAAAGAATTACAATCTTCTATGCTATATCCTTAGACATTAGAGTGGTACATGCATCATACAGTAGGATCAAAACCTTTTGCATATGGGTTCGGAGTATAGCCGAGGAGCGGCTCAATCAGGCCAGAATTTTTTAACTTTTCAAACAAGCTTGTGTAGGATTCTCCGATTGGCATGAAACTATTTCTTTGCCTTTGTTCCCCTCCATGCCCCAGTTTTTTAGGGTTGTTGGATGGTCGAAAATGTTGTGAAGGCAAAAGTTCATTATGCAGTGTTGCCGCTTGCCGTGAGGAATGACCTAGTGGTTGGACAGATGACCTAACATTGTTCGGAGGATAATAATGGGGTCAATTATGTGGAGCTTGGGGATATTGCAGGAATGCTCACTGGATCCTGTAGTTGGCGGGGCTCAGCAACATATTTTTAATCAATCGGGGAACTGACCCGAGCAACTTGTTCATTCCATTTGAGCCAAAACTCCCTAAAACTTCCCTCAGGTTTCTTTTCTCTTTGAGATAGGGAGGATCGATTTGGAATAATGTCTACATTGTAATGATAGTGCTGGACAAAATCTTGAGCCATGTCACCCCATGCATGCCGCTTACTGATGTTAGAAACTACGCTTTACGCTAGAGGGGGGGTGAATAGCGTATTAATAAAATTTAACGTTTTCTTGCGGAATTTAAACTTTGCAGGAAGTAAAATAAATGCAGAAAAATAAACTTACACAAAGATGTATACTGGTTGGCCACCAACGTGGTTAGTCCAGTCCCCGAGAGACTCTCTCGAGATTTTTCACTATCTTGTTAAGCTTACGGGTGCTCAACAAACCGTTACACACTTGAGGACACAAGCCTCAAACAGTTGCTCGGAGATCGCAATCTCAAAGACTTCACCCAAGGAAACGCAAGTTCCTTGAAACAGGAGAATCGCAATTCTCTTACAAGTATATCAAATACTTGGACACTCACTTAACTAAAGTACTCCTTATTGAGTAGATATGAGTAAAAGAATATGTTCAAGATCACAACAACTTTAAGCAATAATATGGCTCTCAAAAGCTTTATGAAATGAGTAGAAAATGAAGAACAATTGAATGAAAGCTTATAGCAATGTAATGATCAGTTTGTGTATGTTGTTGTTGTTAAAACACTGAAGTGAAGCTGTATTTATAGTTGAAAAACTTGGCATTACCGTTGCCTAATTGCCAATTAAGAATTGCTGAAATTACTCAGTGATAATCGATGATTAAGACCACATAATCGATTATCTGCCAGTCAGTTTAAAAATCAATCCCAGATTTAACGCTTCACAATCGATTATACATAATCTATAATCGATTACTGGCAATATTCAAAAACAGATAATCGATTACACCAAATCCATAATCGATTACTTTGGCAACGTTCTAAAAATCATTTCCGGATTTTAAGCAAAACATCGATTATATAAAATCTATAATTGATTACTTCAGCAACGTTCTAAAAATCATTTCCAGATTTTAAGCAAAACATCGATTATATGAAATCTATAATCGATTACCTTATGGTATTTGAAAATCATTTGACAACGGTCAGCTTCAACAATCGATTGTCCTTTGCAACAATCGATTACTTGTTATTTTCTGAAAATCATAAAACTTACTGTCTCAGTGATAATCGATTATCTAAAGACATAATCGATTACTTGTTATTTTCTGAAAATCATAAAACTTACTTTCTCAGTGATAATCGATTATCTAAAGACATAATCGATTACTTAATTAAATTTAAAATCACTGGAAGACACTGTCTCAACATAATCGATCACCATTAGTTCATAATCGATTATTTTGAGTATTGAAAAACTTTACCTCAACAACAATCGATTGGCATTTGATCACAATCGATTATCATGCAGATTTGGAAAAACCTGATGTTCACTGTCTTACTCACAATCGATTACCATTAATTCATAATCGATTGTCATGCAGTCTTGGCTCAGAAACAATCGATTATCATAAGTTCATAATCGATTATTTTAGCCCAGATTTTTGAGGCATGTTTAGAAAACATTTTGTCTAATGTCAATATGCATGATTTAAAATCTTTTTTTGACACAGAATTAAATATGCATGATTTTGGAAAATTGTGTTATGAGAGAGGCCATACTATGAGTCAAGTTATAGGATCGAGATTACAGTTTAGAACAACTCAATAACAATTAAAAGCTATATCTTAAACTTCAATCTTATTCGCAACCATTGTGCGCTTGTACTTGAATTCCGTCATATATCAATTTTTGCTTCGTTTGTCATTCATCAAAACCTACAAAAGAGTACACGTTTAGTATATTGCATTGAGAACGTGTTTCTAATAATTTCCCCCTTTTTGATAATGGCAAACATTAAGCGGGATATGCAATTAAGGCAAAAGATATTGACAATTCAAGACAAGTAACAATTATGCAATTCCGTTCTTGTTCCCCCTCAATTTAAGAGTTCCCCCTCAATTTTAGCTTATAAGCAATCAATGAATTAAGAGGTGGTGCATACCCGATATCCCGTTTTCTTCCCCCTTTTGCCATTAGCAAAAAAATAAGGAAAGATGCAAAAAGATGAAATAAACACGGTTTATTTATTGGAAAGAAAAACAAGGGTACATCAATGGGAACAACAAACACAAAACACAGAAAAATTTATTCATTTCCGTCGTTGTCCGCCTCGTTATCCGGCGCTGCTTCAAAAGGAACGAGAGCTGCATATGGATAATTGACATGGTCAAAGTATCCATGGATCTCATGAGTGAGTTGAGCAAGCTGGTCGAATATGGTTTGGAGAGTAGGCTCTTGGGACGAACGAGCACGACGGGGTGGACGACTTGAAGACTGAGTTGGAGCATGATCACCATCATGATGGAAAGAAGACTCCGAGATTTCCCAAATTTTGGTACTCCTTTTGAGAGGACCATTTTCCGTGACAAATCCGGATGCTTCAAGGAAGTTCATAATGAGGAGGGCATAAGGAAGAGGCATGTCATCACCGATGGCATCGAGCATATGAATTTTGATGAGCCGACACCAATTTATTTTGGCTCCGGTGACAATGGCATGCAGAAGTTTGGTATCCTCCTGGGAGATGGTGGTGTGATTGTGTCGTCTAGGCTTGAGGACTCGGGTGATGAAGTAGAGAATCAACCGGTAGTTTGGATCCATTCCCGTTATGGTAGGATGACGGGTAGAGATAGATGGATCATAGGAAGTTATACCGGCTTGGTGGAGAAGGGTGGTTTCATCAAAGAGAGCCCCGGCCTTATCAATATACCGGTAAAGGTCTTCACCTTCATTTGGAAGGCGGGCAATGGTGAGGAGATTCTCTTCAGAGAGAAGAATTTGAACCCTATTAATGGAGGTGACAAGTTCGCCATCTTCATCTTTACGGAGGTTTGAGTAAAAAGCTTGAACGAGAGTTGTGTTTATGTGAGGATGAGTGAGAAGCAAGAAGTCATATAGTTGACACTCCTTTAACATATTTGCGGCAGGGGTAAAAGGTTCAAGGAGTTTACTATTTGAGAACCGAGGAGGAAGAATGGTGCGTTTCTCAAATTTTGAGAGGAACCGTGTGAGTTCATTTTCATTTTCAAAGAACAAGACGGAACCGTCTTGGTATGGAAAATTTAAAGGAGGAGGGGCGGTTGAGGCAGATGCGCCATGTTTGGATCGGGAACGTTTTGAAGATCGTCCAGACATGTTAGGAGAGGGACTGCTGGAATTTTGCAAAGAAAATAGAAGAGATTTAGCTTTTGAATACTAGAGATAGTGCTTGAGTGAGTGAATATGAGCTCTTATGATGCCTATTTATAGAGGAAAGGATTATCAAGCATTGAATGGAGACATTTGCTGAGATTTTGGTTTAGGAGCAGTCAGAAAACAGTGAGAATTAAAATTACTGACCGTTAGATAATCGATTATTGAACTGAAATAATCAATTGTTTTTACTGTTTGATTGAGATTTTGAATCTGACAAATCGATTCTTGAGTCAAACGGTAAAAAAATTTGAATGAAATAATCGATTGTTAAATTTTGATAATCGATTATGGAGCATTTAAGACCTGACAGGAATCGATTGAGGAGCCAAACGGTAACAAAAATTAATATGAAGTAATCGATTGTCAATTCTTGGTAATCGATTATTTAGGGAACTAACTTGATACAGTGAACTTGGAGAATATCAGAATTTATCAAATAATCGATTGTATGAAAAAATAATCGATTGTTGTAGAAAGCATTGCTGAATGACTGAGGCGGAAATCGATTATGCAATTTAGGAAGTGAAAAAAATTAAACACAGATGCATAATATTAATAATCAGTCATAAACAATCGATTATTGATACTGATAATCGATGTACTGCACAGAAAATAATCGATTAGTGACTTGAAATAGTCGATTATTTTGTGCTAACACTTCATAATTCCCCCTACCTTTGGGGTGGTACCTGCAAAATAGATTTAAACGTCTCCGACGCTCAAGTTAGTAATTTATAGAGAAATTAATAAATAGCACTAGTGTTAACATGTAATGCCGTGAACTCTTAAGAATTGTGTCCTAGAGTGTTCTTAAGAGAGTTTCGGGTACTTACCTTTTCTCCAACATCACCAATTACCTGTTCGAGAGGATGATCCTTGATCGTTCTCCACTCGTTAGGCGTATTTATTCCTTTTTCTACTTGTGGCGCTTCTTCCGTTGGTTGTTCCTCAATTTCATTTTTGTTTTCCTTTGAAGGTTCTTCTTGGATTTTATCTTTCAAGCTGTCCAAGATACCTGCAAGAACAAAACCGGATTCCTTTCTCGCCAGGCGAGTATTATCTTCGGAAAACACAACATGAGGGGATTCCTCCACAATTTGGGTTCTTTTGTTAAAGACCCTATATGCTTTGCTACGTGAGGAATAACCAATGAAAATACCTTCATCCGATTTAGCATCAAACTTACCCAATTGGTCCTTGCCATTATTATGAACAAAACATTTACAACCAAAAACACGTAAATGAGAAATGTTGGGTTTTCTACCCTTATAAAGTTCATATGGGGTTTTCATGAGTATCGGCCGAATTGCTACTCTATTTAAAACATAGCAAGCGGTACTCACGGCGTCCGCCCAAAAATATTTGGGAATCTTAGCTTCGTCGAGCATGGTTCTTGCCATCTCTTTGAGACACCTATTTTTCCTTTCCACCACCCCATTTTGTTGTGGTGTCCGTGGAGCGGAAAAGGTGTGTTCGATTCCGAGTTCGTCACAAAAATCCGCAAAGAGATTGTGATCAAACTCTCCCCCATGATCATTTCTAATCGAAGTGACGGTCGATTCCTTTTCGTTTTGAACACGCTTAAGGAAATACTTGAAATTTTGAAAAGCATCACTTTTATTTGCAAGAAATAGAGTCCAAGTAAATCTAGAAAAGTCATCAACAATTACAAAAACATATTTATTTTTACCAAGACTTTCAATGCGAGATGGACCAAATAAATCCATGTGAAGTAATTGCAAATGTCTAGATGTTGAAACAATATTCTTGGATTTAAAAGATGCTTTGGTTTGCTTCCCTTTTTGACAAGAATCGCAAATAGAATCATTTTCAAACTTTAAACTGGGAAGACCAACTACTAAGTTTTGAGAAAGAAGCTTGTTCAAAAGATGCATGTTCATGTGTGCTACTCTACGATGCCATAGCCAAGAGTTATCCTCTTTGCTTATTAAACAATCAACATATTCGGGTGAGGAGTTTGCAAGATCAACCATATAGATATTATCAATTCTAAAACCACGAAGTATGATCTTGAAATCACTACGTCTAAATACAAGACATTCATCCGAATCAAATAGAGCAAGATTTCCCTTGTCACATAATTGGCTTATGCTCAAGAGATTATGCTTCAAACCTTTCACAAGCAGTATATGTTTAATAGAGGAGTTTTCGTCCTTACCGACCGAACCAATGCCGATGATTTTTCCTTTATTGTTATCACCAAATATGACACTTCCTCCTTCTTTGTGCTCTAGTTGAAGGAATTTGGATTCATCTCCCGTCATGTGTTTGGAGCATCCACTATCAAGGTACCATAGTACACTTGATCCCTTCAAGCACACCTACAAAACAAATTAATGTTCTTTAGGTACCCATGCCATCTTGGGTCCTTGAGGGTTAGGCATGTTATAATGATGCAATTGATTTATATGTCTGTGACGAGTAAAGCAAGCGGGAGCAATATGACCAATACGTCTACAATAATGACAAGTCACGTTGGGATTATGCATTTTTCTAGGTACATAGTAACTAGATGAATGAAGGTTGCTTACTTTACTTTGAACACCAATGTTTCTCCTATTATGAGCTCTAGGAGGTTCACAAGTTTGTCTAAAATATGCATCATTTCTAGAATATCTATTTCTAGGTGGAGGGTCATTTCTTGGTCTTCTAAATTGTTCAAGGTTTGGCCTAAAATATGCATCATTTCTAGGTCTTCTAGCATTTTCACTATTTGGTCTAACATGCAAGTTATTTCTAGGATTTCTACTTCTAGGATAAGCATTTTGGTTATTAGTCCTAGGTTGAGCTCTAGGTTGTTGTGGTTTAGCACCAACCTTTTCTTCATTCTTGAATCCTATTCCATGTTTAGTTGATTTTAGATTAACAAGCACATCATTCAAGTTTTTATGCGAAGAATTAAACTTATCTAATGTGCCTTTAAGTCTAGCTACTTCATTCTTAAGAAGCACACAAGAAGAACAGTTTCTAGTAGAACCTTCAGGTTTATCAGCACTTCTTTTTCCATAAAACTTGTTTTCCTCTTTTAGCTTCTCATTTTCGAAAACCAGTTTTTCTAATTCTTTTTCTTTTAATGAAAGCTGTGTTTGAAAATCTTTTTCTTTCAGAGAAGCGCTTTCTTTAACACTTTTGACTGTTTTTGAAGCTTTGATAAATTCAGCATATAGTTCATCAAAAGCATTTCTCATTTCATCAAGAGTAAAGAAATTTTGAGAAGAGATTTGACTTACCTCGTCTTTGCCGTCTTCTTGAGCCATGAGACATAAATTTGCTGCTTCATCGTCTTCTTCTTCGCTTGCTTCATCTCCGGAATCTCCTCCCCAAGAGATGTATGCACGTTGCTTTTTGAAGGGTTTCTTCTCCTTTTTGATGTTAGGGCAATTTGATTTTATGTGCCCGGTTTCTCCGCATTCATAGCATTTTAGTTGATCACCTTGCTTTTTGTTCTTGCGTTCATACTCTTTGCGCATGAAATTTTGAAACCTTTTGATAACGAGTCCAAACTCGTTGTCACCTTCCTCATCAATTTGTGGTTGGCTAGCCTTTAGAGCAATCCTTTGCCTTCTTTGATCATCAACAACCGGGTTAAGTATAGTTGATTCATAGATTTTGAGATTACCTCTTAATGCGTCAATTGTGACATTTGTGATGCCAATGGATTCTTGGATTGCATCGGCCTTTGATCGCCATGCCGGAGTGAGACTTCTGAGGATCTTCCGGACAAGTTCTCTATCCGTAAACGTCTTTTTGAGGGCGTGTAGATCATTCACGATCATTGAGAATCGCTCAAACATTTCGTCTACTTTTTCTCCTTCCTTCATGTGGAATAGTTCATAAGAGTGAGTTAAGAAATCAATTTTAGCTTCTCGTACCTGGTCGGTTCCTTCGTATGTCACTTCAAGCTTATCCCACATTTCTTTTGCTGTTTTGCAACATGATATCTTCCTGTAGTCGTTAGCATTAAC
This sequence comes from Nicotiana benthamiana, assembly GCA_034376525.1. Classification (NCBI taxonomy): domain Eukaryota; kingdom Viridiplantae; phylum Streptophyta; class Magnoliopsida; order Solanales; family Solanaceae; genus Nicotiana; species Nicotiana benthamiana. Next base: position 74,248,756 of record CM067338.1, on the reverse strand, counting down.
AGCACAATATAATAAATTTATAGCTTTGGCATTATTTTGAACCTTACGAATATCCTCCGCGGTATATTCTTCTTCGGTCTTTGGAACCCATTCGTCTTCCACCTTCTTGGTTGGAATTTGGTTTCCATTGGTGAATACTTTCCACAAATGAAAGCTATTTGATTGCACAAAGATTTGCATCCTCTCCTTCCAGTATGAGTAATTTGTGCCGTTGAATAGAGGAGGTCGTGTAGAGCATTGTCCTTCTTCAATTCCTGCAAAAGAGTCAAGAGTAGAAGCCATGGATGGTTCTCTCAAACGGTTAAGTTTTCAGAGAGTTGGGCTCTGATACCAATTGTTAGAAACTACGCTTTACGCTAGAGGGGGGGGTGAATAGCGTATTAATAAAATTTAGCGTTTTCTTGCGGAATTTAAACTTTGCAGGAAGTAAAATAAATGCAGAAAAATAAACTTACACAAAGATGTATACTGGTTGGCCACCAACGTGGTTAGTCCAGTCCCCGAGAGACTCTCTCGAGATTTTTCACTATCTTGTTAAGCTTACGGGTGCTCAACAAACCGTTACACACTTGAGGACACAAGCCTCAAACAGTTGCTCGGAGATCGCAATCTCAAAGACTTCACCCAAGGAAACGCAAGTTCCTTGAAACAAGAGAATCGCAATTCTCTTACAAGTATATCAAATACTTGGACACTCACTTAACTAAAGTACTCCTTATTGAGTAGATATGAGTAAAAGAATATGTTCAAGATCACAACAACTTTAAGCAATAATATGGCTCTCAAAAGCTTTATGAAATGAGTAGAAAATGAAGAACAATTGAATGAAAGCTTATAGCAATGTAATGATCAGTTTGTGTATGTTGTTGTTGTTAAAACACTGAAGTGAAGCTGTATTTATAGTTGAAAAACTTGGCATTACCGTTGCCTAATTGCCAATTAAGAATTGCTGAAATTACTCAGTGATAATCGATGATTAAGACCACATAATCGATTATCTGCCAGTCAGTTTAAAAATCAATCCCAGATTTAACGCTTCACAATCGATTATACATAATCTATAATCAATTACTGGCAATATTCAAAAACAGATAATCGATTACACCAAATCCATAATCAATTACTTTGGCAACGTTCTAAAAATCATTTCCGGATTTTAAGCAAAACATCGATTATATAAAATCTATAATTGATTACTTCAGCAACATTCTAAAAATCATTTCCAGATTTTAAGCAAAACATCGATTATATGAAATCTATAATCGATTACCTTATGGTATTTGAAAATCATTTGACAACGGTCAGCTTCAACAATCGATTGTCCTTTGCAACAATCGATTACTTGTTATTTTCTGAAAATCATAAAACTTACTGTCTCAGTGATAATCGATTATCTAAAGACATAATCGATTACTTGTTATTTTCTGAAAATCATAAAACTTACTGTCTCAGTGATAATCGATTATCTAAAGACATAATCGATTACTTAATTAAATTTAAAATCACTGGAAGACACTGTCTCAACATAATCGATCACCATTAGTTCATAATCGATTATTTTGAGTATTGAAAAACTTTACCTCAACAACAATCGATTGGCATTTGATCACAATCGATTATCATGCAGATTTGGAAAAACCTGATGTTCACTGTCTTACTCACAATCGATTACCATTAATTCATAATCGATTGTCATGCAGTCTTGGCTCAGAAACAATCGATTATCATAAGTTCATAATCGATTATTTTAGCCCAGATTTTTGAGGCATGTTTAGAAAACATTTTGTCTAATGTCAATATGCATGATTTAAAATCTTTTTTTGACACAGAATTAAATATGCATGATTTTGGGAAATTGTTTTATGAGAGAGGCCATACTATGAGTCAAGTTATAGGATCGAGATTACAGTTTAGAACAACTCAATAACAATTAAAAGCTATATCTTGAACTTCAATCTTATTCGCAACCATTGTGCGCTTGTACTTGAATTCCGTCATATATCAATTTTTGCTTCGTTTGTCATTCATCAAAACCTACAAAAGAGTACACGTTTAGTATATTGCATTGAGAACGTGTTTCTAACAACTGATATCTTGACGAGTATACCACTCCAAGGCTTCCCCACTCAAACTCTGTCTAAAATACGCCATCAACAATTTGTCTTTCCCGCTGGAGCTTCTCATCTTACTGTAGTAGCCTCTCAAATAGGCAACGAGATCTCCATGTCCGTCATAGAAATCAAACTTTGGCATCTTAAACCCAATAGGCAGTTGGATGTTAGGAAACAAACATAAGTCTTTGTAAGACACGCTTATCTTGCTCCATATCCCTTGCATGTGTCTTAAAGACTGCTCTAAGATTTTCACCTTCTTGGATATCTCATGTTGCTCCATTGTCTTAACATGCTTTTCAGTTTCACCGGGAGGCTTAAAATGGGGAGCGTGAGAGTATGGAACCGAGACCATGAAAGTTGGTTTTGGAAAAAAGTGTTGGGCATCGAGGATCTTGAATACAGTTTCGCTAGAGGATCGAGAAAAGGTAGTTGGTGGATGAGCTACAAAAACATGAGTGGTCAAAGGAGCGGGACACGAGGTGGTTTAGGGGGGTGGAGTGTGATAAGGTTGTGGAAAGATATCCTGGACTTGCGACAGTGGCGGAATGGCGACAAGGCTTTCAGTGTAGTTAGTGGGAACTGATGGTGGAGGACGCTCACTAATCCAGGCTTGGTATATTTTGTCCATTCGTTCTTTCAACCTTATGACCTCTTCTTTCAACTCAGATTCAGATTCAACAATTCCCTTAGATGGATCAATAACCCCTATGTCCAAGTCTTTGCTAGCCATGGCTACCTTGATCTTTGACCTTGTGTTGTATGGATGAGTTACTTAAGAACCACAAACTATCCACCCTTCTGCTCAATGAAGATAACAAAAGGGAACAAAATGAGATCATCATGTTAGTGTTAGGGTATTTAAAAGCTAAAAATATCTCATTGTGTGCAATGCCTCTAGCAACAATTAACAGTTCAAGAATAACTTCGAGGGTCATAAGTTCACTCGGCATCATCCCAATTTTGTTCATTTCAATCGTCTCTTTTTTTCTTTTCTAGCACTTCTTGGCTTGCTCATTTCCTTCCTTTTTTTTTTCTTCTAATTATCACTCTTTTCTTTCCTCTCATTTCTCACATCCCGTAATTCCACCTCTTTTTTTTTCATTTCCTTCTTCTTTCCTTTTTCTTTTAATAAAATAAATTTAAAAAATGATTTAATCGAACCCTATGTAGGTTTCCTAAATATAATTATGCCGCATGAATCAGATCTTTGCATAGCTCGGGAAGATCAGTAATAAAAATTAACGTTCTCTTTTTTCTTTTTTCTTTAACCTTAATGACTATTTTTATGAGAAAAGAGAAATAAAAGAAGCAAATATTTTGTTTTTTGAATTTTATAGACTTAATATTCTATAATCTATTCTAAACTCAATCTTAAACGAGCATATATTTTTTTTCTTGAAACAAATACTCTATGAAAAATTATTAAGGGAAAAACCCTAGAAGAGAAAAATATTTTTGATTTTTCTTTTTTAGGAAGGAAATCTAAAGAATGAACCAAAAAAAATATTTTCGTTTGATATCCCGAGGAAAGATTTCGAAACAAGAAATGAACAAGATAAAAAAGATATCTTTGGATTTTAGTTTTTAGTTACCTAAGGGAGAAACTCTGAAAATAAACCAAAGATAAAGTATATTTTTTTCTTCTATGTAGAATATCCTAAAGTTCTATTAAAAACAAAAGATATTTTTTATTCATTTTTTATTAATTTCTCAAAGTAGAACCTCCAAAGAAAATCTTTTTGGGTTTTAGAAATTAATATCTTAAAGAAAACATTTGAAGAGGCACTAAAAGAAAATTTACTTTTTTTTTATTTTTGAATTTTTATTCTTAATGTACTAAAATGAAATATAAAAGTAGTTTTTATTTTTTAAATTTTGAGCTCTAGATATTAATTTCCTAAGGAAAACCACCTCAAGGGAATTTGTTTTTCATATGTAGAATTAGTATTCTAAAAAAAACTTCTAACGGAAATATAAAACGCAAAATCTCTTCTTCTTTTTTTTTTTGTATTTTTGATTTATAAAATATTTTTCAAATACAAAATAGGAAGTATAATAATAACAGACTCGACAAACTTAACTAAACTATGACAGACTCTACCATCAGCTGAAAGACCCGATAGTACTGTACAAAACTAGAAGGTAAAAGTCGATATCAAAAGAAAAACAGACTCAAAGACATAAAAATAAAAAAAGTAATTGAAGAAAAAAATCTCCTCAAGGAAGTCTTAAATGAGCGGTCCTGACTGGATAGCCCCGGAGCGTCTGCCGTGTTCAAATTTCGATAACTAGATCCATACTTGTATGAAAAACTGAAACCAACACTATGTGAGACAATAACACTCCCTACTGGACACATCCAAGACATGAATGAGGCTATTTTCGCAAAACAACTTATGTGGCCAGAAGTTGGCTAGAAGTGTAAAATTTGACTAAGACCCCGCAAAGCTAAGAACCTAAGATTCACTAGGAAGGCTGGATTGTATGTGTGTTGCCTACGTATCATGCATCGAAAGACGAGAATTAGGTATGCGTAGTTCAGGAAGATTGGATACGGGCGAAAATTAAAAAAATATAACTAGTTTAGAGAAAATATATTGTATGTATTCTTTTTTGAAGAAAATGATGAAACATGTAAACTCTTTTTGGATCTTTTTACCTTTTTCTTAAAATTTTTTGATTTTTAAAAAATGATGGAAAAGTGCAAAATCTTTATGGATTTTTTTTTCCTTAAAAAATGTGAAAGAAAAGCAGAATTGGGTCCTACTTGCTTTATTTTCATGCTTCACCCTCTTTTCTTTCTCATTTACCCTCAACCATTATTTGTCCGTCAAATGAACCTTTTTACCTTTGAAGAATGGGACATGTAACATACAAAATGCATCAGGATGGTCTGTTGTTTTGGGTACGCCTGTCCTAGACGAACCCAACCCTATGTTGAGTCCCCAAAGTCAAATGCACGTGATGCAAATAAATATTTCTTTCAAGGATCCGGCGTGAGGTTATTTTATTCTAAGTTTAAACCTGGGGTTGTGTTCTTGACCTAGCTCACCGAGTGGACAACTCGAGTCCAAAGGTAGCTATGTACAGGGAGCACGAAAGTCTACCCAGCCTTGTTGCTGGCATAGCCTCGTTCTAATTGGTATAAATTCTAATAGAAAAGTGAGCCACGCGAACGTGTGTACCATTTTTAGAAGACTCAAGTGGGAGGCATAAGAAGACCGTTTAATACTATTCAAATAATATCAAAGCGGTAAATAAACGACAATTAGCAGACTAGGTTCACAAAATACAGTAATATTAACAATAAATAAAGCCAAATAAATCATATTAAAAAGCTCAAATTCTTGAACCCTAATCCAGAAGTTATGGGTTCTTAACCCTAGCAGAGTCGCCAACCTCCTTTTTACCACCCCCGAAAGGGAATATAAGGAAGTTTTTTTTCAATTTAAGTGACAATCAAAACAGGATTATTTTATTTAAAATTTAGAGTAGCCATTTGAGATAATTTATAGTGTCCCAAGTCACCGGTTTAAAATTCCAAATCGAGGAAGTTGACTCTTATTTATGGTCTGCAAACGTAGAAATCCGAAAAAGATATTATGTTAACCCGAGAGAAGGTGTTTGACATTCCCGTATTCCGTGGTTCTAGCACGGTCGCTTCGATCATACTTGCCTTATGAAAATTGCTCAATTACTCATTTTAGAACCTATATGCATCCCCTCTTAACCTCTTTTAATCTTGATTTATTCATAGTTAAGGAATTATCTTAAAATGAGTCACGCATACGTGTACTCATTTCGTTTGGCGCGTCAAAAATTATATCATACGGACATGTCCACAATTAATAACGCTCTGTTATTATTAAGAAAGCTTAGTCGAAGTTTCGCGACAACATACCTTGATTTTGTTTTTAAGATCGTAATTATGTCACGCGAACGTATCCACAATCACAACAATAAATTAAGCGTGCTTAAAGCAACTACGAACATACTTTTTTTTAGTATCTAAGTTATAAAATTAATGTGAGAGCCATGAGTGATTTAATTATGGATGGCACACCTCAAACTATCCTTAAGTATGCCATGCGAACGTATCCACAATCACATTGATAAATTAGGAGCAGGCATAAAAGTAAGATGCGAATATTTATATTAGAAACCATAATTATGTCACGAGAACGTGTACATAATCACGATAACAAATTAAAAAAGCACCCAATAATAAAAACAAATAATTGAAAAATTAGGGATGTTTATTCCAAAACCATGTTGTTGTAACACATTTAAAATTAGCAAACAAATACAAATGCATCATGTAGAACCAATTCTAGTTTGACAACTTAACGCTAATGGGATTTTGACATAGGCAGGATGGGCAATTTAAGAGTGTATCTCCTAATTCTGACTAAGGCAGAAACAAGGAGTTTTGTAAGTGTTTCATTCTTAAAGAAGATACGGTAGTGATAGCTATTAAATAAAACACAAACAAATGGATACTGATTCTGAAAACAAAAATACAACACCATAAAGCTAACAAGGAGAAACATGTTAAGCTTTACATGAAAGACAAAAAGGAACTATAATCCGCAAACTTACTTCCATAACTGAACGAACATCATGCTTATCACCACAAAATTCAAACAACACGTTCAGAAAAGGGAAATAGATGAACCTAAATTGCTTTCCAATGTATTTGAATCTCCGACGATTACAATTTAATAAGAATTCCAATGATTGAACTCGCAAGAGAAGCTGAAATACAGCAGCAACAGAATCGAATCGGTACCACAAATCTGCCCCGACTGAACCTCGACCAGTGACCTCGAATCAAGCCCGGAAATCAAACTTGAACCTAAAAAAATGCCCTTTTTTTTAAAGAAAAAACAGAATTGAAAGATGAAATTGAGCGTATTTTTGTATATATTTTCTGGAACACAATCCTAGCTAATTCACGACTGGAATATCATTTTTGAAGTATGAAAGAGGCAAAAAAATAAAAGAATCGTCTCAGATATGTTCTTGTGACCTCTTGTTGCTGCCCTCTCACACTACTTCCGCATCTTTTCGAAGAGTCGAAGGTCGGGGGCTGTTCTTGGTTGATAAAGGATTTCGCTGGAGGGAGCTGGGCGTTGGAATAAAGAATTTCGCCTGATTTCCGGCGAGCTTGGTGATGCGACTGATGGTTTGGCGGAGATGGTCATTCTAGGCTGAAGAAGGAGAAGGTGAAGGGTGTTAATTGGTTCACCAGCGATGGGGTCAGGGGTGGTCAATGCTGGCACTGGTTCTTTCTAAGGTTTTTGGTCCGGTGAAAGGTGTTCTAGGCAGAGAAGGGGTTGGGGTTAAGTGAAAACGATGAAGTTCAAGGGTAGGGGTTTTGTATGTTTAGCGACTAATCGGTGTTCCCTCCTTTTAGTTGCTCTAGGTTTTTTTGTTTTTTTTGAAGAAGATTGATCCCGCCCCATTCTTCCAGGTGCCAAGAGCTGAATCACTTAGGGTCTAGGAAATTAGGTCTAAGTCTAGGATTTTGGGTATTGGGTCTTAAGTTATTATGGGCTAGATCCGAAAATTAAGACTAAAATTGGATTATTTTAGCCCAAATTTTATTCTTTTTCTGTGAATGACACTAAAATACAATTTGATTTACTAATTAATCTTACTTATGTAAAATAACTATTAAAATAAGACTAACTATTGAGATAAACCTATTTTTTGGTATTTTCAAATATCATATTAAAATAAAAAAAAGACACTATTTTTTAATATTTTTTCCTATTTTTACGAAATGTATATAAACTAAAAGCAACATAAAAGAAGGAATATTTTTGTAATTTTTATTTTGTGATAAAATAAAGTAAAAGGGGCAAAACTAGTTAAAATAATAATATTAGACCTAAACTAAATATTTAAATATACAAATATTTAAAATCTTGGGGAGGGTCAAAAATCACATGTCTACACTAATAATCTCTAAATACACTATTATTTTGAATAGCAAATAAAGAGTAATACAATTAACCGCAGAAGGAGACTCCGAGACTTACGAACGTTGAGCAGGTGTATCTTGAAGTCTCCGAAAATAACTGGTCAATTACTGACATCTAACATGAGCGGATGTACCTAGATCTGCACAAAATATACAGAAGCGTAGCACGAGTACTCCATAACGATACCCAATAAGTATCAATGCTAACCTCGATAAAGTAGTGACGAGGCTAGGACACGACAACCATATAAAACCATGCAGTTAAATCATATACGAATAGAACAATAATAACAGGAAATGACAGATAAAAATGGAAAGGAGAACATGATGCGGGGAATATCAGATTTTAACAGTAATTCAATAGAGAAGCATAATGAGCCATATTTGTATCAACAATAATAATGAAACAGTAACACGTGCACGACATCACCCTTCATGCTTTCACTCTCGTTCTCACCATATGAAATAATAGAAACGGAATGGCATCACCCTTCATGCATTAACCCTCATAATCATGGAGCGGCATCATTCTCCGTACATTAACTCTCATAGTATTGACACAACATCACCCTTCGTGCATTAGCTCTCAAATCATGGCATGTCATCACCTTTCGTGCATTAACACTCACAATATCTAAACGGCATTACCCTTCATACATTATCACTCACTCACGATATCATGCACGACATCACCCTTCGTGCTTTACACTCTTCCTCACCCAAATAATAGAAATAATATATCCCGAAAAGAAAATCAACAATAGAAACAAATACATCCCGGCAAGAGATTCAGCTATTACTAATCTCGTTTCAACAGTTACTTCACAAAATAAATCTCAACTTGAGCCAATACTCAACAATAGTCAATTATAATAAAATTATCATAAGTCATGTTCCACATTGATAATCATCAATTTAAGCATGAACAATACATAATAGAGTCACAACAATCATGGTATAGGACTCATGGGCATGCTTGACCCCAACGTATAGATACTCGTCACCACACCTATACGTCGTACTCAACACTAATACGTAGAAAATATGACCACAACTCCTATTCCCTCAAGCTATGGTTAGACCAAACACTTACCTCAATTCCACGGACAAAATCAAGCCTCAATTACTACTTTACCTCTTAGTTCCACTTCCAATCTGCTTGTATCTAGTCATAATTTACTTAATAACATCAATAAACGCTAAATAAATCAATTCTAATACATGAATATGGATTTCTCAATGTTTTCCCTAAAAATGTCAAAAATTAAATCCGGGCTTGCTTGGTGAAAACTTAAAGTTCGAACTAGAACGCGACTACCCATTCACCCACGGACCCAAATATGCAATTGGTTTTAAAATCCAATTTCAATTTGAGGTCAAATTCCCAAATTTCGAAATTACTTATTTCTACCCAAGAACACCCAATTTTCTATGAAAACCCTCGATTTTGAAGTTAAATCATGTAAAAAGATGAAATAGATCGAAGAAAAAGAGTTAAAATTCATTTACCTATGATTTGGGGAAGAACTTACTGTATAAAAGTCGTCCTTCTGAGTTTAGGTTTGGAAATTTTGAAGAATAAAGTGAAGACCCCGTCTAAGTGATATTTTGTTCAGGTGCAGATGTCGCATTGTGATAGGAGCTTTTCAATTGGGAAGCTCGAAAATGTGAGACAGGCTTCGCAATTGCGAACCTGTTGCATGTTTGCTCCCCTCACAATTGCGATGACTGGCCCCTCCCTGATGGCTTAGCAATTGCGAAGGGATATTCGCAAATGCAAACATGTGCTGGCCTGGGTTCTTTGCAATTACAATAAATCCCTCGCAATTGCCAACCCTGTTAGGCTCACAATTGCGAAGTCTGACCCCGCAATTGCGAGATCAGAGCCTGCAATAAAAATACCAACTGCAACATAAATTTTCTTAAGTCCAAACTCACTCTGTGACCTATCCAAAACTCACACGAGCCCCCCGGGACTCCAAACCAAACATGCACACAAGTTTAAGAATATCATTCGAACTTTTTCGTGCGATCAAATCATCCAAATAACATCTTAAACAACGAATTTACCACCAAAACTCATGAAATTCATAGGATAGTTCAAAATTTCTATTTTCTCAACATATGGTCCGATTTATATCAAATAAACTCTAATTCTTATCAAATTTCACAAATTCAACTTAAATATTATTTTAAACCTGTACCAGGATCCAGAACAAAAATATGGGCCCGATACCATCAAGATCACACACTATTTCATTTCCAAAAGTCCTTATATTTCCATTAATCAATTTTCTTTAAAAATTCTTTTCTCAGGCTAGGGATTTCGAAATTCAATTCCGGACATATGCCCAAGTCCCAAATTTTACTTTGAACTCTACGAGACCGTCAAATCACGGGTCTGGGTCCGTTTATCAAAAATATTGACCAAAGTCACCTTTAATCAATTTTAAAGGCCAAACTCAACATTATTCTTAAATTTAACATAAAAGCTTCCCGAAAATGCGCCCAGACTATCCACGCAAATCGAGGAGAAAGAAAATGTGGTTTTTAAGGCCTTGGAACCTAGATTCAGATTTGAAAATACAAGATGGCCCCTTTGGGTCATCATATTCTCCGCCTCTAAAATGACTATTCATCCTCAAACGGACATTGAAAAGTACCTGAGTCGGTGAAAAGATGCGGATATCGGCTCCGCACATCGGACTTAGACTCCCAGGTCACTGCCTCTACAAACTAATCTCTCCACTGCACACAAATTGAAGGGAAATTCTTCGATCTCAACTGACAAACCTGCCAGTCTAGAATAGCTATCAACTCCTCCTCATAGATCAAGTCCTTGTCCAACTGGACATTGCTGATGTCTAACATGTGGAGTGATACTTCCAAAGCATGGACACATGAAACACTAGATACAGTTCTAATAAACTTGGTGGCAACGCAAGTCTTTAAGCCACCTTTCTCACTCGATCAAGAATCTCAAAAGGTCCGATGAACCTAAGGCTTAGCTTTCCATTCTTCCCAAATCTCATCACGCGCTTCATGGGCGACACCCAAAGCAACACTCAATCTCTGACCGTGAATGCCACATCAAGAACCTTACGGTCGACATAACTCTTTTGCTTGGACAAAGCTGTACGAAGCTTATCCTGAATGATCTTGACCTTGTCCAAGGAATCCTATACCAAATTCGTACCCAACAATCGAGCCTCCCCAGGCTTAAACCACCCAACTGGCGATCGATACTGTCTACCATATAATGCCTCATAGGGAGCCATCTCGATGGTCGACCGATTGCTGTTGGTGTAGGAAAACTCCGGTAATGGCAAGAACTGATCCTACAACCCTTTGATAAGTAAGAATTTTAATGTGTTTTATGCCCCTACTTACTTATGCTTTGAGTATAATATGCTACAAAATAGTTCCAAAATGCTCACAGGTTATGCTTGACTGCATGTTTAAGCGACAAAGTGACAATATGTCAAAGATCAGCTGAAAAAGGAGTGAAACCTGCTCAAATATCAAAGACCAAGATATCCAAAGGGAGAAGGCCTAGTGCGGACCGCGCTAAAGCGATTGTGGTCGCACTAGGAGGTTCAAAGACATGGTATATTCAGGTTGAAGGCAACCCAGACGTGGTAGGATTCTCGCGGTCCATGGTCACGTTACGCGGCCGCTCCACTCTTTTGTGCGGTCCGCGTAAATGAGATTTAGAGAGGTGGACATATAGCCAAGATAATGCCACGTGGTCTGCGGTCGTTCCTGTGCGATCTGCGCCAGACCCCCTTCGCGGCCGCGGTACACTTCACGCGGTCCACGTTCCTCAAGATAAGAGAGCTGAATAGTGAAGTCAAAAGATCCAGTGTGGCCACGGTTGCTTTTGTGCGGCCCACTTTGACCCCGTATGGGTATTTTTATCCAGTTTTCCAGCCCAGCATAAATAGAACATTTTACCATATTTAGGAAAAGTTACATTCCAGACTTAGTTGCGATCGTGAGACTCGGTTTTATAGCCATTTTGGCACTTTTGTTCTTCATTAACGATAGATTATTGTGATTTCTTCTTAGTAATTAATTAATATGTTTAGCTCTTCATATATTTCTTCATTTTCTTTTATAAGCATGTGTAGCTAAACCATCTGCTAGGGTTGTGGCTCAACCCTAGTGTAGGTAATTGATGGGTGTTGCCATCTAGGGTTAGATTGATATTGGGAGTTTGCTATTTGGATTGATTTTATATTTTTATTTAAGAATTGGTGGTTGAAAACACTGATTCAAGCTTTGTGGGTTTGACTCTTGTTGAGAAAGAGAGTTTATGACCCCAAAATTGACCCAACAAGGAATTGGGACGGACTCATGAGAAATGATAGTCCCAATTTATGGGTTAAATCTCGAGAGAGTAATTACTCTACTTGAACCCTAGTTGCTTGGCCTAATTTGCCTACCCATTTGGTCTCGAGAGAGTCAATTGGGCAAAATCACTCTCTCTACCGAGAGGCGTGAGAGTGGGTAAAATTGTGCAACGGTTATAGCATAAGCATCAAATATGTCAATCTATCCTTAGTAACATCTACCCGTCAATTAGCCACTTAGGTGATGCCACGGTCCTAGTGCCCTTCTTCCCATTGGATACAACTTAGCAACATTCTTATAATATAATTTAGTATTAATCATTAGTTTTATAATAGTAGTTATAAAATCAAAAGACAAGAAGGTTTGAAGTTACATTAGGAGTACAAACACATCTCTAGACTAGAAAGAAAATCCAACTCCACTACTCGCTCCCTGAGAAAATCGATCCCGGCCTCTATTCAAGTAAAAGCTATTGCGAATCGCTCTTCCTACCTTGGTGTAGCGTCGAGTTGGAAGCACTCACCCTCCAAAGTCAATAACATATGCTCGGAACAGATCCTCCAAAATCTAAATAGTACGCTAGGATTTTTCGTCCTGAGGATGAAATGTTGTGCTCAACTCGACCCATGTACCCAACTCACGCTGAATTACCCTCCAGAAGTGCGAGGTAAGCTGCATACGTCGGTCAGAAATAATAGACACGGGCACACCATGAATACGAACAATCTCCCAGATATAAATCTCAGCCAACCTCTCTGAAGAGTCGGAGACTGGCACAAGAATGAAATGCGCTAACTTTTCCTATCAACAGTAACCCATACTGCATCAAACTTCCTCCGAGTCTGTGGGAGTCCAACAATGAAGTCCATAGTGATACGTTCCTTCTTCCACTCAAGAATCTCAATCTTCTGATGCAAACCACCAAGTCTTTGATGCTTTTACTTTATCTGCTGACAATTTAAATGCCGAGCTACATATACAACAATATCCTTTTTCATCCTCCTCCCCCAATAATGATACTGCAAGTACTGATACATCTTAGAGGCGCCCAGATGAATAGAGTAGCGGGAACTACAGGTCTCCTCTAGAATCAACTCACGAAGTCCATCCACATTAGGCATACAAACTCACCCCTGCATCCTCAAAACTCCATCATCTCCAACTGTAACCTGCTTGGAAACACCGTGATGCATTATGTCCGTATGACTATTAGAGAGGATCATCATACTAACGATCCCTGATATGCTCAAATAATTAAGACCGAGTGATTGTGCAAGCTAAAATACGGCTAGGCTCAGAAACATCCAACCTCACGAACTGATTGGCTAAAGCCTGAACATCCAAAGCAAGTGGTCTCAGCGACTGGAATATACCCAAGGCTGCCAATACTAGCTGACTTCTTACTCAAAGCATCGGCCACCATATTAGCCATCCCCGGATGATACAAGATGGTGATATCATAGTACTTAAGTAGCTCCAACCACCTTCTCTATCTCAAATTTAACTCCTTCTTTTGAACAACTACTTTAGACTCTTGTGATCTATGAAAACCTCACATGACACAGCATACAAATAACGCCTTTAAATCTTCAGCGTGTGAACAATGGCTGCTAGATCCAGATCGTGAAATGGATGATTCTTATCGTTAACCATCAACTATCGTGAAGCATGAGCAATAACTTTGCCATCCTGTATCAACACCGGACCAAGTCCAATAGGAGACGTGTCACAATATGCTATATAAGGCCCTAACCTGTAGGAAAAACCAACACCGATGTTGTTGTCAAAGCTATCTTGAGATTCTGAAAGCTTGCCTCACACTTGTCCGACCACCTAAACGAGTCACCTTTCTGGTCAACCTGGTTCATCAAATCCAAAAGGACTTCACTAAGAACACCTGGTTCATCAAATCCAAAAAGGTTGCTGGGCCATTCATCAACCCAAATGACATCACTAAGAACTTATAATGCCCGTATCAAGTGCGAAAAGCTATCTTAAGGACATCGGATGCTCTAATCCTCAACTGATGGTAGCCAGATCTCAAATCAATCTTTGAAAATACTTCGGCACCCTGAAGCTGATAAAATCATCAATCCTCGGCAATGGATACTTGTTCTTGATGGTGAATTTGTTTAACTACTGATAATCAATACGCATCCTCATTGATCCATCCTTCTTCTTAGCAAACAATACCGACGCACCCTAGGACGAGACACTAGGTATGATAAAGCCCTTATTAAGCAAGTCTTGCAGCGACTCCTTCAATTCTTTCAACTCTGGATGGGCCATACGATATGGCAGAATAGAAATAGGGCTGAGTGCCTGGAGCCAAATCAATGCAAAAGTCGATATTCCTGTCGGGTGGCATCCCCGACAAGTCTACGGGATATACTTCCAAAATCTCCCGAAATCTCCCGAACAACTGGCACGGAGTCCATAGAAGGAACCTTAACACTAGAATCACGAATATATGCCAAATAAGCCAAACACCCCTTCTCAACCATACGCCGAGCCTTCATATAAGAAATAACCATACCGACAGAATGACTAGGAGTCCCTTTACACTCTAATCGAGGAAAACCTGGCATAGCTAAGGTCATACTCTTGGCATGATAGTCCAATATAGTTTGGTAAGGTGACAACCAATCCATCCCCAAAATAACATCAAAATCAACCATATAGAGGAGTAGAAGGTCTACACTAGACCCAAGACTCCCA
Source organism: Nicotiana benthamiana (assembly GCA_034376525.1). NCBI lineage: Eukaryota > Viridiplantae > Streptophyta > Magnoliopsida > Solanales > Solanaceae > Nicotiana > Nicotiana benthamiana. Next base: position 74,233,585 of record CM067338.1, on the reverse strand, counting down.
ATAACAACCGTGCACGAATGATAGAAACGATCTACAACAATAGAATCACCTACCGGCGTAAACACATATACGGGAGTACTCAAAAAATCAGGAAGCACAACCAAATATGAAGCAAAGTAAGAAGACACATAAGAGTATGTAGACCCATGATCAAATAGAATTGATGCATCTATACTGCAAACTGGAACTGTACTTATGATAACAACATCAGATGCCTCAGCGTCAGGCCTGGCGGGGAAAGAATAACATTGTGCCGGGCCCCACCACTCTGAACTACATCCCTGGGACTGTCTCCTGTTGGCTGACCTCCACCTCTAGCGGCCTGACATCCGCGTCTAAAACCTCAACCTCCACCTCTAGTTACTGGACCCCTACCTCTAGCTGGCTGAGTGGGCAGTGCAAGACCCGGTGCCTGAACCATAGCACGAGAAGCCTGATGCTGAGAACTGTTCGAGGCTCGAGGGAAAAATCTATCAATGTGCCTCGGAACGCCACAAGTATAACAAGTCATTCGGTTGCTGGGACTGCTGACCAAAATTGACCCTAATGCCCTAAGTAAACATCTTGAAAACTCTGAAGTGGAGGTGCACTGGTAGAAGCTGGTGATGCATTGTAAGGTAGCTAATCCGAATACTGCATATGAGAACCACAACTACCTGGAGCACGTGAGAGGCATGTAGTGCTGAATGAAACGGCCTGGGAGGGTAGCCTCTACCAAAAGAATCTCTTCCTCCATACGAGGCACTACCGAACCTGCCAGAATGATAAGACCCCTTATCAGACCCCTGACTGCTCCCCTGTGACTGAAGTCAACTTTAATCAATTTTAAAAGACAAATTCAATATTTTTCTTAAATTTTATATAAAAGCTTTCCGAAAATGTGCACAGACTACGCACGCAAATCAAGGAGAAAAGAAATAAGGTTTACAAGGCCTCCAAACCCGGATTTGGATTCTAAAATACAAGATGATCCCTTTGGATCATCACATCAAGTCAAGACACATACTAGGACAAGAAACCTAAAGGATTATAATATATTCTAATAATGGAAAGCGAGGAAATGAATGACAACAAAGCAATACAATAATGTAGGTTAACAATTGAATTTAAGGAAATAAAAGCGACAAGGAGCGAACACATGATAAGAATGATAAATAATCAAATACAATCAAATATAAATAAGAAAAATGAAGAAATAACAAAATTATTCAACTAAGCCTTTTTAACATAGAATGTACAACAACAATCACAACAGAGGTACCATACCTTATATCCATATATCACAAATTACAATCACAATTTTCCTTATATCGCCATGTGAGCACATTTGTATTTTTAACTTTTTTTCCTGAAATGGCAAGACGTGCTTTAGCCCCTTATCTCGCCGCATGGCTTCAAGTAATTTTCTTAATAGCAACACGTGCAGAAATCTCACCTTATCTCGTCGCATGAAAATCACCCCGATCCTTATATCGTTGCACGCACACAAATATCACAACACAATAATCAACTTTCACCACACTTGCCCATATGCCACAATGTTGACAAGATCAACAATACCAATATTAGCAAAATAATATCACGTCCAAAACCTGGGGAATCGTGGGTGGCATCTGGTGCAGCACTGGCCCAAACAAACCACTCTGCAACTCTTTGAGACTATTTATCCATATCGTATGATGCATGACTACCCAACTGATCAGTGGTAACTTTCCGACCGACCTTTGTACTGTAGTAAATGTACGACTGCCAATCATTGGTAAATAATAATACATAATTTCCAAACCAGTGGTAACTGCCCGATCGAACGTTGTCCAGTTCCAACTAGCCGTAGTACGATGGTAAATATGTAACTGCGCAATCGACCGTAGCTCGGTGGTAAATGCATATGCATTAAGACACATATATTAGTGTATTATGAACGTTAACATCTTTATCAAATACCTCAATAGATAACTAAATACGTACTTAGACATGATTAAATATCACTTTACGGGAATAAATAATATAGACATTCTTATCTGCTAAGAGTAGAACCACTTATGGAATATGATTACTGTAAGATATATGGATTTATATCTAGATATATGGACTTATACCTACACACATATGAACAATATATGGATAATTATATGTTATGTGCTATCTTTTGGTTTGGCCTAATTATGTGGTCTAATGGACATTATGTTAAGGGGGCCAATGTATTGTCATACTAAAGTGTAGGACTAATGTGTAGATACCCAAAAGGGTAACCTTAGTTTATGATGGGCTAACTAAGGTTACATAAGTAACTATGGTTACTTGCTTGTGACTCTTGAGTTATGTAACTCTTGCAAGACATAACTCAAGACATAACTCTTGTCTTGTAACTCTTGTCTCTTGGGTTATGTAACTCCTAGAGTTATAAAGTGGGGTTATGGTTCCCATTCTAGTGCAAGACAAGTTCTTCTTCTTCCCATTGAATCAAGAACCATATTGTCCATTGTCTTGCAAATAGGGTGGAAAACCATAAGCCAAATTTTGATAATTATCATAACACTATTATTGTGAACCTTTTCATATATTGTTGAGTATTGTGGATACATTCTTGTGGGGACAAATATACTTCAAGAAACTTGAAGGAAGGCTAAAGGAGTTCACAACAAAGGACAATCATCAAAAGGAGGCTCAACATTTCCACATATGGATTCAGGTTAGCTTCCGCTCATGTAGTTTATCTATCCGAATTATTCAATATGAAGGTTGTTGTCTTTAGTAGGAATCATAATCCTAACAATTGGTATCAGAGCCACCCTTCAATTTTGGATAATTTGGATGTTCATAAGGTTCATGTTATATTAGGATTCATGTTAAAGTATAATTAGAATTTTGTTTATGAAATTCTACCATGAAATAGCATGATAGCATGATCTTATGAATGTTATGATTTGATTCAGTTTGATGTTTTTATATCATGTTAAAACGTTGGATTCAGCATGATTTTAGTTGGTTAACAACATGTTTATTATGTTTAAGATCCATGTTGAAAATCATGTGTTATTCAGAAAACAATTTTGGTCACAGCCAGTCAGACAATCGATTGTTGCCTTAGACAATCGATTGTCTGAGACGTTTAAAATTCTGGCAGTTAATTTTTGTGAGTTGAAACGTTTCCAGTAACTGAAATTTTTTTAGAAAAATCCAAACAATCGATTGTCTAGCCTGACAATCGATTGTTGGATGATCCAGTAATTTGAAAATCAGAAAACCAAACAATCGATTGTCTGGTTTTGACAATCGATTGTCTGATCCAGTAACTTAGAAAAATTTTTTCTTGTCTCATCCAGTGACTTAAAATTTTCAGAAAAAACCAAACAATCGATTGTCTGTTTTGACAATCGATTGTCTGGTCCAGTAACAGAATTTTCCTTGTCACATCCAGTGACTTAAAATTTTTTCAGAAAAAACCAAACAATCGATTGTCTGTGTTGACAATCGATTGTCTGGTCCAGTAAAGTTTTTTCAGAAAAACCAAACAATCGATTGTCTGGTTTTGACAATCGATTGTCTTGGTCCAGTAAGGTTAAAAACGTTTCAACTCTCTTACTTTCAGTGAATATTAATTGTTTTAAAGTCCATCAATTCTTGTACTATATATAGAATTGTCCAATTCAGTTAACAACGATTAATATTCAAGTGTTGCACATCAAAACTTGTAACACATTAAGTTGAGATTCATAAAATGGCTTAAGGAACTAAAGTTTATAGCATCTAATATTTTAGTTATTCAATTGAAGCATTATGTTGCCAAAGTAACCTCTATTGTGTAGATTGATTAATTTTAAAATATAAGATGACTGTGGATGTTAGTCTTCCATGCGTTTAACATCGGCCCAAAGGAAGGTGTTATTTGGCAGGAATTCGAACATGCTTGTGGTGGTAAATATGAGACGATTATTTGGTTTTCCATGTGAATATTAAGTCGGCCCAAAGGAAGGCTTAATGTTTGACAGGAGTTTATTGTCTATGTTTGATCACTACACCAAGAGTACCACTTACAAGTTGGTTTTCTGTCCAAAGACTAAAATCAATGTTGTGCTAGGTATCTTGTAATGGGAAATGCCTAATTTTGAATATATAAAGTTAAAGTTCAAGTTTTTTGTAAGCATGTATTTAGTAATCCTTTTGTTCTATTTTGAGTAAATTCTTCTGCTTCTACGATCTCTGCCAATATCAATAGCATCCCTGTGCTTAACGGCACAAACTTTAAGGAATGGAAAGAGAATGTAATGATCGTTCTCGGTTGCATGGATCTTGACTTATCACTTCGGACCGAGCAACCTACTCCTCTTTAGGATACATCCTCTTCTGATGACAGGAGGGTGATGGAGAAGTGGGAACGCTCGAATCGCATGAGTCTAATGATCATGAAGCGTGCAATTCCAGAATCATTCAGGGGCACTATGAATGATGAACCTAATGCCAAAGTTTTCCTTGAAAACCTCGAACAGCGTTTTATTCAAAACGAAAAGGCGGAAACAAGTACACTATTGAGTAAACTTGTTTCCATGAGGTATAAGGGCAAGGGAAACATTAGGGAGTACATTATGGAAATGTCTCATCTTGCTTCGAAACTTAAGTCACTCAAGCTGGATTTAACTGAGGAACTGCTTGTGTACTTTGTTTTGATATCTCTTCCTGCACACTTTAATCAGTTTAAGGTCAGTTATAACTACCTGAAGGAGAAATGGTCTCTTAACGAGCTCATTTCACACTGTGTGCAAGAAGAGGAAAGGATTAAGCAAGATAATACTGAAAGTGCTCATTTGGCATCCTCTTCTAAGGAAACTAAGAAGAGGAAAAATAAGGAAGTTGCGGTTGTAAAGCCCAAGATTAAGCAACATAAGGAACCTAAGGTTGAAATTACTGAATTAGGTTGCTTTCTCTGTAAGGGAACTAATCATGTGAAGAAAGTTTGTTCTGGGTTAATTTAATTTCGGTACCTAAGGATACTTGGTGGGTAGATTCTGCTGCTACTACTCACATAAGTATATCAATGCAGGGTTGCCTGAACTGCCGAAAACCAAATGATGGTGAAAGAAACATCTATGTGGGTGACGGCAAGAAGGTGCCAGTTGAAGCTATTGGCAAATTTAGGCTATGTTTAAGACCGGTTTTCATTTAGATTTGGTTGAGACTTTTATTGTACCGTTTTTTAGACGGAACTTAATTTCAGTTCCCCAATTGGACATATCCGGTTGTAAATGTACATTTGGGGATAATAAAGTTAGTCTCTTTCGGAATTCAAATCTTATTGGTACTGGTGTTTTATCAACATTTGATAGCTTATATTTGGTTGATACAATAACTTCAAATAAAGAAACTTTGCATACAAGTTTAAGTGGTACTAAAAGAAAATTAACTAATGAGAATTCTATTTCACTCTGGCATAAACGTTTGGGTCACATATCCATTCAAAGAATTCAGAAACTCGTGTCAGATGGAATTCTTGATTCTCTTGATACCTCAAATTCGGAAATTTGTGTTGAGTGTATCAAGGGAAAACAAACAAACAAGACTAGATTAGGTGCTAAGAGAGATTCGGACGTCTTAGAATTGATACATACGGATATTTGTGGGCCATTTCCTACTCCTTGTCGGAATGGTCAACAATACTTTATCACATTCATAGACGATTACTCTCGTTATGGGTACCTATATCTTATTCATGAAAAGTCCCAATCCATATTAAAAACCGTAGCTTATCTTCTTATTAGAGTTCCAACTGCAGCTACAATAAAAACCCCATATGAACTTTGGACTGGGCATAAACCCGGTATTCGGCATTTTCACATTTGGGGTTGTCCAGCTGAGGCAAGGCCTTATAGGCCGAATGAAAAGAAACTGGATGCTAAGACGGTTAGTAGCTATTTTGTTGGATACTCTGAAAATCAAGGGGTTTTAAGTTTTATGATCCCACATCACGAACTATTTTTGAGACGGGTAATGCTAGGTTCTTTGAGGATATTGAGTTTGGGGGGTGGGGAGATAAAGTTGTTAGAGATTTTGTCTTTGAGGAAGAACATGTGTCTTTCCCTCAAATTGTTGATCTTGGTCTTCCTGACTCGGATCACACAACTCCAGTTCAAGACAATCTCGAAAATCTCCCCCATCAGGAACCTGATATAACTAATGAAAATCAAACTCAACAACCTCAAATAACTGAAATGCCATTAAGGAGATCCACTAGAGAGAGGAGAAATGCAATTTCGGATGATTATTATGTATTTCTCCAAGAACAAGAAAGTGATATTGGACTTGAGGAAGATGATCCAATCAACTTCCGTCAAGTTATTAAGTGTTCTAACTCTCAAAAGAGGATTGATGCCATGAAGGATGAGATGAAGTCTATGAGCGATAATGACGTTTGGGAGCTTGTTACATTGCCCGAAGGTACGAAACCTATTGGTTGTAAATGGATTTTTAAAACCAAAAGGGATTCAGGGGGCAATGTTATTAAGTACAAAGCTCGTCTTGTCGCAAAAGGCTACACTCAGAAAGAAGGCATTGATTATAAAGAGACTTTCTCTCCAGTTTCATCGAAAGACTCTTTCAGGACTATAATGGCATTAGTAGCACATTTTGATCTTGAGCTTCATCAAATGGATGTTAAAACTGCTTTTCTCAATGGTGACATTGAGGAAACAATTTATATGGTGCAACCTGAAAACTTTGTTTCGGATGAATCAGAGAAGAAGGTTTGCAAATTAAAGAAATCCATCTATGGGCTCAAGCAAGCTTCTCGTCAATGGTATTATAAGTTTCATGCAGTCATTACATCTTTTGGTTTTGAACCGAATATTGCTGATGACTGTATATACCATAAGTTCAGTGGGAGTAAGTATATTTTTCTGGTTTTATATGTCGATGACATACTGCTTGCCTGTAACGATATAGCATTATTACTTGAAACTAAGAAATTTCTTTCAAAGAAATTTGAAATGAAAGATCTTGGTGAAGCTTCTTTTGTATTAGGAATTCAGATACAACGAGATCGCTCTAAAGGTGTTCTCGGTCTGTAACAAAAGGGCTATATCGATAAGGTTCTGAAAAGATTTGGCATGCAGGATTGTAAACCAGGCAACACCCCTGTTGCTAAGGGAGTCAAATATAGTCTCAAACAGTGCCTAAACAATTCTTATGAAATTTCGGAAATGCAGAAGACACCTTATGCTTCGGCGGTAGGTAGTCTGATGTATGCTCAGGTATGTACACGATCTGATATAGCATACATTGTTGGGATGTTAGGCAGATATCTAAGCAATCCGGGTATGGACCATTGGTAGGCAGCCAAAAGGGTCATGAGGAACATACATAGAACAAAGGATTACATGCTTACATATTGGAGTTCGGACCAGTTTGAGATCATCAGGTATACCGACTCCAATTTTGCCATTTATGCTAATAACATATGTAACCATGGTTGCATATGTTAATAACAACAGTAGTTTGACGAAAGCAAAACATAAGGACGTCAAATTTCGGGTTGTTAAAGAAAGAGTACAAAATGGACAATTGTGCATTAAGTACATAAGTACAAACTCCATGCTTGCGGATCCGCTCACTAAGGAATTGACACCAAAAGTATTTCATGAGCATATTGCTTGTATGGGTGTCAAATCAGATAAGGATTATGTATTTTAGTGGGAGTTTGTATTGCACATTTATGTATTGTTCATTATATTCAGAAATTCAGTAATTCAGTTATATCTGCGCAGATATTCAGTTTTAAAGTTTTTGTACTCTTACAGTTTAAGTATTATCTCAATAAAGAGAACCAGTTGGAAATAGACATTCTATTGACCACACTTTATGTTATTTCCATGCTACATACCTACACTTGATCCATGTCGTTGGTTATATTGATATACGTGATCTATGATTGGTTCTAGTTACGAATGAGTAACGACGAGCTCTTAGGTCCTATGTTGGTATGATTGATGGACCGGATTGTTCATGACAATTTTATTGTGATAGCAATTTTGTGCACCTAAGGTTTGTAACATATAATATTAAGGATTGTACATATGTTTGTATATCTCGTCCAAGTGGGAGATTGTAAGATATATGGATTTATATCTAGATATATGGACTTATATCTATACACATATGAACAATATATGGATAATTATATGTTATGTGCTATCTTTTGGTTTGGCCTAATTATGTGGTCTTATGGACATTATGTTAAAGGGGCCAATGTATTGTCATACTAAAGTGTAGGACTAATGTGTAGATACCCAAAAGGGTAACCTTAGTTTATGATGGGCTAACTAAGGTTACATAAGTAACTATGGTTACTTGCTTGTGACTCTTGAGTTATGTAACTCTTGCAAGACATAACTCAAGACATAACTCTTGTCTTGTAACTCTTGTCTCTTGGGTTATGTAACTCCTAGAGTTATAAAGTGGGGTTATGGTTCCCATTCTAGTGCAAGACAAGTTCTTCTTCTTCCCATTGAATCAAGAACCATATTGTCCATTGTCTTGCAAATAGGGTGGAAAACCATAAGCCAAATTTTGATAATTGTCATAACACTATTATTGTGAACCTTTTCATATATTGTTGAGTATTGTGGATACATTCTTGTGGGGACAAATATACTTCAAGAAACTTGAAGGAAGGCTAAAGGAGTTCACAACAAAGGACAATCATCAAAAGGAGGCTCAACATTTCCACATATGGATTCAGGTTAGCTTCCGCTCATGTAGTTTATCTATCCGAATTATTCAATATGAAGGTTGTTGTCTTTAGTAGGAATCATAATCCTAACAATTACGTCTATGTATCGTTACTTAGATCATGCCAAAAGATAAAAAGATTATCCTTAATATATCTGGAGTAGTGAAAATCCGTATGATATTCTTGGGCAATGTTGCACCGTACTACTTTAAAAAATTAGAAAATATGGACAAACCAAAACTCAAAATCAACACCGTTTTCTCTGAACGGTTCACACCAAGTTGTAAATTCTCCATACAAAACCAACTCATACTAGTCTTACAAAGACTAGGCAAAGCAGAATATACTTGGCCTTAACTTTAGCTCTATTTATTTGGTAGCAAATATCTTTTAGATGAAGGCTATGTAGCTCGTCTGGAGAATGCGCAAATGCCTTGTGAAATATTGCTAACATTGCTTTTCTTTTTCTTTTATTGCTTGAATATGAAATAGAGTTCTTGGCTTTTGTAGATATTCAGTTGGAGTGGAATGGATAATTCCATGTTGAGGCATATATAGAACGTTTAGCTCTTATTGTAATTGTAAGGTATTTGTAGGAATTTTCTAGGATTTTGGTAAGAAATCACATTCTGATTGTAGGGTTGTTTGTATTTGAAATTGAAGTGTCTTATACTTAGCATTTTAGGTTGCCCCCTAATCAAAATGACTAAGAGTCATTTGATTAAAATGTGGCTTGCTGCCACGTGGGGGTGGGGCGAAAACTTTAATTATTATCCAAACTTATTAGTTAATTAGGTAATGTCTCGTTACTCGATAATTAATTAATTATTCATATAATTAAGAATTATTTAAAATTATTTAATATACTATTCTATTTTAAATACACTTTACGTACTCTACTATTGTAGCCATGTGGTACAATATAAAATAAATACATACACTATTATTTCTTTAAAATATCCATGTAAAAATATATATATTTTCTCCACTTTTAATTTTTCTAATCTCATATAAAAAATATAAATTTTTGTACACTTAATTCTTAAGATGGTAAAAAGATAACTTTCTTTTTGTGAAGAAATAATAATTTATGTCTTTGCAATAAGGAAAATCTCATAAACTTTCATATTATGTATATAATTAAAAGTAATAATATCAATCACTATATTAAATTATATTTTTTCAAACTATTTTTCAAAAATATTCAAAATACCATATCAAATATTTATTACGGTAAAATTGTTAAACTTACGGGGTGTAACAAACATATAGCCCACGGCTCAATCACAATGTGTACAAGAATCTCAATAACAAAAAAAATTTTAAAAAAAATAACTATACAAGGAAAGATATATCAATAGTTCACCACTTTAATCTCAATGTGTCATTAGTTCTCCTAACAACAACTTCAAAAATCCACAATTTAGGTATTTTCCCATGGAATGACAACTTAAAATTTAAAGTGCAAAACACAAGCTTAGCAACGGAAGAGATAGCATGAAATAGTAATTAAGTCTAACACATGAGAATAACTCAACAATTAAAAGAATGACATATAACAATAACTACAAATAAATGCATATGAGACGAACTTTTGATAATAGAAATTAAAATATATAATGACAACTTCAATTTAAGGCGTGAAATGTAGAATAGATAATAATAATAACAATGAAAGATAGCATGAAATAGTAACTAAGTCTAATACATGAGAATAATTCAAACAATGAAAAAAATTTCATATAACAACAAATACAAATAAGTGCATATGAGATTAACTTTGACAATAGAATTTAGAACATGTAATGACAACTTCAATTCAAGGTATGTATGAATAAAGTTGATAGTGAAAGGTAGAATAGATAACAATAACATCATTTAAGTGCTTATGCGTCAGTTACTTCGTGTACACGTCTTCTATGTAATACAAATCGTACAATAAACCCAAATATTATGGGTAAGTTCCCCACATAAAGTTAGACATGAACTTACTTCAGCTAGGCCAATTCAACAATTAAAAATAACTTTTCTGTTAAAACTCGCCTCCGCACGACTCAAATCTAATAAAAAACGACCTAATAATATCAAACAATTCAAGAGAGACCAATTATGACAGATAAAGCTATGATCTTTGCATAATTCTCCAAAAGTCAAACAAGTCAACCCTGCTTGCCCAGTCAAAACCGATTCCAAGGGTAGATCTTGACTACCCATAACACCATGGTCGATATTCGACTCTCAAAATTTAAATTTTTATTTTTCAAAAATCTAGAGTAAAACCCCCAAAATTTCTCTTTGATTCTTATACATTTGATATTAAATATCGTATATAATCATGAAATATAGTTAAAAGTTGATTAAAACTACTTACTCAATGATCTTAGGTGAAAATCCCCTCTCTAAATCACCTCCCACCGAGTCTGGGGTTCTAAAAAGAGAGAAATGAGACGAAATCCCAACTTTCCAGCCTTTTATTAAGTTGCAAATGTCACAATTGCGACACTGAGTTTACAATTGGAACCCTCAAAATTGTGAAGAAAGCCTCGCAATTGCAACTACCGACAGCCTAATGGGAGTCACAAATGCGACATTGACTTCATATTTGCCAAGCCTGTCACCATCACAAATGCGACATAATTATCGCAAATGTGAGACTACCCTACCCAGGTACTACTTCGAAATTGCATTCCTAGCTTAGCAAATGTGACATTGAGACCCCTCTTCTAAGATCACAATTGAGATGTTGGTGTTTGCAATTGCGACACCTGAGGCATCAGCACACTAGCAACCTGTAATTGGATTCAAACCTTTCTGAAGTACGTCCAACCCGAGCCCTTAGGGCTCCAAACCAACCATCCATACAAGTCTAAAATATCATACACACTTTCTCGCATGATCAAAACACAAAAATAACATCTAGAACTACGAATCTGATATCTAAATGCTTGAAGTTCAAAAGAAAACTCAAGAACCTCTAGAATTGCAGCCATCCTATCGAACTAACTCCAAATGACACCAACTTTTACAGACAAGTTTTAAATAAAAAAAGGCCATATTCCAAGTCCCAAAAAAAATTCATACCCAAAAGCCAAAAGTCAGCCTACAATCAAACTTGGGAAGACTTCTAAACCTCAAATTCCAACTTTCTGCAAAACATGTCAAATCAACTTGGTAAATACACCCAAGTCCAAAATCATTATACGAACCTTTCAAAGCCACCAAAATACCTTTTCGGACTCATATTTATAAAATTCAAACTTTGATTAATATTTTCAACTTAGACTTCTAAACTAAGAACGAAAAGGTCCAAATCAATCCAAAACCTCCCAAAATGAAACTAACCAACCCCTCATGTCATATACCCACAAACTATAGTGACCCGACCTTTCGTCTTGTGTAATTGCCCATTTTCCTTGTTGATTCTTCACCATATGTATGTTTATCATTTTATGGGGTTGATTAGTTTTGTTCCGGGAAGCTTTTGATTGATTTGGAACCTTTGATTCTTGACTTAGAAGCCTAAGTTAGAAATATTGACCAAACTTTGACTTTTATAAAAACGAACCCTGAAGTGTTTTAATGACTCTGATATCTTTGTATCGTGATTTCGGATATGAGACTATGCCCAAAATTGAATTTGAATGTCCGTAGATTGATGTATGTAGTTTTGCCAAATTTTGGCAATTTAAAGTTGAAAAGTTCGATTGTGGGTTGACTTTTAGCGATTGAGCTTGGAATTTGATTTTGGGATTTGGAATAGGTCCGTTATGTTATTTAGAATTTTTCTGCAAAATTTATTATCATTTTAAGTTGATTTGATAGGATTTGGACGCTTACTTGTAGTTATAGAGATTTTTAAAATTTACTTTGAAATTCATGAATTTTAGTGTTTGATTCGTAGTTTTAAATGTTATTTTTGTGTTTTGATTGCGCAAGAGAGTTTGTATGGTGTTTTAAGACTTGTATGGATATTTGGTTTGGAGCACCGAGGGCTTGGATGAATTTTACATATATATTTTTAAGGTTTTGAACTGAAATGAACTGGTGCTACTGTTGGTGCTCAATTATCGGAATTACGAGAACCAGCCTCACAATTGTGAAGGTGAAGGTGAAGGTGGGGGCATAGATAGTTACAATTGTGACTTTCCCTTCGCATTTGTGAAGTCGGCAGACTTTTTTCTTGGTTTGCCTTTGTGAGATTTTCAGTTTTGCAATTGCAAAACATTTTGTCGCATTTGCAATGATATATAAATGAGGATTTCAGGTATGCAATTGTGATATGTGGTCCACAATTGCGATGGTTCGGAAATGCGACTCCTGCAGCTGGACAAAAGGGCTGGGAGACGAGATTTTTCAATATATTCTCTCATTTTAAAACTCTAAACTCGGTAGAAGATAATTTGGAGAGCGGATTTTCAGTTACAAACTTTGGGTAAATAATTCTAATCTTCCAACTAGATTTTAACATCAAAATTATGTAAATCAAAGTGAAAATTTTATGAAACTTTGTCAAGTTTTTGAAAAATAAGAATTTGATTTTTGAGAGTGAATTTGGATTCGAATTTTAAAACTAATCACATATATGAAATCGTGGGGTTATGGGTAGTCGGAGTCAAACATTGGACTAGGATCTTGATCAGGTGAGATCAGGTTGACTTTTGTTGATTTTTTGGAAAAAGTGCATAGATCTTAGCTTTGTATATTATTATTGATTTCCCTTGAATTGTTTGATGATATTAAGTCAGGTTTGGTTAGATTAGAGCCATGTGGAGGCAAATTTTTGGGGAAAATCTATTTTCGAGGGTTGAATTGGTCTAGTTGAGGTAAATATCTTGCAAAAATTTGTGTAGGGGAACTACCCCATAGAATTTGGGATTGATTGTGCCCTTTGTGTTGTGTGAAATTCATATATGTAAGGTGACGAGTGGGTACAATTTTGTATATGGTATTTGACTCGTTTAGGCTAATTAGACTTTTTTCATGCCTTAATTGAATTGCCATGTCATGTTCTAAATTCTCGTAGTCAACCTATTCTTATTTGTATTAGTCTATCCTTACATGTCTTAAATAATCTAGTTAACACTTGTTCACATCTTACTTGAAATTTGTCTCTTATACTTTAGTTGAACTTGTTGCCTCTTTCATTGTTACATGTTATCTCTTTCATTGTCAATACATGTTATCTCTTTCATTATTGATTATCATTACTTGAAGTCATTGTTGCTCCCTTTGTTCCAGTTTATGTGAACCTATTTCTTTTTTAGTCCGTTCCAAAAAGAAGTATCTCTTTCTAAATTTGGTAATAATTTAGCTTAAACTTACAATTTCACCATTAATGAGAAGCTTTTATAACCACGAAAATACTCTGGGACCCTTTTTGACTTGTTTAAGATCTCTAATTCCAAAAGTCTTCATTTTTCTTAAACTTCGTGTCCAGTTAAATATGTTTAAATAAATTGGAACGGGGAGTACATGTTATCTCTTTCATGGTTGATTATCCTTATTTGAAGTCATTTGTATGAGTTATCTCTTTTATTAGTTGTTTTTATCTAGTATCGTCGTAACACTATATTTTCCATTGTTGTGTTATTGATGTTGAAGTTGTGAAAGCCATTATCACATTGAGTTGAATTATTAATTGTTGAGACATCTTTCTTGTTGAAAATTTACATTCATTGTTATTGTTGATATTCTTGTACACGTTGTGGTGGAGCCATGAGCTATTGTTGTGGAAACATATTGTCGATTATTAACAAGTGTAATATGTGGGTACTTGGGGTACGAGTTGTTATTGTGCAATGAAATTGACAGACATGTCACGGTATAAGGATAAGGGTTAATGTGAATACAATGACACAAGGTGAAACTTATGTGTTTGTTCCTTTTAAGGGAATTATGTGAAGCCTCACGTCATCATGGTGGGCCAAAATGCATGTAGCTATTTCGATGAAAAATAATTTCAAAACTATTTAAATGTAAGTCATGCAGCGATATAAGGAAGAATCGTGATTGAGATTGTGAATTATGAATACGAGGCAGTACCTCGGTTGTGATTCTTATCGTACAGGAGGCGGTACCTCATTATGATTCTTGTTGTTTATCTTGTGTTGTAAAGAGTTATTTGGCGGGAACAATTCTTGTAGTTTTGTTCATCCTTGTTCTATATGTTGTTGTCTGTATATGAACATTGTGGTTCTTTTCAATTGCTTCCCTTGTGTTATCTCTATGCTTACAATCCTTTCGTTAGTATATATTGTTAACTTGTTTCATATCACGTAATTCTCCGCTTTCCATAACTTCTTGTTATTACATTTTCATTTTTTTAATTATATCCTAGTAGGTGTCTTGACCTAGCCTCATCACTAATCTACCGAGGTTAGGCTTGATACTTACTAGATACTTTTATGCTATACTCATACTACACTTCTGTACATCTTTTTGTGGAGATCCAGGTATGTCTGCCCGTACCGAGCGCTAGAGTTGATTAGCGTTGTTGCCTTTGGAAACATCAAGGTATACGTGCTATAAGTCTGTAGGCTTCAGAGTCCCCTTCTATTTTAGATATTCCATTGTTTCTTTCTTATTTCAAACTATATTGTAGTTTGAGACTTGTAATACCATCTTGTAGAGCTTATGACTCTGTTCCACCAGGTTTTGGGGAGAGTGTCAGCTATTGTACTCTTGAGTTTATTATTATAGTATGAAGGTTCTTATTTGAAGTTTTAGTAGCATTTTCACTATTCCTCTATGCATGTTGGGATTACCTAATCGTAGAAACTAGGTCCATCACGACATCATACAGATGGAAATTGGGGTCGTGACAATTTGGTATAAGAGGTCTAGGTTCAGAGGTGTTACAAGTCATAAGCAGGATTAGTAGAGTCTTGTGGGTTGGTATGGAGACGTCTCTACTTATCTTTGAGAGGCTACAGAACTATTAGGAAAACTTTAATTTTTTGATTCCTTATCGTGCAAAATTGTTGAATATGAAAATTTAATATTGACTTTCTATTCTTTCACAAATGGTGAGGACACACACTACTGCATCTAACAATCAGAACCTATGCCTCCTATAAGAGTTACGAGAGGCTAGTGCTGGTGCTGGGGTAGAGACTGAGAAAAAGTATACAGTGTAACTAGAGCACCTGCACTAGCTACGACAGAGGAGCCACCAGTAGCTCAAATTGGGGAACAGGCACCTGAGGTGCATGTTGGCACCCCTACACTTCAGGAGTCCTTGGCACAGCTCTTGAGCATGTTCAGTACCTTAGCTTAGGCTGGGTTGATTCTACTTGTACCAGCCATATCTCAGGCTGGGAGAGGAGCTCATACTCTCATGGCCCGTACTCGAGAGTAGCAGGTCCATATTGATCAGGTCTCGAAGATCATAGTAGTACAACCTAGTTTTAAGAAAATAACATATGAGGAGGAGGATCTTAGACTTGAGAGGTTCAAGAAATATCACCCTCTTACTTTCAGTGGATTGGCTTAAGAGGATGCACATGGTGTTCTAGAGGAGTGCCACCATATTCTCCACACCATGGGTATTGTGTAGTCGAGCAAGGTTGCTTTCACCACTTTCCATCTATTAGGAGCAACATATCAGTGATGGAGGGTGTATGAGAAGGGTAACTTAGCTGATGTTTAGCGTTATTCTTATAAAATTTTATTCACCAGACCTTTCCAGATACATGGCACATGGAGTTTGAGCATCTGAGTCACAGTACTATGATAGTGTTAGAGTATGCTGTCCGATTTAGTAATTGTTCAAACATGCACCTGCCTTCGTCTACAATCAAAGAGTGATATCGCCAATTTATCAATGGGCTCAATTATGGTATTAGATTCAGCATTGCTCGTGAGTTGGAGACAGATACCCCATATCAATAGGTGGTAGAGATTGCACGGAGGTTGGAGAGTATACAGAGCCGTGAGAGGGATGATAGGGAGACCAAAAGGCCTTGAGGTACAGGAGGATTTAGTAGTGAACCTGCTACAGCTACAACCCATCATGGTATAGGCTATATAAGATTTCCAATTCACTTAACACTTCCACCTTTTTGTGGTGCTCAGGTTATTTCGAGGTCTCAGGTTGCATACTTTGCTCAGCCATTTTTCAGTACACATCCTACACGGGGTGCCTTTAGCGGTCAGCCCAGCCGACAAGTCTGAGCCAGTCCCAGCATCCACGGCCATTGTGAGATTTCTTTGAATGTGGTGATACATGTCATATGGTTAGAGACTGCCTCGGACTTAACAGGGGTACACTCCACAGACTACTCAGGCTCAACAGATTTAGTCAGGTCTAAAGACTTCTCAAGCCATGGTTGCTTTTTTAGTTGACGCTCTACCTACACAGCCAGCTAAGAGTGATGGACAAGCGGGTAAAGGTCGCTCTAAAGCACGAGTCCCGGCTAGATTCTATGCTTTTCCAGGTAAGACGAAGGAAGTTGCTTCATATGCAGTCATTACAGGTGTGGTTCTAGTTTGCCATCGAGATGCGCCAGTTTTATTTGATTCAGTGTCCACTTATATGTGTCATCTTGCTTTGCTATGTATTTGGATATACCTCGTCATTCTTTGAGTTTTCTTATTTATGTGTCGATGCTTGTTGGAGATTTTGTTATTGTAGACCGTGTGTATCAGTCATATTTAGTTGTTATTGGTGATTTTGAGATTAGAGTTTATCTATTGTTACTTAGTATGGTATAGAGGTGGCTAACGGTTCAACCGGTCTGGGCCGGGTCGGATTTTGTTCGACCCGTCGGAGTTCCGAACCGGGCCGGGCCGGGTTGAACAGTACCGGGTTTTTAACGGGCCGGGTTGGTTCGGGTTTAAATTAAATCATACGGGTTACGGGTTGAAAGGGGCCGGGCCGGGCTGGGCCGGGTTTAGTATATTTTCAATTTTTTTTGAAATTAAGTATAACTATTAAGTTATAATTATATTAATAATTTGTAAGCATTGAATGAAATCATGAATACAAGTAAGATGGGAAAAATTTGCACTTATTGCAAGTGCTACTTTATTTCTCAATTTCAAATTAATAAGTAGAAAATAAAATGTTACATTTTTTCTAACAAGTAAACTAGTGAAGTAGTAATTTCAAATGTTTTGCATCGCCTTAGCAAGTTCATCATAATCAATATGAACTGATTGACCTTCTTCTGGGTAGTTAAATTCCGAAGGGTTTCCATGGGTTAATATATCTCCAATTTCTTCCTCTTCTGGGCTATCAACATCTTCCTTTTCTTGATTTCTTCGTTCCGATCTAATCCAATCTCTTAAACATACTAAAACTTCCAAAGCATTGCTTCCCAATGAGTGGCGGGTGTCTCCAAGTTGTTGTCTTGCTTGGCTAAATGCACTCTCCGATGCAACGGTAGAAATTATCACATTCAGCACGTCACGAGCCATAGCGAAAAGAACAGGAAATTGCTTTGCATTTTTATGCCACCATCCCAACGGTGAAAAGTCCTTTGTGCGAGGCTCCTTTTGCTTCTGCAAGTAGAATTGAAGCTCATCAATATTCCTGCTACTGGTTTGAGTGTTAGAAAATTTAGAAAAAATATTAAAACTATCAAGGCCTTTATCATCCACATTAGAAGAACTGCTACATTGCATAGCGGGATTAACATTGTCAGAAGCACGAGCAGTATTATCACATTCATTTGCATAATAATTATATAGTTGTTGCAAATATTCGTTTAGTTTGTTCATAGAATCATATAAAGTTGGGGTTTCAGATTCTCCAATCTCCATATAAGTATATAAAGCATTCATTAATTGGTGACAATCAGACATTTTAATAGAAGGATTTAAAACTGCACCAATTAAGTAAACTGGAGGAATTGGAAAGAAATATTTTTTGAATTTCGCTTGCATATTTACAATAACATCCATATATTTTTCTTTCTTCTTAAATTCATATAGTAGCAAAGAAATTTCAGCTTTATGTACTAGAGCCGTAGTAACAGTTGGGTAATATGCGCCAGAAAACACAACAGTAGCAGTATAAAATTTATGTAAAAATTTAACAACATCATTAATGACATCCCAAGTATCACTTGTTAACATACGCCTAGGATCAGTACAATGTGCATTAGCAACTTCAGTTATAGGAAATCTATATTTGTAGCAACATTTTAAAAATATATATGTATAATTCCATCTAGTAACAACTTCGTCTGGCATGAATCTAGGTGTAAGGTTATACTGCATACTCTTTGTCTTAAATTCTTTTATTCTAGATTGTCTATTATTTCTCTGAATAACACCAACTGCTCTTCTAACATGAGTAATCTCAACTGAAAATAAATCAAGGCCACTTTTAACAATTAAATTATAAACATGACATGCACACCTAACATGAAAAATATCGTCAAGAGGTGGTTGCAAATGCAATTTTAAAATTGATCATGCAGCATTATTATTTGAAACATTATCAAAAGACATACACAAAACTTTTTGGTTTAGATTATAAAATTCAACAACGTCAACAATTGTACTACTTATAAACGTAGCAGTATGACTCTGATCTTCATCATATTTAAAAGCGATAATACGTTTTTGCATACAAGTATTATCATCTATCCAATGACATGTAATTGTCAAATAATCATTTCCATTAACAGCATGACCAATATCAGAAGTTAGACATACTCTAGAAGGAAGGTGACTAAACAAATAACGTATGTATGTTTGATATTGTCCATGAAGTCTAAAGATATCTGCTCTACAAGTACTTCTAGGGATACCTTTAAATAAAGGATTGTAAATCCTTTGAATATGCGTAATAAGATACGATGAAGAAGCAAAAGAAAAAGGTAAACAACCCAAAGTAATCATTTTTGCTAGTTCCTCCCGATCCCTCATTTTATCATATTTTAATAGACCTCCAGTAGTAGGGTTAATAGGTGTTTGACTTCCATCCCCATTAACTCCCCATTCTATAGGATAGATACCCGACATATGTCTAGTAAGTGTCCCGGTCCCCCCTAAATTACCTCCGGTCAAATGTTTAAAAGTTTCATTACAAAGTTTGCACTTAACTCTATCAGTACCTTCTATTATTTCAAAAAATTTCCAAACCGGACTTCTTTTTTTACGAGTAGAAGTTGGAGCCACTGGTGGTCTTCTACCTCTTGTAGCACTAGCAACTCCAACTCCAATACTACCAACATTTCCACTACTAGGTGTAGGTGGTATCTCATCTTCTATTCCAATTTCATTATCTTCTATTCCATAATCTTCTTGTAATTGTTCATAATCAATCTCTACATCTTGCAAATTAGGCGATGATTCAGAAACATGTGTTATTGGGTCATTACTATTACTACCAGAGGCTACAGGACTACCTCTTTTTTTACTTTCACCCCTACCAGTAACTTTTCTACACGCTCTTTTAGCAGCATTAAACATATTGTAAAAATTAAAATATAAGCTAAAATCAAATATGCAATTAAAATATTAAATAAGAGAAAGAGTTGGAGGGAGTGCACCAAATTCGACTATAAATTGAGCACTTGATTACGCAAATCCGGTGTTACCACGAACAAACGTCAAGCAAGTATTTCAATTTTGAACTTCAAGCTTCAAATTCCGAATGACAAATTGCGATAAATTAAATTCGGGAAAAGAGTAACAAATAAAATATGTAATCTTGCAAATTGAAGGGAAGAGATAGATTGATAAATTGAGAATTGAGATTGAGATAAGAATTTTGAGTGAAGAAATGAAGAAGAGATGAGGGGTATTTATAGATTTTAAGAAGGGTTAATATTGTAATTTAATAAATACAAAAAAAAATGAAAAATGGCCATTTTTGCAAAGAAATCCGTTGGCCAACAGATCTGTAGCCATTGCCAACGGACATGTGGGCCCCATCAATTCAAAATTTTTAAAAAAAAATTAAAAAAAATGTTACCGTTGAACCGGGCCGGTCCGGTCCGGGCTGTACCGGTTCACGGTACTCTTTACCGTACCGGGCCGGTCCGGTCCGGTACCGAATAAAAAAAATTTTAACGGACCAACCCCCTTCCCCCTTTGAACCCAGCCCAGCCCGGCCCCCCTACCGGTCCGGTCCGGTCCCAGGTTGTACCGGTCCGGTCCGGTCCCGGGTCAACCCGGCCCGGTTGAAGGGCTTAGTATGGTATACTTTGATATTATCTTGGTCATGGACTAGTTGTCAGCCTATCATGCTATTCCAGAATGTCACGCTGAGACTATGACATTGGCTATACTAGGTTTGCCATGGTTAGAGTGGAGGGATGCATTGGATTATGTTCCTAGATGGGTTGTGTCATTTCTAAAGGCTAAGATGATGGTTGAGAAAGTGTGTGATATTTATTAGCCTTTGTGAGAGATGTTAATACTGATACTTGTAAAATTGAGTTAGTTTCGGTAATGAGAGACTTCCCAGATGTATTTCTAGCAGATCTTACGGTATGCCGCCCAATAGGGATATCGATTTTGGTATTGAATTGTTATCGAGCACTCAACCCATTTCTATTCTATCACATCATATGGTCCCAATGGAGTTGAAGGATTTAAAGGAGTAGTTGCACGAGTTGCTTGATAAGGGTTTTATTCTGCCTAGTGTGTCACGTTGGGGTGTTCCGATTTTGTTTGTGAAGAAGAAGGATGGTTCTATGTGTATGTGTAATTATTATTGGTAGTTGAACAAGGTTATATTGAAGAACATATATCCAATGCCACACATTGATGACCTATTTGATCAGCTATATGGTGCTAGAATTTTCTCAAAGATTGATATGAAATCAGGTTATCATCAGATAAAAATTCAAGATCTAAATATTTCAAAGACTACCTTTAGGACTCGGTATGGTCACAACGAGTTCCTTTTGATGTCATTTGGGTTCACCAACACCCCCATCATTATTTATGTACTTGATGAACAATGTATTCTAGCTATATCTTGATTCATTTGTCATTGTGTTTATTGATGACATCTTGGTGTACTCCCACAGCCGGGAAGATCATGAGCAGCACCTGAAGATCGTGCTTCAGGCCTTGAGGGAGAAAGTATTGTATTCAAAATTCTCAAAGTGTGAATTCTGGATTCATTCGATGGTGGTTTTGGGTTATGTGGTCTCGAGCAAGAGGATCAAGTTAGACCTGGCCCAGTCAGTCTAAAGCACAAAGATTCAGAGTTTTCTTGGTTTGGCGGGGTATTATCGATATTTCATAGAGGGTTTCATATCTATTGATGAACCTATGACCAAATTGACCTAGAAGGGTTCTCCTTTCAAATGGTTTGAGGAGTGTGAGGAGAGCTTTCAAAAGCTGAGAATGCTTTGACTACATACCCGGTATTGGTGTTGCCGATGGGTTCGAGGTCTTACACTATGTTTTATGATGCGTCACATGTTGGCCTTGGCGCGATATTGATGCAAGATTGTGGGGTGATTATCTATGTGTCTCGATATCAGAAGACCATAAGAAGAACTATCATATTCACGACTCGAAATTGGTAACTATTATTCATAAATTGAAGATCTGGCAACATTATTTATGCGGTGTCCCTTGTGAGGTCTTTACCGACCACAAAGTCTACCTAATATGGTCAAACCGAAGGATCCTAAATTGCGAAAACAAAGATGGTTAGAGTTCCTTAAAGATTATTATATCACCATTCTATATCATCCCAGGAAGTCTAATATGATGGTTGATGCCTTGAGTCGAACGGCGGAGAGCTTGGGCAGTTCAGCACATCTATCGGCAGCAGATAGGCCACTAGCCATAGATGTGCAGGCCTTGGAAAACTAGTTTGTATGATTGGATGTTTTGAAGCCCAGTCAAGTTCTTGCTTGCATGATTTCTCATTCTTCTTAATATGATCGAATCAGAGAGCATCAGTATGACGACCCCTATTTACTTGTCCTTAAGGATACGGTACAACACGACGATGCCAAGGAGGTCAGGTTTCTATTGGTGATAACGGTGTGTTGCAGATGCAGGGCCGATTATGTGTGTGTGGATAGGTGTCACGACCCGAGTTCACCCTCCATGAACATGTCGTGATGGCACCTACTTCCTACAACTAGGTAAGCCTAACAATGCCAAAACCAATATGACTGGTGGAATCATTTAATTAAATTAAGCAAAAACTAGAAGAAAAGCGGTATATAAGTGCCACTTATCATATACAACCCAAAAATAAATGCGGAAGTCTACAACTCACTCCCGAAACCCGAAAACTCAAGGGAAGCACAGGCTAAGTAAAATACTGTAAATGCTCTAATCTCCAGAATGTCTATATCAAAAGTATGATAGAATCTAAACACTACATGTAGAATAAGGAAAGAAACTCTTCGGTCTGCGGACGCTGCAGATATACCTCAAGTCTCCGCTAGATCTCTCCGCCTTGAAGGTAGTGCGCCTGAGACGAAGTACTTGGATATGCACATGAAAAACATGCGCAGAAGAGGCATGAGTACACCACAGTGATACTCAGTAAATGCCAAGCCTAACCTCGGTTGGGTAGTGACGAGGAAGGTCAAGGCCTTACTGAGATAAATATAATATGATAAGATAAGAAAAAAAGTATAGATAAAGTCCGCATCAAGAATCTAAAAAGGATAAATAAGGAAAACAGCAATAGAAAATGGAACGAAACAATATAAGGAACACTACTCACAATAGGAAAAATAATAGCCGGGGATCTCTTGGTATCCTCATTTATTCACTAGGGATCTCTTGGTATCCCGAGAATCTCTTGATATCCTCATTATATTCACTAGGGATCTCTTGGTATCTCGAGGATCTCTTGGTATCCTCATTATATTCACTAGGGATCTCTTGGTATGCTCACCCTCAATCCAGAACATATCAAGTGCTGGGGGATCTCCCGGGTGGTCAACCCATAGTCCTAATTTAAATATGCAGGGAGATATCCCGGGAATCTAACCCGTAGTCCCAGAGTAAATATGCACGGGGGGATCTCCCGGGAATCTAACCCGTAGTCCCAAAGTAAATATGCAGGGGGATCTCCCGGGAATCTAACTCGTAGTCCCAAAGTAAATATGCGCTACCACAATTAGAGAATACGCATAATGAAGTTCAACAATACAAGCAACAGATAATTCTAGCCTAACATGTCACACGTAGTGTAGTTAAGGCAATCTAAGCAAGTAGGCAAGCTAAATCAACAAAACATGTCCTTCTAATCTGACATAGGTTATAATTGCAAGTAAGATAAGTAGGTACGAAAGAAACTCAGTCTCAATATCTTAAGTAAAAACCGAATTTTCAACGATTAGCTCAAGTATGCGCTCGTCACCTCACGTATAAGGCACTCAATTACCAAAAAACATATCCTAGGGGAAAGGTCCCATAGACGAGGTTAGACAAGCCACTTACTTCAATCGGCTCCAAAATCAACTTGAAATCACTCTTTTGCCATGAGTATCCGACTCCAAATGGCCCAAATCTATTAATTTCACTTACATCTCGTAAATAACATCTCAAGCAACTAGTTCTACTATTTAATTTAAAGTTAAGATGCAAATTTAGATAAAATAACCAAAACGCCCCTCAGAGCAACGTGGTCAACACCCGTGGTTCGAACTAAAATCTGGTTACCCATTCCCCCAAGAATCCAATTATATGATTATTTTTGAAACCGAATCTTGAATTGAGGTCCAACCCCCAATTTTAGCAAAACCCTAGGTCCTACCCAACATACCCGAATTTACCTATTCAAAACTTCGATTTGATGTTGAAATTATGCCAAAAAGTGTTAAGGAGAGAAGAAAATGAGTTAGAAACCACTTACCAATTATTTTAAAGAAGAAGTATTGCTTAGGAAATTGCCCTTTAGGTTTTTGGGTTTTTGAAAAGTGAGAAATAACTAAAAAATCTCCGTGTATATATACTCTAAACCTCTAGCGCAGACCGTGCGAGGATGACCACGGCCACGCTGGTGGAGCTGAAAGATGATGGTCCTCTGAAGTTGGCAGCCCGGACCGTGCAAAGGTGATTGCAGCCGCGCGGCTCACGCCACGGACCGTGCAAAAGAGGTCGCAGCCGCGCTAGAGGAACTGAGGGTTGTGGGTTCTCTAAAGCTGATAGTGCGGACCGCGCGAGGACGACCGCAGCCACATGGCTCACGCTGTAGACCACGCGATCACGACTGCGGCCATGCTGGAACCTGCAGCTTGCACCTAACCTGCAGTATCTGGTGTTTTAAGTCTAAGACCTCCAGGAACATACTCGAAAGTCACCCGAGCCCTCGGGGCTTCAAACAAAACATACATATCACTTCAAAAATATCTTACGAACTTTTCCAATGCAATCAAATTGCCAAAATAACATCATATACATCGGATCAAGCCTCATAACTCATGATTTCTTCCAAATTTTTCATAAGACATAAAATTCCCATTTCGGGTCCGAAAAATGTCAAACGACGCCATTTTCAACCAACCTTTATAGAAAGTTCTTCAATCATATATAAGACTTGTATCTGGCACCAGAACCAAAATACGGGCCCGATACCCCATTCTTCTAATCAAGTTTTGTTTCTATTTTCTTTAAGTATTTCTAGAAAACAATTTCACATAAAAATTCATTTCTCAGGCTTAGGACCTCGAAATTCGATTTCAGGCATACGCTCAAGTCCTATATTTTCCTACGGACCTCCGGGACCGTCAAATTATGGGTCTGGGTCCTTTACCTAAAACGTTGACCAAAGTCAAATGTATTCAATTTTAATATCAAAATTTAGCATTTTTCTTACAAAATCCATATCTAAGATTTCCGGCTACGCACTGGGACTGCACATGCAAATCGAGGTAACCCGAGAGGAGGTTTTAAGGCCTCGAAAGTATATGATAGAAAAGTGAATAAGTGATGACCCCATTGGGTCGTCACAATGGGCTGAGTGAGTTGATTCTTGATGAGGCCCACAGTTCGCGATACTCCATTCATCCAGGTGGCTCTAAGATGTATCAGGATTTAAGATAGCATTATCTATGAAGGATAACAAAGAAAGACATAGTGGAGCATGTAGCTCAGTGCCTAAATTGTCGCAGGTAAAGTACGAGCCTCAGAGGATGGGCGGTTTACTTTAGAAACTTCATATTCTCAAGTGGAAATAGGAGCATGATACCAAAAACTTCGTTGTTGGGTGCCTACGGACTTAGAATAAATCAAGTCAGCTCATTTTATTTTAGTAGCGACTAACTATTCTTCAGAGCAGCCAGCTTAGATATATATCTATGAGATTGATCAACTTCATGACGTGCCAATATCCATCATCTCTAATCGGTCCACACAGTTTACATCGTGTTTTAGGAGAGATGTGTAGTATGATTTAGACATATAGCTTAAGTTGAGTACATCATTTAACCCAAAAAGGATAGACAGCCCGAGTGCTCCATTTAGATATTGGAAGATATGCTTTGTGCATGTGTTATAGATTTTGGGTGTTCTTGGGGTCAGATCTTGCCGCTTGCGGAGTTTGTCTTCAACAACAACTACCAATCAAGTATTCAGATGGCTCCTTATAAGGCCCTATATAGAAGAAGATGCCGATTCCTGATTGGTTTCTTTGAACTAGGAGATGCTACGTTATTTGACACTGATTTGGTTCGAGAAACCTTGGAGAAGGTCAAGTTGATCGAGGATCATCTTTGTATAGTCCAATCTAGCAGAAGAGTTTGTGATATTGCATTCATGGTTTGAGAGCGAGTCTCGCTCCGGGTTTTACCCATGAAGGGTGTGATGACGTTCGGGAAGAAGGGCAAGTTGAGCCCTAGGTGTATCGGACCTTTTGAGATCCTTGAGAGGACTGGTGATATGGCCTACAAGCTTACATTGCCACCTAGTATATATGTAGTTCATCTAGTGTTTCATGTTTCTTTGCTCTAAAAATATTAGAGTGATCTGTCTTATATTTTATACTTCACACAGTCCAATTGGACAAGGATTGAACTTATATTGAGGAGCCGGTAGCTATCTTGGACAGACTGGTCTGAACGTTGAGATCAAAGAACATTGTTTTAGTGAAGGTTCAATGGAATGGTAATCCGATAGAGAAGGTAATGTGGGCGATTGAACACGACATGCATAGTCGTTATCTTCAGCTATTCATCACTTTATATATGTTCTTATGCAATTTCGAGGACGAACATTTGTTTTAAGAAGGGGAGAATGTGATGACCCGACCAGTCATTTTGTGTAGTTATGCCTTGTTTCCTCTTTTGATGCTTCATACATGTATGTTTATGATTTTATGGCTCATGGGGTTCACGTACATCATGTGCATTCCTTGTAGAAATAGAAAATTTGTATTTTTCACATTTTTCAGATCTGATCTATTTCACTGTTTTGAGCTATCTATTTAATTTGAAAGCATGTCTATATTTTTGCACTGTAATTTCTATTGTTAATTGTGTTGTTGAGTTTGTCACTACCTTTCAGTCCAAAAGTTGGACTTGAGATTTGGATATACTCAAGTTACTCCCTACACCTCATGTGCAGATCTAGGCACTTCTGGTCACGGCGGCTGCTGATTGAGGCATCAGAGTTCAGAGAGTATCGAGGTAGCTGCATGGCGTTCGCAGGCCTTGACTCTCCTTTTTTATCTCTATCTATATTTCAGTTTTTATTCCCTATAAACTGTAGTGGACTGTATTATGGATTAGACGCTCATGTACTCGATGACACCTCGATTTTGGGATAGATTGTATCATATTTTTGGGATTCAAAAGAGTTTTTTCTCAAATATTAATTGCTTCCGCCTTTAATTTTCAAGTGATTCTGTATTGAGATGTTGACTTGTGGCTAGCCTAGTTACAGGATAGGCATCATCACACCGGTTGATTTTTGGGTCGTGACAAGTTGGTATCAGAGCTTAGGTTACATAGGTCTCACGAGTAATAAGCACATTTAGTATAGTCTTGGAGATTGGTATGGAGATATCTGTGCTTATCTTCGAGAGGTTTCCGAACTCTAAAAAAACTTCACATTCTTGAATTCTTGTCGTAGGAATCTGTTGATTATGGAAACTAAACTTTTATTATTCTATTCTCTCACAAATTGTGAGGACTTGTACGACTGGGTAGGATGGACAACCACCAGTACAACCAGCCAGGGCCGTGAGAGGCCAAGGTCACGGTAAAGGCCGCGGTAGGGGCAAAAGTGCAGCTCGCACAGCAGCTAGACCAGCACCTACTAATCTACCAGTTTCCCTAGTTCAGGAGCAGATCCTAGTTGTGGATATGCCAGTGGGCAAGCTCAGGCACTGCCCGTTCCCATTGTGATTCCAAGCCTTGAGGATGCCTTAGCTTAGATTTTGACCATGTGCACTAATCTTGCTCAGGAGGTCTCTGTTCTGGCCGCAACATCCATTTCTCAAGCCGCATGAGGTACTTAGACTCACGTCGTCCGCACACCAGAGCAGGCAATGCAGGGACTATAGACACCAAGGGTACCATCAACCCAATCGGTTGCAGTTGCTCAGGACTATGTGGTTCATGTCATGCTTGATGATTAGCAGCATATATTGGAGAGGTTTGGGAGACTCGGGCCTCCATCTTTTAGTGGTACAGAGGTGGAGGATGCACATATGTTCATGGATAAGTGTTAGAGGAAGCTACATGCAACAGGTATTCTAGAGACCGGTGAGATCTAGTTTCTACTTTTCAGTTTTCTATTGCTACCTTCAGTTGGTGGGAGAATTATGAGAGGCATAGGTTAGTCAGTGCATCACCACTTACCTGGCAGGAGTTCATCATTCTCTTCTTGGAGAAGTTCGTGTTGGAGTCTCGTAGAGATTAGATATGCAAACAGTTTGAGTAGTGCATCAGGATGATATGACTGTGACGCAATACGAGATGAGGTTTTCTGAGTTGGCCCATCATGCAGTGTGGTTGGTTCCCACTGATAGGGAGAGGATTAGGAGGTTCATTAATGGCCTCGCATTTTATGTGGGGATCCTTATAACTAAGAGAGGGTGTTTGGTGCTACTTTTAATGAGGTTGTTGACATTGTTCGGCATATAGAGTTGGTGCACATCCAGGAGCTGGTTGAGAGGGAGGCCAAGAGGTCTTGTGGATTAGGTAGTTTTGATGGTGTTCCTTATGGAGGGCAGTTTCACCACAATAGATGTCGTCCTTTCAGGCGTGCTCAGACGGCTTGCCCAGTTCATCGTGGTGCGTCATCAGGCCATGGTTCTCATAATTCTCATCAGGGTCACTCATCTCTCAGTGCCCTTCCAGCTTAGAGTTTGTCTCATGCACCATCAACTCAAGGTGCATCTACGTGGGGGCCTTCTAGAAATTATCCTGGTGTTAGGGGCTCCCTTCAGTCC
This sequence comes from Nicotiana benthamiana, assembly GCA_034376525.1. Taxonomy (NCBI): domain Eukaryota; kingdom Viridiplantae; phylum Streptophyta; class Magnoliopsida; order Solanales; family Solanaceae; genus Nicotiana; species Nicotiana benthamiana. The sequence continues at coordinate 74,204,528 of CM067338.1, read as the reverse complement.
CCACCGCCATTTGAAGGGAGATGTTTCTTTGAGTGTGGAGATTTGGGTCATACCAAAAGGCATTTTCCCTGCCTTTCAGGATGTTTTTCAACTCAGCATAGGAGTCAACCTAAGACTTTAGCACCAATTACTTCACCACCCGCCCAACCAACTCGAAGTGGAGCTAAGTCAGCTAGGGGTCGCCCTAGAGGGTGAGGCCGATCAGATGGCGGCCACGCATGTTTCTATGCACTCCCTGCCTGACCAGATGCTATTGCTTCTGACATAGTGATCACAATTATTGTCTCAGTATGTCATCGAGATTCCTCTGTATTATTTGACTTGGTTCCACCAATTCATTTGTGTCATCGTATTTTGCTCATTATTTGGATATGCCCCGTGAGTCATTAGTTTCTTCTATTCATGCATACGCCATTGGGCGATATACTATTATTGTGGGCCATGTATATCGGTCGTGTGTAGTGACTTTTGGGGGATTAGAGACTAAAGTTGATCTCTTACTGCTTAGTCTAGTTGAATTTGATGTGATATTGGGTATCGATTGATTGTCTCCATATCATGCTATTATAGACTGCCATGCTAAGACTGTGACATTGTTGATGCCGAGGTTGCTGATGTGCCGTAGAATCTCGCACAATTGATACTAATTACTTGTAACTTATCTTTTAATGCATTTTTAGTTAATTCTGGTCAAGTTTGGTTATTTTGTAGTGCATGAGCTTGAAGACCCAAAAACATGGAAAAGAAGCGAAAAATTGACAAAAAGAAAGATATACAATAAGTATGCGGTCATAATTCACACGCCGGACCGCAAAACTGACATGATAATCACAAACAGAGATAGTCTTTTAGGCCAAAATGAAGAAGAAAATATGCGGTCCATTATACAATCGCATAACACCTATGCGATCTACATAATGGTTGCATAGCTCCAATGGAAGAGAGTCCTCAACATGATATATGATAGGATATGTGGTCACATAACATACATGCGGACCACATAATTGTTATTCGATTGAAGCAAGATCTGCAATTCAGCAAGACTATGATGGAATGCTCAATATACAGTCCGCATAACTAGTCTGCAGCTATTATGTGATTGCATAAGCCTTCTAAAGGGGCATTTTTGTCCGATTTTGACTGCGACTTTTGGTCCCCTATAAAGAGAATAAATAGGGTTTTTGTGGGTTATTCAAGTGTGAAACAAGGTCCTACTTAGAGAGCATTGAATACTTCATTTATTTGGAGGGTTATGAAGAAGGAATCTTGCAATTTTGTAAGCGTTATGGCTTTATGAAATACTTTGTTCTTCTATTTTAGTATGAGTATCTGGTTTTAAATAATAAGGTTGTGGACCCTAGATGGGTGTAATGTTAATGGGTGTTTAACATTGAATATATATATATAATGGTTGGTTAATACTTATTCAATTCTTGTTCTTTATTTATGGTTGGTGGTTGCAAACATTAATCTATTCCATTCTACTTTTTCTTTACTTGGAAAAGTGAGTTAGGGTTTGGTAGAATTAAATATCAAGAACTCAAGACTTTAAATCTTGTTAAAGAGAATCGCTTAGGAATGAGTGGGTTCTACTTGACATAAATTATTTGTTCTTAAATTGTAACTCTTTTATATTTGAAAAAATCATAAAGGGAAAATACTACTCAACTATCGAAAAATATTGGGTAATCATTTAGAAATCATTTGCATATCAAAGGATATTCCACTAGAAATGTATCATATTAACACCGATAATATTACATTCCATTGGCGGGAACGCAACCCTGGTTTCCCTAATAAAATCATTTACATTCTCATCATTACAATTAGTTATCTCTTTAATTCACAATCATATCATTCTCTTGTTACGTTAATGGAATCGAATTACGACTTAAGTCAAGTTCCACACTACTAAAGTAAGCTTTTCACACCATATTCACTGTGGGATATGACCCCAACCTTGTTGGGTTATTATAATTGGCACCGACCACCTTACACAACTTAATTAAAGTGTAATTTGAGCATATCAAATTTTGGCGCCATTGCCACGGAATATGGTTTTGAAATTACTAATTAGTTCTGCTTTACTTTACATCTTCTTCTTTCCCATCACATTTTGCTTGTTTTGCTTAGTGTTGTGAGCATGTGATTATTGCCTCACGTGAATTACTCTATAAAATTCTTAGATTTAGGATTTTTCCTTTTAATTATTTGATTTTTAGGATTAATTGCATAATTTTTGTGTTTGTTTGCATTTTGTGTGCATTTTTAATTGTGATAATTCATTAAAAAAATTGTATTTGTATTTAGGATTTAATTTTACATATTTTTAAATTAATGGATAATTAGGATTTTACAAAAAATACAAATATCAAAAAAAATTGAGTTATTTTTCCTTTGTTTAATTTGAATTTTTTTAGTTTCTTTTAAATTGATATTTAATTAATTGCGTTAATTATTAATTGGAGCTTAATGTAATCAAGCAAGTTAATTTAATTTAGGACTTAGTTCAATTTAATTTTAATTTTAATTTTAATTTTGAAAAGAAAAGAAAAGAAATTCAAATAATTGAGTCTATTAAGTAAATGCCCAAATTTGGGCCAAAATACCCCAACCCAATAATTAAACCCTCAAGCTAGTCAAAATACCGACCCAAACCCGTCCTCTAACCCGGTCCAGCACCCCCATTAACTCAAACGACATTGTTTCGTAGGCGATTAATCCTATAATTTGTCAAACGGTCAAGAAGCTAGGTTCAACTAATATATATGTCTCCTAATGCTACCCCCCCCCCCCCCCCGTTCTCTTCTCCTCTCTCATACACGAACCCTAGAGACCAGCCCTGAACTCTGCCGCCCACCGTCATCCGCCGCCGGCCGGAAATCGCCCACGGCGGCAGCGAGTCTCCGATGGCCACCAAATTGACATCCCATATTCCTCTCCTTCTTCTCTTCCAAATCTCTAAACCCCGTCCCTCGAATCCCTCTTGAGCTTCTCGAATATTCCTCAAAATTCTGAACTCTCCGTTGTGGCCAACGACGCCACCACCAAATTAACACCCTAGCATCCCCATGGCCTCCTCTTCCCTAATATCACACTCTCGACCCTCAATATACCAGGAGCTCTTCAAGTATTGCATCTGAGTTTGAATCCCTAAAGTCCAATATTGACTTTCATGGAGTCTGATGGCATGCATGGTCTTGGGATTTCTATTTCTTTGCAAATTGTGAAGTTTCGAGACAACAAGCTGATGCCGATCATTTGTATTGACAAAGAACATATGGTCGACACTGGTTTGTTGGGTCGTTCATCTTTTTAAACCTTCAGACTCTTCTAGTAAGTCCCTTGCATTCATTATTCCCTTTCTATTATTTTTCTTTTTGTTTGTTTTATTTTCTTTTCTATTAATTTTGACCAGCCTGATTGAGTTTTAAATGACTTTCCTTTCAATGTTCGAAATTGATCCCTAATGTTCTTAGAAATTTGGTCATTAACTTAGTTACAATTCTGATCCCTCTCTTAGTTGCTTAGTTTTGATATTTTGGCCAATTCCTGGTTTGGTTTTGTTTAATGATACTTCAATTAGTGTAGGTATAATACTCGGAACTATTAAATATTGTCCTTTGTTATTTGTTAATTGGATCAGTCTCATTTTGTTGATGCTTGGGTTTCGAAGTCACTCCCAGGGGTTCATTTGTTTCATTAGGCCATGCCTATTGAGATTTTGAGCCCACTTGGGGGTCTGTAACCCATTGTAGCTTGACCAATGGACCCAAATATCTCAAGGGTAAATGTAGGGGTAGTCAGGGGTAGTTTAGAAACTCTAGGTTAGGGAATCTTTTCATAACATATTTAGAAGCTTCTAGTGGTGGGGGTTAATTTCATTTTCAGCTTTTTGGTAGTATTAACTTGAGCCACAAGTCAGTAATTTATTAAAGAGGACTAAAAAGCTAAAATACAATCTGATGCTTACCCTATGTACTTGCCTATAAAGTCATCACTTCCTTGCCTTAAGAAGAGGGGGAGAGATCTGGTTTTTCGAGAGAATTTTTTTAAGAAGCCATTATATAAAGCCTAGGATTTTCAGCACTGCGGAATTTAATAGCTGAAAAATACCAAACAAAAAGAGCTAAGAAATCCAGAGAAAAGAGGAACAATTGAAAATTGAAAGAAAAGTTACTGTTCCATTCATATTTTAGTGGTTTTGATTCACTTCAACTTCTGGAATTGTGAGAAATGGTTTGAAAATTCATCTTCAGAGTTTGATTGAAGGTTATGTTGGGCTATGTGTGTTTGAATTTGGAATATTGAGCTGTTGTACATTCATTTCTGGGTTCTGGAGCTGTTGCTGCCTGTTTCTGGGGTTCATTTTAGTTGTTGCACCTGCTGATACTTCCCGTTTCTTGTTTGTTTTTCTTCACTTCAGGTATTCCTCCTTGAATCAAACTGGATGCAGTTCTCATGTTGAAGATGAAATTGAAAAGCTTTGAAATGTGGCAACTGAATCTTCCCTGCTTGTTCACATTTTAGCATGTATACATTTTAGCATTTTTTGCTTACATTCACAGTTCAATTACTGTCAGTTGATTAGTTAGGCTTGTGTATTGCATTTAAACTTTGGACTGTATTGAGGGACATATAATTGGTTTAGGATTCTAGGTTACTTTGCTCTATTGGGATTCAACATCTTATTATCCTGCCCCGAGTAGTTAGCCCCACCTTGTTTAGTTACTGTGATGTTTCTTTCCATTTAAGTGGCTGAAAAGATGTATGTGAACCCATGAGAACCAGGTACCATGCAGTAGTAGGCCTGTTATTAGAGCATGGATTTAATGTTCATTTAAAGATATCACCCTAGTTTGCTCAAGTTAAATGTATAGATGCATTGATATGATTGTTTACCAGTAAATGTTTCCTTTTAGTTAATTTCCTGGTTTCTAAAGTGATAAAAATATCGAGTATCTTTTAATGGCAAGGGGTTGACAATTATTTCATTATAAATGTTAGGCTTAAATTGTAACTCTGATTTGGAATCATTTAGTTAATATAGGGTTTGCAAATTAACATGTTAGTATTTAGAATAGTTTAATTGTAAAATTTCAATCAATAGCTAGTACGGGCTGTCTTAAAATAAGTTGTTTGATAAATGAAAATGTTGGTAATGTATTTTGGGGGTGTGATCTGGAGACCTTATGGTCTATGGAGGATAATCAATTCCTCAATTGGGCCTGCTTTTAAGCCCGATATGGAAAGGTGTTGAAATCACCATTTGGAATAGTTTTCAAGTGTATAACTTGTTGGGCCTCACGCTGGGGCCAGTCCTCGACCATCACTTTTTCTTTGATTAAAATGAGCTATTAGCCAAAAGCATGATGAAGTTCTCACTCTTTAATCTTCCATATCTAGGCTTCTCTAATTAGAATGAATGTGAATCATGAACAGTAATAACACATTAGTTCTCCGAACTTTAGTTCAAATACCGTTAAAATAGAATTGAGGTGTGCCGCGCCAAATAAAATTACAAATGCGTGGCCATCTTTAATTATATCTTTAAAATCCTTAGAACTAGGGACGTGCCATTTAGCGAATTTTGATGGCCTCCCGCAAAGTTATCAACGTGTTAGTTGCTTTTAGGAAAGTTATTTAATAATTTTAACTTCTTATACTCGGGTGTGCATTTCATGTGACCCAAATCCAAATCCTAAAACATTGAATAAAATGTGTTTCGGATTGCGGTTGCATTTCATGTGACCCGATCCAAAGACATGTTTTAAACGACGTTCAATCTTCTATAAAATTAATTTAAAAGCGATATATGATTTAAAACTGCGTCATAGGATGAAACATGTATTAAAATTAGATAATAGGCTAATTATGATAGTTTAAGCGCCCGTGCTAGAACCACAGAATCCGGGGTTGCCTAACACTTTCCCTCGGGTTAACAAAATTCCTAATTAAACATTTTTGGTTCGCAGACTTCACAAGAAAAGTCGAATTTTCCTTGATTTGGGATTTAAAATAAACCGGTGACTTGGGACACCAAAAACAAACCTATCTCAAGTGGCGACTCTGAATAAAATTAATTAAATAATCCTATTTCGAATAATGTCATTTAAATTGGAAAGCTCCCTTATATACTATCCTTTGGGGTGGTGTGTAAAAAAGGAGGTGTGACAAGTGTTGATAGGCAAACATGGCTGAATAAGAAGAAGAAATGGAAGAAAATCCTTTTTGCGAACATAGATGAGTACATCGAGGGTACAAATGCTATTGTACCCCCGATAGTTGGCGCTGCAACTTGCAAGGTGGAATATGGTTTAATCCTAATGCTCAAAGCGGAGGGGTTTTTCAGGAATTCCACTGATGATGATCCGACACATCATCTTAGAAACTTCTTGGGTGTGTGCGTGATGCACAAGTAGAACAACGTCTCAGATAGTTCCCTAAGGTTGAGAGTGCTCAAGTACTCATTAGCCGAGGACACAAGGAAATGGCTTCAAAATATGCCACCAAATTTCATTCACTCTTGGCCTGAACTTGTTCGAGTATTCTTAGCTAATGGTTCCCACAAAGAAAGAAATCTGAGCTCCGGGATAAAATTTTATTTTTCAAGCAACTACCAGGAGAACATATACATGAGGCATGGGATCGATTCAAGTTATATTTGGTGAGGTCGCCCAATCATGGTTTTTCGGATTCTATCTTGTTGGAGAAATTCTACATGGGTTTAGATACTATGAACTAATCTATAGCCAAGAGTGCAGCTGATGGATGTTAGAGGACACCATATGTGGAATCGCATATGGTTATCCCTTCTTGGCTAACATGATTAAGGAGAATCAAGAAAGAGATCAAGTAATTGCAGGGCTTGCCACCAATATCTATGTGTTGACAAAAATGTTCACTGAAAGCCAAATGAAGAAGGTAAATGTGGTGGAAGATGTTCAACCATCATTAAGTGAATATTATGATAAAGCCAACTATGTCAACAACTCTCAACGAGGCTATCAAAGGCAACAATACCAAGGTCAAGGACAACAAAATCAATGGAGGCCTAACCCGCAAGGACAAGGCAACCAACATGGGCTAAATGACCAAGCTAGCTCAAATCAAGAAAATTGGAATAACAAAAACTTCTCAAATTGGAGTTTAAACCCTTATGCTCCACCAAAGGGTCAATATTCAAATCAAGGTTCCTCAAGTGATTCCAAGTTGGAAAACATGCTTGAACGGCTATGGCAAAATCAAGAAAGGTCTAACACTTCTATGAGAAATATGATCGAGCTTGTTGGTTTTTATACCGCATCTATTCAAAAATTGGAGATGCAAATGACAGATCTTTCTAGGGAACAAAATTCGAAGCAAAAAGGGACCTTCCAAGTGACACAATTGCGAACCCAAAGGGTAATGGGAGTGGTACTACTCGGAGTGGGAAGGTACTTCAAGGAGAGAATGAAAAAGTGATTGAAGTGGAAGAGTCCAAACAAGAGGTTGAGGCACAAGTTGAAGAGCCAATTGTTGTTAAAGCTAAAAAGGTTTCGGAAGAGTTGAAAGTTTAATAGGTGAACCGGGAAGAGGTAAAGGAAAAGGTAAAAGAGACACCAAGTAATCTACCACATATTCCTCGACCTCTTTCTCCTTTCCCTCAAAAACTTTCTTGGAAGGTTGATGATAGCAAACTCAAAAGATTTTGTAACATTCTCAAGAAATTATCGGTAAATATTCCATTTATGAAAGCATTTCAAGAGTTGTCGGGTTTTGCTAAGTATTTGAATGACTTGATTACCAAGAAGAGAACCACCAAGAATGAAGTGGTGAATGTGACTCACCGGGTTAGTTCCATCATTGCAACAACCACCGTTCAAGAGAAAGAAGACCCGGGAGCTTTCACCATTCCATGTACTATTGAGGCACGTGATTTTGCAAGAGCTCTTTGTGATAATGGGGCTAGTATCAGCTTAATTCCTCTTGCTATTAACAAACAAGCGAGGTTAGGTATGTAGAGGCCTACAAGTATGAGATTGAAAATGCTCAATCGTTCCATAAAGAGACCGGGTAGGAATTGTCAATGACGTGCTTGTGGAAGTGGGAGAGTTCCATATACCCGCCAATTTTGTAATCCTTGATTGTGCAGTTGACAAAGAGATCCCTATCATCTTGGGGAGACCATTCCTTGCTACAGAAAGATAACTAATGGACTCAGAACAGAATAAAATCAAATTTTGTGTGAATGATGAAGAGGTTACATCCCAAGCAAGCAAGGGTATGAAACTACCACATGAATATGAAATCATCTCGATGATTAATGTTGTTGATGAAGTGGAAGATGCGATTGAAATAAAGATGGAAGAACAATGCTTCGGTGGGGCGTTGGAGGCTATTTTGGTAAACTTCAATGGTGAAGGTATGGAGTAGTATATGGAATCAGTAAATTCATTGGAAGGTCTTGGGTCCTACACTTATGCTCTGATGAAGCTCTCTCTCGACTTAGAGAATAGAGCTAATCCTCCTGCAAAGCCTTCAATTGTTGAGCCATCTCAACTAGAGCTCAAATCACTTCCACGCACATGAGGTATAAATTTCTTGGCTCAAATGCTACTCTACCAGTAATCATGTCTTCTTTGTTAAATGATGTGCATGTAGAACAATTGTTGAATGTCTTGAAGAATAGGCAAGTTATAGGGTGGACAACTGCGGACATCCGAGGGATTCCCACTGGAATTTGCAAACACAAGATCCAATTGGAGAATGAGAGTAAATCAAGTGTGGTGCATCAATGAAGGTTGAACCCTTCCATGAAGGAGGTGGTAAAGAAAGAGATCATTAAGTGGTTGGATGCCAAAGTAGTCTACCCCATCGCCGATTGTTCTTGGGTAATTCTAGTGCAATATGTGCCAAAAAAGGAGGCATGAATGTGATTGAAAATGCTAACAATGAGCTCATCCCAATAAGAACTATGAGCGGATGGAGGGTTTATATGGATTACTTGAAGCTAAATAGTGCTACGTGCATGGACCATTTCCCTATGCCTTTTATTGATCAAATGCTTGATCGGCTAGCGGGAAGGTCATTCTACTGCTTCCTGGATGGATATTCCGGCTACAACCAAATCAATGTTGCAGGAAGATCAGGAAAAAACAACATTCAGTTTTCCATATGGGACGTTTGTATTTAGCCAGATGCCATTTGGGCTATGCAATGCCCCGACTACTTTCCAAGGTGCATAATATCAATAGTCTTCGTCATGGTGGAGGATTTCGTAGAGGTATTCATGGACAATTTCTCTGTCGTAGGTGATTATTTTAAGCATTGTCTAGGCAACCTTAGAGTATTTTAGTTATTGTTCAAATATTGATGAGATTTCCATTGTTGAGTTTATTAAATCATGTTCGTTCAAATGTTTAGCTGTTATGTGATTGTCGTCTGCCTAACAATTATTGTAGGTTCTACTATGATGGGTTGAGATTTTAGGTTGTGATAGTTTTGAAAAATGAAAATTTGGATTTGGAGAGTCTATTTGTATTCGGTTTAAAAACAAAACACATATATGGATTCTTGGGGTTATAGGTAGTCAGAATCTACCCTTGGACCCAGATTTTGATCGACAGGTCGGGGATGACTTTTTTTGACTTTTGAAGAATTGTGTAAAGATCATAACTTTATCTATCGTAATGGGTTTCCCTTGCATTATTTGATGATATTAAGTCATTTTTGGTTATATTTTGAGTTGTGTGGAGGCAAGCTTAGGGGAAATGCTATTTTCGAGGGTCGACTTGGAATAGTTGAGGTGAGTATCTTGCCTAAATTTGTGTGGGAGAACTACCTTGTAGAGATTGGTTTGATTACACTATTTAAATTACGTGGAAGACACGTATAAGAAGTTACGAGTGTGTACCTAGGCTTATATGTGGAAATTTGACAAGTTTAGACTCTTAGGCTTCTTTCATACATCTAATTGAAGTTGCCCTATCATGTTATATCCTCAACGGTTAGATTTACTCTTACATGTTTTATTTGAAGTTCTAGTACATGCTTTATCTTTTAATGTCAAATATACCTTTACATGCTTTAATTGAAGTTGTTGCCTCTTTATTAAAATGTTATTCCTTCTGTTTATTCTTTTTGAAGTCACTATTACATCTCTCTCATTGTTGAGTTATTCCTATTTGAAGTCATTAGTACTTATTATATCTTTCATTGTTGAGCTTATTCCTCTGTTTCATTGTGTGGTTGTAATTCTTGTGTTGATGTACTCCCGTGTTATTATTGTTGTTGTTGTTGAGCTGTGGGTTATGTGTGGTTGTCATATTGGGATTATTTTTATAAAAAATTTATGGCAAATGAGTACATATGGTGCGAGTTGTTATATTGTGTTGTTATGTTTTTGTCTATGTGGGATTTGTTGAGATGATTGTTGGGGTATTTTGCACGTGAGTTGTCCATTCTATTGTTGTTAATTGATATTTGCACATACGGCGAGACAAGGCGGGTTGTATATATATGTTGGATTTGCGCATATGGTGAGAAAATGTGGGATAGTTACTTATGCGCATATAGATATACAAGGCATGCATTTAATTTATAATTGTACATACGGTGAGACAAGGTGGGCTATGTCGGGAATGATTTGCGATAGCATGGGGACATTTTTACTGACGTTATTTATGTGATAGTGTGATCTTCTTATGTTTGTCATGCATATTACGTGTTTTGTGGTGTTGTTTCCAATGTGCTACTCGATGTCTCTAATGTTACATGTTGACTTAAGTTATGACAATACACCTGCACAAGCATCTATCGTAACATGTCATCTGTATCAGTGAAGGACTATGAAACTTGATGATTATTGATCATGTACATGTATTCTTGTATACCTGCCTTTTTTGTGGATTGAACTATTGGTACGTGAGTTGTCCATGCGGATATGAAGTATTGTTACTATTGGCACGTGAGTCATTCATGCAGATCTGATGTATTAATAATATTAGCACATGAGTAGTCCGTGCAACACGTAAGTTGTCTGTGCGTTATGATTGATAATGTCGGCACGAGATGCTGCATGATTATGATTTTTGATTTGGGACCCATAACTTGTGATTATGAGGTATAGTACCTGCATGTGATTTTTATGTAAACCTTGTGAAGGAATGGTTGATTATTTGGTTCTCATTTGTTTTCCTTAACTGAATTTCTGGTACTTTAACTGTATTCTGATTACTTTGCGGAGTTATAACCTGTTTACTCCTTGTTGCTATTGGTTGTTTATACTTTCAATTTTCTAATGTTATATTGTTATTCTTTCCATGTTTAGTTTTATATTGATATTTTTTCCTCCATTAGTTTATATTAATACTTGCAAAAGCTATTATGTCTAGCTGGTGTCTCGACTGTACCTCGTCACTACTCCATCGAGGTTAGTCTTGATCCAAGTACCTCTGAGCATGCTGGAAGTTAGCCAGCTATTCGATATTTTCTATGGAGACTTCAAGGTATACATGCCACTACACTCGTAGGCCTCGAATTCACCCTCTGTATCTTTACATTGTTACTGTTTGCTTATATTCCAAATAGTGATGTATTTGATATTATTAAGTACTCTTAGAAAGGCTTATAACTTTGTTCTACTGATTTTGGGATATTGTAAATCTATTAATGGTTGTTGGCTATGTATGGCAATTAATAATTCATGTTTAATGGTTAAATTGTTTAAATATGTTAATAACTCAGCATGTGTTAGGCTTACTTAGTCTTATAGACTAAGTTCTATCATGACATCCTAAGGTGGATATTTGGGATCGTAACAATTAATCTCTAAGCTCACTGCACCAGATGCCTTTTTAATAGCGGTCACCCATTCTAAATCAACCGTTAGTTGGTTGATTATAAGATTCGCTACCTCATCGTCGTATGGTATCAAATTCTTCGTATAGTCCATATCCATCCCACGTAGGGTAGGAATATGGTAAGGGTGCACATCCTGAAATATAGAATAGATAGAAGTCAATAGACAAGCAATACGAAAAAATAGACATGAGGTCTATGGTAATCTCCTAGTTTGGTTGAGTCTAATCTATTAGAGAAATCCTATTGCACCCTCTATCTTACCATACCATGGTCATCAACTCTCTTCTTAAAGGGGTCCAATCAGGGTCAGATGTCATTTCTTGCCGTGCCATTTCAATATCCTTGGCAGCGGCATCAGTACGACCTTTTATTTCTCGGCACTATGACCAAATAGCATAATTGCTCCGTACAACCATGCCTCCATTTTTTCATGAACCAAAAAGTATTAATTTTTGTCTGTAGAAAGTAAAAATAATAGTACTCAAGTGCAAAGAAATTTTGAGCAAGTTTTTCTTTTTAATTCTTATCATGAATGCCTATAGGAAACCGTATATGCCATAACTAGCTGATTGTACTTTTAACTAGAGATTTTATTTTACTTACTCTTGCTTACATATGATTTATAAAATGGAAATATGTCCTTCTTCAAGTACTCAATTGTAAGCTCAAAATACTTCGTGCCCCGGGATATTTCACGAAAACTTCTAAATTATCAGCCATACAAGTCCACTTCTTATCGATGGGCGCTATGTTATCCTTTACAAGCAAGATTAAATGGAAAAATCACACCAATACAATATTAAACCTCTCTTCTGTATAAAACCTCTTGGACTTAAATTGTTTCAAAAGCATCTCTGCTTCCAACCCCGTCCTGCTAGATTGGCAAACTTTGTCGTAAAATGCTTCGCCATCATCCATTACTTTGTCCATTTCTTCTTTACTTGGTTTGTCAACACAATTAAATCTGGTCATCACAGCAAAATACTTCAATCTAAAGTTAACACGCTTGTCTCCACTAAAAATCATAACTCGCACTTTTTCGCGCAATAAATTCGACAAATCAGCAGGGAATGGACAAGTTTTCTTGAACTCATAGAATAAATTTATCATAGACCTCACACTAATCTTGTCCGAAAAACGTCCATCCTTTCTTAGAAAAGTCCTGAATTTGCATTTTGATGCGTCGATCACTGTTACAAACATAGGAATTGATGAGCATCCTAGTTTTCGTCAATTGTTGCATGTGTTTCAATTTCAACCCATCTTTAGGTTATTCATCATCTTCATCCTCTTCTTTCACTTCATCATCATCGTCATCGTCGTTATCATTATCATCATCAGCGTCATCATCATCATCATCATCTTCTTCTTCTTCTTCTTCTTCTTCTTCTCCTCCTCCTTATTCTTCTTCAGCATTTTTATCAACCTCCTAAGAAATATCACCATTTTCATCTTCTTCTGCAGCATCATCACCATTTTCATCATCCTCCTCACCTAAAGCTTCATCATAACTGTCATTTTATTCTTGACAATAGTTTTTTCAAAAATATATTCTTCCATTTGAGTATATGCTGGATTTATGTCCAAGTCTTTTTCCTCCTCCTCATCAGCACCCTCTAATCTAAGCATCTTGAAACAGATCTTTACTAACAGGTATATCCTCGTCAACTAATCTAGAGCTCATTTTGTTCTTTTTTTACCGTTAGACTTTGATGACCTTTTATTCTTTTTCCTCCTATAATGCTTAGAAATCTCAGCATTTCCTTTACTATGGAAACTTTAGCAATATCTATATTTTGAATTTCAGTAGCATTTTCTAAAAGCTTAGCATTTGTTTTAGTTGGCGATGCTTCTTGTGTTTCTGTATTTCCTTTCCTGATTAGAGGTTTTGAAGATTGTGCAATTGCCTCCTTCGCCGAAGGAATATGCTTCTTAGACATTAATTTCTTTCTCATATTACCTACATGTAAATATGTAATGTTATATTTAATAATTTAAACTTATGATCAGAATAAGAAAAATAATTTCCAATTCTTGCAAACATCTATGAATAGTTGACACTTGATAGTAGAGTAGTAGTAGATGGACTATTGAAATGTACATAGCAATTTTATTTTCTTGTCTTGAGTCTAGCTCTATAGTCCAAAAAACATCTATGATTAGAAGACAAACGACCACAAATTTATAAATAAACATTACGTTGCGAGTCCGATGAGATTCTAAAATACAGATCAAAAAGGTAGTCCAAGAAGAAAATACAACCACCCACACCATATAAGATATGGTTATACACTACCCAATTGATCTTGAACATGCACATAAACGAATCCCTCTATAAAACCACAAATCGCAAATGTAAGGGACCGAAAAAAAATAGGATTTACTAAAATTGATACATTCTGAGCAATAATACAGTGCTTGTTGTGTCTATACAGACGATTCCATCCAAAATCGAAGTTTGATTTTTGTCCTTTCAATCTAGAAACCATTGTGGTTGAGGGGGTTGAGTGTGAGAGAGAAGAGAAAGTAGAGAGATGAAAGAGGAAATGACGGAAAGTTTTGGTAAAAGCTTATTTTTCAAACCTTTTAGGTGATCCAGAGGTTTTGAAAATATTAAAAAGGTCCCAACCACCTTAACCCACTCATATAGCCATTTTCCAAATCAAAAGAAATTGAGAAAGAAAATAGGAGGTCACTTGACCATCTTAAGTTGGAGATCTTCTTAAGAATTCCTCTCCAAATACTCAATGCGAGTACGTATTTAATTAGAATTAGTATCACTTGTTGCAGAATTTTTCACATTGAATATTTCATTTTTAACTTATTTTATTTAATAATGTAGGAGGATATTTAAAAGGAAAGAAGATCTTGAGTTAAAGTGAAAAGAAATTATAAAATCATTACAAGTATTCATGATCAAGAAAAAAATTTATGCAGAAATATTCGAACCCCCTAGACTTGGCAACTTTTAGTTAGTTCCCCCTTAAATTTTATGTGGTTTTTAATATTCTCTTCAACTTGAAATTTTGATAGCATCGACCCTTTTAGATGTTGATGTAGCATATAGCGTGAATACACTTTCTTTTAGGTGCGTGGGAGGAATAAAAAATCGAAATTGTTATGAAAATAATATAAGAACAAGAACAATAATACAAGAACAAGAACAATAGAGAGAAAAGTAGAGAGAAGAGTATTCTATTGATACTTTGGGATGGTTTACAATGGAATAGAAGCCCTATATTTATAGGGAGGTGGTGACTTAGCCACCAAGTAGTAAACCCTAGAATCTCTCTAAATATAGACATTCACCTTAAATAGAGTTCTATTTATAATACTCCCCCTTGAATGTCCATTCAACAATGTGCCTCGTTAAAACCTTAAAACCAAAACCCAATGGGAAAAATTAAAGAGAAGGAAAAAGAGTACACATGTTTGAATATGCGCCTATTGGTTGCCTCGTTAAAAACCTCGCTAGGAAAACCCAGTTGGGACAAAACCTTGTAAGGGAAAAAGAGTGCAACGCGCATTAACTCCCCCTGATAAGAACATCAATTTATATCCTTGAGCATTTGCATTCCAATCTTGTGCACCATCTTCAAAACAATCTTTGGTAGATGTTTGATAAATAAATCAACCATATTGACTTGAATAAATATTCCGCACCTTGAAATCATCATTCTTGATAGATATGAACATCTTCGTATAATGTCGTGGAATGACTCTTCAATATCTTCATAGATGTATTCTCAATGCCATCATGCTTATAGTTATAGCAAGATACATATGTACACAAATTGTACTTAGGATGTGGTACTTCAGGACCAAGAATTGTGTATGCTTCAAGCAACTTAAATCTTTCAAGTTAAGTCATATAAATCACATAATAGACTTTAGATGCATATCAAGTTTTCATGTCATGCTAAACAAATAAGATATCGAAAACTGATTATACATACCTTTGAATTTATGCTTTCAAGTATTTGAACTATATGTCCAAATCTACATGTCTTTCATATGGAATCAAGTATTTGTCTATACGCTTTAAGCGTATCAAAGACTTTGTCCTTCTGGGACTTAATATGAGTATTTGTAGTGTATAGTTACTTTCTTTGGGTTAGCAAATGCGTATAGCATGCTTTGCAATATGTTGCAATTGAATTATCCATTTTATGAACTTCAGGTTCATGATATTCGGGGATTTACATATACAAATGATAATTCATCCCATGTAACATTTTCTCAAGTGTTTATCTTGTCTCCCCCTTATGTTAGAAAAGCTAACTTGTTTCCTCAACTTTGGGAAATCATCTTTGTGCATTATCATGTCAATATACACAGCACATTAATAATAAGATGAAATTATTTGGTTCCTGACCCTGAACCACTTGTGAGGGGAGAATATATTCTCGTATACAACGTATATCAAACTGATATATATAACTTTGTTCTCATAAGAAACAGTTTAGCTATTAAGTGGAGGCACTCAATAATTATCTTGCTAAACCAACTTTGATATAAACCAACTTATCAAGATGAACTATCTTGAGTAGAAAATCTGGAAATTATGCTCGAAGTTAGATTACTGAGCTATTTACCTCGCAAGCACTGGCCAGGCTGCGGGTTAATAACAATTGCGCATGTAACCATATCATAGATGCATCATATGTGGTATACATGGCAGGTGAATTGGCCTATATTCACCTTTGATATTTCCAGAATTTATGGGCTTCAACCCGAACTCTTTAGTTGGTCAGTTCATTAATGAGAACAAGTGATACAAGAGAATTCGTAAAGAACTTTCTAGTTCTTTAATATTCACCCATGTGAATTCTCTATTATTGCACATCATACTTAAAATGAGATGGCTAACCTGAATGCCAACTGAATAAATTATCAATACTGGTAAACTTCAAATTTACACCATTACATGTGCACTTATCAATAAACTTCAGGTTTATTATGACATGGGTTTTTATACCAATAGATATCCACTTTATTGTAGCATTCTTTTGTTTGTGTAGTACAAACTGGAGAATGAAGCGGGTAGCTTTTCATATACAAATTATCCCGCTACAAGTTGTAGTAATAGGAGATATCAAATCTTTCCTTCATTTATAGTCTCAATATAATCAATCGCTTTCGCGTGTACTTTGGAAACTGAATAAGTTTCTTTGAGACTTACTACAGCACAATACTCAATTGTGTTTCTCCACCATAGTAATTGGCTCTTCTAGAGCTCTCAATTAATTTTGTACTACCACAGATTCATCAACATCCATGTGGTGAATATCTCTTTTAAAGAGAAAGTTACACCATTATGGTCATGGTCAAAATTATATGCAAGAAATGTTTCTTGCATTATCGTTGTCCTTTAATAGTCATATTTCCAAAATACTTTGGCGTACAATAGGTACGTGACCAACGATCATTCATGCCATATATCATCTCAAACCTCCTTGTAGGGATGAGTGTGGTATCATCTCAAACCTCCTTCTAGGGGTGAGGGTGGTATATTCAATACCAACTTCATGTTCATATTCTTCCGATAATTAATATGTATTCGTGAGTCAGATGTTGTCACATTCACTGCGGGGATATGTGATTTTGTTATCCTTTTCAAATCTGTAAATGCGTCTGGCATTCGATTTGCTATTCTTTGCAAATGGATAATATTTTGCGCCTCTTTTTCACAAATAGAGGTATGTGGATCAAGATGAGATAATGATGCATTTTTCCACAAAATTTCCCGTTTGGTTTCACCAACTTCTCCCCCTAATTTTGGGAAAAGTGTCTCATCAAATTGACAGTCTGCAAATCGTGCAGTGTACAAATCCCCTGTCAATGTTTCGACGATTCAAACTCAACATATATTCGTAACCTTCTTTGCGGACCCATTTTGGTGCGGGATGGCGATGCTATAGGCACATATACTGCGCATCCAAAGATTCTTAAATGGGATATATTAGGTTCATGACCCAAAACCAATTGCAACGGGGAATATTTGTGTCAATTCGTCAGTCAGAGACGAACTAGCATTGCTGCATGCAAAATGGCGTGACCCCAAGCCGAAGTGGGCAGCCTCGTTTTCATGAGTAAATGAGGTATTCAAGATTATACTCATGTATTGTCTCAATCTGATATCCATTTTGAATGATATCTTTAAAACTCAACAAATTTCTTTTAGACTTGGAGGAGAACATTTTGACTGATATCATTAAAACTCAACAAGTTCTTTCTTAGACTTGGAGGAGAACATTGCATTCTCTAAAATATCGTTCCTTTAGGCAGAGTTATAGTTGCTCTTCAGGAGCCTTCAATCAATTTAATTCCCATAGTTTGCCATACAAAAGAAAATATATGAACATGAGAATAAACAAGTTCAATTCGTTTGTTTCACATTTAAACAATATTTTCAAAATCTGCTGAGGTCAGTTGACTAACTAAATCTGATAGTCGATTATATGTTTTCCATAATCGATTACTATGCAGTTTGAAAATTTCAGTTTAAGCATTTTCTTAAAACAATCGATTGTTAAACACACACAATCGATTGTTGAACATTGACAATCGATTGTTAAACACACACAATCGATTATTTGCTATTTTGAAAAACTTCAGATCACACTGTCTTAAGACAATCGATTGTTAAACATGAACAATATGTTTAACAATCGATTGTTAAACATAGACAATCGATTATTTGCTATTTTGAAAAAATTCCAGATCACACTGTCTTAAGACAATCGATTGTTAAACATAGACAATCGATTATTTGCTATTTTGAAAAAATTCCAGATCACACTGTCTTAAGACAATCGATTGTTGAACATTGACAATCGATTGTTTTGCAGTTTTAATGCGAAATATTAGATAATCGACTAACTGTTAGGTTAGTCGATTACCGCTACTGGAAAATAAAAATATTATTGAAATCTGAGAATAGTGAAACATTCTAAAGAACTAATACTAACATTATATCATAAACTAACTAATACGAGCTGATACTAATGACTATTAGTTTATTCACTAACTATTACAAATAAGTGAAATAAAATCAAACAACTCCATTTTCTTTCATCACAGATCCATCACCGATAAGGTGGTCTATTTTCCCATCGGGTTGCTCAAAGAAGTCTGCCACATCCAGGTGGGTGATGTCAAAATTGTCGTCAGAGACAAAATTTGTTTCAGGGCCTTTACTCTTTCGAGATGCTTGATAAAGGTCAACCAAATGTCTTGGTGTACGGCAAGCTTTTGACCAGTGCCCTTTTCCACCGCAACGGTAATATATAGTTTATGAACTATTTGCTTATGAATTCTCATCGTATTGTGCTTGTGGCAGAGTGATCAACTTCAGGTTGTCATATCTCTTCTTTAAGGCATTCCACAAGATAGGTGGATCTTTGACTGTGATATATTCAATTTTCAAACCTTCATCAAGGTGATGGCTCAAGTAAATCAAGGCCTTAGCACAGTTTCAAACCTTCATCAAGGCGATGGCGCAAGAAAATCAAGGCCTTAGCACAGTTTCAAACCTTTATCAAGGCGATGGCGCAAGAAATCAAGGCCTTAGCACAGTTTCAAACCTTCATCAAGGCGATGGCGCAAGATATCAAGGCCTTAGCATAGTCTTGGGTGGATGCATTATTTCTGTCTTTAATGGCGTCTCCAAGACCCATAGCATCTAAGTGGATTTCAGCATCCAACACCCATGCCATATAGTTCTTGCCCGAAATTTCAAGGGCAACAAACTTTCTTTTCATAATGTCATACATAAGACACAATTACATCAAGAGTGTGTTCATACTTACAGGCTTTATTACAATTATCACATTCAGTTTAGGGAATGGATCATAATGACGATTATAATTCCGTCTATTGCCACGTCCACATTCATTGATACCATCATGGTAATAATTTTGTCTTCTTTCAGACTTATCACATACTGCTACCACATTCTCTAAAGGGAATGGAGCAAATTCATTTGGTCGGAATTTTAATTCTTTGCCACGTCCACAATCATACATGAATTTGATCATGGCAAGGCATAGAAATTTTACCACTTCATGTGAGTGTAATTTCTTACGAACTCCATTAGAGTTATAATCAAACTTTGTTGTCTTTGTTTGTATATAAAATCAAATCGTAGAATTTCAAGAATTTGAAAGGGAAAAGTAAATTGCTTACCTTTAAGGTATACCAATAAATGTTGTGACATCAAATATATCTCTTGAGTTTCCTTCCCGTTGCATTACTTTATGATGATACCATCTCTTCTATTTTTCCGTATAGAAATTAGAAAAAGGCGGCGATTGAGTTGAGAGAGCCGAATCGGCTATGAAGCAAAACCCTACACAAACAAAAGTTAAAATAATCGAAAATTTCAATTGGTTAGAGACTCGTGCTGATAACGTGTTATGAAAATAATATAAGAACAAGAACAATAATACAAGAACAAGAACAATAGAGAGAAAAGTAGAGAGAAGAGTATTCTTATTGATACTTTGGGATGGTTTACAATAGAATAGAAGCCCTATATTTATAGGGAGGTGGTAACTTAGCCACCAAGTAGTAAACCCTAGAATCTCTCTAAATATAGACATTCACCTTAAATAGAGTTCTATTTATAACAGAAATTCAATTTTCAAGTGGGGTATTTTTAAATGTTGATTGCCGCATAATCAAACATATTGATTTATTTGTGCTAACTGTATTTGTTTTAATTATGTATTTCTTTTTCGGGGGAAAATCTACAAAAGTTAGTAGAACACCTATTTTTTTAGCCAAATAAAAAGAAGTTTTGGCCAAAGTAATAAAGTTCAAATAGAATATATTCTACAAAAAGAAAAAAGAATTGTATCTTTTTTCATGCAGTGACTATTTATTTATACTATGTATTATTCTTTTTCAGGTTAAATTTGTGAGATATTTTATTGAAGTTTTATTATTTTTAGCCAAAATATTCTTTTTGTTGCTAAAATATGGAGTTCCAACAACGTACTTTTTTAAAGAAATTTCTTTAGATGCAAAAAGTAGGTATTCTAAATGTGTATTCCTTCTTTTCCTGACCAAATATGTAAAATTAGCTTGATTAAAATATCATTTTCTTTAGTCGAATAAAAATTATGTTCAAAATAATATTGTTTCAAATTATTATATAAAAAAATATATGGCACGAAAGAATAATTTAAATTATTGGTGGACTTAAAAAGGTAAAAATTATATATTTTATGGTAATTAGATACCACATGGGTAAAAAAACTATATGGTAATGTGTGTTACACTCTCATGGATTGTTACAGCTTGTTTGGATGGTTGTAACGTATAGTGTTATAACGTATCGCATTATATTGTATTGTAGTGTATTGTATAGTAGATAGATTGTATTATTTGTTATCGTTTTATGATATCACACGCCAGCAATATAAAGAATAGAATTGTAATATTTTAAAGAAAAATTATGATGCAGAGTAAAATTATTATATAAAAATATAGTTTAAATAATAAAATAAAATTATTTAATAATAATGAAGCGTGAGATGAGAGAAAAAGATAAGGTAATGATGTGATCACACCAAATAGGTCGTTACATAAAGTGGCACATTTTATTGTTATGTAACGACAGAATTAATAATATGATACAATAAAATTTAAGTAATAATAAAAAACAAACATCTTATTTAACGTAACAATACTATATAATACAATAGGTAACAACCATCCAAACAAGTTGTTAGTGTCCAAGGAGTTGAGACTTTTAAAAAGCAAAGTTTAAAGAGGTGCTGAGGATCACATGAAGTGTAAGGGAAAACTAATAAATAAAAGGTTGGATACATAGAGAGATCCCTAAATTTTTCCTTTTTTTTCCACCTAAATAAACTCACATCATGACCTATTTGATCACTAAATCTCTATTTAGATCGTGCCAATTAGGCACGGCAAGCTGGAACAATTGAGAAAACAAGATGCGTGTAGTTCACTTTCAGGTGATGTGGTAACAACTCAATGAAAATTGAACATGTGGCTCTTTTTAACTTCTGAGCATTAAAATAGAAAAACAATATACTCCAGACGTACACCTTCTTCTTCCACTAAAAATTATCTCCATTAATTTATGGCTTACTTCTGTTAGTATACAGTGGTTTTTTTTTCTCTCTTTGTTGGTCTTCTTCCCCTCATGAGCTTCTTTTTCTTTTTCAAGTCCTTCCTCTCTTAGACCGATCAGAGATTGTATGCGGTAAAAATTAGAGGGTCCGATTTTATAATTATTATAGTACTTTGTAAGACCGTCTCAAGACCCAACTCGAGGCTAGACCTCGAGGGTTCTTAATGATCGACTTCGAGGTAATGCAAATCAAAGGCTATGATGGATAAACGGAAAGTTTTCAAGGCACGTCACTAAAGCTGACCAATTCTATAAGGCTAGTTCAAGCCGGTACTGAAGCATTAAATGGTTGTATCATCCATATATCTCTATAATAAATGAATTTGTACTGTGTTGGGATTCCCTCTGTTATATAATGGTGATCATTGTAATTTTTAGAGGCATGACTTATAACTTTCAATACAAAAACATTCTTTGCTCTCTAAACTTAAACACATCCTCCTTTTTACTATTACTTACTTGCATTTATTGCTTATATTTATTATGTTGCTTAATTGTTCTTCATTTATTACTTATTATTGATCATAGAGAGCTTCATCAAAGCTCTCAAAATTGTTAACCCTTCGTCGTCTATACACACCTTAGGGCCTAGCTCGACCTCGAGGACCCAATTCTCAGCCGCTCGGTTTGCTTAAACATACTGCTTTCGATTTCCTATCTCATTCTCTAGTATCATATTTAGCATCTACTTCCTAATAACTAGCATAAAAGTAAATCATGTATTTTTAGAACCACAAAATCAAATCTAATTGTAATTATTATTTTCAGGTAAACAGTTTGGCGCCTACCGTGGGGTTAAAAATAATACTGACTATTTTCTTGCTGGTTTACTACATAACACAAGTTATATTTCACACTTTTTCTTGTCCAAGAACCTTTGATTTCAGGTCAAAATGTCTAACTCAATTAATGCATACAAAAATAACGGTCTTGTGGATCATAGAGAGAATGGTGTAGTTGTTCCAGGTATTGGTGTACCACCACAATACCCTAAGGACACACCAGAGCAAATCCTCGTAGATGTGATCTCACGCGATGCCCAACACAATGATATAAGCTCCCACACTAACAGTAGCGTAAGACAAGGAGACCAAAAAGAAGCTCAAAACCTCCAACTCGGGAGGAACAAGAAGTTAGCCTTCACGTTATCTTTAAGATGTTGTAGGCATAACAACTGGCAATTGCTCAACTATAAATCCACCAAAATACCCCAAATACAGTGGCCCTGGAAATGGCCTCTCGGACCGAACAGGTACCTGAAAGGTCGAGCAACATTGGGTCAGCAGCTGACCCCACTATTATGAAGATGCTCAAGGACCTCATACAGAGAATTGAGTCAGGCGAAAATATGATAGAAGCTAACGACAAAAAAGGTAGAGACCTACAACTCAAGGGTCGATCAGATTCTAGGCGCACCCCCGATCCTGAAGGGTATAGATTCAAAGAACTTCATGGAAAAGCCATTTCCACAAAATGCAGCTCCAAAGTCTATCTCGAAGAAATTCAAAATGCACCACCTTTCGAAGTACAACGGAACCTCGGACCCCAACGAGCACGTTACTACTTACACTTGTGCAGTGAAGGGCATTGACTTGAGAGACGACGAGATCAAATCTATCATGCTAAAAAGGTTCGGAGAAACACTCTCAAAAGGGGCCATGATGTGGTATCACAACCTAGCTCCGAATTCAATATATTCATTTAACATGCTGGTAGATTCTTTCATAAATGCACACGCCGGTGCCATCAAGGTGGCTATAAGGAAATTCGACTTCTTCAAAATCAAACAAAGAGAAAATGAGATATTGTGGGAGTTCGTATTTCGCTTTCAAATTGAGCGAATAGAATTACAACCAGTCTCTGATGTGCGGGCTTTCACCCAAGTCTTGAACAAACAAAGCTCGGTGACTTCGAAGCAGCTCAAGCAGAATTTGGCCGAATATCCTGCTGTGACATAGTCGGATGTCTGAGAGTAGCCTGAATACTCAGCAAAGGGCTTCTCCGAGAGTTCCTTAGCGATCGGGCCAAAAATCAGTTCCGAGAAAGAGAGGTGAACGGGAAGAATGAAATAGAAGAGCCCCAACATGTCATCCACAATATTGTTGGATGGATCGACATCCCGTAGGAACCCATTATTAAAAAAACAAAAATATCCATCAACAAGGAGAAGCAAACTCGAGGTTACATACCGGAGGACGCTCTCACATTCAATGACAAGGACATCTCAGCCTCATAATGACGCACTTGTAATCTCTTTTCTTGTGAATACATTTCAAATTAAACGTGTACTTGTAGATCCAGGTAGCTCGGCCAACATTATCAGGTCGAGGGTGGTGGAGCAGCTCGAACTGCTTGAACAAGTCGTGCCAGCCTCGCGAGTCCTCAACAGTTTCAACATGGCGAGCAAAACAACGAAAGGGTAAATCACAACGTGGCCGGCACAATCCAAAATGTCCAATTCTATGCCATAAAAGGATACATGAGGTATAAGCCTTGCTCGGAAGACCATGGATACACTGCATTAGAGTAGTACCATCAACCTTTCATCAAATGATGAAGTTTCTGAAGAAAGATGGAACAAAAACCATGTATGGGGAAAAATATGTAGCGAGGGAAATGTTCGTGGTGCACGATGTTGTACCGACGTCAATGCCTCCCATATTGAAGGAGTCAAAGGACAAGAAAATAGTGAAGTAGCAATCACGATACACATTCTCGGCTACACCCGAATAAAACAAGCAACGGACTGTGCCGTGTCCAAAAAGCTAATGTTCGAAGCATATCGAGACCCATACTAAGGCTCAAAAGGCCATCGCCACTAAGGTATAACTATCTTCCTTTTTATTTACATCTTACACTAATCTTTATGCAGATGTCCGATCAGAACAGCCAAAGCATTATCCAGCTCGAAGACCAAAAGAATTCAAAGCATACATTGCACTCTTTTCCTTCGATCGGGTTTTATCCCAAGAAAGGTTTTACCGACAATGTTTTTAATGAGGCAACATCTACATGATACCTAAGGAAAACTTCACAAGTGTTCAAAGCTTCTCTTCAATCAACCTCGAACACTGGGGGCATCCCCCCGGAAGATCACATTCTCGAAGAAGTCAAAATTAACCAAAAAGGGTCTCAGTAGGAAAATGATGTAACGGGTCAAACGGTCGAATGAACCGTGTCCGCATAGAATAATTGAGCCCTTGATGACAAAACATGTATACTTGTACCAAGTAATCGAAGAATATTTTCTCCTCCATCAAAATGATTTACTCTTCAAAGAAGTATGCTACTTTTACAAGAAACGGCTTTAGAGCCAGAAAAATTTCCCGAATACTCGGGGATTGGCGCCAAAAACTTGAGGCCACATGAACTCCGGATCAGAAACTTCGAACTTGTAAGCCCTTAATGAGGCAACATCAAGTGTACAAAGAATGGCTCCAGAGCCAACGAATTTTTGATGTCTCAAGGACTGTCGTCGACTATCATCCCATCAAGCTATCAGAAACTCAAGACCTTAAGACCCAAGTGGGAAACCTCGAATATGAAAGCCCTCCATACGGCCATATTAGAAAATGTAAGACCTCCACGAGGCCTTATAAACAATATAAGACCTCTTAAGGCAACACCAAAACTATAAGACCTCAAGTAAGGCATGCTATAATTTCTAAGACCTTAGAAAAGGCATAATCCCAATCTTAAAGTCAAGGCTATATATCTAAACTTATAAGAACTCTAAAAAGTCATACTCTTGATATAGATGCCAAAACTACTTCACTGGGGGACTTAAAGGCTCCATCCAAACATAATGACTACGGTCAAAAGGTTGTACCAGCAAAACTAATGCGTCTCGGGGATGCCCAACCATCACTATAAAATCATAGGCCTTCAATTACTTTGAAAAAACTTCTAAAAGAACCGATAATCAGACTACCCTCACCATAAGCAAAAGAGCTTCGATCATATCAACTCCAAACAGTAGGCTTCGAAACAATTCACCCATCAAGCAAAACCTCTCGAGGTGCTGATTTATCACCAGATAGCGGCTCATGATCGAGGCTCTTATCGAGCCGTCGAAGAGTTGGGCAAACATAAGAACTTTAAAAAGTCTTTAACAAGAGAAAATAAAGCCTTATTACAGGTCGTACCGACCCAATACGCAAGAGCCGCTGTCGCAACCCATATTAAAGGTCGTACTGACCCAATGCGAAAGAACCAATGCCGCCAGCCCATATTAAAGGTTGTACTGACCTAATGCGTAAGAGCCTAAGGGCTGGCTTGAAATTCAAAACTTGAGGGTCAATGAGCTCGAGTCAAAATTCGGCTCGAAGACTGAGCCCGAAATAATTAACCGAAAATACCTAAGGGCAAATATATAAGAGATACTGTCGCCAACTTAAACTAAAGGTCGTACCGACCTGAATGCATAAGAGCCCTTGTCGCCAGCTTAGATCAAAGGTCATACTGACCAAATATGCAAAAGCCTACAGGCCAGCCTGACGAGCCTCAGGGCTGAATTATATACCTGAGGGTCGTTACCCGAAGTCCAGTTCACCTGGCCAATGATCCACTAATGTATAAAAGAAAGATATACGCAAGCAAACAGAAATTCATGGAAGGAGAAAATCGAAAGGTCTCCTTTTATACATATACGTAAGAAAGCAATACAAAAGCTGAATTGGAA
This sequence comes from Nicotiana benthamiana, assembly GCA_034376525.1. Classification (NCBI taxonomy): domain Eukaryota; kingdom Viridiplantae; phylum Streptophyta; class Magnoliopsida; order Solanales; family Solanaceae; genus Nicotiana; species Nicotiana benthamiana. The sequence goes on along the minus strand of CM067338.1, from coordinate 74,177,838 downwards.
AACGCTCTCTAGGAGCCCTGTACAAATAATCAAAAAGAAAAAGCCTAGTCTACTTCCCCCTTGAGGACTGTGGATCATCGGCCTTCTCCTTATTATCCTCGATATCAGACAAGAGGAACTTGGCATCATACTCATCCGCCTTGGTCTACTCTATCTCTTCAAAGATATCAAAGCCCCTATTGTGAATTTCTTCGAGGTTTTCCCTCCAAGATTTACCTCGAGCACATTCATTACTTCTGATCTCTCGATCGGAAGCACCTGTCAACTTTGCTCGAACATCAGTATTGTCCTTTAAATAAATAGCCACTTTCTTGTCGGCCTTAACCCGAATCTCTTCAGCCTCAGCCCGGGAATCCACAACCTTGGCCTTCATCTCCAAAAGGTCAGACTCGAGTCTTGCAATCCTGCTCGTCTGAACCAAGCTATTTTCACGGACATTCCGGAGCTGTACCTCGAAGGCAGAAACCTTGGCCAAATGATTCTTCTTGGCCACAGTATGGGCATCTATCTGAGCTCTAAGCTCGTCGCACTCACGTTTGGCCTGGCCAATCTCTCCCTAACAATATTCCAGATCCTTTGTCTTGCTCTGCAACTGAAGCATTAAAATATTAATCTGTGAGAACGGAGGAAGAAGCACACATTCCCTTAGAGCAAAGGCTACTGGTTTCTCAAGATGGCTTTCATTGTTTAGGCTTCGATTCGCCTCGTACCAAAGGTGCCTCAGTTCTTTTACTCTTTCATCACAAAGAAGCCAAAGGGATTTCTACCCATCCAAGGCTTTCCTTAATCGGGCTTCACAGTGGAGCAACTCCGACCTGATCTTGTCAAAGGCCTATGAAAAAGGAGTTCAATGAGAAAAAAAATGTCAATTCAGAAGATTAACAAAGTTGACCAAAGCTCATCACAGAACAAAGCTGATAATCCTCCTTAAAGGTTGGGCATGCACCTACTAGCCTGGCCTCGCCGGTCCCAATTGAACCAAACTCGGTAGGGACATAGTTGTTCGAGGCCCTGCTTGATTTAGGCGACCCTTAGTCTCGAACATCCCTCGAAGTATCATCGATAGGGATCGAGGAAGGCGGATGAACACATGTATCCCTCGAAGTACCTTCGGAGGGAAATGAAGATGGCGGCAAGAGGAACCGCTTTTCCAAGGCTAGAAGCCTCTGATACCGTAGGATCAACGAATACATCTCCTTTGAGCCTTCGAGTATGGCTTACCTCGATATGAGAATCCTCTTTCTTTGAGGAATCCTTACGTTTGTTATCAATCCTCAACCCTAAAGCCATCAATTCTTCCTCTTCCCCGAGGGGTCACAACCTCATCTCAGAAAAGTCTCCTATGCATGCGGTGATAGAGTCAGTATGCATAAAACAAAGTACATTTCCAAGAAAGAAAGCCACATACTGCGTACTGTGATGTTTTGCCTCCCATGTACCCTTATCCAAATCTTTCCACTTACGCTCATCGTAAGTCCAACAAGCTACCAGTTTCTGAGACTAATTCGATAGGTTGGGAACCTTGTGTAGCATCCACGGGATTGGTGCAGAAAAGAAAAGGAAAAGAAAGCATCTTTACAGAGTCCACCTTCACCATGGGCAAAAATAATAAGAACACAAATGTACAACTTATGTGTGAAATTACATTTTTCAGGAAATAGATGGAACTATGTGGGGAAAATATTGACAGTCTGTACTCGGACGAAACGAATCATCCACCATCAGTCCTTATCCTCTTTGTTGATGACAACAAAGGGCTGAGTGGATCGACGTCGTAGAGTAATTAGGCCTCGAAGATGCAAGGGCCGGTACAATCTAAGAAGATGACTGAGGGTGAACTCAAGCCCAGTTTATCTGCAAAATACCTTACCATCAGCACCATCCTCCAAAATGAGGGGTAAACTTGTGATCGGGTAACCCAGCATCTCCTACAAAATTTGAGCACGACTCTATCGAGGGGGGCCAATATAAAAGTGTTGGAAACACGTTTCAAATGCAATATACTAAACGTGTGTTCTTTTGTAGGTTTTGATGAATGTCAAACAAAGCAATAAGCGATATATAGCAGTGCTCAAGGACAAGCACAAAATGGATGCATTACAAGAAGCTCAAGACAAAGTTTAGAAATGTTATAATTGAGTCAATATTAATTGTGATCTTGATTCCTCAATCTTGGCTCATAACATGGCTTCTCTACTAAAATTATTTTTCCAAAATCATGCATATCTAACTTAAGTGTCAAATGATTTTAAACTATGCATATTTGTTAAAATGTTTTTCAAACATGCCTCAAAAATCTGGGCTAAGATAATCGATTATGTACTTATGATAATCGAGTATCTCTAAGCCAAGACTGCATGACAATCGATTGTGAATTAATGATAATCGATTGTGAGTAAGTCAGTTAACATCAGGTTTTTGCAAACTGCATAACAATCGATTGTGTACTTTTGATAATCGATTGTTAACTGAGGCAAAGCTTTCAAAACTCAGAAAAATCGATTATGAACTAATGGTAATCGATTAGAATGAGAAAAATGTCTCCCAGTGTTTTTAAATAAATTAATAATCGATTGTGGCTTTTGATAATCGATTATATATGAGACAGAAAGTTTTGAAATTAATTAATAATCGATTATGGCTTTTGATAATCGATTATATATGAGACAGTAAGTTTTGAAATTAATTTATAATCGATTGTTCTATTTGATAATCGATTGTTGGAACTAACCGTTGTCATACTTTTTCAAATTACCTTCAGGTAATCGATTGTTGATATTTAACAATCGATGTTTTGCGTAAAATCTGGAAAAGATTTTCTGAACGTTGTTAAAATAATCGATTGTTGATTTCCTGATAATCGATGTTTTATGCCAAAAATTGGAAAGGATTTTTTTAACGTTATAAATAATCGATTATTGATTTGAAGTAATCGATTGTTGACGTAAAATCTGGGATTGAATTTTTGATCTGATAGGCAAACAATCGATTGTTTAGTCTTGACAATCGATTGTCACTGAGTAATTTCAGCAATCCTTAATTGGCAATTAGACAACGGTAAGACTGAGTTTTTCACCTATAAATACAGGCTTAACTCAGTATTTTCACAACAACAACATATACAATTTAAGTATTTTCATTGCTAAAAGCTTTCTTACATTGATCATCATTTTCATTCATCCATAAAGCTTTTTGAAGAGCCATTCTATTGAGCTAAGTTGTTGTGATCTTGAGCGTACTATTTCTACTCATATCTACTCATTGAGGAGTACTTTGTAAAGTGAGTTTGTTTTGTGTTTGTAAGAGAATTGCGATTCTCGTTTGTTGAGGAACTTGTGATTCCTCAGTTGAAGTCTTTGGGATTGTTATCCCCGAGCAGTTGAAGTCTTTGGGATTGTTATCCCCGAGCAGTTGAAGTCTTTGGGATTGTTATCCCCGAGCAGTTGAAGTCTTTGGGATTGTTATCCCCGAGCAGTTAAAGTCTTTGGGATTGTTATCCCCGAGCAATTGAAGTCTTTGGGATTGGTATCCCCGAGCAATTGAAGGCTTTGGGATTGTGATCCCCGAGCACCTAGGTGAGGCTTGTGTCCTCAGCTGTAACGGTTTGTTAAGCACCCGTAAGCTTGACAAGTTTAGTGGAAATCTCGAGAGAGTCTCTCGGGGACTGGACTAACCACGTTTGTGGCCAACCAGGATACATCATTGTGTAAGTTTATTTTACTGCACTTGTTTTAATTTCTGCAAAGTTTTTAAATTCCGCACTAAAACGCTTAATATTTTTAAAACGCTATTCACCCCCCCCCCCTCTAGCGTAAAGCGTTATTTCCAACAAAAAGGATACGTATATACATTCAAAAACCCCTCGACATGAGCCATGATGCTCTCTTCTGGGGAAGGTACCTGCGGTACCATTTTTCCTGCCCATCCGCAGTATTTTCTAACTGCCTCAAAGTGCTCCTCCCCTATTGAGGAAATAAATCTCGATGCATGCTCCCGATGTCTCTGAATATTGGGAGGTCTCTCTAACACTAAATCCCTCCTCGTGACAAAGCACCTCAAGGTCAGCTCATCAAACACTGACAGTGTACCACCGACCGAGCACGAAGTAGAGGCAGAACTCCCCTCTCCTTGGTGAACGAGTTTGGGCGTAGCAACCATGGAAGGAAAATGATTGGACAAAATCTTTTGAAATGGTAAGAGAACTAGCACAAAAAAAGAGCTCTATAAGAGGGATAGTTAGTCAAAGTAACGGAGTCCTTAGATAAGAGATAAGCAAATGCATATATATATAGAGAGCAAGCAATGACTGTTCGCCTATCCTGAAATCCAATTAACTCTAACTATATCAGTGCCATTTTTATGGAAGTGACCAGTTTGACCACCACAATCGCTTCATAACCATGGCACATAAATGATACTGCCACACGACACTCGGAGGCCGTTGAGAATCCGAGGATTTATGTTATTACACACATCGATTCTAAAAAGTTATCGACCTGATCTCGAGATGGTGCCCGATCTCGAGGGTCCCGACTACACCAAATATGGGCTCTGAATAGCCAATATCAAAATTCAACATACTAGCTTTACGTAAGTGTTGAAAATAAATTCGAAGACTTGAAGCAGAAAATTTTTCTTATATTACCAAAAATATATTTACAATGGGTATCTTTACAAAACCCTCCACCCCCCCCCCCCAGGGGAAACTCATACATATAAAAGAAAGAAAGACAAAATGTTTCTATTCTTCACCATTGCTACTCTCTAGATCATCTTCGAGGCCCTCGTCCGAAGTGGCCGAAAATGCCGATTCTTCCTCCAATATCCAAGCCTCCTCGATCTCAGCTGAGAGATCGACGCCTTTGGCGCTTGCCTCTTCGAGAGCCTCCCTCCTTGATTGAGAGAGAGCGTGAGCAATGACTCGAGTCAGCTTCTACTTGGCAGAGAGCGTGAGCAATGACTCGAGTCAGCTTCTACTTGGCATTCTCCCATATCTCTCTGGCTCATTCATTCGCAGTAGTGGTATCCTTCATGTATGAAGATGCATTTTCTTTGGCTTCAGACTTGGCCGCAGATAGTATAGCAGCCTCCTCATGAGCACTTTGGAGAAGACCCTGGATTGATATCAACTCTGTCCGCAAGAGGTCTCTCTCCGAGACCATTATCTCATTTTGCTCCTCCAGCTCGAGGATCCTCACATCCTTGGTAGCAGCCTCTTCTCGAAGTCGCCCCACCAGGGCATCCTTTTGCCCAATCTACAAAGGCATAAAAGGTTGGTGAGCATCAAATTATAAGAATAGAAGGGTGAGTTAATGGATGTTGCATTACTTGATAGGCAAGACCAGCCCTTTCCTGACACATTTTCTCCAAACTTGCCCAAAGCCTTCTCACTTTATTTCCCTTTCGCGCAGAGGAGTCCTCCAACTCCTTCAGCACCTAGGTGATCACCTCGAGCTCCTTCTCGCATCATGAAAGCTCATCTTGGAGCCTATGGAAGGCATGGTCATACATCTTTTTAGCCTACAAAAAAATAGAAAAATTAAAAACTTGAGCAAAAAGATTTAAAACAAAAATGATATGTCAAAAATATCACCTACTAATGAAGCCTTAACGCTTCCTCGAGATAAACGGGAGCGTCAAGGTCAATATTCTTGTCAACAATGGCGATAAGGTCTTTAAGCTCATTTTTCCCTCCATGAAAGGCCCCCATATTGGCGATATTTGGGTCTTGTGCATCCATGAATTCCCCAGTGAGTACGAATGGCCAAGTAAAGCCACCAAGGGCATTAAGTTCTCTAAGGGTCTCATATTACCCTCAAGAAACTTCAGGTTTAGGCCCTCCAAAGTCACCAACGATGGGATCATCGGCGCAAATTGTACCATGTCCGGCTTGGAACCTGGTGGTTGTGCCCGCACCCTTCTCGGTGGTTTATAGAAGTCACGTCGGCAGCATTTGGAAAGTGGAAAGGTTGAACCAATATCGGTTTATGGGCAATCCGAATTTGTTTGAAAAATATTCAAGAAAAGAGTCTTCTAGAAAAATTCATAGAATTAGAGGAGCTTCTCTACTTAGACAAAATGATCAAGGAATACTCGGAAACACATCTCGAAGAGTTTGGGATAGGAATTCATAAAGAAACGATCCAATTAATCAAAATACAAAATGAGAATCGTATCCATACGATTTTGCACTTCTCAACAAATATCATCTGTTTTATTATTCTAAGTGGGTATTCAATTTTGGGTAATGAAAAACTTGTTATTCTTAACTCTTGGGCTCAGGAATTCCTATGTAACTTAAGTGACACAGTAAAAGCTTTTTCTATTCTTTTGTTAACTGGTTTATGCATCGGATTCCATTTATCCCACGGTTGGGAGTTGATGATTGACTCTATCTATAAAGATTTTGGATTTGTTCATAATGATCAATTATATCTGGTCTTAGAAATGACAGCGACCCCTGCGTGGTCTTTGAGTCATGGCATTTAATGCTCTGACAGGCTAACGTCATGGATATGGTATCGAAGAGGTAAGAACTCAAGATCGTTTCTTATCATTTTCATTCTAAAAAATGTGAGGACTATGTGTATGTGGTAAAAATCAGACCTCCCCGAGGTCCAACTCAAGGCTAGACCCCGAGGGTTCTTAATGATCGACCTCGAGGTAGCGCAAATCAAACGTTATGATCGATAAAAGAGAAGTTCCCAAAGCACGCGACTAAAGCTGACCAAGTCTATAAGGCTAGTTCAAGCTCATATTATGGCATCAAATGATTGTACCAGCCATATATCTTTGTAATAAATGCATTTGTACTATGTTAGAATTCCCCCTAGTATATAAAGGGGACCATTGCCATTTTTAGATGCATGACTTATAACATTCAATACAAGAACATTCTCTACTCTCTAAACTTAAACACATCCTCATTTTGTTCTATTACTTACTTGCATTTATTACTTATATTTATTATGTTCCATTAATTGTCTTCATTTATTACGTATTATTGATCATAAAGAGTCTTTATCAAAGCTCTCAAGACTGTTAAATGTTCATCGGCTATCCACAGCTTAGGGCCTAGCTCGACCTCGAGGCCCCGCTTAACCTGGCTCGAGACCCCGATTCTCAGCCGCTCAGTTTTCTTAAATATACTGCTTTCGATTTCCTATTGCATTCTCTAGTCTCACATTTAGCATCTACTGCTAACAACTAGCATAAAAATATATCACATATATTTAGAACCACAAAATCATACTAATTATAACTATCATTTTCAAGGTAAACAGAGGTCATCCTCACCGATCTCATTCCTCTGTTATGGACTAGTTCTATAGATTTCTGGAAAAAAATCTTATTTTTTACTCGATTAACAACATCGAATCTGTTATGTTATCTAACAGCTAATGAAGACAAAGAGCTTATGGGTCTATTATAATGAAAGTAAGAGTTATATTTTAGAATAAACCAACGACCTCACTTCACTAGCCCCAAAGAGAATTTTAATAATTATAAAAATAAAACGAAAATTAAAATAGTGCGATGAGCTGAAAATTCTTCTTCCAGAAGCTGGGTTATGCATTTTTCCTTTCTTCTTCCTGAAGCTGGGTATGCATTTGTCTTTCTTGATTGCTGGTGTTCGTAAAGTTGTCTATAAAACTTGTTCTGGGTTTCTATTATGTATTTGTTTTGGTGAAGGAAAGGAGCTTAAGCAAGTTTAATGTATTTCTATTATGTATTTTTCTTAGCTCTCCTTTTTAATGTACACGCGCTCAAAAAAAGTAAAATTCACCTCAGCTTCTTGTATCTAATTGGCACAATCTAAATAAAAATTGAGTGGAGTTTAAGTGTCCATGTAAATTAAAGGTACAAGTTTAAAGGTCTGTCCTAAATAAATGTTATCAAGTTCAAGAAAGTCAGGAATTACTGCCAGAAATTTAATACCAATTATTAAACTTGGAAAACCACTGATGTATTTAGCACCCAAGGATACAACTTAGTTGTCAATGAGAGTTATGAAAATAACCACATGTAAACTTAGCTTAAATTATTATTATACTTTTTGAATTAATTATTTCTTTTAATTTGATTTTTTGAGAGACATTATCCCTTAAATGCTGATGTGACAAAAAGTGTAGGTGTATTCACCTGCCACATAATTTTATATATATATATATATATATATATATATATATATATATGTTATTATTTTGAAATATAAAATATATTTTTACCGTTTCAAGAATTATTTTTTTAGATAATTTTTTCGAATACAATTTATAATAAAATTTGGATAGAACTACATTATATATGCTAAATATTTTTATTTGGCAAAAAATTAAAGTTTTAGTTAATCTTTTTTTGAATTTGACTTGAAAATAAAGATTTATACAATTGAAATAAATAGTCAATGCATCTAAAAAGTTATAAAAAACACACAGTTTAAAATTAATTGTTTTGGCTATGAATTTTATGTATCTCTAAATTACGGTGCTCTAGAAATATTTATATATATATATATATATATATATATATATATATATATTATATTTTACCTACAAAAATAAAATTACACAGTTGAAATAAACAGTCATTTAATCAAAACAAGAACTAAAAAGAATGTGTTGATGCAATGATTATTTAGTTTTTATAATTTTTTAGATGTTTGGATTATTTATTTTAGGTCAAAAAAAAAAGATTAACTAAAACTTTATTATTTTTGAACAAATAAAAATATTTAGCCTAAATAATATTATTCTATCCAAGTTTTATTATAAATTATTTTCGTAAAATATTATCTATTAATATTCTTAAAACGGTAAAAATATTTTTTTATTTTGAAAAAAGGCCACATTACAGAAAATTCATGTGGCAGACGAGTTCATCTATATGTTTTGGTACATCAGTATCTAGGGGTAATGTCTCTCAAAAGGCCAAGTTGAGAGAGGTAATTAAAACTATTCAAAAAAAAAATACTAATAATATTTAGGGATAATTTAAAGCATTTTGCCAAATTCTAAGTTTAAGTTCGAGAAGATGCAAAAAAAAATGTTAGGTGGGCAGTATTACACTATTACTCGATATCTATATTAGAAGAAAAGTACAAATATTTGGTGAAACAATTTATGTCCCATCATAATTATTAATTAAAAACAAGAAAAAGAAAAGTTAAACACTCATGCGAGCAAATTGCTTTGATTTTATGTTTCATTATAAATAATAGTTTCATTATATAATTTTTTTTCCGTAGAAAATAAGTAGAAATAACATAAAACATCTGAAAATTAAGATAAAAATAATTTTAAGGACAATTCCTTCTATTCAAATTATAAAATTGGTAGAAGGCAAAATATTCGGATATTTTTAGTGGAGAGAGAACTTCAAGTAACATCAGAGAAACTTCTATTTTACAATCATTTTCTCAATTGCAAATATCCAAAAATTGACGAATAATACACTCTTTCTCTGTTCCACAACGACCTTTATTTTTGTAGAGAGAGGAATAGAGAGAGAGAACTAGATAGCGAAGATGTACGGATTCACGAGCTTGAGCACAGAAAATGATGTGGGAATCAAAGGTGATATAGAGGAGGGAACCCTATATCCAGGGCTTGGATATGGCGAAAATCAGTTGCGTTGGGGTTTTATTCGTAAAGTCTACGGTATTCTCGCCGCTCAGATTCTCCTCACCACCGTCGTCTCCGCCTTTACTGTTCTTTACGCGCCTATTAACGATCTCCTCCGTGGCAATTCTGGCCTTCTTCTAGTCCTCATTTTCCTTCCTTTCGTCCGTAAGTAACCCTAGATCTATTCATTTATCGGTTAAATTTATCTCTTTTATTCACGGTTTGTGGCTATTAGGTGCGATCGGCTATTTTTTTTCTGAATCGTTGCCCTTTTAAATTACTCGCGAGGCTATTATGATCTAAAATTTGGTGATTGCTTGTGTACTTCGTATTTTGGATAATTTATCGCTGTAGTACTTTGATTAGAGCGTATTTTACGATCTATAAGTCTAGGTAAATTCTGTCTCCTTTTTTTATGCTATGACTAGAGCGAATTTTGCGATCCATCGTTTCACCATAAATATGTCTTTGATTTATGCTTTGATTGGGAAAATTGTGCCATCTATTAGGTTATTTTGTTCAAGTTCATGTTCTATGTGTCCATGTTGTATAGTAGTGTAGGTATTTTACCTCATCGGGTTAAACTGGCCTAAAATCAGGTCGGCTCAACGGATTTTGTGGCCTAAAGCCAAAACATATTAAAAGGCCCTTAAATTCCTTTTGTAAAATCCATATAATAATGAGATACAAAGCAAACTCCCTGAACTTTGGCCTAGTGGTAAGTGTACAATGCATGATATGTGAATTAGGTGCACGTCACAGTTCGGAACTTGTTGTAAGTGAAACTATGACATTAAATGAGAGAGAAATTTATCGTTATTCATCACTCAGCCACATAACTTTAGTTAAACCTTTTAAAATATTTTATTAATAATATTTACGTAAGATATATGTAACATAGTACTTAAAATTTGGGCCCTTAATATTTTGGAGGCCTAAGGCAATGGACTCATTTGCCTTACCCTTAGGCCGCCCTGCCTAAAATAACATGTAACTCTTTGTAGCAAGATCAATATAGTAACCTAAAAAATAAAGTAGTAACGTGTTAGTTATAACCAATTAAATTACACCAATAGCATAAATTTTTACAAATTGATAACTATGTCACTTTGATGTTTTAAATCCCTCCGATTTCTGAATTGTGGCTTTAAAGAATTCTCTTCACGGGTATGGGTTGTCCTGTCAAATACAACATATCGGTGATTGTTTGTGTACATTATAATTTGATCAAAAAGTTCATCTCATTTCTTTATGCTTATGTAAAGAGTGCGATCTACTAGGTTGTTATTTGTACGTGTATAACTGGCATATAACTGTTGATATCTGTTTTTCAAATTGGTACCCTTAGTCACTTAGATTATTCATCTTCCTTATGGTGTCCAGTCAATGATGCAACCTGAAGGTTTGAGATTTCTTCCTGTACTTTGTTTTGTGATTGCTGGCCAGTGTGAATTTCAATTTTGCAACTAATTCCGTTGCTGTTTTTATCTGCTCCAGTGTATCTGTTTGCGCAGATAGTGCATCCATTTGTTTCTCTGTTCAGAACTGTCTTCGACACTATGTTGTTGCTAAATAAAGCTTAATTAGCTGAGAAAAAGGAGGAAACTTGAGGTTACAGTGGTTATTTTGGTGTTAATAATGTAGACAACCCTGTTTGATTTCTTAGCATTTTGTACTTGATGTGTGATCTGATGCTTCTGGATCTCCCTCATAACAAATTTCCAAAAATTTATCAACCTGTCTGCACTTTCCTTCCTCTTTCTAGAGGCTAGACCAGTGATAGTTTGTATCTGTGCAGTGCTGTGGCCCTTGCATGTATATCAGCAAAAGCATCCGTTGAATTTTGTTTTCCTTGGCCTCTTCACTGCTTCTTTGAGTCTCACGGTTGGTGTAAGCTGCGCTAATACTGATGGTGAGTAGTTTCTCTACTTTATGAAGCTTTCTTTTTTGGCATTTGTTTGGCCTTCTTCATACACATCTTGGTTGATATGCTCATACTCCGATCTGAAATTACAGGAAAAATTGTCCTTGAAGCTTTGATCTTGACATCAGCTGTAGTTTCAGCTCTTACTGGATACACATTCTGGGCTTCTAGGAAGGGCAAGGACTTCAGCTATCTGGGTCCAATACTGTTTACTAGCCTCTTTGTACTTATCCTGACTGGATTCATGCAGGTTTGTTTAACCTTTCCTTCTGCTCCTTAGCCTGGAAATCAATATGAGAAAATAGTAGTACTTTTTATATGACCTATTTGCAACTGTGACTTATGATACTTTGCCCATGTGCAGATGTTCTTCCCTCTAGGATCCGCAACTAATGCTCTTATCGGTGCAGTTAGTGCTATAATTTTCTGTGGATACATTGTATATGACACAGACAACCTGATTAAGAGGTTCACATATGATGAGTACATCTGGGCATCCGTCACTCTGTACCTGGATATTTTGAACCTGTTCTTAACCATTCTGCGGATTCTGAGGCAGGGAGACAACTAGGTGCAGGGAGTGTCACCTGATGCGCATTTGTTTTTAACAATTTTAAGAATTTTGCTTTGCTTTGTTTAAGAATTATGCAGATAGATCGTGTGTCTCTCTACTCGTATATTACTTGTAAGTAGTGTTAAAGTTTCAAATGTTTTGATGGTGTCAAGTACAATTTCCCGAAGTTCAAAATAAAATATCACTATGTTGCACAATTTCTGGTCGACCTTGCAGAGCTCAAACATATCATTATATTTTTGAACTTGGAGGTTTCTACGCCTACTATAAGTAGATATGGAGGTGCTGAATGCCCAAATTTTCAGCTTGTAGGATGTAGTTATCCTTATAAATCTTCCTCGCATTGTACTCCCTTTAAACGTGTGAGCATAGGTGTCAGGTTACTTGAGGATCACTGTCTCTTCTTACACAAAATTACTGATCAGCCCTCAAGTTGGTAATCTAGTTAATGCTTCATCTTTAGGGGGTTGCGGGTGACGATACTGATCTGGGAATAAAATCAAGAAAATAGCACAATGCTTTTTAGAGGTAGATACCCCTTGTCAGTTGTCATGAACAGCTAATGATATTTCTTACCCCCAAAATGTGCGACGTTATATGAAACAACTTGTATGTGGCTAGATTGCAACTTTTATGTGGCTATATTGCAGGAATCCGCTAGCAATTCAGCCTTGAAGGGAATATGATAAAACATCACAAACAAAATAAATAGAATTGCCATTGCATCTAGAGCGCGGTACCTTCCAAATCAACTATGGCATCTTATTAGAAGCAAAAAGGTTGTTACTATAACACTAGAGTTCAATTTTCGTTTAAGCCAAAGGGGAAGATAACTACTGTGAGAAGGTCAATGCTAAGTTGCTAACCGATCTGTTTTAGCTTACTGATGTAGTTTAGCTTACGATAACTAAGGAACTAAGCCTCTAATCGAGGAAAAGCTCAACCGTGGAGTAATTCCACCAATATTTTTGCATCACAGGACACCGTAATGACAAGGCATCATTTCACGTAAAAGTAAAAAGGAAAATGCAGTACAACTCAAGGAAATTGTATATTTAAGGACTTATATAGCCTGTTTGGCCAAGCTCCTAAAATTTATTTATTATGAAAAGTGTTTTTATCAAAAGTTCTTTTCAAAAAAGTACTTTTGATAAGGTTAATTTGTGTTTGGTTAATTAATTTGAAAATTATTTTTAAATAACAATTTAGCATTTGGCAAGCTTTTAAGAAGTACTTCTAAGTATATTTTTCTTAAAATTACTTTTAGAGAAGTTATTTTTTTCTCTTTCTACTCAAATGCACTTTTTTCCGTCAAAAAACTTTGCCAAACATCTTAATTTTGGCAAAAAAGCACTTTTGGCCAAGTTGGCCATTCACATAATTGACCTTAACAGCCACAATCAAGGAATTGCTCTAGTGCCGTAAAACAAGGATCCTGATACTAGTGCAAATCCAAGGGAAGGTACAGATAAAAAATAAAATATCATAACTGCAGGCGTATGCTGTTATGAGCACTAAGCTAATTAAATCCCAAACGCCTTAACTGTATATTTCTCTAGCTGCATCAATCATAGGTAGACTTTGAGATACAAAAGCCACAAGACACTTGCACGTTCACACCCATTAAAAAAAAGCACTTGCAAGTTCACATCAGATATCACATTCAGCAAATGCCATTTCAAGAGAGTGGTCGAGAAAAAAAAATAAAAAAGGATAAGTGTTTTTCCCAAGATTGAGTTTTCAGATGCAGATTCAACCACAATATAATTTTCTGTTACCAGGGAGAATAGACCAAAGTAGCAGTTGGCAGATACAGTTGCTTAAATATAAAAAAAAAATGAAAAATGATATATACATTATTCTTATAAAGCCATAAAAAAACCACCACTGCTATATTCTGCAATGGACACTTGGAAAGTAAACCATAATACTAGCCGAGAGCAAATAAACAACTTCACAAGACAGGGAGCATTATCATGATTTAGCAGTTTCATCATCATCCTCCATATCCCATGACAGCTCTTCCTCCTCAGCAGCAGTCAATCGCTTCCTCAAATCAGATTTACTTGGGCTCATTCTCTCGGACACCTTAATCTCATCACCACTTCCAACATCTTCGATCTCATCCCACCCAAGATCATCTCCCTCGTGCGAAGATAATTGGCTAGAAATAACTGAAAAATCACTGTTATCATTCTTACCTTCTGAACTACCCCGATCGCCCCTCGATTCAGCATCATCTGCTCTTCCTTCCAAACTTCCTTTCTCATCCCCGTCATCACTTTTCGTCTCTAGGCCTTTTTCTTTCTCCTCTTCTCTGCTTACGGATTTACTTGCCTCATTCTCAACCTCTAAACAATCCATTTTCTTCTGAATCTCTTCTCTCAAAACATCTTCACTAGTAACACGGCTGCTCCCTTCCGTATCCTCATTATCTTCATCCTCAACATCCCAACTCAATTCCTCTTCTTCCTCACCGGAGATCGCTCTCTTCACAAGCCTCACTCGTGCTTCTTCTGCTTTCCTTATTCTATAAACCTTGTAAAAGTATCGGCTCCAGAACATCTCCCGGTCAATCCTATGCGGAACAACCTCACTATAAATCTCATCAATTACACCATTTTCCTTGATCAAATCCTCAATTTCGCCACTCTTCTTCTCCAATACAAATCCCAATTTCCACTCGTTATAATCACTCGAATCCTCTGGCTCTTCACAATACGTTTTCGCATCACACTGGACCGCTCGAATCATCGCATCAATTCTACTATAAGGTTTTGCATCCAAGTTCAAATTTTGCTCTGAACTACTAGTTCTCCCTAAACTCCTACTCGTACTATTTTCAGATAATTCGCTATCAGAATCATTAACAAGGATTGAGTCCTTACCGTGAGCAATGATCTCTGTTACAGTGGAGCCGATATTGTCGATCGCTTGACCAACCGATTCGAGCGATTCCTGTGCAACAGCGGCGCCAGATTCAAGCCGAGCCGGCAAGTCCTTAACGGCACGGCTAGCAACTTCACGGATAGTAGCGGTTTCCTTTTTCAAACCGGAGCTGAACTCTTCGAGCTCGCGGCGGTAATTTTGCATCACGGATTCGGATTTCGATGCTATGGTTTTGAACAAGCTCGAACTGAAAGTCCATGCGTCTGAAATGACAGGAATATTAGGGTTAGGGTTAGGGTTAAGGGATTCGGGTTGAGATTGAGAATTTGATGGAGAAGTAGGGGCGTTTTCGGAATCAGAAAGTTCTTCTGGATCATCGGCGAATACAGATTTGAAGAAATCCATGAGAAAAAGGAGAAATTTTTAAAATTTAAGTGTGATTTGATATTTATATTGCTGTAGCAGAGGAGCGTGTTGGACAAGCGCTATAGGCCTATACTTTGGCCGGAAATTCTCAACGGCGGCGCAGACGTACAGAAGATATGAAAGGGATTTGTTAAGTAGGCGCAAGGTACAACATGCTTGTCCAACTAACTTATTGAATTCCGTAACGAAAATAAAAAAGAAATGCTATTTTTGGTAACTAATAAATAAAAAAAGAAAGAAAGAGAAGAAGATGCTCCACCGACAAGTTTTTTATTTTTAACTTTTCTTTTTTTATTGTGGTTGGATGAGATATCTTTCTATTTTTGTCCCCAAATCTCAAAGTATTTAGTTGATTGTTTATTTACTTTCTTTACCAAATACGTAGACGGCCAAAATTCAAGAAGCTTAATGGCATGTCCTCTTTTAAACCGCTTTTTGCAATTTTGTACTTTTCAAAAAAAAATTCACAAATTAGATCCATGCGCAATAAGAAAAATTTTATTTTGTATCTCATACAAATAATACTAGTTGCATGAAGTTTATTTTTATCTCATAAATTTATGGACTCAAATTTTTATGGACCAAGAAGTATAAAATTGGGGTCTACAAACTTGTGAGACAAAAATGAGCCTCATACAGCTAGTGTCATTTGTATGAGACACCAAATAAAACTTTTCCACAACAGAGGTGGCTCAAGAAGAGGCAGATTGTGTTTGAATTGACTAATTTTAAGTGCTTATTAAGCGTTTAAAGCATTTTTTTAGTTTGTGTGGTGTTTGATAAGGATAAAAAGTGCTTAAAAGCACTTGCTTTTAGGCATAAAAAGTACAAAAATTAACTAAAACCTAATAGTTGGATATTACCAACTTATGACTTTTGGCTTTTAACTTAAAAACTATACTTTTTATAAGTCAATTCAATCATCCTCAAAGTCTTTTTCTTTAGGTCATTTAAATTTTGGGGCCCCAAAAATATTTTTAATTGTATATTTTAGATTTTGTATTCGCTTAAACAATAATGAAATTTATATAAAAAAATACACATTTCTTACAAAATTAAAAAGAAAAATTGTCTATTTTATACAACAAAAATATTTTAGAACTTTGAATTAATCTGCTCAAATCTTCACATTGATAAATAAAATTTTTTACAATAAAATCCAAGATAACACATTACTTATACATTATTAAAGTTTTATTAGCTTGAATTTTCTTACTAATATAAATATTAATAATTCGTATTATGTTTTGTAAGATAATACATAAATCAATGTTAATGTTACAGATAAAAAGAAACCAATGTTAATAGTACTATTATGTTTTTCTAAAACAATTGCGACAAAAAAAAAAATACTTCTTATTAAAATGTACCTTTATGCCATAAATTTTATTGAGATGTCCTTGACACACAATTGTTCTCCGTGTTATTATTCCTCCTCCTTATCCTTCACACATAAATCCTCAGCTAATTGAACAAATAACACCTCATACTTCTAAGAAAATGAGTGATTTAAAGAAATCATAGAGTATTGGCTGCTTAATATCGCATGTTTTTATACAGTTTATAAATATATAGAGATTATATCATCAAATTATGTATGATGACTGAATATGGCAATCTATAAATATATGGAGAGTTTTCATCAAATATTATATAATTAATTTCTTGTGCATTCAGGAACTCTTCCGGACATAGCATCTCGTGGTTAGAAAGACATCACATATAAAAAATAACGATTATAAATAAAAAAAACACAAGACTTTGTGGAAGTTTTCTTTTTAATTATGTATCACCATATTATTAAATATTTTTATTTAACAAAATTAGTGGCAACTAAAGCTCATTTACTTATGGCAGATCATTCTACTACTGAGCAACGATAATTTGAAAGATATTCTGAAAATAGCTCAGTTCAATAATAAAACTTACCTTGATGGAAGATTACACTACCAAAGTAGAATCTAGGAGAAGGAAATCATATTTGCTATATATAAAAGCCGTCGACTCTAATATTACACGATATACTTTTTAATTTTTAAAATTTTAAAAAGTAAAAGTAGGAGATAAAGTGGGGGCATTTGCATCTATCCCGCTTTTTGTGTCACGTTTTAACTTGTGCCTATTTTGCAAAAAAATTACAAGCGTACCCACTTTTTCACCTAACTTCAGCATACGGGGCTGAAGTGGCAAAGGCAATCACGTAAAACTTCAGCATTTTAGTAGCCGTCGGGCCTGAAATTCAACTCTAGAGCTAAAGTTTTTGTTTTGTAACTAGCGAACTTCAACTCTAGAGATGAAGTTATTATTTTGTAACTCACGAACTTCAGAGCTGAAGTTTTTATTTTGTAACTCGCGAACATCAGCTCTAGAGCTGAAGTTTTTGTTTTTGTATTTTTGTTTTCTAACTGGCAAACTTCAGCTTTAAAGCTAAAGTGTTTGTTTTCTAACTCGCGAACTTCAGCTCTCAAGCTGATGTTTTTGTTTTTGTAACTCACAAACTTCAGCTCTAGTAACTGGAGAACTTCAACTATAGAGCTAAAGTTTTTGTTTGTAACTGGAATTTTTGTTTTTGTAACTGGTTAACATCAGCTCTAGAGCTGAAGTGTTGTTGGTAACTCGCGAACTTCAGCTCTAGAGCTGAAGTTCTCACTTGTTCTGGGATAGGAATAGAGTTGTCAATATGGGCGGGCTGGGTGGGCTTAAGCAATTGATGGGTTGTGCTGGGCTAGCCCATTATTTTGATGGGCCTTATAATGGTAAGCCCTATATGGTCCCCGGGCTCCCGCGGGTCGGCCCATTATTTTTTAAAAATATAATTTTATTTTTTTATCTTTAAGTTCTAACAAAGAAAAAGATAACTATTTAAAACTTAAAAAAATCTTATTGAAAAAATTTCACAAAACTTAATAACTTTTTATGTTGTTCCAATATATTACAATACACACAAAAAGAGTAAAAAGCAAGACCATTTCATTCACTAAAAATCAAAAATTAAAGCAAAGTATTCAAGAGAACGTCCATGACGCTTATGGGATATTCAATACATGATCTTCATCAAAAATATTTGAATCCGCTTGTTAGAAGAATCTTTTAACATCTTCACTTTCATCTACATTTACAATTCGTTAGCAATATTAATTAGTTAAATATTAAAAATAATTAAAATTTTAAAACTAATTAACATTTATCTAAAAGAAAAAAAGATAAATTAAAAAGGAGAGCAAAAGGAAAGATCACATCAAATGGCGGTTGCATGAGTTAACAATAAGAAATGTTTGAATTTCTAATTTGGCTTCTTTAGTTGGATATTCGCATATTTGCTTGTTGATAAACATTTGCCGAAGAAATTTGAAGGATAATCCTCTGGAGTGAGAAATGGGAAAGAAGAAATTTTCATTAAAAGTACAGAATTTAAAAAGAAGAAGAAGAAACAAAAGAGGAGAAGGAGGAAGAAAAATAGGGTTGAAGTTATTTAAAAAGTAAGTGCAAGTTAAATTTTTTTTAAAAATTAATTATATATTAAATGGAGATGACCAAATAAAACGCTCCGTGCAATTTTTACGATATAGTGAGACAACGAAAATTGATATTCAACATGATTTTTTAACCAATGATCTAAAATTGTGGTAGTAATTTAACAACCAATAAAACATTTATGACCAAACTAATTTAGACCATAATTGTGTCAAGCCAATTAACTGGGAACTTTTGACCACTTGATCTAAAGTTGTTTGAAAATTTCTGATTCGCGCAGGCTATATTTGAAAAAGTTTCAAAATAGGGATAAAATAACATGGCCTCGAAAATGGTCATATGATAAAATGAGCCACTATTTTATTTGAGGTCCAGCTTATTATTAATTTCACTAACTTCAACTCCAAGCAACATGACAAACAAATAGTAAATAGAAAGCACGTCAAGACAAATGGCCAAGGAGAAGAAGAATGGGGCTCATGACGTTTGAATCTGAAAAACAAGAAAAAAGGAATGGATGGATCATAGATTAAGAGGTTTGCAAGTCAAAAGAGAATGTGCTAGAACTATGGACAAAAATATTTTGCTCAATTTTCCTCTTATTATTACAAAACGAAATAAAATTCCATGAGTGAGTAAGTAAGATAACTTTAATTCTCTATATGAGAATGGGAAGAGGAAGAATAGGTTTGAATTTATGGACCTTTAAAAGGCCAAAAAATTGATTTTAAAGATGAGCCAAGATTCATTGGAAACGGGCAGAAAAAACTCCATATTAAGGATTGAATAATCATATATATGGAAATCAACATATCCAACAGTATCAGGTAAAAGGCAAACGCACAAATTGCCGCTTGGAGGACTGCTGTTGAAAGAATAGCCAAAATTAGCTGCATCAGAATTAAATTTCTACTCGACAGACAAATAGGGAATCCTACGCAATGTCTCAAATAAATCCTAACTTATAGCCATCAATATTTTAAAAAGTATTTTTGGATCGATTTCTAGGACGAGGCGTATTAAAAATGTCCCGAGCCAATGGTGTAAAACGAAAGTCTCAAAAGCCATACGCCCAGCAATTCGGGGCATAACTCGGGCGTTCTAGGCGTATGCCCAGACGTTTGAGGGCGTTTTTGTTGGGGTTTTAAGCTTGGTTAGCTTAAAAGAGGGTGAATGAGAAATTAAGCAAAAATGAAATATTTGAGTTTCTCTCTTTGGCAAAGGGACGTTGTCTCATATTGGAGGAAGAAAAGATCTTTGATGGCTATAAATACAATTGCTCTTCTTCTAGCTCTTAAAGAGTTAAAAAGAAGGCAAGTCTTGCGCCATCGTCGCTCACTCATAGGGCTCGGCATCGACTTCGGATTTGACAAAAAAATTTTTAATTATTATTTAATTAATTAACAAAATTCAATCCGAAATACCTAGGGCCCCGGATGTGACCCGATTCGATCTGTTTTCTTTCCTGCAATATTTCAAACAGATATATTACCACATGTTTCAATAGTCATGGTTGTTTCTGAAAGGATGCAAACCTTTTCAGAAACAGGGCCAAAAAGTCAATAAATTTGCTTTGAATCCCAGAATCTTTCCTTATGAATTTTTGAACTTCAACACGTCTTCTTCTTCTACACATATCTATTCCAATGTGATTTACAGCTATTAAGTGATTTGCAGTTCATCAGTATTTTTGGTACCAATACACTGGTGCGTTAAAATCGTCCTATTCTGGGAGGATAATATTCCAGTACCTCGGGTACTCGAGGGGAATAATTTTCTTAAGGACATATTGTGCATTCAATGAGCTAGATTTATTCAAAATTATTTTCAGATAGTATTTCGACATTCTGTTTCTGCTAACTTTCTGTTTCTGTATCTATTCAGAAAGTTTATTGTTTCATTGTTTATTATAATAGTACAAATTGACTAACAATCTTAAGAAAATTAATTTTTATTCGTAATATGTATTTTGTTTGTGGAGATTAAAACCTGTGTGGCTTTCTACTCCTTCTAAATTTTTCTATTCTGATTTGAAGATATAAAAATTACATCGGAGTATTAAAATTAATAAATGATTTGAATAACATAAATACTTCATTATTTTCTTGAAACGGTATATAAAAACTTCGGTTTGTATTTATTAAATGTACCGTTTATTGTTAATTACAATATTGTTTAATGTTTTGTTTTTTGCCATTAATTGAACTCATTCATTGTTGACAGTGAGAAATGGCAATTGATAACGAAAATTCTTCTGTGACTGTTGTGCCCCCCCCTTTTCTCTCATCGCGTCGGGAGAATCGGGTTAATGACATTTTGGATATAAGACAATCCATTCCTTTTAGGAATTGGGTTTTTTTTTTTGAAGAGTTGCCACCTAATGAATTATGGTGCATTAGGACACCTACGGAGTTTAATTCTAAGTTCGTTTGATAACCAGAGATAGGGTAAGGGCTTGAGATTATCCTAAGGGGAAGGTGATAGGCACCCATCAAGATCTACTAGTGTGGTTCCCGGCCAAATATCTCTTTGTGAATTTGGTTTATATAAACAGATAAGGCACAAATAAGAGGGGATTTTAATAAACGACGGTTTGAAAGAGCAATTAAGGCTGATTTTAAACAAGGTGTTGCAATGCTTTTAAAAGAAAAGGGAAATAAAGGAAGGGAGTCCTAGGTTTATTTAAAATATGGATCACATCAATGAAATACCCGGTAATCACTCCTCAAAAGAGGGGTTACATGTGGTATTAGCGCACCATTCATCATATCCTACCGTTTCCCACCCCGCTTAAGGTACTAAAGTGCGGATTGGTCTCGACCACTATTGCATGCTATTACCCGCCCCATTCCCATCAGTCCCGGAGGCAATTAGGACTACTAGACCTAAAATGGAGGGATATTAGGTTGACTTGAGGTTTCAAAGGTGAAAAATCTAAGGCGATATATAAAATATATAAAAGACTGCACATTCAAAGGAAGAACGTAAACACATAAGGCTTAAATATACCTTCTCAAGCAATGTAATCAAATAGCATGACTCAAACAACAAACATGGTCTAATTCTAAGATGATACTTAAGGGAGAGGAGATTATTGTTGTTACAGCAAGCCTGATCTATTATATGACCCAGTTAGGAAATACGAATCAGGCATGCCTACTAGTTGTAGCACTTAAACTAATAACGGAGGCGAGTTCAGTTTCATTATTTTTACCTAAGGCTTGCCTAAGTGTTTAGGTGAGACCTTAGGAACACAGTATCTATTAGTGATTCTGAGTAGTCACAACTTAAAACGAATGGTTTGAAATACTATAGGCACGCTTGCTAAATCGTGTTAACAAGGAAATATTACTTAAGCACTGGTTTAGAATAGACGAAAATTAAATTAGACTAGTTTCAATTTTTTGCGGAAGATAGGATCTATTGTTGCTGGTTTTGAACTCCTACGGACATGATATCTAGTGCTCTAATTTTAATTTTTCATAAACATTTCATAGCCGTTTAAATCCTAGAGTATGATGTCTGTGTGGTAATAAGCGTGCAAAATTTAAAATAAAGTCCAATAGGCAGGTTATCTCGGTGTGAAGTTGAACATGGAGAATTTTAAATATATAAACCTCTATAGGCATGGTGTTTAAGGTGTAGAATTGAACATGCAGGATGTAAAACAGTCCCCATAGGCATGCTTTTTAAGTGCAGTTTGAATATGCAGAATTAAAATATCCTATAAATATGGTTTCTAAACGCAGTTTCAATATGCAGAATTAAAAGTAGTCATATAGGCATATTTTCTACCCTTGGCATGCATAATTACCCACCCTTGTTCACTAGCCATCCCTGCTGTTTATTACAAATTATTACAAACCGAAAATACTGAATTACATCAGAAGAATACATAAAATTCATCCAGACGAAGCCTGATTCTTGGTTCCTCCCTGAGCTATGGAATAAACTGCCTTATGATGCCATTGTTTCAAAGCCCTTCTCAGACTTGAGTATGTCCAAGTTCCCTAAGAGACTTAAAAGGACCCCGGGCAGTGCTCACACCCAAGTTGTATTAATCAAATAGAGATAAGTGCAATGTGAAAAAGATCAATCCTTATGTGTTCAAGTTTAGAGAGAACTCATGGGTCCTCAAAGCAGGGCTCACACAAAAAGGGTAGAACTTAAGTCTAAGAAGATTAGAAGGACAGGAAGAGAGCTTTAAAACCAATGAGGGTAAAGGGTGGTAGGGAAACAGTTACAGAGTTGATAACTTCACACAAAAAAGGGGCAGGGGTTGGGTATTCATTGAAAAGAGTTTAGGTACTTAGGCAAGTGTCGGCTTTGGTCATGCACAACAATAAAAGATGTTGGCACGTCTATAAACCCACCAGAACACACAACTAGAGAAAACATAGAGATTATTATCCCAGAGGGATCAAGTTTCGGTCGTGGACAACAATGTTCAATGTTGTCATGCTACATACCAAACATAGATACCAAACATATTGGGGATGGAGATTTAAGATTCACAAGCCATGATAAGTAAGTAATAGAAACATTAATTCGAAACAGAATAAACTGAATACAACATGCTTAATGATGGAACTTAGTTAAATACAAACAGGAGACAAACAAGAATGAAAGAAACAGTAAAGAAACATGTTATTGTTGATGTTGAAAATTAGTTAGTACATACCATTCAGAGAAGCAAAGTGCAATAAAGAAAAGTAAATAGGGCTCCAAAGTCTAGCCTTGGCTTTCAGCCGGCTAAACAGATAGTATCACAAGTAGTAGTAAAGCAAGAGAGAGTTTTTAGAGTGTAAGCATGTCTTTTAAACTTAATTGTTCGTATCCTTGAAAGAAGATAAGTATAGGGTATTTATAGGTTTTTGAAAGCGAGTGAAAGAGAAGTAATAAGCCACAAACATGGAAACAATCACTATTCAGAATCATTTATACAAGTGATTGCCTTTAATTAAGGGATCACTTGCTTAACGGGTAATGACAGGCCCATAATAAGGAAAAAAATCAATTTGTAAGCAAACTGATAGTTGCCATAAAAGAAGTAGTAAAGTAATTGAGTAAGTAATCAAGTCTAAACAGGAATATATTTATTTGAAAGGATTCAGAGTAAGGCAAAACAAGGAAAAGAATCAATTAAACTTAGCAGACGAGTAAAATCAGAATTTCACAAAAGAAAGGTTTAAAATCAATCTAAAATTGAAGATCAATCAACTCAACATATAAATAGAGTGCACAAACACTAGACATGTGAGGCCAAACTATGGCAAAGAGAAACAACATGCAATAATAGCACAAAGTTAGTAGACAACAAAGATTCGAAGTATGATAGTCACATAGGTCAAGTTTCATTGAATTAATAGTAGAGAAAAGAGAGAGTATCAAAAGCATGCAAAGGGTCAAGTGAAAAAACCTTCTGAAGACATAGTTGAATTTCAAAGACTATAAGAACCCAGAATCACATAAAGAAAAGAGATGCTGAAATAAAGGAGTTTCAAATCAAGTCGAGCAACTTCAAACAGATGAATTGCACAAGCAGTTTCAGAAACTAGAATAGACCCCAACGAAATTAGGGTTTTGAAACAAATTGAGTTTAAAGATGATGACCACACATATTACACAAATACTTAGAGACTCGACTGAACCCCAAAAAAAGTTAGGGGTTTTCAACACCAGTCTAGTCTAGAGATGATGAACAAGTAAATCAAACAAATAAATAGTCCCAGGAACCTGAATAAACGAAAAAATTAGGATTTTCAACATCAATCGAGTCTAGAGATGATAAACAAGTAAATCAAACAATAACTAGTCTCAGGAACTCGAATAAACCCAAAAGTTAGGGTTTTCGATATCAATCGAGTCTAGAGATGATAAACAATTAAATCAAACAAATAATAACAAATGGACTCAGAAAACTCAGAAGTAATTAGGGTTCTTATCATACAAACTCAGAAAGGAGAACAATACGAGCAAACATAGCATAACATGTCAAAAATCAGAGAAGGTTTTGAAATAACTTAACAATAAAACCCTAATCAGAAAAGATAAAGAGTTTTGGAAGCAGAGTTTTAAAAGAAACTTCGAGAAAAATGCTTAGAAGTTCAAAGCAACATAGGTATGAAACAGGTCTGAAAGAAATCAAAAGAACCTTAGAGATTAGGGTTTTGGAAGACCCCAAGTGATAAGAATGGCCTTGAAAGCTATTGATCTAAGCCGAAGAGTCAAGGTCTGACTTGAATGGCGATGGCTGGCGGAGAAAGATCAGAGATGACCATAGAACACTCATCGAGCAAAGTCTAGACCAAGCCCCTTCATGTTCTGGTCATGAGACCATAGGAACAAATGCGTAGAAACCATTAGAGGCTAATGAAGGTCTCTGATGACCTTGGAAGACCATGGATTAGAGCAGAATAGGGTGGCAGCAGCTAGGGTTTGATGGGGTTGCAGAGAGAATTTGGGTGAGGAGGGGTTTCAGAGGCAGCGGATTATGAAGAATGAAAAGGGTTTGGGGTGTCTTTGGGTTTAATTATGAAAGGATTAATGGGAGTCATTGATCTAAACGATCGATGGTTGGGGTTAAATGGGAGTCGGGGTGGGTTATTCAAATGGGTTGTGGGTCGGTTTGAATGGGATGCAATTGGGTCGGAGTAATTAGGCTTCAAATCGGGTTCAAAATCAGGCTATAATTGAAATAAAATGGGGCTAATATTTAAATAGTTAATTTTTCCTATTTGATTTATAAAAAATTAATAAAATAATTTCAGTAAATAAATTAAAGGTACTAAAATAATTTATATAATATAATTATTTATTTAAAAATACCCGACCTAATTTTATGAATATCAAACTTAGTTAAACCTAAAAATGGGCTAATATTGCAATTGTACGGAATTTTAGCTTAAAAATACTATATGAATTTGTAAAAATATGTAAAATTACCTCAGCCATATTTTATGAGAATACAATAAATGAATTATCAAAAATGATAATTTTGGTAATTATCATTGGTTTTTTTATGAATGAAGTAGGAAAATAAATTGGTTTAAAAATATTTAAAATAAAGAAAAAATAATAAGATATTTGGACATGCTTACATATGTACACATGTTATATTTTGAGAGTATTTTGAATATATAAAACGGAAAAGGGTCAAAACTACCCCTAGACAATTGGAGTTGGTACAATAATGCCCTCCGTCCACCTATTTTGAAAAAATTGCCCTCGGTGTTATCTTTTTGGCTCAAGAATGCCCTTACGACTAACGGTCATGTTCGATAAAAATTAATTAATTAATTTCCATGTGCCATAACGAAAAAAGTTCAAAATTGCCCCTAGACTATTGGAGTTGGTACAATAATACCCCCTTCTCAAAAAATATCTCCCTTCCCCCTTCCCCCCTCCCCCCTCTAGCGTGTGGGTTCATATTCCTCTTGTTTTTCTCATCCTTTTTTTGACCTTGCACTCTATTTGAATAATTACTACAAATATCATTAAAGTTTTATTTTCAGACAACCAAAATTTTTTGTCACCAATATTTTACGTCATACAACTTTCAAAAACCCTGTTAAGCAAAAACAAAAACGTAATTAATTTCCATGTGTCATCGTCCCATTGGCGTAACTTAAGACTCACCTAATTAAAATAAACTCACCCACATTCTAAGACCATTTTCCTCCGTTAATTTCTTCTCTTTCTTTTAAAAATTATTCCACCAACTAGAACTCTAGTACACCTATTTTTTTAGTTAAGCATAGAAAACTCTCTCTTATAGTTAATCGCCTTCCTCTTCCTATTTATTTGTTAATGTACACATCGATATTCCTATTATTTTCATCACAGAAATACCATTCATCATCAATTTTATTATGAATGGTATTTCAGTGATGAAAAAAATAGGAATATCGATGTGTATATTTACAAAGAAATAGGAAGAGGAAGGCGATTAACTATAATAGAGAGTTTTGTTTGCTTAAAGAAACAATAGGTGTACGAGAGTTCTAGTTGGTGGAATAATTTTTAAAAGAAAGAGGAGAAAGTAACGGAGGAAAACAGTCTTAGAATGTGGGTGATTTTATTTTAATTAGGTGAGTCTTAAGTTACGCCAATGGGATGATGACACATGGAAATTAATTACGTTTTTTTGCTTAACAGGGTTTTGAAAATTGTATGACGTAAAGTATTGGTGACAAAAAATTTTGGTTGTCTGAAAATAAAACTTTAATGATATTTGTCGTGATTATTCAAATAGAGTGCAAGGCCAAAAAAAGGATGAGAAAAACAAGAGGAATATGAACCCACACGCTAGAGGGGGGAGTGGGGGGGAGGGAAGGGGAAGGGAGAGATTATTTGAGATGGGGGTATTATTGTACCAACTCCAATAGTCTAGAGGCAGTTTTGACCTTTTTTCGTTATGGCACATGGAAATTAATTAATTGTTTTTTTATCTAACATGGGTGTTAGTCATAAGGACATTCTTGAGCCAAAAAGATAACGGTGAGGGCAATTTTTTCAAAATAGGTGGACTGAGGGCATTATTGTACCAACTCTAATTGTCTAGGGGTAGTTTTGACCATTTTCCGTATATAAAATATACATAGAGAATAATTAGGTATCAACAGTTGCCCCTCTTTGCCCGGGAAGGATGAAAGAGTTGTCGGGTAAAGATATGATGGCGAAATTTTGACCGAACGACATGGTCAGGAGAAGATAGGTCGCGTCCAGGTTTCTGAGCTGCCTACATATCCCTGGTCTTATAGGAATCAGGCCATATATAATTCAGGATCTGTCGGCGGAGTATGCCGACAGGTACTTTTCAAGAGCGGACACAACGTTTTGGTCAGGGTGAGTGAAAGGCTTACGAGAGTGGTCCCTTTTGATGTGGCTGCGAGCACCGAAGCAGAAACGCTCCTGGCGAGATGGGTGTTGCTTACCGGTTTACCTTCAAATAAGTAATACAAGCATGCATTGTGTGCAAATTTAAACATGATGAAAATTCTCTTTGGACCATGAATGTTGTCCTCGAACGATTGGGATGGTGTCCTTAGACTATGATGTCCTGGGCCATAAAGCGTATAATAAAGGATTCGCAGTCTATGAGATGATACTATCAGGCCATGAAAATGGTGCCCCCGAACCATGGTGCCTTTGAATAATGATATGCAAAAGATTGAAAGGGGTCCTCAGGACATGACATGGTGTTTTCGGGCTATGAGGATGGTGCCTTCGAACGATGACACCTTTGGATAATTTGGCGATATTTCAGGCCATGAAATACGACAGCATGTGGCGATCTTTTAGCCGTGCAATGTGGTAAATCTTTCAGCCTTGCAATATGGCGATATTTCAGCCATGCAATATGATGATCTTTCAGCCATGAAAATGTAGAAGAGGTGGCGATCTTTCAGCCATGCAAATATAGATGAAGTGGCGATCTTTCAGCCATACAAAGATGATGTGAAGATCTTTTAGTCATGCAAATATAGACGAGGTGGCGATCGTTCAGCCACGTAATGCAGTATTTGGCGATCTTTTAGCCGTGCAATGTGGCGATCTTTCAGCCGTGCAATGTGGCGATCTTTCAGCCGTGCAATGTGGCGATCTTTCAGCCTTGTTATGCAGTATTTGGCAATCTTTTAGCCGTGCAATGTGGCAATATTTCATCCATGCAAATGTAGAAGAGGTGGCGATCTTTCTTCTATACAAATGTAGATGAAGGGGCAGTCTTTCAGCCATGCAAATGTAGATGAAGTGGCGATCTTTTAGCCATGAAAATGTAGATGAGATGGCATTTTCAGCCATGCAATACAGTATTTGGCGATCTTTCAGCCCTGCAAATGTAGATAAAGTGGTGATCTTTCAGCCATGCAAATATAGATGAAGTGGCGATCTTTCAGCCATGCAAATATAGACGAGGTGGCTATCTTTCAGCCATGCAATGCAGTATTGGGCGATCTTTTATCCCTGCTAATATAGATGAAGTGGCTATCTTTCAGCCATGCAATGCAGTATTTGGCGATCTTTTATCCCTGCTAATATAGATGAAGTGACGATCTTTCAGCCATGCAAATGTAGACGGTGTGGCGATCTTTTAGCCATGCAATGTAGTATTTGGCGATCTTTCAGCCCATGCGAACGTAGATGAGGTGGCGATCTTTTAGCCATACAGATGTAGATGGAGGTTGAGCTTAACCTTAGAAGGCAGAATGGTAGCCTTATGCAATGCAGAAAATGCATATAAAGACAGCATTTAGTCTCGAAAGGCAGAATGGTAGCCATATGCAATGTAGAAAATGTAGATAGAGACAACATTTAGTCTCAAAAGGCAGATGGTAGCCTTATGCCATGCAGAAATGCATATGGAGACAACATTTAGTCACGGAAGGTAGAATGGTAGCCTTGTGCAATGCATAAATGCATATGCAGACAACATTTACTCTCGGAAGACAGAATGGTACTCTTATGCAAGAAATAAAAGGGCAAATGGTAATAGGGCTTTTCTTAGCTGATATCATATTGCGATATCGTGAATGCTAGGGACACTGTGACACATGGAACGTCACTAGTGTATGTGGATAAAAAATGTGAGTAAATGCAACGGTTCTGAGAGTTGTATTCCTGAACAATGTTTTTCTCGTGAGTGTATACTATGTTCGATGATTTCGCAATCCAAGTACCTGCATCCAAAGAAAAATCATGAGTTTTTTGTAAAGGAGGAGGTTAGTTCGTACCCCCAATTGCTCTGCTTGACCTGCTTGGCTTTGATCTGGTGATACTATATGTATCATTAGGGTAGCATTGCTAAACAAGGCAATTTCAATAATAAACATGCGTGAGTTTGTAAAAAGTGTGACATGAACGTATTGTTAAAATAATAATTTCTTAGATGAACCTATGACTATGACGTGATTCGGGACATTGCAACTTTTCTTGCTACGGAATTTTGAGCCCCCCTCAAAATCCTGCCCCAATTTAAATAGATTGATGCTCCTGACTGCTGCTTGTGTGACGATCGACTGAAATTACTTCAGAGTTTTGAGGGTCCTCCTCAAAATTCTTCCCTGTTAGATAATACGCTTAACGCTAGAGGAGGGGGGGTAAATAGCGTTATAATAAAAATTAGCGTAAACTTGCGGAATTTAAAAACTTGCAGGAAAAATAAATGCGGAAATTAAATGCAATAAAGAACAAACGCACCGATGTATTCTGGTTAACCACAACAAGTGGCTAGTCCAGTCCCCGAGAGACTCTCTCGAGATTTTCCACTAACTTGTCAAGCTTACGGGTGCTCAACAAACCTTTACAACTTAAGGACACAAGCCTTAACACCTTTGCTCGGAGATACAACACTCCAAGACTTCACTGTTAAGCTTACGGGTGCCTAACCAACCTTTACAACTTAAGGACACAAGCCTTAACACCTTTGCTCGGAGATACAACACTCCAAGACTTCACTGTTAAGCTTACGGGTGCCAAACCAACCTTTACAATCTGAGGACACAAGCCTCAACAATCTTGCTCGGAGATACAACACTCCAAGACTTCGACCAAGGAAACACAAGTTCCTTACAACAAGAGAATCACAATTCTCTTCAAGTGTACAAAACACTAAACACTCAAACAATACACTCCTTTATGAGTAGGTATGAGTAAAAGAAGTAAGCTCAAGATCACAACAACTATGGACAAGACTTTGGCTCTCAAAAGCTTTATGAAATGAATATAAAATGATAAACAATAGTATGCAAGCTTATAGCAATAGTATGATCAGTTGTTGTGTGTTATTGTGTTTAAAACACTGAAATGAAGCTGTATTTATAGTTGAAAAACTTGGCATTACCGTTGCCTAATTGCCAATTAAGAGTTGCTGATTTTACTGAATGACAATCGATTGTCAAGAAGCCGCAATCGATTGTTTGCCAATCGTTCCAAAAATCAATCCCAGATTTTACGCGTAACAATCGATTATCCAAGATCAACAATCGATTATTAGCAACGTTCAAAAAATCATTTCCAGATTTTACGTAAAACAATCGATTATACAAAATCAATAATCGATTATTCAGCAACGTTCAAAAAATCCTTTCCAGATTTTAATTTCAACAATTGATTGTATAAAATCAACAATCGATTACCTGAAGGTATTTGAAAACTTTACGACAACGGTCAGCTTCACAATCGATTGTGCAATGTTAAGAATCGATTATTTATCAGACTTTGAAAATCATTTTTGACACTGCCTCTTGACAATCGATTGTTATATACTCACAATCGATTACTTAATAACTTTGAAAAAGTCTGGAAGACATTGCCTCAACACAATCGATTGTCATATGTTCACAATCGATTATTTTGTGACTTTGAAAAATCTGATGGACACTGTCTCTTCACAATCGATTGTCATTAACTTCACAATCGATTATTTTGAGTGTTGAAAAAATTTGATGGACACTGCCTCATCACTATCGATTATCATTAGCTTCACAATCGATTATTCTGAGTTTTGAAAAACTTTGATGTACACTGCCTTATCACAATCGATTGTCATAAGGTTCACAATCGATTGTCATGCAGGTTTGAAAAACCTGATGCTCACTGCCTTAACACAATCGATTATCATTAGTTCACAATCGATTGTCATGCAGTCTTGGCTTAACATAATCGATTATCATAAGTACATAATCGATTATCTTAGTCCAGATTTTAGAGTCGTGTTTAAAAATCATTTTGACTAAAGTAAATATGCATGATTTAAAATCATTTAGCATTAAATTAAATATGCATGATTTTGTAAAAAAGTTTTACGAGAGAAGCCATGTCATGAGTCAAGTTGTCGGATCAAGATCACAATTAAGAACGACTCATTTAAACTATAAAACTTTGTCTTGTGCTTGAATCTCGTTATCCACCAATTGTGCGCTTGTACTTGAACTTCGTCATATATCAATTTGCGCTTGTTTGTCATTCATCAAAACCTACACATAAGAATACACGTTTTCGTATAAAGCCTTGAGAACGTGTTTCCAACAATTTCCCCCTTTTTGATAATGGCAAACTTTAAGCGGGATATGCAAATTAGACAATTCATAATGACGATTCAAGACAAGTAAATATATGCAACAAGTATGCAAAATTAGTTCCCCCTCAATATATGAATTCCCCCTAAATATATGCAACAAGTATGCAAAATTAGTTCCCCCTCAATATATGAATTCCCCCTCAATTTAAGCTAATAAGAATTGAGAGTGCATACCCGTTATCTTCCCCCTTTTGCCATTAGCAAAAATAATATAAGAAAATGCCAAAGATGTAAATAAAGCTTGTTTATTTATTGGAAAGAGAAAGCAATTACATAAGGAGGGGACAATATAACATATCACAATAGAACCAAAAAAACAAAGAAATCATTCATCATCATTTCCCGCCTCATCATCCGGCACTTCTTCGAAGGGAACAAGACCCGCATATGGATAATGAATATGGTCAAAATATCCATGGATTTCATGAGTCAATTGACCAACAGAGGTGGTCAAGGAAGCAATTTGGTCGGAAATGGATTGGAGAGTGGGCTCTTGAGGCGGACGAGTTCGACGGGTTGGAGGAGGAGCAGGCGCTGCATGATCACCGTTATGATGAAAGGAGGATTCTGAAATTTCGCACTTCTTGGTACTCTTTTTGAGAGGACCGTTGGAAGTGATGAATCTTGAGGCTTCAAGAAAATTCATGATGAGGAGAGCATAAGGAAGAGGCCTATCATCTCCGATAGCGTCACGCATGTGAATCTTGACGAACCGACACCAATTGATGTTAGCTCCGGTTATGGTAGTATTGTTATGCTTACGAGGCTTGAGGACTCGGGTGATGAAATAGAAAATCAACCGATAATTGGGATCCATTCCCGTAATTGTAGGACGACGGGAAGAAAGATTTGGATCATAAGAAGTAAGTCCGGTTTGATGTAGGAGGACTATTTCATCAAAAAGGGCTCCGGCCTCTCCGATGTACCGAAAAAATGTCTTCACCATTATGAGGAAGACGGGCAATGGTATGAAGGTTTTCATCGGAAAGAAGAATTTGAACACCATTTATATTTGTCACAAGCTCACCGTCATCATCCTCATGAAGGTTGGAGTAAAATGCTTGAATCAATGTAGTATTGATGTAAGGATGGGTAAGAAGTAAGAAGTCAAGAAGTTGACAATTTTTGAGCATATTTGCAGCAGGGCCATAAGATTCAAGATACTTGTTGGTTGAAAAGCGGGGAGGAAGAATGTCGCGCTTTTCAAATTTTGTTAAAAATCGAGTAAGCTCGATGTCAGAATTAAAATATAGAACGAAACCATCTTGATAGGGATAGTTTGGAGCAGTAGAGGAGGATGCACCATGCCTAGCAGAACGGGAACGTTTGGAGTGACGGCCCGACATTTTTACTAAGTATTGCTGGAATTTGCAAGAGACTTGAAAGAGTTTTGATAGTTTGAGAGCTAAAATTGATGCTTGAGTGAATAAAAACGAACATATATGAAGCCTATTTATAGAGAGGAGAAAGGCATTTCATTAATGGAAGAATTCTGCTGAAAATTAAAAGCTAAAACGGTCAGAAATGGTAAAGAATAAATTGCACTGACCGTTTGACAATCGATTGTTGTAATGAGATAATCGATTGTCATTAAGATTTGACTGAATCTCGGAACTGACACAAATCGATTGCAGAACCAAACAGTAAAAAAAAATTTTGAATTACTGACATGAAATAATCGATTGTCAAAATATGGTAATCGATTGTTATGTTACAGTGAGCACATAAATTTTCTGATTTTGAGAATAATCGACTATATTTTGAAACAATCGATTGTTTTGGAAAAGCATTGCTGAATGGCTGAGACGGAAATCGATTTTGCAGTTAAAGAATCAATTATTTAACAAAACTGCATAATAAACATAAACCATAAACAATCGATTAGTGATACTGCTAATCGATTTTCTGCACAGTAAGATAATCGATTATTTGCTTGGAACAATCGATTGTTCTGTGCCAAAACGTAATAATTCCCCCTACATTTAGGGTGATAGCTGCAAAATAGAATTAAACGTCTCCGACGCTCAAGTCAGTAATTAAAATATAAATGCAACCTAAAATGTATGCATTTAGATCAACGTTTACCCGCATTCAATACTTCATTTGGACATGATTTATATTTAGCACAACATTAAACGCTAAATATTTTATCAAGTCTACTAGCAATAAGGTAAAGTGAGGAACGATCATACCTGTGTAGTTCTTGGTATTGCTCGTCTTACCTTTCACATTTCTGTCAAGATGGTCATCTAAATTCATTGAAGTGACCATTGGTTTGCTGTTGCTCTTTTCGAATTGATTTGGCAACTCCTTGCGACATTTAGATGGACAAATGAAAGTTCCCTCTTTCATTTGCTTAATTTGCAGCTCCAAGAAGAAATTAAGCTTGTCTATCAATGATATCTCAAATGCGATTTACAGATTCCTTGCATGACACTTATTAGTTGCTCCAAAGTAATACAAATATTTTCTAAGATATCATTTTCCACAAGATTTGGAATGCAAGATACTAGTGGCATGAGAGTTTAAAGAAAATAAAATTGCCAATATAGAGAGTTGTTTTGAAATTCTGTCATCAAAAAGATAGTAAACTTCATGCAATCTATTTCCCCTTAATCAG
Source organism: Nicotiana benthamiana (assembly GCA_034376525.1). NCBI lineage: Eukaryota > Viridiplantae > Streptophyta > Magnoliopsida > Solanales > Solanaceae > Nicotiana > Nicotiana benthamiana. Next base: position 74,143,230 of record CM067338.1, on the reverse strand, counting down.
AAATTTATCAAGACATACCAACAAGACATAGGTATACCAATTGTTATAAAACAATGATAAACCCATTTGTTGGATGACATAACAAGTGTACCAAAAGTTATTTATTAACAATGATACAAATTGTTATTTTTAGTAAAGCATATTACAAACGAGTGTTGACTGTTAACAGATCAACCAAACATCGAATTTTGAAGAACATACCAACCATTATCCAGACCAAAGGATGTGTTCATCAAGAGACGATTTTCAACAGAAGGATTTTTGTCAATTGTTAGAAACATGAGACATCTCAATTATTTTTCAAAACTGAGGATAGCATTCATCAAAAACGTGAGTGAAAACTTTTTGAAGAATATGCTAATAGATAATACACACCACACAGTATACTAACAGTTATTTAAACCACAGATAGCAATTATTAAATCATGAATGAAATGATTTTATTAAGCTAACTGTTAATACATATCAACAGTTTTGATCTTTTAAAAGCAGATAACTAACAAGTAAACTAATTGACACCAATTGTCATTTAACAACACGTTTTCAACATATGAATCAACAAAGCTAATTGATATTGATTGTTGACAAGGATATCTCAATTGTTAACGCACATCAACTATTACGACTAAGCTTATCAAAGATTCAACAATAGGGGAACCAAATTAACAACAAATAAGTTAATATTGGTTGCTAGCACATATCAATAATTCGGTTTTTGTCAAAAAGGATAACTAACCGAAATTTCCTCTTGATGCAATGAGGTGTCGTGCTCGGTGCATCTACTACAATACTGTAGCCTTTCAAGCACACCTGCAAAACAGATTAATGATCTTTTGGTACCCATGCCATTTTGGGTCCTTGGGGGTTAGGCATATCATAATGATGCGATTGAGTGATATGTCTATGTCGTGTAAAACATGCAGGAGCAATATGACCAATACGTCTACAATAATGACAAGTCACGTTGGGGTTATGCATCCTTCTAGGTTCATAGTAACTTGACGGACGAAAATGGTTTACTCTATTTTCAGCATTATGACTATTGCGCGCTTTATGAACATCATTTCTCCTACTATGAGCAGCATTTCTAGAATAATTATTTCTACGTTGGAAATCATTTCTAGGTGCTCTAAAGGGTTCAAAATTCCTTCTAGTATTTGGCCTATAATATGCATCATTTCTACGGTAGTTATTTCTAGGTGGTAAGTCATTGCTAGGTCTTCTAAAATGTTCAACATTTAGTCTACTATGCATATTGGTTCTAGGATTGCTATTTCTAGGATAAGCATTTTTATTATTAGTCCTAGGTTGAGCCTTAGGTTGTTGGGGTTTAGCTTCAACCTTTTCTTTAGGCTCATTCGTAAACCCTATGCCATGCTTGGTTGACTTCAAATTATCAAGAACATCATTCAAATTTTGTGCGAAGAATTAAACTTATCTAATGTGCCTTTAAGCCTTTCTACTTCATTTTTGAGATGCAAGCAAGAAGTACACTTTCTAATAGAGCTTTCGGACTTATCGGCGCTTCTTTTTCCGAAAAACTTGTTTTCCTCTTTCAACTTCTCATTTTCTAAAACCAGTTTTTCAAAATCTTTTTCTTTTAGAGAGAGTTGTTTTTGAAAATCTTTTTCTTGCAACGACAGAGTTTTCTGCAAATCTTTAATAGTCTTGGAAGCATCAACAAACTCACTATGTAATTTATTATAAGCATTTTGCATTTCTTCAAGCGAGTGAGAGTTGGACGTACTTACCTCTTCTTCTTCGTTTTCCATGAGACATTGGCCAGTTGATTCATCATATGAGCTGTCCGCTTTTTGAGGCATGCTTTCATACATTTCCTCCAGCTTATCCCACATCTCTTTGGCGGTTTTGTAGTGGGAAATTTTCTGATAGTCTTCCTGATTCAAGGCGCTATACAACATATTTATTGCATTAGTGTTGTATTCACTTACCTTGGCTTTCCCAACTTTTGTTGTCATTTGATCACCATGCTTGATGATTTTCCATAGATAAAAGTTGTTGGCTGTGTTGAAAATTCTCATCCGATCTTTCCAATATAAGTAATTATTTCCATCAAATATTGGGGGCAACATGTTAAAATCACCTTCACCTATTCCTGCAAAAGAGTCACGAGTAGAAGCCATGGATGGTTCTCTCAAACTGTTAAGTCTTCAGAGAGTTGGGCTCTGACACCAATTGTTAGATAATACGCTTAACGCTAGAGGGGGGGTGAATAGCGTTATAAAAAAAATTAGCGTAAACTTCCGGAATTTAAAAACTTGCAGGAAAAATAAGTGCGGAAATTAAATGCAATAAAGAACAAACGCACCGATGTATTCTGGTTCACCACAACAAGTGGCTAGTCCAGTCCCCGAGAGACTCTCTCGAGATTTTCCACTAACTTGTCAAGCTTACGGGTGCTCAACAAACCTTTACAACTTAAGGACACAAGCCTTAACACCTTTGCTCGGAGATACAACACTCCAAGACTTCACTGTTAAGCTTACGGGTGCCTAACCAACCTTTACAACTTAAGGACACAAGCCTTAACACCTTTGCTCGGAGATACAACAGTCCAAGACTTCACTGTTAAGCTTACGGGTGCCTAACCAACCTTTACAATCCGAGGATACAAGCCTCAACAATCTTGCTCGGAGATATAACACTCTAAGACTTCGACCAAGGAAACACAAGTTCCTTACAACAAGAGAATCACAATTCTCTTCAAGTGTACAAAACGCTGAAGTAAGCTCAAGATCACAACAACTATGGACAAGACTTTGGCTCTCAAAAGCTTTATGAAATGAATATAAAATGATAAACAATAGTATGCAAGCATATAGCAATAGTATGATCAGTTGTTGTGTGTTATTGTGTTTAAAACACTGAAATGAAGATGTATTTATAGTTGAAAAATGTGGCATTACCGTTGCCTAATTGCCAATTAAGAGTTGTTGATTTTACTGAATGACAATCGATTGTCAAGAAGCCACAATCGATTGTTTGCCAATCGTTCCAAAAATCAATCCCAGATTTTACGCGTAACAATCGATTATCCAAGATCAACAATCGATTATTAGCAACGTTCAAAAAATCATTTCCAGATTTTACGTAAAACAATCGATTATACAAAATCAATAATCGATTATTCAGCAACGTTCAAAAAAATCCTTTCCAGATTTTAATTTCAACAATCGATTGTACAAAATCAACAATCGATTACCTGACGGTATTTGAAAATTTTACGACAACGGTCAGCTTCACAATAGATTGTGCAATGTTAACAATCGATTATTTATCAGACTTTGAAAATCATTTTAGACACTGCCTCTTGACAATCGATTGTTATATACTCACAATCGATTATTTAATAACTTTGAAAAAGTCTGGAAGACACTGCCTCAACACAATCGATTGTCATATGTTCACAATCGATTATTTTGTGACTTTGAAAAATCTGATGGACATTGTCTCTTCACAATCGATTATTTTGAGCGTTGAAAAACTTTGATGGACACTGCCTCATCACTATCGATTATCATTAGCTTCACAATCGATTATTCTGAGTTTTGAAAAACTTTGATGTACACTGCCTCATCACAATCGATTGTCATAAGGTTCACAATCGATTGTCATGCAGGTTTGAAAAACCTGTTGCTCACTGCCTTAACACAATCGATTGTCATTAGTTCACAATCGATTGTCATGCAGTCTTGGCTTAACATAATCGATTATCATAAGTACATAATCGATTATCTTAGTCCAGATTTTAGAGTCATGTTTAAAAATCATTTTGACTAAAGTAAATATGCATGATTTAAAATCATTTAGCATTAAATTAAATATGCATGATTTTGTAAAAATAGTTTTACGAGAGAAGCCATGTCATGAGTCAAGTTGTCGGATCAAGATCACAATTAAGAACGACTCATTTAAACTATAAAACTTTGTCTTGTGCTTGAATCTCGTTATCCACCAATTGTGCGCTTGTACTTGAACTTCGTCATATATCAATTTGTGCTTGTTTGTCATTTATCAAAACCTACACATAAGAACACACGTTTTAGTATAAAGCCTTGAGAACGTGTTTCCAACATGCCCTAGTTTCCAATTTTGGGGGAAATAAAAATTTGATTTAATTGTGACCGATTGCCTACGTATCCCCTCTTAAATGGGAACCAGGTCAGACGTAGTTCAAATTACGTCATAGAGGAAAGCATAAAGATTACACATAGTAATGCTTGACTTCATCTGAATTAATTGGCTTTGGCCAGACTTCCCCATCCATTTTTGAATGTATGATGGCTTATCCTGTCAGAACCTGGTGAATGCCGGTTGGGAGAGAACTTCCATTTGGCTTCATCTTGTTATGGAAAATTTTTCTTTTACACCAACTGCCCCAGTGTGAACTGTCTTGGCTTGACTCTTTTGTTGAAGACTCTGGGCGTTCTGTTCTGGTAGAGTAGACCATGACATATTTCGTTCATTCTTTCCTATCATAAGAGCTAGCTGAACGTAATGACTCTTCACCCATTCTGCATCGTCGAGCTCAGCTTCTTGTATGATCCTTAAGGAAGGAATTTCTACTTCTGTGGGAATGACGACTTCTGTATCGTAAACCAAAATATAGGGGTTTGCCCAAGTTCATGTGCGGACAATGGTGCGATACCCTAATAAAGAAAATTATAATTTCTTGTGCCACTGCTTATCCTTCTCTATCATTTTCCTCAATATTTTCTTGATATTCTTGTTGGCAGCTTCTACAGATCCTTTCATCTAAGGCCTGTAGGCTGTGGAATTCTTGTGTCTGATCTTGAAAGTTTCACACATATCTTTCATCAAGTCATTGTTGAGATTGGAGCCATTATCAGTAATGATTGACTTTGGAATCCTGAATCAACAAATGATGCAGTCGCGAACAAAGTTTGCCATGACTTTCTTGGTTACTGCTCTGTAAGATACTGCTTCGACCCGTTTGGTGAAATAGTCGACTGCTACTAAGATAAACCTGTTCCTGTTAGAAGCGGCAAGCTCGATTGGTCCAATAACATCTATTTCCCAAGTGGCGAACAGCCATGGTGATCTTGTTGCATTAAGCTTATTTGGAGGTACCTTTATTATGTCCGCATGTATTTGATAGCGGTGGCATTTTCAGACATACTGGATGCAGTATGTTTCCATGGACCAAAAGTAACCTGCTCAGAGTATCTTCTTTTCTAAGACAAAACCATCCATATGCAAACCGCAGATCCCAGAGTGTATCTGCTCTAGTAGCCGGGATGCTTCCTTTGCGTCGATACACCTTAATAATCCCAAATCAAGAGTCCTCCTATACAAGATTCCTCCGTTTTAAAAGAAATTGCTGGATAATCTTCGCTGTGTGTGTTTCTAAGTGGTATTTGCAAGTTGTGGGTACTCGCCTTTTGCCAAATATTCCTTGATATCATGAAACAAAGGCTTTCAGTCTGCTTCTTCTTCGACATGGGCACAATAAGCTAGCTGATCATGGATCTTTACTGGAATGGGATTAATGAAATTCTTGTCTAAATGTTATATCACGGATGACAAGGTAGCCAATACAGCAAACTTAATTTGGATATAGAAGTATCTTGGAGTTCTTGGTTGCCCATTCTTCTCGTACCTGATGTATAAGCAAGTCTGAATCTCCAATTACTAGCAACTCTTGAATGTTCATGTCAATGGCCATCTTGAGCCGTAGGATGCAGGCTTCGTACTCAGCCGTATTGTTGGTGCAGGCGAATCTGAGTATAGTAGACACCGGATAATGCTGACTGATTTCTGACACAAAGATTGCTCCTATGCCAACTTCTTTCCAAATTTGAAAATTTATCGAAAAATATTCTCCAACCATCATAGGATTCTGAAATGTCTTCTCCTATGAATCATACCTCTTCATCTGGAAAATATGTTTTCAAAGGTTTATATTCTCCATCCACGGGGTTTTCAGCAAGGTGGTCTGCCAAAGCTTGTTCTTTGATTGCCTTTTAGGTTACGTACACAATGTCAAATTCACTCAGCAAGATTTGCCACTTGGCTAGATTTCCAGTGGGCATAGGCTTCTGAAAGAAGTACTTTAAATTATCCATCCTTGATATGAGATATGTGGTATAGGCACATAAGTAATGTCTCAGCTTTTAAGCTACCCAAGTCAAAGCACAACATGTGCATTCCAAAAGAGAATTCGGGCTTCGTAGGGAGTGAATTTCTTGCTGAGATAGTAAATGGCATGTTCCTTTCTTCTTGTTTCATCATGTTATCTCAAAATGCAACTGAAGGCTCCATCTAGTACCGCGATGTAGAGTAATAGGGGTCTACCTGGATCCGGCGGGACCAAGACTGGTGGTGTTGATAGGTATTCATTGATTCTATCGTAGGCCTTCTGGCAATCATCGGTCCATTTAGTAGCGGCATCCTTTTTCAACATCTTAAAGATTGGCTCACAGATAATTATAGATTGTGCTATTAACCAACTGATATAGTTAAGTCTCCGTAAGAAACTCATCACATCCTTTTTGTTCTTTGACGGTGGAAGCTCCTGAATGGCCTTGACCTTTTGATGGATGCAATTCTATTCCCCGGCGGCTCACAATAAACCCAAGCAACTTTCTAGCGGGAACCAAAATGCACACTTTGTGGGATTTAGTTTCAAGTTGTACCTTCGCAATCCATTGAAGAACTTCCTCAAATCTTCAGTGGGATCACTGGCATTCTTGGAATTGACGATGACAACATCCATATATACCTCAATCTCTTTGTGTATAATATCATGAAAAATGGCAGTCATGGCCCTCATGTATGTGGATCCTACATTCTTTAGGCCAAATGATATCATCTTGTAGTAGTACATTCCCCACGGCGTAATGAAAGACGTTTTCTTAGCATCTTCTTCGTCCATCCAGATCTGATGATAACCAGCAAAATCTACAAATGATTGCAACTCGTGCTTGGCGCAATTATTAATTAAGATGTGTATGTTTTGCTAAGGGAAGTCATCTTTTGGACTAGCCCGGTTGAGATCCCGGTAGTCAACACAGAGTCTTACCTTCCCGTCATTCTTCTGTACTGGCACAATGTTGGCTAACTATATTGGGTATTCCACTACCCTGAGAACTTTAGCTTTGACCTGCTTAGTGACTTCTTCCTTGATTTTCAGACTCATATCAGGCTTGAACGTTTTGAGCTTTTCCTTTACCGTCGAACATGTTGGATAGGTTGGAAGTTTGTGAGCCACAATAGACGTACTTAGGCCAGTTATTTCATCATATAGCCATGCGAATATGGCCTCATATTCCTTTAGAAATTATGTGTATTCCTTCTTCTCTAACAGCGATAAGTAAACGCTGATTCGCGTTTCCTTGACATTCTCTGTATCTCCCAGGTTAACAATTTCTGTTTCGTCCAGGTTGGACTTCGGTCTGTTTTCAAAATTCTCAACGTCTTTAACAATCTTTTCTGGTATGTCATCTTCCTTTGAATCTATGTTTGTTTGTTGCGTTTTCTAGTTGCATGTCACAGTCTTTGGTTCATCAAGATAAGTAATAATAATGCTGTATAAGTGAAGTAATGAGAGAAAAATAATAATGACTGTCGATTCGTAAGAAAAGTCAAAATGCTTTGATAAATTGCATAATCATTTTGAACAATGGAGATCTTATTTGCAATAATAAAAAATATGCAGAAAATAAAATCTTTTAATAAATCAAAGAAGTGCTTGTTTTAGCCTTACTACCATGAAGCTCGTTGGGCATTTGTGGTCCTGATGGTCCAATTGTTGAGGTATACTCCTCGACTCACAACTTGTATGAAAGGACCTTTCTCCCCCTTCTCCTCGAAAATAACACAACAGTCCATGTCATTGTCTTCTAGAACAAATTCTTCACTGTAGCAAGTGGCTCCTCTTTGTCTGTCCCATAAACAATGTCAGCCTGTTGGAAAGTCTGCTCCAACAGTGGTATTGGTTGTTCCATCGGGTAGTAAGGACCATGCCATGGTGGCGACCAGTTGTTAAATTCTTCCCAAGTGTACCCATACCCCAGACCGAAAGTAGTGTCGTGCTTCTTGAGATTTATGGGTTTAGCAATCCCCTGGAGATTCTTGCCAAGCCCTTGCCATGGTTCAATATACTCTCGATCTTGTTGTCCTACCATTTATCTTTGTCAACAGCCTTAACTCACTCGATGTGGTGGTAGGTCTCTCCACCTAACTTTCTTCTTCCCCTTATTGCTGGAAGAGTCTGATAATTGTACATTGGATTGTTGCCATCATCGTGAATATCACTTCATGGTGATTCCATTCAAATTTCACGACCTGATACAACGTCGAAGCCACAGTCCCCGCAGAATGAATCCAAGGGTGTCCTAACAACATGTTGTAGGATGCTGGCATATCTATCACTTGAAAGTCAACCTCGAACCAAGTTGGTCCCATTTGCAAAAACAGACTAATTTCCCCAATAGTGGATGTCACGATCCAAACCCCGAATCGGTAGTGATGGCGCATGTCGTGAAGAAAAGGCCAACCAACTAACCCTTTTGCCTTTTAAAAACAGTTAAATAACCACAAACTAAGCAAAAGATTTTTATAATGTGCGGAAAACAGCCCAAAACACAACCTAATACTAGAGTGTCACAAGTCACGAGCATCTATTAGAATATAAAAACAACTACAATGTATGAAGTACACAAAAAACAGGACTGAAGAACGTAAAGGTAGAAAAGCGGTGTTGTGAACACTGTCATATACCTTACTAAAACCCGATAACTCTACCTCCAATTAGCCAAAACCTGCTACCGGGTGTATAAATACCTTCATCTGCACACAAGGTGCAGGGAGTAAAGTGAGTACTCCAACTCAGTGAGTAATAACGGAAAATAACAACTGAGCAGTAAGAGATCACGTAAAGAAAATCAATATACTGTATAGAAGTAGTGTAAAACCATTTAACAAAAATAATGAAGCTGTGAAATCTTTAGAAACATCTTTATCTCAGTTTAAACTCTTTTGAAATGACTTTTTCAACAGTTACACAGATAAATACAAAATGGTTAGTGCCGATAGCATAGAAAATCCACCCCTCAGGCACAAATACCACAATATAAAAGATAAAATGACAAGTAAATATGAAAGATGAACACATAAAAGTCCGCCCCTCGGGCAACATCTTCGAACAGTACCAGCCTCTCGGGCTCACTCTCAGAACAATATCATCCCCTCGGGCTCACTCTTAGAACAATATCAGTCCCCCGGACTCACTCTCAGATCATAATGGGTACCACATTCACTGTGGGTGTGCAGACTCTAGAGGGCCCCTTAAGGCCCAAGCGCAATATCAAGTCACCTTGTGGCGTATAAATTTATCTCAGGCCCTCGGCCTCATAGCACTTAGTGTATCCTCACATCTGGCCCTCGGCCGCACTCAATAAGAAAAATTCATCCCAAGCCCCTCAGGTATATGCAAAACAGTAGTTCGCAGCCCAAAACATCATTTAGAAATATCATTTAAGTCTCAAACTAAGAAAAAGTGGCTGAATTGTAAAACAGTGAAAAACAACATGACTGAGTTCAAGTAATAAGTCAATACAATGAGGAAATAGTGATAAAAATCCCCGAAGGGTTCAAATAATTGGCACGAAGCCCAAATATAGCAATAATCCCAAATCATGATGATAACAAATAAGTTTCAATGAAATATACGGTAAAATCATTAATCGAGACCGACCGAGTCACAATACCCAATAGTGAACGACCCCACGCTCGTCAGGAAGCATGTGTCTCACCTCAATATAGCTCTACGATGCGCAATCCGCGGTTTCAAACCCTCAGGGTTTCATTTACAATCATTACTCACCTCAAACCAACGTAATCTCTAGCTCGTGCAGCCTTTGCCCCTCAAATCGGCTTCCACACGTGTCAAATCTATCAAAAATTAGAAAAGGATACATCACAATATGCTAAGGGAACAAAACCCAAGAGAAAACAATCAATATCGAGCATAAATATCAAAATTACCAAAACCCGAGCCCCGATCCACTTCTCGAAACTCATAACTTTTGACATCAATGGGTTCCTTATCCTCCCACGAGTTCATACATACCAAAAGTTCTTAAACCGACCGCAAATGGTCCTTTTAATCCCAAACAAAAACTCCAATTTCTCAAGCCCTAGTTCTTCCATTTTAGGCTTAGCTCCCATGAATTTCTAGGTGGATTTCATAATATAATCGAGTTTTAACACCAACGTTCTTACCTCAAGTCGTTTCCCCTTCAATCCCTCTTTGATTTCTTCAAGAATCTCCAAAAATGAGCATCTATAGGTGAAAATAGACCCACATTCGCTTTAAGATGATTTTAAAAACATCCTGATAGGCATAATTTCTAGTATGCAATCATGGGAAGACCTTCGTGATTGCGAAGCACAAAAACTCCCTCCCAGAATTAACCTTGTGCGATGCAATGAAATCCATGCGATCGCAATGCTCTGCCATATAACTCTACGCAGTCGTGGAAAAACCTCCGCATTTGTGATGAAAATACTCTAACTAAGACCGATGCCCTTTTTACGCTATGCGAATGCGATCTTTATTACACGTTCGTGATCAACAATTTCACCCAGCTATGCGATCGCATCCCTTCATGTGCGAACGCAAAGAATAATTTAACTGCTCCCTCAAGGCGTCTATGCAATTGCAAGAGCACCTCTTTGATCGCAATGAACGAAAATGGACTACCCCCAAAAGCTTCTATGCGATCACATCAATCATTATGTAATCGCAATGAATGATTTATGTGCAATAGCTGAACAGATTTCCGGCAATCTTTTAAAGCACGAAATAGTCCGATTGACGATCCAAAACGCAAGGCCCCCGGGACCTCAATCAAAGACACCAACACATCCTAAAACCTTATTCAAAATTGTTCAAGTCATCAAAGCACCTCAAACGGCATCAAATTATCCAAAACCCATCGAATTCAAGCCTATGGTTTCCAAAAACTTCTGAAATACGCTTTCGATAAAAAACCCGGCCAAACCACCTCCAAATGATCTAAAATGTTACACACACATCCCAAATGACATAATGAAGGTACTGAAACTCTCAGAACTTCATTCCGATCTCCATATCAAAATCTCACCTATAAACCGAAAAACGTCGAAATCTCAATTTTGACAATTCAAACCTAAACCTCCCACGGTCTTCTAAAATGTGCCCCAATCACGCTCCCAATTCCTAAATTGCCTAACAGAGCTAGCCAAATCATAAAAATTCCAATCCGAGATCATATACAAATAAGTCAAATATTGGTCAAACCTTTCCAATTTCGAGCTAAAATTGAGAACTATTCCTTTCAAATTCATTCTGATTTCCGTGAAAATCAAAACCAATGATTTACATAAGTCGTAATACATCACACGGGGAAAGTCATGCTCGAGATTTGGCGATCAAAGTGCAAAAGCTCAAAATGACTGGTTGGGTCGTTACATACTCCCCCGCTTAAACATACGTTTGTCCTCGAACGTATAGATCTCGCAACATAAAAAGGTACTTATAGATCTCCCCGGATCACTAATAAGCTCAATAATGGTCGAATCACCACATCTCTCAACAATACAATTCGGGGCTAACCAAGCAAACTCAAGCTAGAACATACATCCACATTGCCCTGCCAACAAACTCCTTATCAAGGAAACCTGAAGCTGTTCATTGCACTCCTATAACTCTGACGGTGCCATATGATACGGTGCAAGGCACCAAATCAATACCGAAATCAACCACCTTGACTGACCACAAGAACTTAATCAATATGAGGAGCCTCAGCACTGACACGCATCACAAGATCCCGAATAAGAAAGACAAATCCTTCCCAGTCGTCTGCTGGGCATTTGAAATATAAAAATCCCCAATAGGGCATGATTCGTCAAACATCGCCACTCAATTTGTGGCATTTTCTGGCATAGCCAATAGTGCCGTATTATCGCAATAGTCCAAAATAACAAAACACAAATCCAACCAGTCTGAACCCAATATCACATCCAAGATCTAATATACCAAGAAACAAAAGGTCCGCTTGGGTCTCCAAACCCCGATAGTCACTAAACAGTGTCGATACACACGACTACAACCACAACATAGCCTGAATATGAGAACTTTCGGTCTCCAACTCCATACAAAACCCAAATCACCATACTTGATCCCAAATTTTGCCCGAATACATATCATACCTCAAGTAGCCAATCATTCCATGAAAGATATTCTAAAATTCCCATGTGCCATCAAGCAAACTCGAATATCAACAGCCGATCTAACAAGAAAGTTTCGCAATACTACCGAAGTACTATTAACTTAATAACATTGCCTTTTCCGAAACATATGCCCTTGCCAAATTACTATGATTAGCAATACCATTTCCTTAATCATCTGAAGATCATTCTATAATTACCTAAACCTGCCTAAGAATTTTATGAATTTCCATTCAGAACTGAACCGTAACCTTACACATGTAAATCTCAACCCCCCACAACAGATCGCATATACCATACTATCCTAGGATAACATGAAAACTTCATCTACCTTCTAGGCCACAAACATCTACGTACTCAACAAGTCAAGAACTTCCATTGGTACCACCTAGAAGAAAATCACTATGCATCCCATGGTCCACATGCCTATAGGAAATATACATCTCCAAACCGTTGTAAAAACCATCAAGAACTCTCCGAGTTCCCCTTGCACAAATCAGACTTACCAGGACTGAATCCTTCTAACTTGAACAAGCTAAGCAAGCCGTCAAAACCTAAGAGCATTGCCACAAAATACATGTAAAATTCATTACCTCGAACACACACCAGGAATAAATCATATCCTTACCATATCGGTCCGGTCTACTACCAAACTACCCCATCTATCTAAATTTCCTTCTAATTCATATTCAACTTGATATTCCCTCTTATTGTAGCACCACAATTCCTCAACTCTCCCACATGAGACCCCAACATAAAACCACACTGTCTAAGACCCATAAGCTGCTGAATACTTTCTTAAACATTCCCAAAAGTACCATATTCTAAAATACTTTACTCTGGAGAACTTCCTGCGAATCTAAATCCATTACATTCACCTTTCTGGTACTGACACATAGAATTCCATAATTAACATAGGAATACCACAAGTCTTAACCTCTCCCAATGGAGACTTTGTTTCTAATCACATATACAACTTTAAAATACCCAATTGTTACATGTAAAATCTTGAACACATTAGAACCATTCTCGAGAGTCATTCACTCTATTTAAACTGCAATTAGCCTGATCAAATGAACACAACCACCCGTGCCTCATTCACACTCTGACACTGCAGGATGTGACCTCATCCCAATACAAGCAAGCATATTCATGCTCTATGCACCGATTACCAACAACAACTTAAGACACATTGTGATTCTCACATACCTATGAAGCACTATATAACTTTATCAAAATTTTCTTTCACTCGAGCCATCCTCGACCTCAATCTTCGTAAGCCATAACTGACTCACCAATACACCTCAAATTGGAACTACCATAGCACCTAACCGTGCAATCAACTTAATCAATAGCAAACTCCCCTGTTTGGCTGGAAGCTATAGGTCAAAACACACCCAATAACTCATAATGCATATACTATATTGTTGCCATAATACCATAGTGAGATTAAGATCAATACTTCAACAGTTTGTGGAAACACAAATCATCTAGAATTTCAACTCTTCTGCAAATCTCGAACTCATTCTCGCAGCAGTTAAGCCCACTTTATTAAGCGGCCCAAAATTCAAATTCCAACACTTATGTTTCACTTGCACACGATATCTTCTAACAGTCACATAAGGGTCACACAACCCCAGAATTCTTTGCTGAGATAACCCACCTGCTTTCCCTTCAATTAACATTTTGGTATACCTTCCACTGTCGTAAACTGTATGCAATCATTTAGCCTTCTTGATTTTGAACTCATACAGCAATATGAAATTTACTTCACTCTCAACTGAAAACATGAAAAGATCCTTCACACACCGATAAACTCGGGGCTATACCTGGAATCAAGATGGAATTCCAGCTCCTAGTAGTTCTTATATCCTATAGCATACCCTCCTTGTCGCTTCCAATTCATAAGAATACATCTCGTAGTACTAACATACTCATCACATAGCCATACAACCGTCACTTCCACTAATAGGGACACTAGCAAACATATAAGTTCAAAAACACTTGCTCACACAATCAGCACCTCAATGCTCAAGCTATAGGTAAATATCCAGCCTCAAGTACTCCAGACTGGTCCAACATCAACCCAGAGATCACATCTCTCCCCTTGATTGGGGAATCACAATCAATCATGGCACATCTAATGCTGAGTGCTCATGCGCGCATACAAACGCGTGGAAGGAATTTCTAGAGTTACTTTTCAAGATGAATCAAGGACGCACGATAAGAATGCAAGAATGAGAAAATTTTCCTAAGGGTTCTGCAGCCTCTGGAGGATAAATACAGACATCTCCATGCCGATCTGCGAGACTTTACTAAACATGCTCATGACTCGTAGGACCTATGTAACCTAGTCTCTGATACCAACTTGTCACGATCCAAACCTTGAACGGTCATGATGGCGCCTCTCATGAAGACAAGGCCATCCAACTAACCCATTTCGTCTTTTTAAAACAGTCAAATAATAATAAAGAGACTAAGTATGAATAGATAACCACAAACTAAGTAAAAGATTTTTACAATGTGCGGATAAAAGCCCAAAGCACAACCCGATACTGGGGTGTCATAAGTCACGAGCATCTATTAGAATATAAATACAACTACAAGGTCTAAAATATACAAAAACAAGATGGAAGAATGAAAATGGAGAAAAGCGATGCTACGAAAACTGCCATCCACCTTACTAAACCCCGATAACTCAAAACCCTCTACCGGGTGTATAAATAACTGCATCAGCACACAAGGTGTAGGGAGTAAAGTGAGTACTCCAACTCAGTAAGTAATAAAGATAAATAACAACTGAGTAGTAAGAGATCACGTGAAGCAAATCAACATGCTGTATAGAAGCAATGTAAAACCTTTTGAGAAAATAATGAAACTGTGAAATCATTAGAAACATCTATAGCTAAGTTTAAACCTCTTTTGAAAATGATTTTTTCAATAGATACGCAAATGAATGCAAAATAGTTAATGCCGATAGCATAGAAAATCTGCTCCTCGGGCACAAATACCATAGTATAATTGGTAAAATGACAGGTAAATATAAAAGATGAACACATAAAGGTTTTCCCCTCGGGCAACATCTATGAATAGTACCAGCCCCTCGGGATCACTCTTAGAACAATATAGCCCCTCGGGCTTATTCTTAGTTCATAATGGGTACCCGCGCTCACTATGGGTGTGCAGACTCCGGAGGGGCCCCTTACAGCCAAATCATAATATCAAGCCACCTCATGGCGTATTATCTCTCGACTCTCGGCCGCATATCACTCAAGCCACCTCGTGGCGTATAAATGTATCTCAGGCCCTTGGCCTCATATCACTCACTGTATCCTCATATTTGGCCCCCGGCCGCACTCAGTAAGAAAAATTCATCACAAGCCCCTCGAGTATTTTGAAAATAGTAGTTCTCAGCCAAAAACATCATTTAGAAATATCGTTTAAGTCTCAAACTGAGTAAAAGTGGCTGAATCGTAAAACAGTGTAAAACAAACATGACTGAGTTCAAGTAATAAGTCAATACACTGAGGAAATAGTGATAAAAATTCCCAAAGGGTTCAAATAATTGGCACGAAGCCCAAATATGGCAATCATCCCAAATCATGATGATAACAAATAAGTATCAGTCAAAGACACAGTAAAATTATCAATCGGGACGAACCAAGTCACAATCCCCAATAGTAAACGACCCCACGCTCGTCATCGAGCGCGTGTCTCAACTCAATATAGCACTACAATTTGCAATCTGAGGTTTCAAACCCTCAGGGTATCATTTACAATCATTACTCACCTCGAACCAGCATAATCTCTTGCTCACTACACCTTTGCCCCTCAAATCAGCCTCCACTCGCATCGAATCTATCCAAAATCAGAACAGATATATCACAATATGCTAAGGGAACAAAATACAAGTGAATACAATCAATATTGGGCACAAATCTAGAAATTATCAAAATCCAATCCCCAAGCCCACTTCTTGAAACTCAAAACATTTGACATCACCGGGTTCCTTATCCTTCCGCGAGTTCATACATACCAAAGTTGTTAAATCCGACCTCAAATGGTCCTTTAAATACCAAACCAAAATTCCAATTTCTCAAGCCTTAGTTCTTCCATTTTAGGCTTAGTTCCCATGAATTACTAGGTGGATTTCATAATATAGACGAGCTTTAAGACCAAAGTTCTTACCTTGAGTCGTTTTCCCTTGAATCCCTCTTTGATTTCCTTCAAGAATCTCCAAAAATGAGCAGCTATGTGCGAAAATAAACACACATTCGCTAACAAGATGATTTTAAAAACATCCTGCCCAGGCATAATTTCTTGTATGCAATCACGGGAAAACCTTCGCGATTGAGAAGCACAAAAACTCGACTCCCAGAATTAACCTTGTGCAAATGCAATGAAATCCATGCGATCGCAATGCTCTGCCATATCACTCTACGCATTCGTGGGCAAACCTCCACGTTTGTGATGAATAAACTCCAACTAAGACCCAGGCCCTTTTTACTCTATGCGAATGCGATCTTTATTACACGTTCGTGATCAACAATTTCACCCAGCTATGCGATCGCATCCCTTCATGTGCCACGCGAAGAACAATTTAACTGCTCCATCCAAGGCTTCTATGCGATTGCAATAGCAACTCTTGGATTGCAATGAAAGAAAATGTACTACCCCTAAAAGCTTCTATGTGATCACATCAATCATTATGCAATTGCAATGAATGATTTCTATGCAATAGCTGAACAGATTTCCTACAATATTTTAAGGCACGAAATAGTCCGATTGACCATCCAAAACTCGCCGAAGGCCTCCGGTACCTCAATCAAAGACACCAACACATCCTAAAACATTATTCAAACTTTTTCAAATCATCAAAACACCTCAAACATTATCAATTATCCAAAACCCATCGAATTCAAGCCTATGGTTTTCAAAAACTTCTGAAATACGCTTTCGATCAAAAACCCGGCCAAACCACCTCCAAATGACCTGAAATTTTACACACACATCTCAAATGACATAACGAAGCTACTGCAACTCTTAGAACTTCATTATGATCTCAATATCAAAATCTCACCAATCAATCGAAAAAAGTAGAAGTCTCAATTTCGCCAATTCAAGCCTAAACCTGCCATGGACTTCCAAAATGTGTTTCAATCATGCTCCTAAGTCCTAAATTGCCTAAAAAGCTAGTCAAATCATAAAATTCCAATCTGAGATCATATACAAATAAGTCAAATATTGGTCAAACCTTTCTAATCTCAAGCTATAACTGAGAACCGTTTCTTTCAAATTCATTTCGATTTCAATGAAAACCAAAACCAACAATTTACATCAGTCATAATAAATAACACGGGGAAAGTCATGCCCAAGAACTGGCCATTGAAGTGCAAAATCGCAAAACGACCAGTAGGATTGTTATAGTGGACCTTTGGGAACCGTCGAAGGCTTTCACAGTAATAGTTCCATCCTTTATCTCGTGCAGTCCCTCACCCAATTTCTTGAGTGTTACCAATGGACAAATATTGAGACTGGAACCCCCATCAATCGGGATCAAATTGAACGGTGATATGCGATGCTTTGTTGTGACCCAACCCTTCAGGTGGCAACTCGTCCTCAAAGAACGTGATTTTATGGATTTCTAACACTTCTCCCACCAAATTGGCCATTTCTCTGCCAGTGATGTTACTTAGCACGTATGCCTCACTTAGCATCTTCAATAGAGCATTTTTGTATATTTTGAAGTTCTGCAACAATGAGAGGATAGATATGTGCGCTGGTGTTTTGTTTAGCTGGCCGATAACCGAACACTCCTTGGCCTATTTCTTCCTCCAATGGTCATCTGGGCATGTTTCAATAATGAGTGGCTGGTTGGAAGCTTGCTAACTTGACTCAGCTAAGTGTTTTGGGGTATAGACTCTTCCAGTCCTTTTCATACCCTGTGCTGCAATAATCTCTTCAAACTTGGCTTTGCCTTTAATCCTAGCCTCGGTCGTATAATCCCAAGGGATAGATTTTATATAGAATGACGGCATGGTGGTATCGGTGCGGCTATCTTTACTTTAAATGGGACATGTTCCTTGGGTGTTAAAATTGTAACCTCAAACGGTGTCGGTGCTTTGGCTGACGGTGCTGCCTCAAACTCAAGTGGGATAGATACGTCTACCTTAGTGATCTCAGATGGTTGAATCTGGACCATGATGGGGTTAAGATTAACTGTTGTCTTCTTTGGATCATCGCCTTCTGCGATCAACCCAATGGATCTCTCGGGATCCCAACCATCCTCTATTTCAATCAAGTGAACACCCTGCCCTTGTGATATTGTAAGGGGTTGCTGCAAACATTCGGAGCGATTTCCTTTACTACAATGACCTTGTTATCAATTAAGGATTGTATCTTGTCCTATAGAGAGCATTAGTCAATAGTGTGTCCCTTCATTCGAAAATGCTATGCATAAGATATGTTTGAGTTAGCCCGTTGGGAACGATTCCCGGGGGTTGAAACAGGGATGCGGGTGACATAACCGACAGTTTTGAGTCTCTCATATAGCTAATCAATGGATAATGGTTGTGTATTGTTTTGTGGGCCTCCGATCAAAGTTAGATCGAATCTTAGGTTTTGGCATATGGGGGACGATTAGTAATGAGATGGTTTGGCACTGTAGGCTTGGTATGCATGTTGGGAGTACCTGGGTGAAGCAGGCTGATATGTGGGGAGGAGGGGGGGTGAAGGCGACTGATAAGTCGGGGCTGGGGCTTGGTAGGAGAGTGCTTGGTAGTTTAGAGCTGACTGATATGTGACTGGATGTACATGGTAGGTTTGGTATTAGAGGGGAGACTTGGTACTTTGTGCAACCATTATGGCCCCACGTTTCTCTTCTTAGACACACCACCAGACTACAAGGCCTTATTTGTGGCTTGCAAGACCTCGAAGTTTGTAACCATGCCTCTTTTGATACCTTCTTCAATCCGCTCCCCTAGATTGATGATGTAAAAAAAATTATGATTTTCGATCAGTATTATCCATTCATAATACTGCGGGTCCTAGGCCTGGACAAAGAATTTGTTCATCTGTTTCTCCTCTAGGTAGGTCTGACCTTAGCAACTTCCGACCTCCAGCAAGTAGCATATTCACGAAATGTTTCTGTAAGCTTCTTCTTCAGATTCTGAATGTAGAATACATCCAGTGCATTTTCAGTGTTGAATTTGAACCTGTCCATGAAATCAGTGGAAATACCTACCCAATTTGACCACTTTTTAGGATCATGGATGATGTACCAGGATAGTGCATCTCCCTTCAGAGTCCTCATGAATAGTTTCATGCAGATCCTTTCGTCCTTTCCTACCCCGACCAACTTGTCATAGTATGTTCCTAGATGGACCCTCGAATTACCTGTACCGTCAAACATCTCGAACTTGGGAGGTTTGTACCCCTATGGCAGTTCAACATCTGGTTGTATGCATATATCTTCACAGTTCAACCCTTAAATACCTTTACTTCTCCCGGCGCCTTGGATTAGCTAGTCAATTTCTTAAGCTCTTCAGCCAAATTCCTGATGAGTAAATCCTCAGACTCGGGGGTGCAAGATACAGGTTGGGTGAAGAATGGCATGGTACCTACGTAAATAGGGTTGTTGTGGGTTTGGAAATGGTCATTTGCGGAATTTTATGGTTCGGGGATGAGTAACAGACTGTTGTTTGTAGTGTGAAAAGTGTTGCATCGGTTTTTAGTTGGAATAGTGGCACAATTTGGTTTCTTTTGTGGAGGTGTAGGATTTTGGCCGTTGGAGCATATGGTGTCTGGGGTGCTAAGGGAGAAGGATCGGTTGGCCAGGTTTTGAACTTGATCAAGCTCTTATTGAAACTTCAACAATTTCAGCTCGAGTTGTGACACATTTTCATTGGGAACCCGAATACCATGCCTATCATTGGCCTCTGCTATTGTAATTTCCTTTCTGACGTTCAAATCTTCCATTTTGCCCTTGCTTTTGTTCTTACCAGGACTTAGAGGAGGAGTGGGTGGAGAGCCCTTGGATCTTGTGGAATAGGATGATGTTGCCAGAGTGCACGAACTAACCTTTGAGAGGGAAATAACAAAAAATAAAACAAAAAAAGGTAATCAAGTTAGTGAGGCTCATAAAAAAATTATAATATTTAAATATATAGTGCAAAAATATAAAGGGTGTCCTAATTTGGGAGCATTGTAGTGCCCAAGGTAGGTCTAGCGACAAGTCAATTATGGAGAACTTAGGATGCTAAATGCCTCATTTCATTGATAAAAATAGACGAATCCCAGATTGATACTAAATAACAGGAAATGAAAATCACTAATGGTCATTGGATTTATTACATTTTATAAAGCAAAAAGAAAATTTCCTATCTACTTGGTCCAAAAAGGACCTTGTCTAGATTCGGCATCTCTGGCTCCATCGAACAACTTTCCCAACTCGCGAAGTCCTAGCAATAGGTAGGCCCTGGATAGGTGTCCGCCTTCAGTTCCTTTAGCATTTGGAAATCTAAAATCTTCCACCCTCTTGAGAAACTTCTTCTCCAACTCAACCATGCCTCTTTCCAAGTATCCCAGTTATTTGTTAGCAATGACAACCATGTCCTTCCATTTCTCAATTAACTTTTGTTTGACTCTTGTATTTCGTGGTGCTCGATTTCGTACTCACCGATCGTCTTGCGTAGTTAATTGTATTTGACATGTGTCTCGTGTTAGAAACTACGCTTTACGCTAGAGGGGGGGTGAATAGCGTATTAATAGAATTTAGCGTTTTCTTGCGGAATTTAAACTTTGCAGGAAGTAAAATAAATGCAGAAAAATAAACTTACACAAAGATGTATACTGGTTGGCCACCAACGTGGTTAGTCCAGTCCCCGAGAGACTCTCTCGAGATTTTTCACTATCTTGTTAAGCTTACGGGTGCTCAACAAACCGTTACACACTTGAGGACACAAGCCTCAAACAGTTGCTCGGAGATCGCAATCTCAAAGACTTCACCCAAGGAAACGCAAGTTCCTTGAAACAAGAGAATCGCAATTCTCTTACAAGTATATCAAATACTTGGACACTCACTTAACTAAAGTACTCCTTATTGAGTAGATATGAGTAAAAGAATATGTTCAAGATCACAACAACTTTAAGCAATAATATGGCTCTCAAAAGCTTTATGAAATGAGTAGAAAATGATGAACAATTGAATGAAAGCTTATAGCAATGTAATGATCAGTTTGTGTATGTTGTTGTTGTTAAAACACTGAAATGAAGCTGTATTTATAGTTGAAAAACTTGGCATTACCGTTGCCTAATTGCCAATTAAGAGTTGCTGAAATTACTCAGTGATAATCGATTATTAAGACCAAACAATCGATTATCTGCCAGTCAGTTTAAAAATCAATCCCAGATTTAACGCTTCACAATCGATTATACATAATCTATAATCGATTACTGGCAATATTCAAAATCAGATAATCGATTACACTAAGTTCATAATCGATTACTTTAGCAACGTTCTAAAAATCATTTCCGGATTTTAAGCAAAACATCGATTATATAAAATCTATAATCGATTACTTCAGCAACGTTCTAAAAATCATTTCCAGATTTTAAGCAAAACATCGATTATATAAAATCTATAATCGATTACCTTATGGTATTTGAAAATCATTTGACAACGGTCAGCTTCAACAATCGATTGTCCTTTGCAACAATCGATTACTTGTTATTTTCTGAAAATCATAAAACTTACTGTCTCAGTGATAATCGATTATCTAAAGACATAATCGATTACTTGTTATTTTCTGAAAATCATAAAACTTACTATCTCAGTGATAATCGATTATCTAAAGACATAATCGATTACTTAATTAAATTTAAAATCACTGGAAGACATCAACTCAACACAATCGATCACCATTAGTTCATAATCGATTATTTTGAGTATTGAAACTTTACCTCAACAACAATCGATTGTCATTTGTTCACAATCGATTATCATGCAGATTTGGAAAAACCTGATGTTCACTGTCTTACTCACAATCGATTACCATTAATTCATAATCGATTGTCATGCAGTCTTGGCTCAGAAACAATCGATTATCATAAGTACATAATCGATTATTTTAGCCCAGATTTTTGAGGCATGTTTAGAAAACATTTTGTCTAATGTAACTATGCATGATTTAAAATCTTTTTGACACAGAATTAAATATGCATGATTTTGGAAAATAGTTTTATGAGAGAGGCCATACTATGAGTCAAGTTATAGGATCGAGATTACAGTTTAGAACAACTCAATAACAATTAAAAACTATATCTTGAACTTCAATCTTATTCGCAACCATTGTGCGCTTGTACTTGAATTCCGTCATATATCAATTTTTGCTTCGTTTGTCATTCATCAAAACCTACAAAAGAGTACACGTTTAGTATATTGCATTGAGAACGTGTTTCTAACAATTTCCCCCTTTTTGATAATGGCAAACATTAAGCGGGATATGCAATTTAGGCAAAAGATATTGACAATTCAAGACAAGTAACAATTATGCAATTTTGGTCTTGTTCCCCCTCAATTTAGGAGTTCCCCCTCAATTTTAGCTTATAAGCAATCAATGAATTAAGAGGTGGTGCATACCCGATATCCCGTTTTCTTCCCCCTTTTGCCATTAGCAAAAAAATAGTATGGAAAGATGCAAAAAGATGAAATAAACAAGGTTTATTTATTGGAAAAAAAACATAGAGGGTAGTCGATTATTGATACGGGATAATCGATTTTTTTATAGGGACATTGCTGCAGATTCGTAGTTTGCTTAAGAATTGCTCTTAGCTCTAGGGTGATACCTGCAAAAAGAAGTTAGACGACTCCGACGCTCAAGTTAGAAATCATGTAGGAAAGAGAATGCAATGCATGACTTAGATCAAAGTGGAGTCAAGAATCCCGAGTTCACTGCGAATTCGGAAGAAGGACTCTTTCTCTAAAGGCTTGGTAAAGATGTCTGCCAATTGGCTTTTGGTTTCAACAAATTCAATTTCGACATCGCCTTTGAGTACATGATCTCTAATAAAATGATGTCTAATTTCGATGTGTTTTGTTCGCGAATGAAGAACGGGGTTCTTCGTCAAGCATATGGCGCTAGTGTTATCACATCTAAGAGGAATGTGATCAAGACTTAGGCCATAGTCCAAGAGTTGTTGTTTCATCCATAGGATTTGAGCACAGCAACTCCCCGCGGCTACATATTCAGCCTCGGTGGTAGACAACGCAACACTTACTTGTTTCTTACTAAACCAAGAGACAAGAGAGCTACCGAGCAAATGGCAAGTGCCACTTGTGCTCTTGCGGTCCAATTTGCATCCAGCAAAATCGGAATCGGAATATCCAATAAGTTGGCATGAAGAGCCTTTGGGGTACCATAGACCCACATTTGTAGTACCAATGAGATACCTTAATATCCGTTTCACCGCAGTAAGGTGAGACTCCTTCGGACATGACTGATAGCGAGCACATAAGCACACGCTAAACATGATGTCCGGACGACTAGCGGTAAGATAAAGAAGAGAGCCAATCATACCTCGATACTTTTTAGTGTCGACTTCCTTACCTTTTTCATCTTTGTCTAGATGATCGGATGTGCTCATGGGGGTAGCCATTTCTTTTGCATTGTTCATCTCAAAGCGTTTTAGTAGTTCTTTGCAATATTTGGCTTGGCACATGAATGTACCTTCTTTCATTTGTTTCACTTATAGCCCCAAAAAGAATGTTAACTCGCCCATCATAGACATTTCAAATTCGCTAGTCATTAGATCAGAAAATTCCTTGCATAAAACATTGTTAGTAGCACCAAATATAATATCGTCTACATATATTTGAACTAATAAAATATCATTGTTTTTGTGCTTGACAAAGAGGGTTGTGTCAACTTTTCCCCTAATGAAATCATTTTCCAAAAGAAATTTACTCAACCTTTCATACCAAGCTCGAGGAGCTTGCTTTAAACCATAAAGAGCCTTTTTGAGTTTGAAAACATGATCGGGATATTTAAAATCTTCAAAGCCGGGGGGTTGTTTGACATAAACTTCTTCTTCAATAAAACCATTTAGAAAAGCACTTTTCACATCCATTTGATATAGAATAAAATTCATTGAAGAGGCGAAAGCAAGTAATAGACGAATAGCTTCTAATCTAGCTACGGGAGCATAGGTTTCCTCATAATCAATACCTTCTTCTTGACTATAGCCTTTTGCCACAAGCCTAGCTTTGTTTCTAGTGATTATACCATTTTCATCTAGTTTATTGCGAAAAACCCATTTCGTACCAATTATAGAATGACCTTTGGGTCTTGGCACCAAATCCCAAACGTTATTGCGTTCGAATTGGTTAAGCTCCTCTTGCATTGCCAAGGTCCAAAATTCATCCCCAATTGCTTCGGAGATGGTTTTAGGTTCAATTTGAGAAACAAAAGCAGTAAGTTCTAAAGTGTTTTTGAGGGAGTTTCGGGTACTTACCTTTTCTCCAACATCACCGATTACCTATTCGAGAGGATGATCCTTGATCTTTCTCCACTCGTTAAGCGTATTTATTCCTTTTTCTAATTGTGGCGCTTCTTCCGTTGGTTGTTCCCCAATTTCATTTTTGTTTTCCTTTGAAGGTTCTTCTTGGATTTTATCTTTCAAGCTATCCAAGATACCTGCAATATCAAAACCGGATTCCTTTCTCGCCAAGCGAGTATTATCTTCGGAAAACACAATATGAGGGGATTCCTCCATAATTTGGGTTCTTTTGTTAAAGATCCTATATGCTTTGCTACGTGAGGAATAACCAATGAAAATACCTTCATCCGATTTAGCATCAAACTTACCCAATTGGTCCTTGCCATTATTATGAACAAAACATTTACAACCAAAAATACGTAAATGAGAAATGTTGGGTTTTCTACCCTTATAAAGTTCACATGGGGTTTTCATGAGTATCGGCCGAATTGCTACTCTATTTAAAACATAGCAAGCGGTACTCACGGCGTCCGCCCAAAAGTATTTGGGAATCTTAGCTTCGTCGAGCATGGTTCTTGCCATCTCTTCGAGACACCTATTTTTCCTTTCCACCACCCCATTTTATTGTGGTGTCCGTGGAGCGGAAAAGGTGTGTTCGATTCCGAGTTCGTCACAAAAATCCGCAAAGAGATTGTGATCAAACTCTCCCCCATGATCACTTCTAATCGAAGTGACGGTCGATTCCTTTTCGTTTTGAACACGCTTAAGGAAATACTTGAAATTTTGAAAAGCATCACTTTTATTTGCAAGAAATAGAGTCCAAGTAAATCTAGAAAAGTCATCAACAATTACAAAAACATATTTATTTTTACCAAGACTTTCAATACGAGAGGGACCAAATAAATCCATGTGAAGTAATTGCAAAGGTCTAGACGTTGAAACAATATTCTTGGATTTAAAAGATGCTTTGGTTTGCTTCCCTTTTTGACAAGAATCGCAAATAGAATCATTTTCAAACTTTAAACAGGGAAGACCAACTACTAAGTTTTGAGAAAGAAGCTTGTTCAAAAGATGCATGTTCATGTGTGCTACTCTACGATGCCATAGCCAAGAGTTATCCTCTTTGCTTATTAAACAGTCAACATATTTGGGTGAGGAGTTTGCAAGATCAACCATATAGATATTATCAATTCTAAAACCACGAAGTATGATCGTGAAATCACTACGTCTAAATACAAGACATTCATCCGAATCAAATAGAGCAAGATTTCCCTTGTCACATAATTGGCTTATGCTCAAGAGATTATGCTTCAAACCTTTCACAAGTAGTATATGTTTAATAGAAGAGTTTTCGTCCTTACCGACCGAACCAATGCCGATGATTTTTCCTTTATTGTTATCACCAAATATGACACTTCCTCCTTCTTTGTGCTCTAGTTGAAGGAATTTGGATTCATCTCCCGTCATGTGTTTGGAGCATCCACTATCAAGGTACCATAGTACACTTGATCCCTTCAAGCACACCTACAAAACAAATTAATGTTCTTTAGGTACCCATGCCATCTTGGGTCCTTGAGGGTTAGGCATGTTATAATGATGCAATTGATTTATATGTCTATGACGAGTAAAGCAAGCGGGAGCAATGTGACCAATACGTCTACAATAATGACAAGTCACGTTGGGATTATGCATTTTTCTAGGTACATAGTAACTAGATGAATGAAGGTTGCTTACTCTACTTTGAACACCATTGTTTCTCCTATTATGAGCTCTAGGAGGTTCACAAGTTTGTCTAAAATATGCATCATTTCTAGAATATCTATTTCTAGGTGGAGGGTCATTTCTTGGTCTTCTAAATTGTTCAAGGTTTGGCCTAAAATATGCATCATTTCTAGGTCTTCTAGCATTTTCACTATTTGGTCTAACATGCAAGTTATTTCTAGGATTTCTACTTCTAGGATAAGCATTTTGGTTATTAGTCCTAGGTTGAGCTCTAGGTTGTTGTGGTTTAGCACCAACCTTTTCTTCATTCTTGAATCCTATTCCATGTTTAGTTGATTTTAGATTAACAAGCACATCATTCAAGTTTTTATGCGAAGAATTAAACTTATCTAATGTGCCTTTATGTCTAGCTACTTCATTCTTAAGAAGCACACAAGAAGAACAGTTTCTAGTAGAACCTTCAGGTTTATCAGCACTTCTTTTTCCATAAAACTTGTTTTCCTCTTTTAGCTTCTCATTTTCGAAAACCAGTTTTTCTAATTCTTTTTCTTTTAATGAAAGATGTGTTTGAAGATCTTTTTCTTTTAGAGAAGCGCTTTCTTTAACACTTTTGACAGTTTTTGAAGCTTTGATAAATTCAGCATATAATTCATCAAAAGCATTTCTCATTTCATCAAGAGTAAAGAAATTTTGAGAAGAGATTTGACTTACCTCGTCTTTGCCGTCTTCTTGAGCCATGAGACATAAATTTGCTGCTTCATCGTCTTCTTCTTCGCTTGCTTCATCTCCGGAATCTCCTCCCCAAGAGATGTATGCACGTTGCTTTTTGAAGGGTTTCTTCTCCTTTTTGATGTTAGGGCAATTTGATTTTATGTGCCCGGTTTCTCCGCATTCATAGCATTTTAGTTGATCGCCTTGCTTTTTGTTCTTGCGTTCATACTCTTTGCGCATGAATTTTTGAAACCTTTTGATAACGAGTCCAAACTCGTTGTCACCTTCCTCATCAATTTGTGGTTGGCTAGCCTTTAGAGCAATCCTTTGCCTTCTTTGATCATCAACAACCGGGTTAAGTATAGTTGATTCATAGGTTTTGAGATTACCTCTTAATGCGTCAATTGTGACATTTGTGATGCCAATGGATTCTTGGATTGCATCGGCCTTTGATCGCCATGCCGGAGTGAGACTTCTGAGGATCTTCCGGACAAGTTCTTTATCCGTAAACGTCTTTTTGAGGGCGTGTAGATCATTCACGATCATTGAGAATCGTTCAAACATTTCGTCTACTTTCTCTCCTTCCTTCATGTGGAATAGTTCATAAGAGTGAGCTAAGAAATCAATTTTAGCTTCTCGTACCTGGTCGGTTCCTTCGTATGTCACTTCAAGCTTATCCCGCATTTCTTTTGCTGTTTTGCAACATGATATCTTCCTGTAGTCGTTAGCATTAACAGCACAATATAATAAATTTATAGCTTTGGCATTATTTTGAACCTTACGAATATCCTCCGCGGTATATTCCTCTTCGGTCTTTGGAACCCATTCGTCTTCCACCTTCTTGGTTGGAATTTGGTTTCCATTGGTGAATACTTTCCACAAATGAAAGCTATTTGATTGCACAAAGATTTGCATCCTCTCCTTCCAGTATGAGTAGTTTGTGCCGTTGAATAGAGGAGGTCGTGTAGAGCATTGTCCTTCTTCAATTCCTGCAAAAGAGTCAAGAGTAGAAGTCATGGATGGTTCTCTCAAACGGTTAAGTTTTCAGAGAGTTGGGCTCTGATACCAATTGTTAGAAACTACGCTTTACGCTAGAGGGGGGGTGAATAGCGTATTAATAGAATTTAGCGTTTTCTTGCGGAATTTAAACTTTGCAGGAAGTAAAATAAATGCAGAAAAATAAACTTACACAAAGATGTATACTGGTTGGCCACCAACGTGGTTAGTCCAGTCCCCGAGAGACTCTCTCGAGATTTTTCACTATCTTGTTAAGCTTACGGGTGCTCAACAAACCGTTACACACTTGAGGACACAAGCCTCAAACAGTTGCTCGGAGATCGCAATCTCAAAGACTTCACCCAAGGAAACGCAAGTTCCTTGAAACAAGAGAATCGCAATTCTCTTACAAGTATATCAAATACTTGGACACTCACTTAACTAAAGTACTCCTTATTGAGTAGATATGAGTAAAAGAATATGTTCAAGATCACAACAACTTTAAGCAATAATATGGCTCTCAAAAGCTTTATGAAATGAGTAGAAAATGATGAACAATTGAATGAAAGCTTATAGCAATGTAATGATCAGTTTGTGTATGTTGTTGTTGTTAAAACACTGAAATGAAGCTGTATTTATAGTTGAAAAACTTGGCATTGCCGTTGCCTAATTGCCAATTAAGAGTTGCTGAAATTACTCAGTGATAATCGATTATTAAGACCAAACAATCGATTATCTGCCAGTCAGTTTAAAAATCAATCCCAGATTTAACGCTTCACAATCGATTATACATAATCTATAATCGATTACTGGCAATATTCAAAATCAGATAATCGATTACACTAAGTTCATAATCGATTACTTTAGCAACGTTCTAAAAATCATTTCCGGATTTTAAGCAAAACATCGATTATATAAAATCTATAATCGATTACTTCAGCAACGTTCTAAAAATCATTTCCAGATTTTAAGCAAAACATCGATTATATAAAATCTATAATCGATTACCTTATGGTATTTGAAAATCATTTGACAACGGTCAGCTTCAACAATCGATTGTCCTTTGCAACAATCGATTACTTGTTATTTTCTGAAAACCATAAAACTTACTGTCTCAGTGATAATCGATTATCTAAAGACATAATCGATTACTTGTTATTTTCTGAAAATCATAAAACTTACTGTCTCAGTGATAATCGATTATCTAAAGACATAATCGATTACTTAATTAAACTTAAAATCACTGGAAGACATCAACTCAACACAATCGATCACCATTAGTTCATAATCGATTATTTTGAGTATTGAAAAACTTTACCTCAACAACAATCGATTGTCATTTGTTCACAATCGATTATCATGCAGATTTGGAAAAACCTGATGTTCACTGTCTTACTCACAATCGATTACCATTAATTCATAATCGATTGTCATGCCGTCTTGGCTCAGAAACAATCGATTATCATAAGTACATAATCGATTATTTTAGCCCAGATTTTTGAGGCATGTTTAGAAAACATTTTGTCTAATGTAACTATGCATGATTTAAAATCTTTTTGACACAGAATTAAATATGCATGATTTTGGAAAATAGTTTTATGAGAGAGGCCATACTATGAGTCAAGTTATAGGATCGAGATTACAGTTTAGAACAACTCAATAACAATTAAAAACTATATCTTGAACTTCAATCTTATTCGCAACCATTGTGCGCTTGTACTTGAATTCCGTCATATATCAATTTTTGCTTCGTTTGTCATTCATCAAAACCTACAAAAGAGTACACATTTAGTATATTGCATTGAGACCGTGTTTCTAACATCTCGGCCCTTTCATCTATGATTTTGTGACCCGGGGCAACCCCTGGCTAACCCAAACCATCATGATTATCTTCCAACCACCCAGAGTAGAAAGGGGCGCAACCAGTATGATAAATGTCTGGCTCGATGGTATCTCTCCCCATTATGATCTTGCAATGCCACATGTGCTGAGCTTGAAATTTGTAGGGAATATCATCATCCTGGAAGTCGGCTCGGAAATGACTCAACTTGTCGACCCTGGGTATAACCTATTTTCTACCGGCTTGTCTTATAACTTGGAGAGGGACGTAAGGATATGTTCCGCTTAGGACGACCAGAATCATAAAAGGTACGTTCCTGGATCGAGTGATGAATTCCTCAGTCGGAAACCACTTGAACATCCACTAGACCTGTTCTTCGGTTAGGTTATCAAATAGCTCTACCCATCCTTCGGCATCTTCTAGCTGAGCAAACATATTGGGGATGTAGTTCATTTGCTTTGGATGATGGAAAGCGATATGGTCATCCCAATCCCTTTGCTGGATCTCTTGTCAGTATTCACCCCTTTGGAGGTGCTCCATAAGCTAGAGTTGAAGTAGCAAATTGCAACCCTCGAAGTGTTTTTCACCTTGTTGACACTTTTACGAGTCTTGGTATATGTACGCAATTATCATGGGCACAATGCTGAATGGTTGCATGCCAATCCTTTCCTTAAAGTTTTTAGTTACCATGGGTAGCCTGGTGTGGATCCTTTCTTTCTTTGTCGGAAACACCATCAGCACCAGGAAACAAAATATAAATACGAAGGCCCTTCAATGAATGTTTCCCAAAGATGTAATGGCAAACTCATCCGGGTAGGTACGGTAGGATTTCTTGTAACCGTACCTTTCATACAAATATTCAAAGGAGATGTAGGACTCCTTCAGACGTGTCAACTCTGGATTCTTCTTTATACCCATCATTTTGAGGAAACCCCTACCTGTACGGTTCTCCATAATCAGTAGATCTGGAGTCTCCCAGACTAGACTGGTTAACCCTCCTATCTCTTATAATAGGGGTGTCATTTCAATGTCCCCAAAACGGAACACAACCCTTTCACAGTCCCAAAACAGTGTGGAAACTTCTATGATCTTGTTTTTGGGTTGGATTTTGCAAAAAGGGATGGTAGATTCCCCAGATATTTTCGGATGAGAGTTTGATCAGTAAAGTGAAGATCCCTCCACCAGCTTAGCAACCTTGGATGGATGTTGGTGGCCATGTTGAATCTTGGAACTTCGTGCCTCATATTTCTACAAGGAAAATAAGGTTAGGCCCTTACCCCACCTGGCTCAACTATTAATACGAACAATTAGCTTGACGCATTTTAGTTCTCCAAATAAATGCACAGAATGTGGTGATGTCCATTTGGGTTTAGGGAAACCCAGTGGACTTTGGAAAAGGCTATCTTAAAGGATCATTATGTGGACAACATAACTGACCCAACTAGGTTTGACCATGATGCATGCACAGTTTAAACAGGATAAGGTTTCTATGTGG
This sequence comes from Nicotiana benthamiana, assembly GCA_034376525.1. NCBI lineage: Eukaryota > Viridiplantae > Streptophyta > Magnoliopsida > Solanales > Solanaceae > Nicotiana > Nicotiana benthamiana. Next base: position 74,111,716 of record CM067338.1, on the reverse strand, counting down.
CTTTAGACTGGTACCCTTGAGCGGACAACTCAAGGGGGAAGGCACATGGCTGTCGACTATACCGTTGATCGACTGGTTTTACCACAAATATGCCTTTCTGAATTTAGGGGTAATAATATAGGAAGAGCACAACTACTCATTATAAGCGTTGAGATGGTATGTGTTTGGCACGAGTGGAATATGATGTAAAGCATGATTATGCAATAATTTAAAAGCATGTTGTCACATATTTGCATGTTTAAGAAAGCAGTAAATACAGCAGTAAAGTAGCAATAAAGAAGAGAAAAGAAGAAGATAAGTTAGTTCTTCTTTGTAAAAGAAATTAAACGTTTGAAGAAATTTAAATAGGTAATCGCATATGAAGGAAAAGTACGAATTCACAAGAATAATCTGAAAGGGTAAAAGCCTTCGATGGTCCTTAGCAGAGTCCTCATGCTGTCGTGCCCCCTTTTTTCCCTCCTCGTGTCGGGAGAATCGGGTTATGGCATTTTGGATATAAGACAACTCATTCCTTTTGGGAATTGGGTTTTGCTTCTTTTTTTTAAGAGTCGCCACCTAATGATTTACGGTGCATTAGCACACCTACATTGTTTAATTCTAAGTTCATTTGATAATCAGAGATAGGGTAAAGGCTTCAGATTATCCTAAGGGGAAGGTGTTAGGCACCCTACAAGATCAACTAGTGTGGTTCCCAGCCAGATAGTTTTTTGTGAATTTGGTTCAAATAAACAGATAAAGGCTCAAATAAGAGGGGATTTTAATAAACAACTATTTGAAAGTAAAAAAATTTTGAAAGAGCAATTAAGGCTGATTTAAAACAAAGAGTTGTAATGCTTTTAAAAGAAAAGAGAAATAAAGGAAGGGGGTCCTAGTTTTATTTAAAATATGGATCATATCAATGCAATACCCGGTAATCACTCCTCAAAAGAGGGGCTACACGTTGTATTAGTGCACCAGTCATCATATATATATTTACCCTTTCCCACCTTATTTAAGGTACTAAAGTGCGAATTGGTCTCGACCACTATTGCATGTTATTACCCGTCCCATTCCTATCAGTCCCGGAGGCATTTAGGACTACTAGTCCTAAAAGGGAGGGATATTAGGATGACTTAAGGTTTCAAAGGCGAAAATTCTAAGGCGACATACAAAATATATAAAAGACTGCACATTCATGGGGAAGCACGTAAACACATAATTCACAAATATACCTCCTCAAACAAGGTAATCAAAAAGCACCGCTCGAACAACAAACAGGGTCTGATTCTAAGATAATACATAAGAGACAGGAGATTATTGTTGTTGTAGCAGGCCTGGTCTATTACATGACTCAGTTAGGAAACAAGAATCAGGCCTGCCTGCTAGTTGTAGCACTTAAACAAATAACGGAGGTGAGTTCAGTTTCATTATTATTACCTAAGGCTTGCCTAAGTGTTTAGGTGAGAACTTAGGAACATGGTATTTATCACTGATTCTGAGTGTAGTCACAACTTAAAATGAATGGTTTGAAATCCTATATGCATGCTTGCTAAATCGTGTTAACAAGGAAATATTAAGTTACTCAAGCACTGGATTAGAATAGAAAAAAATTAAATTAGACTAGTTTAAGTTTTTTGCAGATGATAGGATCCATTATTGCTAGTTTAAACTCATAAGGACAAGATATCTAGTGTGATGATTTTAACTTTTTATAAACATGGTACTCATTTATAGCCGTTTAAATCCTAGAGCATGATATCTGAGTGGTAACAAGCATGCAAAACTTAATATTAAGTCCTATAGGCAGGTTATCTAAGTACGAAGTTGAACATGCAGAATTTTAAATAAATAAATCTTTATAGGCATGGCGTCTAAGTTGCATAATTGAACACGCAAGATGTAAAACATTCCTATAGGTATGCTTTCTAAGTGTAGTTTGAAATGCAGAATTAAAATATCCTATAGACATGGTTTCTAAATGCAGTTTGAATATGAAAAATTAAAAGTAGTTCTATAGGCATATTTTCTATCCTTGGCATGCATAATTACTCATCCTTTTAACTAGCCATCCCTGCTGTTTATTACAAATTATTACAAACCAGAAATACTGAATTACATCAGAAAAATACATAAAAAGTACAACCAGAGGAAGCCTGATTATTGGTTCCTCCCTGAGATATGGAATAAACTGTCTTAAGATGCCATTATTTCAAAGCCCTTCTCAGAATTGAGTGCGTCCAAGTTCCCAAAGGGTCTCAAAAAGATCTCGGGCAGTGCTCACACCCAAGTTGCATTAATCAAATAGAGATGAGTGCAGTGTGGAAAAGGCCAACCCTTATGTGTCCAATTTCAGAGGGAACTCATGAGTCCCCAAAGCAGAGCTGACACAAGAGGAGCAGAACTTAAGTCTAAGCAGATAGTGGAAGTGCAGGAATAGAGCTTGAAAACTGAGGGGAGTAAAGGAGAGGGGTAAATGGTGGTAGGGAAACAGTTACAGAGTTGATACTTCACACAAAAGGAGGTCAAGGTTGGGAATTCATTGCAAAGAGCTTAGGTACTTAGGTAAGGGTCAGCTTTAGGCATGCACAATAATAGAAGATGCTGGCATGCCTATAAGCCCACCACAACACACAACAACTAGAGAAAATATGGAGGTTATGATCCTAGGGGGATCAAGTTTGGGTCATGGACAGCAATATGCAATGCTGCCATGCCCCATACCAAACATAGATACCAAAATCATTGGGGATGGGGATTTAAGGTTCATAAGCCATGATAAGTAAGTAACAGAAACATTAATTCAGAACAAAAATGGCTGTATACAACATGCTTAATGATGGAACTTAGTTAAATACAAACAGGAGACAAACAAGAATGAAAGAAACATGTTGTTGTTGATGCTGAAATTTAGTTAGAACATACCATCCAGAGAAGAAAATTGCAGTAAAGAACAGTAAGCAGGCTCCATAGTCTAGCATAGGCTTTCAGCCGGCTAAACAGACAGTAGGACAAGTAGCAATAAAGCAAGAGAGAGTTTTTGGAGTGTAAGTATGTGATTTGAAGTTAATTGTTCGTGTCCCTAAAAGAAGAGAAGCACATGGTACTTATAGCTTTTCGAAAACGAGTGAAAGAGAAGTAATAAGCCACAAACATGGAAACAATCACTTTTCAGAATCATTTATACAAGTGATTTCCTTTAATTAAGGGATCACTTACTTAAGTAATGACACGCTCATAATAAGGAAAGAAATCAATTTGTAAGAAAACAGGTAGTTGTCATAAAAGAAGTAGTAAAACAATTGAGTAAGTAATCAAGTCTAAGTACATGAATATATTTATTTTGGGAAAGTATTCTGAGTAAGGCAACACATGGAAAAGAACCAATTAGACTTAACAAACGAGTGAAATCAGAATTTCACAAAAGAAAGGTTTGAAGTGAGTCAAAAATTGAAGGTCAGTCAAGAAGGAACCTCAACATATAAATAGAGTGCACAAACACAAGACTTGCGAGGCCAAACTATGGCAAAGAGAAATATCATGCAATAATAGCACAAAGTTAGTAGAAAACAAACATTCGAAGCATGATAGTCATAAAGGTCAAGTTTTATTGACTTAGTAGTAGAGAAAAGAGAGAGCATTAGAACAATGGAAACGGTCAAGTGAAAAACCCTTCTAAAGACATAGTCGAATTTCAAAGACAGTAAGAACCCAGAATCACATAAAAAAAAGATGCTGAAATAGAGGAATTTCAAATCAAGTTGAGCAACTTCAAATAGATGAATTGCACAAGCAGCTTCAGAAACTTGAATAGACTCCAAAGAATTAGGGTTTTGAAACCAATCGAGTTTAAAGATATTGAGCAAACAGATTACACAAATACTTAAAGACTCGACTAAACCCAAAAGAAGTTAGGGTTTTTCGACACCAGTCGAGTCTAGAGATGATAGACAAGTAAATCAACCAAATAAAAAAGTTCCAAGAACTCGAATAAACCCAAAAATTAGGATTTTCAACACCAATCGAGTCTAACGATGATAAACAAGTAAATCAAACAAATAACTTGTCTCGGGAACTCGAATAAACCCAAAAGTTAGGGTTTTCCATGCCAATCAAGTATGGAGATGATAAACAAATAAATCAAACAAATATTAACAAATGGACCTAGAAAGCTCAGAAGAAATTAGGGATCTTATCAAACAAAATCATAGAGGAGAACAACACGAGAAAACATAGCATAACATGTCAAAAATCAGAGAAGGTTTTGAAATAGCTTAACAAGAAAACTCTAATCGGAAAAGATAAAGAGTTTTGGAAGTAGAGTTTTAAAAGAAACATTGAGAAAAATGCTTAGAAGTTCAAAGCAAACATAGGTCTGAAACAGGTTTGAAAGAAATCAAAATAACCTTAGAGATTAGGGTTTCGGAAGACCCCAAGTGAAGAGAAAGGCCTTGAAATCCATTGATCTAAGCAGAAGAGTCAAAGGGCTAACTCGAATGGCCATGGTTGGCCGGAGAAATATTAGAGACGACCAAAGAACACTCATCGAGCAATGTCTGGACCAAGCCCCTTCATGCTCTGGTCATGAGACCACAGGAACAAATGCGTAGAATATATGGGAGGCTGATGAAGGTCTTCGATAACCTTAGAAGGCCATGGATTAGGGCGGAATAGGGTGGTGGTGGCTAAGGTTTGATAGGATTGTAGAGAGAATTTGGGAGAAGAGGGATTTCGGAGGTGGCAAAATATGAAGAATGAAAAGGGTTTGGGGGGGTCTTTAGGTTTAATTAGGAAAGAATTAATGGGAGTTGTTGATCTAAACGAACAACAACTGGGATTAAATGGGAGTCCGAGTGGATTATTTAAATGGATTGTGGGTTGGTTTGAATGGGAATTGGGTCAGTTCAGATTTCAATTGGGTCGGAGTAATTGGGCTTCAAATTGGGTTCAATTAGGGTTCAAAATCAGGCTATAATTTAAATAAAATGGGGCTAACATTTAAATAGCCAATTTTTCCTATTTGATCTATAAAAAATAATAAAATAATTTCTGTAAATAAATTAAAGGTTCTAATATAATTTATAGTATATAATTAATTATTTAATAATACCCGATCTAATTTTATGAATATCAAACATAGTTAAACCTAAACAGGGACTAATATTGTCATTATATGAAATTTTAGCTTTAAAATGCCAAATAAATTTATAAAAATATGCGAAATTATCTCAGCTATATATTAGTATAAATAGGAGAATCCAATAAATAAATTACCAAAAATGATAATTTTGGTAATTATCATTGGTTTTTTTTTACGAATGAAGTAGGGAAATAAATTGGTTTAAATTATTTTAAAAATAAAGGAAAAATAATAAGATACTTGGACATGCTTACATATGCACACATGTGCTATTGTGAGAGTATTTTGCATATATTAAATATACATAGGAAAAATTTGGGTATCAACAACTGTTGCGGCAACAATGATAGCATCATCAAGCCGAATTGTTGTTCCAGCGGCCGAGAAATCGGGCAAATTTTCTGGAGCCAACTTCAAAAATGGCAGCAAAGGGTTTTTTCTAGATTAACACACTTGGTATGCAGAACTTTACCAGTGAATACCCTCTAGTGCCTGCAACCGACATGCCGGATAATGAGAAGTTTATGATTGTTGAGGCATGGAAATATACAGACTTTCTTTGTAAAGGCTACATACTAAGTGCTTTGGAGGATGACTTTTACAATGGTCTACAGTGCTGTGAATATTTTGAAAGAATTATGGGATGCACTTGCGAAGAAGTACAAGACTGAAGATGCATGCTTGAAGAAGTTTGTGGTTGCCAAGTTTCTAGACTATAAAATGATAGACAACAAAATTGTTGGAACCCAAGTTCAAGAACTTCAATTTATTTTTCGAAAGAATTATGGGATGCACTTGCGAAGAAATACAAGACTGAAGATGCATTCTTCAAGAAGTTTGTGTTTGCCAAGTTTCTATACTACAAATGATGATAGACAACAAAACTGAACCCAAGTTCAAGAACTTCAACTTATTTTTCATGACCTTATTGTTGAAGGTATGGTGGTGAATGAAGCATTTCAAGTGGCTTTAATGATTGAAAAACTTCCTCCGTCATGGAGAGATTTCAAAAACTATCTTAAGCATAAGCGCAAACAAATGAAGTTGGAAGATCTTATGATTCGTCTCAAGATTGAGGAAGACAACAAAACAGCCGAGAAAAGTCTTGTGGAAATTCAATAATCATGGGAGCTAATATCGTTGAGGAGAATACTCCAAAAAGTAAGAAGACTAACAGGTCTTCTAAGGAGCAGAACAAAAAGAAATTTAAGAAGAACTGCTACAATTGTGGAAAAGCTGGTTACAAATCCCCTGATTATTGTCTCCCCAAAAAGGATAAGAAGAAGGGACATGCCAATATAGGGGAGAAGAATGATGACATTGATGATCTGTGTGCAATGCTTTCAGAATATAATACAACCTAGTTAGAAATCCTAATTTGGTTGATTGACTTTGGAGCCACTCGACATGTTTGTGCTGTCAAATAAGCATTTGCGACTTACTCTAATGCCGGTCTCGAAGAAGAGCTTTCCATTGGAAATACTACAACAACCAAGATTGAAGGTTATGGAAAGATATTTCTGAACATGACTTCCGCCAAGGTGTTAATGCTCAACAACGTTCTTCATGTTCGTACCATAAGGAAAAATTTAGTTTCTAACTTCTTTACTTGTTAAGAATGGATTGTATTTGTATCTGACAAAGTCGTTGTAAGCAAATAAAATGTATGTTGGAAAGTGCTACCTCACAGAGGTCTTTTTCAAACTAAATGTAATGGTTGTTGACAGTATGAATAAAATTTTAGCTTCTTCTTATTTATTGGAGCCAAAAGATTTATGGCATATTTGTTTAGGATGTGTCCATTACAAAACATTGCGGAAGTTAATTAATTTAGAAGTATTGTCTAAATTTGAATGTAATAAATATATATTTCAAATATGTGTTGAATGTAAGTTTGTAAAGCATCCTTATAAGTCCGTTGAAAGGAATTCAAATCCTTTAGACTTAATTCATACGGATATTTTTTATGTGAAATCGACACCATCTCGAGGTGGTAAAGTATTTTATTACTTTTATTGATGATTGCACTCGATATTGTTATGTTTATTTACTTAATAGTAAATATGAATCAATTTAAGCATTCAAGAAATACAAGAATGAAGTGGAGAATCAATTGAATAAAAAGATCAAAAATGATTAGAAGTGTTAGAGTGGAGAATATGATTCTCTGTTTGTTGAAATTTGTTCAGAATATGAAGTTATCCATCAAACTACTGCTCCTTACACACCTCAATCCAATGAAATTGTGAAAAGGAAAAACTGGAAATTAAAGAAAATGATGAATTCTTTATTAGTAAGTTTCGGATTATCACAGAGTTTGTAGGGGGGGGGGGGGCGGGCAGCTATCCTTAAGATAACCAAAAACTCAACAGAGTACCCCATACAAAAACGCATCAATTCCAATTGAAAAATGAAAAGAAATAAAACCCAACTTGAAATATTTCAAACTATGAGGATGTTTAGCAAAGGTACAAGTACCTTTACCCGAAAGGGTAAAAATCAGACCAAAAACTATGGATTACATTTTCATTGGATAAGCTACAAACGGTAAAGCATGTCAGGTTTTGGTTCATAAATATGATAATCCCTCAATTCATGTCAATACAGTAATTAAATTAGATCGTACTAAATTCTTTAAAAGCATATCTCCGTATAAAACTGAATGCGAGTCATTAAGTGAAAAACCTAAACGATCACAGGAAGAGCCAAAGGAAAGTACTCCACGTGAAGAAGATCCAAGGAGTAGAAAAAGTCAAAGAATATCTACTTCCTTTGGACTATATTTTATGACATTCTTGCTTGAATATAAGCCTCAAACTTTTGAGGTAGCTATATCATCTTCAGATTCAACATTATAGAAAGAGGCAGCCAATAGTGAGATTCAATCAATCTTGGAAAATCATACATGGGATTTAATTGATCTTCCTTCGGGAAATAAGCCTTTATATTCGAAATGGATTTTTAAACGAAAAATGAAAGCTGATGCCACTATTGACAAATATAAGGCAAGACTTGTTATCAAAGGTTATAGATAAAAGGAATACCTTAATTACTTTGATACCTACTCTCCAGTAATGAGGATAACACCATTAGGGTGTTATTGGCACTAGTGGCCGTGTATCATCTTGAAATCCATCAAATGGATGTTAAAACAACTTTCTTAAATGGATAATTGGAGGAAGAAATTTATGTATGACAACCTGAGGGTTTTATGGTTCCAGGTAAAGAAAAAAAATGTGCAAACTAGTTAAGTTGTTTTATGGACTTAAGCAAGCACCCAAATAATAGCATGCTAAATTTGATCAAATATGTTTTCAAGTGGGTTTAAAATCAACGAGTGTGACAAATGTGTTTTACATTAAAAATACTCCATGTCATAAAATCACTGTTTGTTTATATGTTGATGACATGTTGATACTGAGCAAAAAAAGGCTGATATAAATGGTATTAAGCGCATGTTGGCTTGGAAATTCGACATGAAAGACTTAGGAATTGTTGATGTGATCTTAGGAATCAGAATTCACAAGACTCCACAAGGTCTAGCATTATCACAGTCTCACTATATTGAAAAAGAACTTGACAAGTTTAAGTATTTGGATTTCAAAATTGCCAAGACTCCAATTGACGTGAGTTATGCACTTTAAAAGAATGAAGGTGAAAGTGACTCACAACTCAACTATGTAGAGTCTATATATATATATATATATATACAAACTATGTCAGTTTACAATTAATCTCAATCAAATACATTGGATGGCAATGAAACGAGCTTTAGGGTATCTAAAATACCCAAAATTATGCTTTACATTATAATAAATATCTCTCCATGATTGAGGGATATAGTGATGCAAATTGGATCACGGGATCATATGAAGTTAAATCCACGAATGAATATATTTTCAGAATTAGGAGTGGAATAATATCTTGGGAATCCTCCAAATAAACGTGCATCACCCGTTCTACAATGGAATCTGAATTCATAGCTTTAGATGAGGCTGGTGAAGAAGCTGAATGGATCCGAAAAGTTCTTGGAAGATATTCCATTTTAGCTCAAACCTTTGGCACCTATAAGTATATATTGTAATAGTCAAGTGGCAATAGGTAGGGCAGGGAACATTATGTATAGCGAAAAATCTCGTCATATACAACGGAGACACATACTGTTAGAAAACTACTCTCTAATGGTGTTATCATGACTGACTACGTAAAGTTAAAATATAATGTGTCAGATCCACTTATAAAAGGCGTATCTAGAGAGGCAGTTGAAAGATCATCAAAGGAAATGGGGTTAAGGCCTAGGACAAGTCATCAGGGCGGTAACTCTACCTAGCATACTGGAGATCCCAAGAGCTAGGTTCAAAGAGATCAAGAAAAGTTATGAATGACGCTTTAACATTTTAAAATAATTCAACCCATTCTCATGATGAAGGCAATGTTCAGAAATTGAGGTAAAACAGTAAGGCTTTTGATGAGTCAATAAAGCTTAAAGTTTTTTTATTATTTGCTAAGTCTGGCTGGATATGACCACATAGCATGTCTATAGTATTAAACATTCAGAAATTACCTATGTGAGTGCGAAGTGTAAGCCACTTCAAGGAGAATAAAATTAAAGACTCATTCTCTAAGAACTCATAAAACCAGGTGATGTTCATGGTTGATACGAACACAATCGTAAGAACCATAGATGATTAAGGGTTCATTATGTGACTAATGTTGTCTAAGCATACAACAAAGCTTGACAGTTCAAAGATATCAAATATACCAATTGACTGAGTATATCCGATATAAGTTCACTATGAAAAGTTCAAAATGAAACCTACTTATCCATATGCAATTAATTCATGCATGTAAATCACATATTTGTCCATGTATTCTTTTGTTTTACAGCCCTTCCCCATTCATGTGGGGGATTGTTGAGGGTTTAAGATTGGTTTAGCTTAAAAGAAGGTGAATGGAAAATGGAGGAAAAATAAAATATTTGAGTTTTCCTCCTTGGCAAAGGGACATTATCCCATATTGGAGGAAGAAAACACTTTTGATGGCTATATATACAATTACTCTTCTTCTAGCTTTTAAAAAGTTAAGAAGAAGGCAGGCATCGCGCCATCGTCATGGTCGCTTGCTCGGCTCAGCTTCGGCTTCAGATTTCGAATTTGGTAAAAGATTGATTGATTTATCTTTTTGGATAAAATTCTTTCAATTATTTAATTAATTAAACTAATTAATTAACAAAAATTCAATCCGGATTAACCCAGGACCCACGACGTGACCCTATCCGGTCTGTTTTCTTTTTTGGATTATTTTAAAATCATTTTTCCGCGATATTTCAAACAGAAATATTTTCACATGTTTTAACAGTCATGGCTTTTTCTGAAAGGATGCAAACCTTTTCAGAAATAGTTTCAGAAAGTCTATGAATATGCTTTGAATCCCATAATCTTTCCTTACAAATTTTCTGAACTTCAACACGTCTTCTTCTGCACATATCTATTCCAGTGTTATTTACAGCCATTAAATGGTTCGCAGTTCATCAGATTTTTTGGTATCAATACACTAGTGAGTTAAAATTATTCTATCGTGGGAGGATAATATTCCAGCACCTCGGGTACTTGAAGGGAATAATTTTCTTAAGGATACACTGTTTATTTACTGGGCTCGATTTATTCCGAAATTATTTTCAGATAGTATTTCGACATTATGTTGCTACTAACTTTCTGTTTCTATTTCTATTTCAGAAAATTTACTGTTTCGTTGATTATTATAGTAATACATATTACCTAAATTTTTGTAGTGAGCCGTAAGTCCCATAAAATTTTTAAACTTAAAATAACTTTTCTTGAATAGCTCCATCAAATAATACCCAAAATCTCAAAAGTCAGGTTGTAACTACTCAAAAATTTTAAAAAGGAATTGAAATGTATTAGATTTAAAAATCATGATCTTTTTTTATTGATTGAAGCCCTAATTTATGGTCTTTCCTAATTAGCTTGTCCTCTAGTCTGGTAGTATCATCTAAAAGCAACGAATATTCAATTTTTTTTGTACAAATACAAAGAGAACTCCATTCTCTTTTATAGTAGCAAGTTCAAATTTCAAATTGCAGGCTAGTCATTGTTATTATTCCTCCATATAAAATTTTTTATTCTTTTTAACTTATGTTACTTGTGCTTGTAAAGAGCGTATAATAGATTATTTTGACTATTTTCTTATGGAGATGTAGCACACACACAAACAAGGTGGGTGTGTATGTGTATGTATATATATATATAAATATATATATGTGTATGTGTGCAAGATTCCAAAAATATAAGCAAAAATGATCTTTTTAATGGATATGGCTGAAATTCATTGAAAACATATAGATGAGTCAATATACAAAATTTACGAAAGATTGGAAGTGATTTGAATCAATTTGGTATAAAAAAAAATCGTAGTTAAAATCGAGTTAAAAAATTATGATGTGACACATGTATCAAACATATATCACACACACAGGTATACTTATAACTTCACTCCTACTAACTCATAACTTTGAAAATTGAGATCATTCATTACATTTTTCAAAGGAAAAATGCATAAGTACCCTCCTAACCTATACCCGGATTCTCAACTACAAACTTTTTCTTTACGGAAATCCAATTACCCCCAAACTTTTTTTAGATTAAATTATTTGCACCTTAACGCTGACAACCAAACTTTTGGCAAGTAGTGAACTACATGCGCCCCCACATATATATTTAGTACTTTTTTATTTTTTCTTCTTTTTCTTATCCTTTTTTCTTATTTCTTATTATTCTCATTTTTTGTTATTTCATTCTCTTTCTTTTTATTTGGTCACCGGCGGCATAAAATGGTGGTTATCAGTTCGCGAACACCATTTTTTCTGGTAATTTTTTTTCCGGCGATAAATTTTTATCCCTATCAGAGTGTGTTTTATATATATATATATATATATATATATATATATATATATATATATATATATATATATATATATATATATATATATATATATATATATATATATATATATATATATATATATATATATATATATATATATATATATATATATATATATACATATATATATATGTATATATATATTTATCATGAAAGTGTAATTTATGTGTGGGAGGAAGTAGCAAAAAAAAACGAATATAAGCTAAGAAGACCTTTTCCAGTTAAAATTTTAATACATCATTTTCTTTCTGGCATGAGAAGATTTTCCGACGATGAATTTTTTTTCCCGAAATCTAAGTATATTTTGCTTTGCTTATGAATAGACCTTTTTAAAAATTTAATTAGTCTGTGAAAAGAAAAAATGGAAGAAAAATGGTTAGACAAAATCGCCGGTGAATTAATATCCACCGAAATTATAGAAGAAACGAAAGAAAAGAGTAAAGAAAAAATACAAAGAAAAAGGAAAAGGAAAAAAAAGTAAGAAAAATGGTAAAAAAGAATAAAAAAATAATCTGAAAATAATTTTTTCTTGCTTCTCACTCTCCTTTGGGAGAGTGAATGCAAATAATTCTATATAAAAAAAATTTAGGAGGGTAATAGGATTCTCGTAAAGAAAAAGTGTATTGTTGGAAATCTGAGTATAGATTGAGGGTACTTATGCATTTTCCCATTTTCAAATGCAAAGAAAATTCTCTTTTCTAAAGTTAAAGTTTAATCCTTTTTTTCTTAAGAGCAAAAAATTCAGTTTCTCTCTCTTAACAGTATGGTAACATGAAATTTTTGGATATCTTTTATTCTTATCGGGTAAATCGATAACCAAACTAATAAGGATCGCTAACCAACTAACCTGATACCCGATAACCAATATCTTATCATTGCAACTATCAGTTTAGCATCTTTATAAATCGATATATCGAACCGATAACATTCACAACTTAACCGAACCAAACAATGCCCACTCCTAGTAAACGACATACACTTTGAAAGAAGTATCAGAATGAATCTCTTATGTATTATTAATGTCTGATTTTGCTATTTTTCACCAGAAGACGAGCGGCGGAGGAGCAGGAGTGCAGGTATGAAGTTTGCCGATATTGGCTAGATTTTAAATAGTTTTAAAAAACTAAATTTAAATTAAATAGAGGCGATGAAAGTGAAATACGTGATTCAATTCCTATGCATTTTTCTTTTAATTGTTTGCATAGGTAACTGGATAGTGATGAATATGAAGCTATTTGATTTTGAACTCGTGCCCTGTAGTTTGAATTTAATCCCTTAACCATAAAATTAGAGTCTTAAACACTAGACTGTGAATGCTAAGTACTTACTTATTTCCTTTATTGCTAAATTGTGCAATATATATTTGTCAACAAAAAAGAATAAAGAAAAGAAAGAAGGAAAAAGAGAAGAGAAACAGTGGAGATGCATGGACGTGACATAGATGAATATTGTCTAATATACGTAAAGAACAACTATTATGCCTCAATACCACGCCAATTTATGATAAAATATACTACTACTAACTCTTTAGCATATGACCACATTTATGTACAACCGTTGGAAACCAGCATAGACATCTTATCTATCATGATTAAGAAGATTATAAGTTTGTTGAGAAGATTAGTACATGGTATTTCTTTCTAGACATGGGAGATGATGTTGGAACAAGCAGCAACCTCACAGTGGCATTTCTTATAACTTCAAGGAATCAAATTGAATGGCAAAATGAAAAGCTTAAGATTCCAAGTTAGTCAGCCGAGACACCTTTTCTATTTCTTTCATAATCAGCTCTTTTTCTTCTTCAAATTGATCGTCTTCGCCACCTGTATCACACAATAATTCAGAATATACTCTGTGTGTGTACCTTGATGAAGATTGACACTCATATATATATGTGTGTGTGTGTACCTTTTCCCAGGTTGTTTAGCAATGCCAATAACCTTTCATGGTTCTTCGCCAATATAAGTTTTATTTCTCGAGGCTTGTTCGGATTTGCGACAAACACCTGCATGAGCAGAAACAACAATTTTGTATAGGCATGAGCAGTACATATACCTTAATCTGTACGTGAACAGGACATAAATGGCATCCGAGTGCATTACTATGCACGGGGATGAGGGGGGGGGGAGAGAGAGAGAACGTAAACACTTCAGATATATTATTTTAGCATGATGCACTGATGGAATCAAATTCAAGGAGGATGTGCACTGCCACAAAACCTCAAGAATTTGCAACCACCCTACGGGTCATTTCTGAAACTTGCGTTCCACTAGAAAATTCTTGAATTTGACCGCATCTTTTATTGCTATTGACATTTGATTGAGCCAAGTAAAAAGGTTCATATTTGCAGCGCTCATCTAACGTACCATACCATGATCGAAGTATTGATAACTGTGCTAACACAACATGTAAGATAGGATTTCCGCATAGCAGGTGTACATCATCATGGCTAAAAGAAATACCATGAAAATATTGGAGGAAGAAATGACGACGACAACAACAACAACCCAATGGATTCCCATAAGTGGGGTGTGGGGAAAGTAGGACGTACGCAGCCTTACCCCTACCCTGGACGGACAGAGAGGTTATTTCCGATAGACTCTCAGCTAAATCAGAGGAAGATACGACTTCAGGAAATTTAATGCTATAGATTGTGTAATGCAACTATTAATCATCGGATTCCTTTCTAAGTATTTTGAGATCCAGACAAGCACTAGACAAGTAATCTGCTTAGCTCCTTGGATACAAGAGAAGTATGCTCCATCAGATATTACTATGAAAATTTCATGTTGCTTTTTATGCACAAAAAAGATTCAGATTTTCAAGTTGGTATTTCCCACGGTTTCCAGCAAGTTAGCAAAATGGTACCTTCCTCCCCTTTCCCCTCTTATCAGAAAGCAGGATATCTTAAGACAAGACAATATCACCTTGAAAATGTGGAAAGCAGAGATTTGAATATTTTTGCTGGAGTCCTGCATGTTCAGAAAAATAAAGTAAGAGAACTATTGCAAGAATAAGGGCAGGTTAAAAGAGCGTAATTGAGAGAAGCAGTCTTGGGGAAGGGGGAGACAAACAGAACTTTATACGCAAACGCAGCATATACTATACGCAACAGTTCCAACACTCATATACCAGTTATCCTCACTAATGCAAATTACTATGAGGAAAGCGAGAGGCAACATGTAATACCTTGAGTAAATTCATCATGACTTTCAAATGGCTGATTTCTGCTATATAACGCTTCATAATGTGGGAATTTGGGGGCTCTAGTAGAAATTCTGAGAGAAGCTAAACTTCATGAAACATTTTATCAGCAGCGGAAGAACCGTAGAAACAATCAAACGAGAGAAATAATATTGACAAGGGAACTAGCCTTCAGAGATTGCCTTCTTGTCACATAGTTAGGAGAAGTCAAGAGTTTTTCATATTGCTCGAAAAACTGTAAGTAAAAATTATAGATATTACGAAAAAGTAAACGTAAGAGTGATCAGTGGATAAATAATGGTGATAGCTGAGATGTAATAGACCTCATTGTAGTTATCAGTCAGGTATTGAGACACTGCAGATTCATGTTTGGTGAGTAAATCCTGCAGAATTCCAAGATATGTCAGAAGCAGCATTCACAGAGAACTGTGCATAGCAAGCACAATCTTGAACTTGAAAAAATATGACCTTAAAGGTAGAAAATGCATCAGAAGCAACATCGAAGTTCGGCAACTCCACGAACTTGAAGAACAATTCAAAGCTGGGAGACTCCAAGATGTATCTAAAAGAAGGTACATAAAAAGCATAAGAAAAAAAAATTGGGGAAGGGGATATAAAATACCAAATTTTTTGTGAGGCTGAGTGAATTTTAAGAATATGGACCTACAAAAGTGAATCCACTCCAGGAAATAAAGTAGCAATGAAGAGATCTTGGCTAAAATGGAAAATACAAAGCTGAAATTTTAAAGGACCCATATGGATGATTGATCCTCGTTGAGCCGAGGGTCTATCAGAAGCAACCTCTCTACCTTCTTAAGATAGGGGAAAGGTCTGCGTACACACCACCCTCTCCCTAGACCCCTACTTGTAAGTTTTTTTTGTTGTTATTGTTACAGTTGTCATATGGTTGATAGATTCAGATATACTTGAGAGTTGAAAGCAACTTAGCGAGTTTGTAAATGAATAAGATAACAACATTAATTGAATGAATAACATAGTAAGTTGCAAATCAATAATTGCATGTGGAGAAGTTCTTTGTCGCTGAATGTAGTGAGCTATTATGTTTTACCTCTTAATTCTTAAGTATATAGGAGATTTTATACAATGCCAATGAACCAGTTTTAGATGGTGCTAAGTGAGAGTTAATGCTGTCCAAACTCCTATGCAGTTGCTGTTAACGAAAAGCCTTAAAATCAATTTTGGTTGAACAGGTTCAAAATAGAATATGATTTTATAAATGGAATTGGAAGTTCAGAATCAAAATATGAGACTATAAGATCAAGACAGATAAGGGTTCAACCATCACGAAAACTTAGTTTCAAGGGCACTAGAGAAACAGAATTGTTGGAGTGACAATAAAACAAATACTAAGACAAGAGGTTAATTCGCTATTAGAGTAGTGACTGTACATCAAAAGCTCATATTTTGAAGTACAACAGTGCCTAACCAATTCATAGAGCAGTTAACAGTGACAATTTGTGTTATTCTTATAGAATTATTCGATGTTTCATCTTGTCAAAAAGCAGAGACTCATCACAAGAAGGCTGATATATGAAAAGAAACTGGAAAGATAGCTGCAGTGTTGGCATGTGGGAGAGGCAAAACAGATAAACAATACTCCCTCCGGTCCATAACAAGCGATTTTTTCGCCTTTGGCACACCCCTTAAGAAAATACTAACTCCTAGAAAAAATAAGTATTTTGATTAAATTACCCTTAATTAAAATTTGCATATTGTTAACTTGACATATATAAGTAAATAAGGGCAACTTTTTTGGAAAAAAGAAAGTTCCTTTTCAATTATTTAAAAGGTCACTTATTTTGGAGCAAAATTAAAAGGCCAAAAAGTCACTTATTATGGACCGGAAGGAGTACCAGATATAAGTGAAGCATTTTTCTAAAATCGGAGTTGCCAAATCTTCATAACAAATGGTAAAGCAGCACGGGTCATTTGTAACAATTTAACATTTACAATTCATTGTAACAAGTTACTGCCAGGAAAACCCAATTTATAAATTTAACAATATAGGAGACACTAAAATGGACCAAGAATCTGCATGCAGGACTTCCTATTTTCAATTTAAGACGTCCCTGGAGTTGTTACATAATGACAGTGACAAAGAAGCTCTTCACAACAATCAGGATTAGCAAAGTGTGAATCACTTACTTAGCAAGGCTTGGCAATTTTATGCATTCCCTGAGCATACCTCCGCAATGCAACGCAATTTCCTTGTTGTCATAGCTGCTCGCAAAAGCAGAATGTTTTAGTACCAGGAGGATTGATATTATTCAATGACATTGCTTCACAATAAACCGTAACTAAGGTCTATAGAGAAATAGTATGTTATTGACAGTGTCCTTATCTAAAAAAGAATTAGAAGGTTATCTAGAGTGGAACAGATCATAGGGCGTCCATGTGTGCCAATAAGCCGTGTTTGACTCGGTAGGAATGCTATCCATATGATCTAATGCCTGGATTCTAAAGTAACCACTGGTTCAGGAAATGTTCCATCATTATGTTTGGTCGTAGTTGTTTTAGGTCTTAAGATTACTTTTCTTTTAAAATTTTATGAAGTGGTCTTAAGATTACCTTTTTTACCTTTCAATAGAATCTTGGGGGAAAATACCCATAACCCAACTGTTAAAGGGTAAGGGTTGAATTTTTTTCTAATGAATCATATTTTCTTTCAGCTTTCATCTTCTTTCAACACCTTGGAGTATCATGGTATTTTATCCTTTTTACTTAATCCATAATTTTCTTTTTCTTCCCACACTATCCCTATACCACCAAAGCAAACATGGTCACATAGAGATTTCATAGACCAACTAGGACAATGGAAACAAAAGAAAGGGTGAAAATGTTATTGCTAGAGAAGACACCCTCTTAAGTCAGATTTCATAACCTCTAAAGTCAGTTGTCATAGTTTTTGCCAAAACAGGATAGATATGGTAGGGCCTTGATATAAGGATAAATAACACATCTATAGTACAAGTGTTGGTGGTCAGTGTTGATATATGACAGTTACAACTTTTGTACTTCAAATACTAAATGGCCATAAAAATGAGATGTAATGAACTAATCTGAAGAATTGAACCAAGAGATGTTTAAATGGAATAATCTCTTTATCCCACTCAAAGAAATTAAAAATGTTTCTTGTATGCTAAATTCAGAAGTATAAGGAAAAAAGAGAACATTTTACAAAACAATCCTTCACTCTGAGAAAATTTATGATATGTGGAGCCTATGAAGTGTTTGAAACGACTTCTCCCATCAGCATACGAAAGATGATTACTTCCCCTAATCCTCAATATATAACCACATAAGTCAATCAGTCAGGATGGACCAACAATAGAAGATTATCACTCTATTAAACAAAATAGCGGTTCTAAGTTTTTAAGGTCACCAGCACTTTCACCAACACGGTGACCAAAATGGGAACATATTCAAAAAGGTCACCCTTACAACTGAAGCAATTGTTCTAAAAATAATTTCAATTATCTTCAAATTGTGGTGGCTCTACCCTCTTCAAATCGCATGCACAAAAATATTAGACTTGCTTACCAAACAACTAGGAAGTCCAGCAATTCCAAATGGTTTTCCATGTATTGCACACAACAAAATGTGGAGTCAACTTTTTGCTTCAACATAATAGACCAGCAATGGACCAAATTTTTTCTAGCCTAAGCAAAAGACATAATAATAAGTTGTTGAGTTAAACTAAATACACTGCAAAAAGTCTGATTCTAGATTAAATTTCCTTTCAAACGAAATAGGAAAACATACTTCCCATCCCAAAATAGGTAATTTGTGAATGAAGAGCGCAATAACATCTTCATTACAAACTTCAAGTGTTAGTTGTAAAACTTGATCTGGGTTCGGCTCAACTTCTCCATCTCCAGCGAGCATAACTCTCATTGCCACAATATTTTTCTCAACTTCTTCCATAGCCTGTATCAAAGAAAGGAATATTTGAAAAAGAATTACCATTCTTTGGAACAGATTCTAAACAAAAGAAAAAACAAGCAAGAAGAGATAACTACCCTGTTAAGCCTTCCATTACTGTGGACAATAATTATTTTTCAACTTAGAAAGAGCAGTTATTAAACGTTTTCTCTTTGCCAAATTATTCAAAAAATAATAATAGTACTTCATTTTCTCAAAAATGTTATCAATTCTGATGAAAAATAATGTTTACTAGTGCAGTCTAAAAGGAAATTGCAATGACATTTTTTTTGGATAACCGTGGTGCCCGGGCCAGCTTGCATGCACCTCGACTAATTCCACGGGATATCTGCTAATCTACATTAAATCTATTTTCTTGAATTAGCTCTGTCTACCATGTGCACTGCAACACCACAAGTTTGTCTTTTTCAGTTCTGCCACTGTCCATTAGTCCATCTTACAAATTTCAAATATCGAAATACAGTTCTAGAATCATTCCATTAACTATCTTGAAATAAATTTCTGTAATAGGAAGTCTTTCAATCCAACAAATGTAACCACTTTACCCCTCCCAAAAAGTTTCCTACTTAGCACCCCAATATGCAATCTAGAGAATACAAATACACAACGAAATAGAAATCTCAGTTCATGCCCTAAAATCACCGTTGTAATGATCATCCCCTCCTAGACGATTAGAAATTTGAATCAATAGTATTTAGTTCCCCACTCAATCACTAAATTCTCTCATTTGACACCTACAATCACTACATCACCAAGCGCACCCTGATATCGAGCAATGAATTTAAGATTAAACCACTAAACCATAGGCTCACTTATTTGACAACTATGATCACTAACCTTACACCCTGATATTGAGCAATAAATAGCAATTTGGTGCATAAGGTATTCACGCATTCGCGCAGGACTTGGGAAAGGGCTGCAACCTAAGGGGTATGATGTAGACAGTCTAACTAATGCAAGCAATAATGACAGCTTTCCACGGCTTGAACCGGTAACCTATAGGTTACACGGAGCCAACTTTACTGATATCTTGAGCAATGAATTTAAGATTAAACCACCAAAGCATAGGCCCATTTCCATTTTCTTTTTCTTTTTTTTTTATCTTGACTTTTAAGCATGTTGGTGGTGCTTATGTACAGCTGATAAATGTAATAAACAAGTCGATACCCTTTTTATATTATTTTATTTTGGACAAATCAAAATTGTAATTAATATACACCAACATGCTGTTGAGCATGACAAAGTTTGTATCTTTTCCAGAAAAACTGCAAAGAAATGAAGGGAGAGAAAACAAAACTAACCCACAAAACCCAGTTCCCTGAAAATGTGGCAAATCACAAATACAACAACAACAACAACAACAACTACCCAGTATAGTCCCACCAGGTGGGGTCTGAGGAGGGTAATATGTAGACGAGCCTTACCCCTATCCGAAAGGGCAGAGAGGCTGTTTCCAATAGACCCTCGGCTCAGTGGAGAAAAGGAGAAACAAAAATAAAAACAAAAGCAAAAACAGTAGAGCATTAGTAACTCCAGCAGAAATAGCGTAAATAATTATCTAAACATAAGAAACATAAATAAAATAGCATGCAATAATATGATACAGTAACTACCATAACTAACAGCCATAAGGGAGACATAAGCCAAAACACAAATCATTTATGGATAGCCCTGCCAAGCCTCACCCAACCCCGGGTGAGGAGTACGAAACACTCTAGAAGCCCCCTATCCTACAACCCTGATACTAGCCCTCCAGACTTTCCTATCAAGGGTCATGTCCTCGGAAATCCGCATTCTAGCCATGTCATGCCTAATCACCTCTCCCCAATACTTCTTAGGCCTCCCTCTGCCTCGCCGAACGCCAACAATCTCCAGCCGCTCACAACTCCTCACCGGGGCATCGGGACTTCTCCTCCGCACATGCCCGAACCACCTCAGCCTCGCTTCTCGCATCTTCTCATCCACCGAGGCCACCCCCACCTTCTCTCGAATAACAACATTCTTAATCTTATCTAACCTGGTGTGCCCGCACATCCACCTGAGCATCCTCATCTCCGCAACCTTCATTCTCTGAACATGAGAGTCCTTCATGGGCCAGCACTCCGCCCCGTACAATATCGCAGGTCTAACCACGACTCTATAGAATTTCCCCTTGAGTTTATGTGGAATTTTCTTGTCACACAGGACTCCTGATGCAAGCCTCCACTTTGACCACCCCGCTTCAATACGATGAGTGACGTCCCCGTCAATCTCTCCGTCCCTCTTGGCGATGACCTGCGATCCAATCATCACGTCCCTGCCTACTTCGCTCGGCTCGGCGCCAAACTTGCACTCCAGGTATTCTGTCCTAGATCTGCTTATTTGAAACCTTTAGACTCGAGAGTCTGTCTCCATACCTCTAACCTCTCAATAACACCAACCTTCGTCTCATCTATCAATACTATATCATCAGCAAATAGCATACACCAAGGCACATCCCCTTGAATATGTCGGGTTAGAGCATCCATCACTAAGGAAAACAAGAGGGGGCTCAGCGCCGATCCTTGATGTAGCCCCATAACCACTGGAAAATGGTCTGAGTCACCACCCACCGTCCTAACCCAACATGATGTTGAGTATAAAGTTTGTATCTTTTCCTTAAAAAAACAAACCCAGAAAACCTGGAACTTTAGACAATATGCCAAATCACAAAATACAGGTAAAGAAGCAAACGAGCAAAGAAAAATAAAGTTGGTAAATTTTCTTGGAAAAAAGCAAAGAAATGAACAAATAAAAGTAACCCACAAAAACCAGTTCCCTAAACAATATGCCAAAATCCTTCTCAGAAAAATGACAAATCGTAAAATACATGTAAGCAATCAAATGCACCAAGAAAAAGGGAAGAACAATAAAGAAAGAAACTTTACCTTTTCAAGGGCTTTGACTTCAGCAACGGTAATGGAATCAAGGGCATTAAAACTGTCTTTGACAGCTTTGGCAAGTTCTGATGGGGTTTTAGGCCTTGAAACTTTGAAGAAAGAGAAAGACATTGTTCAATTAAATTGATCAAAAAACCTCTCTCTTTGTTCTTTCAGTTTTTCTCTCTCTGTCTTTTTATACCTAACTACTAAAAGGAATGATGCCATTTCCAAATTCAATTTTCATAATATTTCCCTAAATGGGAAAAACAAATTTCAGAAAAGTTTTTGCTGATTTTAATTTGAGTATCTTATTTCTCTTTCCAAATATTCTAACTCGTTTGTGCATAGATTCTTTTTTGTCCCCCGTTTTTCTCTTTTAAAAAAGTGTTTGCCCATAATATTTTACAAGTTTTTTAGAAATTTTTCAAAAATCAAAAAGTGATCAATATTTTTCAGGTAAAATACACATTCAAACATAATTTTCCAAATATTATAAATTTTATGCCCAACGGCCTACTTAACTTTTAGATTTTCCACAGTAATGATAGATAATAAGATCAAATATATTTGTGTAAATATACGATACATGTCCTTTAAAATGTGCACTAACAAATTACAAATCATTTAACTTCTTTTTTCCTTGTGTTATGGGTGATTCGTCACTTGTCTTGTGCTTCAAAATATGTGAGGTACACTCCTTAGTTTTATAAATTCTGATGTTTAGTAGCAATTTACTCTTTCTAATATTTACTTATAGAAAGTCTAATTTGTTCGGAATTTTTTTTTAAAAGAACAAATTTAGTATGATTTTATTTATCACTTGAACAAAATTTTATTTATCCTTGAAGAAAGATTATACCATTTTCCTATTATATAATTTAAATTTGGCCATGAACTGTGCAAAATAATTTGGATATTCCTTCACTAATATATTTATTTATAAAGGTGAAAATAAGTAATTGAATTGAGGACGCCCCTGAGACGAAGATGAGTGAGGAAATGCTCTTTACAATACCAGCACTGACCCCGTCCTCCATTCCCCCAAAATCACCGAATTTAGCACCTCTCACCACTACAGATGAATCTATTCCGTTCTCAAATATCAACCCTAATGATTCAAACCCTTCCTTCAAAAAGAGTCTCCTCTCAAACTCCCCTGAGCAACCTATCTTTATCCATATCCCAATAGTCCCTAGTGCAATGGTGATGGAAAATAGTTATGAAGTTATGGACCAAGACCAACATAATAAGCATGAGTAACTATAAATAAACCTCTCTTCAGATGAATTGCAACGTATCTATCATCCATGGAGGCATTTCCTAATTGTAAAATTACTTGGTAAAAGAGTCCAGCACCTCTATTTTAAAAAAAAAATTGTAGGACATGTGAAAATTCATAGAATCTTTTTCTCTAATTGATTTAGGCGCGGATTACTATCTAATCAATTTCAACCAAAAAGAATATATGTTAAGAGCCATTCAAGGGGAACCATGGTTCGTTAATGGCTATTATTTATCCATACAGAGATGGTCCCCAAATTTTGTTGCCACCGAAGCAAGACCTCGCAACACAATAGTTTGGATCCGCCTTCCTAACTTACCTACAAAATTCTATGATGGGCTTATCCTCCAGAATATTGGCAACAAAATTGGGAAGCTGGTAAAGATAGATGCATATATCTGCAACCATTAGAGGCAGACACACCAGCCTTTGCCTGGAAATTCTGATGGACTCCCCAGTTAGGTCATATATCTACTAATACAATATAAAGTGGTACACTTTCTATGTAAGAGTTGCGACCGACTTGGCCAAACCAAATGTAATAATTCGACCGGTTATTTTGAGTTCTGACGCGCCATTCAGCAGTTTGAGGCCGTGAGCAGCTTCACTTCAGGTATTATGACTTGTACGCGTGGTCGGAATTGAGTTTCGGGAGGTCCGAAGTTGATTTGGAAAGAGAATTCTCATTTCAGAAGCTTAAAGTTGGAAGAATTAACTAGGATTGGATTTTTGAGTAAACGACCTCGAAATCAGGATTTGAAGTTCCCAGGAGGCTCGTATGATGATTTCGGACTCAAGCGCATGCCCGTATCGTGTTTTGGATGATCCGGGAGCGTTTTGGCGCCTATTGTGGAAGTTAGCATTTTGAAAGAAATTTCATAAGTTTGGCTTGAAGTTAATTTCAGTGTTATCAATGTCCGTTTGAGATTTCGAGTCTGGGATTAGCTCCGTATTGTGATTCTGGAGTTGGGGGCACGATCGGAAGTGAATTCGGAGATCCGTCGGTCATATTTGGAGTCATTTGGCTAAAGATAGAAGTTGAAGGTTTTTGAAGAGTTTGACCGGAAGTTGACCTTTTGATATCAGGGGCGGATTCCGATTTCGGAAGTTAGAGTAGGTCTGTAATGTCAAATATGACTTGTGTGCAAAAATTAGGGGTCAATCGGACGTAATTTAATAGGTTTAAACATTGAGAGTGGAAGTTTGAAATTCTAAAGTTCAT
Source organism: Nicotiana benthamiana (assembly GCA_034376525.1). Taxonomy (NCBI): domain Eukaryota; kingdom Viridiplantae; phylum Streptophyta; class Magnoliopsida; order Solanales; family Solanaceae; genus Nicotiana; species Nicotiana benthamiana. The sequence continues at coordinate 74,087,066 of CM067338.1, read as the reverse complement.
AAAGTTTTGATTGGAGGTCGATTCGACATTTTAGCGTGTTTGATATGATTTGAGGCCTCGACCAAGTCCATAGCGTGTTTTGGTACTAGTTGGTATGATTGGGTGGGGTTCCGGGGGTCTCGGGTGGATTCTGGATTGTTAACGGATCAAATAGAATTTTTGGAAGGCTGAAGTTGTTGGTTGTTGTCATAACCGCAGGTGCGGAGCTGCAGAAGCGGCCAGAAGAGCTGAAGATGCGGTATTGGTGGAGGAGAGCAAGGACCGCAGATGCGGTTGTTTTGCCGCAGATGTGGGACCGCACCTGTGATGGAGAAGACTCAGAAGCAAAAAAAAGCATCCTGGTGAGGACCGCAGAACCGGTATTTGAACCGCAACTACGGAACCGTAGAAGCGGTCAAGAGACCGTAGGTACAGAAAGTGCTGGAGGCAGTGAGTTGTTTTAAAATTGGAATTTGGTCATTTTCTCTCATATTTTCTTGGCTTGGGCGATTTTGGAGAGTTTCAAGGGGGGGTTTTCATCATCTATTCCCACCTATCTTGAGTTAAATATAATGATTATGTATGGATTTTAGCATGTAAATCGGTAGAAATTTGAGGGTTTGAGGAAAACCTAGAAAATTAATATTCTTGGATTATGACCACGATTTTGGGTAAGGAACTAGGAGAAAATCATATATTTGAGTTCGTGAGTTCATGGGTAAATTTTATCTTCGAAAAATTTCGGATTTCGGACACGTGGTCCCGAGGAAAATTTTGTCAACTTTTCGATCGGGGTTAGGAATTTCTATAAATTGGATTGTAGTGAGTAATTGAGCATATATTAATGGGTTTTCATAATTATTGTCTAGTTTCGGAGCATTATGCATCAATTTGAGTCTTCGGAAGGGCGTGGAATGCCGGTTATAGATCTTCGGAGCGGGGTGAGTCTCCTTTCTAACCTTCTAATAGGGAATTGTCCCCATAGGTGAGTTAATTGGTTATGTGCTCCTATTTGTAGGGGGGGGGGGGCTACGTATGCACGCGGTGACAAGAGTCCGTGCGTAGCTACTATTATGCAATTGTCTGGGTAGTATAGGATACAAAAGCATGCTATACTTGGATTATTTGTAAACTTATTGATAAGTTGAATTGCTTAAATCACATCGAATCAGTAAATGAATTTTCAAAAAGGATTAAACTTCATTTTTCTTAAATCATTAAAAGAAAATTGACTTTTATTGGGAAAAAGATTTCTCGATAAACTCTTAATTTGCTATTTGACTATGTGTATCTATGTGTGTCTGTGTCGCATGTATGATTTGCAAGCAAAATATTTATTTATTTAATGTTGACCACATGTATAATACGCAAGCAGGGTAATAGATGCATCTATGGTTCGTGTCCTTCGACCCTCGGCAGTGCACATTTTACATTTCCGTTGGATCGGACGGTACGATCTCAGCATGTTTGCGCATGCTTGCATTGCTTGCCTTGAGATTATTTGAGATTGATATTTCCTATCCCCGACTTCAAATAACTGGAAACTATTGGATTATGAATCCAGAGAGTTTTAATATGGAAATGAACTTTCACTTGTTCATGACTTACTTGAAATTACTTTCATTCTTAATAAATCCTTGATTATTCGCATTAATAATATATCATTATTGGACTACTAGTAAGTGTCGAAGTCGACTATTTTGTCGCTACTTCTTCGAGATTAGACGAGATACTCATTGGGCATATGTTATTTTCGTACTCATACTACACTTCTGTGCATTTTTGTTGCACATGCACATGTACCTCTAGTAGCCTACGGGGCGTAGCAGCATGGTTGATACGGAGACTTAAAAGAGTTGCACTTCTCGAGGCGACGTGCAACCAACATAGTCTCTTCCAGTTATCTGTATTTATTTTTTGTCTAATATTATTTTTCGGACGGTTATTGTATTTTATTTTCTTGTTAGTAAATGCTCATGCATTTGTGACATCGGGTTCTGGAATGATTATTGGGTGTCTTATATTTACTTCCAAACATTCTTTTATATACATTGTAAAGATTGTCCTTTACTAGTAAAATTAAAGGAAAATCTTAGTTTTTAAAATTATTAAAATGAGAACTTAATCAAGTGATTTGGTTGGCTTTCCTGACAGTAGTGTCCGATGCCATCACAACCCTTAGTGGATTTTGGAACGTGACACCAAATCCAGTTGTCCATATACAAAGGTCGATACTAAAACCATAATATAAGTGGAGCACTCAACCATGCAAGCAAACCTATCTGCACCAGCGACTAACACAATCAAAGAGGAATGACATACAATCTCCTTTTTAGGAAGGAAACCCTCACCCCTATGGCATCTAACTCCTCCAGCTTATGAAGAAAAAGGTATTAAAGTTAAGATTTTTGAGATTTTTAATGCAGATACAGGTAAGTTATCAAATACTCAAAATCTCAAATATGTTAATAAAGATGTCTCCGGGAAAATTGGCTCCAACAAGAATCGTTTACACTCCCATAAACCTGACCCATACCTCAACATCGTCAAAAATACTAACCAATTCACAGCTCTGCAAATTCAGCCCACTAATAAGCCAAAACCACCTCTAGCACATGAAGAGACTCTAATAAGGACCAATGCATGGAGTCCGACTTGGAGCCTCTTTCCAATGGCTTTTGTCACGTGGCAGCTGTGAGCATGTGATTTTTGCCTAACTTAAATCACTCCTATAAATTCGTAAAATTAGGATTTTTCTTTATTTGTGTGATTTTTAGAATTTCATCGCATAATTGTGTGTTTTCTTGCATGTTGACTACATTTTAATTCATAAAAAAATGCAAAAATAGCATTTTGTGTTTGGGATTTATTTTCATATTTTTGGTCAATTAGGTGTTCTACTAAAATTAAAAAAAAAATCACAAAATTAGTTCATTTGGCATTCTTCTCTTTAAATTTTTAATTTGGTATTATTTAATGTTTATGAATTATGTGATTAATAATTAGGCTAATTTAGTAAGATAATTGAGTTTAGGAATTAATTTAGGTTAAATTGGAAAATAACTAAAAAATCATAAATAAATAAGAAAAGAATGAGATTTGAAAATTACTCTTGATTAAGAGACCAAATTTGGGCCAATTTTCAATTAAAACCAGCCCAAAAATCACCCCAACCTAGGCCCAATCGTTCAGTTAACCCGATCCAGCTCCAGACTAATCAAAATGATGATGTTTTGTGGGTTTTAATCAGGACCATCGGGGTTTCTTGATTAGACGGTCCTGAAGCCCACGTCTCTTAATATATAAATGTCCTAAAGACCCCTACCCCCAAGCTCGTCTCCAACTCCATCTTATAGAAAGCCCTAACGCCGCCTGCTGGAAATCGCCTCCGCCGGCGGCAATGTTCCAAACCATGTCAAAATAACACTGTTTGTGCATCTCGACCCCCTCTTTCTGAATATCCAACTATCATCCATCGAATCATTCCCAAGCTTCTCAAATATTAAAACAAATGACCCGTAGCTCCGCCGTGTCCGACGTCGTTACTTCAAAACCGCCTCAAATTCACACCCTGGACTCTCCTCACCTCCCTCTTCTCAAACCCCTAACTGGTTCCCTTTGAATACTGGTGGAGTTTCTCGAATTTCAAATCTCAGAAGTGGCGGAAACCTAGAAGTTCGATTTGCTCAGGTTCATTGTTCAAAATTTGATAAGGGGCACGAAATAATGTGCTCGTTTATTCTTAATGAAGAAAAAACGTTCACATCATTCCGGGGCTCGAATCAAAGATCAACCTTGTTCAACCTTGCATGAGTAAGTTTTCTCGCCTTCATTCGATTTTTCTGTCATTAAAATTAAGTTAGGCATGATTTTTCTTGTTTCTCTGCTCGTTTTAAGTCAGTCCATGTTCATGATTCAATACTGTCAACTAATTTTTGCTTATTCTCTTGGATTTATGTTCAATCAATTGGTAGCTTTTGGTTCTGATTAGCTGATTATTTAAGATCAAATTACTTAATCCTAGTTAATTCAAGCTTAGAATTAGGTCAGTTGAGTTCACAGTTTAATTTTGGGGTCTATTTGTAACTGAGTGTCGTATGGTTGTGGCTCCTTTGAAATTAACCATGGTCAGTATTGACCTAGGTTAAAGGGGTTGGTACAGTTGGACTGGATTTTGGGTTTAGCCTAGGTTAGTCATTTAGATTTAATTGAAAGGGTAGTCTAGGTATTTGGGGTTGGGGAATCTTTCATAACTGACCTGGAAGCTTCTAGCAGGGATTTTTTGGCAATTTTGATTTTATAACTTGGTTAACAAGTTTAAAAATAAGGGACTAAGTTGAAATAAAAGACTTGAAGGCTACCCTACTTTGTTTGCCTATAAAGATGCAAACTTGCCTCTCTAGAGATACTCGAAGACTGGAGGAATTGAAAATATAAAAACAAAAAGAAAATTCTATTGTTTCATTTCCTTACATTATTATTTCTGATTATTTTCAAAGGTTGAAAGTAGTAGTTCTTCTTTGTGAGAAAAGAGTCTAGAAAATCCTAAAAGCCTTCACGGCTAAAAACTTTAGAAAAACACTATTTCATGGAGTTATTTTTGCACTTGCCAAAGTTCTTCTATCATTGGTGTAATTTCCGGCTGGCTGGTACTAAAATGAGTTGGAATCAAATCTGGTTTGAGTTCTGTTGGTCCATTAAGTACCTGAAATTAGTTTTTGGGTCATTGTATCTCATCTGCTGGTTTTAAACTGATCTGCTAGTGCATTGTCTAATTGCTGGGCTATACAACTTTCCTACTGTTGATCTCTGCTGTTAACTACTCCAGATCAATCTTTGTTTACGTGTTTCCTCAATATCAGCTACATTTCCCTGAAACTCGTACAATGTAGTCCTCAAATTGGGAATCAATAAATGGAAACAAAATGTTTTGATGTTTAAGTGTCTAGCTATTGGTTTCAAACCAGCTTGTAATTTGTTCCTTCTCCTTCTTGTTTCATGCTTTTCTTCAAAAATGATGTGTATTTGCTTTAAAATATGTACCTGTTTCCCTGTTATTTTTGAATCTAGTTTACATTTGGCTTCAAGACCTAGCTTAGTTTCTTTATTTCGAAAAACATGAAGTTTATAATACAGCCTTTCATCACATTGCTTCTTGGAGTCCGAAGGAGGCTTTGAGTCTTAATACTAGGAGTCAAACAATGAGTCTATGGTTTAACAGATTATAAAATAGTTGAGTGAGGTTCTTATTATACCCATGCATGATTTATGCAGCATATTTTAGGACAGGATTCGAATTTGGTTTTGTTAATTAAATTCTACCTTCCTTCTTAAGTACTGGTGTTGGAAATGAAATGTATAAATGGATAACCACTACCTTTCTAGTTTATTTTGTTCAATATTTCGGGTCTTGTATGTAAGTTGGACTGTTGGTCATATTCTCTTCATTTTTATCTGCACTTCCCTTTTTGTTTCATGCTTTGAAGTATACTTGCCATAGGTTAGAATATCTGTCAATGGTTTCATGTAGTTGAATACGCGCTAAGTAGGAAAATAATGGTTGAACATGGTATCCAAATAATCTGAGTGTTAATCTGCTTAGTCGATTTCCAGCAAGGGAAGATCTTTTTGTTTAAGTTTAAGATTCTTGGACGTTGGTTAATGTAAAATTATGAAAATAGAAAAGGGAAACGGTTCAAGTTCTCTTTGAAAGTAAAATACGCATGGTTTCCATTTTAGTGTTTGTAAATATGTTTAAGGGGGGAGTGATAGCAAATTTCGGGATTTCCATCTGGTTAATTCACATTTTATGATGGACTCGTTAAGGCCCAAGCTTGAAAGCAGTCCACTTGGATTTTAATTGCAGCTGCCTATTTAAAACAGTCCGGTCTCAAATTAATCGAACCTTCTACATTTAGGCAATTATTTTCTTTCAAAGAGTAGAGGTGTGATATACTAGAAAATAAATAGCTTAGACCTTGCTTAATTGATTTTGAATCCCTAGAATCGAGGCGCGCCATTTAGCGAATTTTCATGGCCCCTCGCAAATCTGAGACGCGTAATTACTTTAGGCGCGTTAGTTAAATAATGTATCTTCCTAATTATGGGTGCGCATTTATGTGATCCAAATCCCAATCCCAACGATGTTAAAATATGTCAAAATCCACGGGTGCATTTATGTGATGTGGTTCGAGACGTGTTTTGATAGTGTTGCAATTTTCCTTAAAAAAAGTAAAAGCAGCTATAAAGATACAATTGGTACATAGGTACACAAATGCATTAAAATCAGAAATTCAAGCCGAATATAATAGTTGAGAGACTGTGCTAGAACCACAAAACTCAGGAGTGCCTAACACCTTCTCCCGGGTTAACAAAATTCCTTACCCGGATTTCTGGCTCGCAGACTGTATACAGAGTCAACCTTCCTCGATTCGGGATTTAAACCGGTGACTTGGGATACCATAAATATCCCAAGTGGCGACTCTAAAAATCTCTCAAATAAATAAATCCCGTTTCGATTGTCCTTAAATTTGACAAAACTCCCTTTTATGCCCTTTGCCGGGGTTGTAGTTTGAAAATGAGGTGTGACAGCTACGGCGACTCTACTGGAAAACATACCCAGAATCTCTGAAAGTTCATGGTTCAAGAATTTGAGCTTTCAATAATTGTTGTATTTGGCTTTATTACTATATGATTTTATTGCATCATTGTTCCATGTGTGCTAAATGTTGTCTTTACCGTTTTAATATTATTTGGACTGTATATAAATTTCCGCCAAACCCTTCTCTCCTCATCTCTGGGGATGTACTCACCAGACAAGACTCCCTATTTTATTAGTGTCATACCGGAAAATAAGAAAGAGGCTCGGACAAGTTTCAAAGCCGGATGGCCTTTTGGTTCCCGGTACGTAGCCCCCTCCTCGACTCGAGTTGTCCGCTTGGGTACACAATCTAGAACATATACCCATGTTTTATACCTAGAATAACTTAACCTCATGCTGAATCCTAGTAGGAACGCTTATCTGTATCATGCATTTGACTTAGGGGAGTTAACACATGGGTTGGGTCCGTCTAGGACAGGTGTACCCAAAATAATGGACCATCCTGATGCATTTTACGTGCTACTTGTGCATTTATTCCGAAATTGCATGCCGACCGGCTCACGAATATTGGGGAAAGGTTGAGAAAAGAGAAATAGCAGTAGGAGGGTAAAGAGAGTTAATCCACCTGTTTTGAAAAAACCAATGTCCAAATACTGCGAAGCTCTGTCGAATTTTTGAAAAAAAAACAAAAAATGGAAAAGAAAAAAAAGAGTCTGTTTTATTCGCCCAAGAAAAAGAGAAAAATCCTTGTTTTCCACCGACCAGCTCGTGAACATTGAGGAAAGGTTAAAAAAAGAGAAATAGCAGTAGAAGGGTAAAGAGAGTTAATCGCCTGTTTTGAAAAATCAATGTCCAAATAATATCGAAATTCTGCCGATTTTTTTTAGAAAAATAAAAAAGAAAAAGAGAAGAAAAGTAAAAGAGTTTGTTTTCCAATAAAAAGATAAACAAGTTTGTTTTCAAAAATACCTTCTTTTTGCTAATGAAAATTTTTTGTTTCAAAAATAGTTTGTTCTATTTGCCAATGAAAAGAAAAGACTTGTTTTCAAAGTTAGTTCGTTTATTTGCCTATGAATTGAAAAACGAAGAAGAAAAAGAGTCTTGTTTCAAAAGTAGTTGTATTTGCCCGAATTATGCCAGTTTGATTCTCACAGGGTGTGGGATATGTAGGCAACCCATATCGGACCCAACTTCCTTTTATTACAAAAAATAACCAAAAAGAACTAGGTTTTGTTTGTGATTAATAAATAAAGCAGTTCTTGTCAAAATTGGCCGTGTGTCCCTAAAAGGGCGCGGGAAGGCTGTTTTTGCAAAAACAGTCGCCTTGGATTATTTTCAACTCTTGATCGGCAGCAAGCACATCCTTAAAATCTTCCCCGGGAAGTGCTGAAAGGCCGTATTCTCAAGGTCGGGATTTAATTTTTTAAATGAAAATATGAAAAGTCAACTTTGATTTTTGAGTCCAATAAATCTTGATTTTTGCTTAATCACCGTAATAAATGTGTAGAATGAGCACGAATCAGCATTTGCTAATAACATTCATGAACAAAATCCCCTTGGAGCTAAACATGTGGTGGAACGATCTGGGTGAAGCGGGGTAAAACAGGGTCAACACGCACTTAGGAGGGCTTACCGGGCTGTTGAAAATTAATCCCAGAAGAGACATCATAAAGGTATTGGTTACATTCTGGGACCCGGCCCACAACGTATTCCATTTCCCGTTTTGAGCTCACTCCGACTCTTGAGGAAATGACTGGATATATTAGGATTCCTATGATTCCTCTGAGGCATTAGTATTTGATCGCACCAAGGACCATCGCCGCACACAAATTCTTGGGCTCCTGAAAGATCAGTAGGAAGGTTCACAACCTAGACCTATCAACCGCCCTCTATACCCCACAGTTTATATATCAGAGGTATGGGCACATAGGGGGATTTAATGATCCGAAAAATAATATTTGTAGCAAGGGAAATCAACTTAAATGGGAGGAACACCGGTGCTTCGCATTCATGGTATTCTTCTTGGGCCTTTTGGTGTTTCCGCGGAAGGAAGAGAATATTGATATACGGATAACAGTGGTTGTCAATACTTTAATCTCTCAAGCCAGGAGCACCCTCGCTCCCATGGTATTGTCCGAAATCTTCCGTGCTTTTACCGCCTGTAAAGCCGAAAGAGATTTCTTTGAAGGATGCAACCTGTTGTTACAAATATGGATGATTGGACGCTTGCGCTATCGGCCTCAATTCATGAGTTACAGGTCGTCAACAAAAAGCTTCATAGTGGAATTCTACAACAAGGTCAATGGACTTAGATTACTAGAGGGTGTAACATAATGGGTATCACGTCTCCATGCCGTAAATGCAAACCAAATAGAGTGGATGTTCGGGTGGCTCCCCGTGGATGAAATCATATATATGCCAGCCAACGGACCTCATTTCCTTATGATAGGTCTTCGGAGTATGCAACCCTATGCTTCGTATAGAGCGTTAAGACAGTTAGGAAGGTGCCAAGTGATCCCCATGGATGTGGACATCAGTTGCCACGTGGTTTAGTCCTAATGGTCAATTTTCCGAAACCGTCGTCAGTCAAATTTGGAGTGAATGTCAATACTTGACAACGGACACTCGAGTATGCGAAGAATCTAAAGGTGAGGTTGCACCAGGGTACCTTGCTTGGAATAAGAAAGAAATAGAGTTCGGAAGGCCGGCTAAGAGGCCACATCTCCAAGAATTTGCTGAAGCGTCACAAGAATAATGGAACTAGTTAGCCAAGGAAAAATGAGTACAGGGGCACGATAGGGAAATTGGAAAAGCAAGTCAAAGACCTTCAATTTGAAAATGGTTTGCAAGCTGCTGCAGACGAGGGTGAAAAGAAAAGACTAGCCAAAGAAAATGAAGCGTTACGAGCCCATATTCAGAAAATGAAAACAACCACGGAGAATCTCGCCAGGAGCACGGAGGATGAAAAGATCATAGACAATTTGAGTCGAAAAGTAGCAGAATATGGGTTTGACTTGAATAAAGCAAAAGGTGAGCTATCCAGGGCCCGAAAACAATTGGCCAAAAATGCAGAGAAACGAGCCTACATGATTGAACAATTAAAGGAAAGGTATGACGATGAGGTTGCTGGGTTGAAAAGGAAGGTCACCATGGTTGAAAAAAAGTGGCCAAGTAGACCATGGACTTCAGGCTGAGAGAGAACATTGTTATGCAGCAATAGTGTAGTTGGAGAAAGATTTGCAACAATTCCAAGAACTGAACCGGGTAGCCGAACAAACTCCGGAGGCAAGGGCCCAGCAAATTGGGCGACTGTTGCAAGAAAAGGGCGCTATAAGGGATAGGGTACGGATGATCACTGACTACATCAGCACAAAGTGCAGCCACTGCAAGGATATGATAAGATCTATGTTCTTTGCCACCACCATGACCTTTGTTCGTCAAGTAATGGAAGACCTCCATCACCTCCAAGGGGATTTACAACGCAAGCCTGCCCGGAGCCCAGGAGCATTAGAGTCTTTAATGTATTCATGATTGTCCAAATCTGTTGGTCTGGTTAAGAGTCTATAGCTTCTTCTATTTGAGTATGTAGTAGTTTGTCATGTCAGTTATTTCTATTTTGAATCAGAGTTTATTTTTTGCAGTTGAGTCGGAGTTTGTTCATTTTAGTTGTTGTAATCAAATGCTTTACTTTAATAAAATTGAAAATCCAAAATATATTTCTGTATTTATTTGCCAGAACTACGCTCGGTCCGATTCATGTGTGGTCATGATACGTAGGCAGTCCACATAGGGAAAGAGGGGGAATGTCATGATGTGAAGCAGCAGTAAAACAACAGAGAGGATAATAAAACAAAAGCAAAACAAAATGAGCAGAGGAGGGAGGTAAAAGGAAAACAAGAGAGAAAAGAAAAATGGCATAGAATAAAAGCCGGGATGGCGCAAGCAGCCAATTAATGCATAATAGAAATCAATAACTGCGGCCAGGTGCATTGCACATAAAGTGAAATTATCCTGTGTTAAATTCCCTAACGCTAACGTGATGGCTTCATTTTGTTGTTTCCACTCCAGAAGGGTGGTTGGTTTGTGGTTTTTGCAGTGGTAACTCTTCTCTACAACACAACATCAAAAATAATGGCAGACAATATCTTAACTGAGTTGGTTGGCACTAGTACCCCAAAGCAGTTAGCTGGACGGGATAATCGGGTGGCTGAAGAGGTGCGGGTGTCAAGACAAAATATGACGAACATGTATCATAGGTGGACGATCGGGAAGGCACTGCCGCCGCCACCACATGGCTTCTTAAATGTTCCCTTTACCAATACTATGGCCCTTTCCAATCACCCCAGTAGCTCCATCGATCATCGCAATAAATACCTACTCAAAGCTCATGATACCCTATATTACCCCTCCAAGGTTTCCCACTAGGAGAACCCTCAGGATAAGCTTCAGGCCGAAAATGAAAAGGATATAGGAAAAGAAATGCGGGATGAGATCTCTGGGAAGATGAGAAGCATAGAACAATCATCAAAGAACATGCAAGGGGAGTTTTTGCAACACTTTCAGCATGATATAGACAATGTCCCAAACCGCTCCTCTCTACCTCATATGGGAAAGAAACACAAGAAGAGCCTTAGGGACTTTTGGCTCAGGTGGAATGAAAAAGTTGCTTGGGATAGTTATCCCGCCGATAAAAAAGATATTGCTGAGCCCCGCCGACGACAGAGTCTAGTGGTCGTCCTTGCTAACCGCTTTCAGCCTCAACAGCGGCCCCATGGACATCCTGGTGCATCAGATGACCCTCCCCAATACTACCTCTCTCCGCAGAACCCTCGGAGTCGCGCTTCATTTTTCCAATATCCTGTTCGCAATGCGCCACCATATGCTCCACATCCATGAGGCTCATGATGGCCTGCATCACTTCCTCAAAGGTCTTACCTGCCCCCTCAGGCATGGCAACCACCTGCCCGCAAAAGATTCCAACCAAGGTTAGAGTATTTGATGAAAACGCTACTGGAAAAAAGAAAATGCTTTCATACCCATCGGAGAATCCTACACAAGCTTGTTCGAAAAGTTAAAGCATGCTGGCCTGATTAAGACAGTTCTTGGTTATACTCTAGAACCACATGCGAAAGGCTTTGATCCCGCTGTTCAATGCATGTACCACTCAAATGTCCAGGGGCATAGCATTGAGGATTGCCGTTCTTTGAAAAGGGAAATGGAGAGAATGATTCATGATGGGGTAGTTGTGGTCAATGGCAGTGACAGGGGGCATGCGAACCCTCTCAAGAACTTGGTGGTTAATGTTAATAATAGGTCTGGAAATATTGATGCGAAATGCAGTGGCTAAATTCCCTTCTTGGTAATTGGGAAGACACTCCATGGCTTGACAAGCCAAAATGGAGTCTTGGTGGTTCATTTTGTTGTCATTTCTGTTGTCCAGGTTATTGTAGGGTTGTAACCCGGATTTTGTCTTGTGAACTTAAACCATTCTATCTTTTTATTTTGCCCGGTTTTTTTAGTCCTAATAGTTTTGTTTAGGTGTGTTGTAGGTTTGTAACTCCAGTTTAGTTTGTTTGTTGGTTGTCCAAACCCTTTCACCATCTATCGAATGCAATTTTCTGTTTTCTTTAATTTCCAGTCATTTTTGTTTAGTTATCTTTATTTGGTTGTCTTTTTCCCATTGACTGACATGACATTCATGCATAACCCAGGGCTGGTCTTAAAAGATTACTCATAAGGCAATGAATCAACCTTGAAGGAAATAAGTACACAATTTGAGATCTTTTGAAGCCCAATCTGTGTGGAGCTGGGGCGGATAGTTTTGAGATCGCTACATAATGGAATTATGTTAATATGAGACAACTAGAACTTAGAGAAACACTATTGAAATACACCATGCTTCGTCAAGTTGAAACTAATGACGAGTTTGCCCAAGTTTCCCGTAGTCTGTTTAATTAGCTTATTTGTACTTGGCATATTTTGAAGATTGGAATCACGAAGACATTTTGTTCTGCTATCGAAACACTTTATCCTTTGCTAACCCTTTTGAGCTTTAATTATTTTATTTCATACCCCTCTTTCGGAATCAGTAACAAAAATTAGAAACACAAGTGTAAGAAGGCAGTGAAAGGAAAGGAAAGGAAAGAATGAAAAGAATAAAAAAGGGAAAAAAAAAGAAAAAAAAGGAAAAATACGAAAAGAAAAGAGAAAAGAGAAAAGAGAATAGAGAAAACAAAAATAAAACAAAGAAAAAAAGGAAAATAAAAACAGAAAGAAAAAAGGAAAGCAGACAAACAACAACAAAACAAGGAATCGGAAGGAACTATGTTTGACCTGATTCCTTTTTAAATGATACATAGGCAGCCTCACGGCTCGGTCATATTTGAATAAAATCCAAAGGCCCCAAGCAAGAAACTGGGGCAGAAATTGTGTTCGTTATAATAAATTGGATTCCGAAAGTTTTAAATTCTGAACCCATAGGAATTATTTGAGCCTTTTTATACCCCTTTCTTTCTAACCATATCCAAAAGCCTACATTACAGTTCAAAAAAAAGACCTTCTGATTAGTCTTTAAGAAATGCCAAGGCAAGCAACAAGAGGTGGGCCATACCCCAGGACAACACTCTAGTTCAAGCAGGAAAATAATAAAATGAGAGAGTCTTATTGGTGAAAACCCTCTCTTGAACCGTAACGCGACGAGAGCTGAGAGAAATAAAAAGGGGAGTGTCTTATTGGTGAAAACTCTCATGGGCACCTAAGGCGAAGGCAAGGCAAGAAGCAACGACTAGAAAGAGGGCTATTGGTAGAAATCCATTCAGAACATCTTAAGTCAAGCAAAGTTAGGGTTTGATTAAAGAAATGGGGTTATAAATGGTCACAACAACCAAGCAGGCAAACCGGTGGTCAATCATCGGGACAGACTGAGTCGATTAATCCAAAGTGCATGTCATGATCATGACAAACCAGTTGTTCCTCCTTAGATAAGTTTCTTTCCTTTTCTCATCAATAGTCGCCAAATTTGGAATTTTTTTACCTTAAAACAGTTCTGAGTCATTGAATTTCATTTTCTTTCGCGTATCCAAAGTCATTTTGTTTAAGCAAACATGAGATAAATTTTAAAGCTTACTACCAGCTCCTGAAGGGACAAAGCACATTCCAACCAAAAACGTAACAAAGGCATCAAAGGGTGAAACAACAAGGGGAAGGATCCATGAAAACCTCAATGATAAATTGACTCCAGAAGCAAGAGTTTTGCAAAAATGGTCAAAAGTGCAACACAAAGATGGGGCAGTAGAGTAAAGCCATAAGGGCTTAGGGGTTAGTCGAGTACAACACACTGACCGTGTAATATCAGAAAGGATGCAAGGGTCTGACTAAAGAGTCAGAAGCGCAACACAAAAATAGGAAAGGCCACAAGGATTAATCAAGCATAGTACATTGACTTGGTAATCTCATGAAAGATGAAAGAATTCTGGCAAAAGAGCCAGAAGTGAAACACAACAATAGGGGAGCAAAGTAAAGCCATAAAGGTTCGGGGGGTCAGCCAATCAACTCAGATAACTCATCATCAACATGGAAAATTGAACAGAACGGTACACGACAGTGGGGAGGACGATTCCAACAAGAATGTCGCAAGCTAACCACCATTTTTCAAACTAACAAGTTTTTTTGATTGACACAGGGGCAGAAATGTTCTGGAAGATCATATGGCAGGCCATCCACAGGGGAAGGCAGGCACATGGCAGGTATGGTCAAAATCTCAAGGCCTATCTGAAGAATAGGACCAGTTAAAATTCAAAAAGGAACATAGTCCGACATAGATGTTCTCCCCATCAAGAGTATAATGAGATGAAACTTTAATTACCAACCCCCAGCAGAAACAACCGAGAGTTAAAAGGGGCATGCAAGTTGAAATTCTAAAGACCCGCCTGGAAATGGGGCTCAGTTTAGCACTCAAACGGGTGCGGGTAAAATGGGCACAAACACCTTCCCCAGTAAGGGTCGTCAGAACTCGCCTAAACAATGATCCACAGTAGAAAAAAAAGGAAATTAGAATTGGCATTTAATCTGGAACCCTCGGGACATTCCTGGAAAATGGGATTTATTTAATGGTTAAAGGTAATCATGGATAGCGAAGGGCATAAAATGACTTGCATGTTAAAATAGGATTCAGTTAAGAGTTGTCAGGATCCTCCTAAAAAATAAGACTTAGCCTAAAACACAAATAAGCATGGGTATCATGGGCATGCACAAATATCTCCCCAATAAGGGTCGTCCGGATCCATTTGAATAATGGGATGTAGCTCTAAATAATAATCCCCACCAGGAACATTTGTCATCTAATTAAAAGTTGTCAAGACCTTTCCGAATAATGGAAAGTATCTTCAATAACCGATCCGCAGTATATCCCCAGCAGACATAGTTCGGATAGCAAGACATAGTGAAAAATAATACCTTTTGAGAAGACAACCTAATTCTAGAGTTCTCATGGGATTTGATTAACACTCACAGATGCATCCAGCACCAAACTGGGGCAGAAAAAATTTCTCTTGTTTTGTTGTGATCAGGTACACAGACAGTAGTCTCGGGGAATACATTTCAAATTGCAAGTTTTGGTTACAATCGCTCACCTGTAGAATAAGGGAATATATTTCAAGTTGCAAGCCTTGGTGATCAGGCGCCCACCTGGAGAACAAGGGAATATTTTTCAAGTTGCAAGCCTTGGTAATCAGGTGTCCACCTATAGAACAAGGGAATATTTTTCAAGTTGCAAGTTATGGTAATCAGGCGCCCACCTGGAGAACAAGGGAATAATTTTCAAGTTGCAAGTTGTGGTAATCAAGCGTCCACCTGGAAAACAAGGGAATACCTTTCAAATTTCAAGTTTTCGGTAATCAGACGCCCACCTGGAGAATAAGAGAATATTTTTCAAGTTGCAAGTTTTGGAAATCAGGCACCTACCTGGAGAACAAGGGAATATTTTTCAAGTTGCAAGTTTTGGTAATCAGGCACCCATCTGGAGAACAAGGAAATATTTTTCAAATTTCAAGTGTTGGCAATCATGCGGCCACCTGTCGAAGAAGGGAATACTTTTCAAATTGCAAGTTTTGGTAATTTGTCGCCCACCTGGAGAACAAGAGAATACTTTTCAAGTTGCAAGTTTTGGTTATCAGGCGTTCACCTGTAGAACATGGGAATACTTTTCTAATTTCAAGTTCTCGGTAATCAGGTGCCACCTGGAGAACAGTGAATATTTTACAAGTTGCAAGTTTTGGTAATCAGGTGCCCACTGGAGAACAAGGGAACACTTTTCAAGTTGCAAGCTTTGGTAATCAAGCGCCCACCTGAATAACAAGGGAATACTTTCACATTTCAAGTTATCGATAATCAGGCACCCGCCTGTAGTACAGGGGAATATTTTTCAAGTTGCAAGTTATGGCAATCAGGCGCCCACCTGGAGAACAAGAGAATATTTTTCAAGTTTCAAGTTTTTGTAATCAGGAGCCCACCTGGAGATCAAGGGAATATTTTTCAAAATTCAAGTCTTGGTAATCAGGCGTCCACCTAAAGAACAAGGGAATATTTATCAAAATACAAGTCTTGGTAATTAGGCACCCACCTGGAGAACAAGGGAATATTTTTCAAGATACGAGTTTGGTAATCAGACGCCCACTTGTAGAACAAGGGAATACTTTTCAAATTGCAAGTTGTGGTAATCAAGCGCCCACCTATAGAACAGGGGTATACATTTCAAATTTCAAGTGTTGGAAATTAGGAGCCCACTTGTAGAACAAGGGAATACTTGTCAAATTGAAAGTTTTGGTAATCAGGCGCCTATCTGGAGAACAAGGAATACTTTTCAAGTTTCAAATTTTGGTAATCAGGCGCCCACCTGTAGATCAAGAGAATACTTTTCAAATTTCAAGTTTTGGTAATCAGGCGCCCACCTAGAGAACAAGGGAATACTTTTCAAGTCTCAAGTTTTGGTAATCAGGCGTCCACTGTAGAACAAGGGAATACTTTTCAAATGGCAAGATTTGGTTATCAGGCGCCACCTGGAGAACAAGTGAATACTTTTCAATTAGCAAGTTTTAGTAATCATGCGACCACCTGTAGAACAAGGGAATACTTTTCAAATTACAAGTTTTCGGTAATCAAGCGCCCACCTGAAAAATAAGGGAATATTTTCAAGTTGCAAAATTTGGCAATCAAGCGCCCATCTGGAGAACAAGGGAATATTTTTCAAGTTGCAAGTTTTGGTAATCATGTGCCCACCTGGAGAAAAAGGAAATATTTTTCAAAATTCAAGTCTTGGTAATCAAGCGCCCACCTGGTGAACAAGGAATATTTTTCAAGATACGAGTCTTGGTAATCAAGCGCCCACCTGCAAAATAAGGGAATACATTTCAAGTCGAACAATTCGGCATCGAACATAAAAGAAGAGAAAATAAGAAGTCAACAAGGCAATAAGAAGTTCTACAGGAAGAAATACAAGTAAACAAGGCAACAAGGAGTTTACTTCAAAACTGCCTCAAATTCACACCCTCGACTCTCCTCAAATCCCTCTTCTCAAACCCCTAACCGTTTCCCATCGAATACCACTAGAGCTTCTCGAATTTCAAATCTCAGAAGTGGCGGAAACCTATAAGTTTGATTTGCTAAGGTTCTTAGTTCAAAATTTGATACGAGGCACGAAATAATGTGCTCGTTTATTCTTAATAAAGAATAGACGTTCACATAATTCCAGGTCTTGAATCAAGACCAGCCTTGTTCAACCTTGCATAAGTAAGTTTTCTTGCCTTCATTCAATTTTTCTGTCATTAAAATTAAGTTAGGCATGATTTTTCTTGTTTCTCTGCTGGTTTTAAGTCAGCCTAAGTTCATGATTCAATTTCTCAACTAATTTTTACTTGTTCTCTTGGATTTATGTTCAATCGACTAGTAGCTTTTGGTTCTGATTAGATGATTATTTAAGATCAAATTACTTAATCCTAGTTAATTCAAGCTTAGAATTAGGTCAGTTGAGTTCACAGTTTAATTTTGGGGTCTGTTTATAACTGAGTGTCGTATGGCTGTGGCTCTTTTGAAATTAACCACGGTCAGCATTTACCTAGGTTAAAGGGTCTGGAACAGTTGGATTGGATTTTGGGTTTAGCCTAGGTTAGTGATTCAGATTTAATTCAAAGGGTAGTGTAGGTATTCGGGGTTGGGGAATCTTTCATAACTGACCTGGAAGCTTCTAGCAGGTATTTTTTGGCACCTTTAGTTTTATAACTTGGTTAACAAGTTAATAAATGAGGGACTAAGTTGAAATAAAAGACTTGAAGGCTACCCTACTTTGCTTGCCTATAAAGGCATTGCAAACTTGCCTCTCAAGAGATCCCCGAGGATTGGAGTAATTGAAAATATAAAAACATAAAGAAAATTCTACCGTTTCATTGCCTTACATTATTATTTCTGATTGTTTTCCAAGGTTGAAAGTAATAGTTCTTCTTTGTGAGAAAAGAAACTAGAAATATCCTAAAAGCCTTCACGACTGAAAACTTTAAAAAAAATACTGTTTCATTGAGTTGTTTTTGCACTTGCCAAAGTTCTTCTATAATTGGTGTAATTTCTGGCTGGCTGGTACTAATATGAGTTGAAATCAAATCTGGTTTGAGATCCGTTGGTCCATTGAGTACCTAAAATTAGTGTTTGGGTCATTGTATCTCATCTGCTGGGTTTTAAACTGGTATACTAGTTCATTGTCTGATTGATGGGCTTTACAGCTTTCCTACTGTTGATCTCTGCTGTTAACTACTGCTGATCCCTCTTTGTTTACGCGTTTCCTCAATCTAAGGTACACTTCCCTGAAATTCGTACAATGTAGTCGTCAAATTGGGAATCGATAAATGGAAATAGAATGCTTTGATGTTTAATTGTCTGACTATTGGTTTCAAACCAGCTTGTAGTTTGTTCCTTCTCCTTCTTGTTTCATGCTTTTCTTCAAAAATGATGTGAATTTGCTTTAAAATCCGCACATGTTTACCTGTTATTTTTGGATCTAGTTTACATTTGGCTTCAGGCTCTAGCTTAGTTTCTTTATTTCGAAAACATGAAGTTTGTAATACAGGCTTTCATCACATTGCTTCCTGGAGTTCGAAGGGGGCATTTGAGTTTTGAAACTAGGAGTCAAACAATGAGTCTATGGTTTGACAGATTATAAAATAGCTAAGTTAGGTTCTTATTATACCCATGCATGATTTATGTAGCACATTTTAGGACTGGGTTCGAATTTGGTTTTTTTAATTCAATTCTACCTTCCTTCTCAAGTACTAGTGTTGGAAATGAAATGTATAAATGGATAACCACTACCTTTCTAGTTTAATTTGTTCAATATTCCGGGTCTTGTATGTAAGTTGTACTGTTGGTCATATTCTCTTCATTTTTATCTGCTCTTCCCTTCTTGTTTCCTGCTTTGAAGTATACTTGCCATAGGTTGGAATATCCTGTCAATGGTTTCATGTAGTTGAATACGTGCTAAGCAGGAAAATAATGGTTGAACATGGTATCCAAATAATCTGAGTGTTAATCTGCTTAGTCGATTTCAAGCAAGGGAAGATCCTTTTGTTTACGTTTAAGATTCCTGGACATTGGTTAATGTAAAATTATGGAAAAAGAAACGGGAAACGGTTCAGGTTCTCTTTGAAAGTAAAATACGCATGGTTTCCATTTAAGTGTTTGTAAATATGTTTATGGGGGAGTGATAGCAAATTTCGGGATTTCCAGCTGGTTAATTCACATTTTGAGATGGACTCGATAAGGCCCAAGCTTGAAAGTAGTCCACTTGGATTTGATCCGCAACTGCCTATTTAAAACAATCTGGTCTCAAATTAATCGACCCTTCTACATTTAGGCAATTATTTTCTTTCAAAGAGTAGAGGTGTGATATACTAGAAAATAAATACGTTAGACCTAGCTTAATTGATTTTGAATCCTTAGAATCGAGGCGCGCCATTTAGCGAATTTTCGTGGCCCCTCGCAAATCTGAGAAGCGTAATTACTTTAGGCGCGTTACATAAATAATGTATCTTCCTAATTATGGGTGCGCATTTATGTGATCCAAATCCCAATCCCAAAGAAGTTAAAATATGTCAAAATCCACGGGTACATTTATGTGACATGGTTCGACCCAAATCTCAATCCCAAATATGTTATAATATGTCAAAATCCAACGGTTCATTTATGTGACATGGTTCGAGACGTGTTTTGATAGCGTTGCAATTTTCCTTAAAGAAATAAAAGCAGCTATAAAGATAAAATTGGTACATAGGTACACAAATGCATTAAATTAAGAAAATCAAGCCAAATATAATAGTTGAGCGACCATGCTAGAAACACGGCACTCGGGAGTGACCATGCTAGAAACACAAATTCCTTACCCAGATTTTTGGCTCGCAGTCTGTATGCAGAGTCAACCTTCCTCGATTTAGGATTTAAACTGGTGATTTGGGATACCATAAAATATCCCAAGTGGCGACTCTAAAAATCTCTCAAATAAATAAATATGTTTTGATTGTCCTTATATTTGAAAAAAACTCCCTTTCTACCCCCTTTGCCGGGGTTGTAGTGTTAAAAGGAGATGTGAATGCTCTGGCGACTCTACTGGGAAACATACCCAGAATCTCTGGTTCATGGTTCAAGAATTCGAGCTTTCAATAATTGTTGTATCTGGCTTTATTATTATCTGATTTTATTGCATTATTGTGGCCGATGTGCTATATGTTGTCATTACTGTTTTAATATTATTTGGACTGTATATAAATTACCGCAAAACCCTTCTCTCCTCATCTCCGGGGATGTACTCCTTGGTCAAGACTCCCTATTTTGTTACTGTCATACCTGAAAATAAGAAAGAGGCTCGGACAAGTTACAAATCCGGATGGCCATAGACACTGTAAGTATCTATCTGCATGCCCATAGACGCTCTAAGTATCTATCTACCTATGCCTACTACTACCAACTTTCCATCTCAAACTTAAGATTCAATAAACCAGCATGTTAACCATGCCAAGGATCCCTCTATCTCTAAGGAGAAGACTAAGGCTCATCCAAATCCTAAATTACGAGCAGTAAACATCTATGAACTACCTTCCTCTTCCAATATCCAATCCCCATCATTACTACATATCTCCTCAATCCCCTCAGAATCACCAGCCACTCTCTTGGTTGGAGATGGGGCTCATGGGACATACGGTCTCCTACAATATGATGATCAATGGCCAAGAGACTGTCCTAGTCATTCAAAAACCTCAGTACCTAGCACAATTGGCATATGAGGGAATACACCTAGCGTTGAATTATTATGTGAATCAAACTTGGCTCTGTCAAATCTTACAACCACTAGCTCAAAATCTCAACCTCACCCTAATTCAAGAAATGCAAAACCTCTGGAATCTTCCTCCCCATAATCAACCACTAATAATATCACTTCCACTCCCCAACCTCCCATTCTTTCCACAAGAGGAGCAAACCACACTCAACCGAATATTCATGCCATGGGAAATTCAGCCCCAACACAATCTGTCACCATCTCAAGAGGATGCTCTAGTCCCCATGCAACAAAATATCCCTCCCAATGACCCCCTTCTAGTGCCAATTTAGGAAGTTAAGGAGGAGGAATTAGACCCCCACCACCACGAGCTAACAGTAGAATTGGTAAGTCTAGGAGAAGTAAAAGTGCTACTATTCAGGAAAATGTAGGACAAAAAGTACATCTTCAGTTGTCCAATGGCACTGTACAAATGCTCCATGGACATGCGTCCCCCACAGGACCCCACTATGGGAAAGCATGCTATAATACTAGTGCCATGACTGAGAAGAACCCCACCTCTCTCACCAGAGAAGGGAAGGAATGTGATTAACCCTCCAATGCCACAAATGAATAAAGATGCTCGTATTATTCTGTGGAAAGAGGAGCCAATAATGATACCTTTTGTAGGCACTTTAGGGATTTAATGAACACCCACAGACCTTGTGTGGTGACTTTTCTAGAAACTAGAATGACCTTGCATACTCCTCTCCTGAATGATCATGACTTCACCAATACGATCGAAGTTCCTACGGAGGGTCAAGCAGGAAGGATGGAAATCCTTGGAATATAAACACTGTCAACGTTCATAGCTTCACTAGAAGAGATCAGGACATCCACGCAACGATTGAGGTAACTACCACTGAAAATCTTGGCTCATTAGCTATATTTATGCTAGTACTTATGCTATTAATAGAATTAGTATATGGACTAACCTCAAAGATATCTCTACTGATTATAATGGTCCATAGTTAATTGGTGGAGATTTTAACGATGCGTTTATGGATAGTGATAAGTTTAGTGACAGACTAATAAACCCTAGAAGATCACCACTACTATGGAAATATATTAGCCATTGCAATCTTATGGATCTTGGATACAAGAGTTGCAAGTCCATATGGTCAAATCACAGAAAATGTCGAAACGTTTGATCATGGAACGCCTTAATCGTATTTTTGTTAATGATAATTGGATAGATTTTTCCCGAATGCTTTTATTACCCACCTTCCCAAAACCTATTCAGACCACACCCCCATTCTTCTTACTCTTTCCAATAGTAATATAAATATTGGTCCTAGACCATTTCGATTAGAATCTTTTTGGTGCAATCATCCCAGTTTTGTTAATGTTATATACTCTAGTTGGTCAAATAATTTAATCATTGCCTCCTGTTATTTCCAAAAAAATACATATTTAGAATGGAGGAATACTAACTTTGGAGACATTCTAAAAAAAAGAACTATCCTAGCTAGACCAAGTGGTATCCAAGCCTCCAGCCATTATCACACTAGAACCTTTCGCCAAAACATAGAAAAAGATCTCAAAAGGGACTATAATGGCATTTTAAAAATAGAGGAAGATTACTGGAAAATTAGATCAAGAATTGCTTGGATAAACAACTGTGATTCCTGATGATAGTCTATAATTACGTATTTTAGTCACTTAGTACACTCAAATTTTCTGTATTTTAATTGAGTTTCAGTTTTAATCGCTAGTGTGTTACACTAATTATGTGTTTTATGCCTTGTAGGAGTGACTCCGAGCTATGTAGATGTTACAGAATAAATTCAAGTGATTTGGAGCTTTGATGTCTGAGTAAAAGCCTAAGGAATTAAGCCAGGATCGTATTCAGGGATCAACGGATGATAGAGCAACAAAATCGGTACAGAATATTTAGGCTAAATTATAGAAGATATAGGAGGAAGGATTCCGACAATTGGGAAAATCATAACTCTAGACCTCCTTAATATTTTCTCCAACCTGTAGTATCTTTAGTATTAATATTTTATTTTAATTTGTTATTTAATTAGTTAAATACAAGAATCTGAATATCTATAAGTTAGGAATTGTTCAAGCTTGTATGCTTGGTAATAGTGAACAATTGTAGCTAAGCCTTAGTTCTCTGTGGGATTCGACTTCGGACTTGTAAACTAGATTATAGTTGCAACGACAGCTTAGTCCTTTTTATAAGGCATAGTTGGGCGTGATTAAATTTTGGCGCTGTTGCCGTAGAACTAACAGTGTAGTTGTAATTGTATATATTTCTAGGGTTCAAGTTTGAACTTTTATTTTGTTTTGTTTTTGTATTTTTTTTATAACTGTTGACTTGAGAAACATGACATCTTGGAATTATGAAAATTTATATGTAGATAATTCTACTATTAGTCTTCATACATATTGTGAAGTAAATCACACATATCAAAGTTATCAAACTATTCTCGACAGCAAGTTATGTGCACTAACTCAATTTTATTTTTAGAATGTGTGTGATGTGTGTGGTGGTGAAAATTTTCACTTTAATGGTTGTGCTTATACTTCTTATCTTCCTCCAAACCCTTACTATGATGCTTCTACCTTTTCTTGTGAAGTTAATAGGAACAAGAACCTGAGGATGAAGACCTGAAGGAGATGAAGGATATCTTAAAGTGCCTTCTGAAACAAAATAAAGATAAACAATTGTAGATAGAAAGGCAAGCGGCAACTATTCGCAAGTTGGAGGCTCAATTGGGTCAAGTGGTTGGAGCTTTTAATGCTCAACAAGCCAATATTGATGATAGTAGCCAAGAAGAGCATGAATTTGAGGTGTTAATTGGGAAGGTCAGAGTAGAACATCAACAACCTAGCCAACTACAATTTGAGGATGTCAATTTGAAGAATTGAGAAGCTAGAGTCAGCCAAGGACATTGAGGATACAAATTTTGTTGAATTTGGTATCATTGGAGAAAGATAGGACTACATACCTCATCTAAAAGCTAAGAAGTGTAGAATAGTACAATGGTTTCTTGGGCCAATTAGATTTCTTCCTCCATCCCTGGAGCATAGTCAAAAACTTGATACCAAATTGGGGGTTCAATTCATAAGCTCGAGGTGGAGGAAAAAAGTGATTTGCGTCGCGTCGCGCCGTTAAATCAAGCGCTTGTTAAGATTCAACCTAGCTTTGTTGCTTTCTTTTATTTATTTAAATTTTTTTAATTGTATTGTTTTTCATGTGTCAGTTTTTTATTTCCTATTAATTAGCTGTGCTTATATTTCTTATCTTCCCCCAACCGCTTGCTATGATACTTCTACTTTTTCTTGTTATGTTAATAGGAACAAAGAACCTGGGGATGCATACCTAAAGGAGATCAAGGATATGATAAAGTGCCTTCTGAAATAAAATAATGAAAAAGAACTACATATAGAAAGGCAATAACCAACTATTCACAAGTTGGAGGCTTATTGAGTCAAGTGGTAGGAACTTTTAATGATCAACAAGCCAATATTGATGATAGTAGCCAAGAAGAGCATGGATTTGAGGTGTTAATTAGGGAGGTCGGAGTAGAACATCAAAAACCTAGCCAACTACAATTTGAGGATGTCAATATTGAAAAAGTGAGACTAGAATCAACCAAGGACATTGAGGATACAAATTTTGTTGAATCTAGTATCACTGATGTTGAGGATGCTGAAAGTCCTTAAGTTCATATGTACGAGTGAATTGGTCCTTACTCCAAAAATTTTTCTACATTTTTCTTGCATGATGGTATGGAAATAGAGTCATTCGAGCCGATTGAAAAGTCAAGGAATGAGGAGCAAGGTGCTTACATTCTAGAATTTTTCTTGCCAGAAAGACATGACTACATACTCCATCTAAAAGCTAAGAAGTGTATAATAGTACAATGGTTGCTTGGGCCAATTAGATTTGTTCCTCCACCCCTGCAGCATAGTCAAAAACTTGATACCAAATTGGGGGTTCAATTCATAAGCTCGAGGTGGAGGCAAAAAGTGATCCGCGTCGTGCCACGACGTTAAATCAAGCACTTGTTGGGAGGCAACCTAGCTTTATTGCTTTATTTTATTTTTTTTTATTTTTTTAATTGTATTATTGTTGTAGTGTCAGTTTTTTATTTTCGAGGAGCATGGAAAGCAAAGGTATTGGAAGGATGCAACAACAAACCAAATGGTTGGAACTAAGGGTGAGGTACCCGCACGAAGGACCAAGCTTGGGAGAAGTCTGAGCATCCCATGAGCTGTTAGTGCTTTGGCCTTTGGCCTACTAGGGATTCTCTTTTACCCTTTTATTAGTTACGGTGTGCATTGGGGACAATGCACAATTTTAAGTGTAGAGCGAGGAGATTGTCTGTGTGACTTTCTATGCTATTTTAGTTGTGTTAGTCTAATTGAGTAATTTTTTCTAAAATAGAAAAGATTGGATTTTTCCCATTAATGGATCTATTAGACAATTCTCTAATGGGATTTAAGTCTAAAGAAATATAAAATAAAAAGATTTTTTTTGTTCGGTAGTGTAGCAATTCCCCCTTAGTTTTCTTTGCGCCGCGGTTCTTTTTTAAAGGTTTTATTGGAACCATGTGTAGTTAGTTTTAATAGGAATATGAGCCATTGTGCTGTCTATTTAATTGAAGCAATATCTCTTGATTTTGTTATGCCTCTAGAATAGTGAGTACTTTGGTTGTGACACTTAGGCTCAGATTTTGACTCTTGTGTGAGTACCTTAAATTGTATGATTTTAAATTTGCTTAACTGCTTTGACTAGAGTTCTTGATTAATCCAATCCTTATTGAGTTATGTGCCGTGTGTGTGAGATTTGGGTGTTATTTTGTGTATTGTGTATTTAATGCCTGGAACTTATCCTATGTGTTTCCAAAGCGAAATAGTAGTTTTATTTAGTCTTGAAAGTGATATAGGCATTTCTTTGTTGAGCTAGATATGTATATTTTACCCACCTAATAATTATGTATCATAATTAACCCTTTTGAGCATGTAATCTTGTTTCTTTGGCAACCATATTACAAGTCTTACCCATTTATTTGAATTAATCATCTATTTGAACCTTTTAACCTCTCATGAGCCCTTGAATTATTATGAACTGTGTACAAGTTAAAGTGTGGGGTGGTTGGTTTGGCTTTTATGTGGAACTAATGAAATAAGGAGAAAGGTGCACTGTTTTGAAAAAGTAAGAGCTACTTGAATAAAGAAAAATGGAAAAGACAAAAATAGTTGGATTGTTGTGGAAAAAAGATATTCCTTGATAAGTGGTGGCTTTTGATGTAAGTGTGCTTAAAAACGAATTGGTAATATACATTGATGTGAAGGTGATATTTGATTTGACATAAGTACGGGATTTGAATGTTAAAGTATATTTATTAAAGTGCTTAGGTAGGTGTAGTCACTCTTATATGCAAATATAGCCTACCCGTCCCGCATCCGACATAACAATCAAATAAAGTCCTACTTGATCCTAGACTGAATAAGCTCGATTAGTATTGTAGTACACTACGGGAAAGCCTATGATGCATCTTTTGTAGCATATAAATGTTATTTCTAAGAGCGAGTGAACTCTTTCTATCTTGAGTTCCTAATTATTGTTAAATTGTATGGTGTGTGGGACTACTCTCTTTTGTTGTGTGAGGGCACTTGATTCATAAAGGAAAGGTAATGTGAATAACCTCCATGTTAGAGTAAGTAGGTGAGTTGTGAATAATGTGTGGTACTTATGAGTCAAATCTTGAGGTGGAGATGTTACGCTTTTGTGCTTAGTCTATTTTAAATACTCTTGGTGTGATGAGTTAGGAGAATTTTGTTTAAAAAGGCCGTGTCTATAAAAAAATCTAGTTTGATTGCTAGAAAAGCAATGGTTTAAGTGTGGGGTGTTTATGATAGGCTATAATTACGTGTTTTAATGGTTTATTACACTCAAATTTACTGCACTTTAATTGAGTTTGAGCTTTAATCGCTAGTGTCTTGCACTAATTATGTGTTTTATGCCTTGTAGGAGTGATTTCGAGCTATATTATGGAATAAATTCAAGTGATTTGGGGCTTTGAAGTCTGAGTAAAATCCCAAGGCATTAAGTTGAGATCGTATTAGGGGATCAACGGATAATAGAGCATTAATACGAAGATGCAAGTAGGTATATTGCATATTGTCTAGTAAACCACACATAACTTTTGTTCTGAACTCCATTTGGGCTTTCCAATATTTGGTTCAAAAGCTAACTCAAAGAACTACAACTTTCATATTTTACGGTTTTCCAAATTCCAAACATAACAGGATGAAAAGTATGGTCGAAACCGTGATCACGGACCTGAGGTGGGCTGAGGCAGTACACTAGGAAAGTACTGCGCCCGTACCACACCTGGACCACGGCCGCAGACGTCTAGGCCTGGAAACTTGTCCTTTTTTGCGTAGGGGAATGTCTAATTAATTGGGCCCAACCCTACTTGGTATATATACATTGAAAAACAGTATTTTGAGGAGAAGGGACCAATTTTTAACACATATTCAACCTTAGGATCCAGAGAAACAATTGGAGCAAGGCAGAGAATTCTTCTACGAGTTTATTTTCCTCTTCCTATTTTTCTATTGTTGATTATGACCTTTAGTATTGTATTTTTACATACTATTATGAATAGCTAATTTGTTATCAAGGATATTTATGGAACCTTTTATTGGATAAATTCTTGTTATATTGTTATATAATTGAGCCACAGTGTAAAATAAACTCCATCTTAGTCTACCCAACTTTGACTTTGACTTGAAAGAGTAAGTTTTCGCCTCTGTTGTTGAAAAGTCAGGATCCGTATTTTCTCTATTTGTTCAACTATATTATTCTTGTGGTTGATTGAAGGGCCCTCAATTAGTGGTGTCTATTTAGTATGTATTACTTGAGAGAAAGTGCATATTTATATAGTTATTGAACAACATCATTCCTGACATTAATAACCAAGCGCTTAAAGGTGGAATTAGGAATAACGAAACCTTGGGTGCGATCTAAGTGAGCTGTAATCGAAATCCAGCTAGCGTAACTCGAGAGAGTATGTATAGTAAATTGTCATAATTACTCGGGAGAGAATTACAACACGTAGAGCGTTCATTATCGGTAGAGAATACTTAGGCGAAATTATAGAATTCATAGCAGGAAGGATTCCGACAATTGGGAAAATCATAACTCTAGACCTCCTTAATCTTTTCTCCAACGTAGTATCTTTAGTGTTAATTTTTTATTTTAATTTGTTAGTTAGTTAAGTAAAAGAATCTTAATATCTATAATTTAGGAATTGTTCAAGCTTATATTCTTGGTGATAGTGAATAATTGTAGCTAAGCCTTAGTTCTCTATGAGATTCGACCCCGGACTTGTAAACTTGATTATATTTGCAACGACCGCTTAGTCCTTTTTGATAAGGTATAGTTGGGCATGATCAATGCCAACACAAAAATTTTCCATATAAGCGCCTCTAACGGTAAACGAAAAAACCAAATAGTCTTCTTTACAGATAATCATGGTAATTGTTTTGATAATCAAGAAGCTATCATTCGTCATACTACCAACATTTTCCAATATCTGTTCACTACCACTATGACTTCCATGAATTGGTTTCGAAAAGACTAACCCCACAAATTTGTCCAACCTTAACCTCTTCTTATTGGATAAACCCTTATTAAATATAGAAATTACCAATGCCTTCTATTCTTTCAATAATGCCCTCTATTCTTTCAAATTTTTCAAGCCCCTGGAGCAGATGGTCTACAGTCGTTCTTCTTTAAAATAATATTGACATATTGTTGGACCTTCAATAATCTCTTGTTGCCATAAGGTTTTTAAAGATTGTAATATTCCATCCCCCCTTAAACAATACTCATATATGTCTCATCCCGAAAATTCCTAATGCAAATAACCTCAAGAACTTCCGACCTATAGGACTCTATAATACCATCTATAAAATTATTATTAAAATAATTGCCAATCGAATAAGACCCTCCCTAGAATCTTAGCCTCTACCAAGCTAGCTTTATGAAAAATCAAAGGGCAAGTGATAATGAAACAATTATCCAAGAAGTCATTCACTCTATAAATAAATAAATAAAAGTAAGCTTGGTATCATGACTATTAAAATTGACCTTGAAAAAGCATTTGACAGAATCGGATGGTCTTTTGTTATCAAATGCTTCACCACTTTAAATTTTCTCCTAATATTACCAAGTTCATTATGTCCTAGATCATCACTAGCCAAATATCTATTCTAGTCAATGGACAAAAAACTAATTATTTTTTCCCAGTAGGGGAATTCGCCAAGGGGATCCCGTGTCTCTATATCTCTTCATTCTCTGCATAGAAATGCTTTCACAATGAATTAACAATCTATTTTATATCCACCTTTGTAACCCCATAAAGGTAACACCCAAAATACCTTCTCTCTCCCACATTTTTTTTGCCAATAACCCAAATAGGTAAAGTTACTAGAAAAAATTATTCCACTATCCTTAGCTGTCTCAACAATTTTTGTTGTCTTTCAGACCAAAAAATAAACAACTCAAAATCTAGGGTCTACTTCCCATCTAACTGCTCTAAATTGATATTTCTTTTGTCTCAACTTACCTAGGAATCAAAAGCACTACGACCTTTGGAAAATACTTAGGCTTCCCTATTCATAATCACCATGACTTCTACTATATTTTAGATAATTTAAGAAATAAACTAGCCAGATGGAAAACTAATTTCTTAAATATTGTTGGGCGCACCACCTTTGCTAAATCTACACTAGCTTCTTTTCCAAATAACATCACGCAAATCACTATGTTACCTAGTAAGATCATTGTGAATATTGATAGAATCATTAGGAATTTCATTTGGGGTATGACTGATACTAGGAAAAAGTTACATATATTAAATTGGAATGTTGTTACTTTTGAAAAATCAATTGGGGGGGGGGGGGGAGGGTTTAGGTATTAAGAAATCCCGTTCAAAGAATTAAACAATCCTTACAAGTCTTACTTGGAGATTTTTAAACTATCCAACATTCCTTTGGGCGAATCTGCTTCATTAAATACATTAGTAACACTCCCAAACACCCCTCTTTCATTTGGAAAGGTCTTAAAATAGGATACGAATTTTTCTCAAATAGAACGACCTAGTCAATTGGTCACAATTCTGACATAGACATTTTGGAACTGTAGCTGGATTCCTAATTGTCAGCCTTTTCGTCAAATTCTTGTAGGACCTTGGAATAAACGTGATCTCCTCCTTTTTCAGAAAAAATTCTCTACCATTATAACTCTTGGACTCTTGATAAAATATCCTTTGACATACCCTCCTCAATATCAAACAAGATTAATTCCATCATAATACCTTAGAGTAAACTCCATGATAAAATCTATTGGAATAAAACTCTCAATGGAATCTTCTCCATTAAATCTTATTGCAACCTCCTCGATGATTCTCCTAATAACCCAACAGGAAACAATTTTGACTGAATATGGTTCCTTAACTGTCCTAATAAAATTAAATTTTTCCTGTGGCTCTGTTACCATGGAAGAATTCCTACTAGAAAATACTTACTATTAGCATAAATATCGACCCAAATTGTACTTGCGGTCGTAGAGAAGAAGAGAGCACTGGACATATTTTTCTACACTGTAACACAACAAAAATTTTTGGCACTCCCTATTAAAAACCCCTACTCCTATAATCACCACTCCCACAAATGAACACTGGCTATCACTCTAAAAACTTGGAAACCCCCAACCATTAGTTGTTCAAATCCTCTTCCATGCATCATAAAATGGGAAGATCTTTTTCCTTTCATAATTTGGAACCTATGGCTTACTAGAAATAGTAACAACATTAATAATACAAACCTACCCCTCTCACCCTCTTTAATTATTGATACAATAGACCGAATTATATTTGTTGGGACCGCTTATCCTTTTAAGGACTAAAATTAGGTGTGATCAAATTTTGGCACCGCTGCCGGGGAACTAACGATATAGTTGTAGTCGTATATATCTTCCAGGTTTCAAGTTTGAAATTATTTTCTATTTTTTATTTCTTGTTATTATAACTATTGATTTGAGAAACATGACATCTTGAAATTATGAAAATTTAGGTGTGGATAATTCTACTATTGATTCTCATACATACTGTGAAGAAATTCACCCGTATCAAAGTTATCAATATATTCCTGAGAGCGAGTTATGTACACCAACTCGATCTTATTTATGGAATGTGTGTGGTGGAAAAAATGGTCACTTTTATAGTTGTGCTTATATTTCTTATCTTCCCCTAACCCCTTACTATGATGGTTCTACATTTTCTTGTGAAGTTAACAGTGATATAGAACATGGAGATGCAGACATGAAGGAGATTAAGGATATGTTAAAGTGACTATTGGAACAAAATAATGAAAAATAATTACAGATAGAAAGACAAAAGACAACTATTTGCAAGTTGGAGGCTCAATTGAGTCAAGTGGTTGGAGTTTTTAATGCTCAACAAGCCAATATTGGGGATAGTAGCCAAGAAGATCATGAATTTGAGGTGTTAATTGAGGAGGTTAGAGTAGAATATCAACAACCTGGCCAACTAGAATTCTTGGACGTCGATGTTGAAGCACTGAGACTAGAGTCAACCAAGGACTTTGGGGATATAAAATTTGTTAATTCTAGTATCATTGATGTTGAGGATGTTGAAAGTCTTGAAGTTCATGTGTTTGAGTGCATTAGTCCACACTCCAAGATTTTTTTCACATTATGTTTGGATGATGATATTGAAATAGAGTCATCCTAACCAATTGAAGAGTCAAGGAAGGAGGAACAAGGTGCATATATTCTAGAATTCTTCATTCTAGAAAGTCAGGATTACATACCTCATACAAAGGTCAAGGAGTGCAGAATACTACATTATTTCCTTCGGCTAGTTAGATTAATTCCATCGCCCCATGACCATAATCATAAACTTGAAGACAAATTGGAGGTTCAATTCATAAGCTCGAGGTTGAGATAAAAAGTGATTCATGTCGTGATGTGACATTAAATCAAGCGCTTGTTGGGAGGCAACCCAACTTTACTATTTTTATCTTATTTTTGTAATTGTATTATTTTTGCAGTGTCAATTTTTTATCTTCTAGGAACATGGAAAGCAAATCTATTGGAAAGATGCAAAAGCAAACCAATTGGTTGGAACTAAGTGTGAGGTACCCACACGAAGGACCAAGCTTGAGAGAAGTCTGAGTACCCCATTAGTTATTAGTGCTTTGGCCTTTGGCATACCATGGAGTCTCTTTTATCCTTTTATTAGTTATGGTGTATATTAGGAACAATGCACAATTTTAAGTGTGGGGTGAGGAGATTGTCTGAGCGACTTTCTATGATATGTTAGTTGTGTTACTTTAATTGAATATTTTTTTATTTATTTTAAGAAAATAAAAAAAAGAGATTAGACTTTTCCCGACGATGGATCTATTAGACAATTTCCTTGAGAGATTTAAATCTAAAGAAAAGGATAAAAAGATTTTCTCTTGTTAGGTAGTGTAGCAATTATCCCTTGGTTTTTCTTAGTGCCGTGGTTCTTTTTCAAGGGTTTTGTTTGAACCAGGTGTAGTATTTTTATTTTTTTTAGAAATAGGAGTCATTACTGTGTTTTGAATTGAAGCAATATCTCTTGACTTTGTTATTTCTTGAGAATAGTGAGTACTTTGGTATGACGCTTAGGCTCAGTTTTTAACTCTTGTATAAGTATCTTAAATCTTTGCTTAACTGCTTTGACTAGAGTGTCTTGATGAAACCAATCCTGATGAGTTATGTGTCATGTGTGTATGAGGTTTGGGTGTTATTCTGTGCATTGCATTTGATGCCTAGAACTTGCCTCGTGTGTTTGTAAAGTGAAATAGTAGTTTTGTTTAGTCTTGGAATTGATATAGGCATTTCTCTATTGAGCCAGATATGTATATTTTACCCGCCTAACTGTTATGTATCATAGTTAACCCCTTTGAGCTTGTAATCCTATTTCTTTGGCAGTTAAGCCTTACCCATTTTTTTGAATTAAATTTGAACCACTGTACCCTCTCATAAGCCCTTGAATTGTTTATGAACTGTGTAAAAGTTAACTAGTGGGTTGGTTGGTTTGCCTTTTGAGTGGAACTAATGAAATAAGGAGAAAGGTGCACTATTTGGAATAAGAAACATCCACTTTAATTGAAAAAAAAATATAGTTGTATCATTTTGAAAAAAAAAAATTCCTTGATAAGTGGTGGCTCTTGTTATAATTGTGCTTAAAGAAGTTGGGTAATATACATTGAGGTGACTGTGGAGTTTGGTTTGATATAAGTATG
Organism: Nicotiana benthamiana; assembly: GCA_034376525.1. NCBI lineage: Eukaryota > Viridiplantae > Streptophyta > Magnoliopsida > Solanales > Solanaceae > Nicotiana > Nicotiana benthamiana. The sequence continues at coordinate 74,053,809 of CM067338.1, read as the reverse complement.
GGGTTTGAATGTTAAAATACATGATTAAAGTGCTTAGGGAGTTGTAGTCACTCTTATATCTAAATGTATCATACCTGTCCTGAAACCTACATTACAACCAAATAAAGTTCTACTTGATCTTAGATTGAATAAGCTCGATTAGTAGAGTAGTACACTACGAGCATGCCTATGGCGCATCTTTTGTGGCATAGAATGATATTTCTGAGAATGAGTGAATTCTTTCTATCTTGAGTTCCTAAGTGTTCTTAAATTTTATTATGTGGAACTACTCTCTTTTGTTGTGTGAGGGCACTTGATTCATGAAGGAAAGGTAATATCAATGACCTCTATATTAGAGTAAGTAGGTAAATTGTGAATAATGTGTGGTACTTATGAATCAAATCTTGAGGCGGAGATGTTAAGCTTTTGTGCTTAGTCTATTTTAAATATTCTTGGTGTGATGAGTTAGGAGAATTGTTTAAAACAAAAGCCGTGTCTATATGAAGTGTAGTTTGATTACTCGAGGATGAGTAATAGCTTAAGTGTGGGGTGTTTATTATAGGCTATAATTGCATATTTTAGTCGCTTACACTCTAATTTTCCGCACTTTAATTGTGTTTGAGCTTTAATCGCTAGTGTTTACACTAACTGAGTATTTTATGCCTTGTAAGAGTGATTCCGAGCTATATAAATGCTACGGAATAAATGAAAGTAATTTAGAGCTTTGAAGTCTGAGTAAAATCCCAAGGAATTAAGACGGGATCGTGTTCGGGGGTCAAATTTGATAGTTAAGAACGAACAAAGATTCGAGTAGGCACATTGCACACTGTCTAATAAAATGAACATAACTTTTTGCTCTGAACTCCATTTGAGCTATATATAATTTATAGTTGGAAATCTAACTCAAAGGGATACAAATTTCATGTTTTACGTTTTTTCAAATTTCAAACGGAACAGGGTGAAAATACAGTCGAAACCGCGACTGCGGAGCTGGACGCAGACTGAGGTAGTGCACTATGAAAATACCGCGCCCAGACCGCGACCGCGAGTGTCAAATCCTAAAAAATTATCTTTTTTACATAGGATAAGGTATAATTATTGGGGCCTGACCCTACTTGGTATATATATGTGTCACACCTCCTTTTAGCTATCCAAAACCCGGCGAAGAGCGTAGATGAGGGAGTTTTTCCAATTAAAGGACAATCGAAACATGATTCAATTATTTAAGAGAATTTCAGAGTCGCCACTTGGGAGATTTATGGTGTCCCAAGTCACCGGTTAGAATTCCGATCGAGGAAAGAATGACTCTGCTTAACAGTCCGCAAACCAGAACTCTGGGTAAGGAATTCTGTTAACCCGGGAGAAGGTGTTAGGCATTCCCAAATTCCGTAGTTCTAGCACGGTCGCTCAACTGTTATATTTGGCTCAAATTACCCGATTTTAAAACATGTTTTAACTTATGTGTTTTTTTGACTTTAGACACTTTTATTATTGTTTTTAAACGGAATTGCAACGTTCTTAAAACATGCCTCGAACCACGTCACATAAATGCACCCGTGAATTTTGACACATTTCAACTTCATTGAGATTTCGGATTTGGGTCACATAAATGTACACCCGAATTTAGGAAAGGTAAATTATTAAACTAGCACGCCTAAAGATATTTATGGAAGGTCGTAAAATTTGCTAAACGGCACCTTTTATTATTTTCTATGTGTTCTAATAAGTAAAAAGCCATCACATGTATTTGTTCGAATTAACAAGGCTCATTTTATTTTCTCTTTTTTAATAATGATATTCTAACATATGTTAAATTTTGTTAAAGTTGTGCTTAAATCCACTAATTACTTCATGTATGAACCAGGTGTTTGGGAAGACTATATGTGCCTTGGCCTCGTTCATGACCAATTGACACATAAATAAATCAAGTTTTGGGTCAGCCTTGGGGCACATATTGTTCAGGCTACATTGATGACCATTTTGACTGATTTGGGCTGCTAATCACTTAACCCAAAAAGATGTATTAAATATCAGCGTTTGGTGCTTACTGGGCCTCGCAACTGAGCCCAGAACTGACTTAAACGAAAGAGTCCAAATGTTTATAACCAATTTGGTTTGGAATTATATACAAAGTCAAGTCTCTACATATTCACGAAGGAACATATTAACTACCATTTTGTATCAATTTTTGACAATAGATTTGAATCAGACGACTCATATACGCATCAGTCAGAGTATATGAGTCTAATTCCCAAAAGTCAAATAGCATCATGTGACAGTATATGAAACAGGTCAGAAAACAAGTTATTTACTAAACATTCTGAACTAACATGCTTCAAAGTATTTTTGATTTGTTTTACATGATTATCAGGACTGCTGCCTCCTAAGTCCAGTAGTTCTAAGTGCAGAGGATCAGCACTTGAACCAGCTGGACTATCATTGGAATTGATCTTACTTAAACACATACAAATATTTGAGCTAAATATCTAATTATTACACACGAAAAGAGTCTCAAATGTCCAAATTATTACAAACGGATATTCTAATATTAACTATCACATCATGATCATTCTATGACTACGACTATATTCAAAATTAAATAAGGGAGAATGGAGGGGATGGTAAACTTCAAAGATACAAATAACAAACTGAATCTTCACATTGGATTACAGATTTCATTTGAACTTCATGGATACAAAGCATTGAGTGTACCTGTAATGCAGCAAAGGAAACAACCTATGATTAAAATAGAAGGGGTCAGCTAAGCAATCAACAACCAAATGCCAAGTACACATAGGACTTCAAAAGAGTACTTAGAGAATTCAGCTTTCAGAAATTGATTCAAAACAGCGCTAATAGTGTTTTCAGATGCGGAACAAGTATTTCAACTCTAATATTGAAGAGAAAGGTTCCAGATCTAGTATTTCTAGCTCGAGTACGAAGGAGAAAGGTTTATGATCCCCCTCTAATGACCCAAATGGTTCAATTTATAGCAAAACTGTTAGGGCATTAGATTCTACTAGTTTTATTTTTAGTCCTCAACTCAACCTGTATTTTTTGCCTAAGTGATCCTTACATTCTTAACTTTTGTCTCAAGTTTGAGGCTGGAATTATATATTAGTCCCTGCTAGAAGTTCCTACCAGATTCTTATCAGATTTTAATAAGTTCAAAACCCTTTTATACCCTCACTAGCTTCCCTAAATTATCCCACCCCTGAATTTGACCTTGGTCAGTCTTTCTAACCCTAGTTCATTCCAATTAGCCTTGTTTAGCCAAATTCAGGTCACATTTAGATCAACAGGCTTATAAAGATCAGATGTAGCCAAAGAATAAACAAGGTTCAACATATGCAGACTTCCACAAACACTATGCATACTTAAAAATCAAAATGAACACTGAGGACCAAAACTATCATGAACTACTAATCAGGCATTCAGTAACATAATCGAACAGTCAAACCAATCATAAAATTAGTAAATCAATAAAATTCATCAAATTATGAGAATCATATCACTTAAAAGCTAATTATAACAAGATACTGAACTCATGACAAACAACAAACTTGTGAACTTTAAACCCTAATCTTAGGAGAACTTTGTGGAAAACCAGATGAACAACCAGAATTAAAGTAATTTAGACTTTGAAACATGTATGAACCTAATTCAGTTATTCCAGGCTAGTGACAAATAAACAAACATGAACATTGATCCCTAATTTCCAAAAGAACAACTAGAATCAAATAACAGGAGTTCAGACTTTAATTATTGAACCTAATAAATTAACAAAAAGGTAAAGAAAAATGAAAAAAGCAGAAAACTTAGCTCTCATCTTGTTCTTGTTTAAATCAAGTCACCTGTACCTTGGCCCTTTCCATATGGTTCTAAGCCTCCTTGGTCAGTATACAACCAGTCAGAAGGGTCCGCGAGGGGTTTCACAGTTCTGAGACCTTAATATGTCTCAGGTTTGGAATTTTAAGTGGTTTGGGGTTGTTTGCGACTTAAGAGTGGCACAGGTATGGTCAATAGGGGTCAGGGACTACCTAGGAGGGTTATGGGGTTTTTTCGGCATATTTTGGGGATTTAGGGTTGGGCTTCAGACTGAGATTCGAAGCGTTTCAGGGTGATTTGATGTGGTTGGAACGGGGAGGTCTGTTGGAAACACGTTCTCAATGCGATATACTAAACGTGTATTCTTTTGTAGGTTTTGATGAATGACAAACAAAGCACAAATTGATATGTGACGGAGTTCAAGTACAAGAGCACAAATGTTGAGATTGAAGCTCAAGACGTTGTTTTTAATTGTTATTATTGAGTTATTCTTAAATGTGATCTTGATCCTATAACTTGACTCCGTAACATGGCTTCTCTCATAAAACTATTTTTCAAAATCATGCATACTTATTTCTGTATCAAATAATTTCAAATGATGCATATTTACATTAGACAAAATGTTTTCTAAACATACCTCAGAAATCTGGGCTAAGAATAATCGATTATGTACTTATGATAATCGATTGTTTATAAGCCAAGACTGCATGACAATCGATTATGAACTAATGATAATCGATTGTGAATAAGACAGTTAACATCAGGTTTTTCCAAATCTGCAAGATAATTGATTGTGAACTAATGACAATCGATTATTGATGAGGTAAAGTTTTCCAATACTCAGAATAATCGATTATGAACTAATGGTAATCGATTATGTTGAGTTGATGTCTCCCAGTGATTTTAAAATTACTTAAGTAATCGATTAGTAACTAATAGTAATCGATTATGTTGAGTTAACTGGGTTTAACAATCGATTGCCTATGTCCAACAATCGATTGTCAAAGTTTATACTTAGTCGCAAAAACTTTGGCTTGAAACAGTGTGATTTGAGATTTTCAGAAAATGACAAGTAATCAATTGTTGCAAGGGACAATCGATTGTTGAAGCTGACCGTTGTCAAATGATTTTCAAATACCTCAAAGTAATCGATTATTGGTTTTCTGTAATCGATGTTTTGCTCAAAATCCGGAAATAATTTTTAAAACGTTAATGAGGTAATCGATTATTGATTTGCTATAATCGATGTTTTTGATTAAAATCTGTAAATGATTTTTGGAACGTTGCTGAAGTAATCGATTATGGATTTGGTATAATTGATTATCTGAATTTGAATTTTGCCAGTAATCCATTATGGATTGTAAGTAATCGATTATTAAGCGTAAAATCTGGGATTGATTTTTGATCTGACTGGCAGATAATCGATTGTTCGGTCTTGACAATCGATTGTCACTGAGTAAATTCAGCAATTTTTAATTGGCAATTAGACAACGGTAAGACCAAGTTTTGCACCTATAAATACAGCTTCAACTCAGTGTTTTAAACACAACAACATACACTAACTGATCATTACATTGCTTTAAGCTTTCATTCAATTGTTCATCATTTTCTACTCATTTCATAAAGCTTTTGAGAGCCATATTATTGTTCAAAGTTGTTGTGATCTTGAGCGTATTATTTTACTCATATCTACTCATCAAGGAGTACCTTTGTTAAGTGAGTGTTCAAGTATTTCAAAGACTTGTAAGAGAATTTTGATTCTCTTGTGTTGAGGAACTTGTGCTTCCTCTGTTGAAGTCTTTAGGATTGTATCCCCGAGCAAGTGAAGTCTTTGGGATTGTATCCCCGAGCAAGTGAAGTCTTTGAGGTGAGGAACCTCCGAGCAAGTGAAGTCTTTGAGATTGTATCTCCGAGCAACTGTAAAGGTTTGTTAAGCACCCGTAAGCTTAACAAGTTAGTAGAAAATCTCGAGAGAGTCTCTCGGGGACTGGACTAACCACTGTTGTGGCCAACCAGGATATATCCTTGTGTATGTTATTTTTATTGCACTTATTTACTTCCTGTAAAATTTAAATTCCGCAAGAAAACGCTAAATTTCATTAAAACGCTATTCATCCCCCCTCTAGCGTTAAGCGTAGTTTCTAACAATTGGTATCAGAGCCCAACTCTCTGAAAAACTTAACAGTTTGAGAGAACCATCCATGGCTTCTACTCTAGATTCTTTTGCAGGAATTGAAGAAGGACAATGCCCAACACGACCTCCTCTATTCAATGGCACAAATTACTCATACTGGAAGGAGAGGATGGAAATCTTCATTCGGTCAAATTGTCCCTACCTTTGGAAGGTGTACACAAAGGGAAATGAAATTCCAGTCAAGAAAGTGGAAGGCGAATGGATTCCCAAATCCGAAGAGGAGTACACCACAGAGGACAATAGAATGATTCAAAATAATTATAAAGCTGTAAATTTATTGTATTGTGCTATTAACGCTAACGATTATAGGAAACTTTCATGTTGCAAAACAGCAAAAGAAATGTGGGACAAATTAGAAGTCACTTACGAAGGGACTGACCAGGTAAGAGAAGCAAAAGTTGATTTTCTTACTCATGCTTACGAATTGTTTCATATGAAGGAAGGAGAAAAAGTAGATGAGATGTTTGAGCGCTTTTCAACAATAGTAAATGATCTACACGTCCTCAAGAAGACGTTCACGGATAGAGAACTTGTTCGAAAAGTTCTTAGAAGCCTCACACCGGCATGGCGATCCAAAGCCGATGCTATCCAAGAATCAATTGGAGTCTCAAACGTCACCATCGACGCACTAAGAGGTAATCTTAAAACCTATGAATCTACTATTCTTAACCCGTTTGTTGATGATCAAAGAAGGCAAAAGATTGCTCTAAAAGCAAGCACAAGCCAACCAAAGATTGAAGAGGAAGAAGACAACGAGTTTGGATTAGTCATTAAAAGATTCCAAAAGTTTATGCGCAAGGAATATGAGCGCAAAGGGAAAAAACAAGGTGAGCAAATAAAATGCTATGAATGTGGAGAAACTGGACACATCAAAACAAATTGCCCAAACATCAAAAAGGAGAAGAAATCCTTTAAAAAGCAACGGGCATATATCTCGTGGGGAGGCGACTCCGGAGATGAATCAAGTGAAGAAGAAAACGACGAAGCTGCAAACCTTTGTCTCATGGCACAAGAAGACAACCAAAATGAGGTACGTCAAATTTTGTCTGAAAACTTTTCACTTGATGAAATGCGTAATGCTTTTGATGTGTTATATACTGAATTTTTAAAGGCTTCAAAAACTGTCACTAGCTTAAGAGAAAACGCTTCTCTAAAAGAAACGGATTTTCAAAAACAGATTTCTTTAAAAGAAAAGGAATTAGAAAAACTGGTTTTGGAAAATGAGAAGCTACACGAACAAAACAAGTTTTATGGAAAGAGAAGTGCCGACAAACCTGAAAGTTCTACTAAAGGTTGTGTTTCTTGTGTGAACCTTAAGAATGAAGTAGGTAGACTTAAAGGCACACTAGATAAGTTTAATTCCTCGCATAAAAACTTGAATGTTGTTCTTGATAACCTAAAATCAACTAAGCACGGAATAGGTTTTAAAAATGAAGAAAAGGTTGATGCTAAACCTCAAAAACCTAGAGCTCAACCTAGGAACAACAACAAAAATGTGTATCCTAGAAATAGCTATCCTAGAACAAATTTGCATGCTAGACCAAGAAATGACCCTCCGCCTAGAAATAGTCACCATAGACATGATGCATATTTTAGGCAAAATTGTGAACCTCCTAGAAGACCCCAAAATGGTCCTCAACCTAGATATCATCACTCTAGAAACACTACCCATCCTAGAGATCAAAGTAGGAGAAATGATAGCGTTCAAAATAAGGTAAGCAACCTTCATTCATCTAGCTACTATGAACCTAGACGAATGCATAATCCGAATGTGACATGTCATTATTGTAGACGCATTGGTCATATTGCTCCCGCATGTTTTACTCGTCATAGACATGCTACTCAAACATATTATTACAATATGCCTAACCCTCAAGGACCCAAGATGGCATGGGTACCCAAAGAAAATTAATTTGTTTTGTAGGTGTGCTTGAAGGGATCAAGCGTACTATGGTACCTTGATAGTGGATGCTCCAAACACATGACGGGAGATGAATCCAAATCCCTTCAACTAGAGCACAAAGAAGGAGGAAGCGTCATATTTGGAAACAATCATATTCAGATCGGTTGATATTTTAAGCAATTTGAAAAACAAAATACAAGAAAAGGCATCGAAGGAAATCAATGATGAAATTGTGGAACAATCAACGGAAGAAGCTCCACATTTGGGGAGTGAAACAAAAGAACAAAATGAATGGAGGACGATCAAAGATCACCCTCTTGATCAGGTAATTGGCGACGTCGGAGGAAAGGTAAGTACCCGAAACTCTCTTAAGAACACTCTAGGACACAATTCTTAAGAGTTCACGATATCACTTGATAACACTAGTGTAATTTATTCACGCCACTATAAATTACTGACTTGAGCGTCGGAGACGTTTAATTCCATTTTGCAGGTACTTCCCCAAAGGTAAGATAAATTATGAAGTCTTAGCACACCGCAATCGATTATCCCAAGAAAATAATCGATTATCTACTGTGCAGTACATCGATTATCAGTATCAATAATCGATTGTTTCGACTGATTAGTTTTATTATGCAAATGTGTTTAATTTGTTAACTCCTTATATTGCATAATTGATTTCCGTCTCAGTCATTCAGCAATACTTTTCCAGACAATCGATTATTTCTTCCTATAATCGATTAGTTGTCATATTCAGAAATTCTCCGAGTTCTCTGTATCAACCATATTTCAATAATAATCGATTACCAAAATTGACAATCGATTATTTCTTGTTTAAACTTTGTTACCGTTTGGCTCCAACATCGATTGCTGTCAGGACATAAATGCTCCATAATCGATTATTTTGTGTTGATAATCGATTATCTCATTCAAATTTTTTTACCGTTTGTCTCTTAAATCGATTTGTCAGTTTCAAAATTCAATCCAACAGTAAATACAATCGATTATCTCTGCCAAATAATCGATTATCTAACGGTCAGTAAATTTATTTCTTACCGTTTTTGACTGTTCCAACTTTCAATTTTCAGCAGGTATCTTTAGTAAATGGCTGATCACTCCTTCTCCTATAAATAGCCCTCATATAGGATCATTCTGGTCAATTCCTTGCATCTTAGTCTCAAAAATTCAGCAGTAAAAATTTTCCAATATGTCTGGACGCTCCTCCAAACGTTCTCGTTCCAGGCAAGGTGCCTCAGCCTCAACAGTCCCTCCTCCTCTAAACTTCCCATATGAAGACGGGTCCGTTTTGTTCTTCGAAACTCAAGCTGAACTTTCTAGGTTTCTCTCCAAGTTTGAGAAGCGATTTATTCTTCCTCCTCGCTTCTCAACAAGCAAGCTCCTTGAACCTTTCTCCTCTGCCGCCAACATGCTCAAAGAGTGTCAACTCTATGATTTCTTGCTCCTTACCCATCCTCATATTAACACAACTTTAGTTGAAGCATTCTATTCAAATCTTCACAAAGATGAAGATGGTGAGGTGGTCACCTCCATCAATGGCATTCACATTCTCCTCTCTGACGAGAACCTTCACACCATCGCCCTCATTCCAAACGATGGTGAAGATCTTATCCGGTATATTGATGAGGCCGGCTCTCTCTTTGATGAATCCATTCTTTTCCGCCAAGCCGGAATCTCTTATGATCAAGCTTCTTCTCGTCGTCCTACCATCTCGGGCATGGACCCAAATTATCGATTTCTCCTCTACTTCATCACCCGAGTCCTAAGACCTCGTAGGCACAATCATACCACCATATCCCAAGAGGACTCCAAGCTCTTACATGCCATTGTCACTGGAGCCAAGATCAATTGGTGTCGGCTCATTAAAATGCACATGCTCGATGCCGTCGCCGATAACATGCCCCTTCCTTATTCTCTCCTCATCATGAATTTTCTTGAAGCATCCGGATTTGTCACTGAAAATGGTTCTCTCAAAAGGAGTACCAAAATCTGGGAAATCTCGGAATCATCCTTCCATCATGATGGTGATCATGCTCCAGCTCCTCCTCCTACCCGTCCTGCCCGTCGTGCTCGTCCATCTCAGGAGCCCACTCTCCAAACTATATCCGACCAGCTCTCTCAGTTGACACACGAGATCCATGGTTATTTTGACCATGTCCATTATCCCTATGCGGGTCTCGTTCCCTTTGAAGCTGCGCCGGATGATGAGGCGGATCGTGACGGAGATAATTGATATTGTATTGTTTTTTTCTGTTTTTAATTGTATTGTTGGATGTCCCTCTGCTGTACCCCTTTAATTTTCAATAAATAAACCTTGTTTTATTTCGTCTTTGTGTATCTTTCCTTACTATTTTTTTGCTAATGGCAAAAGGGGGAAGATAACGGGATAACGGGTATGCACCACCTCTACATTGCTAAATTGCACCACCTCTAAATTGCTTAATTGCTTATAAGCTTAAATTGAGGGGGAATTCTTAAATTGAGGGGGAACAAGAACAAATATGCATACTTGTTACTTGTCTTGAATCGTCAATATTATTTGTCAAAATTGCATATCCCGCTTAATGTTTGCCATTATCTAAAAGGGGGAAATTGTTGGAAACACGTTCTCAATGCGATATACTAAACGTGTATTCTTTTGTAGGTTTTGATGAATGACAAACAAAGCACAAATTGATATATGACGGAGTTCAAGTACAAGAGCACAAATGTTGAGATTGAAGCTCAAGACGTTGTTTTTAATTGTTATTATTGAGTTATTCTTAAATGTGATCTTGATCCTATAACTTGACTCCATAACATGGCTTCTCTCATAAAACTATTTTTCAAAATCATGCATACTTATTTCTGTATCAAATAATTTCAAATGATGCATATTTACATTAGACAAAATGTTTTCTAAACATACCTCAGAAATCTGGGCTAAGAATAATCGATTATGTACTTATGATAATCAATTGTTTATAAGCCAAGACTGCATGACAATCGATTATGAACTAATGATAATCGATTGTGAATAAGACAGTTAACATCAGGTTTTTCCAAATCTGCAAGATAATCGATTGTGAACTAATGATAATCGATTATTGATGAGGTAAAGTTTTCCAATACTCAGAATAATCGATTATGAACTAATGGCAATCGATTATGTTGAGTTGATGTCTCCTAGTGATTTTAAAATTACTTAAGTAATCGATTAGTAACTAATAGTAATCGATTATGTTGAGTTAATTGGGTTTAACAATCGATTGCCTATGTCCAACAATCGATTGTCAAAGTTTATACTTAGTCGCAAAAACTTTGGCTTGAAACAGTGTGATTTGAGATTTTCAGAAAATGACAAGTAATCGATTGTTGCAAGGGACAACCGATTGTTAAGCTGACCGTTGTCAAATGATTTTCAAATACCTCAAAGTAATCGATTATTGGTTTTCTGTAATCGATGTTTTGCTCAAAATCCGGAAATAATTTTTAAAACGTTAATGAGGTAATCGATTATTGATTTGCTATAATCGATGTTTTTGATTAAAATCTGTAAATGATTTTTGGAACGTTGCTGAAGTAATCGATTATGGATTTGGTATAATCGATTATCTGAATTTCCATTTTGCCAGTAATCCATTATGGATTGTAAGTAATCGATTATTAAGCGTAAAATCTGGGATTGATTTTTGATCTGACTGGCAGATAATCGATTGTTCGGTCTTGACAATCGATTGTCACTGAGTAAATTCAGCAATTTTTAATTGGCAATTAGACAACGGTAAGACCAAGTTTTGCACCTATAAATACAGCTTCAACTCAGTGTTTTAAACACAACAACATACACTAACTGATCATTACATTGCTTTAAGCTTTCATTCAATTGTTCATCATTTTCTACTCATTTCATAAAGCTTTTGAGAGCCATATTATTGTTCAAAGTTGTTGTGATCTTGAGCGTATTATTTTACTCATATCTACTCATCAAGGAGTACCTTTGTTAAGTGAGTGTTCAAGTATTTCAAATACTTGTAAGAGAATTTTGATTCTCTTGTGTTGAGGAACTTGTGCTTCCTCTGTTGAAGTCTTTAGGATTGTATCCCCGAGCAAGTGAAGTCTTTGGGATTGTATCCCCGAGCAAGTGAAGTCTTTGGGATTGTATCCCCGAGCAAGGGAAGTCTTTGGGATTGTATCCCCGAGCAAGTGAAGTCTTTGAGGTGAGGAACCTCCGAGCAAGTGAAGTCTTTGAGATTGTATCTCCGAGCAACTGTAAAGGTTTGTTAAGCACCCGTAAGCTTAACAAGTTAGTAGAAAATCTCGAGAGAGTCTCTCGGGGACTGGACTAACCACTGTTGTGGCCAACCAGGATATATCCTTGTGTAAGTTATTTTTATTGCACTTATTTACTTCCTGTAAAATTTAAATTCCGCAAGAAAACGCTAAATTTCATTAAATGCTATTCACCCCCCCTCTAGCGTTAAGCGTAGTTTCTAACAAGGTCGAGGTGTCTTGGTGGTGTATTTTTGGAAGGCTTTGGGATGGGGGTCGCCGGAGGTAGGGTTTTTGGCCACCTTTAATGGGATATTCGAGACGGAGGGATGGTATTCGTGGGAAACCAATTACATAGTGGGATAGGGGAGGTCATGCTGGTTTAGGGGTGTAATTTTGGGGCTGTTTGGTTGCCGGCCGCCGCCGTGAGGCAATTTCCGGCGGCGGTAGTAGGGTGGTCAGCCGGTGGTCAACGGTGGTGACGGGGTGGTAAATCGGTGTTGACGGGGTGGTCAATTGTTGGCATTGTAGATACGAGGAGGGTGAGTTTGGTCATGTGTATAGTGAAGATGTTTGGACATATGTATACATAAGTGGAGATGCTTCCATGGCTGTTGGATCATGTGAGGATCGACGGTTGTGATGGAAGGGACTCAAAACGGTGTAGTTTGGTTAGTGGATGTGCGGACTGGGTTGGTTGGTCGTTTGGGCTGGGTTATGGCTTATTTTAAAGAGCAAGAACAGATTGGGCCAATCAGGTCTGGCCCAATTGTGGCCAGCCTGAGTGGCTGCCTATATATATGTGTTGTATATTTTTTTTGTTTCTTATTTCTTTATAAATTTAATTAATAAAAGTAATTTCCAATTTTACCAAAAATTCCTAATTATTATAAATAAAAGAAAACAAAGAAAATTAAACACAACAACAATTTCAAATGCTGGACATGTACCTATGTGTGTGTATATATATATATATATATATATATATATATATATATATATATATATATATATATATATATATAATTTGTAAAACAAGTTTATTTAACAATCAAATCCAAATTAATCCTAAACACGTAGTAATGAACATTCATTATGCAGTCAGATCCTAAAAATTAAAATCCTAACATTTACAAGAAAATCCTACACTTTTAGAGTTCTATAGGAGTTTGTTTCGATCGATCAAAAATCATATGCTCTCAGCTGCCCCTCTTTGCGCGGGAACACGAAGGGTTTTCGCGCAAAGATAAGTGAGCAAATATGTGCGATCTCCGTCCGATTGAATACTCAATCTGAAGCATTTTGAAAATTTCTGACCGAACCTTGCTTCAAAGGTTGCCTACATATCCTTGGCAACAAAGGAATCAGGCCAGTGTAGTTCTGGAGTGTTTGTTATCTGGGACTACCAGAAGTTGTGATTACACTGTTGATGCTACTGTTACTGCTTGCTGACCTCCTTATTACTCCATACGAAAAATATAAGAAGACTAGACTAAGTTATAGGCTATGGAGAAAAGCCTATCTACGTCTGCAATCTTGTTCCTTGTTGCTTCGTTGCCTCGTACCCGCTGACTATTTTACTTTTCCTTCATTCATGTCTGATGCCGAACTGTTTGACATGTATTCCGATTAAAGCATTCCCGCATTCTACAGGTGGGTGCCTGACTGCTGAACTCGAATTGCGTTGAAAAATATTCATTTGTTCTACAAGTGGGCGCCTGATTACAAAACCTGAAATTGTGAAAAATATTCCCTTGTTGTCCAGGTGGGTGCCTGATTGCAAAAACTTAAAATTTCGAAAAATATTCCCTTGTTCTCCAGGTTGGCGCCTGATTATAAAAACTTAAAATTTAAAAGTAATTCCTTTTTTTCTCCAGGTGGGAACCTGATTACAAAAACTTAAAACTTGAAAAATACTCCTGTGTTCTCCAGGTGGGCGCCTGATTGCAAAAACTTCAAATTGAAAAATATTCCCTTGTTCTCCAGGTGGGCGCCTGATTGCAAAATTTTAAAATTGAAAAATATTCCCTTGTTCTCTAGGTGGGCGCCTGATTGAAAAAACTTTATAACTGAAAAATATTCCCTTGTTCTCTAGGTGGGCACCTGATTGCAAAAACTTAAATTTTGAAAATTATTTCCATGTTCTCCAGGTGGGCGCATGATCGCAAAAACATTAAAATTAAAAAGAATATTCCCTTGTTCTCCAAGTGGGCGCCTGATTGCAAAAACTTAAAATTGAAAAATATTCCCATGTTCTCCAGGTGGGCGCCTGATTGCAAAAACTTAAAATTTGAAAAATATTCCCTTGTTCTCCAGGTGGGCGCCTGATTACAGGAACTTAAAATTTGAAAAATATTCCCATGTTCTCCAGGTGGGCGCCTGATTACAAAAACTTAAACTTTGAAAAATATTCTCTTGTTCTCCAGGTGGGCGCCTAATAACAAAACTTCAAATTTTGAAAAATATTCCCTTGTACTACAGGTGGGCGACTGATTACAAAAACTTAAAATTTTTGAAAAATATTCCCTTGTTCTCCTGGTGGGTTCCCGATTAAAAAACTTGAAATTTTGAAAAATATTTCCTTGTTCTCCAGGTGGGCGCCTGATTACAAAAACTGGTAATTTTGAAAAATACTTCCTTGATCTCCAGGTGGGCGTGCGATTACAGAACTTGAAATTTGAAAAATATTCCCTTGTTTTCCAGGTGGGCGCGTGATTGCAAAAATTGGTCCCGACAATCCTCAACTGCTGACAATTTCAAGATTATGATGTATTTCTGAAAAGGTATTGTTTTCTACCATGTCTTGCCACTAGTTATATCTGCTGGGGATCTGCTGAGGATAGGTGACTAAAATTACTTCTTATTATTTAGGCGGGTCTTGATAACTCTTGATTTGATGACAAAAAGTGACAAATGGGGGTTAGTATTTGGGGCTACATCCCATTATTCGGGGGGTCCTGACAACTCTGTAGACTCTTGCTGGGGAAGTATATAATCTAAGTCCCATTTTACAGGAGGGTACTGATGACTTTTATTGACTCTTGTTGGGGAAATATCTGCTCTAAGTCCCATTTTGCAAGAGGGTCCTGATGACTATTGTTTGACTCTGGTTGAGGAAATATCTAAGTCCCATCTTTCAGGGAAGTCCTGGTAATTCTTGCTGACTTAGCTGGGAAATTTGAAATTTTCCCTCTAAATCTCATTCTTCACGAGGGTCCTGATGACTTTTCTTGACTCTTATCAACTCTAGTTGGGGGAATATTTGCTCTAAGTCCCATTTTTCAGGAGGGTCCTGATGACTCTATTGACTCTTCTTGGCTCTGGATGGGGACATTTATGCTCTAATTCCCATTTTTCAGGAGGCTCCTGAAGGTTCCAACTTAAATGCCAATTCTAATTTCTGGTTGTTTCTGCGACTCTTACTGGGGAAGTGCTGGTGCTTGCCCATGTTACCCACACCTGTTTGAGTTTTAAATTGCATTCCATCTCAACTCTCATGCCTCTTTTAACCCTCGGTTGTTTCTATTGGGTTTTGCTAGTTAAAGTTTGTCCCTTTGTGCTCTTTGCTGGGGAAGGTGTTTATAACGGACTATGCCCTTTTGGAATTTTAACTAACCATTTTCAGGTGGGTTCTGAGAATTTGATCATACCTGTCGTGCCTTCCTTACCCTGTAGATGGCCTCCCTTAGGCTCTTCTGGAATTTTTCTGCCTCTGTGTCAATCAAAGAAAACTTTTCAGTTTGAAAGGTGGTGGTTGGCTTGCGGCGTGTTGGAAACACGTTCTCAATGCAATATACTAAAACGTGTGTTCTTTTGTATAGGTTTTGATGAATGACAAACGAAGAGAAAATTGATATATGACGAAGTTCAAGAAACAAGCGCACAATTGATATACAACGAGATTCAAGCTCAAGACAAAGTTTTATAGTTTAATTGAGTCTTTCTTAATTGTGATCTTGATCCTACAACTTGACTCGTAACATGGCTTCTCTCATAAAACTATTTTCCAAAATCATGCATATTTAATTTAATGTCAAATGATTTTAAATCATGCATATTTACAGTAGTCAAAATAATTTTTAGACATGCCTTAAAAATCTGGACTATGATAATCGATTATGTACTTATGATAATCGATTGTTTTCAGCCAAGACTGCATGACAATCGATTGTGAACTAATGACAATCGATTGTGAGTAAGACAGTGAGCATCAGGTTTTTTCAAACCTGCATGACAATCGATTGTGAACTAATGATAATCGATTGTAACAGAGGCAGTGTCCATCAAAGTTTTTCAAAACTCAGAATAATCGATTATGAACTAATGGTAATCGATTATGTTGAGACAGTGTCTTCCAGTGATTTTCAAATTTATTAAATAATCGATTGTTACATTGAACAATTGATTGTCAAAGAGACAGTGTCTAAAATGTTTTTCAAAAACTGATAAGTAATCGATTGTTGACTTTGTGCAATCGATTGTGAAGCTGACCGTTGTCGTAAAGTTTTCAAATACTGTCAGGTAATCGATTATTGATTCTGTATAATCGATTGTTTTGATAGAAATCCGGAAAAGATTTTTTGAACGTTATTGGGTAATCGATTATTGATTTTGTATAATTGATTGTTTTGATTAAAATCCGGAAAAGATTTTTTGAACGTTACTGAGTAATCGATTGTTGATTCTGGACAATCGATTGTTTGTGGTAAAATCTGGAAAGGATTCTTTGAACGTTGCCAGTAATCGATTATAGATTGTAAGTAATCGATTATCAAGCGTAAAATCTGGGATTGAATTTTGATCTGACTGGCAGACAATCGATTGTTGGGGTTTGACAATCGATTGTCAGTGAGTAAAATCAGCAACTCTTAATTGGCAATTAGGCAACGGTAATGCACAGTTTTCAACTATAAATACAGCTTCATTTCAGTGTTTTAAACACAACAACATACTACAACTGATCGTTACATTGCTATAAGCTTGCATACTTTTGTTTATCATTTTATATTCAATTTCATAAAGCTTTTGAGAGCCATATTCTTGTCCAAAGTTGTTGTGATCTAGAGCTTACTTCTTTTACTCATATCTACTCATTAAGGAGTATTTTGTTGGGGTGTTTAGTGTTTTATACACTTGTAAGAGAATTGTGATTCTCTTGTTGTAAGGAACTTGTGTTTCCTTGGTTGAAGTCTTGGAGTGTTGTATCTCCGAGTAAAGGTGTTAAGGCTTGTGTCCTTAAGTTGTAAAGGTTTGTTGAGCACCCGTAAGCTTAACAAGTTAGTGAAAAATCTCGAGAGAGTCTCTCGGGGACTGGACTAGCCACGTGTTGTGGTGAACCAGAATATATCGGTGCGTTCTTTCCTTTTTGTTTATTTAACGCACTTATTTATTTCCTGCAAATTTTAATTTTCGCAAGTTTACGCTAAATTTTATTATAACGCTATTCACCCCCCCCCCCTCTAGCGTTAAGCGTATTTTCTAACAATTGGTATCAGAGCCCAACTCTCTGAAAACTTAACAGTTTGAGAGAACCATCCATGGCTTCTACTCGTGATTCTTTTGCAGGAATTTATGAAGGACAGTGCTCCACACGACCACCTCTATTCAACGGTACAAATTACACGTACTGGAAGGAGAGGATGAAGATCTTCGTTCAGTCCAACAGCTTTCACCTTTGGAAGGTGATAATGAAGGGAAACCAAATTCCAACAAAGAAGGTGGAAAACGAATGGGTTCCCAAGTCCGAGGATGAATATGACGCGGATGACATCCGAAAGGTTCAAAATAATGCTAAAGCAATTAATTTATTATTTTGTGCTGTTAATGCTGACGATTACAGGAAAATATCGTGTTGCACAACGGCAAAGGAGATGTGGGACAAGCTAGAAGTTACATACGAAGGTACGGACCAGGTAAGGGAAGCAAAAATTGATTTCCTAACCCATTCTTACGAATTATTTCACATGAAGGAAGGTGAAAAGGTGGATGAAATGTTTGAGCGATTTTCAATAATCGTAAATGACCTACATGCTCTCAAGAAAACATTCACGGATAGAGAGCTCGTGCGAAAAATTCTTAGAAGTCTCACACCGGCATGGAGATCAAAGGCCGATGCAATTCAAGAATCCATTGGCGTTTCAAACGTCACCATCGACGCACTAAGAGGTAACCATAAGACCTATGAATCTACTATTCTTAACCCTTTTGTTGATGATCAAAGGAGGCAAAGAATAGCTCTAAAGGCGAGCACAAGCCAACCGCAAATTGATGAGGAACGAGACAACGAGTTTGGACTCGTTATCAAAAGATTTCAAAAGTTCATGCGCAAGGAGTATGAACGCAAGGGCAAAAAGCAAGGCGAACAAATCAAGTGCTATGAATGTGGTGAAACCGGGCACATCAAATCAAATTGCCCAAACATCAAAAAGGAGAAGAAACCTTTTAAAAAGCAACGTGCATACATTTCTTGGGGAGGCGACTCCGGAGATGAGTCAAGCGAAGGAGAAGAAGACGAAGCAGCAAATCTTTGCCTTATGGCACAAGAAGACAACAAAGATGAGGTATGTCAAATCTCGTCTAAAAACTTCTTTACTCTTGAAGAAATGCGAACTGCTTTTGATGAATTATATGCTGAGTTTATTAAGGCTTCAAAAACTGTTAAGGGCATAAAAGAAAATGCTTCATTAAAAGAAAAGGATTTTCAAAAACAGCTTTCTTTGAAAGAAAAGGATTTAGAAAAACTGATTTTAGAAAATGAAAAGCTGAAAGAGGAAAACAAGTTTTTTGGAAAAAGAAGCGCCGATAAGCCCGAAAGTTCTACTAAAAATTGTTCTTCTTGCTTGCATCTCAAAAATGAGGTAGATAGACTCAAAGGTATCTTAGATAAGTTTAATTCTTCCCACAAGAATTTGAATGAGGTCCTTGTAAATTTGAAATCAACCAAGCATGGCATAGGATTTAAGAATGAGGTTAAAGAAAAGGTTGAAGCCAAACCCCAACCACCTAAGGCTCAACCTAGGACTAATAAAATAAATGATTATCCTAGAAATAGCAATCCTAGAACCAATATGCATGCTAGACAAAATGTTGAACATTTTAGGAGACCTAGAAATGACTTACCACCTAGAAATAGTTACCCTAGAAATGATGCATATTTTAGGCCAAATGTTGAACCTTTGAGAAGACCTAGAAATGGCCTTCAACCGAGAAACAATCACTCTAGAAATGATGCCCGTCCTAGAGCTCATAGTAGGAGAAATAATTCTCATGAAATGCGAAATAGTCATAGTGTAAGAAATTTTCATCCGTCTAGTTACTATGAACCTAGAAGGATGCATAACCCAAATGTGACTTGTCATTATTGTAGACGTATTGGTCATATTGCTCCTGCATGCTTTACACGTCATAGACATATTACTCAATCACATCATTATAATATGCCTAACCCCCAAGGACCCAAGATGGCATGGGTACCTAAAGAACATTAATTTGTTTTGTAGGTGTGCTTGAAGGGATCAAGTGTACTATGGTACCTTGATAGTGGATGCTCAGAGCATATGACGGGAGATGAATCCAAATTCCTTCAATTAGAGCACAAAGATGGAGGAAGTGTTATCTTCAGTGATAACAATAAAGGAAAGATCATCGGCATCGGCTCGGTCGGTAAGGATGAAAAATCCTCTATTAAGCATATATTACTTGTTAAAGGATTAAAGCATAATCTCTTGAGCATAAGCCAATTGTGTGACAAGGGAAATCTTGCTTTATTTGATTCGGATGAATGCTTAGTGTTCAGACGTAGTGATTTCAAAATTATCCTCCGTGGTTTTAGAGTGGATAATATTTATATGGTTGATCTTGCTAATTCCTCACCCGATTATGTTGATTGTCTAATGAGTAAAGAGGATGATACTTGGCTATGGCATCGTAGAGTAGCACATATCAATATGCATCTTTTGAACAAATTGATTTCTCAAAACTTAGTTGTTGGTCTTCCCAATTTAAAATTTGAAAATGACTCTATTTGTGACTCGTGTCAAAAGGGGAAGCAAACAAAAGCATCTTTCAAATCTAAAAACATTGTTTCAACTTCTAGACCATTGCAATTGCTTCATATGGATTTATTTGGTCCCTCTCGCTTTGAAAGTCTAGAATGAAATAGATATGCTTTTGTGATTGTTGATGATTACTCGAGATTTACTTGGACTTTATTTCTTGCCAATAAAAGTGATGCTTTTCAAAATTTTAAATATTTTCTTAAGCGTGTTCAAAATGAGAAAGAAACAACCGTCACTTCAATTAGAAGTGATCATGGGGGAGAGTTTGATCACAATCTCTTTGCGGACTTTTGTGACGAACTCGAAAGCGAGCATACCTTTTCCGCTCCACGTACACCACAACAATATGGGGTGGTGGAAAGGAAAAATAGGTGTCTCGAAGAGATGGCTAGAACCATGCTCGACGAAGCTAAGATACCCAAATATTTTTGGGCGGACGCCGTGAGTACCGCTTGCTATGTTCTAAATAGAGTAGTAATTCGGCCGATACTCATGAAAACCCCCTATGAACTTTATAAGGGTAGAAAACCAAATATTTCCCGTCTTAGAGTTTTTGGTTGCAAATGTTTTGTTCATAACAAAGGCAAAGACCAATTGGGTAAATTTGATGCTAAGTCGGATGAAGGTATTTTCATTGGATATTCCTCACGTAGTAAAGCATATAGGGTCTTTAATAAAAGAACCCAAATTGTGGAGGAATCCCCTCATGTTGTATTTTCCGAAAATAATGCTCGCTTGGCGAGAAAGGATTCCGGTTTTGATCTTGCAGGTATCTTAGATAGCATGGAAGACAAAATACAAGAGGAACCACCTAAGGAAAATAAAGATGAAACTGAGGAACAACCAACGGAAGAAGCTCCACAATTGGAAAAAGAAACAAAAGTGCCAAATGAGTGGAGGACGATCAAAGATCACCCTCTTGAACAGGTAATTGGAGACGTCGGAGGAAAGGTAAGTACCCGAAACTCTCTTAATAACACTTTAGGACACACTTCTTAAGAGCTCACGTTCTCACTTGGAAACACTAGTTTAAGTCATGCATTGCATTTTTTTTACATGATTTCTAACTTGAGCGTCGGAGACGTCCTATTCTTTTTTGAAGGTATCGCCCTAAAAGTAGGGGGAATCATAAAGCATGACGCGCAAGAATCGAGTCTTCTTCAGAAAAATCTTTTTCCCTCATCTAATAATCGATTATCTCGTATCAATAATCGATTGTAATGCTATCATTTGAGCTATTATACTCTCTTTAAATAATCACACCTTCTTTCCAATAAATAAACAAGGTTTATTTCATCTTTGGCATCTTTTTTATATTTTTGCTAATGGCAAAAGGGGGAAGATAACGGGTATGATGCACTCTCAAATTATAAGATTAAATTGAGGGGGAATTCTCAAATTGAGGGGGAACAAATTGCATACTTGTTGCATGTATATACTTGTCTTGAATCGTCAATATAAATTGCTTGTCTTGCATATCCCGCTTAATGTTTGCCATTATTAAAAAGGGGGAAATTGTTGGAAACACATTCTCAATGCAATATACTAAAACGTGTGTTCTTTTGTATAGGTTTTGATGAATGACAAACGAAGCGAAAATTGATCTATGACGAAGTTCAAGAAACAAGCGCACAATTGATATACAACGAGATTCAAGCTCAAGATAAAGTTTTATAGTTTAATTGAGTCTTTCTTAATTGTGATCTTGATCCTACAACTTGACTAGTAACATGGCTTCTCTCATAAAACTATTTTCCAAAATCATGCATATTTAATTTAATGTCAAATGATTTTAAATCATGCATATTTACAGTAGTCAAAATAATTTTTAGACATGCCTTAAAAATCTGGACTAAGATAATCGATTATGTACTTATGATAATCGATTGTTTTCAGCCAAGACTGCATGACAATCGATTGTGAACTAATGACAATCGATTGTGAGTAAGACAGTGAGCATCAGGTGTTTTCAAACCTGCATGACAATCGATTGTGAACTAATGATAATCGATTGTAACAGAGGCAGTGTCCATCAAAGTTTTTCAAAACTCAGAATAATCGATTATGAACTAATGGTAATTGATTATGTTGAGACAGTGTCTTCCAGTGATTTTCAAATTTATTAAATAATCGATTGTTACATTGGACAATCGATTGTCAAAGAGAAAGTGTCTAAAATGTTTTTCAAAAACTGATAAGTAATCGATTGTTGACTTTGTGCAATCGATTGTGAAGCTGACCGTTGTCGTAAAGTTTTCAAATACCGTCAGGTAATCGATTATTGATTCTGTATAATCGATTATTTTGATTGAAATCCGGAAAAGATTTTTTGAACGTTATTGGGTAATCGATTATTGATTTTGTATAATCGATTGTTTTGATTAAAATCCGGAAAAGACTTTTTGAACGTTGCTGAGTAATCGATTGTTGATTCTGGACAATCGATTGTTTGTGGTAAAATCTGGAAAGGATTTTTTGAACGTTGCCAGTAATCGATTATGGAGTGTAAGTAATCGATTATCAAGCGTAAAATCTGGGATTGAATTTTGATCTGACTGGCAGACAATCGATTGTTGGGGTTTGACAATCGATTGTCAGTGAGTAAAATCAGCAACTCTTAATTGGCAATTAGGCAACGGTAATGCCAAGTTTTTCAACTATAAATACAGCTTCATTTCAGTGTTTTAAACACAACAACATACTACAACTGACCATTACATTGCTATAAGCTTGCATACTTTTGTTTATCATTTTATATTCAATTTCATATAGCTTTTGAGAGCCATATTCTTGTCCAAAGTTGTTGTGATCTAGAGCTTACTTCTTTTACTCGTATCTACTCATTAAGGAGTATTCTGTTTGAGTGTTTAGTGTTTTATACACTTGTAAGAGAATTGTGATTCTCTTGTTGTAAGGAACTTGTGTTTCCTTGGTTGAAGTCTTGGAGTGTTGTATCTCCGAGTAAAGGTATTAAGGCTTGTGTCCTTAAGTTGTAAAGGTTTGTTGAGCACCCGTAAGCTTAACAAGTTAGTGGAAAATCTCGAGAGAGTCTCTCGGGGACTGGACTAGCCACGTGTTGTGGTGAACCAGAATATATCGGTGCGTTCTTTCCTTTTTGTTTATTTAACGCACTTATTTATTTCCTGCAAAATTTAATTTCCGCAAGTTTACGCTAAATTTTATTATAACGCTATTCACCCCCCCCCCTCTAGCATTAAGCGTATTTTCTAACACGGCGTTCTTGTTGAAAGCGGCCTTCCCACTGTCGTTTTCCGTTATGTTCAAATTTCCATGTTGATGATGAGTTTCCTGAGTTGGTTGGCTGACCCCCGAACCTTTATGGCTTTACTTTGCTCAGCCATTACTGTGTTACATTCCTAGCCCTTTTGCCAGAATTTTTCCACCTTTCTCGAGATTACCATATCAATGTATTATGCTTGGGTGACCCTCTAACCCTTATGTCTTTACTCTTCTCCTCCATCTTGTACATATTTCCTAAGATTTCTGTGTTAGTTTACTATGCTTAGCTAACCTTTGTGGCCTCTCCCATCTTTGTGTTGTGCTTCTTCACGTGCCGTGATGTTTGATTTTCATTTGAAAACACTGTTTTCCCCTTGACTAACCGCTTCCTTTGTAAACCTTAACCCAGAAAATACCTCTTCTCCTTCAAACCCAATACCTTCCATCTGTTGTATTGTTCCGGAACCGACACCTGCCAAGCCCTTTTGTTTCATACCAACTACGTTGTATATGATGTTCTTTCCTGACCCAAATCACTGGCTTTGACCTTGAGGTCTACATGCTCTATCGCTAGCCATTCCATCTTGGAACACTTTTGACCCATTCACCCTAGCCCTCAGTCTATTGCATTGTCCATGAATTGATGTATACCAAGCCTTTATATTTCAAACGAATCCTAAAGCATGTTAATTGTTACCAGATCAGTGTGTCTGTTGTTCTTTCCTGACTTATGCTGCTTTGATGTGAGAAACAGGTCCCCTTTTGTGCAATTGGAAAGCTGGTGGCAGATTTTGAAGTCATTTCTCACTTGTTTTGACCCAACAGACTCAAGAGGAGGGAATAAACAAGACAAAAGGAACAGAGTAGAGGACAAAGAAAAGATTGATTCCTAACAAAAAAAACCTAAAAAGTGGAAACCTATAAAATGCGGGTACCAACTCTAATGGCCATGACATGCACCTGCGGCCTATTATGATAAGCAAATATGGTGTTCAACTCTTGTTATACTCCCCCAGACCGTGAAGTTGGGCTTCAATTCTCCGATTATCCAATCTAATTTACAATTCTTATTCGACTTGTAGCTCTCAAAGGGTTTTCACCATCAAGCCTCTCTCATTTTATTCTTTTCTCTCAACATACAATCAACTCAAGGTGCCCGTGAGGGTTTTCACCAATAAGACTCTCTTATTTTTTATTTTTCATTTCTCTCAGCTCCCTTCACCTTACAGTACCCATGAGGATTTTCACCAATAAGACTCTCTCATTTTTTATTATCTTTCCTGCTTGGATAGGAGTGTTGCCCCTGACATGAACCACTTCTACTTGCTCAATTTGGCATCTCTTGAAAACTGATTAGAAACTCTTCCTTTAGATCGTAACGTGGGCAATTGGATAGGGTTAGAAAGAAGGGGTATCAAAGGCTCAAAACAATTTAAATGGGTTAAAAATGACAACTTTTAGAATCAAATTCTTACAACAACCACAAATTCTGCCCCAGTTTCTTGGTTGGGGACTTTTGAATTTTTATTTTGATGAGACCGAACCATGAGGCTGCCTACATATCTTTAAAAGGAATCATGTCAAACTTAGTTCATACGGTTCCTTGTTTTTGTTGTTGTTTTTCTTCTCACTTTTTTGTTTTTTCTTCTCTCTTTTTTCTATGTTTTGCTTTTTTCCTTCTTTCTTTTTCCTTTCTCTTTTCTCTTTTCTTTTCTTGTTTTGCTTTCTTTTTCTTTCTTTTTCCTCTCTCTTCTCTCTCCTCTCTTTTTCTTTTTTTGTTTTTCTTTCTTTTTCCTTTCTCTTCTCTCTCCTCTCTTTTCTTTTTTTGTTTTTCTTTCTTTTTCTTTTCTCTTTTCTCTTTTCTCGTTTCCTTTTCCTCCTTCTTTATTTTTTTTTCTCTTTTTTTTATATTACTATCATTTTTCATTCTTTTCATTCTTCCCTTTCATTTTCTTTTAGTGCCTTCTCACACTCGCGTTTCTATATTTTACTACTGATTTCGAAAGAGGGGTATGAAAGAAAGTAATGAAAGCTCAAAAGGGATAGCAAAAGATAAAGTGTTTGGAAAGCAGAACAAAATGCCTTTGTCATTCCAACCTTCAAAATATGCCAAGTACAATCAGGTGTCAAGTGTAGACAATGATCTAGAGAAAATCATACATAATATCTTTTGACAGCATCTGCGTTGATGGCCATCTCCGGACATTTCCCTTCCACATGCGTTAGATACAACGCTCTGTTGGTCAATACTCTTGATACGATGAATGGTCCTTGCCAGTTTGCAACGAACTTGCCTTTCGCCTCGGCCTGGTGAGGGTGGATGCATTTCAGTACCAGTTGACCTGCTTCAAACTTTCTGGGGCGCACCTTCTTATTATATGCCCTATCCATTCTCTATTGATACAACTGGCTATGACAGACTTCCGCCAATCTTTTCTCGTCAATCAGACTCAATTGTTCCAGACGATCTTTGACCCATTCTTCGTCGTCGATTCCTGCTTCGACTCCGATCCGAAGAGAGGGGATTTCAACCTCGGCCGGATCACCGCCTCTGTGCCATATACTAATAAGTATGGAGTAGCCCCCACTGAAGTGCGGACAGTGGTGCGATAGCCTAACAATGCAAAATGCATCTTCTCATGCCACCGCCTGGATCCTTCCACCATTTTTCGAAGTATCTTCTTTATGTTCTTATTTACTGCCTCAATTGCTCCATTCGCCTTGGGGTGGTATGGGGTAGAGTTTTGATGTGCGATCCAGAACTGCTGACATACGTCTCTCATTAGGTGACTGTTAAGATTTGCCCCATTATCAGTGATGAGCGTTTTGGGGATCCCGAACTGACAAATAATGTGTGTGTGCACGAAATCGACCACGGCTTTCTTGGTCACTTCTTTGAAGGTTTTGGCTTCAATCTACTTGGTGAAATAGCCAATAGCAACCAAAATAAGTCGGTGTCCATTAAAAGCTGCTGGCTCGATGGGTCCGATGACATCCATGCCCCAAGCAACAAAAGGCCAAGGTGCAGACATCGTGTGCAGTTCAGATGGAGGAGAGTGAATTAGGTCCCCGTGTACCTGACACTTGTGGAATTTGCGCACAAAGCTGATACAATCCCGTTCCATGGTTATCCAATAATACCCTACCCGAAGAATTTTCATTGCCAAAACATATCCACTCATGTGCGGCCCACAAATTCCAGCATGCACCTCATTCATGATGACTGTTTCCTGCTTAGCATCTATGCATCTAAACAAACCCAGATCAGGTGTTCTCTTGTATAGTACCCCTCCACTGCTGAAGAACCCACTTGACAAATGATGGATTGTTCTCTTCTGGTCACTAGTGGCTTGCACCGGGTACACACCTTTCCTGATGTATTACTTGATGTCGTGGAACGAAGGCTCGTCATCAAACTCTTCTTCCACCATGTTGCAATAGGCATATTGATCATGGGCCCGGATATGTATCGGGTCAACATAAGCCTAGTCCGGGTGATGTAACATCGATGCCAAAGTATCTAGGGCATCGACAACTTCATTGTGAATTCTGGGAATGTTCCTGAACTCTACTGACCGGAATCGTTGACAAAGATCATGCAAGAATTGCCGATAAGGTATGAGTTTTAAATCTCTTGTCTCCCATTCCCCTTGGATCTGGTGAACTAGGAGGTCCGACTCCCCCAAGACCAAGACTTCCTGGACGCCCATGTCCGCTGCTAACCTCAAACCCAAAATGCATGCCTCATACTCAGCCATGTTGTTGGTGCAATAGAAGCGAATTTGAGTTGTGACTGGGTATTGATGCCGTTCTTCAAAAATGAGTACCGCTCTTATCCCCACACCTTTCATGTTGGCAGCCCCATCGAAGAACAATTTTCACCCCAAATTATCATCCTGTTCCATTTCATTGACGTGCATCACTTCCTCGTCCGGAAAATATGTGTTCAAGGGTTTATATTTTTCGTCTACGGGTTTTCTGCTAAATGGTCTGTCAATGCCTGTGCCTTCATAGCAGTCGTACTTATGTAGATGATGTCCAATTCAGTAAGCAATATCTACCACCTCGCGAGCCTCCCTTGCTCTTTTCTCCCAGTGATATCGTGCTGACCCAACACACACCTGAATGAATTGTTCAGGACTTTCAAATACAATATCAAAGGCCTTCCTGGTTCTGGCGGGACCAGTACTGGTGGGTTTGACAAATATCCCTTTATCTTATCAAAATCTTCTTGGCACTCTCCTGTCCATTTTACAGCAACATCTTTCTTTAACAACTTAAAGATGGGCTCGCAGATGGTTGTGAGCTGGGCGATGAATCGACTTATGTAATTCAGCCTTCCCAATAGACTCATTACTTATGTTTTATTTCTGGGTGGCGGCAACTCCTATATAGCTTTGATTTTTTATGGGTCTAGCTCGATACCTCGGCGGCTGACTATGAACCCTAACAACTTTCTCGAGGAAACCCCAAATGCACATTTTGCCGGGTTGAGTTTGAGATCGTACCTGCGGAGCCTCTGGAAGAATTTCCTCAGATCTTTGACATGATCAGATTGCTTTCTGGACTTCACAATCACATCGTCCACATAGACCTCGATTTTTTTGTGCATCATATTGTGAAAAATGGTTGTCATTGCCCTCATGTATGTCACCCCGTAGTTTTTTAAACCAAAGATCATGGCCCTATAGCAGTATGTCCCCCACGGTATGATAAATGCTGTTTTCTCGGCATCTTCTTCATCCATTAAAATCTTATGATATCCTGCATAACAATCCACAAATGACCCGATCTCATGCTTCGCACAATTTTCTATCAATATGTGGATGTTCGGCAGGTTGAAGTTGTGTTTTGGACTTGCTTTGTTGAGGTCACGGTAATTGACACACACTCTGGTTTTACCATCCTTCTTTAGTACAGGCATGACATTAGCTAACCAGGTGGGATATCGTGTGCCTCGGATAACTTTTTCCTCAAACTGCTTGGTCACCTCTTCTTTGATTCACGCTTACATCAGTTATAAATTTCCTCAACTTTTGTTTGACGGGAATGCAGGCTGGGTCAGTAGGTAATTTGTGGACTACCAAATCAGTGCTCAATCTGGGCATGTCATCTTAAGACCATGCAAAGACATCCTTGTACTCTAGAAATACTTTGACAATTCTCTCCGTAAGTTGTGGCTCCAGATATACACTTATTTTTGTTTCTCTGATGTTATCCGGGCTTACTAGATTGATTGCCTCTGTATCATTCAGGTTTGGTTTGGGTTTCTCTTTGAATTGGGTCATCTCTTTAGTAATCTCATCCCATGCCCCTTCCTCATCGTACCCTGGTTCATCCTCATGTTCTATTTCATAAGTCATTATTTCTGGACTAGGCTTGTTGCAAAGATTGGCCGAGGAGTCCTTATGCATGTTAGATCACTGGAACCAGCATAAAAATAATTGTAAAAAAGAGGAAAAGGAAGAAAAAGTAAAGCAAAAATGGAAACTATCGGCATTACTGAAAGGGAAATTGCATGGTTTGTGCATCCAAATGGACGGAAATAACAACTAAATGATGCTAATACAAACTAGACTGCAAGGAAATTAAAGCCAACTACCAAGACTCCCTCCGAGTGGGAAGAGGAGTGGCTTCCCAGTTATTGATTCTCGCACGTGCCCCCACAAATTGCACATCTACCCTGCTCGATCCTTCTCCCGCCTCTACCATATTCACCTTATTGAACAACCTTTCTAGCCCCTTATCAAGATCTCCGTCTGCGTCGATCTGCAGGCCGGAAATCCAGGGTCTGGGACCATTACTGGGTTTGACAAATCATTTGGATAAACTTGGGATAGGCTTCGGGAGAAACCAACCTTTCTATCTCAGCCTCCTGGCTCGCTTTATGTCTACGGCCGTGGGTTTGAACCCTAGATCAAAAGTGTCTAGATTCTTGGGAAGGAACACTATTTGCGCAATGCCTTGCAGAGAAGATCCCAACCCTTTCCCGGGTATAAAGCCATTTCTAAACATTTCTAAAGCTACCATGACAGATGCGGTTGTTATCCTTGGGGTTACACCAATCTCACCTTCTGGGTTCTTCTGAACTGACACCGTATCAAACACCTGGTAAACCCATGGCCCTTTATTGTCCTCAGATTCAATGAAAGGCACGATTGCATCACCCGAGGTGCACTGGCTATCCTCTCCATGCACGACAATCTCTTGCCTATCCTACTCAAATTTGACCATCTGGTGCAGTGTAGAGGGTACTGCTTTGGCTGCATGAATCCAGGGTCTGCCCAATAAAAGATTATAGGAGACCGATATATCCAACACTTGGAATTCTATTATGAACTCGACGGGCCCTATAGTTACTTCCAGCACTATGTCTCTTATGGTGTCTTTACCTCCGCCGTCGAACCCTCGAACGCAGATGTTATTCTTGTGGACCTTTTCAGTTTCCACCTTCAACTTGGTCAATGTGGATAATGGACAAATGTTTGCACTGGATCCGTTGTCGACCAAATCTCGAGTGACCACGGCATCTTCACACTTCACAGTCAGATAGAGAGCAAGATTATGCTCAATTCCCTCCATAGGAAATTTATCGTCGGAGAATGTGACCCGGTTTACCTCGAATATCTTGTTTGCAATCTTTTCCAAATGATTCACCATTATCTTGTCTGGGACTTGAGCTTTATTCAAAATCTTCATCAACACTTGGCGGTGCTCATCTGAGTGGATTAGTGAAATTAACAAAGAGATCTTGGCCGGTGTTTTCCTCAACTGTTCTATGATGGAGTAGTCCTGCATTTTCATTTTCTTAAAGAATTCTTCTGCCTCTTGTTCTGATAAAGCTTTCTTTACTGGTTCCGGGTTATATTTAGAGATTCTACCCTTTCTCAACTCTTCTGGGGAAAAGTACCTTCCTGATCGAGGTTAGCCTCGTGCCTCACATACTTCAACTCTAACTTCTTTCCCTTTGTACATTACTATTGCTTGTTCATATATCCAAGAAACAGCTCTATTGTTGATGATTGGTGGCTGGATCACTGGCTTCACAATAACTAACTCTATGCGGACACCTTCCACAACCACGACAGGCTGTCTAGCTGCCCCATGTATTGTTACCTTTGCCTGTTCTTGCTTTGACGCGACCGTACATGCTGAGCTCCCCTGCACTATGACATTTTTACTGCTTTCTTTTGCCCTAGTTGCCAGCTTGTTGCTGCTTACAACCTTGGAGGGCTCACTGGATTTGATCATCATTACTGTTTGTGAATGCCTTCTAGACTCTCCCCTTCTTTCCTCAATTTCAATCATGTTGGTTTCCGGATGGGTTGGTAGCGGGTTCTGATTAATATTGGGCACCTCCGGAGTCTGCACCTCGATCATGTGAGAGTAAATAAGTTCTTGGATGGCGTTCTTTAAATGCCAACATTTTTCTGTGTCATGCCCTGGTGCACAAGAACAATATCCACAGCTGACCGAATAATCTAAATTCTTTGGGGGAGGATTTGGCAGCTTCGTCTCAATTGGGCATAACATATCCAGTTGTCGCAACCGGTGGAACAGGCTAGTGTAAGATTTTTCCAACGGAGTGAACGTCTTCCTTTTCTGCACCCTCTCATTTCACATGGCCGGATTCTCCCTTTTCATGTTTATTCAATTTCCAATTTTATTCAACTATGGTCGAATCCTATGTAAATTGCCTACGTATCATGACTTTGTATGAATCAGACCAAGCGTAGTTCACGCAAATTGGATACGGGCAAAAATAAAAAAAACACCTAATTTTCAAAGAAAACATTTTCTTTTGTCTCTTTTTGAAAAAGAAAAAAAAATGATGAAATAAGTAAACTATTTTTGGATTTTCTCTTTTTCTTTTTTTTTTGTTATTTTCAGAAAATAACCAGAAAGTGCAAAATATTCTTTTTTCTGAATTTTTCACATATCCCGTGTCTCTTTTTAATAAAAATATAACAAAACATAAGTAAATCCTACTTGCTTTATTTTCACACTTCGCCCTCTTTTCTTTTTCATTGTTTTTCTCTTTATTTTTAATTTTTTAATTTACCCTCAGCTATCATTGGTCCACCAAATGACCCTTTTACCCTTGGAGAAACGCAACATGTATCACATTAGGATGCATCAGGATGGTCTGTTATTTTGGGTACAACTGTCCTAGACAGACCCAACCCCTGCGTTGAGTCCCCTAAGTCAAATGCATGATGCAGATAAGCGTTCCTAGTAGGGATCCGCATGAGGTCAAGTTATTCTAAGTTAAAAAGCTTGGTATATGGTCTAGACTGTGCACCCGAGCGGACAACTCGAGTGGAGGAGGGGGCTACGTACCGGGACCCAAAAGGTCATCCGCCTTTGTAGCTTGTCCGGCCTCTTTCTTATTTCAGGGTATGACACTAACAGAATAGGGAGTCTCAACCAGTAAGCACATCCCTGGAGGTGAGAAAAGAAGGGTTTCGTAGTAGTTTATATCTACAGTTCAGATAATATCAAAGCGGTAAAAGCATCATTTTGCACATTAAGACAACATGTATAATCAAATAATAAACAAATCCAAATACAACAATGATTCTAAGCTCGAATTCTTGAACCCTGAACCAGAGATTCTGGGTTCGTTCCCAGCAGAGTCGCCAGAGCTGTTACACCTCCTTTTGGCTATCCACAACCCGATGAAGAGCGTAGATGAGGAACTTTTTCCAATTAAAGGACAATCGAAACGGGATTCAATTATTTAAGAGAATTTTAGAGTCGCCACATAGGAGATTTATGGTGTCCCAAGTCACCGGTTAGAATCCCGAATCGAGTAAAGAATGACTCTGTTTAACAGTCCTCGAACCAGAACTCTGGGTAAGGAATTCTGTTATCCCGGGAGAAGGTGTTAGGCATTCTTGGATTACGTGGTTCTAGCACGGCCGCTCAACTGTTATATTTGGCTTAAATTACCTGATTTTAGAACATGTTTTAACTTATGTGTTTTTTTGACTTCACACTTTTATTATTGTTTTTAAGGGAATTGCAACGTTTTTAAAACATACTTCGAACCACGTCACATAAATGCACCCGTGAATTTTGAGATATTTCAACTTCGTTGAGATTTCGGATTTTGGTCACATAAATGTGCACCCGAATTTAGAAAAGGTAAATTATTAAAATAACGCGCCTAAAGCAATTATAATAGTATACTGAACTAATGACAAACAACTAACTTATGAAATTTAAACCCTAATCTTAGGAGAACTTTGTAGACAACCAGATGAACAACCAGAATTAAAGAAATTTAAACTTTGAAACATGTATGAACCTAATCAGTTATTCCAGGCTAGTGACAAACAAACAAACATGAACATTGAACCCTAATTTCAAGAAGAACAACTAGAATCAAACAACAGGAGTTCAGACTTTAATTATTGAACCTAATCAGTTATCAAAAAGCTAAAGAAAAATGAAAAATAAGCAGAAAAGTTAGCTATTATCTTTGTTCTTGTTTAAATCAAGTCAGTTGGACCTTGGCCCTTTCCATGTGGTTCTGAGCCTCCCTTGTCAATATACAACCAGTCAGAAGGGTCAGCGAGGGGTTTCATAGTTTTGAGACCTCAATAGGTCTCAGATTTGGAATTTTAAGTGGTTGGGGGTTGTTTGAGACAAGGGTGGCACAGTTATGGTCAATAGGGGTCAGGGATTACCTAGGAGGGTTTTGGGGCTTTTCCGGCATATTTAAGGATTTAGGGTTGGGCTTCAGACTGAGATTCAAAGCGTTTCAGGGTGATTTGAGAGTGGTGATTTGCGTGGTCGGAACAGGGAGGTCGAGGTGTCTTGGTGGTGTATTTTTTGAATGCTTTGGGATGGGGGTCGCCGAAGGTAGGGTTTTTGGCCACCTTTAAAGGATATTCGAGACGGGGGGATAGTATTCGTGGGAAACCAATTACATAGTGGGATAGGGGAGGTCATGCTGGTTAAGGGGTGTAATTTTGGGGCTGTTTGGTTGTCGGCCGCCGCCGTGAGGCGATTTCCGGCGGCGGCAGTAGGGTGGTCAGCCAGTGGTCAACGATGGTGACGGGGTGTTCAATGGGTGTTGACGGGGTGGTCAATGGTCGGCATTGAAGATACGAGGAGGGTGAGTTTGGTCGTGTGTATACTGAAGGTGTTTGGACATATGTATACATGAGTGGAGATGCTTCTGTGGCCGTTGGATCATGTGAGGATTGACAGCTGTGATGGAAAGGACTCAAAACGATGTAGTTTGGTTAGTGGATATGTGGACTAGGTTGGTTGGTCGTTTGGGCTGGGTTATGGCTTATTTTAAAGAGCAAGAACAGATTGGGTAACTCAGGTCTTGCCCAATTGTGGCCAGCCTGAGTGGTTGTCTATATATATGTATTGTATTTTCTTTTGTTTCTTTTCTTTCTTTTTTTAATTTAATTAATAAAAGTAATTTCCAATTTTACTAGAAATTCTGAATTATTATAAATAAAAGAAAACCAAGAAAATTAAACTCAACAACAATTTCAAATGCCGGACATGTGCCTATGTGTGTATGTGTGTGTGTGTTTGTGTGTGTGTATATACATATATATATATATATATATATATATATATATATATAATAATTTTTAAAATAACTTTATTTAACAATCAAATCCTAATTTATCCTAAACACGCAATAATGAAAATGCATATGTAGTCAGATCCTAAAAATTAAAATCCTAACATTTACAAGAAAAATCCTACACTATTAGAGTTCTATAGGAGTTTGTTTCGACCGATCGAAAATCACATGCTCACAATATGTATGAAAAACTGGTGTTTGAGGGAGGAGGATATATTTTTTAAACAGATTCGACTTAAGGAGGTAGAGACACAATAGGAGTAAGGCGGGGAGTTCTTCTATGAGTTTTTCCTTCCTCTTCCTATTTCTCATTGTTGGTTATGACTTTTTGTATTATAGTTTTACATACTATTATGAATAGCTAATTTTTTATCTAGGGTTTTGACGAAACCTTTTGTAGGATAAATTCTTGTTATATTTTTTTATGATTGAGCTATTGGATTTCTCTACTTCTTCAACTACGTGTTTATTGTTATTGATTGAATGTCCGTAGATTGACTATGCCTATTTATTATGTGTTGCTTGAAAATACATATTTAGGGGGTTGTTGAACAACGTCACTCCTAGCGTATGTGAGAAATCAATACTTCAGGTTTAAAGGTAAGTTTAGAAATAACAAAGCCTTGACATGGTCATAATGAGCGGTTAGATAAAGCCAACTAGTGTAGTTCGAGATGATATATCAAGTTAATTATTGTAGTTACTTGAGAGAGAATTATGACACCTAAAATGCTCAAGATCAGTAGAGAATACATAGGTGAAATTGTAGGGAACATAGCGGAAAGTATTTCAACATCTCTTTCATTCTGTCTCAAATTTCATCATTGTTAGTTCATAATTTTACTGCTTTATAATAGTTGTGAATTAGAAATATAAATCTCAATATTTATAATTTAGAAAATTATTCAAACTTGCCTTCTTAGTGATATTGAGCAGATATAGCTAAGCCTTAGTTCTCTGTGGGACTCGACTTCGAACTTTTAGACCGGATTATATTTGCAGCGACCACTTATCCTTTTTAGGACTAGAGTTGGGCATGATCAATATGCCACCGAATATAAGTTCTACTCTAAAAAGGTAACCAACATTAATAGAAGTATTGCTATTAAAATTTCATGGCATGCGCCCCCAACAGGTTGGTACAACCTTAATACTGATGGTGCTTTTCAGAGTACTACAGAATTCTCAAGTATCAGAGGATTGATCGGATATACATAATTGAAATGGATCCTAGAGTTTATGAAATTAGTCCATGCAATTCCCTAACCCATGATGAACTCCTAGCCATACACCAAGGATTGAGCTATGCAACAACAAATAATCTAACACAAATAGAAGTGGAAACTGATTCCACTAATGTTATACACTATCTTGACAAAGACCCATAACTTTCAGTAATATTATTTTTGATTGCAGATGGTTAATGAACAAGCTGTGACAAGTAACCCTCATGCATAGACGCAGAGAAGGCAACACAACAACTCACATTTTTGCAAAAGAAGGATTAAGGTATCCTATCATGAATAATCTAGTTTGCTATTATAAACCTCCTATTTTTGTCGAATTCAGGATGCTGGGAAATGAAAATAGTGATGTAATAGTTCGTAATATGTCTCTTGTGGTTTGTAACAAACTAACAATTCTAGGTTATATTGGTGCTATAATAAATATCAGTGGAAATGGCACTATGGCTTGTAATGAGTTTATCCATATTTAGTATTAAATAAATTCTCCTGTCTTTCAAAAAAATATATATGTATTTATATGTTTATTTCATTTTGACATTTTAAAAAGTGAAAACAGTTAAATTTGCCCGTGAATGGGAGTACAAAACAATTTAGACATTCCATTACGGAGCTGTGCGTCCTTGCCATTACCAAAATGTTACACATGTCTTTGTTGATCAGTTAGGTCTAATTAGTCCAAGCACTTTGAATAACATCAAGAACTAATACATGTCCCATGTGTAGCTAGCTATTAAGCGGTTGACATATCTAGCTAAATCATTTCACAAAGTTTATTGGCAAACTTCACTCCATTTTTCTTTATTTTTCCTCAGCTCATTGTCCTTCATGCAGATAAATTAATTAACTCACCTAACAGAATAAATTAATTAACTCACCTAACAGAATCATATTATCAACAAAAATTCCCTTATACCGCATAGTTTATAAAGCTCTGTAAAATTTTCCTATTAGCTCGGGCTAGTTTCGAGATAGAGGATACAATTTAATTTACATGAAATTACTTAAGTTGAACAAAGTTATTGGGATGCTTAGGGTTAGTTATTTTATCAACCATTAAGTGTCGGAATAATGAGAACACTTCATTTTTTATTTTAATGCAATGGGATGAGCTAGGGAATAAATCTAATTATCAATGATTAGTTATGAAAGATGTGGATTTAATATTTAACAAGGAAAGAAAAAAAGAAAACAAAAATTCTATAAGAAATCAAGCTGGTTCATTGCACCTGAGTAAGAAAGGTGAGTTCCCTTGTGCGATTACGAGTTGATTTTATGTCTTAAACATCATCATTATCATCAATTCCTTATTGATCTACTTTTTCTTCACTCTGATTTTAGTCTATAGCATCGTCAAAGTTATTGAATTACTTTGTGAACTACTTATTTAACTTTTCTCTTCGTGTGTTAGCTGAAATTTTTGTATTATTAAGATATTAAAAATAAATATATGAGAAATAAATGATTAAAAAAGTGAGCACTATTCTTCCGTTACTTTTTTGGGGGCTCTCCCACTTTTATCCTTTCTACCATCAAGGTCTTTGAATTACTTGATAAAATAAGTATTACGTAATTCACGCTTCATCGTTTTTTTGTGTAAATTTTAATGATATTAGAGTCTTGAAAATAAAAACATATAAGAAATATCAAGGTATGTAAGTACTATATATATATCTATATATATATTGATGGATACAAAATACTATTTTTATGTTTGGGATATCAATTATTAGGTCCTTTAATTTTAGTTCACATAAACTCGCTTTCGTATTTATTAACGGTGATCATGTTTCTGAACAACAGTATATTCAACGTAAAAAGACTGTTAGCCGCAAGTTTTGCAATGTCTTAAAAATAATTTAACATTGGGATATGTTTAAATTCGCCTTTGAACTTTGCAAAATAGTTTAGATATGCCTTTGTTAATATGGAATCAGATGTTTCCTGATATTACAAAAATGGCATACATATGTCTTGATTAACAAACCATGCATAATTTAATTCTAATTAGCATAGCATCTAAACACTTTGATCGGCATATGGAACTGCCATAAGTCCCATGTGGCCAACTATTAATGGAGGGCACATAGACATAATTCCGTAAAGTTCAAAGGCAAAATGATCTTTCTCTATATATATAGATATATATTTTCTTGGTCCTTCATCTTCCAAAATATTATTTCACTTTCTCAGCCAAATTCTTTACCGCAAAATCAACTATTGAAAACACCCCCTTTCTATCATTTATCTACTAAATTTAAGTTAGTTCATCTCCAACTTATAGACCCAAAATAGTGTTTCGAGTAGGGTTTTCAATGGTTCTTTTTGGTGGGATGTGTTGATGAAGAATATTTTTTGTAATGAATGGTTTCTTTGTTGAGTTCTATTGTGGTTAGAAGGTTGTACACGGGTAAAATCGAAGGTAATATATATCCCAGTTTTTCGATGGGCCAAATAAAGTAGAGACATTACCGCATGGGATCAGAGTCGAAGCCAAGGACGTCTCATATCAGGGGCCAAACAGAGTGTTCGCCACCGAGCCTGACAAGACAACACTTCCCGAACCCAGAGCGAGCTCCTAAACCTCGAGAAGCACTACGAACGGTTGCACACAAATAATAAAAAGTCGCGATATCCGCACCCAATTGGGTTCACAACGTGAATCTCACCTGACGTTGATAGCATATCAATAATTGACGAGAAAGGGTGATTTTTTTTTTACCTTTTCTAAAAATGGACTAGGGATGAAACTCTCCTACTATATAAACAGGAACCTTTTTCATTCGATAAACATTGTAGCACACATATCAAAGCAATACAAACTTATTTCTCTACTTTCTAGCTATTGAAAAGTTCGTATTTTAATCATACTTCTTCTTTCATATCTGGCTTCAAATCGAGAAATGGATCGAGGGCAGAATTATCACTAAGCTTAAATCCGAGCACAGGCTCAATGTCACAATTGGTTTGTATATTTATTTTTATCCTTAATTCGCTTATCTAACATCTTTAATACATATCTTTAAAACACCATATAAATTTAATTGTTGTCCGTTTCAAGGGTTAACAGTTTGGCGCCCATCGTCGGGCTAAGGATAATAGTGGTAGTTTGACACAGATCTCCATAACACACTCTATTTTACACTTTCTCTTTAAAGTCTCAATTTTAGGTCAACTTAAAAGAGTCAAATTCTCAGTCCGCTCACTTGAACATTGAGGATAGGTTTAACCATCATGGTAAAAACAACAATCTGGGGCCTAGCAATGAGATGCCGCCTGCTGATCCCAATGGGGTTCCAGTCGTACACCGAGTCGATGATAACTTACATGTGGCCATCAACGCCAACCTTCCTACCGACCCCAAAAATAGCATTCATGAAGGAGCCCGACCAACAACTCAAGGAGAACTCGAAAGCAAAGGCGACAGGGCCAATCTACGATTGATCTTCGAAATGTTGTAGGCTAAACAGGCGGCGAAGGCGCAATTGCAAAACCAAACCCGCACCCCCAGAAAAGTTGAGCCTGAACTAGTCTAGGAAAACAATCAAAGAAATGAGCAGATCACCGAAAGTCCAGCGAAGCTGAGTCCAGTATCAGCCACGAAGTAATGAAAATGCTAGAGACATTAACAAAATGAGTGGAATCTAGTGGAAAGAAAATTAAGGCAAACGACAATAAGGCAGAGACATATAATTCCCAGTTTGATCAAATCCTAGAAGCACCTCCAACATTGAAAGGCCCAAACTCCAAAACAATTATCTAAAAAGCCTTTCCCTCCCACCGAAGCACCGAAAACAATATCGAAGAGGTTTCGTATGACCGATATTCCAAAATATAACGGAACCACAGATCTAAATGAGCATATGACCTCCTATATATACTCCATCAAAGGTAATACTTGGAAGATGACAAAGCCGAGTCGGTGTTATTAAAGATGTTTGGGGAAACTTTGTCAGAATGAGCGATGATATGGCACCAAACCTTGCCCCTAACATCCATCGATTTGTTCGCTATGCTCGCTGATGCTTTCATAAAGGCTAATGATTGGGCCATTAAGGTCGAGACCAGAAAATTGGACCTTTTCAAGGTTAAGCAAAGGGACAACGAGATGCTTAGGGAATCGTGTCAAGGTTTCAAATAAAACGGATAGACCTGCCTCCGGTTGTAGATGATCGGGACATTCAGGCATTTAATCTAAGACTCAACCCCCGAATCTCATCGGCTTTTCAGCAGCTGAAACAAAACTTTGTAGAATACCCAACAGTAACTTGGGCTAATGTCCACACCAGGTACCGATCAAATATCAAAGTCGAGGATGACCAACTCGAAGCCCTTTCCAAGTCTGTTTATCCCATAAGAATCGATGATAGGACTAACAGAGTCGTCGATCATGAATCAAGGCGGGTCCAAAATTGCTATCAACCATACAATGCAGATCAAAGGGGAATATGGTTCAGGCACAACTCTACAAGAACGAAAAGAGAAGAAATTGAGGGCTCAATAATTGAGACCTGATGAGCAAAAGTGGTTTCTACAGGCCGCTCGAGGAAAGGGGAGCACTGAGATTATGAGAGTACAACTTCAACGTTGATGCAACCAACATTATATGGCCATTGGGCGCATCAAAGAAACCAAGTGCCCTAGATTGTTGTAGTCTACCCAGAGAGATCCTAACATGATGTGTAAGTATCTTGGAGTTTAAGGCCATATGACTGAGGATTGCCGATAATTAAGAGAA
The DNA here is from genome assembly GCA_034376525.1 of Nicotiana benthamiana. Classification (NCBI taxonomy): domain Eukaryota; kingdom Viridiplantae; phylum Streptophyta; class Magnoliopsida; order Solanales; family Solanaceae; genus Nicotiana; species Nicotiana benthamiana. The sequence goes on along the minus strand of CM067338.1, from coordinate 74,013,742 downwards.
GAAGTTGCCCAATTTTTCAATAACGGGCACCTCCGATAGTTTCTGAATGATCGGACCAAAAACCAGTTCAGGATCAAGGACTCTAACAAATAGATAGACCAAGAAAAACCTCAACATGCCATCAACATGATTATTGGAGGGGTCGATATCCCCTAGGGGACAATGATAAAGCGCACAAAAGTATCCATCACGAGGGATAAGCGCACGTGAGATTACATCCCGGAGGGAGATATGTCGTTCAACGACGAGGATGTCATAGGCATTGTACAGAGTCATAATGATACACCGGTAATATCCTTACTTATAAACAAATCCTGAGTTAAATGTATGTTAATTGATCTAGGTAGCTCAACCAACATCATCAGATCGAGGGTAGTAAACTGGTTGGGATTACAAGATTAAGCAGTGTGAGTAGTCTGGGTGTTGAACGGAATTAACATGGCATGTGAAACTACCAAAAGAGAATAACTTTGCCAGTGAATACCGCTGAGACGATCCAAGATACCAAATTCTACCTAATCTTAGGGAACATGAGGTATAATGCCTTATTCGGAAGGGCTTGGGTTCACAACATGAGGGAAGTACCCTCGACACTACACCAGGAACTGAAGTTCCCAATGACGGGAGCAATCAAGACGGTTAATAAAGAGCAACCTGCTGCAAAAGAAATATTCCCAGTTGACCAGGTGAACCCCGTGCCTGTGTTCTTGACATTAGAGAACAAAGTCAACTAGGAAGGAAGAAACTAAATAGCAATCACTGATACCGTCCCTGAATGAATCGGAAGAGCGAGAAGTAGGGGAGGATGATGATTATGGAATCCCTAGGTCGTACATTGCCGCTGTGATTCCAATGTCACCAAATCGACGGCCGAGGAGCTGGAGAAAGTCATATTGATCGAACACTTGCCCGATTGGAATGTATACCTGTGCACGGAGTTAAATCCCTAGCTCAGGAAAAAACTTATTGAATTTCTTATAGCTAATATAGATTGTTTCACTTGGTCCCATCTTGATATGACAGGTATCCCACCGGAGGTGACCACTCATAAGCTCATCTTGGACATGAAATTCTATCAGCTGCAGAAAAGGAGACCACAGTCCGATGTCAAGAACACATTCATCAAGGATGAGGTATCTAAACTCCTTAAAATAGAAAACATTCGGGAAGTTAAGTACCTAGACTAGTTAGCCAATGTGGGGATAGTACCTAAGAAAGGAAATAAACTAAGAATGTGTGTGGTTTATAAAGATCTGAACAAGGCATGCCCTAAAATTCTTTTCCTTTTCCTAACAACAATTGGATGATCAACGTGACAGCCAGGCATGAGATACTCAGTATTTTTTATGCATATTCAGGGTACAACCAAATTCGGATGGACCCGGGCGACTGAGAGAAAACTTCCGTCATCACTAAATTCGGCACCTACTATTATAACGTAATTCCATTCGGATTAAAGAATACCGGCGCCACCTATCAACACCTAGAAAACTAGATATTGGAAGAATAAATAGGGAAATCAATGGAAGTTTATATTAATAAAAAGTTATTCAAGTCCCTGCGAGCAGAGGACCATTTGAATCACTTGCAGAAGACCTTCGACATATTGAAAAAATATATATAAAGCTGAATTTGGAGAAGTGTGCATTTGGGGTTGGAACGGGAAAGTTTCTCGGATTCATGGTATCTAATCGGGGGATCGAGATTAATCCTGACAAGATCAAGGACATAGAAGACATCACCATGGTGGATAGCGTGAAGATTGTTAAGAGGCTAACTGTGCTTATAGCCGCCCTAGGCTGGTTCTTATGAAGATCCTCAGCCAAAAGCCATCGGTTCTTCTCAGCGTTGAAAAAAAAGAATAACTTTTTCTGGACCCCGGACCGCCAACAAGCTTTGGAAGAACTCAAACAAAACCTTTCGAGTCCACCCATGCTCCACACTCCGAAGGCGGATAAGCATCTGTACCTCTACTTGGCAGTGTCAGAGGTAGAGATAAGTGGAGTTTTAGTCTGGGAAGAGGAAGGTACGCATTTTCCTATTTACTATGTCAGTAGAACTCCAAGTGAGGCCGGAATAAGGTATCCTTACTTGGAAAAATTGGTGCTCGTTTTGCTAAGCGCTTCAAAGAAACCTAAACCATAATTTTAATGTCACCCCATATGTGTTGTAACCTTACCCACTACAGAACATCATGCACAAGCATGAGCTCTTGATCCCATTTGCCAAATAGGCGGTCAAAATCAGCGGGTACGTATCAAGTATCTACCTTGACTTCCATAAAATCTCAAATTTTGGTTGACTTTACGCCGACCTTAGTGCCCGAATTTGAAAGAGAATTATTTTTAGCCTCGGGGACTACCTCGGGAATTTGGACCTTTTTACGAACGACGCCTCGAATGGAAAAGTGTTCGTGCTCAGTATCGTGCTGAAGCCTCCTACGGGGAATGTAGTTAGGTAGTCTATTAGAATTGTGAAATTAACTAACAGTAAGACTGAGCATGATTCCATGAGTGCAGGTCTCGAATTGGCTAAAAGTCTTAGGGCCGAGGTGGTCGAAGCTAAGTGTTATTCCCTCCTTGTGGTAAATCAAGTCAATAGGACGTTCGAAGTAAAAGAGGAATGAATGCGAAGGTATTTAGACAAGTTACATGTAACGCTCCATCAATACACATAGTGGACCCTACATTCGTGCCCTAAGATCAAAATGGCAAGGCCGATGTTCTGACTAACTTGGGGTTCTAAGTTGATAACGATGAGTTCAGCTCAAGCACAATAGTACAACACATGAAGTCAGTGATAGAAAAAGGTCACACCGAAGAAAATTCCATGAGTTTAACTTGGGATTGCAGGAACAAGTACATAGATTACTTGAAGACTGGGAAATTGCCCTCAGATCCTAAAGAAATGAGAGCTCCGCCTACAAAGGCTGCCAAGTTTAGCTTGTCTGAAAAGACTTTATTCAGTAGAAATATTCAATGGTCCACTGGCCATATGCTTAGGGCGGGGAGATACCGAGTATGCCTTGAGTGAAGTTCACGAAGGCACTTGCGGGAACCATTTGGGAGCAAACTCTTTGGTTTCAAAATTAATTAGGGTCGGCTACTACTGGGTCAAAATTAATTAGGGTCGGCTACTCTATTCGGTCTTGTCCTTATTTTCGTTCATGAAATAGGGACATCGTCGGTCCCCTCCTATGGGCACCTGGTAAGGCTCAATCATACTATTCATGACCGATTATTCTTCTAAATGGGTTGAAGATCAAGCATTTGTGAAAGTCTGGGAAAAAGAAGTCATTGACTTCATTTTGGACCACATAATATCTCGTTTTGGGATACCAGCCGAGATCGTATGCAACAATGGAAAATAGTTCATCGGCAACAAGGTAAATAAGTTCTTCGAAGACCACAAGATTAAGAAAATACTATCAACACCTTACCACCCGAGTGGGAACGGACAAGCGGAATCTACGAAGAAGACCATTCTCCAAAACCTAAAAAAGAGGTTGACCGATGCCAAAGGGAAATGGAAGAAAACTTTGCCTGAAGTCCTGTGGGCATATCGTACGACCTCGAAATCTAGTACCAGGGCCACACTGTTCTCACTGGTCTACGGTGCCGAAGCCTTAATACCAGTCAATGTGGGAGAATTGAGCCTTAGATTTCAGTTTGCGAGCGAAGAGTCGAATGGCGAGGCCATGATCATTAGCCTGGAACTATTGGGTGAAAGGCGTGAGGTCGCCCAAGTCCAGTTGGCCGCCCAAAAATAGTTAATAGTAATGGTGTTCATCGGGCGGATTGGGAGGCTTTTTACTCTTAACGGTTTGGCCTAACGGTTATCGGCTTTTAAATATATTAATCCGTTAGCCACCCGATAAGATATCGAGCGGATTGGTGTCGGGTTAGCTCTTATAGGGCGGTTATTGGGCGGCTTATCGGCCTAACATACATGTTTACTAGAATTTGATAGATCTCTTCAGGCAATTATAGATCAAACACCTATTCCAGTATACCTTCACATGAGCTAGCTTGTTAATATCTTTTCAGGGCATTCATTTTAGCCCTGAGGTAGTATAGCTTTGCCCTCCTCACTTTTTTCTTGTCCAGCACCTTCATCTCCTTTATGTTGGGCGAGTACCTACAAATCATCTTAGATCCCGAGATTAAAAATGCTTAGAAGTAGAAATAAACTTTTGTTAATCATTTTCAAGGGTTTTATTTTTTTTATATTTAATATATATAAATAAAAATAAATTATATATAATATAATATATATTTATATTCTTAACGGGTTAACGGATTAGCCGTTAAGAAAATGAATAATCCATCCCCAAACCGATAAGCCGTTAATTAATAAAACTCGATCTATTCCCCGTCCGTTAAGCCGTTAAGCCATTACCAGTAAGCCCTTAAGCTGATTTGGGTCGGTTTTCGGTTTCGGATCGGTTTTGAACACCCCTAGTTGATAGAAAGATACTACAACCGAAGAGAAACCTTTGACACTTTAAGATCGAGGACTTGGTGTTGAGGAAATTAACGTTACACACCCGAAACCCAAACGAGGAAAAGTTGGGAATTGGTCTGGATATATCGCCAAAGTGCCACAAACTAACCACTCTCTGCTATGATAACAATGGAAGTGACAATGAGGAGCAAAACAAGGCCAACATTTTAGCATTAGGACATTTATCAGATAGAAATATCACATTGCGTGCAATGGACCTAGCAACAATTAACGGTTCTAGAATGGTTTTGAGGGTACAAAGATCAATTGGCATCATCCCAAAATTTCACTCTTTTTGCCCCATTTCCTTCTTCATCTTTCTTTATAACACCACTTGATATTTCATTTCTTTCCCCCTCTTTTCTTTCTGATTATCGCTTTTTTTTTCATGTCCCACAATTTCATTCTCACTATTTTAATTATTTTTTGAAAAAATGATTTGATTGAACATATGTAGATTGCCTACGTATCATGTCCCTCATGAATCAAATCAAGTGTAGTTTTGGAAAAGTAATGGAAAAAATAACTAAGAAACAAAAATTGTTTTGGATTTTTCATTTATAATTTTTTTGCTTTTTCAAATACAAAACAAGAAGTACTATAACAAAAGACTCGGCAATCTTAACTAGACTGACACACTCGATACTACTGCACAAGATTAAAAATTAAAAGACAACATAAGATAGACTAAAAAATGTTTCCTCAAGCAGCTCATGCATGCAGTGGTCTTGACTAGAATGGTTCTGGGTATTTATCATGCTCAAACTCTAGCTAATTGCTCCATACCTGAATGAATAAGATCAAATAGAGTTAGTGACTCAAGACACATGTGACGCCACAATACCATCTATCGGACATATGCAAGGCACGATTAGGCTATTTTCGCAAAATAGCTTACATGACCAAATGTGGCTATTAATGCAAACTCAACAAGATTGACCTCTAAGACATGGAAATGCCTAACAAAGGTTTATATGGATTCAAACTCCCAATAATCATGGCCAAAATATAATTTACAAAATGACCCATTTCGCAAAAACAACCAATATGGCCGAAAATGGCTAAAGATGCAAACTCAAAAAGGACAGACCTTAAAGTAATATGACACCTAGTTATGGACTCAAAATCCTACATGAGTAATTGAACCATTTTTGCGAAAATGACTTCATTTTGCAATAATGGACTATGTGGCCAAAAGTGGCTAGACATGCAAGGTATGGCTAAGACCCCGTAAAGCCAAGAACCTAAGGCTTACTAAGAAGGACCGTACCCTATGTGTCTTGCCTACATATCCTGCACGAACGACGAGAATCAGGTTCGCATAGTTTGGGAAGATCGGATATGGGAGAACGCCTTTAAAAAAGCAATTAATTTGGAAAAATCATATTTTTTTATCTTTTTTGAAAAATAATGAAAAATGTAAAATCTTTTTGGATTTTCTTTTTCTCTTTTTTTGAATTTTGAAAATTAATGAAAAATGTAGATCTTTTTGGATTTTCTTTTTCTCCTTTTTTTGAATTTTTGGAAAATAACGTAAAAGCGTAAAATCTTTTTGGATTTTTCTTTTTCAATTTTTTTTGGTTTTTTCCTGAAAAAGTTGTGAAAGAAAAATATAATTAGGCCCTACTTGCTTCATTTTTCAGCCTTCTTTCCCAAATATCGGTCCGCTAAATGACCTTTTTATCCTCAAAGATGCAACATTTAGCACATAGGATGATTAAATGCCATCGCCATGGGCCCATTTTTGACATAATTTGGATAAGCCTCCTACAAAGGGACACGGTACCTGAGACCAAGCCCTGCTAGGTCTAAATGACATGATGCAAATAAAAAAGACCTAAAGGCTGACCTAAGTTTGAAGTTCACTAACAAGGCGATTCGGGGAGAGCGTATGGTTGATGGTGGCTGCTCAAGCTTTCCACCCACTCCATACGTCCGACGGCTCCCCCCCCCCTAATTTAAGGGTGACTCAACAAAGAGTCCGTGCACGTGAAGCGTGCTCTAAGACTTTTTGTAGAAAGAAGACTCATGGTTATGCAAATGATGATAGTTTATAAAGCAGTAACACATTAAGCAAAAAATGTAAACAACTAGCAAATAATAACAAAATATAAAAACATAATAAAAATCAAGTAATACCAATGAAAAAGCATAAAAACCTCAACCAAATATTCTAAAAGCCAACAAGATCAAGTACTAGCTCGAACATGAATCACCATCAGAGTCGCCCGAGATATCACACCCCCCCCCCTTTTTTTAAAAAACTTCACTAACCCTCTTAAATAAATAAAAAGATTTAATAATGCTTGAAAAGAGTTTTTCAATTAGAACTTGACAAAAAGTGTGTTCAAAAGGAAAATAACTCAGAGTCGCCACCTGACATTTGATTTCGGTGTATCAGATCATCGATTTTCTAGAAATAATATTTTTTTTAACACTTGAGACTCCAAAACTAAGTCTGCACCAGATATTTGGGTAATGAGGTTTATTTGAATCAGGGTGAAGGTGTTATACACTCCCCAAGTCCCGTGAAAGTTACGGTTGCGTACTCGGTCTAGTTGTCTTTTAAGATATTCAAGTTAAGGTAAAAACACACAAAACAAAAACAAACACACAAGAGGCTCGAGGTCATTTCCGCCTAATAAAATAAAAATAAAAATAAACATACTACGAGTTCCACATAAGGACTCCAAATACAAGAACTTCGGGGTATACTCCAGATAAGAAATATATACAAATTACGTGGGCATTCCCCGGATAAATTTAACTAAGGAAGAGACCTCTAACCTCGATACTAACAAAATCCTAAGGCTTTCCTACCCAAGTGTGGTCGGCCTAAACATGCTCCTAGCGGGTAAATAATGAAACAAAAGGAAAAAAAAATCTAAAATCCAATTTTCTTTTAAAAATATCGAGCCCAAACCCAATGTAAGATGACGATACTCGATCATTGGTTCAATATATTCACATGAAATTATTTTTTCCTAGTTATATCTTGCTTAACTTCAGGTGATACAGGCAATTATAAAGTTAATTGGTGACTTAAGATATATCAAAATCCGAATGATAACTAAACATGCATCGTAGCAGATTAGTATCACCAAAACATCATATACTATCAAAACGAATATGAGATAGATAAAGAATTGGACCTCAAGGTTGAATCTCCTCAATAGATTAATGAAGAACCACCAATCAATTCGAGCAGATGGCTACAAAACGTAAAAATGAAACTCGCAAAAACTCTTTGGTAGGTATAATTGGACCGTCAGCGACTGGAATCGAATGCAACCGCCAATTGGTGTTCGACCGGAGACTTCGCCTTGGACCCTGACGACCTCGACTTAAACTGGAAACTCTCTGGATTTGTGGTTTTTGATTGATTTTCGCGAGTTTGGTGGGGTTTTGGGGTGACTAGAGACTATTCCGGAGCTATTGAACGTGGGTGTTGTAGGTATAGCTTGTGATTGTTCTGATGGTGGGGGTATGGCTGGTTTAAGGGTCTTTCATAGGTGACTACTGGTGAATCTTTATTGAGAAAGATGGTGTATAACAATGGAGGTTCAAGGAGATAGAGAGATGAAGTAGGCAACCTAGGTGTTGCGGAGAGGAACCAGTCACTGGGCGTTGGAGTTCAAGGCAATTGTTTCTCCTATCTCTAGGGTTCAGCCTAGCTAAAGTTTTTTTTTGTTATCTTGTCTCTTCATGAAGAAGATGGTCTCCATTGTTGCCTAAGGTTCTAAGGTGAAGAAGAAGATAAGGGTTTTTAGTCTTGTGTATGTTAAAGAAGAAGGAGAGGGTAGGGTTAGTGGGTATTGGGCTTGGGTTGCTTAATTTGAGCCTCTTGCCAGAATATAATTGGATTGAAAAAAACATTCTACAAAATTGAGCTAAGAAAAGGTTAAAAGAAATTCAATTTAAATACCTATAAAATATAAAAACTCTTAATTGATTTTGATAAACTATTAATATTAAAAATAAAACTAAAAATTAAAGTTGAAACTATTTTTGGCATTTATAGGATTATATTAAAATAAAAATAGGTTAAAAATAATATATCCTCCTAAAATATCTAATACATGAATTAAATAAAGAAGACCTATTTTTGTATTTTTCAATTTTGTGATAAAGATAATGTAAAATAGTAAAAATTAGTTGAAACAACTATATTAGACCTAAACTAAGTATGTTACGCTAAAATGGTTGAAATTTTGGGGAGGGTCAAAAATCACATGTCTACAGTCAGGTCAAGGCCCTACTCGAATAAATTAAAAGACGTAAAAAGTGTAAGGCAGTGTAATAATGACAGTAATGAAATTGAAAGAACAAATAGCATATCAAGATTAGCTACACGAAACTATGAAATTAGTGCAACACGGAGAAAATAAATTATAATATGCTAAAGAAACAACAACCAAAGACAAGTGCAACAATGCAGAAATGGCAATAAGAGCCACTACCGAGGTACCGCCTCGTAGTCTCAAAAATCACAAGAATAAGTCACTTTCTTTCCTTATATCATTGTGAGAGCCTTTACATTTATTTTTTAAAATTATTTTTCCAAAATAGCATCCCGATTTTTAGCCCACCTTATCACACTGCATGACTTCTAGTAGTTCCCCTACTAGCCACACGTATCAAGCCCATCTGATCTCATCGCATGTATTTCAACCCCAAAACATTATACAACTGCATGCGTATCAATATCACAACGTATCAAAAATCGCACCTCAAGTGTCAAATATCACTACTTGTTGAGAAACCAACCAATAATAGTATTTTCACAGTAAAGAGGCAACGACTCAAGCACGATGAGGACAAGAGTCTTAACAATAAAAATAGGAATGAACAACTCAACATAATGGTATTTCACAACTTAACAGTTTGCCTCAACGTGAATCACGACCATTATATCTCAATACCAAATTCAACCACAAGATATTCCACGATTTAACAACTTCAAGTAAAGAGTTCCATGATCAAATAATGAATACAGAATAAAGAAACACAAGAACTTCAATTAAACATGTAGGGCAATTAGTATGTAAGAGAATAAGACAAATAGACATGTAAAAATAGTCTAGAAATGATGACTATAACATGTTAAGCTAACTTAATTACAACATGAAAGAATTCAATATAGATAAAAGCGAGATTTCACCATTTAGCACGTATAAACACTCTTCACCTTTTGTATACAGCTTTCACATATCACAATTATCGCAACCAACATAAATCCTAAAGAGTAATTCCCCCACGCAAGGTTACGTAAGTCACTTACCTCAATTCACGCTAACTCAATCCACTAGTAGTCCTTTCTCTCAATTATCCAGCTTCATACGGCTCGAATTTAGCCAAAACAACTTGATACTATAAATATAAACTATAGAAAACTAATTCAAACAATAAAATTAAGATCTTTGCACAAAATTAAAAGGTCAACCCAAAAGTCAATCCTGGCCCACGCCTTAGAACCCAATGAAAATTACAAAATCTGAGCATGCATTCGATGTCGACTGTGAGCACGTGATTTTTGCCCTATATGAAAATAACTCTTAAAAATAGACCAAATTAATTTTTTTATTAATTTTAGGAGTTTTTCTTTATTTAGTTGCATTTCACATATTTTTAATATTTTTAAAATCTTAAAAAAGTCATAAAAAGTGTCACATTTTAATTTTATACCACATCAGGTTCAATTTGCATTTAAAAATTAATTACATTGAGTTAATTGTATTATTAATAAAAAATCACAAAAAAATGATCAGTTTTACATAGTTAGGTAATTAGCTTAATTTTACAACTTGAATTGATTTAGCTTAGGTTTTTTAATTAATTAAAACAAAAAAGAAGGAAACTGAAAAGCAAATTCGAAATTGGGTCATGTGATAAGTGAGCCCAAATTCTTCAATACTCATTCTTCATTTAAACTAGTCCATCTCCCTACCCAACCCCAAACCGAGTAGACCCGACCCAACCCAATACCCAAACTCATTTTCCCACCTAAAACAAAACCTAGACCTAATACACAAATACACATACACACAACATAGAAGAAGAGGGACGCCTGGGAGGAGGGTTGTTGCGCAGCTTTGGCTGCTTCTCAACAAAAATACACGCATATACACACACGATACAATACACAGGCTGATACACACGCCTGAGATGCAGAACAGAGAAGCTACGCAGCTTTGGCGCAATACAACCCCCTCTTCCCTTAAACTTGATCTTCTCCAAAGAACAAACGCTCCCCTCCATCTTCAGCATCCAACGACATCTACCCTCTTCACCATCAAACCCGCCGTCGACCACCTTGACCACCAGTCCGCCATCGGACAGCCACCATAACGTTCAACCTTTTCTGCCATCTCATAACCAATCGTCACCCTCGTCAAAAAACGACCACATCAGTTCTGCTTCTTCTTCAACTAAAATGACCACATGATTTCGCTTTTCAGTTTTGTTATAGATTTAATTTGGTTTGAGAAGACAAAAACATGGCATAACTTAGGATATAGAGAGGGGGAGCGAACAGATCTGGATTCAAAAACTATAAGGTTTGATTGATTCGAGTTTTGTCGTAGTTGTCGCCGCTTTTCTTCGAGTTTCGATCGAGGTTCCGTCGCCGGCGAGATTAAGCCATTGATTTTGGACGGCTGATTTTGGACGTCGTCGCCGCTTTTGACTCTCATTTTTAACTCTCTGTTTCTTCAACAATCATAAAATATTAAACGTGATTATTAACATTTTTGTGCTTAAATTCGCGTTCTACTGAAGATCGTTTTTTACATTACTACTATTTATTATTATATAGAATTCCTGGTAGTTTTATTCTTTGTATGTTTGTTAGTATGTATTGTATTGTTTGTTTTTGGTTTTCTGGTTGAATGCAGGTTAATGGTATACTAGTTTCATTTTCATTTAGTGTTGCCTTCATCCTATATATAGTATTGTTTATATATTTAATGAGTTTAGATCTAATTTAACTCATAGAGAATGAGTCATATGTTAGTATGCTTTTAGACCCACTTTTAATCGACCATCGTGATTGTGTATACACTTGCGTAACATAATTACGATTTTAAAAATTCAATTTGGAGTATGCGTTCTCGCAACTTTAATCAAAATTTTCTTAATAATAAAATTATTTTAATAGCCCACTAATTAAATTTAGTTTAACAAATCGAGGTGCCGTGCCTAATGAAAATGACAAATTCATGGCCCTCATGTTAATATAGATATAAATTGATTAATATTCGTAGCAAGCCTTTAGGGCCGTTTAAATACAAATATGGTTGTGTATATGTTCGCGTAACACAACCATGATTCTAAATTAATTTGGAGTATGCGTTCACGCAACTTCGACCAATCTTTTTTTTTTAAATAATGAAGTAGGTTACAAGTTTTTAAATTATTTTAGTTTTCGTAAGTTCATTAGAATCACATATGGCCTTTTAGCAATTTCCAAGTATAATATTTCGTAGAATATCTTTTAGGGTCGCTTAAGATACTAGTGTTGATTGCTATACGTTCGCGTAACACAATTACATTTATAAAAACAAAACTGGAGTATTCGTTCGCACAACTTCGGCCCAAACTTTTCTTAAAAAAATAATAAAGTGTCATTAATTACGGACACGTTCGCGTGACACGTTGACGCGCCAAACAAGCGGGTATACGTACGTGTAACCCGTTCCAAAATAATTTTCTAATTAAAAGCGGTAAAAGAAGAAAAAGCACATAGGTTTAATAATTAGTAATTAAATAATATAACAAGCCAGTAGAATCAAAGTGACCGTGCTAGAACCACGAAATTCGGGTGTGCCTAACACCTTCTCCTGGATTAACAAAATTCCTTACCTTGATTTCTGATTCGCAGACTATAATAACAGAGTTATTCTTTCCTCGATTCAGAAATTTAAACGGTGACTTGGGACACCATAAATTATTCCAAGTGGCGACTCTGATTTTTAATAATTAATCCCGTTTCGATTGTCACTTAAATTGGGAAAAATCCCTTTATTATACCCTATCCGGAGTGTAGTAATGAAAAAGGAGGTGTGACGACGACTTGAACCATACAAGAATTACTCAAATCCAACCTCAATCGCCTTTCAAATCCCTAAATTTTAGCCAAAGAAGTTTCACAATTTTTTTCCAAATTTCTAACTCCAAAACACTAATATAATGATAAAAACAAAAATAGATTCATGTAATTTAACCACAATCGAGTTACGAATTTTTACCCACAATGTTTCCCTTGTAAATATCCCAGAAAATGGCCTCATGCCGAGCTCTCTAAGTCCAAAAATGAATTATGAATCAAACCCTCAAGACTTTCCATTTTCTGCCTAGCAAATCTGCTTCTGCAAGCATAGGGCCGCACCTGCGGAAGATCCATCGCACGTACGGCTCTAACTTAAACTCTAAGGTTTTGCTTCTACGGGCAATGGCTTGCACCTGTGATCCCGCTTCTGAGGAGAAGGAGACTGCACTTGCGGTCTTGAACAAAGCCCCCTCCTCCAATTTCGCTTCTGCAGAAGAAATGGCCACGCCTGCGGAGGCGCACCAGTGCCCAAGTGTTTGCATCTGCCAGCCCATCCCTGTGCTCTCCTTTTTACTTCTGCACCTCACCTTCTGCACCGCGATTCCGCACCCGCGGTCAATCCCTCCGTATGGATGATTGTTTATATATTCATGAACTTGAGAATAGTCTTGATATCTGATCTTATGTCAACTAAATCACGACACACTTTAACATGTAAAAATGTGAGATATAACATCCTCCTCCCTTTTAAGAACATTTGTCCTCGAATGTAAAAATTCACGGTGGTTAAATCACAAAATTTACTATTAAATGTAATGATTCATATTACTTTGTGTTTCTCAGAGGCTTATACGAGCTTGTATTCATGTGTCAAGTTTAGGAAGCTCGTCATCAACCCACCTAAAATACTTACATCTCCAAATAATCCCATTCGCTTAGCTAGGAAACTCGTCATCAACCCACCTAAAATATTTACATCCACCTTTATCCTTCAAAAATATTATTCAAACTATAATTAGGGACACCATACTTTAAATAATTAATTATAGTAAATTTGTGCTTACTTTTTAAAATTTTATATCCATAGAACCTCTTTATAGGATTAGATGGAGACCATGAAATTTTGAATTGATATTCATGACCACACTGGCATGAATCAACACTTGGTGTGAGAGATTTTTTTCACAAAATTGAGAGCTTAAACCAAAATTCGAACACTCATGTGGGACTACTTTCAATTTGGAGAGGATTGGAGTTTTTAAACTTGAAAATCAAGAAAGGCGTGAAGAACTAGGGCTAGATTTTGGAGATAGTAGAAGTAGAAGGGGAGTGTTTTTACCGTTTGTGTTTAACGTTGAAATAGTCTTTGTCAGCATATTTTTAATGTTCATGCACTCACCAGTAGTGATGCCCATGCTATTTGCCATGTCCGTCAGACATGTTAAAATGGTATAGTAAAGATAGAGTTAAAATATTCAGGTGGGAAAAGGTTTAGTTGAGGTATTCAAGTGAAATATTCGAACTAGCTAAGTATGTGTCCATGTATTCTGCAACTTATTTTGGAGTGTCATATCTTTTCCAGTATAAAATATAAAAATTCAAGTGAGATCTACTTTTTAGTTAACTTTGACCAAATTTTTGACGACTTTTATGTGACACAAAATAAAAAAAGTAATATTTGTGTGAAAAATTTTAAGTTGAACGATTTTATGATATAATAATAAAAAAGCAACTTTTTGTATTACACACTTTACTCAACTAATATATTGTCTTTTCCCTGACAGTTATTTCTTCTTCAAATTCTTATTTATTTTATGAAGGGGGTTAAGTATGGGTATCTCTTTTATGCTTTGACCTCTCTGCAACTTTTGTATGTTCCTGTTAATAGCATTATTATACGTGTCTCATATTAGGTAAGTCCGATTCTCTCACTCGTATGTATCTCTTCCCAAGCACCTTGTTTTGAGGTTCTATCGAATTGATCATAGGAAAATGGTCAAATTTGTCCTTCTATTATGCGAAAAGCATTAATTTTACCTTTCTCTTTCTGCCCCACAAAAATATTCTTATTGATATTTTAATGATTTAAATCTATCCCTCTTACGTTAAGGTTATTATAGGTGAACTCTCAATTCTATATGATACTAACATTTTGTTGAGATGGACACCACATAGCACACTATTTCACCAGCCCAAACCGATTTACCCCCTCCCCTCCATTTAAACCGGCACGTCCTACCCCTCCACTAACCCATTATGATCAACCACTACCCAATCATCTCCCTATGCGGCGAGCTCACCATGTGTCCGACGAAACCAAGTTGTAGGTTCTCCTCTTTCTTTTCCAGCGATTTTAGCGCTAGGACATGTGACTAGGTCGACTTCATAGGGGAATGCTTAAACTTTTAGTTGGCATAGTTCTTTGAGTTTTTACAAGTTGATTCGCATTTTTATTAGTTTCTTAGATGATAATAATGGCTTCAACTCTTAATGAAGCTTTTTATTGAAGGTTACAAAATTTTCAAGACAGTTACCTTTATGGCAATATTTTAAAGATAAGTGACTTAGCTTTCTAAAAATTATGCGAAGTGGCAAATTTAATTAGCCACTTTCTTACTATGCAGTACAAAATTACATGCAATTTCAAGTAGAAATAGTTGTCATTTGGCTGCACAATAATCATCATCATAAATGCTTTTCTACTTAGCCTTCTTCTCTTTCTCTCTTAGCTTCTCGTATTTCCATTTTTTTTGTCTTATTCTCTTTTTAATCTTGTTGGATTATTGTAATATAATATTTTTCTGATTTCCATATCCTCTAAATAAAATAAGAGATGGGCTTGTTCATCATGGGAAAATATTTCATATTGCTAAATATTTTTTTATGACGGTGCCCAACATGACTCAAGTCAATCCGTGTATTCTGTCACAAATAATATTAAAGCAGTATTATTATTGAAATTCTTGCTCTCAATTACTACAATCTAAGAAACTATGGCAAATAACACTGATGCTGAAAATATTGCTGATACCGCCAATATTGGCGTTACGCCGCTGTCGCAGCCTTAGTGCACTGCCATATGCTAGGCTATTTCCAGATGTGTCAAATATTGAACTTTTTGGCGATAAAAATTTCAAGCGTTGGCAAGAACGTATTTTCTTACTGCTTGATGTCCATGGTACACATGCATTGTTGAATCTACAACCTAGTGCAAACGCTGATAATAAAATAGTTAAATCATGGAAAAACGCCAACAAGGTATGCTATCATACCATATTGCAAATTATTTCTAATGAACTATTTGACGTGTATTGCAGTTATAAAGAAGCAACAGCTATATGGGAAGTCTTAATTAAAAAATTCACTATTGAAGATGCTACAAAACAAAAAACTGTAGTAGGAAAATTTTATCAGTGGCAGATGAGAGCTGATAAAGAGATGAACGTACAAATCAATAAATTTCAAAAATTGTTTGAAGACTTGAAGGCTGAGGGGACATCTTTACCAGAGAAGTTTGCTGCTGGAGTGCTAATTGAGAAGATGCCTGACTCATGGAGTGACTACAAAAATAACTTAAAGCAGAAATAAAAAAAATTTACTAGTGAGGAAATTGTGACCCACATCCTAATTGAAGATTCCAACAGAAAAGAATCCGCCAAAGCTAGGATGACAAATCTTAAAGCAAACTTAGTACAAAGCAGCAACAACAACTGCAAAAAGTACGCGAATAAGTCTCAAGGTTGCAGCCTAAAATCCTAACCTTGAAAGAAAAAAAAGCTCTTATTTTGTTTGTGGAAAACCGAGCCATCATGCCTCACAGTGCATGTATAAAGCAGGAAATGACCAAGGAAAAATTAATACTCATAAGGCTAACTTAGCCGAAGGAGGTGATATTATTGCATCTGTCATTTTTCAAGGAAATATTGTAGTACATGCAAAAAAATGAGTGATAGACTCTAGGGTTACTCGGCAAATTTGTGAAAATTGAGAAGCATTTATACTCCTATAGATAATGATAGAAAAAAGGTCTACCTTGGAGACTCAAGTACTATCACAGTCTTGGATAAAGGTAAAATTATCATGAAATTCACTTTGAAAAAAACTTTAGCCCTTCTTGATGTACTGCATGTTCCTACTAAAGGGCAAAATTGATCTCTATACCCTTGTTGGGAAGAGCCGGAGTGAAAATATCATTTGAATCTGATAAGATCATAATGACCAAAAATAATATGTTTGTGAGAAAGGGCTATTGTAATCAAGGACTCTTTGTACTTAATATTTCTAATGTTATCAATGGAAATGTATCTACTTCTGCTTATATGGTTGAGTCTATTTCTCTATGGCATGCTAGACTAGGACATGTTAATGTCCCATGTATAAAGAAAATGCAGCCACTAGGATTAATTCTTGTTTAGACTCAAACAACATTAACAAGTGTGAAATATGTGCTGAAGCTAAAACTACTAGAAAGACCTATTTTTTTTGTGAATAGAGAAACTAAATTGTTATCTTTAATTCACATTGATTTAGGCGACTTGAAGCGGACTACAAGTAGAGGTGGTAAAAGATATTATGTGATCTTTGTTAATGATTTTTCTAAATATTCTAAGTTGTATTTGCTTAACAATAAAGATAATGCATTTAATATTTTTATTTCTTATAAAAGTGAGGATGAAAATCAACTTAGTAGAAAAATCAAGAGAATTAAATCAGATAGATGTGAAGAATATTTATCTTTAAATGAATTTTGTAAAAATAATAGAATTATTCATGAAGTAACCCTGCCTTATTCGCCTGAGTCAAATGTAAAAGCTAAAAGAAAAAATAGAACATTGAAAGAGATGATGAACTCTATGATAGTTAGTTCTAATGCTCTTGATATTTGTGGGGTGAAGCTATTTTATTGGCATGTCACTTACAAAATAGAATACCACATTGAAGAACAGGCAAAACTCCATATGAATCGTGGAAGGGTTATAAACCTAATTTAAAATATTTAAAAGTATGGAAGTGTCTTGCTAAAGTTCTTTTGCCTGAAACTAAAAAGAGAAATTAGGTTCTTAAACTGCTAATTACATGCTTATTGGATATGCTGAACATAATATTGTATATAAATTCCTTATTTTGAAAAATAATGTACTTGATTGCAATACTATAATTGAAATAAAGAATGTTGAGTTCTTTGAATATATTTATCCACTGTTTGATAAAATTTCTCATACGCATGTTAAAACAAATAGAGAAATTACCTCTAATGAGGAACTGAGCAGGAGTAAAAGACCTAGGAAAGAATATTTTTCTTATGAAAATGATTTTCAGACTTTTCTTGTCGGTAATAAACCGTCAAATTATTTTGAAGCTATATCTTTTCCAGATACTAAATATTGGAAAGAGACAATAAAATTGAAATTGATTTTATTAAAAAAAGTAATATATGGATTTTAACTGACTTACCTCCTAGTGTAAAATCTATTGGTTGTAAATGAATTTTCAAAATGAAATTTAATCCTCATGCTTCTTTAGAAAAATATAAAGCTCGGTTAGTAGCAAAAGAATTTTCTCAAAAATAAAATATAGATTATTTTGATATATTTGCACCACTGACTAGAATTTCTTTTATTCGAGTTTTAATTGCCTTAACTTCAATCCGTAAGCTTATCCACCAAACAGATGCAAAAACTATTTTTCTAAATGGTGAATTAGAAGAAGAGATTTATATGGTTCAACCTGAAGGTTGTGCCATTCCTGGACAAGAAAATAAAGTTTGTAAATTAATTGGATCTCTCTATATCCTTAAACAAGCTCCTAAGCAATGGTATGAGAAATTTGAGCAAGTCTTACTAAGAGACGATTTTTCTTCAGTTGAGGTGGATAAATGTGTTTACTAACGGGATAGACAACGATTATGTGACAATATGTCTGTATGTTTATGACATGCTTATAGTTGGTACAAGTTTAATATTGTGCAAAGTACTAAATTATTTCTATCAGCTAATTTTGATATGAACTATCTGGGTGAAGTAAATACGATTTTGGGAGTTAAATTTATAAGAAGTGAAGATGGCATAATGTTGTCACAAGAACATTATGTTGAGAGATTTCTTAAGAAGTTTGAATATTTTAATATTACATTTGTGGCCACTCCTTTTGATGCTAACTTTAAATTGAAAAAGATTAATGGCGACCCAGTTGCTCAGTCTAAATATGCTCAAATTATTGAAAATCTAATGCATTTAATAAATTTTAAAAGGCTTGATATAGCCTATGCAGTGTGTAGATTGAGTAGATATACTCATAATCTGAATAGAGAGCATTGATATGCATTAGATGGACTAATGAAATATTTGAGAGGAACCATGAATTATAGTATCCTATATAGTGAATTTTCGTCTACTTTAGAATGGTACAGTGATCCAAACAGGATATCTGATTTAGATGAGATAAAATTCACTAGTGGTTATGTATTCACCCTTAGTAGTGGTGCAACATCTTGGAAATCAGCTAAACAGAAGATCATTGCTAGATATGGAATTAGAGTTTGTAGCTATTAAATTAGCTGGTTATGAGGTTGAGTGGCTGAGAAACTTCTTAGCTAATATCCTTTTAATAAAGGATGTATTGCCTCTTGTGTCTATACATTGTGATTGTCAGTCGGCAAAAGCTATAGCAAAGAATAAATCTTATAATTGTAAATGTAGACACATGAAATTGAGACATTATGTAATAAAGCAGCTGCTGGGAAATGAAATAATTCCATTGATTATGTGAAGTCAAAAGTTAATTTAGCCGATCCATTAACTAAACCTGTGGGAAGAAAGTTAATTCTTCATTCCTCAAAAGAGATGAGGTTAAGGCCGATAAATTGCTAATAGAAATGGTAATTCAACCTATGTGATTGGAGATCCCATGAAGTAGATTCATATGGGTAATAAGTCAATATTGCATTGAAGTACTAAAAGAAAGTGCTTGACTGCTACTAATTGAGAGACTGAGTTATAACTCTTAATGAAATTTATAGTCCTTATGCATGGTGTATTCAAAAGCAGTATACACTTGATGAATTTAGGTATATGAGAGTGGAGTGGGCCGCTCCTATGAGATTCTGGTCTAGTCTCTAGAGCTCTCATGAATAACCAGGCACGCACATGGCTATTGGGCGCAAAACTACGTTGAATAACAAAATTACTGAGGGTCGAAATATGATTGATAAATTCCCTAACTTATAATAAAAATTATTGGTTCATAGAAATATTATATTTCACCAGTAATTCGATGAGTTAAATTTTATTGATCTAAGTTGGGTTCGTAGTCTAGAAGACACCAAATCTATTACATTTGGACCATACAAATCCAACAAATTTATTTTTGGATCTTTAAAATAGTGGGGGACTGGGGCAATATTTTAAAGACAAGTGTCTTAGCCTTCTAGAAGACTATGCCAAGTGGCAAACTTGATTAGTCTCTTTCTTGCCATGCACTACAAATTTATATGTATTTTCAAGTAAAATAGCCATTATTTGGTTGCACAATAATTATCCCATTAGAAGTACTTTTCTACTTAGCCCTCTTCTCTTTCTCTCCTAGCTTCTCTTATTTCCCTTTTCTTTGTCCTACTTTCTTTTCAATTTTGTTGGATTATTGTAACATAAATATTTTATCGATTCCTGTATTCTCTAAATAAAATCTGAAATGGGCTTGTTTAATCCTGGGAAAACATTTCATTTGCTGAAATAGTTTCTTAAGACAGTGTCCAACACAACTCAAGTCAATCCGTTTATCCTCTCACACATAATATTAAAGAAATATTATTATTGAAATTTTTGCTCTCAATTACTACAACCTATTACTTCTAATCGTCCGAAAACCGGTTACGTTCTCCGACATTTATAAGCAATCAAACAACTAAGCTTTAATATATATATATATATATATATATATATATATATATATATATATATGAGATTATGAGTTTGTATCGTAATTTCAGATTAATATGTAATAATAAGTGAGTGTAAAGTCAAATATTTAATAAATTTTTTAATATAAATACAAAATCCATACAAGTGTTATATATATACGCTGGAGAATTATCATTGCATTATATTTACATGTCTTTCTGCTGTTATATTCAGAATTTTGTTTTCTTCTGCATAAGAACGGGTGATAACGACATGTCTTTTTTCAAATACCAAAATATTAAAAAAAGTTGCAATTACCATGACATTTTTAAATTCCCTTTTTCCCTTTCGTGATTTTTTTGTTAATAATCTACCCTATATTTTTTAATCTTTTTCTCATCGTTTTTCAATTTGATAGTTTTCTTCATGTAATTCTGCCCCTTTTCCTTATAGTTATTTTAATGATAACATATTTTAAATCATCCTTAAATTTAGCTCAGATTATTAGTATCCTTTCTGAACTATGTCCGGTCATAATTATTCTTCTCAATTTAGCATTTTAAGAGTCATTACCCACATAGACACTAATGCGACAAAAAGTGTGGGTGCACTCGCCTGCCACATGGGTTTTTTCTGTCTATGTGGTATTTTTTGAAAAATAAAATATTTTTTACCCTTTTAGGAATATTACTTTTTTAGATAATTTTTTTGAATAAAATTTATAATAAAACTTGGATATAACTATATTATTTAGGCTAAATATTTTTATCTGCCCAACAATAATCAAGTTTTAGTTAATCTTTTTCTGAATTTGACCTGAAAATAAAGATTTATACAATTGAAATAAACAGTCAAGACATCTAAAAAAGTTATAAAAAATATGCAGTTTTTTTTAATAAACAGCCTTTCTATTTCATTCCTTCAAAAGAATATACATTACATTCAGTAGATGCTGACCATCTACTCATCCTTTGTTATAAACTCTAGTATAAGGTTCCTTCTTAAGCTAGGACTATACATGACAATCCAGTACTCTAATGCTATTACACAAAGAAATCAGTAAAAGACTCTAGCATACTAAGGGTAGCAGTTTATCTTCTACAGAGCTTCTTATCAGTTTGTATTAAGACCCCCTTCAGGTGTATATGGATAGCTATTTCTTTGCAGATGTTTTGATTATCAGTTTACCTCCTTGAAATCTCAGCTTATTTCTTTCTCTCCATATAGCATTCACCAGCATGCCAAATACGCAGGTAACTATTGCACATTGTCCATTTCTCATTTTAGCATTCTTGCTTACCCATTCAACTTCACTCTGGTAGTCACAAATAGGTTTATCATATCCCAACCATCTTAGCAGCCTCAACCATATTTCCTTTGTCAGCGATCATTCAAAGAAAAGATTATTAAAAATCTCAACAGTGTTAGATATGTAAATATAGTAGAACTCTAGTTATAGTAGAACTCTAGGTTATTAGTATTATATATAGGGCTCATTGTATTATGTTTACATATCAGTTATATTCTTCTCCCGTGCTTTCTCACATGGTATCAGAGCTTTGGTGAGATAATTATCGTTGTGCGTCATTCCAACGACATCCGGGAAGAAATAACTCGGTCACCGTGCAATTTTCCGGTGACCTAAGTGACTAATTACGTCAAAGTCACTAATTATCAGTGTTGTGCAAAAACCAACACCACCACAAGACTCGGAATAGAATTCCGACCAAACCCCAGAAATTTCTCCGGCAGACTCCCCGTCACGCGCCGCCACGCGCCGCCACAGCTGTCGGCGCGTCAGACCACGCGCCGGCGCGTGGGGTGTTTCCGGCCAGTTTTTGGCTTCGCTCCAGAAGGACAGTTTGGTCGGCCTTAATTTCCGACCCTACCCATCCTTGTTCCGTTCGATTCCGACAACTTTCAGTTTTTCCGGCGACTTTTCCGGCAGCTACAGAGACTTTCCGGCCAGAATTTCAAAAAGTTTCTTCAGGACAGTATCATCGCCCTCAAATTCCGAGCCTACTCATGTTTTTACTTTTCAATTCCGACAACTTTGAAGTTTTTCCGGCATCTACAGTGATTTTCCGGCAAAAAAAAAAAAACAGTTTTCCTTCGTCTGTTTCAGCAAATTTTCAACGATGTCTTTGGGAATCGATGCTTTCGGGTCTAGAAACCTGGGATCGATGTTAAACTACATATGTAACAAGCTCGGTACATATGATTTATATGCACCAGCTTGAGGGGGAGTGTTAGATATGTAAATATAGTAGAACTCTAGTTATAGTAGAACTCTAGGTTATTAGTATTATATATAGGGCTCATTGTATTATGTTTAATCTCAGTTATATTCTTCTCCCGTGCTTTCTCACAAACAGCTTGCTCGCAAAAAATTACACTGCTGTGGAGTTTGTAGCCTCTCCACTATTTACAATCTATTACGTAATGCCAGCCACAGTATAAATTTAAATCTTGGATGCATGTGTGGCTGCAAGATAATGCTCTTCCACGGTACCTTTTGGTGTTGAGGGGATTGAAGCATATACAATTTTTTAATGCTGAACAATTCACCCCTTTATAGCTAGTGCAATTTGCTTTCCAGGTTCCCTTGAATTCCTTGAAGCCCATTTATCATCCTTCTTGCCTCAAAAATTTTCCTAACTACCCAGGCTGCATTCCTAGTTATAGGCATATCTTCAATCATATAGTTCTTTATGTAGTAAATGTATATCCATTTTATCCATAGATTATCCTTCTTCTTTGCCACTGCCCATAGATGCTTTGCAATAGAAGCTTTATTCGAGTATAACATGTTCATTGTATTAAGCCCCCTGCACTCTATGGCAAACATATTGTTTCCTAAGAAATCAAAGCTCTCCTTGACATAATAGCTGAACTAGGCCACAAAAATAATTTGAAGATTGCCTCAATCATCTTCATCACTTTCTTTGGTAATAAAAATATTTGTGTCTAATACGATTGCACACCAAATAAAACTGATCTTATCAATTGAAGTCCCCCTACATATAATAATAATCTCGATGTCCAGTAATTTATCTTCTGAGTTACCTTCTCTACTAGTGGCCAGCAATGGGCGATGGATAACTTTTTGGAATCCATTGGTACCCCAAGGTACTTGAAAGGTAGGCTGCACTCAGGGAACCCAAGATCTTGTAAAATTTCCTCTTTTTTCCAAATTGAAACTCCAGCTATGTAGACAAGACTCTTGTCAGCATTTTCTCGAAGACCTGATACCATAGAGAATTTATGAAAAGCTTGTTTTAATAGCCTGACAGATTGCATATCAGCCTTACAAAACATCAGCAAGTCATCCGTGAAACAGACATGTACCACACCCAATTTCTTGCACCTAGGATGGAATTTGAAGTCTTTCATATTTGTTAGTTGCACAAATTCCCTTTGCAAATACTCCATGGCCAGGACAAAGAAATGAGGAGACATTGGGTCTCCTTGCCTTATGCCCCTCTTGCCTTTAAAAGGTGTTGTGAGTCCACCATTTATGTTTAGAGAATATGTAACTAATGAAATGCATTCCATTACCCATCTTATGAATTTGTAAGGAAACCCCATGTCAGTAAGAAATCTTTCTAAAAAATACCATTCTACTGTGTCGTAATCTTTTCTCAAATCCACTTTAAGAACACATCTTGGGGAGATACCCTTTCTATTATATCATTTGATCATTTCATGTATGAACAAACTATTGTCTGTAATACTTCGACCTTCTATAAATGTTGACTGTGATCTCCAAATTAGACCTCTAATTGCTGTTTTAAGTCTTGCTATGAGGACCCTTGTGATGATCTTATACAGTATTTTACATCATGCTATGGGCCTATAATCTTTAACTTGGCTAGGATTTTACACTTTAGGAATCAGGGATACAGTAGTACTGCTAACTCTTTTATGCCACCTCCCAAGGAGTGGGTTGTGAAGGAGTTCCAGGGTTGTCTGTGGGTTGGTCATGATCATTGGTTTCTTGAGAGAATTTGTGAATTAGAACTTTCGAGAAGAGGGCAAGTGAAAGCGAAGAGGAATTTTTGACGGTGTGGAATTATGGAGATGGAAAAAGGAATGATGTGTATTTAGAGATAAATACACATTTAATGTGTAACAGAAGCTTTAGCAATGGTCAATTAGAGGTCTAATCAACCTGAAATTGCAGGTTTGAATGATCAGTTTAACTTCCCTAGATTTTAGGCAATTTTTGTAGTTTAGAGTTCTAGGCTGAGAAAACTGTTTCAAAGCTAACGGATCGAATTTTCTAAGAAATTGAAAAATTATAGGACTTCTGCTCATGATTGAAGTATTTATATTTCTAATTGTACAGAGTATAGAAACATATTTTAGCTTTTAGATGAACCCATACTGATAAACCAAGTTCTTCATTTAGAATTCTCTTGTACATGTCTCAATTTACCATTATAGAGAAAATTTTGTACGAGATCAGTGAGTCATATTAACACATGTATGAAGTTGAGTAAATATTAATCTAGATATTTTCACAAGTTCAGATTTCCTAGCAAAAAACAAAATTTTATTTTTTTTCATTGTGCATTCTGAGCTGTACGTATTAGGTGATCTTAATCATCCCTAATACTAACATATTCCTCTCAAAGTTTTCTCTACTCGATGCTTTAGTGAAGATGTCGGCAATTTGTTTATCAGTAGCACAAAATTCTATGGAGATCAATCATTTCTTATAGTTATCTCTTAAGAAGTGGTGTATAACATCTATGTGCTTAGTGCTCTTATAATGAATAGGGTTCTTTGTCATACTTATAACACTAGTATTATAACAGAATATAGGAATGCAACCAACTTCAATGCCAAAATCTACCAGCTGCTGTTTGATCCATAGCAATTGAGCACAACAAGAGGCAGCAACAACATATTCAGCCTCAGTGGTGGATAAGGCCATTGAATTTTTCTTTTTAGTAGCCCATGATACAAGTCATCAACCAAGAAAATTATCTATAACTGAGGTGCTTTTCATTCAATAAGGAGACCTGCGTAATCACCATTAGCATACCCTACTAGATTGAAATTACTACCTTAAGGATACCAAATACACAGATCAGTAGTGCCTTTCAAATATCTCAGTATCCTCTTGAAAGCAGTCAAGTGAGATTCGTTTGAATTAGCCTAAAATAGAGCATAAAGCCTTACACTACAAACTATATCAGGTCTGCTGGCAGTAAGATACAAAAGTGAACCAATCATACCCTTATACAACTTCTGATCAAAAAATGAACCAAGCTCATCTATGACTTATTTAGTGGCAGTTGCAATGGGGGTGTCTATTTCCTTTAATTCATCTATTTTAAACTTTTGATCAGCTCCTTTGCACATTTCTACTGATGGATCATGGTTCCATTTGGGATTTTTTTGATATGTAAGCCTAAGAAAAAATTAAGCTCACCCATCATACTCATTTCAATCTCACTCCCCATTAATTTGGCAAAATCCTTACTTAGTTTGTCAGTGGTGGCCCCAAATATTATGTCATCAACATATATTTGTACCACAAGAAGATCCTTACCTTTTTCACTCAAGAATAGAGTGCTGTCAATTTTACCTTATTTGTAGCCATGTTTAAGCAGGAATTTGGACAATCGTTCATACCATGTTCTAGATCCTGCTTGAGTTCATAGAGAGCCTAGTCTAATTTGTACACATGCTCAATACATTCCTTGCTATCAAACCCTGGGGGTTGTTTCACAAACACTTCTTCTTTTAGGTAGCCATTCAGGAAGGCACTTTTACATCCATCTGATGAAGAGTGAATTCCATGTGTGTTGCAAAGGCTATGAGGAGTCTTATTGCCTCTACTCTTGCAACTAGAGCAAAAGTCTCATCATAATTTATACACTCTTGGTTGCAACCTTGGACCACCAGTTTTGCCTTGTTTCTTGTAACTATTCCATCTTCATCAAGTTTGTTTCTGAAGACCCAGTTTGTGCCTAGATGCCAGACTTGACTTATCTTGAACTGATTGAGTTCATCTTGCATTGCATTTACCCAATATACATCCTGCAAAGCCTCAAAAATATTTTTAGGTTCAATAAGAGATCGAAAAGCATCAAAAGCACACAGATTCTTTAATTGTGATCTAGTTTTGACTCTGGAGGTTGGATCAGTAATTATGTTCTCAATATGATGAGAACTTCGATACTTGTGAGGTTTCACAACCAACTAATTTTTGCTCGATGTTTCTCCCATGTTCTGCTCCTGAGGAGCATGGTTATGAACAGGTTCCTTTAGAGGATTGGTTTTAGTTCCTCTTTGTTCATTTCCCTCTATTAGGTTGCCCTCGATGGAAAAACCTGTTCCGTTACATGTTCCTTCTTTTGGTGCCACTTTAGCTTGATCTAAGACTTCAGTCTAATCTTTTACCATTCCAATAGCTTCATCTTCATGTTCCTGTCTCTCAAAAAGAATGTTAGTTTAATCAAAAACTACATATACACTTTCTTCTACACATTTCTTTTATTGAACATTTTATATATTTTGCTATGTGAAAAATATCCTAAGAATACTCCCTCATCACTTCTGGGATCAAACTTACTTAAGGAGTTCTTTCCATTATTATGTACAAAGAACTTGCATCCAAATTCCCTAAGATGGGATATATTTGGTTTTCTCCCTTTAAGTAACTCATAGGAAGTCTTATCTACAAGAGGTCTAGTCATGCATCTATTGATGCTATAACATGCAGTATTTACAGCCTCTGCCCAGAAGTTATGGGGCAATTTACTAGAAAGATGCATTGTCTTAGCCATATATTCAAGAGTCTTGTTCTTTCGTTCAACTACTCCATTTTGTTGAGGAGTCGTAGGGGCAGAGAAGTTATGAACTATACCATGCTCATTACAAAATTCAGCAAACTTAGCTTTTCAAATTCAGTTCCATGATCAGACCTAATGGATGCAAGTTGATTACCTAGGTGTTTCTGAGTCTTTCTAATAAAGACAGTAAACATTTCAAATTTTTCATCTTTAGATGTTAATAGTAACCAGGTAAAGCTAGAATAATCATCAACAAGTACCATCACATGTTTCTTACCACCTCTGCTCAATGTTCTTATTGGACCGCAGAGATACATATGAACCAGTTACAACATCATGGTTGTGCTTACCATTTTCTTGCTTTTAAAGGATGATCTTACATACTTCTCCCTTGCACAGGCCTAAAAAATTTTCTTCCTTGTACTTGGTGTTAGGTAACCCTGTCACTAGGTCCTTGGAGATTAATTTGTTGAGTTGATTCAGAATTGCATGGCAAATTCTTTAATGCCACAAGAGGGAATCATTGTCCAACACAGTCAAACAAGTAAATTTATGTTCTAAAAGAGTAGACAAATCTACAATGTAAATATTGTTAACTCTTTTTCCTTGCAAAAAAATGGTAAGATTAATCACAAACCATTTGGTAGAGGTAAATGCTACAAGGTTACCTATGTCACACGGTTGTGATACACTGATTAGGCTATATTTCAAGCCATCTATCAAGTAGACATTCTCAATAAAGTGTGAGTCTGTGTTAACTACCTTTCCAACCCTAATAATCTCACATTTCTTCCCATTTTTCCCATTTTCAAAGGAGACATTACCTCCTTTTAAGTCCCCAAGTGAAAGTAACTGGTTCTTACTTCTAGTCATATGTTTTGAGCAGCCACTATCCATGTACCATATTTGGCTATTTCTATTCACTTGGACCTCTTGTTCATCATCTGATTCCCTGATGTCCATAAGTGCTTGTTCATCTCCAGCTTTATCTTCTGAATCCTTATTTGATGTTTCTCCCCAAGCAACAACCAGAGCCTTTGTTGAACCTTTGTTCCTTTTGGGTTGAATATGTTCCTTCTTCATGTTCATTCATTCAGCCCTTTCCTTATTCCATTCAATTTCCCATTGAGGATAGTTCTTTATCATGTGATTAGTCTTACCACATTTGTAGCAACCCTTGTTGGTCTGTTTCTAAGCAGCCCTTAGTTTGATGAAGGTTGTAGCAACCCTTGTTGGTCTGTTTCTAAGCAGCCCTTAGTTTGATGAAGGTTGTAACACTTGAAGAACCCTTTCCTCTCATTAGGTACTTTTTGAAATACCTTGTGATCATGGCCATTTCATCATCCTCTAGATATGCACCTTCAGATATTCTGAGAGCCAGACTCCTTTCCTTCTTGGGTACATCTATTTTCATGGTTTTTCTTCTCAGTTCATAGGCAGCGAAGTTTCAAATCAGTTCATCCCGCTTGAGAGTATCAATATTCCTTGATTAACAAATAGCACTGATTTTGCATTCCCAAGTCACTAGTAAGACTCTTGTCAAGATTTTCTCAGCCTTATCTTTTTCAAGGATAATTCTCTCAAGAGATTTAAGTTCATTTGTTAATGTTGTAAACCTTGTGTACATCTTCTGGATAGTTTCTCCTTCCTTCATAGTGAAGTTCTTATATTGAGAATATAGTAGTGTTCCACTTGATCTCTTTACTTGAGAAGTTCCTTCGTGAGCGACTTGTAAAGTGTCCTACATTTTCTTGGCAGTGGTACAACTTTGAATCCTCTTATACTCATCTAGACCAGATCCACACACAAGCCATTTCTTGGCCTTGGAGTTCTTCTCCCATTTCTCCAAGTCTTCAGCAGTGTAATTAAATCTTGTCTTTGGCATGTCCACTCCTTCAACATTCTTCTTTGTAGTCGCTAGGGGGCCATTAGTGACTATGTACCAGAGTTCATAGTCTTCTTCTATAATGTGATCTCTCGTCACGTTCTTCCACCAAGAATAGTACTGACCATTAAAGAGTGGAGGGATAACATTGGATTACCCTTCCCAGTTTCCTGGCGTAGCACTCATCTTGATCTTTTTCTAAGGTGTTAAACTCTCAAGGATAACCTGCTCTAATACCAATTGATGTTTTAAGCGTCAATACCATACAAGAGGGGGACGATTTGTGTGGTACACTATATTCTCTTAATTGAATTATAGAAGAACCCGGTTCTTTTAGGTGTTCAAACTATTACTCTTTGCGGAATAATAAATATAGAAAATAAAGAAGACAAAGATTTTTACATGGAAAACACTTCGCTTGAAAGGTGAAAAAAAACCACAAACTACTACTCAGTAGTATTTTCCCAAACTTCTACTAAAATCACTAGGCCAAAACAGCATTTAAAAAACTCTTTGTAAACCTAAGGATTAACTCTAATCCTGTTGTGACACACAACATCAACTGTTGCGACAACTTTAAGTTCACTCTAACTCCAACACTCTAGGTACCTAATACAATTGATTCTATGAAAGTGAAAAGGTACAATATAAAATCTCCTACTACAATTGAACTATAAAAGACAAACACGTGGAGCTGGTTCTTGTATCTTGTTTAAGTAGCTTCAAGATTGCACACTCGAATCACATATAAATTGCTTGCAAAATCACCTTGCTCTTTTGCTATCAATTTAAGTTTATCTTATGCTTATGTGCATTGCGTGGAAAAGAGAACAACATTGACATTTAATAGGTTAGTAATCAGAGTTTGACTGGGATTCAATTACTACTCTTCCATCGTAGAAGATTTCATGGTGATCTCAAACTCTAACACTATCTTCATCCTAAACTGTGTTCTCTCCATGTAATGAGTCTTTATCTCCTTATCCAATATGCAACCTTTTCGATCAGATTAGGAGATATTTCTTCTTGATCAGTTAGGTTTATCTCCTTCACGTGCATTTCACATGTACATGTTGATCATGACTGTGCTTCACAATAAGGACCTGGTTTATGTTTGAGTTCTGTTATGAATCTTCAAAACTTCACCTGTTCTTGGGCCAACTATATATCCACGTATCCTCTGCACTAACATGATATGAAGATCCAATACTTTCTTTATTTTTATCATGTTCTTTGGTATAGACCATGACAAGCCACTATGCTTTTAGTACTTCTTTGCATAAAACCAACAATTTTTGTTTATCGACTCATTTTGGAAGGGATCAAACTTTGACAATCATTAGAAATCCTTTGAGATTTTAATAAAGAAGATGATTTCATGCTATTATAGTTTCTACACAACTTGATTTTCTTCTTTTACATCCTTAATATCTCAAATAAAAAGTTCTTGCGGTTGATTTTTCTAGAGATCAAAGATAGAAGGCCTTTCAATAGAAGCAATAGATTCATCTTCCGTAGTGATGTAGTTGTTTCTTGAATTTCTTATGAGGATTCAAACTGACGAATGTTCTTTGTATCCCAAACCTTCACGTGATTGCTTTGTAATAGGTTCTAAAGGAAGATTCCCTAATTTCGATAGTTCATTATGATTGTATCCAGTCTTCACAAGTAATTTGTGAGCATTTGGATCGAAACCTTCATCCATAATCTTATTTGGGAGTGTATCATTTTGTGGTGTATTGAGAGCCATACATTTTCCAAGTGATTTTGCGGATAACTTTACTGCATCAATCTGCTTAATAGGAAAGGCCATTCTCATTTTCTTGCAACTTAAGATATGGTTCTTCGTCCTTTTTAACCTTGAGAACATAGTGAAGTGCATGTGCTACCCTTTTACTTCAAGATGTGGTATCCATTTGAGGTACCTTATTTGTGTTGGCGAGTACTTAATCTTCCTTAGTGACAACCTTCCCAGCTCCCGCTTTGGCTCTCTTGGTAATGGGCTCAGCCTTCTTAGTTGTTGCAATGTCCTCACTTTTTCCCTTCGCGATGTTACCAACTTTGACTTCACTTAGGACGTAGTTTTTGAAGTAGAACTTTGCATTAACAAAGTATGACTCAGTTTCAGTGAATGGCTTATCATTGACAACTTTTTTTAACTCCACCATTATGATGTTAGGTGATACTTCAAACATTGATAGTAGGTGGATGAGACAACTTTGTTCCCATGTATCCACGACTTATCAAGCAACATATTGTATGATTTTTTTTATTCAATCACATGCATCCACGCATTCGAATGCATATTGCCGATGGTGATCTCTAATTTTATAGAACCTATGGCCCTTTTCCCCTCTTGATTAAATCTTTTAATTATCAAAAGGCTCTCAGAAAGTTCTTGGGTTGAATTTCCAGGTTCCTTCATTAAGCGGATAGGAAGAATATTGACTCCAGATTAACTCATTTATCAAGATTTTGTTTATCCTATGATCTTAGCCCTGCAAACATCTATGACTTCACGTGAGAAACTTGGAGGTTCCTCTCGCGGTGGCGGACACGATAAGGTTTCTTTTTTTGCTTCTTTCTCATCAATTTTACAACACAAATCTTTGACGTTGTTATGAACCAACTTGGTGCGAAACCAGCTTGGTAAAAATTCTTCCAACGTCACTACTCGACGTGCCTTCCAGTGGTAGTGCACCTCTATTTTACCTTTATTTGAGCACTTAATTACTTTTTTAATTTAGATTTTCTCACTATTTTCCCCTCGTTTATCGTTTGGATAACTCTTTTTATGAACCTATTTTACAGCTTTTACAGTGAGTCGTGAGAGTTCAACACTCATCATCAAGTTGATCTACTTAGTATCCATATCCGTTTGTGGATCATTCTTAGCACCAGATCGCTTGTTATGGGATGAGATAGTAATTCATTTACATCTATAGGTTCAAAGTCTCGAAACTTGATCATTCTTGGCAAAAAGACATTTGGTATGTCTCTCTCTTCACGTCCATTAGCAAGGTTGCAGGTAATGCCTGGATTGAGTGAGCCGATAGTGATATAAACTTGTTTTGTATTTGCTTTCTCATCTTTTAATTGTGAATTTTCCTTTGTGGGCTAAATATATAACTTTATCTTTGGACAGAAAGCACTTCTCAACAGCGTGGCCGACTAATCGATGATACTTGAAATAATTTGGTTCTCCCTGCTTCATCAAATTTTTTCATATTTGGCAACTTGAGAAGTTTTACCATAAGTAATTCATCAAAGATGGGGTAAACCTAAGAACTAAGGAATAGGTACTCTTTCTCTCGCATTTCCTTCGGGGCTAGTTTTTGGTTTGCATTATCCTCCAAAGAAGTTGTCTCCACATTCTGCTTCTTGCTTACCTTAATAATGAACTTCACAGGAAAAATACTTACATTCATGTATTCTTTGCTTTCAATATTGGTTAAAAAAATTCCATTTCCTAACTTCTTGCTTGTCCCTTTCTTTGCGAGGTTCATGGGTGGATGGCCCTTCACTCCCAATTGTACCCATGCTTAAATCG
Organism: Nicotiana benthamiana; assembly: GCA_034376525.1. NCBI lineage: Eukaryota > Viridiplantae > Streptophyta > Magnoliopsida > Solanales > Solanaceae > Nicotiana > Nicotiana benthamiana. Next base: position 73,981,053 of record CM067338.1, on the reverse strand, counting down.
ATATCATAAGCGTGAGTTGCTAGTTGTTTGAAAGTCTTAGGCTTTATTTTTGGCAAGATGTAGCGGAGATCTCAATGCATACCTTGAATGCACATCTCTATTATGGAAGCTTCACTAAGCCTATTTTTACAATTGATACTTGCATGCCTCCATTTAAAAATGAATTTAATAATTTCCCTCCCTTCTATTGGCGCATGTTTGTAAGTTCCACTATGACTATGGTAAATCTCGTGATATAGAAGCGACTGAGAAATTCTTGCTCCGATTGCTCCTAGTTATTAATAGAGCCAGATTTCTTGTATCATTCAAAAGAATTTCCTTTTAGGGAACAAAAAATAAACCGTTTGACGAGGTAATCACCATATGATCTAGCATTATTGTATGCCCCGACAAAGTGCAACATATACTAGTTTAAATTTCTTTTATTGCCAAACTGCTAAAATATTAGAGGTTGATAACCAACAGGTATCTTCAAGATATCAATCCTTGAGGCGTAAGGTTTTGTATATGTATAAGAAGATTTGGCAGCCACCTATTGATAGTCCCTATGATGAACTCCTTTAATTGATCAATTGCAATCATATCTTAGGAAGAGACTTGAATTTCCTTAGCAGATACTAGTGTTAAATAAATTCTCTCTTAAAATTTTGGACACTCTCCATGCACATTACTAGAATCTCCTTCCATTAGGCCATTCACCCTATTTGTCAACTTGTTAATTCAAGCTTCTTTATCCTACTTACATTTGGTTATTCCTTCGATCACTTTCGTCAAGTGTGAGAGTTGGTCATCAACATACAAAGCATTGATCATCATTGCATCCATCACTTAGTCGATGAGGTAGAATAACATGGATTCTACGAACATGATAATTGGACATATTATGCGGAGTAAATCCAGTACTCAAGATATAATCATCAATTTGTGCAGGGTATTTCTTGGACTTAGACAAGCTAAGTTAGGCAAAAACCTTTGCGATCCGTTCGGCGATGTTTTACCCTTCTACGAACATGTTTGTGGAGGATCTCACACCTTTTGAAGATGACAAACCAAAGACAGTAAAACATCTGGATTGCGCTTGAGATGTTCGTTCTCCCAATAATTTGGCTTCACTCCTTATGATTGGTCCCACACTTAGCCTTGTAAAATCTAGGTGATGTTTTCCACAACAGCAAAAAATTGGATTGGACTGCCTTTGCGGAAGAAGACTTTGAGTTGACCTTCTTAGGAGTCAACTTAGTATTCCTGTATTCTGATTGTCGGAGAGAAGAGATGAAACGCAAAGATTGATCCTATTGGGCGTGTCGAATTTGTAACAACTAAAATTTCATTCCTGAAATAATAATCAAGAAAAAAATACAACGACAAATAAAAGTATTTGTATTTTGTTATGAAATAGAAGATTCTTACACTTCTATTTAAGGTGAATGTCTTTAATGTATTTAATTAGAGAGATTTTAGAGTCCTATTATTGGTAGCAAGATCTTCCTCCTCCCTATAAATAGAGGTGCTCTCTACCATTGTAATTCACTCCTAACTCTCAATAAGAAGAACTCTCTCTACTCTTCTCTCTATTGCTATTGTTCTTGCATAATTGTTCTTGTCTTTACTTTAGTTTATAACACGTTATCAGCACGAGACTCTACCGTCTCAAGTACCATTCTCGAAAATCCAAGGTATTTTCCCTCTTCCTAATTTAATTTTCGAGTATGTCTGACATTATGAAAAGAAAGTTCGTTGCCCTTGAAATTTCGGGCAAGAACTATATGACATGGGTGTTGGATGCTGAAATCCACCTAGATGCTATGGGTCTCGGAGACACCCTCAAAGATAAAGAAAAAGCATCCACCCAAGATTGTGCGAAGGCCTTGATTTTCTTGCGCCACCACCTTGACGAAGGTTTGAAGATTGAATATCTCACCGTCAAGGATCCACTCGTTTTGTGGAACGGCTTAAAGGAGAGATATGACAACCTGAAGTTGGTCACTCTGCCACAAGCACGATATGATTGGGCCCATCTGAGGCTACAGGACTTTAAGTCCGTTTCTGAATATAATTCTGCAATGTTCAGAATTACTTCTAAACTGAAGCTATGTGGAGATAACATCTCCGATTACGATATGCTTGAGAAAATTTTTACAACGTTTCATGCCTCCAATATGGTACTGCAACAACAGTACAGAGAAAAGGGCTTTACGAAGTACTCTGAACTGATTTCTCTCTTACTAGTGGCTGAGCGAAATAATGAACTGCTCATGAGAAATCACGAAAATAGACCAACTGGGTCTACACCACTGCCTGAAGCAGATATGGTGCACTCTCACTATGCCAAACATGAAAAGGACCGTGGTCATGGTCATAAACTGGGTCAAAGCCAAGGACGTGGGCAAGGAAGAAATTCCAAAGAAGTCCGTCACCCCCCAAAGAGAGATAACCACCGAAAGCAGAAACGGGATCCCGAAGATCCTAAGGCAAATAGTTCAGAAACTATAAGTTATCGTTGCGGTGGAAACGGGCACTGGTCTAGGACTTGCCGAATACCAAGACACTTGGTTGACCTTTATCAAGCATCTCGAATGAGAAAACGCCCTGAAACAAATTTTGTCTCTGACGACAACTTTGACTTCACCCACCTGGATGTGGCAGACTTCTTTGAGCAACCCGAGGGAAAGATAGACCACCTAATCGGTGACGGAACCGTGATGAAAGAAGATGGAGCTGTTTGATTCTACTTGTATTAGTCAATGAATAAATTAATAGTCATTAGCATTAGCTCGTATTAGTTAGTTCATGATGTGATGTTTGTAGTAGTTCATTAGAATGTTTTCAATATGCTCAAATATCAATAAAATCTTTATTTTCCAGTAGAGGTAATCGACTAGCCTGAAAAACTAGTCGGTTATCTCACGTTTCGCATAAAACTGCAAAACAATCGATTGTCAATGATCAACAATCGATTGTCTTTAAAAATAGTGGCCTGGAATTTTTCAAAAATGATCAACAATCGATTGTCTATGTCTGAACAATCGATTGCCTTATCCAGTGAGGTCCAAAATTTTTCAAAAATGATCAACAATCGATTGTCTATATTTGACAATCGATTGTCAGACACAGTGAGGTCCGGAATTTTTCAAAAATCATCCACAATCGATTGTCGATATCGAACAATCGATTGTCTTAAACAGTGATCTGAAGTTTTTCAAAAATAACAAATAATCGATTGTGTGTGTTTAACAATCGATTGTCTATGTTCCAACAATCGATTGTGTGTTTAATAATCGATTGTCTTATGAAAAACGCTGAAATTTTCAAACTGCATAGTAATTGATTATGGACAACATATCTGATTTTGTTAGTCAACTGTTAGTAGCAGATTTTGAAAATATTATGTGACACAAAAGGATTGAACTTGTTTATTCTTATGTTCGTGTATCTCCTTTTTTGTATGTCAAACTATGGGAAAGCAAAATGGATATCTCACAAAGCGAACTTGGATCAACATCCAACTGTAAAAGTATTTGCCTAGTTGATTCATGTACTACATATACAATACTCAAAGAAAGGAAGTATTTCTCTCAACTGAATATGTGTAAGGCAAACATTACTACAATCTCTGGAAGTAGTAAATTGATTGAAGGCTCCGGAAGAGCTATTGTAACTCTGCCCAAGGGCACGATGTTAATCATAGAGAATGCAATGTTCTCCTCCAAGTCTGTGAGAAACTTGTTGAGCTTTAAAGATGTACGCCGGAATGGCTACAATATTGAGACAATGGATGAAGATAATCTTGAATATCTCGTCCTCACTTCAAAGAATGTCTCCGGCCAAAAGAGGGTTATTGAGAAATTCCCGTCTTTATCTTGTGGCCTGTATTGGACAAGAATTAGTGCAATTGAGGCACATTCAACAGTAAATCTAAAGAATACTGAGTCCAATACATTTGTACTTTGGCATGATCGACTGGGTCACCCAGGATCAACCATGATGAGACGGATTATAGAAAGCTCATATGGGCATCCGTTAAAGAATTTCAAAATTCTCTCAAGTAATGAATATCCTTGCACTTCGTGTTATCAAGGCAAGCTGATTATCAGACCACCCCCAACAAAGGTTGGGACTGAGTCACCCCAGTTTCTGGAACGTATACAAGGGGACATTTGTGGACCTATTCACCCACCTAGTGGGTCGTTTAGGTATTTCATGGTCTTGATAGACGCATCCTGTAGATGGTCTCATGTGTGCCTGTTGTCATCTCGCAACCTGGCGTTTGCGAAGTTAATGGCACAAATAATTCGGCTACGAGCACACTTTCCAGATAATCCAAGCAAGTCCATTAGACTGGATAATGCTGCTGAGTTTACATCCCAAGCATTTAATGATTATTGCTTATCAATCGGGATAAAAGTTGAACATTCTGTAGCCCATGTTCACACTCAAAACGGTCTTGCAGAATCGTTAATTAAGCGCTTGCAGTTGATTGCAAGGCCATTACTGATGAGAACGAGGCTGCCCACTTCAGTGTGGGGTCATGCCATATTGCATGCAGCAATGCTAATTCGTCTCAGGCCGACGAATTACCACAAGTATTCTCCGTTGCAATTGGTTTTGGGTCATGAACCCGATATATCCCATTTAAGGATATTTGGGTGTGCCGTATATGTGCCTGTAGCACCGCCATCCCGCACCAAAATGGGTGCGCAAAGAAGGTTAGGAATATATGTTGGGTTTGATTCGCCCTCCATCATTCGCTACCTTGAAACATTGACAGGCGACCTGTTTACTGCACGATTTGCAGACTGTCGATTTGATGAAACACTTTTCCCAAAATTAGGGGGAGAAGTTGGTGAAACCAAACGGGAAATTTTGTGGAAAAATGAATCATTATCTCATCTTGATCCACATACCTCTACTTGTGAGAAAGAGGTACAAAAGATTATCCATTTGCAAAGAATAGCAAATCAAATGCCTGACGCATTTACGGACTTGAAGAGGATAACGAAATCCCACATTCCTGCGGAAAATGTTCCGATCCGTATTGAAGTCCCTATTGGACAATTATCTAGTGTCATATCCAATGAGTCAAATGCACGCCAGAAGCGTGGCAGACCATTAGGTTCCAAAGATCGAAATCCTAGAAAGAGGAAAAAGAACGATCTAAATGACACTATGAAAGAATCACATGAGGACGCTCATGATTTGATTAATTCCGAGATTCACGAAGAATCTATTGAGCCTGAAGCTCTTGAAAATACGGAACTACTCCCAAATCCAATTAATATTGAGGCAAATATTAATCGAGTGGATGTTTTGGTAGATAATGTCTTTGCTTATAATGTAGCATCTAACATTATGAAAGAATGTGAGGATCTCGAACCTCAATCTGTGAAAGAATGTCGAGAAAGACATGATTGGCCAAAATGGCAAGTAGCAATTCAATCTGAATTGAATTCGCTGGCAAAACGTGAAGTTTTTGGCCCTATAGTTGAAACACCTAATGGTGTTAAGCCCGTTGGCTACAAGTGGGTCTTTGTACGCAAACGAAATGAGAAAAATGAAGTACAAAGATACAAAGCACGACTTGTTGCACAAGGTTTTTCCCAAAGGCCTGGTGTCGATTATGAAGAGACATATTCGCCTGTAATGGATGCGATAACCTTTCGTTATCTCATAAGTTTTGCTGTCCATGAGAAGCTGGACATGCACTTAATGGATGTCGTTACTGCCTATCTTTATGGCTCACTTGATAACGACATATACATGAGAATTCCCGATGGACTCAAGGTGCCAAATGCGCACAATTCCAAATCTCGGGAAATGTTTTCAATCAAATTGCAAAGGTCCTTGTATGGTCTAAAGCAATCAGGACGAATGTGGTATAATCGTCTAAGTGAGTACTTGTTGAAAGAAGGCTATATAAATGATGCCATTTGCCCATGTGTGTTTATAAAGAAAACAACATCGGGATTTGTTGTACTTGCCGTATATGTTGATGACATAAACCTTATTGGAACCCCTGAAGAACTCCAAAAGGCAATTGATTATCTAAAGGATGAATTCGAGATGAAAGATCTCGGGAAGACTAAACTATGTCTTGGTTTGCAAATTGAATATTTGGCAAACGGAATTTTTGTTCATCAATCTACCTATACAGAAAAGGTATTGAAACGGTTTTATATGGATGACGCACATCCGTTAAGTACACCGATGGTTGTTCGTTCACTTGAAGTGAACGAAGATCCATTCCGACCTAAAGAACGGAATGAAGAGATACTTGGTCCTGAAGTACCATATCTTAGCGCAATTGGCGCATTGATGTATCTTGCAAATACTACAAGGCCTGACATTTCTTTTTCAGTTAATGTCTTAGCAAGATTTAGCTCAGCTCCTACGAGGAGACATTGGAATGGGGTCAAACACATATTGCGGTACCTAAAGGGGACTACCGATTTGGGCCTATTTTATGGAAAGAATTGCAGCCCGGATCTTGTTGGTTATGCTGATGCTGGATATTTGTCTGACCCACACAAGGCTCGGTCTCAAACGGGTTATGTGTTTACCTGTGGAGAAACCGCCATATCTTGGCGATCGACTAAGCAATCAATTGTGGCTACTTCATCTAATCATGCCGAGATAATTGCTATTCATGAAGCAAGTCGGGAGTGTGTGTGGCTAAGGTCGATAATACATCATATCCAAGACAAATGTGGTTTGAAATGTGATAAACTACCCACAACTTTATATGAAGATAATGCAGCATGTATAGCTCAATTGAAGGGAGGATTCATAAAGGGAGATAGAACGAAGCATATTTCACCAAAGTTATTCTTCACACATGATCTTCAAAAGAATGGTGATATCAATGTTCAACAGATTCGTTCAAGTGACAATTTGGCTGATTTGTTCACAAAATCTCTACCAACGTCAACCTTCAAGAAGCTAGTTCACAAGATCGGAATGCGAAGACTTAAGGACATAAATTGATGTTCTTATCAGGGGGAGTTAAGGCGCGTTGCACTCTTTTTCCCTTACAAGGTTTTGTCCCAATTGGGTTTTCCTTGCAAGGTTTTTAACGAGGCAACCAATAGGCGCATATTCAAACATGTGTACTCTTTCCTTACTTTAATTTTTCCCATTGGGTTTTGTTTTAAGGTTTTAACGAGGCACATCATTGAATAGACATTCAAGGGGGAGTGTTATGAAATAGAAGATTCTTACACTTCTATTTAAGGTGAATGTCTTTAATGTATTTAATTAGAGAGATTTTAGAGTCCTATTATTGGTAGCAAGATCTTCCTCCTCCCTATAAATAGAGGTGCTCTCTACCATTGTAATTCACTCCTAACTCTCAATAAGAAGAACTCTCTCTACTCTTCTCTCTATTGCTATTGTTCTTGCATAATTGTTCTTGTCTTTACTTTAGTTTATAACATATTTCAATAATTTACAGGGTTACAATATTTGAGCAATCTTAAGTTAAAAGATATAACCCTCCGATTTTTCTTCTCTCCTCACGATTGCCAATTCAAGAGCTTCACTTGTTCTTGAATTGATGGACCACATGTTGTTGGGATTTGACCGTGAATGCGAAATTAGGCTTTGATTACAAAAGTGGATGATAGAAACTTGTGGCTCACAACTTAGAGATAACGACTTTTTGCTATGCAGAAGACTTGCGAATCACTGCCGGAGAGGAGAGCTTCTTTATGCATTTTTTTGAGTTTGTTTTTTGTTTTTTTTTGCCTTATGGAGACCCTTATTTATGGTTGTAGGGAAGAAAATTTGTGATAAATTCATATCTTTTTCCTCCCTTTTTGACTGGCCAACTCGAGTCATCAAACATATCAATAAAGCTATATGATAAGCTTTCATAAAATTTGAATACTTAGCGATATTTGATTGATCATTGCATTTGGCTTGGCATGCTACATAACTTATGCGCTAACATGATTTTGGTGGTCCTTGATTTGACTTGGCATGTCATGTCATTTGACACATGGCATGGACCTTGGTAGGGGTGTCAATTATTCGGTTTGGTCAGTTATTTTTTAATATTTATACCATACCAATTTTTTGGTTATTTTATTATGTATAACCAAAATTAGACTTTTCAAAATCGTCCCAATCATGTCAGTTTCTCTTCTGTATCGGTATGATTCAGTTAATTTTCGGTATTTTTTTAAATGTCATGTAAAATTCACCAATGGAAATTGGATGCAATAACATAATCCCTCCTTTTCATATTAAATGAGGTACTTTTCTTTTTAGTTTGTTCCAAAATAAATTACACATTTCTAAATTTGGATATTTTTCAACTTTAAACTCTTCATTTTTACCCTTTTTGCCCTTAATGAGAAGTTTTTATAGCCACACAAATTGCATGGCCCCACAAACCTTTTACCCCTTAATTTTTTAAGACCACAAGTTTCAAAAGTCTTCTTCTTTTTCTTAAGCTATGTTTCAAGTCAAACTACCTCAAATAATATGAAACATAGGGACTACATTCTTGACTTAGCAAACTCTCTAGATATTTTTACTGTTTAAAGGGTGATGAATTAAAAAAAGATGGCTAATGTATAGATCCATGAACTATTCTACAACAACGTAAAGAAGCTAAATAAAGGCAAAAAAATATAAATCACACGAGTTGAAAGATATTAACCAAGCTGGGACTCAAAAATAAAGTCTATAGAAGATGAAACATTCAAAAAGATAAATCTTAATTATATGAAAGAAAACATATTCAATACATGTAGTTTGCTACTCATAATCACTAGAATACTTTGTGTCTTGCTAATAAAGATACTTGAAGTAACTTAGTTTAAGTAGAAATAACATAATATGTTTTAGGAATTAGTATTTTGAGTTTAATTACTTGTTGGCTAGAAATAATTTTCATAATTCCAAGGCCCAAAGAAAAATTTAATGTATTATTATTTTTAAACTTACTAGATAAATGTATTTTCCCACGTAAAATTTACTCAGTATGGTTTGGTATTTTTCCGGTTTAATTTTATAATATAAAAAACCTACCCTAATTATCAGCGCAGTTACAAATTTAAAAACCTACAGTTTCTTAAAAAGAAACCTAAAAATTGGTATTATACAGTACGGTTCGGTCGGTTTAGTCGGTTTATATCCATTGACACTCCTAGACCTTGGGCTTATCATTTGAAGTTCGACAAGATGGATTAACTAACCCAGTTAAATTGGGCTTTTAAGTAAATCTATATATATTGAATTTAAATAGGGAAAACTGCATTATATACCCACCTAATCAAAATAATTATACGTAATTACTCATTTTAAAAGTAATTACATCAAATACCTATTCTATTATAACTAATTACATGCCGACCCAATTCTCGCTTGCGATGGAAATATCTAATTTAAGCAGCAAAAGTGTGAATCCTAAAAAAAGCCAAAGAGTAGTTATCTTTTTTCAACTGTGGGAAGTATTGTCAGTATTGTACCTTTTTTCAATCATCACACCTTTCTTTTATTTGTGCTCCACAGTTTATTTTATCTTCTAAAAGTAAAATGAAAATAATATGTACTATCTAACTAAAATTTGAATTTTCATGTGTGTTGAAGTGTTTGCTATTAGAATTTATTAGGTATTATTCTTTGATTATGTTGTTAATGCTAAGTTTCAAAGATTTTATTATGAGAAAATTAAATTCATGATTAAAGAATCTTGAAACTCATAACATGGTTTGTTTGAGTTTTTAATTGTTTTGATCCGATACTGTATGAGTTTGTTTGGAAAGTTAATGGGAAATTGTAGCTAAAGTTTTAGTCAATTTGATGGAGATTTTGTAGCAGATTTTAGAAATCTAGGTTGAAACATAGTTGAACCAGAGAAGATCATGAATTTGTATTGTATACCCAAATAGTATACAAATATATCATTTTGATATACGATTCTTTCCAACTATATACCTTATTAGTATAGCTATATACTATATTGATATCATATGCTAGTTGAATCATTTTTTGATCGTATTAGCTACATTTAATTGGTACAATATTTAATTTTCTTTTAGTAATAGTAATATAGTACAATTTCTTGAAATACTTTATTATATTAATATGTGGGACACTATTTTTTTCTTCTCTTTATGCATGTGTGTTATGTAATAATAGTATAGTCATATGGTTGCCGGAAATTAACCAGTAAAGTTGTATATCTTGTTGGTATAGTTATATGTTATATTGGTATCATATGGTAGTTTGAACATTGTTGTGATTATTTTAGCTGCATTTTAAGTGAATTCTGTTCTGAAATTATTTATATGAACATAATTTGCAGTGCTGGAATTTTTGTGTGCCGATGGACATAAACTATGTATATTATATAATAGTTTTATAGTTACGGGCAATTATTGGAACGATCACATACAACTATATACCATGTCAGCATATAGAACACGCAAGTTGTTTTGCGAATATTTAGTTTGCAATATGAGCATGTAATTTTCTCATACTTTTATTGTGTCCTTTAATATTTTGGTACAGTAGTATAGTTGCAGGTAGTTGTAGCAATATTTTGGAGCAATCATATGCTATGTTGGTATATATATACACACCATATTGGTATCACATGGTACTAGACGTCTTTTTTGCTACTTATACTTTAATTGTATTTTTTAATATTTTATTACAATTTTATTCTAACTAGTATATATGGAGATTTAGTTGCCATAGATTATATTTTCTTGCACTATAACTGATTGTATTACTACTAATGGTAGAGTGTGTAATGATATTTCTAGGGAAGGTGATCAAGGTTTGTATGGCAATCACGTGTTGATTCTTAGAATCTGATTATGTAATTTATGGTGCTTAGTGGCAGTCAATGTGATACTAGGTGAATTAGATCAAGTAACAGCTAATATTATTTCAGTTTGATAATTGAATTTAGAAAATGAGAAAGGAAAAAGAAGGTATATTGTACTAGTTATATTTTAAAAAGGTGAACAAATGTTTACAATATTAGTTATTTTTTCTTATTATATAAACAAAGAATAATAAAAATAGTGAGAACAGTAAATGAAATTAGATTATGAAGACAAAAAGAATATAAAAAAATAGAAGTTAACGAAATTAGAAAAGGAAAAAAAATAAGAAGAAAACGAGAAAAAAAGGAGAAAGAAAAAGAAAAGAAAAGAAGCATAGAAATAAAAAGAATTAGAGAATAAAGAAAAAATTTCTAATAAAATTTACTATGAACAGAAAATGTAATTAGATTATAGATAGGAAAATAAATGAATAACAAGAAAATAGTTTTATTTTTATGAATAACTGTATCAAAACTTCATTTAAATAATAAATTCGATTATACTACCCATAATACTTGTTTAAGCTAGCATGTCTTTGAATTTAAAATATGGTCTAAATAATTTAATAGACTTAAACCCAACGAAACTTAATTGTCTAGAGGGTACAAAATAAATAATAAGGAAGAATTCAACAAAGAAACTAACTTGACTAGTAAGAGGAGGAAGGGACTTTAGATTATTCAGGATATCGGTTGAGTATGAAAAAGAAAAATAAAGAAGAAAATAAAAATGTAAGTAAAAGTGAAAAATGAAAAGAAGCGTGAGGAAAGGTGGGAACGGGTAGATACTGTTGGTATGAATTAAAATTAGGCGAAATATTTTAAATTACTTTTAAATTTGATATAGATTATTAGTATTCTTTTCAAATTATGTTCGGTCTTTAATTACCACTTTAACTTGGTCCTTTGAGAGCCATTAAACTCTTAGATGCTGGTGTAGCAAAAAGTCTGGGTGCACTCAAATGCCACATGGATTTTTTTTATCTATGTAGCACTTTTTTTGAAAAATAAAATATTTTCTTTTTACCTTTTTAAGAATGCTACTTTTTAGATAAAAATTTATTTAATACAATTTATAATAAAACTTGGATATAACTACATTATTTAGGCTAAATATTTATTTGCCCAAAATAATAAAGTTTCAGTCAATCTTTTTTCGAATTTGACATGAAAATAAAGATTTATACAATTGAAATAAATAGTTAAGGAATCTATAAAGTTATAAAAAATACAAAGTTTGAAATTAATTATTTTGGCTATAAATTTTTATATAGCTCTAAATTACGGTGATCTAATTTATTTATTTTTTATAGATTTTATCTATAAAAGTAAAAATACACACTTGAAATAAATAGTCATTATCAAAAGAAGAAATAAAAGGAGTGTACAATTACAAGATTACAAGTGCAGTTGTACACTCTTTTTATTTCTTCTTTTGATGCAATGACTATTTATTTCAATTGTATATTTTTTTTGGAAGAAGGTGGATGAAATAAAAAAGTGTATAAATCATTCACAGATTTAGGTAGCTTTTTGAGAAACTAGGCACATGTTAAGCAAGTTTAGCTAACCTGCGCTTCAGCCATGGCTAGACATAGGAAGAAGCTTCCATCGCCATCGGAAGCTAAGGAATATGAAGGAAAGGAGGAAACACCTGCTCACAATCAACCTAGTCACTAGTTAACAGGAATGCATAGTGCACCTACAGTTTTTCATAAACCAGCAAAGGATGGGGAAATTGACGGGACGATAATGACACCGGACACATGTTTTCAACAGAGATTACTTCCGGTAACTTTTGGTAGTTTTTTGCGACAAAAATTTCAGCCAATTAGGGAGGAACTTGAAGAAAATGAAGAGCAAACTTTGCTGAAGGAAACCAAGGAAGCTGCGCAAGTCCATCGGCGATTGCAATTTTCAGCATAGGTAAACTCAGGGCAGATCCAGCAAGATATGACATGTCCAGTGGAAGTTTAGAGGAAACAGGAAGCCATGCAGAAGAATCGGAGCTCTCAAAAAGGAAAAACATTATGCTATGTACCGCCTGCTATGAGGGATGGTACTTTTGTCGTGCAAATTGAAGATGAGGATACAAAGGAACAGGAGACCAACTGGAGTAGAGCTTCGATTTGGTTTGTGCTAGGTGACAACTCTTATGAGAAAGCAATGGACAACTAAGTCACAAATGTATGAAATTTTTTTGAGAAGCCTCAAATTCTATATCATGAGGATGGATACTATATTTTGAGGTTTGAAAATACTGAAGATAGGGACCTAGTACTCCAAGAAAGACCTTATACATATCACAACAAGCCTTTTGTGTTGCAACAATGGAGAATGGATTTCAAATTTGATCCAGGAAGTGTGAGTGTGATTCCCTTGTGGATCACATTTCCAGGTCTATCACTAGGTTTTTGGTCTACAGAAGCACTTAGTAAACTTGCTAGTGTTGTTGGGAAGCCTTTGTACACTAATAAGATCACGTTTGAAATGGAAAAGGTGTCCTATGCAAGATTTTTTGTGGAAACTGACATATCCCAACCACGAACAGATAGTTTTGAAATGCAAACTAAGAGGGGAGTAATAATTCAGCAAATTGAATATGAATGGAAGCTAAAGTATTGTTGTGACTGCATAAGATTTTGGCATAATTCAAACGAATGTTGGTTCAAGGAAGTGCAGGAAAAGGCAGTTTAAGTAGAAGTCCAACAAAGGGATGTTGGAAAAAAGAAGCAACAACACAGAGGGACCTTGAAATGGATGCCAAAAGATAAGAGGAAGGATGATATGATTCAACATACTAGAAATGAAAGGGACATGCAACAAACAAATAACAAAGGAGATGATAAGCTTACTGATAATGGAAAAATGAAGGGGAAAAGTGTACAACAAAGTGTAGTAGTTATAATGCAGTCCACAAACAGGTTCTCATTTCTGCAGATAGAAGATGATCCAGGGGACGCTGGCCCATCCATCTTCACCCAAAAATGATCCTATGCACCTGAAATATAAGGGGTCTGAACAAGGCCCATAAGCAGAAAGAGTTAAAAATCTTTCTGATGAAACATATGGTTGAGTTTATAAGCTGTTTAGAAACAAGAGTAAAGGAAATGAAGACTAACAGGATAATGAATAAAGTATGCAGTGATTGGAGATTTTCTTGTAACTACAAGGAACATCCAAATTGAAGGATTTGGCTATTGTGGAAACAAAATGTTGAGGTGCATATATCTTTTCTTAATAAACAGTTTATACATTGTGAAGTCCAAGAAAGAAGTTCCACTTTCAAGACTTTGATAACTGTGGTGTATGCAAGTAATTAGGTTAACAAAAGGCAGCAGCTATGGGATAAACTTGTGAATTTAATAGCAACTGTTAAGGAGAGTTGGCTACTTAGTGGAGACTTCAATAATGTCCTCTACACTGATGATAGGATAGGGGCTCCAGTTACACAAAGTGAGATCAAGGGGTTCCAGGATGCAATTAGTATCCTGCAGCTCACACAATTGAAGAGTTTGGAATTGTTCTATACTTGGTGCAATAAACAACAACTGGAAAGAGGGTATACAGTAGAATTGACTGCGCACTGGGGAATGTTGAGTGGATGTAGACGTACAGTCATATTGAAGCAGATTTTCTAAATCCTGATGTGTCAAACCACTCCTCTATTCTACTACAATGCAAGGCTGTGGATCAAAAAGGAACCTGCACCCTAAACCTTTTAAATTGTATAGCTCTGTGATGGATCATGCTGACTTCCAGGCATAGTGGAAAAGGTATGGAATCAAAAGGTAAATGGAGGCAACATGCACAGGGTATGTAATAAGCTTACAGATTTAAAAGCTGAATTGAAGGAATTGAACACTTATATAGCTTCCTATAAGCTTCAGCTCCATAAGGCCAGGCAGAAACTTGAAGCCATTCCGAGTGAAATAAAGCACAAACATATGGATCAAAGGTTAATGGATCAACAAAAAATGGCTTTGATGAAAGTAGAGAAATGGAGCAGCATAGAGGAACATATTCTACATCAGAAATCTAGAGCACATTAGATAGCTTGTGGAGACTCAAATTCTAAGTATTTACATGCACAGTTGAAGCTGAGGACAAACGCAAATACTATAAACTCTATCTACACTGACTTGGGAGATAAGGTATCTGATCCTATACTGGTGGAGGAAGAGTTTGTCAAGTTCTTCAGGAAACTACTGGGAGAGAATAACACTACATGTCAATGTCCAAACTCTGAGGTCATACGTCAAGGACCTTGTCTTAATATGCAGCAGAAGGAGGACCTAATCAAAGTAGTTACAAAAGATAAAATACTTCAGGAAATAAAAAATATGTCCCATGATAAGGCACCAAGAGTGGATGGGTTTCCAATTGAATTTTTCACAAGACATTGGCAAGTAGTAGGTGCTGACATATATGAGGCTGTGAAGGAATTTTTGTGACTGGGAGGTCACAAAAATTGGGTCATTAGCGTCAATGTATTTGGAGGAAACTACGCAATCTGCCATAAAGCCCAAACATTGCCCGTATCTATCCAAGCCCAAACTTATTATATTTGGGGAAATTACCAGCTATTATGTGCATTTTAACTTTATAACCGCTTTTATTCAATTATATCTTTTTTAGGAAGATTTCAATATTATTTAAAACATGTCTTGAACCGCGTCACATAACTGCACCGGCAATCCTCGACATATTTTATCTAACATTATTGGGATTTGAATTTGGATCACATAAATATGCACCCAAATTTAGGAATGTAAATTATTAAAACGGCGTGGCTAAAGTAACTACGGGTTAGCAACTTTGCGAGGGCCATGAAAATTCGTTAAATAACACATCGAATTCTAAGGATTGAATCTAACAGATAGAGGAATAGAAACTTGCCTCCAAACAACTTATGGTCAGAAGTAGCAGTGTCGCAAACGTATGGAAATGCAAATGATGCAACCACAGAACCAACAATGTACTTCAGTGCCATTATATTGTCAAAATCCAACAACTGCAACATAACCAAAAAACCAATAAGACTCCAAATGCATTGATCCCTTTCACTGGAAAGTTACCCGGCGTAAATAAGGTAAAATTATTATTTTTATACATTTATACAATTCGAATACCCTTAACATTTTTGGATTTTTTAAAAATCCCCTTATCAGAATCTTGGCTCTGCCTTTGGGGACAATAGTATAGATCTTTTGTATAGCTATTTTGTGCTATTTATTTACGACCAAAAATGAACTTTCTTTCGATTTTAAGCAGCTTTAGAAAATTAAACACAGTACTCATAAGATCTACAAAAAAACATGCAGAAACAAGTACAAACTAACCATAGGCCCATAACTAAAGTTGTGCAAAACAGTGGTAGATGTAGATTTTGCGCAATGCGCTTAACACAACTGAGTATTTTTTGGGGATTATAGATGCATATGTTAAAAATTACTAAAATTTTGATATTGATTAAGTATAGTTGCAAATATATAATGAGTTTCAATGCGAAGAATCTTAAAGATTAAACTTAAATCGCCCTTGTTGAAAAAGGTAAATAACTTGCATGACAACTACTCATATGTGACACACGCCTCCTCACGTGCACACAGTAAATCATCCTGTTCTACCGTTTCCATGCATGTATAGTAAGAAGGAGGGGGTAAGGGGAAAATTACTGCGATGAAATGATCAATCAGAATAGATGAAAATTCCAAACAATAATGATCTTCTTCTTCGTTGAAAACTAAAGCTATGGAGACTTGCTTTTGAAAATGACTTGCTGAAATATATCTTGACTTTCCATCAGTACCGATCCTTGCCCTATAAATTGATACTTTAAACTTCCAAAAATGTATGGTCTTATCTTATGTTGTAGTAAGTATTCATAAATAAACATTGCTGGTCAATAAATTTCTTATTGCACCTAATCAAAGAACGTAATATATTGTTACTTGGGTGAAACACAAGAAACTAAATTATGCGCCATGTGGACACAGAAAAGGTCAGTAATATATTCATGTCATAAAACTCATATGGCCTCTTTCCTTCTTTGTTTTGTTTACTTGTGGATGATGCCGTGGTGATTCTATGGACCTTCGGAATGGGAAAAAGAAAATGGTGTCATGTCGTCTGTTTTATGTGCTTACATTTCATTATCATGCAGGACGGACGGATCGGATAAGTTACGATGAATTCTCTACAATGATAAAGACTGGCACAGATTGGAGGAAGGCGTTCAGACAGTATTCACGAGAACGACACAATAGTCTCAGCTTGAAATTAATGAAGGATGGTTCCTTACAAATTTTAGTCATGGGATTGGATATGACAGCCAGTATGTATTGTAACATAATGTTTGAGGTGATATTAATCCCACAGAGCACAAGTGACCATGAATGAGGTGTTACATTTCCATACATTACTAGCAAATAAAAAGTAATAATTCTTCATCAAATCTTGTTTAATACATTATACATTAATCAAAACTACCTACATTAAAAACCAAGAAGCAGAGTACATAGAGTAAATTAAAAATAGAGACTACTGTCAGTTGCTTCCTATTTTCTCTTGGTCTCTTGCTTATGTGCATCAGCTTGTCTCCTGCCTACTGAGTGGACATCCAACCTAAGTCTGCTGCAATAACATCATCATCATCAGAACCCAATAATTCCTCCATTGTGAAGCACTCGTTGCTGCTTATAACTAAGCATGGCTCAGCATAATAATCTGATGATGTTAACATGCCAGTAAAAGTGATAGGTGCTCTCTCTTCAATGTTGTGCGCTTGCTCTTTTGACCACTGATCAGACACAAATCTAGCACTACTACTTTCTTCATTAACCATGGCAGTACTACTTCCTTGAGCCATTGGACACATGATGTTCTGCTCATCAATGCAGATAGGCAACTGGGGTTTTGATTTTTCTGCTAGTAAACTACCCATGTACTCGTACACTTTCCAATCCACACGATCAATATTGTTCATTATCTCGACAAATGTTGATGAAACAGTAGCCCTATCATCACATTCAATGTTACTATGGTCTTGTTGCAACTGAAAGTCATTGTTATCAAGCGAGTAGTATGTGAATTGATTTGAAGTTGTCGAAGAACTTCCAACATATTCAACATGATTTTGAACTGAAGGTGCCCTCTCTTTAATATTCTGCGCTTGTACATCCACTAATTGCAACTGATCAAACGCATTATTATGTTCGGATGATGAGAATTGATTTGAAGGACACAAATCATGAACACCTGTCCCTTGATCCTGTGAAGAACTTGGAACATAGTCAAGCTCATGTTCTTGAGTTGGCGAAAGCATGGTATCCAAAACATCAACAACGTTGTTTCCACTGTGCGCTATTTCCATATGATCTCCTAATTCCTTATGATCATTAGCATGTACAGATTTACGCTTAATGCAGCACAAAACATAGTCCTCATGTTGAATTATATTTCGTTGTCTTAACACCTTTAGTATGTTGTCATTAAGACTATACTCTTTCATATTCCAAACAAAATTTTTAATTCCTTTTTCAAGATATCGAAAACTTTTCTTGGACCCAACCAACTTTGACCCTTTAAAAACTGATTTGTGTTTGTCAAGTCCTTTCCAACAGCCTCCTCCGATCAGCCGTCGACTGAACCTTGAACCACCCGCTTTTGTTCTCTTCAACTTAGTAAAGAAATAGTTTAACTTTGTATCATCTCCCAGAAAATTGCTTTCGAATATATCCCACGGCTTCTTATTCCCGTAAAGATCCTCAACTCGAATATGATCACACGAGTAATTCTTGCACGAAACGAATTTGAGTAGATAGCGAATAAGCTCTTCATCAGTGGGTCGAAACCTGAATCCCACTACTTCATTTGGACCATAGTTATGGCTGCTGCTAGTCATGTTTTTCGTTTTCAGTGGAAGAAAACAAAAAGGAAATACTTTCAAGAATGGTAATCAATGAACAAAGGGACTGCTTAGGGTTTAATGTAATGTTGCCGATTGGTACTACTTATATAGGTAGGGTTGATCTCTAGGCGCGGGAAGCAACCGAATTAGGAAATTTTCAATTCTACATGTCTAGACATTTGTAATAAACACCCCTATAATATTTCTAATTTGTAAATGTAATGTTCCTTATATTTCAAAATTATATACTAAAATAACCTATATAATGAAAACGCAAATACTGAAAAACTTTTAAGTTTATTTCTCTCTTACAAGCTTCATAGGATTTAATATGTATGAATTTTTAATTTATTTCGTTTTAAATGCGTGACTTCAGTTTATTTAATTTACTTGATTACACATACACCCCTTATGTTTCAAATTAAATACTTAATCCCCCTCCCTAAATGAAATAATTAATGTATGTGTATGTGATTTTGTTGTACAAGCTGGGGTTAAGTGGCCGATTTTGAAATATATTCCCGTAGTTGGTTATGTTTTAGGGGTATTCAATGTGATACTCTAATTATTTTAACTGTCAATTGTTTTCTTTGATTTGTAAACAACATATAGTTAAAATTCCACATGTCTAGACATTTGTAATAAACACCCCTATAATATTTCTAATTTGTAAATGTAATGTTCCTTATATTTCAAAATTATATACTAAAAAAACCTATATAATGAAAAAGCAAATACTGAAAAGCTTTTACGTTTATTTCTCTTTTAATTTATAAGCTTTATAGAATTTAATGTGTATGAAATTTTAATTTAACTCTGTTTTGAATGTGTGAATTCTGTTTATTTTATTTACTTGATTACACAAACACCCTTACAACTACAACAACAACCCTGTCAAATTAAATATTTAAGCCCTCTCCCCTAATGAAATTATTAATATAAGTTAATGTTTGTGTGTATGAGTTTATTGTACAAGCTAGAGTTAAGTGGCCGATTTTGAAATATATTCCTGTAGTTGGTTATGTTATCGGGGTATTCAATGTGATACTATAATTATTTTAACTGTGAATTATTGTCTTTTATATATAAATAATAGACAATTAAAATAAAAACCATCTTCAAGGGCCTGTTTGGAAAGCCCCTAGGTAATTAAAATTGGTATAGTTATTAGTGTAATAATTACACAACCTAGTCACAGTTATGTAATTACGACGAGTTGTTTTGTTTGTCATAATGTAATTACATGTTTACTGTTTGGTTGCACAAGTGTAATTATACAGTTAGATGACATTTTAAATGAAGTAATTGTCAAAAGTTAAAAGTTAATATAATACATATATGCTTATAAGTTTTTATAAGTATAAATGATATTATATTTGGTATTTAAGATGTATATTTTTTCGTGAATATACATCAATTAGTAATCATATATTTATAACTAATATTGTAAAACTAATTCATATATATATAAATATAATGTCATAACTTCATATATATAAAACTAATATTTCTTTTTCAAATTATTTATATTTTATTTAGATACTTACAAAAAGTAAAAATATACATTTTGTAAGGATATCATGGAATTCATGTTTGATAAAATAAATTAATATATATATAAATATAATGTCATAATATTATTGAAATGTTTGACAAAATTAATCTACCAATTCTAACTAAAGAAATTGAACAACATGCAATGTGAGCCAATATTACTTTAAAGTAAATTGGAACCATGAATATAACACAATTTTAAAATCCAAAAAAATAATAATTTTTCATATGTCAAATTTCAACATAATAATAGTAAGCTCCACTACATCTAAAGATTAGAAACATCATAAGTTTATTACCACATTCAACAACGAAATTTAATTTTTATTGCATCACTCATTATATGCCAAGTTTGTAAATGATTATTCGGAGGTGTAGTTTCAGAAAATAGAATAATAAAATATAAGCAATGATATGAAATCACAATATAAGTAAGGTAGAGAAATAAAAGATAAATAATTTACAAAGAAAAATATATTTTAAAATTAACAAATTAAAAATTATAAGTAAATTAAAATTAAAAATTAAAAAATAGAAATAAAAATTTATAAAGAAAATAAATAAAAATAAAAATAAAAAGAAATAAACTAAAAAACATTGTTGATTTGTCATTTCTTGCCATAGACTACTTAGTGAAACATGAAGATGGATCATTTCTCGGACGCTCGGCATACGTTTCAATTTCTTCAACTATATAATCAACTTTGTAATCATTCTACATACTTCTTCTAGGGGTTCGATTATGTCGGTGAACTGAGGGAAAGAATAATAGAAGAGAGTTAATCAACTCATATATATAATTTGTAGTTATATTATATGTGCCATAAACATGTGAAATTGTTGTGTTAAATATGTTAATATTTTGTGTTACCATTAACGCATCTACAAAATTTACCTTGATTTAAGATGCTTTGATCATCCTCTCTTCCAATGGAGATATTCATATTTTGATCTTTGTTGTTGTCCAATTAAGGATAGCGGGGATCGAACCGCCAACCCTTGTACAACCAAATTTGCACCGTGAGGGAAAAACCTCGAAGAAGAGAAAAATGCACAGATGGGATCAACTTATGCCTAACAGACTCAACTAAATGTATAAAAGCATCTATAGACAAAATGACAATAATATATTGCAGACAATTAAATGATAAATTAAAAAATACATAAAATAATTAAACTACAAAGCAGCTATAAAACACTGATAGTTCTCTGTTTTGAACAAGAAAACTACAAAGTGACATACATTTAAAATATTGGGGGGAAATGTCTACTAGACATAATATCTACAATTTGTTTATGAGAAATACAATTACTATTTACAAAGAGAGCCAAAATTTACCAATAAAACAAACTACGTCAATAAATACATACCCTAACAAAATTATTTTGAATATTATAAACAAATATACAACTGAAAAAATATTTAGAAAAATTAATAAACGACAAGATATATACACAATGTAGACAAAACTTCTACAATGAAGGATTAATAAAAAAAGTAGGTATCAAGATGAGCATGAAAATAACTTTTTTACTAAATAATAAATGAATATTATAATTACTACAATTTTACCTTGTCTAAAGACTGTTGGAATATGTTTTTAGGAGATTCTTGAACCTTATTCCTTTTTGAAGGTTTGCAAGCAAGAGAAACTACTAATTTAGCAGATGAGGATCCATTAGCAAATTCCCTGTCATGCTTGAGTTTTTTTCGCGCCTCTGCCCTAGCTTAACGGGGTGTAAGCGGAGACTTTCTCTTTAGTGTTTCATGTCGGGATTTTATTATTATTATTATTATTATTATTATTATTATTATTATTATTATTATTTTGGATGAATCATGCGAGAAAGTACTCAAATCAAATGTAGGACTTTTATCATCGGTATCTTTTTTAGGACTTTTCGACGGAGTTCCTTTTTTCTTCATGAAGGGGAAGGAACTGTTGATGAACTAAGGATTTCACAGGGATTTACAGAGAGAAATCAGGAATTTTTAAGAGAAAATGGGAAAACTTTTGAAAAATTATGGAAGAAAAACATTAATGGAGACAGAGATACGGGGGGAGTTGGGGGTGGCTAAGAAACGGGGGAGGTTTACGTTTAGATATTGTATAGCGTGAAAAAACTGATTTAATTGACATCTTATTTAATTCCTAAAATATATATATAATTGATAAATTGTATATGATTATATAATTAATTTAAAATTTGAATAGAAAGGATAAAAAGGTTTCATATAGTGTATTATTTGGTAAAAGTCCTTTAATTGAAAGAACAATATGGTGCGCGCTTCGAGCTTATAACTGCATAGATTATAGCTAAAAATAGCACGCAGAAATAAGTTGTTGAAATTTTTAAAAAAGCGAGTATATTGAAAAGAACGAGAACTAAAATGTGGTACTTTTGGATTAAAATAACCGAAATGGGTAGAATAAAAATATGTGACCAATTTATATATAGTGACTTTTTAAAAAACGTTATGCCTTAATGGTCGTTTGAACAACTATGTATAAAGCCTTTTTGAAAGACGCTATATATATAGTCATTGTGAAAGATACTATATATATATATATTACATGGGCTGACCGTTAACATCCCTCTTTTTTGGTGCTTGGAATCCACATGACACAGAAAAAGCAGATAAAAAAATCTAATGTAGCAAAAGAGTTGTAAAGTTTTTGGAGTGCAATGGTTAAAGGCTAGATATAAATTTGGTTTTTTCCTTGAGTTCCAAGTATCAAATCCTTCTGCCAGCATTATTTTGTTTTCCTATTTCTTTATCATTTTCTATTTTTTTTCATTATTTTGTTTAAGTATTTAGACATAAATAATTTAATATTTATAATTGCGTTGAAATTTTTAATTAAAATAATTTAATAATTATTAGAAATTTATTAATTTTGAATTCAGTTAAAAAAAAAAGAGAGAGAGAGAAGCCTTTTACTATTTCGCTAAAAGAATCTACCAACATTTTAATAGTTATTTTCTTTTGTATTATACGTAAAAAAAATTATTTTTTTCTACTTTTTTTTCAAATTAGAATTATGAGTTTTATTTATAGGTAAAGAGAATTATATATATATATATATATATATATATATATATATATATATATATATATATATATATATTATATTAGTTTAATCTTTTTAATCGATTTTCTTCCTTGTAATCAACTGAAACAAGTATCTTATAATGAGCAAAGCTTTACAGAACTCTGGAAGGGCTATATTTTATTCTCTATATGAATGGTAAGTATATTTTCTTAAATTTCATGTGGTAATGCCACTGGAAGCAATCTAGATTAGACATAGAGCGTGTCTTCAGTACATATCAGTAGTATTAGTATTGTTCTCATATTTTCTTATTCCTAGATTTTACCACTATTTATTGTATCGTTCTTCTTTGACTATCTTTTCATCCCTTGTTGTTACTGTTTCCTTTTGCGTCTTTACTCGAGTCTAGGGTCTATTGGAACCAACCTCTCTACCTTCATAAGGTAAGGATAAGGTATGTGTATACATTATCTTCCGCAGACCTCACTTGTAAGATTTGATTGGGTTTGTTGTTTTTACGCCTGAATAAACGGCATAAACTTTTAAGCACAATTGCCCAGCTGCAAGTTCAAGTGGAATTACACTATTTCAGCAAATAAGAGTTAAGTTGAAAGAATAACAAATTAACAGTGTCTAAATCCATCCCCATCAACAATGAATTATCCCAAACTAGACCTAACCATCTCATATGCCAAGAAACATGCAGCATTTGCAGGGACGCTACGTCCCATTGCAGGTCCAAATCCCTTGTAAAGTCCTTTGACTCCCTCTGCTGCCAAGATCTTTTTGAAAGCATCAAAAAAGCCAGAAAACTTCGGGTTTTTATAATCGTCGACCTGGATTACACTCTTGATGACATCTGTTGGATACACAGAAATCCAGAAGGAACCGCCAGCCAAGCCTCCGGCTACAATAAGAGAACCTCTTCCTAACCCTGAAGTGTCTGTGCCTCCTGCAAAGTACTGCTTTAGTGCTTCGTACATACCAAACATAGCAGCATTTCCGGGTATTTCACGTGCCATGGTAGGGAACAGGCCCTTGAAGAGACCTCCGACACCTCCTTCAGATCGAAGAACGTGTCTTGCCACATCCATTGGTCCTGCATATTTCACTGCCACAGCAGCTGAGCCTGCACTTGCCATTACACTCTGGGCTTGCAATCTGCATTCATGTAATTAAACAGATAAATTGCCAAGTACAGAAATTGATTCCTAGTAGTTTTGATTGTTGATCAAACAGTGGTAACAACAAGTTGAAAAGTACATGTGGATCCTTTCCATCTACAATGCACACATACACACCATTTCAATGGAAAGGTAAAACATGCCAAACACCTAACCATTTCAATGGAAAGGTAAAACATGCCAAACACCTAAAGTTCATCTGTACAGTTTGGTCAAGTGAAGAAAAATTTATGAACGCTAGATCATATGCAAAATTTGGTTTTTAATGCACTAGATGCGAACCTGCATTTTATAAGTTCAGTTGGGCAAGCAAGAAAAGACACAGCAGTTCCAGCAACAGCCCCGCAAACGATTTGCTGGTTCACAGTAAGAGGGGCTCCAGGTTCAGACCTCAAGAATGCCTCGGTTTGACCTCTCACTGTGAAGAGCACAGCATTGAAGGCTGCAACAGTGGCAAGTGGGGCCCCCATGCCTTTGAACAGCCCCCTAGCACCTTCTGCAGCTATTGTTTGCCGAACAGCATCTACCGCACCCGAGTATCTAGGAAGCTGCCCAGGAAGTGGAGTAGGCTGGCTTTGAAGCTTGACCTTGATGGTATCAAAAGGGTGACCAACAATCAATTGTGCTGCTCCACCGACAGTCCCAGCTGTTAAATCCTTGGCTACGTCACCCATTGTGGTATCTGGAGAAACAGAAACAAAAGGTAAAAGGAAATTCAGTCTAAATGTAATGCTGTTGCATTGACTCTCTTCAATGATAATAGAGAAAGAATGAATTGGTGGGAAGGCGAGCGTTGCAAGAGTGTATTATCAACGTCAAGCTTCAGACTTCTGCTAAAAAAATTGGTGGAAAGAAAAACATCTATAATCTTTACAGTCAATAGCCATGAACCTAGACAATAAACAACACTAGTTGTCTTTGATGTAATAAAAAGTCTAGCTTAGGTATTTTTTCCGAGAGTCGATTGGAAACAGCCTCTCTGCCCTTTCGGGTAGGGGTAAGGCCTGTCTACATATTACCCTCCCCAGACCCCACTTTGTGGTAATATACTGGGTAGTTGTTGTTGTTGTTGTAGGTACTTATGGAGCTATCACAATTTGGGGTGAAAGAGCACCAGAAAGAATCCAGGCAGCATCATTTCTTCTGAACAAAATCAACGACAACAACAATAAACCCATTGTAATCCCACAAGTAGGGTCTGGGAAGGGTAGTGTGTACTTAGACCTTACCCTACCTAGTGATGGTAGAGAGGTGATTTCTGATAAACCCTCAACACTTCTTCTGAACAAAATCAATCATAATATTACACCTCTAGACACGAGGAACTCTGATAATTGGAAACTCATATGATATAATAGGCGAGATAACAATAAACGAAAAGATCAAAAGTTCATATGCTAATTCGCCTTCTCTAGATAGTTTTGACATTGGTGTCCTAAAACAGCCAGCCACTTTAAAACCAAGCTGCTTTTATTATCTGCATACAATGCGACAAAGTGAAAGATTGAGACAGCAAGTTAGAACTCCAGTCCTATCCCATTACTCTTTTGCTTATTCATAATAAGGACGGACTATAGGCAATAGCTTTTACTTGAAATGCATTCTTTGGAACTCTCACTGTGTATATCAGGGCTCTCAAAGAGGCTACTTTAGCAAGTAGAGATCCTGTGGCTAAACCGCTGGTAACAGGAAATGAGAAGCACAGGCTAATGAATATAGTCTACTCTTGGGTAATTACAGTCGGGATAGTGTTATCAGACCCTCCAAATCAATTTCCATTTAAAGGAGGAAAAAAGGGTTCCACCCAATCTGGAGTGGTATCAGACACTCCAGAAAACTGATTTATAAAAGGATTTTTGAATGTTGTTACAGAAAGACCCTTCGGATATGGGAACTTGGTCTTTCTTTGAGTCCTGTAATCCTATGATTTCCATTATGCATATCAAGTCCATTAGGCAACAAAGGGAGGGGATATCAATATAGCACACCTATTCCCTAACATTCTAACTTCTTTTTTCTCACTTAACAAAAAAAACATATGTACATGAATCTCTTCCATCAATTCTTGACTTTTCTCTCCTTGAATTTATCTGAATAATTCTCCTCATGCTCACTCACCAACTTCGCAAAAATCCAAGCTGAGAGCTTTTGAGAACAATGCCAGTCCTTCCTTACAACTTACAACTTATAGATGAATGGCCCTCCATTGACTAAAAGGGCGCCGCCCCTTTCGGCACACATGAAAGCTAAATCCAGTATTCAAATATAACAGCCAAACTACGTTTCCAAATAATTAACTATTCTGATATTCGCAAAAACCTAAGACTTCAAAACTGCTGAAAAGTATCCATGGGAAAGTAATGTATATAGTCAAACCTCGACAGAGATTCAAAAAATAAAATCATTGCTTAGAATAAGACCCAATACCACCAAAACTAAATAGCTATATCAACAACAACTACTACCCAGTAAAATCCCACATAGCTATATCCTGAAAAATAAAGCGTAATTACAGAATTGCAATACTTACAATAACACATATTCACGGAGTGGAAAAGCTATGCTTTTTCTTTCCTTTTTTCTTTAACTAACCATACAATCTCCCCATTCCGTCAAATACCTCAAAGTACAAATGCAGTCCTAAGCAACAAGCGATCGACTCGTACAACCATAACATATTTAAAGTAAAATCTTAGAAACATTGGCACATGGGTTTAGAGAAAGACTATAATAAGAACAGCAATTACCTGGCTGGTTCCTCTTTACACAAATGGAATATTCAACCAAGCCAACCAAACAGAACCCAGACTCAATAAGATATTGGGCACTGCAATCTGATATCAAACAGAAGAGCAATGTAACAGTCAATTATTCAAACAGATCCAAACAAACATGTACTTCAAAATATGACATAAGGAAACAAATCCCAGAAAGCAAAATTGTAAAAAAGTAAACGTACCAAAAGGGTATCACTGAATGTCAATTTTCAGCACACCAACTTCTAAAGCTAGAGACTTTTTGATCTAATTAAAAGAATAAAAGAGAAGAAACAATGAAAATATCAATAGGGTATCATTCGGATTCCCATTTTCAGCACACCAACTTTTAAAGGTAGAAACGTTTTTCCCAAAGTTATAAGCTTTATGCTAATAAAAAGATTCTTATGGTATCTAGGTGAACTGATTCTTACTCCACAAACAAGTCTACCTGATAAATACAATGAGTAAAAATCTTGAAGTTAGTTTAGAGCCACATGAAGGAATTTAATAAACGACAATAATGGGATGGGCTGATTTTATTTTTAAAATGGTGGCCAGTAGATCTTACACTAGTCTCAAGTGAATCCACGTAAGCAAAGTGGAAAGAGCGCAGTTTTTCCACACACAGAGAATAGGAAGAAATCAAGAAATGGATAGGGGAGATGAGGACACAAATTTTGAGCCAATTTCAGCCTCTTTCTTTCTCCTCTCACCAGATGCAACAAGATCTTAGAGAGAGTGAAAGATGGAGCAGCTCCTCTATTTTTGGATGACTACTTCTATATAAAAGGAATAGTAGGGTCGCCACCAACCCCCATTACCAACTACTGTGTATACGGATTTGAACAGGTTCCTCCTCTGAAAAAGATTTTATACCATCTTTCATAGAGTTTATTATTTGTACTTCCAAATTACTTTTTAATAAATTTACATGATTCGAGTTAAAGCTATTTAATTCAGATAAATCGTACCTAACCCTCTACATCTGCTCAAAATATTTGTGGGTAATAAGAGCCCGTTTGGACATAAAGTTTTTTTTTTTGTGAAATTAATATTTGGCCATATATTTTTAATTTTAACTTCAAAATGTATTTTAAAAATTTTTGAAAATATAAAAAACTCCAAAAAATCGTTTTTCAAAATTTTCATTCAGATCATTCACAATTTTTGTTTTGAAAAAATCCAAAATAATATCTATGTCCAAATACAACTTTAATTTTCAAATATATTTTTTACTTGAAAATTTATTTTACTTTTTTCTTGGAATTTGACAATTCTTATGTTCAAACGCCCACTAAATAGTAAAGTTTTATAGTAACTATTGGTAAATTGGTGACTATAATAATTAAACTACTATCACATATTAAAATTTATTAATAGTACCCAAAAATAATTATACTAGTGTAAGTAACTTATTTCATTTATAAAAGTTAGTCCATTGAAGGAAAATGAATGAAGAAAAAAGGGAAAACGAATAAATATTCTGTGAGCGTTACTGTGTTAAAAAAATCGAAAAACTGTTAGAAGAATCAAGAAATATAGAAAATAGCAAAGAATTAAAAATATTCCGAGTCCACAATTTTCTTGTGTGTCCTTAAGGAATTGTAACCCCCTCACACGATGCCAAGATAATGAATTAAATCATCCCAAGATAAAACAAAATAAACCTTCATGCAACAGTGGCAATACAAACTGCAGGATACCAAAGAACTCAAAGAACGGAGCAAAATCACATTTACGAATTTGAGAGAGAGACTGGGAATTAGGATGCAGTATATTCAGAAAGAAAGAAGTTCTGGAGTGTTTTTCGTGTGTTTATGATGCAGCCTTGCCTCAGACTTTACAGGCAAATATCAGAAGAGGTGTCTGAAAAATGTGCCTTTTCAGAAAATACGCAGCTTGCTGCGGTTCTACCGCGATCGCCGGTAGAACCGCGGGAAGAGATGATCTCTGAAACTGAATGCCGCGGTTCCACCACGGTCGCGACAAAAACGCGGCCAGTTAGGTTCTCTGAACTTTCAGCAAGGTTCTAGCGTATTTTGGCGTAATTTCAGTAGTGATTTGGTATTTAATTAATTATTAAATAAATTTTATCCAAAAATAATCTTATCGATCGATCATTTGACAAATCCAAATCCAAGTCCAAAGCCAAAGACGAAGCCGAGCGAGCGACGACGACGGTGCGGGGGTTCATTCTCTTCAACTCCTTTTAAGTGTTTTAAGAAGTGATTATATATATAAGCACACAAATGTGGTTGTCCCTCACCAATGATGCACAAAGTGCAAGTGCACTTCTTCAAATTTTCATTTCCCTCAATTTCCAATTCACATTTCTTCTATTTTAAATCCAAATGGCTTAAAGTCTCCAACAACCCCCCACATGAATGGGAATGGTTGTATCAAGAAAGATCATAAATGAAAGCTATGTGATTTTGCAAGTAAGGATTAATTGCATCTGGATACGTAGATTCCCTTTGAACTTTCCGTAGGGAACATATGCCGGATATACTCGGTTAATCGGTAGATTTGATATTTTTTAACCATCGAACTTTATTGTATACCTAGACAACCATATGTCACACAACCAACCCTTAACCGTCTTTTGGTTCTCATTGTTGTGTTCGTTTTAGCCATGAACACCGCTTGGTTTCATAAGTGCATAGAGAATTGGCCTTTCAGAATTGTGATTGAATTGGCTTCCACTT
This sequence comes from Nicotiana benthamiana, assembly GCA_034376525.1. Lineage (NCBI taxonomy): Eukaryota > Viridiplantae > Streptophyta > Magnoliopsida > Solanales > Solanaceae > Nicotiana > Nicotiana benthamiana. Next base: position 73,951,046 of record CM067338.1, on the reverse strand, counting down.
CGCACTTACATAGGTGATTCCTAAATGTGTAATCCTTTATGTTGATACTATTTGATAAATACCTCATCAAACTTAGGCAATGATTAAAGAACGTGTAAAGTTCTATCTTTATTACTGAACATTGTCTTCATCACGAGAATGGATCAAAGTTTTTATTTTGACAATGTTGAACCGATCAATCATAACTTTGTTTGAGCTCCTTGAACCTAGATCTCGGAACAACCAAAATTCTAGGTAGAGTTACCGCCATGTTGACTTGTCCTCGTCCATAGTCCTATTCCCTTGGATGATTTCTCAACTCCTTCTCTAGTTAAGCCTTTTTTAAGCGGATCCGCTGCATTATCCTTTGATCTTACATAATCAATAGTGATAATTTCACTAGAAAGTAGTTGTTTAATGGTATTATGCCTTCGTCCTATATGACGAGACTTTCGACTCTCCCTGTCCGTCCTATTGCAGCCTCACTATCAATGTATGTAGATAGGAGCCAAAGGTTTTGGCCATAATAGAATGTCTTCTAAAAATTCCGAAGCCATTCAGCTTCTTCACCGGCTTTATCCAATGCTATAAACTCTGATTCCAATGTAGAGCGAGCAATGCACGTCTGTTTGGAAGACTTTCAAGATACTGCTCCTCTACCAACAGTAAACATATATCCACTTGTAATCTTTTTTTCTTTTGAGCCGGTTATCCAATTTGCATCACTATATCCTTCAATAACTGCAGGATATATTGTAGTGCAAAGAGTAGTCTTGGATATACTCCAAGTATCCCAGAACTCGTTTCATTGCCACCTAGTGATGTTTGTTGGGATTATTTGTGAATCGACTAAGTTTACTTATTACACAAGCTATATCAGGTTGTGTACAGTTCATGATGTACATTAAGCTTCCCAACACACGAGCATACTCCAATTGAGACGTACTTTCACCTTTATTCTTCATAAGGTGATGGTTTAAGTCAATTGGAGTCCTTGCACTTCTAAATTCCAAGTGTTTGAATTTTTCAAGTACCATTTTCACGTAATTTGATTGAGACAAAGCTAGACCTTGAGGAGTCCTCTGGATTTTAATTCCTAGAATTACATCGGCAACTCCTAAGTCTTTCATATCAAACTTACTAGCAAGCATACACTTAGTAGCTTGAATGTCGGCAATGTCCTTGCTCATTATTAGCATATCATCAACATATAAGCAAACAATGACTACATGATTTTGAACGTTCTTAATGTAAACACATTTATCATATTCATTAATCTTAAAACCATTTGACAACATTGTTTGGTCAAATTTCATATGCTATTATTTGGGTGTTTGTTTTAGTCCATAAAAAGATTTAACAAGTCTAAACACCTTCTTTTCTTTTCCCGGAACCACAAACCCTTCAGGTTGGTTCATGTAAATTTCTTCCTCAATATCATCATTTAAGAAGGTTGTTTTTAAATCCATTTGATGGATTTGAAGACCATACAAGGAGGCTAATGCTATTAGTATCCGAATGGATGTAGTTCTTGTTACTGGGAGTGTGTGTCAAAATAGTCAAGACCTTCTCATTATCTAAATCCTTTGACAACAACTCTTGCCTTGTATTTGTCAATAGTACCATCGTTTTTCATTTTCTTCTTGAAAATCCATTTAGAACCCAATATTTTGTTACCTGGAGGAAGATTGACCTATTCCCAAGTATGATTGCTCAATATGGATTCTATTTCACTATTGACATCTTCTTTCTAGTATTGTGCCTCTGAGGAAGACATTGCTTCCTTGAAGGTACGAGGTTCATTCTCTAATAGAAAAGTCAGGAAATCTGGACCGAATGAAGTAGATGTCCTTTGATGTTTACTTCTTCTCAGATTTTCCTCATTAGTCATACCATCTGTTGTTTCCTCTCGAGGTCATTTTGACTTTTGGCAGGTCACTTCACTTTCCTTTTTATACAAAAAAATAGATTCAAAGAATTCAACATTATCTAATTCTATTATCGTATTAATGTGAATCTCAGGATTTTCTGATTTATGAACAAGAAAACGATATGCCTTGCTATCGGTTACATATCCAATAAACACAAAATCAATTGTTTTTGGACCGATCTTAACCCTTTTAGGTTTAGGTACTTGTACCTTAGCTAAAAACCTCCATATTTTGAAGTATTTCAAGCTAGGCTTCCTTCCTTTTCACTTCTCATAAGGAATGGACTGTGTTTTACTATGAGGTACACGATTGATTATTCGGTTAGCTGTAAGTATAGCTTCCCCCCAACAAGTTCTGTGGTAAGACAAAACTTATCAACAATGCATTCATCATCTCCTTCAATGTTTGATTCTTTCTCTCCGCAACTCCATTAGATTGTAGAGAGTAAGTGGCAGTTGTTTGGTGGATAATGCCATTTTCCAAACATATTTCTTCAAAAGGAGATTTATATTTGCCACCCCTATCACTTCTTATCATTTTGATCTTTTTGTTTAGTTTCATTTCAACTTCATTCTTGTATTGCTTGAAAGCATCAATTGCCTCATCTTTACTATTAAGTAAATAAACATAGCAATATCTCGTGCTATCGTCAATAAAAGTAATAAAATACTTTTTTCCACCGCGAGATGGTGTTTCTTCATGCCGCAAATATCTGTGTGAATTAAGTCTAAAGGAATTGAATTCCTTTCAACAGACTTATAAGGATGCTTGGCATACTTTGATTCCACACATATTAGACATTTAGAATTAATGCAATCAAATTTTGGCAATACTTCTAGATTTATCATCTTTCGCAATGTTTTGAACTTTACGTGACCTAAACGCGAATGTCATAAAGTGTTTGACTCAAGTAAGTAAAAAGAAATATTCTCTTTATTGATAGGAACTGCTATTATATTTAGCTTAAAAAGGCCCTCATTCAAGTAACCTTTTCCTACATACATATCGTTCTTACTTAGTACAACACTATTAGAAACAAAAATACATTTGATCCATTCTTGGCACGAAGCGAGGTAGACACAAGATTGTTGCGGATTTCTGGAACATGGAGGACTTGGTTTAGAGTCTCTGTTTACTTGATGTCATCTTTAATGCAATCTTGCCAACCCCTTCAACTTTGGCCGTAGATGAATTTCCCATGAAGATTATCTCGTCGGGTCCTCCGGGGGCATAAGAAGAAAATAATTCCTTGTTAGCACACACATGGAGGGTGGCTCCAGAATCTATCCACCATTTTTTCGGATTTTCTACCAAGTTGCATTCAGACAACATGGCATATAAGTCCTCCATTTCATCTTCAACCATGTTAGCTTGATTCTTTTTCTTCTTATCATTCTTTGGAGCACGACAATCCACTGCCTTATGCCCAGTTTTTCCACAATTGTGGCAATTACCCTTGAACTTGTTCTTGCTTGGGTAATTCTTTGGTCTAGATGCCTTCTTCCTCTTCTTATTTTGTGGTGCCTCCTCAACAACGTTTGCCCCCATTATCGTCGAGTGTCCACGTGACTTCTTTTCAATATTTTTGTTGTCTTCTTCTATCCTTAGACGGACAATCAAGTCTTCTAATGCCATCTCCTTTTACTTGTGTTTAAGATAGTTCTTAAAATCCTTCCATAACGGAGGTAACTTCTCAATAAAAGCAGCAACTTGAAAGGCCTCATTTATGACCATACCTTTAATAACAAATTCACAATTAATAATAAGATAAATCTTATTTATAAAATTATTGATTGGGGTCATACCTTCAGCAAGGAGATCATGTACAACGACTTGTAGTTCTTAAACTTGAGTTATGACCGACCTAGTATCAATCATCTTGAAATCCAAGAAACTAGCAGCCACGAACTTCTTAAGTCCAGCATCCTCAGTCTTGTACTTCTTCTCAAGGGCATTCCATAATGCTTTTGAAGTTTCCATGACACTATAGACATTGTACAATCCATCTTCCAAACAACTCAAAATGTAATTTCTGCACAAGAAGTCAGAATGTTTCCATCCTTTAGTTACAACAAGTCGTTCATCATCCGGAGTGTTTTCTGCCAAGACCGGAGGATCCTCCTTGATGAAACGTTGCAGACTCAACGTAGTACGATAGAAGAGCATCTTCATTTGCTAGCATTTGAAGTCAATACCGAAAAACTTTTCGGGTTTTTCCGCTGGTGCCATAGCATGGGCAGGAGTAGAACGACTTGATGAGGCAGCAACACTCGTAACAGTAGCACCCGTTCCTGCAACACTTCCATTAGTTTTGTTTTGATTCGTCATATTTCTTTAAAATTGAAAACAATACAGAACTTTGTTAAATCAATGAAGTTTTGATATTGTCAAACTGAATACCAAACCAAACATACAACACGTAATAATGGTGAAGTTTTTATATACTTCAAACACGTACGATTATTATTCTGGCAAAGTTTTTATGTACTTTAAACCGGACAGAAACAATTATTGGAGTAGAAAGCAACAAGGCATTAGTCTCCAACAAAGTATATAGAAAACAATTTAATAATCAACACAGAAACGTTAGTAAATAAAATTCCTTAAGCTTGTGAGCGTTACTATGTTAAAACAAAATCGAAAAACGGCTAGAAGAATAAAGAAATGTAGAAAATAGTAAAGAATTAGAAATATTCCGAGTCCACAATTTTCTTGTGCGTCCTTAAGGAATTTTAACCCCCTCACACGTTGCCAAGATAATAGATTAAATCCTTCCCAGATAAAACGGAATAAACCTTCCTGCAATAATGGCAATACAAACTACAGGATACCAACAAACTCAAAGAACGGAGTAAAATCACACTTACGAAGTTGAGAGAGAGAGTGCGAATTAGGATGCAGTATATTAAGAAAGAAAGAAGTTCTGGAGTGTTTTTCATGTGATTAAGATGCAACCTTCCCTCAGACTTTATAGGCAAATATCAGAAGAGGTGTCTGAAAAAGGTGCTTTTTCAGAAAATACGCAGCCTGCCGCAGTTCTACCGCGATCACGACAGAACCGCGGCCAGAGATGCTCTCTGAAACTGCACAGGTTCTCTGAACTTTCAGCAAGGTTCTGGCGTATTTTCAGCAGTGATGTGGTATTTAATTAATTATTAAATAATTAAAATAAATTTTGTCCAAAAATAATCTTATCGATCGATCATTTGACAAATCCAAATCCAAAGCCGAAGCCAAAGCTCTGGCATATTTTGGCGTTAATTAATTATTAATAGTCTTATCGATCATTTGACAAATCCAAATCGGAAGCCGAAGCCGAAGCCGAGCCGAGCGAGCGACGACAGCGGGAGGGTTCATTCTCTTCAACTCTTTTTAAGAGCTTTAAGAAGTAATTCTATATATAAACACACAAATGTGGTTGTCCATAACCAATGAGAGACAAAGTGCAAGACAAAAGTTCATATCTTCAAATTTTTATTTTCCCTCCATTTTATTTCCCTCAATTTCCAATTCATAGTTTTTCTACTTTAAAGCCAAATGGTTTAAAGTCTTCTACATGTTCGTCTACTGTTATGAAGCACTATGTTATTACATGTCCTTATTTAGAGAATCAATAAGATTTTGAAATCATATCAAATCACAATTTAATCAAGTCATGTAATATATTAAATGGAAAATAATATAATTCTTTATCAAATTAGGCTAAACGATGTGTAACAGAATCAGTTAAAATTATTTTGTAATTTCTAAAGTATTTTCTGCATGTAAATGGATTTGGTAGGAATGATTTTAAATGATTTTTTGATAAGCCTCAATCACTTTCTTTAATGATTGTGCTTTACACGACTATATTATTTGTTTATCTCACCAAACTTTTTTGTTGGTTAAATTGATATATAATCAAACTTCTCTATAACAACCTTGTTTGTTTTAAATATTTTGAATATTATAGCGAATTGTTATTTTAGAAAATATATAATATAACAGAATATAAAATTTGATTCCGAAAAAACTTAACTTTTATAGTGAAGTATTATTATATAAGGATGTTGTGTGCACACCTAAGGTGTTATTAGAATTATAGTATCAGATGGAGCACTGTTGCTCCTAAATGTCATACAGTTATCACCGAAGTTATTATTTCGCACATTAGTTTGTCTTTCAAAAGAAGTTCCTAAAATATTTGCTCAAACATGAGTAATAGCAAACATCGGAAGAATTACCAAAATTGAAGTGTTCCAAAAAGCTTGTTCCTTGTACTTCCTTAGCAAGTGCGTCAGCCACTTTATTCTGTTATCTGAAGATGTGTCTTATTACTGCATTTTTCAATTGCTGCATCATATGCCTACATTCATAAATAACAGGTTCATAATATTAGGAATAGCCCATAGCATGTTAATTACCTCTGTTGTGTCAGTTGCAATTTCTAGTGGGATGAGATTCTGGTCAATAGTAATCTTTAAAGTGCATGAATGTTGTTAGTTCTGATTGATTATTAGAAGTATGTGGAATTCCTCACATGTAACCGATAATCCAAGACTCCTTGACTTCCCTAATACACCACAAATACCTCCCGCACCTGGGTTCGTGAGTGATGAACAGTCAGTATTGAGCTTGTAGAACCCCATGTTAAGGAGGATCATTGTCACGATACGGAATCTCATCTTTGAGACCGTGATAATGTCTAATATTTTTGTAATGATCCGGCCGTTCGTTTTAAGAATTTACGCCTCGATCCCCTATTAACTACTTTTTCCATGTTCGTTTCTGCTATTTTGATTTGCCAGGATATTTACGGTGTGCCGTGTGAGATTTATACAAATCACCGGAGTTTGCAGAATTTGTTCAGGCAGAAAGATCTTAACTTGCGCCATAGGAGGTAATTAGAGTTGCTGAAGGACTACGATATCACTATCTTGTATCACCTCGGCAAGGCCAATATGGTGGCCGATGCTTTGAGTCGCCGAGTAGAGAGTTTGGGGAGTTTGGCTTATTTATCAGCAACAGAGAAGCCCATGGCAATGGATGTTCAGGCCTTAGCCAGCCAGTTTGTGAGATTGGATCTTTCGGAACCTAGTCGGGTTCTAGCTTGCGTGATTTCTCGGCCTTCCTTATTTGATTATTTCAGAGCGCGTCAGCTTGATGATCCTCATTTGCTTGTCCTCAAAGACAAGGTCCTGCATGGCGATGCAAGAGATGTGACTATTGGTGATGACGAGGTATGTAAGATGCAGGGTCTGATTTGTGTACCCAATGTTGATGGGCTTCGGGAGTTGATTCTAGAGGAGGCCATTGTTCGCTGTATTCCATTCATCTGGGTGCCGCGAAGATGTGCCGGGATTTGAGGCAGCACTATTGGTGGAGGTGGATGAACAAGGATATAGTTAGGTTTGTAGCTCGGTACCTCAATTGTCAGCAGGTGAAGTACGAGCACCAGAGACCGAGTGGGTTGCTTCAGCAGATAGAGATTCCGGAGTGGAAGTGGGAGCGGATCACCATGGACTTCGTAGTTGGGCTCCCACGGACTTTGAGAAAGTTCGATGCCATTTGGGTTATTGTGGATCGACTGATCAAGTCCGTGCACTTCATCCATGTGTGTACGACCTATTTTTCGGAGCAGTTGGCAGAGATTTATATCCGGGATATTATTCATCTGCATGATATTCCAGTTTCCATCATTTCAGATAGAGGTACTGAGTTCACATCACGGTTCTGGAGGGCCGTACAACATGAGTTAGGTACTCGGGTGGAGTTGAGCACAACATTTCACCGCCAAACAGAGGGATAGTCTAAGCGCACTATTCAGATTATTAAGGATATGCTCCGTTTCGCTATTTTGATTTTTCGGGATGTTTGGTTTTGAGTTTCAGAGTGTTTTGGGACACCTAGTCCCTAAAAGAGAACTTAAGCTTTAGAATATGGACCGTAGTCGGAGCAGTGTGAATACGGACTTGGAATGGAATTTTTTCGGTTCCATTAGGTCCGTTGGATGGTTTTAGGCTTATGAGCATGATCAGATTGTGTTTTGAAGGTCCGTAGCTTATTTAGGCTTGAAATGCCGAAAGTTAAACTTTTGAAGTTTCCAGTTCGATAGTGATATTTGGATATCGGTGTCAGAATGGAATTCGGGAAGTTGGAGTAGCTCAGTAGTTCTGAATGTGACGTGCTTGCAAAATTTCAGGTCATTCGGACGAGGTTTGATAGACATTTTGATCGAAAGCTTAATTTAAGAGTTTTTTGGAATTCTTAGGCTTGAATCCATTGTTAAATTGGTGTTTTGATGTTGTTTTGAACATTCCAAAGATTGGAACAAGTTTGAAAGATTTTATATGATTGGTTGGCATGTTTGGTTGTGGCCCCAGGGGCCTCGGGTGTGTTTCAGATGCTCAACGGACCATTTTTGGACTTGGAGAAGGATAAAATTTTTGCTGGTTTTCGGTTGCAAACTTTTCTTCATCACAATCACGTAGGGGTTAATTTTGATTTCAGTGAAGTTGCTCTTCATGATTGCATTTGAGTTTCTACGATCGCGATTAAGGTCATAACTGGGTAGAACATAAAGTTCAAAATCGAGAGTTTTGAGTTCATATCAAAATTGAATTAAGAGCTCGGTAAGAGGCAAATTTTGGAGAGATTTTCGGAGGGAGTTTGCAGGTAATGATTCTTAACTTCTTTTTTTCTTATACAACCATTAATCTGAATATGAATTCATCATCTAGTTTCAGATTTAGAGAAAATTTTGGAAAAGTTCTTAAACCTAATTTTTGAATTTTGATTGAGGATTTGTCATCGGATTTAGATAATTTTGGTATGGTTAGACTCATGAATGAATGAAGGTTCATAATCCATAACTTTTACCCGATTCCGATACGTGGAATCGGGGGAGTTTTTGGGCAATTTTCTTAATTTCGCGTGTTAGATTCGAATTAATTAGTGGAATTAGTTGCATGAAGTTGTATTTACATTATGCAATTGATTTGAATAGATTTGGGCCATTTAGGGTCAAGTACTCACGGCAAGAGCGTAGTTTTAGGTTGATTTTGAGCCGGTTCGAGGTAAGTGGCTTGCCTAACCTTGTGTGGGGGAACTCCCCTTAGGATTTGGTGTTGTTGATATATGAAATGCCTTGTATATGAGGTGATGAGTGCGTAGATGTGCTAATTATTAAAATCCTGTTTTCATTACGTAACTATAACTGTGTTTTTCTTCCTTGTTTATACTACTTGGAATTAAAGCCTATTGTTAGCTTAGAATGCATGTGTAATTGATGTAATTGCTTTACTTGCTCAAACTGCTTATTTGAAATCTGTGCAATATGCTAGGTTAGAAATACCCGTTTTACCTTTGTATGAAATTTGGATTTGACCGAATATTCCTTGTATTGCTGCTGTGTCTACTTTGGGACTACGGGACGGTATCCGGGAGATCTCCCTACATGTTTACTTTGGGACTACAGATTTGTATCCGGTAGATCCCCCTGCATATTTATATTGGAACTACTGGACTGCACCTAGTAGATTCCTCCAGCACTGAGTATTTATATTTGGGACTACGGATCAGGATTCTAGTAGATCCCCGCATACTTTGAGTTGGACTACGGGATGACACGGGGAGATCCACTAGATATTTAAATTTGGGTAATACAGGACGGTATCCTCGGAGATCCCTGGTTGTTATCTCTGTATTGAGTTGTACTCCTTCTGTGATTATTTTGTCTATGTTATAGTTGTTTCTACTCTTGTTACCCTGTGTTACTTTAATACTGCTTCTTTTTCTTATATATTGTTAAATATGACTGGTAGGGCCCTGACCTTCCTCGTCACTACTTGACCGAGGTTAGGCTTGGCACTTAGTAGGTACAGCTGTGGTGTACTCATGCCCTTTCTGCGCATGTTTTCCATGTGAAAATCAAGGTTCTTTGGATCAGCTCTACCATCCTTGAGACGAGGCGATCCTTCAGAGACTTCGAGGTATATCGGCCGCGTCCGCAGACAGATGAGTCCCTCTCCATTCACTCTGTAGCTACAGCTCTTTTGTATTTACTTTGTTTTAGACATTCTGGAGTTAGAGCACTATGTAGTATCCTTACTGTGTGATTTCTTGAGATTTCGGGTTTTGGGAAGTTGTTAAGTTTGAGAGTTATATTTGTATACGCCGAGCAGCATTTTAAACCTTCAGTATGTTTATTCCACAGGTTTTATTTGTTGTTTTCCCTTTTTTTTTGCAATTGTTAGACTTCCCTAGTCGTAGAGACTAGGTAACATCATGATAGTTCACGAATGGCAAACTGGGGTCGTGACAAGTTGGTATCAGAGCTCTAGGTTCATAAGAGTCATGAATCACAAGCCGATTTATTAGACTCTCGCGGATTGGTACGAAGACGTCTGTACTTATCTACGAGAGGCTATGTAACTGTTAGGAAGATTCCACTTCATCTGATTTCCTTTGTTGTGCGAGATTTTTGATATGAAATTTCTGAACTTATGTCTTCTATTATTGTTGGAAACACGTTTCAAATGCAATATACTAAACGTGTGTTCTTTTGTAGGTTTTGATGAATGTCAAACAAAGCAAAAAGCGATATATAGCAGTACTCAAGGACAAGCACAAAATGGATGCATTACAAGAAGCTCAAGACAAAGTTTAGAAATGTTATAATTGAGTCAATATTAATTGTGATCTTGATTCCTCAACTTGGCTCATAACATGGCTTCTCTACTAAAATTATTTTTCCAAAATCATGCATATTTAAATTAAGTGTAAGTGTCAAATGATTTTAAACTATGCATATTTACATTTGTTAAAATGTTTTCCAAGCATGCCTCAAAAATCTGGGCTAAGATAATCGATTATGTATTTATGATAATCGAGTATCTCTAAGCCAAGACTGCATGACAATCGATTGTGAATTAATGATAATCGATTGTGAGTAAGTCAGTTAACATCAGGTTTTTGCAAACTGCATAACAATCGATTGTGTACTTATGATAATCGATTGTTAACTGAGGCAAAGTTTTCAAAACTCATAAAAATCGATTATGAACTAATGGTAATCGATTAGAATGAGAAAAATGTCTCCCAGTGATTTTAAATAAAATGATAATCGATTGTGGCTTTTGATAATCGATTATATATGAGACAGAGAGTTTTGAAATTAATTAATAATCGATTATTCCATTTGATAATCGATTGTTGAAGCTGACCGTTGTCATATATTTTCAATTACCTTCAGGTAATCGATTGTTGATATTTAACAATCGATGTTTTGCTTAAAATCTGGAAAAGATTTTCTGAATGTTGTTAAAATAATCGATTGTTGATTTCCGGACAATCGATGTTTTATGCCAAAAATTGGAAAGGATTTCTTAACGTTATAAATAATCGATTATTGATTTGAAGTAATCGATTGTTGACGTAAAATCTGGGATTGAATTTTTAATCTGATAGGCAAACAATCGATTGTTTAGTCTTGACAATCGATTGTCACTGAGTAATTTCAGCAATCCTTAATTGGCAATTAGACAACGGCAAGACTGAGTTTTTCACCTATAAATACAGCTTCAACTCAGTGTTTTCACAACAACAACATATACACTTTGAGTATTTTCATTGCTAAAAGCTTTCTTACATTGATCATCATTTTCCATTCATCCATAAAGCTTTTTGAAGAGCCATTCTATTGAGCTAAGTTGTTGTGATCTTGAGCGTACTATTTGTACTCATATCTACTCATTAAGGAGTGCTTTGTAAAGTGAGTGTGTTTTGTGTTTGTAAGAGAATTGCGATTCTCGTTTGTTGAGGAACTTGTGATTCCTCGGTTGAAGTCTTTGGGATTGTTATCCCCGAGCAGTTGAAGTCTTTGGGATTGTTATCCCCGAGCAGTTGAAGTCTTTGGGATTGTTATCCCCGAGCAATTGAAGTCTTTGGGATTGGTATCCCCGAGCAATTGAAGTCTTTGGGATTGTGATCCCCGAGCACCTGGGTGAGGCTTGTGTCCTCAGCTGTAACGGTTTGTTAAGCACCCGTAAGCTTGACAAGTTTAGTGGAAATCTCGAGAGAGTCTCTCGGGGACTGGACTAACCACGTTTGTGGCCAACCAGGATACATCATTGTGTAAGTTTATTCTACTGCACTTGTTTTAATTTCTGCAAAGTTTTTAAATTCCGCACTAAAACGCTTAATATTTTTAAAACGCTATTCACCCCCCCTCTAGCGTAAAGCGTATTGTCCAACAATTGGTATCAGAGCCATACTCTCTGAAAGACTTAACTGTTTGAGAGAATCTTTCTATGGCTTCTACTCTAGACTCTTTTGCAGGTATTGATGAAGGACAGTGCCCCACAAGACCTCCTTTGTTTAACGGGACTAATTATTCATATTGGAAAGAAAGGATGCAGATATTCGTCAGATCAAACAGCCCTTACTTGTGGAAGGTGTACACCAAAGGAAATGAGGTTCCTGTAAAAAAGGTGGAAGGAGAATGGGTGCCAAAATCAGAAGAGGAATTCAACGCCGAGGATAATCGAATGGTCCAAAATAACTTTAAAGCTATTAATTTATTACTTTGTGCTGTTAATGCTAATGATTACAGGAAAATCTCCTGCTGCAAAACAGCGAAAGAAATGTGGGACAAGCTTGAGGTCACTTACGAAGGGACTGACCAGGTAAGAGAAGCTAAAATTGACTTTTTAACTCATGCTTACGAATTGTTCCATATGAAGGAAGGCGAAAAGGTAGACGAGATGTTTGAGCGGTTCTCATCAATAGTGAATGATCTCCACGCGCTCAAGAAGACGTTCACAGACAAAGAACTAGTTCGAAAAATCCTTAGGAGTCTAACACCGGCATGGCGATCAAAGGCCGATGCGATTCAAGAGTCAATTGGAATCACGAACGTCACCATAGACGCTCTTAGAGGTAATCTTAAGACTTATGAATCCACTATTCTTAACCCTGTTATTGATGAACAAAGAAGGCAAAAGATTGCTCTAAAGGCGAGCACAAGTCAATCACCAATTGAAGAGGATGGAGATAGCGAATTCGGACTCATCATCAAAAAGTTCCAAAAATTCATGCGAAAAGAATATGACCGCAAAGGGAAAAAGCAAGGTGAGCAAGTTAAATGTTATGAATGTGGTGAAACAGGGCATACCAAAACAAACTGCCCAAATCTTAAAAAGGAGAAGAAATCCTTCAAGAAGCAACGAGCATACATATCTTGGGGAGGAGATTCCGGAGACGAATCCAGTGAAGAAGAAAATGAAGAAGCGGCAAATCTCTGCCTCATGGCACAGGAAGAAAATCAAAGTGAGGTAAGTCAAATCTCTTCTCAAAATTTTTATACTCTTGATGACATGAGAAATGCCTTTGATGAATTGTATGCTGAATTTCTCAAAGTTACAAAAACCGTCACTAGTTTAAGAGAAAGTGCTTCTCTAAAAGAACAAGATTTTCAAAAACAGTTTTCATTAAAAGAAAAAGAATTAGAAAAATTGGTTTTGGAAAATGAGAAGCTACTAGAACAAAACAAGTTTTATGGGAAAAGAAGTTCTGACAAGCCCGAGAGTTCTACAAAAAATTGTGCTTCTTGTGTAGACCTTAAGAATGAAGTAGGTAGATTAAAAGGCACACTAGATAAATTCAACTCCTCTCATAAAAACTTGAATGTGGTGCTTGATAACTTGAAATCAACCAAGCATGGAATAGGCTTCATAAATGAAGAAGAGGTTGATGCAAAAACCCAACCACCTAGAGCTCAATCTAGGATTAATAACAAAAATGCCTTTCCTAAAACAAACATGCATGCTAGACAAAATATTAGGAGACCTAGACATGACCTTCCGCCTAGCAATCGTCACCATAGACATGATGCATATTTTAGGCACAACAGTGATCATGCTAGAAGATCCCGAAATGTTCAACCTAGAAATGATTATGGTGCTCAAATTAGGAGAAATGAAAATAGAGTAAACAATATGCATTATTCTAGCTACTATGAGCCTAGACGCATGCATAATCCAAATGTGACATGTCATTATTGTAGACGAATTGGTCATATTGCTCCCGCATGCTTTACTAGACATAGACATGCTACTCAAACATATCATTATAGTACGCATAACCCTCAAGGACCCAAAATGGCATGGGTACCAAAAGAGCATTGATTTGTTTTGCAGGTGTGCTTGAAGGAATCAAGTGTAGTGGATACTCCAAACACTTGACGGGAGACGAATTCAAAATTCCTTCAATTAAAGCACAAAGAAGGAGGAAGAGACGGAAAAGTCGATTTAGGCATTTTTTTTCAAAATCGGAAGTATTTTCGAAAAATTTAAAAGACAAAATACAAGGAAGACAAAGGCAAAATTGTGGAAGAAGCTTCTTAAATTGAAGAATGAGCCAAAAGACCAAAATGAACGGAGGATGTTCAAAATCAGGTAATTGGCAAAGTCGAAGGGAAGGTAAGTACCCTAAACCCTCTTAAGAACATCCTAGGACAAAATTCTTAAGAGTTCACGTTTTTCACCCGACTACACTAGTTTCAAAGTTATTATTTCATTTATAGATTACTGACTTGAGCGTCGGAGATGTTTAATTCTATTTTGCAGGTATCCCCCAAAAGGTAAGAGATAAGTATAAATTGTCTTGATACAAGAAAAATCGATCATAATCGATTATTTATGCTTACAATCGATTATCAGTATCAATAATCGATTATTTGTTGATTCAATTTTTTTGTCATGAAATCTTGTTGAATGTTTACATTGCTTGATAGAATTAAGTCTCATCATTTTAGCATCCCCCTTCCAAACAATCGATTATTTGTTCTGCCAATCGATTATTTGCCAAAATCCAAACTCTCTGTGAGTGAAATAATCGATTACTATATATTGACAATCGATTATCTGTTTTAAACTTATGTTACCGTTTTGGCTCTACAATCGATTCCTTTCAGGTCATAAATATGAAAAACAATCGATTACCAAGTTTGACAATCGACTATCTTTTTCAAATTTTTTTTACCGTTCTGGCGTGTAATCGATGTGTCAGATCATTTTCATTAATGACAATCGATTATTCTATTCAAACAATCGATTATTGAACGGTCAGTGAATTTATTTTTACCGTTTCAGACTTCAAAGCTCTTCAAATCTCTTCAAATCTTTTCAAATAAGTGTAAGATTCATTCCTTCTCTATATATAGGCTGCACATATGCTCTTGTATACTCACTCAAGCCTCCCAAGCATCAAATTATCTTGTTATCTTTGAAAAATCCTAGCACATCTTTTTCAAAAATGTCAAGCCGCAACTCCAAACGTGCTCGTTCCAAACAAGGTGCTTCTTCTTCTCGCCATCCATATCAAGATGGATCGGTTCTATTCTTTGAATCCGATGAAGAGCTCACCCGTTTCTTAACCAAATTTGAGAAATGCCTTATTCTCCCTCCTCGCTTTTCAACAAACGCTCTTGTTGCACCATTCATTCCAGCCGCGAATATGCTAAGAGAGTGCCAACTTTTCAATTTCCTACTCCTTACTCACCCCTACTACAACATTACTTTGGTTGAAGCTTTTTACTCCAACCTTCACAAAGATGATGAGGGTGAACTCGTTACCAATGTTAACGGCATTTCCATTCTAATTTCTGAAGATAACCTCCACCTCATTGCCGGCATTCCGCATGATGGTGAAGACATCTACCAGTACATAAATGATGCCGGGGACATGATTGATGAAGCTAATCTCTTCCGCCAAGCCGGAGTCGCCTATGATGAGTCTTCTTCCCGTCGTCCCACCATAAAGGGTATGGACCCGAATTATCGTTTCATTCTCTATTTCATCACTCGTGTTCTCAAACCCCGTAAACTCAATCACACCACCATTTCCCAAGAGGATGCCAAATTTCTTCATGCCATTATCACCGGTGTTAAAATCAATTGGTGCAAGCTTATTCAATCTCATATGTTCAATGCCACCAGAGATGACATACCTCTCCCCTATGCCCTCTTAATGATGAAATTTCTTGAAGCTTCTGGGGTCAATATTGCTAATGGTCCTCTCAAAAAGAGCACCAAAATCTGGGAAATTTCGGAGTCTTCCTTTCATCATGATGGTGATCATGCTCCCGCTCCTCCTCAAAATCGACAAGCCCGTCGTGCTCATCCTCCTCAGGAGCCTACCCTCCGGACTATCTCTGACCAAATTACTCAATTAACCCGTGAGGTCCATGGTTACTTTGATCACGTGCATTATGCCTATGCTCAGGTGGTGCCATATCAAGCGCCTCCCAATGATGATGAAGGGGATGGGGGTGATGAATGATGAAATTGTTGTTTTTGATGATGTGAAATTGTTGTTTTTGATTTGTTTTTCCTTGGTTGGTTAGTTGTTGTTCGTTTTATTGTGTTTGGCTCCACCCATGTAATGTTATTTTCCAATAAATAAACTTTTGTTTATTTCATATGTTTTTTTGCATATTCTTCCCTTGTATATATTTTTGCTAATGGCAAAAGGGGGAAGAAACGGGATATCAAGAAGTATGCTATATCACTCTCAACTTCATTCATGCTTAAAGTGAGGGGGAACATGAATTGAGGGGGAACATCAAATTGGGGAACATCAAATTGCATACTTTACACTTGTCTTGGATTATCAAAATAATTATTGCATATATCCCGCTTATGTTTGCCATTATCAAAAAGGGGGAAATTGTTGGAAACACGTTTCAAATGCAATATACTAAACGTGTGTTCTTTTGTAGGTTTTGATGAATGTCAAACAAAGCAAAAAGCGATATATAGCAGTACTCAAGGACAAGCACAAAATGGATGCATTACAAGAAGCTCAAGACAAAGTTTAGAAATGCTATAATTGAGTCAATATTAATTGTGATCTTGATTCCTCAACTTGGCTCATAACATGGCTTCTCTACTAAAATTATTTTTCCAAAATCATGCATATTTAAATTAAGTGTAAGTGTCAAATGATTTTAAACTATGCATATTTACATTTGTTAAAATATTTTCCAAGCATGCCTCAAAAATCTGGGCTAAGATAATCGATTATGTATTTATGATAATCGAGTATCTCTAAGCCAAGACTGCATGACAATCGATTGTGAATTAATGATAATCGATTGTGAGTAAGTCAGTTAACATCAGGTTTTTGCAAACTGCATAACAATCGATTGTGTACTTATGATAATCGATTGTTAACTGAGGCAAAGTTTTCAAAACTCATAAAAATCGATTATGAACTAATGGTAATCGATTAGAATGAGAAAAATGTCTCCCAGTGATTTTAAATAAAATGATAATCGATTGTGGCTTTTGATAATCGATTATATATGAGACAGAGAGTTTTGAAATTAATTAATAATCGATTATTCCATTTGATAATCGATTGTTGAAGCTGACCGTTGTCATATATTTTCAATTACCTTCAGGTAATCGATTGTTGATATTTAACAATCGATGTTTTGCTTAAAATCTGGAAAAGATTTTCTGAACGTTGTTAAAATAATCGATTGTTGATTTCCGGACAATCGATGTTTTATGCCAAAAATTGGAAAGGATTTCTTAACGTTATAAATAATCGATTATTGATTTGAAGTAATCGATTGTTGACGTAAAATCTGGGATTGAATTTTTAATCTGATAGGCAAACAATCGATTGTTTAGTCTTGACAATCGATTGTCACTGAGTAATTTCAGCAATCCTTAATTGGCAATTAGACAACGGCAAGACTGAGTTTTTCACCTATAAATACAGCTTCAACTCAGTGTTTTCACAACAACAACATATACACTTTGAGTATTTTCATTGCTAAAAGCTTTCTTACATTGATCATCATTTTCCATTCATCCATAAAGCTTTTTGAAGAGCCATTCTATTGAGCTAAGTTGTTGTGATCTTGAGCGTACTATTTCTACTCATATCTACTCATTAAGGAGTGCTTTGTAAAGTGAGTGTGTTTTGTGTTTGTAAGAGAATTGCGATTCTCGTTTGTTGAGGAACTTGTGATTCCTCGGTTGAAGTCTTTGGGATTGTTATCCCCGAGCAGTTGAAGTCTTTGGGATTGTTATCCCCGAGCAGTTGAAGTCTTTGGGATTGTTATCCCCGAGCAATTGAAGTCTTTGGGATTGGTATCCCCGAGCAATTGAAGTCTTTGGGATTGTGATCCCCGAGCACCTGGGTGAGGCTTGTGTCCTCAGCTGTAACGGTTTGTTAAGCACCCGTAAGCTTGACAAGTTTAGTGGAAATCTCGAGAGAGTCTCTCGGGGACTGGACTAACCACGTTTGTGGCCAACCAGGATACATCATTGTGTAAGTTTATTCTATTGCACTTGTTTTAATTTCTGCAAAGTTTTTAAATTCCGCACTAAAACGCTTAATATTTTTAAAACGCTATTCACCCCCCCTCTAGCGTAAAGCGTATTGTCCAACAATTATCTCATAGATTGTGAGGACACATGCTACCAGAGATGATCAGTCACCCACGCCCCTACTAAAGTCATCAGAGGTCAGGCCTGGGTAGAGGCCAATGACGCGCATGTGGTGCAGCCAGAGCACCCCCGCGAGCTACCACCGACGTGACACCAGCAGTTCCATCTAGAGTCTAGGCACCTGATATGCCTACTGCTACTACTATTTCGATTCTCCAGGAGACTCTTGTACAGTTCATGAGCATGTACACCACTCTAGCTCAGGCAGGGTTGCTTCCCCTTGCTGTAGCCACATCTCAGGCTGGGGGAGGAGAACAGACTTTGATCGCCTGCACTCCTGAGCAGCGAGTGCATATTGATCAGGTCTTAGAGTTATTCTTCTATAGACTACAGCCCCAGATCAGCCCAAAGACAGGGCATCGGCTTCCGAGGATTAGCAGCGGTGGCTTGAGAAGTACAAGAAGTACAATCCTCCTGTATTCAGTGGTCTGCCATCAGATGATGCTCTAGGATTTTTAGATGACTGCTACCGTATCCTCCGTACCATGGGTTTATCAGGATCGAGCGGGGTTTCTTTCACTACTTTCCAGCTTCGAGGAGCTGCCTATAAGTGGTGGCGTACTTATTAATTACACAATCCGGATGAGGCAGCTTCCCTGACTTGGACTCATTTTTCAGATATTTTCCTGAGAGAGTATGTTCCTTAGAGCCATAGGGATGCGTGGTGCCCAGAGTTTGAGAATTTTCGCCGGGGTGCTATGTCTGTCTCAGAGTATGCTGTCCGTTTCACTAGCTTGGCTAGACATGCACCAGCCTTGGTTTCTACTTTTCACGAGAGGGTTCACCGGTTTATTGAGGGGCTCATTCCCAGCATCAAGTCTAGCATGGCTCATGAGTTGGAGATAGATATTTCTTATCATCAGGTGGTGAACATTGCTAGGAGAGTACAAGGTATGCAAGATAGGGATACAGAGGAGATGGATGCAAAGAAGTCTCGAGAGTCGGGCCTTTATACTGGTGCCCGTGCTTCAGCTACAGTTCATCATGGTAGAGGTTATATGAGTTGCCCCGTTGATTCAGCTCCAGTGGTATTCGAGCTCCTCTTAGGCCTCAAGAGCCTTATTATGCACCTCCAGTATCTAGTGCGCCTCCTGTGCGGGGTATTTTCAGTGATCAGTCCAACAGACCTGACCCAAGCCAGCCATAATCATCACATCCTCCCAGAGCTTGTTTTGAGTATGGTGACACATACCATATGGTGAGGGATTGACCCAGACTTATGAGGGGTATACCTCTACAGAATTATCAACCATAGCGTGCTCCGCATAGTTCTCAAGCTATGGTTACAGCACCAGTTACTACCCCACCTGCTCAGCCCGCAAGAGGTGCAGGTCTTGGAGGTAGAGTTCTCCCTAGAGGGGTTAGCCAAGCCAGGTATTATGCCCTTCATGCCCGTACTGAGGTATTCGCTTTTGATTCTGCATCACAGGTATTGTCCTCGTTTGTCATAGATATGCATCGGTTTTATTCGATTCAGGCTCCACCTATTCTTATGTGTCTTCTTATTTCACCCTGAATTTGGGTGTATCTCGGGATTCTTTGAGTTTCCATATTTATGTGTCTACTCATGTGGGAGATTTCTTCTTCTTATGGACCGCGTTTATCAGCCGTGTGTGGTTGCTCTCAGTGATTTGTGACTAGAGCCGATTTATTATTGTTCAGCATGGTAGATTTTTTTGTTATCTTGGGCATGGACTGATTGTCGCCCCATTATTCTATTCTTGATTTACATACCAAAATCACGATGCTGGCTATGCCAGGTGTATCATGAGCAGTCTGGAAGGGTACCTTAGATCATGCTTCCAGTAGATATATTTCATTCCTTAAGACTCAACATATGGTTGAGAAGGGGTGTGATGCATATCTAGCTTATGTGAGAGATGTCAGTATTGATACCCCTGCATTTGATTATGTCCCAATAGTAAGGGATGTATCTGATATTTTTCCTGCTGATCTTCTGGGCATGCCCCCGATAGAGATATTTATTTTTGGCATTGATCTGTTGTCGGGAACTTAACCCATTTTTATTCCTCCGTATCGTATGGCCCCTCCTGAGTTGAAGGAGTTAAAGGATCAGTTACAAGAATTGCTTGATAAGGGTTTTACTCGGTCGAGTGTATCACCTTGGGGTTCTCATGTCTGGTTTGTGAAGAAAAAGGATGGTTCTATGCATATGTGGATTGATTATCACTAGTTGAACAAAGTTATAATGAAGAACCATTATTCTTTGCCTGGTATTGATTATTTGTTTGACCAATTATAGGGTGAACGAGTGTTTTCTAAGACTTACTTGCGTTCAGGTTACCATCCGTATAAGATTCGGGAGCCAAATACCTTGAAGATTGCTTTTAGGACTCGGTACGGTCATTACAAGTTCCTTGCTATGTCATTTGGGCTAACCAATGCCCCAGTAGACATTATGCATCTGATGCACAGTGTGTTCCTGCCATATCTTAACTCATTCTCATTGTCTTTATAGATGATATTCTGTGTACTCCCAGAGTCAGGACATGAGCAACACCTAAGGACAGTGCCTCAGAGTTTGAGAGAAAAGAATTTATCTCCAAAGTTTTTGAAATGCAAGTTTTTGTTATATTTTGTGGCATTCTCGGGACACGTGGTGTCGAGTGAGAGGATAAAGGTGGATGCGAAGAAAGTGGAAGCAGTGCAAAGTTGGCCCAGACCATCCTCAGCTATAGAGATCCGTAGTTTATTTGGAATGGCGGAATATTACCGTCGATTTGTTGAGGGATTTTCATCTATTGCAGCACCTATGACCAGGCCAACTCAGAAGGGTGCTCTGTTCTGGTGGGTGGAAGAGTGTGAGGCGAGCTTTCAAAAGTTCAAGATACCTTTGACTATAGCCCCAGTTTTGATATTGCCTACAGGTTTGAGGTCTTATGCTATCTATTGTAACGCCTCGAGGATTGGCCTTGGAGTGATATTGATGCAGGAGAGTAGTGTGATTGCCTACGCATCTAGACAGTTAAAGGTACATGAAAAGAATTATCCGGTCCATGTTCTCGAGTTAGCTGCTATTGTTCACACCTTGAAGATCTGACATCATTATTGGTATGATGTGCCTTGTGAGATTTAGTATAATCACCGGTGTTTGCAGCATTTGTTCAAGCTGAAGGATCTTAACTTGTGCCATAGGAGATGGCTAGAGCTGCTGAAGGATTATGATATCACTATCTTGTATCACCCGAGCAAGGCCAATGTGGTGGCCGATGTTTTGAGTCACTAGGTAGAGAGTTTGCGGAGTTTGTCTTATTTACCAGCAGTAGAGAGGCCTATGACGATGGATGTTCAGGACTTAGCCGGCTAGTTTGTAAGATTGGATCTTTCAGAGCCTAGTTGGGTTATAGCTTCCGTGATTTCTCGGTCATTCTTATTTGAATGTACCAGAGAGCATCAGCTTGATGACACTCATTTGCTTGTCCTCAAGGACATGGTCCTGTATGGCGATGCCAGATATATGACTATTGGTGATAACATGGTATTGAGAATGCAGGGTCGGATTTGTATACCCAATGTTGATGGGCTTCGAGAGTTGATTCTAGAGGAAGCCCATAATTTGCGGTATTCTATTCCTCTGGGTGGCCCAAAGATGTACCAGGACTTGAGGCAGCACTATTGGTAAAGGCAGATGAATAAAGATATAGTTGGGTTTGTAGCTCGGTGCCTCAATTTTTCAGCAGGTGAAGTACGAGCACCAGAGACCGGGTGGGTTGCTTCAGCAGATAGAGATTCCGGAGTTGAAGTGGGAGCGGATCACCATGGACTTTGTAGTTGGGCTCCCACGTACTTTGAGAAAGTTCGATGCTATTTGGGTGATTGTAGATCGGCTGACCAAGTCCGCGCACTTCATTCTGTGTGTACTAGCTATTCTTTGGAGCGGTTAGTGGAGATTTATATCCAGGAGATTGTTTGTCAGTATGGTATTCCAGTTTCCATCATTTCAGATAGATGTACTCAGTTCACATCACGGTTATGAAGGGTCATACGGCATGCGTTAGGTAGTCAGGTGGAGTTGAGAAAAACATTTCACTGTCAGATGGACAGATAGTCCGAGCGTACTATTCATATTATTGAGGATATGATCCTTGCGTATGTGATGAAGTTTGGAGGTTCTTGAGATCAGTTTTTACCGCTGGCACAGTTTGTCTACAATAACAACTATTAGTCCATCATTCAGATGGCACCGTATGAGGCTTTGTATTGTAGGCCGTGTAGATCTCCGGTAGGTTGGTTTGATCCCGGTGAGGCTAGATTATTGGGCATAGACTTGGTTCAGGATGCTTTGGATAAGTTTAAGGTGATTTAGGATAGACTCCATACAGGCCAGTCCAGACACAAGAGTTACACGAACCGGAAGGTTCGTGATGTTTCCTATATGGTTGGGGAGCGGGTTCTGCTTCAGATTTTGCCTATGAAGAGTGTCATGAGATTTAGGAAGAAAGGGAAATTGAGTCCTAGGTTTATTGATCCCTTTGAGATATTGTGGGTGTTCGAGAAGTTGCTTATGAGCTTGCCTTACCTCCCAGCTTGGTAGGAGTTCATCCGGTATTTCATGTTTCGATGCTCCGAAAGTATCACAGTGATCCGTCGCACGTGTTGGATTTTTGTTCAGTCCAGTTGGACAAGGATCTATCATATGTTGAAGAGACGGTGGCAATATTGGATAGACAGGTTCGAAAGCTGAGGTCAAAGAACATTGCATCAGTGAAGGTTGAGTGGCGGGGTCAGCCGATCGAGGAGGCGACTTGGGAGACCGAGCAGGATATGCGTAGCCGTTACCCTCATATTTTCACTACTTCAGGTATGTCTCTATGCTCGTTCCTGGATGAACCAATGTTTAAGTGTAGGAGGATGTAACGACCCGGTCGATCGTTTTAAGAATTTACACCCCGATCCCTTATTAACTGTTTCCCCATGTTTGTTTCTGCTATTTTGATTTGCCGAGATGTTTGATTTTGAGTTTTGAAGTGTTTTGGGATACTTAGTCCCTAAAAGAGAACTTATGGTTTTGAATCTGGACTGTAGTCTGAGTAGTGTGAAGACGACCTCGGAATAGAATTTTGTCGGTTCCGTTAGTTCCGTTGGGTGATTTTTGGCTTAGGCACGTGTTAGAATTGAGTGTTCGAGTTCTGTAGTTTATTTAGGGTTGAAATACCGAAAGTTGAATTTTTGAAGTTTCTGGTTCGGTAGTGGTATTTTGATACCGAGGTGAGAATGGAATTTCGGAAGTCGTACTAGCTCCGTAGTGTTGAATGTTACATGCTTGCAAAATTTCAGCTCATTCGGACGAGGTTTGATAGACATTTTGATCGAAAGCGTAATTTGAGAGTTTTTAGAGTTCTTAGGCTTGAATCCAATGTTAAATTGGTATTTTGATGTTTGTTTTTAGCGTTCCGAAGGCTGGAACAAGTTTGAATGATGTTTTTGGAGTGTTTGGCATGTTTGGTTGAGGTCCGAAGGCCTCAGGTGTGTTTCAGATGCTTAATGGACCATTTTTGGAGTTCGAGAAGAATTAGATTTTTGACGGTTTTCTGTTGCAGACTTTTCTTCATCACGATCACATAGGTATTATCGCGTTCATGTAGGGGTAAATTTGGGGATCAGCGAAGTTGCTCGCGATCGCGTGGGAGTTTCTGCGATCGCGACTAAGTCACGTCTGGGCAGAACATAAGGTTCAAATACAATTGTTTTGAAGATAAATAAATAGTAATGGCAGAATGGAAGGTGACATCCAGGTTGCGGACGTGATGCAGCTATGCCTCAAGTCTCCATAAGTAGCTGAATTCAAGCAGTCTCACTATGCCTCACTATGCTGATCAACTGCAGTATCTAGAGAAGAAGTGCAGAAGTATAGTATGAGTACAATCGACCCTATGTATCATGTAAGTGCCGATCCTATCTTCGATGAACTAGTGACGAGACTATGGAAGGTCATTGAGAAATAAAATGTGTGAAATAACAACAGCAACAACGACAACAACAACAACAACAACAACAACAACAACAACAACAACAACAACAATAATAATAATAATAATAATAATAATAATAATAATAATAATAATAATAATAATAATAATAATAATAATAATAATAATAATAATCGGAGAAAAAGAGAGTAAAGTTATAAACTCATTTAACAGATCCGGAAAGCAACTACCAATTAGCTTAGAATAACAAAAACCTCAAATATCATATTATAATACCAAGAATGACTCTACAATCTCAAACTAGTACAATACCATATATCAAATCTGTTGCGGCGCACAATCCGATCCCACCATATCATCACCTGTTCATATCATAATTTGCCGTCATTCCTTCTTATCATTTCAATACTGTCAATACCGTTACGACATGTAACCCAAACCCCAAATAGTTTTAAACCATTAACTCAAATAACTCAACCAAAAACACAAAATCAATTTTTCCAAATCTTAAATTTGGTGCGTCAGTTACTGTAGCAAAACACAAACTGGGCAGATTTGTTTCAATTTTTCATTATGTTTTGCTTTCATCTTGATGGAGTTTTGAAGAACCATGGATGCATCGTCCTTTACCTAGCCTTTGGATGTGGGAGAGCCATCTACAAAAGTCACATATGCTCAGCAAATCGAAACAAAAACAGATCCCATACATCGCACATCGACAAAACTCAAAGTGGTCCAGTTCGTTCATGGTGAGCCTACTGTAATTTTTACCATAGAGGAACGACAACAATTTGCTGTGGAGGAAGGCTTGCATCAATCAGTATTGATGAAACTATCTACAGGAGCACCAGAACTCAATGAGCAACGAGATGTACTGCCCAAACACTTAGGTGTTAAAGGTCGATGCATCATCGGTTTACTCACACCAAGATAATTACTGCTAAGGTTTGATCGTTATGATGATTATGTAATTGCTTTATCTCGATCAGTTAATCATATGTTGTATAAGGGTGTGCAACATTAATATCATGTATTTCCATGGACGATTGGTTATAATCCAAAGGGAGGAAACAACAAAAGCAGTGGTTTGGATATCGATGCCGAATCTTTCACCAGATTTGTTTGCGATGCCTTCTTTGTTGTCTATCGCATCAGCTATAGGAAAACCAATTGCCATAGATAAGGAAACACAAACTAAGTCCATACCTAGCACAACTAAGGTGAGAGTGATTTTAGACTTAATGGACAAGCACCCTACTCGTGTGAGAGTTCAAAGCATTGATAAAAATTACGGAAATGTTTTGGAATTTCTCTAGTAAATCGTCTATGATAAATTACCTTTGTGTTGTAATGGTTGTAAGCGCCAGGGTCATGATGAGACTATCTGCAGATTACTTTCGAAACAAAATCATGGTGATGCTCATATTGAGGAACACCAAATCCCTGGTGATAAATACAGAGGAGATTTAAGACAACTATTGAATGAGATTGATAAAAGGGTTACTGCTAAGACTACTCGTAACTGGGCAGAGTAACTCACACCCAGCCTCTTTTACTCCTAATATTGATCGACCTAACAAATAAAAAGTAGTTCATATATTTGCAACTACTGGGCAGACTATTTGAATGTGTGCTACTGGTGTATCTGGTGTAGCAGCATCACTTGGTGCAATGCAGGATGATCATGCTCTTGCTAGAGGGTCCCAGTTGAATGAAAGAGGCTGTGAAATGGCTACTGTGAATCATGAGCAGCAGGGGTAGTTTCACAGACTGGAAATCCAGTTTTGGATAATGCAATTGTGTGCATAAAGCTGGTGTAAATGTTTCAGTTGATGGTGCTGTTAGTCATCAAACTGTTGCATCTGTGGAACAAAATGCTGCTGCAGCTGTCCAAACTGGTGAGGTCAAGAAGATTTTTGGTGAGAAGCTAGAATCGACTCAACAGATGAAGGATGCTAACAATTCTCAGGTTGGGAAAACAGACTTACAAGAGGCTGTTGATCGACCTGAGGAACCTATGCAAATTAACTCTATTGATCGAGTAAGTTTGGGACAGTGCTCATGGGCTAAGGCCTCAAAGAATGTACGTGTAGGTGAGGTCCAAAATCTGGGCAGTAACATAACTGGACCAAGTAAAAGAGAAGGTTGGAAAGTGGTAAACAACAGAAAATCTCCTACAAAGGAAGGATCATCTCCAAAACTGCAAAACCAATATCCTCGAACAAATGACTTACAAGTTGGCCCCGCTCCAAATTATTTTGAGCTCCTTGCTACAGATGGGGATCATGATGAAAAGGCAACAGCTGGTGGTGATAATTTGATGTCCAAAAAGTTAGTTCAACAATGAACAAGAATGGCAGGGTAAGGCTAACTTAGAAAAATATATGGGAGATCGACGAATTGGTGCAAAGAACAATCTGGGAACTGATCTTATACCAGTCCAAGCACATAGCTCCAGTGCACCTGTTTTACATTTTTCCAATCCTAATGTAGAACAAATTATGAAGGACGCTCAGATTGAGATAATGATGGAGGATGCTTTTGTTAAACAACCATTGGTCACATTAAATACATCCGCACATAATATCCCCTCTCAATCAGTAGAAGCTTTTGGTGAATTTGAAGGAGCATCTGGACAGCTCATGATTTCAACTGGAAACATGTGGGACATACTTGCTAAATCAAAATTGTGGAAAGAACACCGGTAGGAGGATGATGAAGAGGACTGGGGTGAACTTGCTGGATACTCTTCTGAAGAACGTGACTAGGAGGTTGATCAAGATAGTGTAGAGGAGGACTTGGATGCTGTCAATATGCAAGGGACAACAACAAAGAGCAAATTAAACCTTAATGCTCCTGCATTCATTCCAAGATATTCACCTACTGCTGGTACTACAACTGCAGGATCAGGAAGGGCAGTACAAGCTGCAGAATCATCTCTCAAGCAGTCAACTAAAGGTGCTACTACAAGTCAAATGCAACTGCTAACAAACACTCAATCTGCTTCCTTTATAAATGCAGTCGAAAAAATTAAATGTGAGTAGCACCAACAACAGAATGCAAGGAGTTTAGGAGCTGCTGTAACGTTTTCAAACTTTGAACAACACAAATTGTTCCAAGTAGATACGACAAACATGCAACAGCACCAGAACAGTCCCGTTAATTTGGTTACCAGCTCGGACGATCCAAAGGCTTCAACAACTTCAAATATTGGGCAGCAGATAACTTTGGAAGAAAGAATTCTACTGGATGCATTGGTAAGTTCGGAACCTTCACAGAATTTAATTAACAAGTCAAGTACTGGAAAAAAGAAAAAAAATTCAAGTTGCACAGAAATGGTTGAAACAAATCAGGAAAAGACAATATTGACAAAATCACAAGATTCAAATACTGTGATGACACAAGACACAATCCAAAATTTTCCAAATCCAGTAAATGTGGGAAGGGACATATATGAAGAAAGAGAAGAGGATACAATTTTGTAAGAATGCAGCGCACATGCAGCAAAACAGGGTGATTTATCACCCATGCGCAATGGACGTAACAAGAAGAATCACACAAGAAAGAATAGTTGGGACGACAAGGAGAATGATGAAGCAATTGGTAGGAGACTTCCAATGAGAGATTCGAAACAAAAACAGGTTGCACAAATTACATCCACAAAGTCCAACCGGTCAAAAAAGAAGTCATGAATTTTGAAATCTTTTTGAAGAATTGTGGCAGTGATGACAAAGAAATACAATTTGAAAATTTCACAAGTTTGGGCAAGAAGGGACAACAATTTGATTCTATCCTCATTTTAGTCTACCATTTTTTAAGTATTATCATATGTAATATCATCACATAATATGATATAAATTCGGTGATGATCATACAATATTTGGTCCATGCAAGTTCTTATTTCTTACATGCTTGCTAGTAGATGAGGCTATTTTTGGCCTCAATAGAATTTGTAAGGTAAGGTTTAGCGCGGTTTTTTATATGGGTAACAAGACCGATGCCACTGTCCCCCCTTATTTTAATTTTCCTAATTGTTGTATTTTCTTTTCTTTTATTAATATAAAACTAACCCTAGGTGCTTGCCTAGCGGATTGCCAAAAAAAAAAAACTCAACAACAATGCTAGCAAAATATCAAAACTGAGGGATAAAATGTACCAACTATAAGGAACCATAAAATAAATGGAGAAAGTCCAACATCTCGAATATCAAACAATATGAAACATGTAAAACATGTGGCAAATTAAATATGCAATTAAAGCAAATTGAAACAACTAGCAAATAATAAGAAATCGCATGGGAAATAAATAGATCAAGGAAACTAGCAGTTACGTAACAAGCAATAAAAAATACATAGATGTCAATAAAAAGGTATAACAGTTAAAGAATATAATCCGAAATAACATGGAGCAAAAGAAAATATGGATGTATACACTCTAACCTCGCATGCTTTCCCATGATGGCGCATATACACTCGTCACCTCGTATATATGTCGCTTCCCCACATAATACATATAATAAATAATTCAATAAGTCTTAATTCCCTCAAGTCAAGGTTAGACACCATACTTACCTCACTCTGAAACTAAATCAATGCTCAACCACATCTTTTCCTTTAAAATTAGCATCCAAACCAATGAAATATATCCAAATATAGTTCATATAATCAAAATATGCTTTAGAAACAACACACGAGTGAAAAGATTCAATATTTAATGATTTTAGAAAAAGTCAACGAAAGTCAACCCGGGCATGCTTGGTCAAAAGCCGATATTTGGACAAAAACTCAATTATCCATTCACTTCCGAGCCCAATTATGTGATAAGTTTAGAAAATCGACCTCAATTTGAGGTCCAAGCCTTAATTTCTAAAAATTCCAATTTTTACATATATTTTCTACCATGAAAAAACTTAGATTAAAGGTTAAAATCAATTGGTGTTTATGGAAATGTAATAAAAACTAGTTAAAATTTACTAACCAATGAAGCGGGTATGAAAAAACTCTTCAATATCGCCTGTTGGCTGAAAATGGTAAAGAGTGAAGAAAATTCTGACTTTGAAATGTTTTAATCACAGAACGTTAGGTATTCTTTGCGTTCGCGAATCACCTAACATGATCGTGAAGCACAGTGGCCAAAAGGCCTTTGCGAACTCAAAGAGTAATGGACATACCCCACCCTCACCACCACCCCCAGATGCCCACAAGCTTCGAGTTTGCGGCCAGCAGGTCGCGTTCGTGAAGAGTAAACCCCTCTCCACTTCGCATTCCCGTAGAAGAAATTCCGCCTCAACCCAAATTTCTCTTTGTGATCGCGAAGCACATAGCACCAGACATCAGATAAAGCAGAAAACCAGCAACTCTCAAGTCCAAAAATGTTCTATAACCTATCCAAAACTCACCCGAGCCCTTCGGGCTCCAAACCAAACATGCACAAAAGTGTAACAACATCATACATACCAGTTTAGTAGTTGGTTGAAATTATTATTCTTGATTCTATTTCATGTTATGTTCTATTCTATAGAATTGAACTGGAGAGTGTTTCTAGTAATGTTAGGAGAAGTTAACATGATGCCAGAAGATGGTATTGTTTAGCATTCAAAGAAAATTTAAGGGATTGATTCAGAGTTGTTGCTATAGTAAGATTATGAAGATGGAACACATTTAGGTATTTTCTAGTGGGGTGTATTTACGGATGGAGCATCCAGAGAAGCGTTTTCATTTTATTGGAAATTTTAGACTCCATATCTAGTTGAAGTTCCTAGAAGTATGTGCTTCACTATGCTGAGTATTATCAAACTGGTTAGCGGAGAGGAAATGATAGCATGAATTGGTGGAGAACCTTTCAGTGATAGTGAGACCCTAAATCAATATGCCTTGATTAGGGTTTATGGCTGGAATGAAGTTGTTGTGAAAACAATTAATAGTATTTTGTGACAGAGAAAAGGAGAGAGCTTCCAAATTTCAAGTACTATCATTATACATATTACTAACTTTAAGATTCTCATCAGTGATGTAACGATCCGACCAACTATCTTATTTTCTAGATCCCCATTCCCCTATTTAAGACTTCACATATGTGCTTTTATTATTTTATGACCTTCGGGGATTTTTTGCTTGGTTTTGGAAGGGTTCTGATTGTCGACGCCCCCTTTTAAAAAAAAAGCAAAATCAGGTTTATGACTTTATGGGCTAAACAACTCTCATTCCCGTTTGAGAATTGGGTTGTGAATTTGAAGAGTCGCCACCTAATGATTATAGTGCATTCGGACACTTTTTGAAGACGGTATTTTGAAAAGAAACCAGAGTTCGAGTAAGGGTTTGAGATTATCTCAAGGGGAAGGTGTTAGACACCCCTCAAGATCCACTAGTGTGGTTCCCGGCCGTGCTAATGTGACTTTATGAAGAGATGGAGCAAATAGACAAATACGATTTACATGTATAACGTTCACACAACTTGGAAAGCTTTAAAAGAAGAAGGAAGGGCATAATCTTGAAAAAAAAAGAGGATTGATTTGAAAAAAACATCACTATAGGAAAACATTTAAATAAAGAAAATAAAAGAGAGAAGGATCCTAGGTTAAACTATAATATGGATCACATCGGTACAATACCCAGCACACACTCCTCAAACAGGGGTCGCATATGGTATTAGCGTACCGGTCATCATCTCCATATTCTACCCTTCCCACCCCGTTAAGGTATTTGAGCGCGTTGGTATCGTTTACTTATTGCATGCTAAAACCCGTCCCAACCTGTTAGTCCTAGGGTATTAGGACTTCTAATTCTAATAAGGGGGAGAGAGAGATAGGATATATATGGAGTTTCAAAGGTAAAAATACTAGAACGACAGTAAAAACATGTAACATATAAGAGGTATGCAAATAAAACAGTCAAAAGCTCAAATAAAACCCCGTAACATTACATCAACTAGTTTAGCATGACTTCAAATACTGAATTGGTCTTTAAAGAGGTTAAACGAGCGGGCAGATTAGTTTAACACAGAACAGTTGGATAAAAAATCTGTTTCGAGCTCCCCGGGCCTGTTTTAGGAGTTGACATGATTTAGAATTCAGTTGATTTTTAGAGGAAAAACATTAGTTTCAGACGCGAGTCTGTTGAAAAGTAGATTGAAGTTGTAGAAGAGTTTAGAAATGGCTTACCTTCATCCGAACAGCTTGAATACAAAAAGGGATGCAAGAAGAAAAGTTTAAAGACCTTAAAGCATTAAACTTAGGCGGGCGAAGTAGCTGAAACCATGAATTTATCATTTTAAAATACATTACAGGTTCAGAGTAATGTGAAAGGGGCAGACCTGGGCCCGATTTAAAACCGAACAGACTTAGGGACGGACTGAACTGAAACATTTTAAGAATTGGGTGAGTTTGGACCTTGATGACATGCTTATTAGCCCTTTTTGTTACTGCTTTACACGTATTTAGACGACCTACTATTTTGCCTAGCATTTTAGACATCCCTATAGACATGTTTTCTAGGCGAGATTATAAAAATGCAAACCTATAGGCATAGTTTCTATATGAAATGAGGAGAATGCAAAGCCCTATAAACATGGTATCTATGTGATTGATGCAACACTAAAAAACCCTATAGACATGGTAACTATATGAGATTGATGCAATAATGTAAAACCCTATTGACATGATATCTAGATGATATTGGTGCAATTGTGTAAAGCCTATAGACATGGTATCTATATGAGATTGATGTAATAATATAAAGCTTTATAGACATGACATCTAGATGATATTGATGCAAGAAAGTAAAGCCTATGGGCATGGTATCTATATGATATTGATGCAAGAAAGTAAAGCCTATGGGCATGGTATCTATATGATATTGATGCAAGAAAGTAAACCCCTCCCATATTCCCTTTCACTAGGTCCCCAAGTTGTTTGATATAAATTAATCATAAGAATCTAGATAAAATGAAAAAAAACATTAAAGGAAATAGGTAAATACATCAATACTACAACATGCCCGAAGAAGAGCAAAGCAACTCTAATGTCCAACATATGCCTTTTACAAAATCTGGGCTCTCAAATCTGAGGCTTTCTCTTTAGAGTGTTACAAAGTTCCAAAAGCTTTCATGGAAACCAAGGCAATACTTACACTCTAAGCAATTGGAGTAGTGCAAGTGTGGAATTACCAACCCTAAGGCATCCAAGTTCATAGGAGACTCCGGGGTCTCCTAAGCATGGCTTACCAAAGGGAAGTAGGACTTAAATAACTAAGAATAAGTGTAAAAGCGAGGAATTAGAGGAAGACCAATGCGAAGAGGTGGTCATACCTCGCCATGAAGTGAGACTGGCACACCCCTAACCTCTTGTATGGTTCAAAAGGCAAGAGCCGACTTGAAAACAAGTTAGACTAGGGCCTGTATGGTATTAGGGAACCAACAGGCCTGTGTCAAGGCTCAAACACAATATAGGGGATAGGGAATGGGGTTATTTTGAGTATTGGCTGATGTCAACCTTAATTCTAGACTAGGAGTGGCAATGAGGTGCCACCCTAATCCAGAACACACTCATATACAAATAGGGGTTAAGGGAAAGGGGAATCACATAAGAATACTTGGAAAACACAGGACTAAATTAAAGGATTCAGGGGAAAGTGGTGTACAGAAACTCAAACCATAATAATGAACAATATACAAGAAAGGGGAAGGGGAAAGGGTTTAAACATACTCAAACTTAAATGAAATACTGAACATAAATAGACAAGGAAAAGGGAAGAAGGATTAACATGCTGAACCTAAACATAACAGACAAGGGGAATGGGGAAGGGGATTAAACATGCTAAAAACTTAAAATGAAATACACAAGCAGACAAGGGAAAGGGGAAAGGGGATAAGCATGCAATTAACTCAACTGAACATCAATAGGAAAAAGAACAGGATTAAGTAAACATGTAGTTTAGAGACTGGTAGTATAAATTAAGAGCCTGCCAGTTGCAAACTTGAGTCACAAAGCAAAGATGGATCCTTATAGCTAGCCTTGGCTTTCAGCCGGCTAACTCTAGCAACAGAGCAAGTAACAGAGAAGATTATAGAATAGAAGAGGCAGCTTTTCAGTGAGTGAACTCAGAGAGTATTCGTGTATCAGTGTGTGTTGAAGTGAGAAAAGGTGAAGGCTTTTTATAGTTTGAAAAAGATGCAGCACTAAGGCAAGAAAATATTCAATCAGTATCAATCATAAACAATTAAGGAGAAGGTTTCCTTTAATTAAGGAACCAACTTGAGGTAAATAAACTTGAGTTTATTTTTGGAAAGAAAATAAAGTATCAATCATAGAAAATAGGGCAAATACATGTAAAGAATTTGAAAATTCATACAGGTGAACACATAAGGCAGGTCCATTACCTAGAAAATCAAAGGATTATAGATACTAGCTTATTTGAACTTAGTTAGAAAACATGTCTCAATTAGAGAATCAAACAAACTGTACCAAATCAATTTTCTCAAATTAGGGTTGTTCAGAAAAGGGGAAATGTGACAATATAAAAAGATACATAGATTCGAGCATGCATAAACTAGAAGTAGAAGAATAACATGTAGCAGAAACACATAAGCGAGAATTAAAGGCGGCTAGGGTTTCACAGAGAGTAAATGGAAAACCCACTTAAAACTTAGGGTTTCCATTACACATAGAGCATAAGGAATATCACAGATGAAGATGAACAAAAAAGCAGAATAGCATGATGGAAAGCATAGAATACATTAACTCGAAACCCTAGAAAACAATCAGTAAAGCAAAACGGCTCAGAGCCATAAGAGAAAATACTCAGAATCAAAGTAAGAACTAGAGTAGAACACACAGTAGAGCAAATAAAGCGAAGAAATCAAGGAAATTAGAGAAATCATGGGAACCCTAAATTTTAAAGACGAACAGTTTGAAAACAAAACAGGAGAAGAAAAGGCGAGAAGTACTAAATTTTTTTAGAGAATAACTAGACTAGTTCGAATCGGCAAAGAATGATGTGTGCATATATTACATAATTTAAATGTGATGCTAGTTCCCATTGGACCATGAATGCTGTCTTCGGATGATTAGGATTGCATCCTCAGACTATGACGTCCTGGTCTATGAAGAGCATAAAAGTAAAGATTCGTAGGACATGAAATGGTGTTCTCGAGCTATGCAGATGATGCCTCCAAACTAGACGCATTTGAATAAGTTGGCTATATTTCAGCCCATGAAAAGGTGGCAATATTTCAGCTGAATGAATGCAAGGGGTGGCGATCTTTCAGCCGAACACGAATTTAAAATGCAAGGTCAAGATATTTCAGCCAAATGAAACAGGGTGGCTATCCTTCAGCCAAATGCAAAATAAAGGAGGTTGAGCCTAACCACGAAAGGCAGAGAATAGCCTTATGAAAGATGGAGGCAGAGCTTAGCCTCGGAAGACAGGGAATAGCCTTATGCAAAATGCAGATAGAGACAAGGCTTAGTCTCAAAAGTCAGAGAATAGCCTTATGCAGTATGGAGGTAGAGCTTAATCTTGGAAGGAAGAGAACAGCCTTATGCAAAATGCAGATGGAGACAGGGCTTAGTCTCGAAAGGCAGAGTGTAGCCTTATGCAGGATGAAGGTAGAGCTTAACCTCGGAAGGCAGAGAATAGACTTATGCAGAAATGCAGATGGAGACAGAGCTTAGTCTCGAAAGGCAGAAGAATAGCCTTATGCAGGAATAGAGGTAAAGCTTAACCTCGGAAGGCGGCGAATAGCCTTATGCAGTGCAGGATGGAGACAAAACTTAGTCTCGAAAGGCCGAGAGTAGCGTTATGCAGGATGGAGGTGGAGCTTAACCTCGGAAGGCAAAGAATAGCCTTATGCAGAAATGCAGATGGAGACAGAGCTTAGTCTCGAAAGGCAGAAGAATAGCCTTATTCAAAAATAGAGGTAGAGCTTAACCTCGAAAGGCAGAAGAATAGCCTTATGCAGGATGGAGGTAGAGGTTAACCTCGGAAGGCAGAGAATGGCCTTATGCAATGCAGGATGTTTTAAAAAGATTTGAACTGGTAGACAAGTTTAGAAAAAGCCTTATTATTTATCCGTACTGATTTGAGTAAAAAGGGAGACGTGAGAAAAGAAGTTTAAAAGATCTTGGAGCATTTAAACTCAA
The DNA here is from genome assembly GCA_034376525.1 of Nicotiana benthamiana. Taxonomy (NCBI): domain Eukaryota; kingdom Viridiplantae; phylum Streptophyta; class Magnoliopsida; order Solanales; family Solanaceae; genus Nicotiana; species Nicotiana benthamiana. The sequence continues at coordinate 73,915,546 of CM067338.1, read as the reverse complement.
GCGGACAAACAATTGGAAGCATAGATTCAATTTTTAAAATGGTTTTATAGGTTCAGGGCATTATGAAAGGGGCGGACCTTGGTCCATTTCAGAGTAAATAGATTTAGGACAAGTTGAACCAAAACGTTTGAAACATTAGGCGAGTCTGGAATTATAACATACTTATTAACCCTTTAGTTACTGCCTTTAGACGAACTATTGCTTTGCCTAGCGTTTATATAGTTCATATAGGCATGCTTTCTAGGCGAGATTAAAAATGCGAAACTATAAGCATGATTTCTATATGAAGTTGATGCAATAACAAAGACCTATAGTCATGACTATTTCAGCCGAGCCAGAATTTAAAATGCGGGGTGGCGTTATTTCAGCAAAAACGAAACAGGGTGGCGATATTTCAGCAAAAATGCAAAACGAAGGAGGTAGAGCTTAACCTCGAAAGGTAGAAGGTAGCCTTATGCATGATGGAGGTAGAGCTTAACCTCGAAAGGCAAAAGATAGCCTTATACAATGCAGGATGGAGACAGAGCTTAGTCTCGAAAGGTAGAAGATAGCCTTATGTAGGATGGAGGTAGAGCTTTACCTTGAATGGAAGAAGATAGCCTTATGCAATGCAGGATGGAGATAGAGCTTAGTCTCGAAAGGCAGCAGATAGCCTTATGCAAGATGGAGGTAGAGCTTAACCTCGAAAGGAAGAAGATAGCCTTGTGCAATGCAGGATGGAGACAGAGCTTAGTCTCAAAAGGCAGCAGATAGCCTTATGCAAGATGGAGGTAGAGCTTAACCTCGATAGGCCAAAGATAGCCTTATGCAATGCAGGATGGAGATAGAGCTTAGTCTCGAAAGGCAACAGATAGTCTTATGCAAGATGGAGGTAGAGCTTAACCTCGAAAGGTAGAAGATAGCCTTATGCAAAATTCAAAAATATAAAGGAGGGGATGGTGGTGATTTTCTTAGCTGGTAGATGATTGCGATATCATGATGCTGGGAAATATCTGCATGTAGATAGTAAACATCTACGAAGCGAGGCTTGTTTTGGGAATTTCAACTTCGAAGAATGGTTGCGTTGTTGGCTTGTCCTGCATCCAAAGAAAAATCATGAGTTCTGTAAGGGGGAGGTTAGTTCGCATCCCTCAACTCGTGGCGTCTTGTACCATTAAGGGGTAGCGTTGCTGAACGTTAGTGGTCCAAATGATTTTATGCAAATTTTGGTACACATGAGTGCAAATGTATGTATATAAGTAAAGCAAAAGATAGTTTTGTTTTATGATGAACCAGAACTGCAACGTGGTTCAAGGCATGGCAACATCACTGGCTCCGAAATTTTGAGGATCCTCTTCAAAATTCTGCCCCAGTTTACTGGGCTGGTGCTGTTGAAAGCAGTGCTAAATGACTGAAAGCGGATTGACCTTGGAATTTGAGGGTCCTCCTCAAAATTCTGCCCCAGTTTACTGGGTCGACGATGATGCGAAAATGGACAAGCTGCTTTAGAATTTTGAGGGTCCTCCTCAAAATTTTGCCCAGTTCCAAATGTGGGGGAAAATGGAATTTTATTAATGATGTGACTGAACCCATAGGGCTGCCTACGTATCCCCTCTTAAACGGGAATCAGGCCAGACGTAGTTCAAATTACATCATAAAGGAAAGCATAATGATCAAATGTAGTATCTCTTCACTACATCTAAGTTGATCGGTTTTGGCCAGATTTCTCCATCCATTTCTGCAAGAATAAGGGCTCCCCCAGTTAGAACACGGTGAACCATGTACGGACCCTTCCAGTTGGGAGAGAACTTCCCTTTGGCCTCATCTTGATGTGGAAATATCCTTTTCAACACCAGCTGCTCTGGTGTAAACTTCCTTTGTCGAACTTTCTTGTTGAAGGTTCTAACCACTCTGTTCTAATATAACTGAACGTGACAGCCAAAGTTCAATCTCTTTCCATCTGTAAGAGCTAACTGTTCGTAGCGAACCTTGACCAACTCTGCCTCCTCTAGCTCAGATTCTTGTATGATTCTCAAGGACAAAATTTCTACCTCGGCGGGAATTACTGCTTCTGTACCGTAAACCATCATGTAGGGAGTTGCCCCGGTTGATGTGCAAAATGTAGTACGATAACCCAATAAAGCTAATGAGAACTTCTCATGCTACTGCTTATGCCTTTCGATCATTTTCCTTAGTATTTTCTTGATGTTCTTCTTGGACGCTTCCACGGCTCCATTCATCTGAGGTCTATGGGCCGTAGAATTTCTGTGTCTGATCTTGAAAGTTTCACACATCGCTTTCATCAAGTGGGTATTGATATTGGAACTATTATCAGTGATGATCGACTCTAGAACACCGAACTGATAAACAACCCGATCTCGGACAAAGTCTGCCATGACTTTCTTGGTTACTGCTTTGTATGAAGCTACTTCGACCCATTTAGTGAAGTAGTCAATTGTCACTAGAATGAACATGTGTCCGTTTGATGCTACAGGCTCAATTGGTCCAATTACTTCCATTCCCCAAGCGGCGAACGACCATGGTGAGCTCGTTGTAGTGAGCTTGTTCGGAGGTACCGTTATCATATCCGCATGTATCTGAAAGCGGTGACACTTTTGGAAATACTGAATGCAATCTTTTTCTATGGTCATCCAGATATAACCTGCCATAAGTATCTTCTTTGCCAGAACAAAACCGTTCATGTGCACAAGTCCCTGAGTGAAATTCTTCTAATAACTTGGTTGCTTTTGTCGCATCAACATACCTTAATAGTCCCAATTCAAAAGTCATCCTATACAGGATTCCTCCGCTGTGAAAGAAATTGTTGGACAACCTTCGAAGCGTGCACTTTTGAGTAGCATTAGCAAGCTTGGATATTCTCCTGTTGTCAAGTACTCTTTGATGTCGTGGTACCAGGGTTTTCCGTCAGCTTCTTCCTCAACATGTGCAAAACAAGCCGGTTGCTCATGAATCTTGACCTGGATAGAGTCCATGAAGTTTGTATCCGGATGTTGAATCATGGATGATAAAGTGGCAAGCGCATCTGCGAACTCATTCTGTATTCTTGGAGTATGCTGGAATTCCGTTTTTCTGAACCTCTTTCTCAACTCCTGTATGTAGTGCAGATAAGGGAGTATCTTGGAATTCTTAGTTGCCCATTCTTCTCGAACCTGGTGTATGAGTAGGTCTGAATCCCCAATCACTATAAACTCCTGAATGTTCATATCAATGGCCAGTTTAAGCCCTAAGATGCAAGCTTTGTACTCGGCCATATTATTGGTGCATGGGAACCCGAGCTTGGCGGATACAGGGTAATGCTGGCCGGTTTCTGATACCAGGACTGCTCCGATACTAACTCCTTTAAAATTTGGGGCTCTGTTAAAAAACATCCTCCAACCGTCATAGGATTCTGCAATATCCTATCTTATGAAAGCTAATTCCTCATCGGGAAAATACGTCTTCAATGGTTCGTACTCCCCTTCCACTGGATTTTCTACGAGATGATCTGCCAGAGCCTGTCCTTTAACTGCCTTCTGGGTGACATAGACAATGTCAAATTCACTCAGCAATATTTGCTACTTGGCGAGCTTTCCAGTGGGCATGGGCTTCTGAAAAATATACTTTAGTGGATCCACTCTTGATATAAGGTAGGTAGTGTAAGCACAGATGAAACGAAGCACAAAAGCTGCATTCTAGCAAGGAATACCGAGCCTCGTGCAGGGTAAAGTTCTTGCTGAGGTAGTAAATAGCTTGTTCCTTTCTCCACGTCTCATCGTGTTGTCCCAAGACACAACCAAATGCTCCATCCAAAACTATGAGATAGAGCAATAAAGGCCTCTCAGGCACAGGTGGAACCAGGACTGGAGGCGTAGACAAGTATTCCTTGATCCCGTCAAAATCCTTTTGACATTCATCAGTCCATTTGGTGGCGGCATCCTTTTTCAGCATCTTGAATATAGGTTCGCAGATGACGGTAGACTAAGCTATGAACAGGTTGATATAGTTGAGTCTCCCCAGGAAACTCATTACATCTTTTTTGCTCTTCGATGGTGGAAACTCTTGAATAGATTTGACCATTGATGGATCCAGCTCTATTCCTTGACAAATCACGATGAAACCCAATAACTTTCCCGCAGGGACCCCAAATGCACACTTGGCAGGATTCAGTTTCAATTTATACCTCCTCGATTTGTTGAAAAACTTTCGGAGGTCCTCCATGTGATCGGCAGCCTTCTTGAACTTAATGATGACGTCGTCCATATATACCTCAATCTCTTTGTATATCATGTCATGAAAGAGGGTAGTCATGGACCTCATGTAAGGAGCTCCCGTATTCTTCAATCTGAACGGCATCATTCTTTAGCAATACATCCCCCAAGGAGTGATGAACGTTGTTTTCTCTGCATCTTCTTTATCCATCCATATCTGATGGTACCCCGCAAAGCAATCGACGAATGACTACAAATCATGCTTGGAACAGTTGTCGATCAAAATGTGTATGTTTGGCAAGGGGAAATCGTCTTTGGGAGTGGCCCTGTTGAAATCCCGGTAGTCAACACAGACTCTGACTTTCCCATACTTCTTCGGTGCTGAAACAATGTTAGCTAACCAAGTTGGATACTCTACCACTTGAAGAACTCTGGCTTTGACCTGCTTGGTGACCTCTTCTTTGATTTTTAAACTCATATCCGGCTTGAATTTTCTTAGCTTTTTCTTTACTGGTGGACATGCAGGATCTGTTGGAAAATTGTAAGCGACGATGGATGTGCTGAGGCTGGTCATGTCATCGTAAGACAATGCGAAGATATCCTCATATTCCGTCAAGAACTCTGTATACTTCTCTTTTTCCATCTATGACAAGTGCTCACTGATGCACGTTTCTTTGACATTCTCTCTATCTCCCAGATTGACGACTTCGATTTTCATCCAGGTTAGACTTAGGTCTATTCTCAAAATTCTTGGCCTCTCTGACAACCTCTTCTGGTATATCATCCTTATCTGAGTCTATGTTTGTTTGTTGCATAGCCTCATTGCAAGTTACAGTTGTTGGTTCATCATCAAGATACATAATAGTAATGCTATGTGAAAAATAAAGTAAACAGTAGAAAAAGTAATGAATAGCGAGATATTTGATAAACTAAAAATGCTTTTGATTAAAATCATAAATGTTCAAAACATCGGAGCTCTTTTGGAAAGTAAAAATAGAGAAAACAGCTAAAACAAAGATGCATGGTGCTTGTTTAGCCTTGCTACCCCGCTGGTTTCTGGGCGATAGTGGTCCTGACTGACTAGTTAGTGAGGTGCTCCCCTCGGTTCACAGCCTGAATGGAAGGGCCTTCCCATCCCTTCCTCTTCAAAGATCACACAACAGTCCATGTCCTCCAGAAACATGTCCTTCATTGACGCAAGAGCCTCGTCTTCTTCTGACCCGTAGAGAGTGTCGAGTGGCTGAAATGTCTGCTCCAACTGCGGTATGGGGCGCTCCAGTGGGTAATAGGGGCTGCGCCATGGTGGTGACCAGTTTCTGAATTCTTGTCAAGTGTACTCGTACCCCAATCCGAAGGTAGTACCATGTTTCTTCAACTGGATAGGTTTGGTGATACCTTGAAGATTCTTACCAAGTCCTTTCCCTGGTTCACACCCACTCCAATTTAAAATGCTCTCGATCTTTTTGCTCCACCATTTTTCCTTGTCCACTGCGTTGACTCGCTCAATATAATGATATGTTTCTCCGCCTTTTCTTCTTCTGCCTCCAATCATTGGAATGGTCTAACGATTGTATATGGGGTTGCTACCGTCGCCATGGATGACTACGCCTTGATGGTTCCATTCGAACTTCATAGCCTGATGTAACATTGATGCCACAGCCCCAGCGGCATGGATCCAGGGTTGTCCTAGTAGTAAGTTGTAGGATGCTGGTATGTCGATAACTTGGAAGTCGACATCAAACCAAGTGGGGCCCGTTTGCAAACACAAGCTAATCTCCCCGAGAGTGGAACTCTGAGAACCGTCAAAAGACTTAACATTAATAGCCCTATCCTTTATCTCGTACAACCCTTTGCCCAACTTCTTGAGGGTGATCAGTGGAAAAATGTTGAGACTAGAACCTCCGTCGACTAGGATTATGGTGATGAAATGATCTTCACATTGCACAATGATGTGTAGTGCTTTGTTATGACTGAGCCCTTCAGGTGGCAATTCATCCTCGTGGAAAGTGATATTGTGACTTTCCAATACCTTCCCTACCATGTTCGCCATCTCTCTTCCTGTTATGTTGCTCGGGACATAAGCCTCGCTCAATATCTTCATCAAGGCGTTCTTATGCGCCTCGAAACTCTGCGGCAATGCTAAGATGAAAATCTGCACCGAAGTCTTATTAAGCTATTCAATAACTAAATATTCCTTAGCCTGTATCTTTCTCCAGAGATCGTCAAGTCCAGTTTCAATGGGATGTCCAGAGGCCTGCTTGCTGGACTCAGCTAGGTGCTCTGGTGTGTATACCCTGCCTGTTCTAGTCATACCTTGCGCAGCGATTGCTTCACTTATGCGCACTTTTACTTTTCTTCTTGCCTTGGCTGTGTAGTCCCAGGTTATGGAATTTGATTGAAATAGGGTTACGTCTGACATGGTGACCGGAATGGGCACCTTCGGAGGTAACATAGCAACTTATATTGGTGCGGGTATCTTTGGAGTCCCGAACTCCACCTCAATTGGTTTTGGAACCTTTGTAGGAGGTGCCTCAAACTCAAATGGTACAGATATATTCACCACGTTGTCCTCAGATGCTGGATTTGCACAACAATAGGATTAAGAGTGACTGCCAATTTCTTGGGCTCATCTCCCTCAGATATCAAACCAATCGACCCTTCGGGGTCCCAGTCGTCTTCTATCTCAATCATGTGGATGCCTCAACCTTTGTGGTCTGGTAGAGGGTTGTTACGAACATTAGGAGCATTATCTTTAGCCACGATGACCTTGTTGTCAATTAAGGTCTGACTTTTGTCTTTCAACTAGCGGCACTTGTCGATGGTATGACCCTTCATCCCCGAATGGTATGCGCAGGTTTTATTTGGGTTGGTCCAGTGGGAGGGGTTTTTTGGGATTATGTCTAGGATGGGTGTAACATATCCAGCGGCTTTGAGCTTGTCATAAAGTTGGTCAATGGGTTCAGCAATAGCGGTATACTGTCTGGGCGGTTTGCCATCGAAGTTTGGTCCTTGTCGTGGGAAGTTTTGGCGGGTAGGAGGTAATGGATAATGAGGAGGTTGGGAGTTTTAAGCTTGGTATACAGGTGTTAGTTGGGAATATACTGGCGGGGTGGGCTGATATGTTGGTGATGGAGATGTTTGGTAGACGGGATGTGGGTTTTGATAGGTAGGTGAAGGTGCTTGGTAATTTAGAGAGGGTTGGTATGTGAGTGGAGTTGGAGGGTAGGGTTGGTATTTCATGGGAGAGTGGTTTGTTTGTGCAACCATTATAGAGTTTACATCTTTTTTTGTTGATGAACCACCAGATTGCAAGGCTTTGTTGGTGGCCTGCAGTGCCTCAAGGTTAGTAACCATACCATTTTTGATTCCCTCTTCAATTCTTTCTCCCCATTTGATGATATCAGTGAACTTCTGCCCCTCTATCAGCATCAATCTCTCGTAGTACAGCGGGTCCTGATCACGAATGAATAATCTATTCAGTTGTTCTTTTTTCAAAGCCGACATGACTTTGAAAGCTTCTGACCTCCAATGAGTAGCATACTCGCAGAAGGTTTCAGTAAGCTTCTTCTTCAAAATCTGAATGCAGAACACGTCTGGCGCATTCTCAGTGTTGAACCTGGAACAGTCCATGAAATCGGACGCCATGTTTACCCAACTCGTCCACTTCTTCGCATCATGGCTGATGTACCAAGATAAAGCATCACCTTTCAAACTCCTCATGAATAACTTCATGCGGATCTTTTCATCCTTACCAACTCCTACTAATTTGTCACAATACATCCTGAGGTGAACCCTGGGATCACCCGTACCATCAAACATCTCGAACTTAGGAGGTTTTTACCCCTCCTAGAGTTCGACATCGGGATGAACTCACAAATCTTCATGATTCAGACCTTCCACACCCCTGTTACCTTCCACGCCTTGGACCCTGTTAGTGAGTTTCTTGAGTTCAGCAGCCAGGTTCTGAATGAGTGAATCTGATTCTAACACATCTGATATGGGCTCTGTATAGTATGGCACTGTATCCACAAAGATAGGGGTATCCTGGTGGTTTGGAGAATTTTGAGGCTCAGGGATGAGTGGTGGAGCATTGTTGCGAACTTGGGTTGGAATCTTCGGTGGAGGTGCAGGGTCCAGTTTGTCGACATCTGCAGTAGCAAGGGAGATGGACAAGCTTGCCAAACTACGGACCTGGTCCAGTTCCTCTCGAAATCTTAGCAAAGTTTGCTCCAAGTGAGCAGAAGTTTTTTTGGTGATCGGGGTACCCTGAGAAGTTCCTTACATTTCCTTCCTTGTTTCATTATCTCCCATCTTGCCTTTGTTCCTGTTTCTGGGAGGACTCGAAGAGGGAGGAGAAGGAGGACCCTTTGATCTTGTTGAGTATGCTGATGGTGCTAGAATGCACAAACTAACCTTTGGGGAGGGGAATAAGAATAATGGAAACAATAAAAGGTAAAAAGTTAGTGCGGACTCTGAGAAAGAAAACATTGCAGTATTTAAACACGTTGTTGCAAAAATGTAAGTCGTTCCCTATTTGGGTGCCTCGTTGTGCCCGAGGTAGGCCAAGCGACAAATATGATTTGGAGAACTCGTAATACCGAATGCCTCATTTTATCGATTGAAAATAGAACGAGTCAAAACATACTAAAATAAAGAAAAATTGTCACTAATGGCCAAAGGCCTTATTATATCAAGAAAACAGAAAAAACCTAACTACTTGGTCCCAAAAGGACCTTCCCCAGATTCGGTATCTTTGCCTCCCTCGTACAGTTTCATCAGCTCGCGCAGTCCGAGCAACAAGTAAGCTCGAGCCAGGTGCCAACTTTCATTACCTTCAGCTTCCTGACAGTCATTGATCCTTTTCAAAAACTTGCCTTCCAGCCCACTAGACCCTGCTCCAAGTACCCTAAAAAGTTGCTTGCGCGGACAGCCATGTCCGTCCATTCATTGATTACCTTTTCTTGAGCCTCTAGCATTTCTCGATGTTCACTTTCACATTCTCGCATCCGCTTGCACAACTGATTATACTGGACCTTTGCTGCGGCCTCCTCATCAATAACTCGGTGACCATGGACGAAACCCGTTTTTCCCAAGCCAATGTGGTCATCTTCTAAAAACCCCGGATAAAGCGGTGCATGCCATGCCTGATACCTGTCTGGCTCCTTAGATCCCTTTTCCAAAATGATTTTGGAGTGCCACATATGCTGAGCCTGACACCTATGTGGGCTATCGTCATCTTGGAAATCAGCCCTATAGTGACTCATGTTTTCCATCCTTGGTATAATTTGCTTCCTTCCCGCCTGCCTCATGACTCGAAGAGGGACATAAGGGTATGTTCCTTATAAGCCGATGGGTATGAGGAATGGTGCATCCCTATACCGAATGACAAACTCTCCAATTGGAAACCACTTGCACATCCTTGTACCTGCTGTTCTCTCAAATTCCCTAATAGTTCCACCCATCCGCTGGCGTCTTCTGGGTGGGCAAACATGTCCTGCATGAAGTGCATCCACTTTGGATGATGTAAAGCAATATGGTCATCCCAATCTCGTCGCATGATTTCTTGTCTATAGTCTCCCTTCTAAAGATGCTCAATGAGCTAGAGTTCTAGTAGCAAATTGCACCCTTCAAAGTGCGGTGCTCCTTGTGAAATTTTTCTAAGGCTCGATACAGTTCGGCGAGGATCATGGGTGCTATGCTGAATGTCTGCCCATCGATACCTTCTACAGCTTTGGTTACCATGGATAGTCTTGTATGAATTCTGGACTTCTTCACCAGAAAAACTATCATGCCCACAAAACAGAACATGAATACAAAAGCCCTCCTATGTACGTGCCCCAAATAGGTGAGGGCGAACTCGTCCATGTGATTGTCGTATGATTTTCTATGTCCGAACCTTCCATACATGAAGTCAAATGATAGGTAGGAGTCCTTAAGACTTGTCAGATTAGGATTCTTCTTGAGCCCCATCATTTTCAAGAACCTTCTACCTTTGCGGTTTTCCGGCATAAGCAACCCCGGGCTATCCAAAAGAATTCCGGCTAGACCTCCAATCTCTTCCAACAACGGCGTCATTTCAATACCCCAAATGCGGAAGACGGACCATTCACTATCCCAAAACATAGTAGCAGCTTCCACGGTCTTGTTATCATTCCTATTTTCCAGAAGTGAAGGAAGATTCCCTAAGTGCTTGAGGACAAGAACCCGAACACTACCATGCAAATCATCCCACTAGCTTAGCAATTTTGAATGAATGTTTGATACCATTCCGAATCTAGGGACCTCGTGCCTCATTTTCATGCAAAATAGAGAGTTAGGCCTTCAACCCCACTGTACTCAGCTATTTAAATCAATAATTAGCAAAGGTATTTAATTATCCAAATCAATGTACGTAACGTGATTGTCCGTTTGGGTTTTGAGGAAACCCGATGGACTTTGGGTTAGGCTATCCAAATGAATAATTACGCGGACAACATAACTAACTCGTCTAAGTTCAACCATGAAGCATGAACATTTAAACAGAGTAAGGTTTCTACTTTTAAAGTGTTAGACAAGGTACCCTTGAGCGGACAACTCAAGAGGGAAAGGCACTGAATCGTCGATTGCACCATTGATTGACTGGTTTTACCGCAAATATGCCTTTACTAAATTTAGGGGTTTTATAATATGGAAGAGCGCAACCACTCATTATAAGCGTTGATATAGGATTTGTTTGGCACGAGTGGAAAATGATGTTGAAAGATGAAATTACAATAAGGAAATAAGTACATGTATTTTCACGTTCATACAATAATGGTTACAATGAATGCTCGAAATTAAAGACAGAATTGAAATGAAGTAAATACAATAAAGCAGTAAAATAGTTAAAGAAAAAGAAAGACCGGAAGAAACAAGTTAGTAATTGTGAAAAATAAATAATTGAAGCAATAAATAAAGAAAGCAATAAAGTCACAAAACACGTAGTGGTAAAAGCTTAAAAGAAACTCCCCAGCAGAGTCGCCATGCTGTCGACGCCCCCTTTTCAACTACCAAAAAGAAGCAAAATCAGTTTTACGACACTATGGGAAAAAAACTCTATTTACCATTTGGGAATTGGGTTATGTGATTGGATGAGTCGCCACCTAATGATTATAGTGCACTAGGACACTTTAAGATGAAGAGAGTATTTTGAGAGAAAAACTAGAGTTTGGGTAAGGGCTTGAGATTATCTTGAGGGGAGGTATTAGGCACCCCTCAAGATCGACAAATGTGGTTCCCGGCCATGCTAATTGTGACATTAATAGAAGATGAAGCAAGTAGACAAATAAGGTGCACATATATGACATTCACATAACTTGAAAGCTTTAAAGAAAAGGAAGAACATAAGTTTGGAATAAGAGAGGAGTAGTTTGAAAAAGCATTACTAGAAGAAAGCATTTAAATATAGCAAATAAAAGAGAAAGAAGGGTCATAGGTTTAACCATAATGTGGATCACATCGGCACAATACCCCGCACACACTCCTCAAAGAGGGGTCGCATATGGTATTAGTGTACCTCATCATCTCCATATTCTACCCTTCCCACCCCGTTAAGGTATTTAAACGCGTTGGTATCGTTTACTTATTGCATGCTAATACCAGTCCCAACCTGTTAATCTTGGGGTATTAGGACTTCTAATCCTAAAAGGGGGAGAGAGATAGGATATATATATGGAGTATTCAAAGGTAAAAATACTAGAGCGACAGTCAAAAACAAGTAGCATATAAGAGGTATGCAAATAAACGGTTAAAGGCACAATTAAACCCCGTAAGATACATCAAATAGTTTAGTATGACTTCAATTACTGATTTGGTCTTCTGAAAGAGGTTAGAAGAGCAGACAAATTAGTTTAACACATAAGAGTTGGATAGAAAATCTGCTTCGAGCTCCCCAGGCCCGTTTTAGGAGTTGACAGGATTTAAATTCAGTTGGTTTGAAAGAAAAACGAAGCTTCAGACAAAGGTCTATTTAAAAAAGATTTGAAGTTGCAGACAAGTTTAGAAAAAGCCTTATAAGTTAGCCGTACTGATTTGAGTAAAAAGGGAGACGTGAGAAAAGAAGTTTAAAAGATCTTGGAGCATCTAAAGTCGAGCGGACAAACAATAGGAAGCATAGATTCAGTATTTAAAATGGTTTTATAGGTTCCGGGCATTACGAAAGGGGTGGACCTGGGTCCGTTTCAAATTAAACAGATTTAGGACAAGTTGAACCAAAACATTTGAAACATTAGGCGAGTCTGGACTTATAACATACTTATTAACCCTTTAGTTACTGCCTTTTGACGACCTACTGCTTTGCCTAGCATTTATATAGTTCCTATAGGCATGCTTTCTAGGCGAGATTAAAAATGCGAAACTATAAGCATGATTTCAATATGAAGTTGATGCAATGACAAAAACCTATAGTCATGACATCTATATGGTGTTGATGTAGTAGTGCAAAATAGATATGATAACAGTATGGCATGGATGTAACAAAGTAAGGTCCTAAAACATGGTTTCTAACTGATGCAAGAAAAAAATAAACCTGTAGTCATGATTTCTATGATGCAAGAAAAGTAAATCCTTATAGGCATGGTTTCTATAAGATAATGAGAAGCCTGTATTCTAACAAGTGATGCAAACCTATAGGCATGGTTTCTAATGAATGCAAGAAAGTAAATCCCTCCCATGTCCCTTTTTCACTATACCCTCGAGTTCTTTTATTACAAATTGTTACAAATCTGGGCGGGGATGGAAAAGAAAGAAATAAGAAATTAAAATACATCGACAGCAATAACATGCCCGAGGAATCTCGAAGCAACCTCAATTTCCAACAATATGCCGTTTAGCGAATCCGAGCCCCCAAGATCGGAGGCGTTTATCTTTTAGAGTGTTACAAAGTTCCAAGGGCTTTCAAAGAAACCCAGGCATTGCTTACACTCTAATTAGAATAGTGCAAGTGTGGAATTACCAGCCCTAAGGCATCTAAGTTCAGAGGAGACTCCAGCGTCCCTAAGCATAGCTTATCAGGGGGGATAGAACTTAAAGAACTAAGAATAAATGTAAAGGTGATATATTAGAGGAAGACCATCGTATGAAGTTGTCCTACCAAGCCTATTGAGTAAGATTGGCACACCCCACACTTCTTACAAGGGTTAACAAACAAGAGTAGACTTGTAAACAAGTCAGACAAGGGTCTGAGTGGTGATTAGGACACCAACAGGCCTTTGTCAAGGCTCAAACACATAAGATAGGGGGTGGGGGATGGGATTGCTTTGAGTGGAGGCTATTGACAGCCTTAGTTCTAGACTAGAAGTGGCAATGAAGTGCCATCCTTATCCAGAACAAACTCACATACAAACAAGGACCAAAGGGAGAGGGGAATCGTATAAAAGCACTTAACAGACAAGATTAGATTGAAGGGATTCAGGAGCACAATAATGAACAAGGAAAAGTATTTAACATGCTGGACTTGAATAAAATACTGGATGTAGTTTGAAGTAAAAGTATAAGTAGATAAAGAGCAGGATTAAGGATTATCTTGCCGTATTTGAGCACAAATTGACAAGGGAACAAGGGGAAGGGAACTATCATAAAGCTTAACTAAGATACACAAAAATGGGTGAGGTAACCACTGAAAAGGGAATAAAACATGTTAGAGCTTAAACTGAAACAACATGACAACCTAGGGAAAGGGAGAGGGAACTAAACATGCTAGCACTCAAATGAAATACTAAAACAAACAAACAGACAAGGGGACAAGAGGAAGAGATTGAACATGCAAGAGCTTAAGTTGAAATAACAGAAAAGACAAATAAAGGGGAAAACAAATAGATAGTTGAAAGTTAGTAATTGAAATTAGGGGCCTACCAGTGCAAACTTGAGTAACAAAGCAAAGCGAAACCTTATACTTAGCCTTGGCTTTCAGCCAGCTAATCCTTAGTTAGGGAGAACAAGTAACAGAAAAGTAAAGATAAAAGTAGGAAGTTTTTAGTGAGTAAGAGTAGAGGGAAATCGTGTATTGTTGTTGTTAGTGAGAAGAAGTGAAGGCCTATTTATAGTTTGAAAGAGATGCAACACTTAAGGCAAGAAAATATTTAGCAATACCAATCATACACAATTAAGGAGAATGTTCCCTTTAATTAAGGAACCAGCTGGAAATAAATAAGCTTTGATCTAATTTTAGAAAGGAAAATCAAGTATTAATCATAGAATATAGGGTAAATTCATATAAAGAATTTGAAAATTACACGGGTAAAACACACAAGGCAAGTAATCATCCAGGAAATGAAGGAGTCAAGGTACCAGGCACTTAGTCAAAAAATAGGAATCAATTAAAGAACCAAACAACTATACGAAATCAATTAGGGTTTCAGAGAAGGGGAAATGTGACAATGTATAAGAGGCATAGATTTGAACATACAAAACTAGAAGCAATTAGAATAACATGTGGCAAAACACATAAGGAAGCAACCAGAGACGGCTAGAGTTTCACAAAGAGACAATGGAAAGGACGTTTTGAGCTAGGGTTCCACTGCATATCGGAGAGTGAGAATATAACAGATGAAGATGAACAAAAGCAGAACAACACGAAGGAAGCATATGATACATGAACTGAAATACAAGAAAGTAAACAGTAAAGCAGAACACCTTAGAGTCATGATAGAAAATGCTTAAAAATCATAGCAAAGACATAGAAAAGAACACACAGTAGCAAATAGAGCAATGAATCCAGATAAATCATGGAAAGTCATAGAAAACCCTAGGCTTAAAAGGACGAACAGCTTGAAAACACAAATAGGTGAAGACGAGATGAGAAAACTTTGATACTTTTAGAAAATCACTGTGACTCAGAGAGAATCATAAAGGTAAACACAAAGAAGAACCTCCAGAAATTAAGGTTTTCACAGAAAAGTCTCGAGATGGCGAGAAAAGCTTGGAACGGACTCGTCGGAGCCGGCAAAGGACTCAGGGCCTTAAGACTTGCCGGAGAAAGACCGGACACAGCTGCAAAAAACACATTGGAGCACCTCTTGTCAAATCACCCTTGAAATAAAGCTCCAATGTTCGAACCCAAGGACCAAGGGAGGTGAAGAGTGAACGGATGAAGGAGTTTCAGGTCATGGACGGCCATGAACGCCGGTGAGACAGCCGGAGACGATTTAGGGGTTAAGAGGGCTTTGAGAGCTTTAGGGATTTAGAGGCGGCAGATTTGAGAGACTGATTAGGGCATAGGGGTGTTAGGAGATGTAATTTTGGTAAGTTAAATGTGGGCCGTTGATCTATGATATCAACAGCCAGGAATAAGAAAAAGAAGTGGATGGGTTGAGTTTAGTGGGATTGGGTCGGGTGTTTCAAATTAGGTTAGGTTAATTGGGGGGTTAAATTGGGGTTGATTTTGGGTTTCAATTTGGGCTAGAATTGAAAGATTAAAGGGCTACATTTTAAATAGCCATTTCTCCCAAACTATTTTTATTAAAAATAGTAATATATTTTATAAAAATCCAATAAAAGTACTGAGATAATAAAATATTTTTAGGAATTAATTAAAAATATTAGGAACAACTTTGTACTGGAAATACTTATTAAATTGAGAAATAGGCTAAAACTGCAATTTTAGCTTTAAAATACCTAGTGGCTTTGTAACATTCTGTGAAAAATTACATAAATTATATTTTTATGTAAATGAGAGAATAAAAAAAAAGTATTTATTAAAATAACAAGATTTGATACTAAATAATGGATTTTCTGGTTCAAAATAAGTTGGGAATTGGTTTTAATATACTTGAAAAAATATAGAAAACTACCAACTTTTTGTGGATGCTTATATATGCATTCACAAGCTTATAAGTTGGCTGCTTTTACGACTCCATTCATTTGAGGTTTATAAGTTGTAGAATTTCTGTGCCTGATCTTGAAAGTTTCACACATCATTTTCATCAAGTTGATGTTGAGTTTGGAACCATTATCAGTGATTATCGACTATGGAATCCCGAACCTATACACAATACGATCTCGGACAAAGTCGGTCACGACTTTCTTGGTTACTGCTTTGTACAAGACTGCTTCAACCCATTTAGTGAAGTAATCGATTTCCACTAAGATGAACCGGTGTCCGTTTGATGCAACATGCTAGATTGGTCCAATAACATCCATTCCCCAGGCGGAAAATGGTCACAGTGAGCTCGTTGCAGTGAGCTCGTTCGGAGGTACTTTACCATATCCGCATGTATCTGACAGTGGTGACACTTTCAGACATACTGAATACAGTCTGTTTCCATAGTCATCCAGAAATATCCTGCTCGGAGTATCTTCTTTGCTAGAACAAAACCGTTCACGTGCGGCCCGCAAGTCCCTGAGTGCACTTCCTCTAATAACTTGGTTGCTTCTGTCGCATCGTTGCACACCTTAATCATCCCAAATCGGGGGTCCTGCTATACAAGATTCCTCGGTTGTGAAAGAAATTGTTGGACAACCTTCTAAGCGTGCACTTCTAAGTAGCATTAGCAAGCTCTGGATTCTCCTGTTGTCTGGTACTCTTTGATGTCGTGGAACCGAGGTTTTCCGTCGATTTCTTCCTCAACATGTGCACAATATGCCGGTTGATCCTGAATCTTGACCTGGATGGGATCGATGAAGTTTGTATCTAGATGCTGAATCATGGATGATAAAGTGGCAATCGCATCTGCGAACTCATTATGTATTCTTGGAACGTGCTAGAATTCCGTTTTTCTGAACCTCTTTCTCAACCCCTGTATGTGGTGCAGATACGAGAGTATCTTGGAATTCTTGGTTGCCCATTCTTCTCGAACATGATGTATGAGCAGGTCTGAGTCTCCGATCACTAGAATCTCTTGAATGTTCATGTCAACGGCCAATTTAAGCCCCAAGATGTAAGCTTCATACTCAGCCGTATTATTGGTGCACGGGAACCTGAGCTTGGCAGATACCTGGTAATGTTGACCGGTTTCTGATACCAGGACTGCTCCGATACCAACTTCTTTGATATTTGCGGCTCCGTCGAAAAACATCCTCCAACTGTCATAGGATTATGCAATCTCTTCTCCTATGGAAGCTACTTCATCATTGGGAAAATACGCCTTCAATGGTTCATACTCCCCTCCTACAGGAGTTTCTGCGAGATGATCTTCCAAAGCCTGTCCTTTAACTGCCTTCTAGGTGACATAGACAATGTCGAATTCACTCAACAAAATTTGCCACTTGGTAAGCTTGCCAGTGGGCATGGGCTTCTGAAAAGTATACATTAGTGGATCCATTCTTGATAAAAGGCAGGTTGTGTAAGCACAGAAATAATGCCTCAATTTCTGAGCTACCCAGGTCAAAGCACAACAGGTGCGTTCTATTAAGGGTTACCGAGCCTCGTTTGGGGTAAATTTCATGCTGAGGTAGTAAATAGCTTGCTCTTGTCTCATCATGGTGTCCCAAGACACAACCAAATGCTCTATCCAAAACTGCGAGATAGAGCAATAAAGGCCTTCCAGGTTCAGGCGAACTAGGACTAGAGGCGTAAACAAGTATTCCTTGATCCTGTCAAAAGCCTTTTGACGTTCATCAGTCCATTTGGTGGAGACATCCTTCTTCAGCATTTTGAAGATAGGTTTGCAGATGACGGTAGACTGAGCTATGAACCGGCTGACATAGTTGAGTCTCCCAAGGAAACTCATTACCTCTTTCTTGTTCTTCGGCGGTGGCAACTCTTGAATAGATTTGACATTTGACGGATCCGGCTCTATTCCTCGACGGCTCATGATGAAACCAAATAACTTTCCCGCTGGGACCCCAAATGCACACTTGGCATGATTCAGTTTCAAGTTATATATCCTTAGTCTGTTGAAAAACTTTCGGAGGTCCTCGATGTGATCTGCAGCTTTCCTGGACTTGATGATGACTTCGTCTACATATACCTCAATTTCCTAATGTATCATATCGTGAAAGAGGGTAGTCATGGCCCTCATATAAGTATCTCCCTCATTCTTCAATCCAAACGGCATCATTCTGTAGCAATACATTCCCTATGGTGTCATAAACACCATTTTCTCTTCATCTTCTTCATCCATCCATATCTGATGGTACCCCACAAAGCAATCAAAAAATGACTGCAACTCATGCTTGGCGTAGTTGTCGATCTGAATGTGTATGTTTGGCAAGGGGAAATCGTCTTTGGGACTGGCCCTGTTGAGATCCTGGTAGTCGACACAGACTCTAACTTTTCCATCCTTCTTCGGTAATGGCACGATGTTAGCTTACCAGGGTGGGTACTCTACCAGTTGAAGAACTCTGGCTTTGTCCTTGCTTGGTGACCTCTTCTTTGATTTTTAAACTCATCTCTGGTTTGAATTTTCTGAGCTTCTGTTTTACCAGCGGACATGTAGGATCTGTCGGTAACTTGTGGGCAATGATGGATGTGCTGAGACCAGTTGTATCATCATAAGACCATGCAAATATATCCTCATATTCCTTTAATAACTCTGTATATTCCTCTTTTTCCGTATGTGATAAGTGCACACTGATGCGCGTTTCTTTGACATTCTCTGTATCTCCCAAATTGATGACCTCGGTTTCATCCAAGTTGGACTTGGGTCTATTCTCAAAATTCTCGACCTCTCTGAAAACCTCATATGGTATATCATCTTCCTCTTGGTCTATGTCCATTTGTTGCATAGCCTCGTTGCAAGTTACAGTTATTGGTTCATCTTCAAGATACGTAATAGTGATGCTGTGTGGAAATAAAGTAAATAGCAGAGAAAACTAATGAATAGCAGGATATTAGATAAACTAAAAAAAAGGCTTTTGATTAAATTCATAAATTTTCAAAACATCAGAGCTCTTTTGGAAAGTAAAGACAAAGCGGGAAGTAAAGAAAACAACTAAAACAAAGATGCATGATGCTTGTTCAGCCTTGCTACCCTTAATATTTCAGGGTGATGGTGGTCCTGATTGACCAATTGGTAAGGTGCTCCTCTCGGTTCACAGCCTGAATGGAAGGGCCTTTCTCCCCTTCCTCTTCAAAAGTCACACAACAGTCCATGTTTCCTCCAGAAACATGTTCTTCATTGCCGCAAGAGCCTCGTCTTCTTCTGACTCATAGAGAGTGTCGGATGATTGAAATGTCTTCTCCAACTGAGGTATGGGGTTTTCCAATGGGTAATATGGGCCGCTCCATGGAGGTGACCCATTATTGAATTCTTGCCAAGTGTACTCGTACCCTGGTCCGAAGGTAGTACCGTGCTTCTTCAACTGGATAGGTTTGGTGATGCCTTGAAGATTCTTACCAAGTCCTTTCCATGGTTCATACCCACTCCAATTAAGAATGCTCTCGACCTTATTACTCCACCATCTATCCTTTTCCACTGCGTTGACTCGCTCAATATAATGATATGTTTCTCCGCCTGTTCTTCTTCTGCCTCCGATCATCGGAATCGTCTGGCGACTGTATATGGGGTTACTACCGTCGCCATGGATTATCACTTCTTGATGGTTCCGTTCAAACTTCACGGCCTGATGTAGGGTTGATGCCACAGCCCCAGCGGCGTGGATCCAGGGTTGTCCCAGCAGTAACTGATGCAGGTATGTCTATGACTTGGAAATCAACATCAAACCAAGTGGGGCCCATTTCCAAACACAGGCTAATCTCCCCGAGGATGGACCTCTAAGAATCATCAAAAGCCTTAACGTTAATAGCCCTAGCAATCTTTTGCCCAACTTCTTGAGGGTGATCAATGGATTGAAGTTGAGGCTAGAACCTCCGTCGACTAAGATCCTGGTGATGAAATGATCTTCACATTGCACAGTAATGTGTATTACTTTATTATGGCCGAGTCATTTAGGTGGCAATTCATCCTCGTGGAAAGTGATTTTGTGACTTTCCAATACCTGCCCTATCATCTTCGCCATCTCTCCTCCTGTTTTGTTTCTCGGGACATAAGCCTCGCTCAATATCTTCATCAAGGAATTCTTATGCGCCTCGAAACTCTACAGCAATGCCAAGATGGAAATCTGTGCCGAAGTCTTGTTTAGCGGTTCAACAACTGAATTTTCTTTATCCTGTATCTTCCTCTAGAGATCATCAGGTCCAGTTTCAATGGGACATCCAGAGTCCTCCTTGGTGGACTCAGCTAAGTGCTCCGGTGTGTACACCCTTCTTGTTCTAGTCATACCTTGCGCGGCGATTACTTCACACGTGCGTGCCTTTCCCTTCCTTCTCGCCTTGGTTGCATAGTCCCAGGGTATGGCATTTGACTGAAATGGGGTTATGCCTAACATGGTGAGTTGAATGGCCAACCATGGAGGCAACATAGTAACTTCAATCGGTGCGGGAGCCTTTGGAGTCCCGAACTCCACCTCAATTGGCTTTGACATTTTTGTGGGAGGTGCCTCGAACTCAAATGGCATAGATCCATTCACCACGTTGCCCTTAGACGGCTGGATTTGTACAACAATAGGATTAAGAGTGACTGCCGGCTTCTTGGGCTCATCTCCTTCAAATATCAAACCGACTGACCCTTTGGGGTCCCATTCATCCTCAACCTCAATCATGTGGACGTCTCCACCCTTATGGTCTTGTAGAGGGTTGTTGCGAACATTGGGAGTAGGCTCTTTGGCTATGTTGACCTTGTTGTCAATTAAGGTCCTAATTTTGTCTTTCAGCGAGCGGCACTCGTCGATAGTATGGCCCTTCATCCTCGAATGGTATACACAGGTTTTTGGATTGATCCATTGGGAAGGGTTTTCTAGGGTTATGGCTGGGATGGGTGTATCATATCCAGCGGCTTTGAGTTTCTCATATAGTTGGTCAATGGTTTTGGCAATAGAGGTGTATTGTCTTGGCGGTTTGCGGTCAAATTTTGGTCTTGGTCATGGGAAGTTTTGACGAGTAGGTGGTGATGGATAGTGAGGAGGCTGGGAGTTGTAAGCTTGGTATACGGGTGCGGGTTGGGAATATCTTGGCGAGGTGGGTTGATATATTGGTAATGGAGATGATTGGTAAACGGGTAGTGGATTTTGATAGGTAGGTGAGAGTGCCTGGTAACTTAGAAAGGGTTGGTATGTGAGTGGAGTTGAGGGTAGGGTTGGTATTTTATGGAAGAGTGGTTTCTCTGTGCAGCCATTACGGAGTTTACGTCCTTTTTCTTCGACGTACCACCAGATTGTAAGGCTTTGTTGGTGGCCTGCAGTGCCTCAAGGTTAGTAACCATACCATTTTTTTCCCCTCCTCAATCCTTTCTCCTAGTTTGATGATATCAGCGAACTTCTTCCCCTCTACGAGCATCAATCTCTCGTAGTACTGCGAATCCTGAGCACAGACGAAAAACCTGTTCATTTGTTCTTCTTCCAAAGCCGATCTAACCTTGGCAGATTTCGACCTCCAATGAGTAGCATACTGGCGGAAGGTTTCGGTGGGCTTCTTCTTCAAATTCTGGATATAGAACACGTCTGGCGTTCTCAGTATTGAACCTGAAACGGTCCATGCAATCGGACGCCATATTCACCCAACTCGTCCACTTCTTCGCATCTTGGCTGATATACCTGGATAAAGCATCACCTTACAATCTCCGCATGAACAGTTTCATGCGGATCTTCTCATCTCTACCGACTACCATTAGTTTGTCACAATACATCCTAAGGTGAACCCTGGGATCGCCCTACCGTCAAACATTTTGAACTTAGGAGGTTTTTACCCCTCTGGGAGTTCGACATCACGTTGAACACAAAGGTCTTCATAATTTAGACCCTCTGCACCTTTATTACCTTACACGCCCTGAACTCTGGTAGTGAGTTTCTTGAGTTCAGCAGCCAAGTTCTGAATGAGTGAATCTGATTCTGACATATCTGATATGGGCTGTATATAGTAGAGCAGAGTATCCACAAAGATAGGGGTATCTTGGTGGTTCGGAGCATTTTGGGGCTCAGGGATGAGCGGTGGAGCACTGTTACGAGCTTGGGTTGAGGTCTTTTGTGGAGGTGCAGGGACCTTATTGTTGACATCTGCAACAGCTAGGGAGATGGACAAACTTGGCAAACTCTGGACCTAGTCTATCTCATCTCCAAACCTTAGCAAAGTTTGCTCCAATGAGCAGCAGTCTCTTTGGTGATCGGGGTACCTTGAGAAGTCCCTTCAATTTCCTTTCTTGCTTCATTATCTCCCATGTTTCCCTTATTCCTGTTTCTGGAGGGACTCAGAGGAGGAGTAGGAGGAGGACCCTTAGATCTTGTGGAGTATGCTAATGGTGCCAGAATGCACGAACTAACCTTTGGGAAGGGGAATAAAAATAAAAGAAAACAAAAAGGTAAAGAGTCGATGCAGATTCTGAGAAAGAAAACATTGGTGTATTTAAACACGTTGTTGCAAGAATATAAGCCGTTTCCTATTTGGGTGCCTCGTTGTGCCCAAGGTAGGCCTAGCGAGAGATATGATTTGGAGAACTTATAACACCAAGTGGCTCATTTTATCGATAGAAAGTAGAACGAGTCAAAACAAACTGAAATAAGAGAAATTGTCACTAATGGCCAGTGGCCTTATTACATCAAGAAAGCAGCAAAAATCCTAACTACTTGGTCCCAGAAGGACCTTCCTTAGATTCCGTATCTTTGCCTCCCTCATACAGCTGCATCAGCTCGCGCAGTCCCAGCCACAAGTAAGCCCGGGCCAAGTGCCCACCTTCGTTACCTTCATCTTCCTGACATTCGTTGATCCTTTTTAGAAATTTGCCTTCCAGCTCCACTTAACCTTGTTCCAAGAACCCTAAATTGTTGTTTGCGCGGACAGCCATGTCCTTCCACTCATTGATTAGCTTCTCTTGGGCCTCTAGTATTTCCCGATGCTCACTTTCTCACTCTCGCATCCGTTTGCCTAGCTAATTGTACTTGACCATTGTGGCAGTTTCCTCATCAATAACCCTGTGAACATAGACGAAACCTATTTTTACCAAGCCAATATGATCGTCTTCAAACCATTGCGGATAAAGTGGCGTATGCCCAGCCTGATATCTGTCTTGTTCCATAGATTCCTTTATCTAAATGAGTTTAGAATGCCACATATGCTGAGCCCGGCACCTGTGTGGGCTATTGTCACCTTAGAAGTCAGCCATGTAGTGACTAATGTTTTCTACCCTTGGTATAATATTCTTTCTTCCCGCTTTCCTCATGAATCGGAGAGGGACATAAGGGTAAGTTCCTCTTAAGCTGATGAGTACAAAGAATGGCGCATCCCTAGACCGAACGATAAACTCCCTAGTTGAAAAACACTCGTACATCCATTGTACCTGCTCTTCTTTCAGATTCTCCAGTAGTTCCACCCATCCACTAGCTTTTTTTGGGAAAGCGAACATATCGGCATGAAGTGCATTCGCCTTGGATGATGGAAAGCGATATGGTCATCTCAATCCCGGCGTATGATCTCTTGCCTATAATCTCCCTTCTGGAGATGCTGAATGAGCCAGATTTGTAGCAGTAAATTGCACCCTTCAATGTGTGGTGCCCCTTGTTGACATTTCTCCAAGGCTCGGTACAGTTCGGCGAGGATCATGGGTGCTATGCTGAATGTTTTCCCATCGATACCCTCCATTATGGCTTTGGTTACCATGGCTAGTCTCGTGTGGATTCCAGCCTACTTCATTGGAAAGACTATCATGCCAAGGAAATAGAACATGAATACAAAGGCTCTCCTATGTATGTGCCCCAAAGAGGTGAGGGCGAACTCATCCATGTGAGTGCGGTAGGATTTGCTATGCCCGAACCTTTCATACATGAAATCGAAGGATATGTAGGAGCCCTTCAGACTTGTCATGTTAGGATTCTTCTTGAGTCCTATCATTTTCAGGAACCCTCTAGCTTTGCGATTTTCTGGCATAAGTAGCCCCAGTCTATCCCAAGGAATTCCGGCTAGACCCCCAATCTCTTCGAGCAGCGGAGTCATTTCAATATCCCCGAAATGGAAAACGGACTGTTCACTGTCCCAAAACAGAGTGGCAGCTTCCACAATCTTATTGTCTGGCCTAACTTCCAGGAGTGAAGGAACGTTCCCTAAGTGTTTGCGAACAACAACTCGGTCACTACCAAGCAGATCCTCCCACCAGCTTAGTAAAATTGGGTGAATGTTAGATACCATACCGAATCTGGGGACCTCGTGCCTCAATTTCTGCAAAATAGAGTGTTAGGACCTAACCCCACCAGACTCGACTATTTTAATCAATAATTAGCAAAAGGTATTTAGTTCTCCAAATCATGCACATAACGTGAATGTTCGTTTGGGTTACGAGGAAACCCGATGGACTTTTTGTTTAGGCTATCCTAGCGAGTCATTATGCGGACAACATAACTAACTCGACTAAGTTTGACCATGATGCATGAACAGTTAAACAGAGTAAGGTTTCTATTTTTGAAGTGCTAGACAAGGTGCCGTTGAGCGGACAACACAAGAGGGAAAGGCACTGAACCGTCGACTACACCGTGATCGACTGGTTTTACCGCAAATATTTCTTTGCCAAATTTAAGGGGTTTATAAATATTGGAAGAGCGCAGCCACTCATTATAACAGTTGCAATACAATTTGTTTGGCACGAGTGGAGTTGAAGGATGCAATTACAACAATGAAATAAATACATGTATTTTCACGTTCATACAATAATGATTACAATAGATGCTCGGAATTTAAGGCGGAATTGAAATAAAGTAAAGGCAGTAAAGTAGTAAAATAGTTGAAAAAGGAAGACGTGAGGAAACTAGTTAGTAACTATGAACAAATGATTAAAGCAATAAATAAAGGTAGTAAAGAAAGAAATAAGGTCATAAAACACGTAATGGTATAAGCCATAAAGAAAAGTTCCCCAGCAAAGTCGCCATGCTATCGACGCCACCTTTTTAAAAAAAAGGCAAAATCGGGTTTGTGACATTTTGGGCTAAACAACTCTCATTCCCATTTGGGAATTGGGTTATGGAATTTGAAGAGTCGCCACCTAATGATTATAGTGCATTAGGACACTTTATGAAGAGAGTATTTTAGAAAACCAGAGTTCGGGTAAGGGCTTGATATTATACCGAGGGGAAGGTATTAGGCACCCGTCAAGATCCACTAGTGTGGTTCCCGGCCGTGCTAATGTGACTTTATGAAGAGATGGAGCAAATGGAAAAATAAGATTTACATGTATAACATTCACACAACTTGGAAAGCTTTAAAAGAAGAAGGAAGGGCATAAGCTTGAAAATAAAAGAGGATTGATTTGAAAAAAAAACATCACTATAGAAAAACATTTAAATAAAGCAAATAAATGAGAGAAGGTTCGTACGTTTAAATATAATATGGATCATATCAGCACAATACCCCTCGCACACTTCTTAAAGAGGGGTCGCATATGATATAAGCGTACCGGTCATCATCTCCATATTCTACCCTTCCCACTCCGTTATTGGTATCGTTTACTTATTGCATGCTTACACCCGTCCCACCCTGTTAGTCCTGGGGTATTAGGACTTCTAATCCTAAGAAGGGGGAGAGAGAGATAGGATATATATGGAGTTTCAAAGGTAAAAATACTATAACGACAGTCAAAACATGTAGCATATAATAGGTACGCAAATAAGACAGTCAAAAGCTCAAATAAAACCCCGTAAAATTACAGCAACTAGTTTAGCATGACTTCAAATACTGATTTGGTCTTTAAAAGAGGTTAAAAGAGCGGGCATATTAGTTTAACACATAACAGTTGGATAGAAAATCTGCTTCGAGCTCCCCAAGCCCATTTTAGGAGTTGACAGGATTTACAAATCAGTTGATTTTTAGAGGAAAAATATTAGTTTCAGACGCGAGTCTGTTGAAAAGAAAATTGAAGTTGCAGAAGAGTCTAGAAATGGCTTACCTTCAGCCGAACAACTTAAATACAAAAGGGGATGCAAGAAGAAAAGTTTAAAAGACCTTAAAGCATTAAACTTAGGCGGGCGAAGTAGCTGAAACCATAAATTTAACATTTTAAAAGACATTACAGGTTCAGAGTAATGTGGAAGGGGCAGACCTGGGCTCGATTTAAAAGCAAACAGACTTAAGGACGGACTGAACTGAAATGTTTAAGCACTGGGCGAGTTTGGACCTTTATGACATGCTTATTAGCCCTTTTTGTTACTGCTTTACACGTATTTAGACAGCCTAATGTTTTTCCTTGCGTTTTAGACTTCCCTATAGGCATGTTTTCTAGGCGAGATTATAAAAATGCAAACCTATAGGAATGGTTTCTATATGAAATTACAAGAATGCAAAGCCCTATTAACATGGTATCTATGTGATTGAAGCAACACTGTAAAACCCTATAGACATGGTAACTATATGAGATTGGTGCAATAATGTAGAACCCTATAGACATGATATCTAGATGATATTGGTGCAATAATGTAAAGCCTATCGACATGGTATCTAATGAGATTGATTTAATAATGTAGCGCTTAATAGACATGACATCTAGATGATATTGATGCAAGAAAGTAAAGCCTATGGACATGGTGTCTATATGATATTGATGCAAGAAAGTAAAGTCTATGGGCATGGTATCTATATGATATTGATGCAAGACAGTAAACCCCTCCCATATTCCCTTTCACTAGGTTCCCAAGTTGTTTTATACAAATTACTCACAAGGCTAAAAGAGGTATTAGACAAGGTGACCCTATGTCTCCCTACTTGTTTGTCTTGGCTATGGAACATCTGAATAGGGTGCTGGGACAGTTGCACTGAAATGAAGATTTCAATTTTCATCCTAAGTGAAGAAAACTCAATTGTACTCATGTATGCTTTGCTGATGATTTACTAATGTTCTGTAGAGCTGACCTAATCTCTGTTAAGATCTTAAAGGATGCCTTTACTACATTCTCTGAAGCCTCTAGTCTACAAGCTAACTCTTCAAAGAGTGTAGTCTACATAGCTGGAGTACAACACTCTATCAAAGAACCGATATTGGAGGAGTTGGGATTTACTGAGGGCAAGCTCCCTTTCAGATACCTGGGGATCCCTCTTGATTCCAAAAAGCTTGCTGCCTGTCACTACTTGCCTGTAATTGAAAAGATTACAGCTAAGGTTACCTGCTGGTCTGCTAAATTACTTTCTTATGTAGGGAGATGTCAACTGATCAAAGCAGTCATCTTTGGCATTCAATCTTATTGGGCTCAAGTCTTCATTCTGCCTAAGAAAATTCTAAAAGATGTTGTGAATATCTGCAGAACCTTCTTATGGACTGGCAGTGTAAATCTGTCCAGGAAAGCTCTAGTGGCATGGGATAAAGTATGCAGACCTATAGCTGCTGGTGGACTCAACATTATAGACATGACAATCTGGAACAAGGCAGCTATTAGCAAACATCTCTGGAATATAGCCAGTAAGAAAGACTGCTTGTGGATAAAATGGGTGCACAGCTACTATATTAGGCAATTGGACTTAGAAACTATGATCACACCTAAGGCAGCCTCTTAGGTTGTGAGGAAAATACTGGACAGTAGCTCTATTGTTATGGGGAGTCAACTGAACCAAGGTAACCTTCTTAACAGACTGCAAAGTTTCTGTAAAATGAAGCAATTCCATATTCAGAAGCTGCACCAGACATTGCTGCCTATTTTCAGCAAAGTTCCATGGAAGAGCCTGATGCTACTACCCAATGCTCAGCCTAGATACACATTTACTGTTTGGTTAGCTGCACAGAAAAGACTTCCTACAGTAGACAGATTGATGAAAATTGGCATTCAAGTTCATGTCAATTGTGTGTTCTGTCATCAGCAGCCAGAAACCTTTGATCACCTTTTCTTTGATTGTTCAGTTACAAGAAGGTTGTGGGCTAGGCTTTGCCTCTGGCTGGGACATCATAGGGCAGTGGGTTACTGAGAAACTGAATTGCAATGGATATGTACAAAGGCAAAAAGTAGTGTGGCCCTTAATGCTATAACAACTTGTGTTTTCATTAATACAATTGCACTTATCTGGAGGGAAAGGAATAGAATCAGATTTGATTTGAAAAGGTATGAAGAGACTCATATCTGTAGAGAGATTTCCCTTCTTATTCATACAAGAGGCAGAAAATGCAGTTGATGGAAGATTGGCTTGAGGCAAATTGATAGTTATCCTTAGCTTTATTTGTATTAGATTTCCTATATTGAGTTGTAAGTAGTGCTAACTACTAGGACCTTAGTATAGATGAATGATTTAAATGAGTTGGAGCAAGTCAAAGCTCCTACTAAAACTTCATCTTGTACATCTTTGATATTAATTGATATAATGTTTACTCAAAAAAAAAAAAATTTCTCACAAGAATCTGGATAAAATAAAAAACATTAAAGGAAATATGTAAATACATCAATATTACAACAGGCCCGAAGAAGTGCAAAGCAACTTTAATGTCCAACATATGCCTTTTACCAAATCCGGGCTCCCAAATCCGAGGGATTCTCTTTAGAGTGTTACAAAGTTCCAAAGGCTTTCGTGGAAACCCAGGCAATGCTTACACTCTAAGCAATTGGAGTATTCCAAGAGTGGAATTACCAGCCCTAAGGCATCCAAATTCAGAGGAGACTCTGGGGCTCCTAAGCATGCATTACCAAAGGGAAGTAGGACTTAAAGAACTAAGAATAAAGTGAGGAATTAGAGGAAAACCAATACGAGAGGTGGTCATACGTAGCCACGAAGTGAGACTGGCACACCCCTAACCTCTTGCATGGTTCAACAGGCAAGATCAGACTTGAAAACAAGTCAGACTAGGGCCTGTATGGTGATTAGGGAACCAACAGGCCTGTGTCAAGGCTCAAACACATAATATAGGGGATAGGGAATGGGGTTATTTTGAGCATAGGGTTATGTCAACCTTAATTCCAGACTATGAGTATTAATGAGGTGCCACTCTAATCCAGAACACACTCATATAAAAACAGGGGCTAAGGGAAAGGGGAATTACATAAGAATACTTGGAAAACACGGGACTAAATTAAAGGATTCAGGGGAAAGTGGTGTACATGAACTCAAACCATAACAATGAAAAATAAACAAGCAAGGGGAAGGGGAAAGGGTTTAAACATACTCAAACTTAAATGAAATACTGAACATAAACAGACAAGGAAAAAGGAAGAAGGATTAACATGCTGAACCTAAACATAACAAACAAGGGGAAGGGGATTAAACATGCTAAAAACATAAAGTGAAATACACAAGCATACAAGGGAAAGGGGAAAGGGATTTAAGCATGCAATTAACTCAACTAAACATCAATAGGCAAAAGAACAGGATTAAGTAAACAGGTGGTTTAGAGACTTGTAGTGTAAATTATGAGCCTACCAGTTGCAAACTTGAGTCACAAAGCAAAGATGGATCCTTATAGCTAGCCTTGACTTTCAGCCGGCTAACTCTAGCAATAGAGCAAGTAGCAGAGAAAATTATAGCAGAGAAAATTATAGAAGAGAAAAGAGAGCTTTTCAGTGAGTGAACTTAGAGTGTATTCGTGTATCAGTGTGTGTTGAAGTGAGAAAAGGTGAAGGCTTTTTATAGTTTGAAGAAGATGAAGCACTAAGGCAAGAAAATATTCAATGAGTATCAAGCATAAACAATTAAGGAGACGGTTTTCTTTAATTAAGGAACCGGCTTGAGGTAAATAAACTTTAGTTTATTTTTGTAAAGAAAATCATGTATCAATCACAGAATATAGGGCAAATACGTGTAAAGAATTCGAAAATTCATACGGGTGAACACATAAGGCAGGTCCATTACCTAGAAAATCAAGGGACTATAGATACTAGCTTATTTGAACTTAGTCAAAAAACAGGTCTCAATTAGAGAATCCAACAAACTGTACAAAATCAATTTTCCCAAATTAGGGTTGTTCAGAAAAGGGGAAATGTGACAATATAAAAAGATACATAGATTCGAGCTTGCATAAACTGGAAGTAGTAGAATAACATGTAGCAAAAACACACAACCGAGAATTAGAGGCGGCTAGGGTTTCAGAGAGAGAAAATGGAAAACCCCCTTGAAACTTAGGGTTTCCATTACACATAAAGCATAAGGAATATCACAGATGAAGATGAACAAAAAAGCACAATAGAATGATGGAAAACATAGAACACATTAACTCGAAAACGTAGAAAACAATCAGTAAAGCAAAACGCCTTAGAGCCGTGGTAGAAAATACTCAGAATCAAAGTAAGAACTAGAGTAGAACACACAGTAGAGCAAATAAAGCGAATAAATCAAGGAAATCTGAGAAATCATGGGAACCCTAAATTTTAGAAGACGAACAATTTGAAAACAAAATAGGCAAAAAAAAGGCGAGAAGTACTAAAAATTTTTAGAGAATAACTAGAGCTTAGAGAAGATCGTAAAGATAAACACAGAGAAGAACCTCGAGAAATTAGGATTTCAGAGAAAGGTCTCTATGTATCGAGAAAAGCCTAGAATGGACTCGTTCGGAGTCGGCAAAGAACCCATAGCCTCAAGACTTGCCAAAGAAAAGCCTTACATGGCAACATATCTTCAAATCGGAGGACCTCTAGTCCAATAATCCTTGAGACTGGACTCCCATCTTCGAACCCAAAAACCAGGAGAGGTGAGGAGTGACGGATATAGACACTTGAGGGCTTGAACGGCCATAGATGTCGGTGAATCGAAGTTAGAACAAACTAGAGTTCGAGGAGGGCTAGAGAGCATTTGGGGATAAAGGAGGATACACGGGCGGCTGGTTTGGGAAATTGTTAGGGTTAGGGGGGTATTTGGGGTTTAATTATGGTAGGTTAGACGTGGGCCATTGATCTGAGTGATCAATGGTCACGATTAAAAGAGAGTCGGGGCGGGTTAGTTTAGATGGGTCTGGGTCGGGTAATTTTTGCAATTGATTCGTGTATTTGGGGGCTTAAATTGGGCTGAAATTTGGCTACAGTTGAAATTAAAAGGGGCTATGATTTAAATGGCCAATTTTCCCCTAAATGGAATTGTAAAAGTCCAATTAAAATGCTTAGTTAATAAAAATACGTAGAAGTATCAATTAAAATTATTAAGAACGATTATATAGTTAAAATACTCGTCGAATTGAGAAATGGGCTAAAATTACAATTTAAAGCGATTTTAATTTAGAAATATCTAATGACATTGTAAAATTCTAAAAAATTACACAAATTATATTTTTATGTAAATGAGAGAATAAAATAAATTAGTTATTAAAATAACAAGGTTTGAGACTAACTATTGAATTTTATAGTACAAAATAAGTCGTAAATTGGTTTTAAAATACTTGAAAAAATGTAGCAAAAAACCAAAATTTTTGTGGATGCTTATATATGCATCTATATGCTGTATTGGGAATATTGAGTATAGAAATACATGGGAAAAAATTAGGTATCAACACGTATTAAATTCAGAACTCTTAATAGTGTCGTATGATGGCCAAGTTTTAATTGAGTTAACATTTTGAGTAAACAACCTAAAAATTGGGGTTCGGTTGTTCCAATAGATTTGTATGATGATTTTAGACTTGAGCGTATATTCAGATCGAGTTTCAAGTGGACCAGAAGCGTTTCAGCGCTTATTGTGGAATGTTGACATTTTGAAGGTTTTAGAATTTCCTAAGATTAATATAAAGTGGACTTTGGTATTATCGATTTCTATTTTGAATTTTGAGTATAGGAATAGGTTTGTATTGTTATTTGTGACTTGTACGTATAAATTGGCGTCATTCCGTAATGGTTAAGCATGATTTAGACGCATACAGTGAAGTTTGAATATTTGGAAGTTAAGAGAAGGTTTTGACCATTGATTCGTATTTTTGATAATATTTGTGGCATTTTGAGACTGTCATGACCCTAGTTCACCAACCGTGAACATGTCATGATGGCAACTAGTCCAAACGGCTAGGCAAGCCTAACATTTGCGGAAGTAAAATAATTCCGGAAGATAGAGAAAACCAAATTAAATATCTAGAAAGGAAATTGTACTGAATGCCGCTCGGCATATACGACTCAACATCACAAATCTAAAACAAATCACAAACCCGAAAACTTATAGGCAACACAGGCTAATAGAATGTAACCATCAGAATGTTTATACAACATGAAAGAAAAGAAAGAAACTATCTGCTAAAGCCGGAGTAAAATAGAGACTCCTGGTCTGTGAACGTAGCAAATATACCTCAAAGTCTCAAATAGATCTCTCCACCACGAGGATGATACGCCTGGGAGGAAGTACATGGATCTGCACATGAAAAACATGTGCAGAAGAGATGTGAGTACACCACAACGGTACTTAGTAAGTGTCAAGCCTAACCTCGATCGGGTAGTGACAAAGAAGGCCAGGGCCCTACTGAGATAAAACATAATACATAATAATATAACAATAAAAATTTAAATAAAGTCCGCAATGAGAATCTAAATCGGATAAATAAGGAGAAACGGTAATAGAAAGCAGAGGTAACAATACAAGGAATACTACTCACAACAAGAAATAATAGCTGGGAATCTCTTGGTATCCCAAGGATCTCTTGGTATCCTCCTTATATACAATAGAGATCTCTTGGTACCCTCAATAGGTAAGTCGGGGATCACGTGGTCCCAATATATAAAAATACATGTAACAGGGATCTCTAGGTATCCAACACCCTCAATCCAGAATATATCAAGTAACAATAACAATTTAAATAAAGTCCGCACTGAGAATCTAAGTCGGATAAATAAGGAGAAACGGTAATAGAAAGCAGAGGTAACAATACAAGGAATACTACTCACAACAAGAAATAATAGCTAGGGATCTCTTGGTATCCTCCTTATATACACTAGGGATCTCTTGGTATCCTCAATAGGTAAGCCGGGGATCACGTGGTATTCCAATATATAGAAATACATGTAACAGGGATCTCTAGTATCCCACACCCTCAATCAGAATATATCAAGTACAGCGGGATCTCCCGGGAAACCGTCTCGTAGTCCCAAATAAAACACACACAACAACAACTCATAATCTCAGAATAAATGCTAAAAACGAGAACAAGAAATGGTAAACTCTAGCCTAACATGATTCATAGAGTGCAAGTAATATAGTTAAACAATTAAGTGAGTAAGTCAGCTTAACATGCTTATCTAAGCTAGAACATGTTAAACTTATAGTCTAAAATGAACAATTAAACAAGAATCTCAATTTAAATAAATATAGTAGAAATGGGTTTACAACAAGTAGCTCAAGTACGCGTTCGTCACCTCACGTATGAGGCATTCAAATAACAAAGATCATATCCTAAGGGCAAAAGTCCCCCATACAAGGTTAGACATACCACTTACCTCGATCTGGTACCAAAAATTAACTAGAAAGCACGCCCTTGCCATGAGTATCCGACTCCAAATGACCCAAATATATTTAACTCAATTACATATCGTAAATAACATTGAAAACAACTGATTTCACTATTAAATTTAAAGCTAGGGCGTGAA
Source organism: Nicotiana benthamiana (assembly GCA_034376525.1). Lineage (NCBI taxonomy): Eukaryota > Viridiplantae > Streptophyta > Magnoliopsida > Solanales > Solanaceae > Nicotiana > Nicotiana benthamiana. Next base: position 73,881,911 of record CM067338.1, on the reverse strand, counting down.
AATAGGTAAAATCACCAAAATGCCCCTCTGGCCAACACCTCAGAATTGAATAATTTTTACATTTTCAGAATCCCCGTACTCTCACGAGTCCAACCATATAAATATCTCCCAAATCCGAGGTCAAATTCCCACTCAAAACGCAATAGTTTAGCCAATGAAGTTCTACCCAAATTACCCAATTTTTGATCCCTAATTCAAATTTAATGATGGGTTTAACTAGAAAATAATGAAATATAACTAGCACGGATCAAATAAATCTTAGCCAATAATATCCTCTTCAGAACCCTCTCAAAATCGCCCTCTCCAGAGCTCAAATTTGATTTTCCAACTTTTAAAACTTAACCCTCGAATTTACTATTTCTGTTCAGCCATTTTCGATTCTGCGGATAAGGGACCATTTTTGCAGACGACGAGCCATTTCTGCGGCCCTCACTAATTATCCCAGATTCCACACTTGCGGTCTATCTTCATAGATGTGGATCCGCTTCTGCAAAAAACCTACCGCATCTGTAGAAAGCTGAAGGTCTACCCAAATCCGCTTCTGTGGTTTACCAGGCTGTACCTGCATACTGCATCTGCAGTTCCTAAGCCGCAGATGCGAAAATATCAGAAGCAGCAGTGCTTTAGCTGCTGCACACTTCTCTGATTTTCCCATCGACCATCCGAAATCATCTTGAAGCCCCGAGACTTCAAATTAAAGCACCAATACCACCTAATACCTTGTACCAATCCATAAGACACCTAAAACAACACCGGAAACCCGACTTAGTCAATGATTCAAGCCAACTAACTTCAAAGCTCTTCCAAATACGCCTTTGATAAAAAACCTAACCAAAACTTGTCCGAATGACCTAAAATTTTGCACACACATCCCAAAAGACATGACGGAGCTACTACAACTTCTAGAACTCCATTCCGACCCTCGAATCAAAAACTCACTATCGAACCAGAAACTTCAAAAATACAAACTTCGGCATTTCAAGCCTAAATGAGCTACAAACTTCTGAATTACACTCCGAACACACTCCCAACATCGAAATCACCTAACGGAGCTAAAAAAACCATCGGTTTTCCATTTTGACTTCGTATTCACAGCGTTCCGGCTACGGACCACTTTCCTACACTTAAGCTCTCATTTAGGGAGTAAGTGTCCCAAAACTCTCTGAAACCCAATACGGAATCCCGGCAAACCAAAATAGCATAAATGAACTTAGGGGAAGCAATAAATGGGGGATTGGGGGTGTAAATTCTAAAAATGACCGGCCGGGTCGCTACATCCTCCTACACTTAAAAATTCGTTCATCCTCGAACGAGCATAGAAAACATACCTGTAGTAGTGAAAATATGAGGGTATCGGCTGCGCATATCCCGCTCGGTCTCCCACATCACCTTCTCGCCCGCCTGACCCCGCCACTAAACCTTTACTAAAGCAATGTTCTTTGACCTCAACTTTCTGATCTTCCTATCCAATATAGCCACTGGCTCCTCAACATAAGCTAAGTATTTGTCCAACTGGACTGAAGTGAAATCCAACACGTGTGACGGGTCACCGCGATATCTCCGGAGCATCGAAACATGAAATACCAGATGAATTCCGACCAAACTGGGAGGTAAGGCAAGCTCATAAGAAACCTCCCCAACTCACCTCAAAATTTTAAAAGGGCCAATAAATCTCGAACTCAACTTCCCTTTCTTCCCAATTCCATGACGCCCTTCATAGGCGAGAGTGGAAGCAGAACTCGCTCACCAACCATATAGGAAACATCACGAACCTTCCAGTCCATATAACTCTTCTGTCTACACAGGGATGTATGGAATTTGTCTTGAATCACCTTAACCTTCTCCACCGCATCATGAACCAAATATGTGCCCAATAATATCTCCTCACCATGCTCAAACCAACCCACTGGGGATCTACATGTCCTACCATATAAAGCCTCAAATGATGCCATCTGAATGCTGGACTAATAATTGTTATTGTATGCAAACTATGCTAGTGGCAAGAATTAATCCCAAGACCGTTCAAACTCAATCACGCACGCAAGGAGCATATCCTCAAGAATCTGAATGGTGCGCTCAGACTTTCCGTCCGTCTGGGGGTGAAATGCTATGCTCATCATAACCTGAGTACCCAACTCCTATTGAACGGCTCTCCAGAACCACGATGTAAACTAAGTACCTCTATCCAAAATAATAGAAACTGGGATGCCATGCTGGCAGACAATCTCCCTAATATAAATCTCTGCCAACCGCTCCGATGAATAAGTAGTACATACAGGAATGAAGTGTGCAGACTTGGTCAGCCGATCTACAACAACCCAAATGGCATTGAACTTCTTCGTTTTTTGAGGGAGTCCAACTACAAAATCCATGGTGATCCGCTCCCATTTCCATTCTAGAATCTCCATCTACTAAAGTAACCAACCCGGTCTCTGGTGCTCAGTCTTCACCTGCTGACAATTGAGGCATCTAGATACAAAACCCTATATGTCCTTCTTCATCTACCTCTACCAATAGTTTTGTCTCAAGTCCTGATATATCTTACGGGCATCCAGATGGATGGAAATACTGCAAACCATGAGCCTCTATCTGTATCAACTCCCGAATATCATCAACATTAGGTACACAGATCCGACCCTTCATCCTCAATACCACATCATCTTCAATGGGCACATCCCTAGCATTTCAATGCTGAACCGTGTCCTTGAGGACAAGCAATTGAGGGTCATCATACTGCCTCTCCTTATATGATCGAAAAATTAAGTTCGAAAAACCACCTAGACTAGAACCCGCTGGGCTCCGAAAGATCCAATCTCATAAACTGACTGGCTAAGGCCTGAACATCCATCGCCATATGTCTCTCTGAAGCAGGTAAATATGCCAAACTCCCCAAATTCTCAACCCAGGGACTCAAGGCATTAGCTACCATATTGACCTTTCCCGGGTGATAAAGAATAGTAATATCATAATCCTTCAGTAACTCCAACCATCTCCTCTGGCGCAAGTTTAGATCTTTTTTCTTGAAAAAGTGCTGTAAACTCCGATGATCCATGTATATCTCACAAGGCACACCGTACAAATAATGACTCCAGATCTTCAAGGCATGAACAATAGTAGCTAACTCAAGGTCATAGGCATGGTAATTCTTCTCATGTATCTTCAACTGTCTGGACACGTAGGCAATCACTCTAATATTCTACATCAACACCACTCCAAGTCTAACGTGTGAGGAATCACAATAAACTGTATATGACCCCGAACCAGTAGGCAATATCAAAATAAGGGTTGTAGTCAAAGCTGTATTGAGCTTCTGAAATCTCGCCTCACACTAATTTGTCCACTGAAATGGTGCACCATTCTGGGTCAATCTAGTCATAGGGGCTACAATAGATGAAAACTCCTGCAAAAAATGACAGTAATAACCCGCCAAGCCAAGGAAAATGTGCATCTCTATAGAAGAGGAGGGTCTAGGCCAACTCTGCACGACCTCCACCTTCTTCGGATCCACCCGAACGCCTTCACTCGATACTATGTGACCCAAGAATGCGCTGCTCATGATCTTCCCGATTCCGGGAGTATACAAGAATATCATCTATGAAAAAATGGAGAACGATTCGAGATAGGACCTGAACACACTGTGCATAAAATGCATAAAAGTTGCTGGGTCGATGGTCTGCCCAAATGAAATAACAAGGAACTCGTAATGACCATACCGAGTCCTGAAAGAAGTCTTGGGGATATCCGGCTCCCGAATCTTCAACTGGTGGTAGCTTGAGCGCAAATCAATCTTAGAAAATAGTTGTGCGCCCTGAAGCTAGTCAAATAGATCGTATATACGAGGCAAATGATAAAAGTTCTTCACTGTAACTTTGTTCAACTGATGATAATCGATACATATGCGCATAGAACCATCATTTTTCTTCACAAATAAGATAGGAGCACCCCACGGTGCAACACTGGTTCGAATAAAACCCTTATCAAGAAATTCCTTTAACTGATCCTTCAACTCTTTCAACTTAGGAGGAGCCATATGATACGGAGGAATGGAAATGGGCTGACTGTCCAGCAACAAATCAATACCAAAATCAATGTCTGTTCAGGTGGCATACCCGTAATATCAGTTGGAAACACATCGGGATAATCTCGTACCACTAGGACTGAATCAACAGAAGGGGTATACACACTGATATCTCTCACATAGGCTAAATACGCCGCACACCCCTTCTCGACTATACGTTGAGCTCTAAGGGAAGAGATAACTCTATTGGGAGTGTGATCTAATGTACCACTCCACTTAATACGCAGAATACCTGGCATAGCCAGCGTCACGGTCTTGGTGTGACAATCAAGAATAACATGATGGGGCGAAAACCAGTCCATGCCAAAAAATAATATCAAATTCCACCACACCGAGTAACAATAGATCCGCTCTAGTCTCAAAACAACGAATAATAACCAAACATGACCGATAAACACGGTCCACAACAAGAGAATCTCCCACAGGAGTGGAAACATAAACAGGGCAACACAAGGAATATCGAGCTATACCAAGATTCATAGCAAAGTAAGAAGACACATAATGGTAAGTAATGCCTAGATATAATAGAACCGATGACTCTCTCTGATTAACTAGTATAATACCTATGATGACAGAATCGGAGGTAACAACCTCGGTGCGAGCAGGAATAACATAATATATGGCCTGGCCTCTCTATCGAGAGAGACCTCTACCACCCCAACCTCCGCCCCTGACTGGCTAGGCCGATGGAGTAGTAACGAGAGCTGTGATTATGGCCTGAGAAATCTGAGTAGCACGCTATAGCTGAGAAGTCTATGGAGGTGCACTCCTCCCAAGTCTAAGGCAATCCTTCACCACATGATGAGTGTCACCACACTCAAAAAAGCTTTGGGAGGATGTGGTGGCTGTGACTAGCTAGGGTCAGGTCTGCTAGACTAACCTCTGAAAGCACCAACGCAGGAGGCGCGCTAGAAACTGGAGGTGCATAGTAAGGCTCCTGCAGTATAGGCGGAGCTGGAGCACTGCTGACTGCTGGAAGGGCTGAATGAAGGGGGAGACCCACAAAACCCCTGCCATGTCGACCTAATAGTGGGGTACGGGCACCAGAGTAGTGTCCCAACTCTCGAGACTTGTTGGCCTCTCTCTACCCTCACTCCATGGCGAGCAGACCCTCGATTCTCCTAGCAATGCTCACTACCTGCTGATAAGGAATGTCCATCTCCAACTCTCGACCCATGCTAGATTTGATGGGTGGGATAAGACCCTGAATGAACCTACAAACTGTCTCGAGGACTGTATCAACCAAAGTCGGTGCATGTCTTGCCAACCTGGTATGACATATAGCATACTCTGAAACGGCCATACCGCCCTAGAACAAGTGCTCAAACTCTGCACTCCATGCGTCCCTAAGACTCTAGGGGACAAACTCTGTCATATACATCTCCGAGAACTGGGTCAAAGTCAGTGAAGCAGCCTCAACTGGACTGTCTATCTCATAAGTGTGCCACCACTCATAGGTGGCTCCCCGAAGCTGAAAAGTAGTAAAAGAAACCACGCTGGACTCTAATATGCCCATAGTGCAAAGAATACGGTGGCACTCCTCTAAAAACCCCAAGGAATCATCTGTCGATAATCCACTGAAAATCGGAGATCATACTTCTTGAACCTCTCCAACCTCTGCTGCTCATCCTCAGACACAGCCGCCCCATCTGAAGGCTGATCTTGCACTATAGGTAATACATGAATGATCTTTGGGACCTGCTCCATATGCAATCTCCACTCAGGAGTGTGGGCTGCGGGAGTCTGGGCCCATCCCATGGCCTGGGATGTTTCTGCAACAAGGGGAAGCAACCCTGCTTGAGCCAAGGTGGTGTACATATACATGAACTGAGCTAACGCCTCCTAATGGCCTGGAGTAGTAGTAGTTGTATGTGTATCAGGTTCCTGAACTCCGGCTGGATCTGCTAGCGGCAGCTCATGCAGGTGATCTAGCGGCACCACATGCGCGTCCACGGCCTTTGCCCCAGCCTCTAACGGATTCAGCAGCGGGCGTAATCATCCCGAGTAGCTTCTATATTCACCATCTATGAGAGAATAGAAGGAAGAAGTTTTATAATTGATATCAAAATATAGCATGACAAGGAATTCAATGAAGTGAAGATTTTTCCTGAATAGTTACATAGCCTCTTGTAGATAAATACAAACGTCTATATACCGACTAGCGAGACTCTAATAAACGGCATGTATTTCGTGACTCCTATCAACCCACAGCTCTGATACAACTTGTCATGACCCTAGTTCACCAACCGTGAACATGACATGACGGCACCTAGTCCTCACGGCCATGTAAGCTTAACATTTGCGGAAGATAGAGAAAACCAAATTAAATATCTAGAAGGAAAATTTTGCTGAATGTCTCTCGGCATACACAACTCAACATCACAAATCTAAAACAAATCCACAACCTGGAAACTCACTGGAAACATAGGCTAATAGAATGAAATAATCTGCTCTACACTAGAATGTCTAAACAACATGAAAGGAAAGAAAGGATATATCAGCTAAAGCCGGAATAGAATAAATACTCCTGGTCAGCGGACATAGTAGATATAACTTAAAGTCTCAACTAAAACTCTCCACCACGAGGATGATACTCCTGCGAGGAGGTATCTGGATCTGCACATGAAAAACATGCACAGAAAAGGCGTGAGTACACCACAGCGGTACTCATTAAGTGCGAAGCCTAACCTCGGTCGGGTAGTGACGAGGAAGGTCAGGTCCCTATTGAGATAAAACAAAATAAATAACAATATAACATAAACAATGTAAGTAAATTTCACAGTGAGTATCTAAATCGGATAAATAAGGAGAAATGGTAATAGAAAGCAATGGTAACAATACAAGGAATACTGCTCACAACAAGAAATAGTAGCCATGTGTCTCTCGATTGTTGGAAATCATGTATATCTATGATGTGTGCGCTTTGGTTGTATGAGCATGATTTTCAGGTATAGGTTTTGACGAATGACAAACAATGAAGTCAAGCGTCAAACAACGATATAATATGACAAACTATCAAATGGCGAGAAACATATTGATGACGGGATTGCATAGACAAGCCAAGTCGAGCCAAAGATTTCAAGACCGAAGACCCATGACGTAGGTCGTTAGGTAGAACCAATGTAAGAACAACGTTTAAGTTATCTTATCTTTTGGCTCAACATTAGGTCATCATAAATATGCATAAAATCATTTTATTAAAGTAAATCATTTTATTAAATCATATATATCATAAATATTTTTAATATACTTCAAACAAAATGATTTTAACGTTTTCATTTTTAACCAAAATGGGTTTTGAAGTAAGTTTTCAATTCTGGTATACACAGTGTATATCAAGTGTATATCAATGGTATATAATCGATCCGATGCCAAAGTTCTGAACACTGGAACAACATAATCGATTATATGAAGTAAACAATCGATTATATGAAGTCAACAATCGATTGTCTACTATTAACAATCGATTATTTTGAGACAGTGCAACCGGTTTTTAAACATTAAAACAATCGATTGTCTTGTCATACAATTGATTATCAACAATCGATTGTCACCTTCATACGATCGATTATATTTTGACCATTCCCACAATCCTAAATTGATTTTTGAACGTTGAAAACAATCGATTATTTAGTCCATACAATCGATTGTTTAGCCTAAAATCAGGAATCTGTTTTTTGAACGTTGGTCAAACAATCGATTGTCTACTCCAAACAATTGATTGTCTGAGCAAAGAATCAGGGATTTTATTTATCAATTAAGCAACGGTCAGCACCACTTTTTCACCTATAAAAAGAGGTCTTTTGAGCTGACTTTAAACACACAACTCCTGCATATATTGATATACATATTGATCATTTTCAAGCATCATTTTAGAGCTTTTGTTGAGCCATTTGATAGACAACTTTGTGTTGTTCATAGAGCTTATTTTGTTTCTCTTTATCCACTCTATTGAGAGAGTATTTGTTGTAAAAGAGAGTTGTTTGAGAAGAACATATCTTCTCATTTGTCGGGTGTGCTAAGTACTCAAAGTCTTAGTGGTTGAAGTCTTGGGGTGAGGTATCCTCAAGCAAGTGAAGTCTTAAGGTGTGGTATCCTTGAGCAACTGTAACGGTTTGTTAAGCACCCGTAAGCTTGACGAAGATAGTGGAAATCTCGAGAGAGTCTCTCGGGAACTGGACTAGCCACGGGTTGTGGTGAACCAGGATAACATCGGTGCGTTTGTTCTTTATTGCATTTAATTTCTGCACGTATTTTTCCTGCAAGTTTTTAAATTCCGCAATATTTCAATATTCTCGTGCCTCACTATTCACCCCCCCCTATTGAACGGCATAAATAGTAACAATTGGTATCAGAGCCTAACTCTCTAAAGCCTTAACCGGTTGAGAGCAATATATATTTTTTCTGTTGAGATTATTGAACGCAGGAACGATGAATGAAGGACAATCCACCACTTGCCCTCCATTTTTCGATGGAACAAATTACTCATATTGGAAGGAGCGAATGAGCATCTTCCTCAAAGCAAACAGTTTTCGTTTGTGGCAAATAATCAAAAACGGTGAACCAATGCCGACAAAGAAAGTTGGAGAAACCACGGTTCTAAAGGAGGAAAATGAATATGATGCCGAGGACATCAAGAAAGTTGAAAATAATGCAAGGGCCATCCATGTATTGTATTGTGTGATCAATGCGGATGACTATAGGAAAATCTCGTGCTGCACAACCTCCAAGGAGATGTGGGATAAACTCGAGATCATCTATGAAGGTACGCCTCAAGTCCGAGAATCTAAAATTGATTTTCTAACTCATAAATACGAAAGCTTTAAAATGGAGAAGGAACCCATTGGTGTTATGTTTGAACGATTTTTAAAAATCGTCAACGATCTACATGCTCTCGGGAAAGTTTACACGAACAAAGATCTTGTTCGAAAAGTCCTACGGAGCCTCACTCCCGAATGGCGTTCCAAAGCCAATGCCATCCAAGAGTCGATGGAATTCACGAATATCACAATTGATGGACTAAGAGGTAACCTCGAAACTTATGATAGCACAATTCTTAATCCTTATCTTAGAAGTAATTCGAATTTTGCCTTCAAAGCCCCGTCCTCTAAAAGAGAAGAGGTAAGTGATTCGGAAAGGGATGATGATAATATTTCCAATGATATAATTGAAAAGTTTTGTAAGTCTATGAAGAAGGACAAGAAAAAGAAGAAACACCATAGGCGCGTATCACGGGATTCGAACAGCTCAGGCGATGGAACCGCCGCATTGTGTCTCGTGGCAAACGAAGAAGAGGTAAGTACATCTAACTCTCACTCGTTTGAAGAATTACAAAATGCCTATGATGAATTGTATGGTGAATTTTTTAATGCTTCCAAAATGATAAAAGATTTGAAGAAAACACTTTCTTTGCAGAAAACACTTTCTTTGCAAGAAACAGATTTTCAGAAAACACTTTCTTTACAAGAAAAAGATTTTGAAAAATCCTCTTCTTTGAAAGAAATAGATCTTGAAAAATTGACTAATGAAAATGGTGTTCTTAAAAATAAAATTAAAGTTCTAGAAAAAGAAAAAAAAGAAAACAAATTTTTGGAAAATGACATTGTTGATTTCAAAAATAAAATCAAGGAATTGAATGAAGCCTCTTCTATTGATAAATGTTCTAATTGTTCTTCTTGTAGTTTCTTAAAATTAGAGAACATAGAACTTAGGAATGCACTAGAAAAACATAGTGTTGATAGTCTTAAAATTGAAGAGAATAAAAAGGACATAAGTAATGAGGTTGGTCCATCTAGAAAGAATTCTAGGAACCTCACAAATGAGTCTAAGATGAATAATTTTAGACCACATAGACAAGACTCTAGGAAATTCAACGCTTCTAGGGGGAACAACTTTAGATCACCTAGAACGCATTTGGCTCAACCTAGACATATGCACAATCCTAATGTTATATGTCACTATTGTAATCGGGTAGGACACATTGCACCCGTTTGTTTTGCTAAACATAGAGATTTATGTATTGATTATGATTATTATTATCCTAACCCCCAAGGACCCAAAAGAAGTTGGGTACCAAAAACCTATTTTTAGGTTCTTTTTGCAGGTGTGCTTGAAGACTACAATATTGTAGTGGATGCACCAAGCACTAAACCTTAATGCATTAAGGGGGAACGTCGGTTAGTTTTCGTATTTTGAATAAAAATGCAATAAGTTGATATATGCTAATAATCATTAATTATTTTTGGGTGATACATGTTTTAATAAGTTTTATTACTGAAAAATAATTAGTATCAATTAGTTTTATAATAAGTGATTGATTCATGTTTTGATGAATATTTTTAGGTTAAATAACAATTGATGAATTTACGAAAAATGACCGTTATTATGGTGTTACTAATATTTGGAATTATTTGATTTTGTTTATAACAATTGATATCGTCAATGGTTTAAATAACTTTTGGTATACTCTTTTTGCTAATGCCAAAAGGGGGAAGAATATGGGCGATATGCATGCCTTAATTGAGGGGGAATATTCAATTAAGGGGGAATTATATTGAATTGATTATATTGAATTGGTTGCATAAATTGTATGTTGAGATATAGCATGAATTTAGGGGGAATTCAATATGCATATCTTCCGTTGTTTGTCATTATTAAAAAGGAGGAAATTGTTGAAAATCATGTATATCTATGATGTGTGCGCTTTGGTTGTATGAGCATGATTTTCAGGTATAGGTTTTGATGAATGACAAACAATGAAGTCAAGCGTCAAACAACGATATAATATGACAAACTATCAAATGGCGAGAAGCATATTGATGACGGGATTGCATAGACAAGCCAAGTCGATCCAAAGAGTTCAAGACCGAAGACCCAAGACGTAGGTCGTTAGGTAGAACCAATGTAAGAACAACGTTTAAGTTATCTTATCTTTTGGCTCAACATTAGGTCATCATAAATATGCATAAAATCATTTTATTAATGTAAATCATTTTATTAAATCATATATATCATAAATATTTTTAATATACTTCAAACAAAATGATTTTAACGTTTTCATTTTTAACCAAAATGGGTTTTGAAGTAAGTTTTCAATTCTGGTATACACAGTGTATATCAAGTGTATATCAATGGTATATAATCGATCCGATGCCAAAGTTCTGAACACTGGAACAACATAATCGATTATATGAAGTAAACAATCGATTATGTGAAGTCAACAATCGATTGTCTACTATTAACAATCGATTATTTTGAGACAGTGTGCAACCGGTTTTTAAACATCAAAACAATCGATTGTCTTGTCATACAATCGATTATCAACAATCGATTTTCACCTTCATACAATCGATTATATTTTGACCGTTCCCACAATCCTAAATTGATTTTTGAACGTTGAAAACAATCGATTATTTAGTCCATACAATCGACTGTTTAGCCTAAAATCAGGAATATGTTTTTTGAACGTTGGTCAAACAATCGATTGTCTACTCCAAACAATTGATTGTCTGAGCACAGAATCAGGGATTTTATTTATCAATTAAGCAACGGTCAGCACCACTTTTTCACCTATAAAAAGAGGTCTTTTGAGCTGACTTTAAACACACAACTCCTGCATATATTGATATACATATTGATCATTTTCAAGCATCATTTTAGAGCTTTTGTTGAGCCATTTGATAGACAACTTTGTGTTGTTCATAGAGCTTATTTTGTTTCTCTTTATCCACTCTATTGAGAGAGTATTTGTTGTAAAAGAGAGTTGTTTGAGAAGAACATATCTTCTCATTTTTCGGGTTTGCTAAGCACCCAAATTCTTAGTGGTTGAAGTCTTGGGGTGAGGTATCCTCAAGCAAGTGAAGTCTTAAGGTGTGGTATCCTTGAGCAACTGTAACGGTTTTTTAAGCACCCGTAAGCTTGACGAAGATAGTGGAAATCTCGAGAGAGTCTCTCGGGGACTGGACTAGCCACGGGTTGTGGTGAACCAGGATAACATCGGTGCGTTTGTTCTTTATTGCATTTAATTTCTGCAGTTATTTTTCCTGCAAGTTTTTAAATTCCGCAATATTTCAATATTCTCTTGCCTCACTATTCACCCCCCCCCCCTCTAGTGAACGGCATAAATACTAACATCGATATCCCAAGGATCTCTTGGTATCCTCCTCATATACACCAGGGATCTCTTGGTATCCCGAGGATCTCCTGGTTTCCTCAATAGGTAAGTCGGGGATCTCTTGGTATCCCAATATATAAAAATACATGTGCTAGGGATCTCTTGGTATCCCGCACCATGAATCCAGAACATATCAAGTACAGGGGGGATCTCCCAGGAAACTGTCCTGTAGTCCCAAATAAAACACACAACAACCACAACTCATAATCTCAGATTAAATGCTAAAAACCAAACAAGATATGGTAAATTCTAGCTTAACATGATTCACAGTGTGCAAGTTATACAATTGAATAATAAAGCAAGTAAGTCAGCTAAACATGCTTCTCTAAGCTAGCACAGGTTAAACTTACAGTCTTAAATGAATAAGTAAACAGGAATCTCAATTCAAAAATTTCAAGTAGAAACAGATTTACAACAATTAGCTCAAGTACACGCTCGTCACCTCATGTACGAGGCATCCATATAACAAAGATCAAGGCCTAAGGGGAAAGGTCCCCCACACAAGGTTAGACAATCCACTCACCTCAAACCAGTACCAAAAATCAACTAAAAAGCACTCCTTTGCCATGAGTATCTAACTCCAAATGGCCCAAATCTATTCAGTTCAATTACATATCGTAAATAACATTAGAAACAACTGATTCCACTATTAAATTTAAAGCTAAGGCGCGAAAATATGTAGAATGACCAAATATCTCTCAGGCCAACGTCTCGGAATCAAATAAATTTCATATTTTTAGAACCCTCATACTCTCACGAGTCCAACCATATAAAAATCTCCCAAATCGGAGGTCAAATGCCCACTCAAAACTCAATAGTTTAGCCAATGAAGTTCTACCCAAATTACGCAATTTGTGATCCCTAATTAAAATTTTAATGATGGGTTTAACTACAAAATGATAAAATATAACTAGAAGGAATCAAATAAACGTTACCCAATAATCTCCTCTTTAGGATCGTCTCAAAAAATCGCCCTCTCCCGAGCTCAAATTTGATTTTCTAACTTTTCAAACTCAACCCTAAAATTTACTGTTTCTATTTAGACATTTTCACTTCTGTGGACAAGGGACCGCTTCTGTGGACCACTAGCCACTTCTGCGGCCCTAAATAATTTTCCCAGATTCCGCACTTGCAGTCCATACTACGCAGATGCGAATCTACTTCTGTGGAAATCGTACCGCATCGGAAATCATCCTAAGGCCCATGGGACCTAAACTAAAAGCACCAATTCCACCTAATACCTCATTCAAACTTGTACCAGTACTTAAAACACCTAAAACAACACCGGAAACCCGATTTAATCAATGATTCAAGCCTAAGAACTTCTAATTTTCTCCAATTACGCTTTCGATCAAAAATCTATTCAAAACACTCCGAATGACCTCAAATTTTGCACACACATCCCAAAAGACATAATACTACAATTTCTGGAATTCCATTTCGACCTTTGGATCAAAAACTCACTATCGGACCGGAAACTTCAAAAATACAAACTTCGGCATTTCAAGCCTAAATGAGCTCCGGACTTCCAAAATACATTCTGAACATTCTCTCAACCCCAAATAACCTAATGGAGCTAAAGGAAAGTGTCCCAAAACTCCCCGAAACCCAATACCGAATGTCCCGGAAGATCAAAATGGCATGAAGGAACTTAGAGGAAGCAGTAAATGGGGGATCGGGGCGTAAATCAAAAAAAGGACCGGCCGGGTCATTACATAAACTTTGGATAAGTTTGGATAAGGCATTAAAACTTGTTGGTCTGATTGGGTGGGGTGTCGGGGGCTTTAGAGGTATTTCGGGATGCTTTCAGACCAATTTTGGATGATTTCCTAGTGCTGGTGCTGGTTTCTAGTGTTGTTCAACGCGAACATGAAGGGATGTAAGTTTTCAGGAAGAAGGATTTGAGTTGGAGGTCTTTTTTCAGCATGTTCGAGATAGGCTTGTCGCGTTCGCGAAGGTTTGGGCAGTGGTGCTCCACGTTCGTGATGGCCTTTTTGCGTTTGCGAAAGTGAAGCTGGCATGGGAGTTATGGTCTTCGCGTTAGCGAAGGACAGGACGCATTCGTGATGCCATGCCTGGTGTGGTATATGGTCTCGTGATCACGTAGAAGGATTTGGACTGCAGTTGAGTTTGTGCTTCGCGAACGCCAGGCAAATGCCATGTTCGCGAAGAATGGAGTCCTGGTAGAATATAAGTTTGAAAAATCGAGAATCGCTAATTTCATCTATTTTTTCTGTCTTGGAGCTGATTTTGGAGAGCTATTTCATCCACCTCTTAGGGGTAAGTGCTTCTAAATCACTTTTAATTATATTTCATGACCATGTATGAATTTTAAAATGAAAATGAGTAGGAATTGTGGAATTTTGGAAGAAAACCTATAATTTTTTATTTTGACCACAAAATTGGATGTGGAATTAGGAGTAAGTTATATATTTGAGTTCGTAATGTTATTAATAATGTTTATCTTCAAAAAAACTTCAAAATTTGAACACGTGAGATGGCTGGAGGGGATGAATTTTAAGAGCTTTCCGATTTAGGTTGGGTAATTACTCTAGCAGTTAATTTATGAAATTTTGGGCATATATTCATTAGTTTATGCAATCCTTAGCTATTTTGGATTTCTCGACATGGATTTGGAGCAATTAGTGAGGCTGGAGAGCCGAGTAGTTAACTTGAACGCGAGGTAAGTCTCTAGCCTAACTTGTAAGATGGAATTATTCACTTTGGTGTTTAAATTTTTATTTGTTACTAATTGTGAGTGCTATGTGTGTACGAAGTGACAACATTCCTTACATAGCTAAAAGCATATTTATGTCCTACTATCATGCAATATTTGTACTATTTTAACTAAATTTGTTAGTTTAGTTACTTAGATTTATACTTGAAATTTGATTAGGGGTTATGTTGGGCCGAGCTTCATTACCTTGAGTTTTGGTGAAATACCTGATTGTAAGTGAAAGTTATGCTTTCTTTGAGTGCATCCTTCTGTCGTAGTTGTTCGAACCATATTTCAAATAGTTTCCCTATTTCTATGGATCGAATCGAACAGCTCAGTAAATTTGAGATGTATCCGTGGTTCGCGTTGGTCGACCCTCGATAGTGTACACAATTATTCTGGACCGGACCGTCAGAACTCGGCATAACATATGTGTAATATCGATAGGAGTAAGAATTTTCTTAATATTTTCTTCATGACTTGAGATTTGACAATTACTTGATCGCTTTTATTTGTTGAGATGACATGTGATATTTTGGGATTTTAAATTGATCTTACGTTTAAGGATCACATTATTTAGTGTTTCTTATTCCAGTATCACTATTTTATTTATGATTATTTATTATTCTTGTACTTTATTTGTTGATCACTACTATGTTTTGATATTGATCCCTCGCTACTATTTCTTCAAGGTTATACTAGATATTTTTGGGTACGCGTTGCTTTACGCAGTGGACTAACTATGCAGGTTCTGAGGCTAGTACATCTGGTGGACATTTGGGCGCGCATCCCCGTTATTCAGAGACCTAGTGGCGAGCTGTTTCTCATGCTCTGATATGCAACACCCTGTTTCTCCTCCTTGTTGTATTGACTATTTCTATCTATTTTGTTTCAAATAGTAGTAACAGGGTTTTCTACATTCTACTAGATTGCTTTTGCACTTGTGACACCGGCTTCGGGAAGTAGATGGTTGTGATTTTTCCTAACAGTATTACTATTTAATTTTTATGTCTTATTTATGGGTTATATCACCATGATATTTTATATTTAGTTTCTTTATTAAGTAAAAATTCATGATTTCAAAAGAAATAAAATAAGTAATTAATTTGATTGTTCATTGTTGGCTTGCCTAAGGGCGATGATGGGCGCTATCATGGCTATAGTGGATTTGGGTCGTCACAGCTTGATATAAGAGCACTAGATCCATATAGGTCTCACAAGTTATTAGCCGACCTAGTAGAATATTGCGGATCGGTGCAGAGACGTTCGTACTTATCTATGTGGGGCTACATGGTGTTAGTAAACTTGTCCTTCTTCATCTCCTATCGTGCAATTGATGTTAAGCTAAGAATATTTCTCTTATTCTCTCAGAGAGAGTGAGAATGCACGCTATGACTATACCTGATGTAAGATAGGCTGCCCCCCAGTTGTTAGAGGCCAAGGCAAAGGCCGGGGGAGGGCCACAACTCCCACTAGAGGGCGAGGGCATCCTAGAGTGGCTCCTATTGTGCCACCAGTGGATCCAGTGGAAGATCCTGTTATTGAAGAGCAGGATGAGGCACTTGTAGCTGAGCCGACCCTAGCATATTTTATGAATACATGGGTATTTAAAGAGGTCATGAGCCATATGCTGTGGTTCATGAATTCTATGACTCATGTCGAGCTATTTGCAGACCTGGACACATCTCAGGTGTAAGGGGGAAAACAGAACCTTACCACTCAGGCTCCAGGGAATGCTACTGCCATTTATTAGACCCTAAGAGCACTACCTGTAAGGGGCGCAACTAGTTACAGCAGTTATACCATAGCCTAGACCAGCTGTGACTGTTTTGCAGTAAAAACGTCTGGACAGATGGACTAGGCTACATTATCTTGTGTTTGGAGATGAGCGGCATGAGTACCCACAAAACATCATTGATTTTTGCAGGAACATGTTGCATAATATGGGAGTATTGTAGTCCAACAGGGTGGACTTACCACATTTCAGTTGGATGGCAAGGTCCGTAGATGGTGGCAGTCTTATATCTGTAGCAGGGCAGTAGGATCACCTGACTTGACTTGGTACCAGTTCACACATCTCTTTTTATAGAGTTATATTCCACCCTCTTAGAGGGAAGGTAACGGGGTCACTCCACCGAGGTTAGATGTTTATGATCGATTATGAGGTGACATTCTCTAAGTTGTCTCACCATGCACTTGTGATAATCCCACAGATGCAAAGAGAGTGTGGAGGTTCATCGTAGACTTGCATTATGGTATCTAGGTTACTATATGCCGAGAGGTTGAGATGGGGACTTTATATGAGTAGTTTTTGGAGATATCTTGGAGGATCGAGGGTATCTGCCACTAGGGCCAAGAGTATACATTGAGGGAAAAACGATGTCCATATTTTGGTGGATTCAGTGGCCCCTTGTTTGGGGGTATATGTCAGTTAATGAGGGGCCAGTCTAGCAGGCGACACATTCATCACCACCACCTACTCGGAGTGCTCTGATGCGGCCCTACTTCAGCGTCATTTTAGATTTTACCTACCATCCACCAGCTATTCAGGGTTCCTCCAATGTGTATCTAGTCAATAGGGTCAGATCCAGGGATAACAATCTTCCGCACTAAGAGGTTGCTAGAAGTGCAGGGAGCTTGGTCATATGAGGAGGTCTTGCCCAGGTTTCAGGGAAAGGCAGTATAGCATGGCCATCAGCCCATGATCACCACAACAGCTGTCGCACCGCCCATCCGGCCAGCCAGAGGCAGAAGACATGTGGGTAGGGGTTGCCCTAGAGGTGGAGGCCATCCAAGTGGTTCTCTAACTAGGTTCTATACCTTTCCAGCCAGAACAGATGTAGTAGCTTCATATGTTCTGATCACAGGTATTATTTATGTCTGTAGTAAATATGCTTCAGTACTATTTGATACATGGTCTAATGTATCTTCCCTATTTGCTTTGTATTTGGATTTCTCTTGTGAGTCTTTCGGTGTTTTTGTATATGTGTTCATGCTAGTGGGTGATTCTATTGTTGTGGATTGAGTTTGTTGATATTATGTAGTGACTTCTTATGGTTATGAGAATAGCAGACATTCTGTTACTTGATAGGACCACATTGAGGTCATCCTGGGCATGGACTTGTTGCTCCTAGCAACTATGCCATTCTTGATTGCCATGCCAAGATCGATACCTTAGCGATGCTAGAGTTTCCTAGATTGGAGTGGAAAGGCTCATCTATTAGTAAGCCTAGCACGATTTATCTCCTTTTTGAAGGCTCAACATATTTATCTGGCTTATGTAAGGGATACTACTGTAAAGGCTACCATGATTGGTTCAGTGGCTATGGTGCGGGAGTTCTTTGATATATTTCCTTCTGATATACCAAGCATGCCACCAGATTGTGATAATGATTTCAATATTGATTTGGCACCAGACACCCAACTTATCTCTATTCTACCATACCGCATGCTTCCAAGGAGTCGAAAGAGTTGAAGGAACAACATGAGGAATTTCTCAAGATGGGTTTCATCAGGCCGAGTGTGTCACCTTAGGTGCACCGGCATTGTTTGTGAAGAAGAAGGATGAGAGTATTAAGATGTGCATGATTACCGCCATTTGAAAAAAGCCACTATAAGGAATAAGTAATCGTTGCTGCTTATCAATGATTTGTTTGATCAATTACAGGTTCTAGGGTGTTCTCTAAGATCTTCTTGGGGTCTAAGTATCATCATCTAAGGATTTGCGCATTGGATTTTTCGAAGACGGCTTTCCAGAATAGATATTGGCACTATGAGTTTCTAGTGATGTCCTTCGACTTGACTAATTCCCCAGAGGCGTTAATGGATTTGATGAATCGTGTGTTCAGTCCATATATTGACTAATTTTTCATTATCTTCATTGATGACATATTGATCTACTCCCGTAGCATGGAGAAGCACGAGCACCGGTTAAGGATTGTGATTCACACCTTGTGGGAATAAAACATATATGCTATTTTCTCCAAGTGTGAGATCTGGTTAGAATATGTGGCATTCTTGGGGCATGTTGTATCGGCGCAAGGGTATTAAGGTAGATCCCAAGAAAATTGAGGCTTTCAGAGTTGGACTCGTCCTACCAAAGCGATCGAGATCAAGAGTTTCTTGGGGTTTGCTTGTTATTATCATAGATTTGTGGATATTTTCTCATCTATAATATCTCCTTTGACTAAACTGACCCAGAAGGGTGCTCTGGTAAGATGGTTCAATGATTGCGAGATGAGAGTTTAGAAACTTAAGACTGCATTGACTATATGTGTTACCATTTGATTTGGGGATGTATATTGTGTATTTTTTATGCTTTATGTGTTAGCTTGAGTTATGTTTTGATATAGGGGCGACATGTTATTGCATGTGCTTCATGTCAGCTGAAGCCCCATGAGAAGAATTACCCTGTTAATTATTTGGAGTTTGTTGCGATAATTCATGACCTCAAGATGTAGAGTCATCATCTTGATAGGGTGTCGTGTGATGTTTACATCGATCACCACAGTTTTAGGAAATTATTTAAGTAGAGTGACCTTAATCTGAGATAACGCAGCTGGCGTGAGTTACTGAAGGATTATGATATTACTATCATCTATCATTCGGGCAAGGTGGGTGTGGTTGCGGATTCCTTGAGCAGAGAGGCCGAGGATATAGGTAGCTTAGCATTTAGTTTAGCAGAGGAGAGGCCATTGGCTTTGGACATTAAGTCCTTAGCTAATAGACTTTTCAGGTTAATCAAGTTCTTGCATGTGTTATGTCTCAGTCTTCCTTATTTTAGCGGATCAAGGCTCGTTAGTGCGATGATATACACTTGCTGGTTCTAAGGGAGATGGTGCTACAGGGTGGTGCCAAAAATGTTACTATTGGTGATGATGGTGTTTTGCGACTCCAGGTCGCCTATGTGTTCCTACTGCTGATATCCTGATGGCAGATATTCTAGAGGAGGCCCGCAATTTGTGGTCTTCTATTCATCTAGGTGCTACAAAGATGTATTGTGACCTGCGAAAACATTACTGGTGGCTTCATTGAATATGGACATAGTCGAGTATATGGCGAGATGTCTAAATTGCTAACAAGTTAAATATGATCACAAGAGGCCAGTTGGCTTACTTTAGAAGATGGTTATACTGGAGTGGAAGTGGAAGCGCATCACTATGGACTTGGTAGTCGTGAACGTTTAAGAAATTTGATATCGTGTGGGTCATTATCGACAGACTGACCAAGTCAACATACTTTATTCCGGTAATGACTACGTACTCTGCAGAGAAGTTGGCCCAGATTTACATTAAGGAGATTTTCTAGTTGCATGGTGTGCCTATTTCCATCATTTTAGATAGAGTTCCTTAGTTCACTCAATATTTTTGAAGAGCAGTATAGAGTGAGTTTGGTACCTGGGTAGAGGTCAACACGGCCTTTCATCCTCAAATTGATGGGAAGTTGGAGCGGACATATTAGATTCAAATGATATGCTCAGAGCATGTGTAATTTAATTTGGAGGGCAGTGGGATCAGTTCTTACTGTTGGCCGAGGTTTATTATAACAACAATTATTAGTAGGGCATCGAGATGGCTCTATTTGAGGTCTTGTATAGTCGACAATATTATTCCCCCATCGGTAGGTTTCATACCAGCAAGGCTAGGTTATATGGTACTTATTTGGTAAAGGTTTCATTGGATAAGATAAAGTTGGCACAGGAGCGAACTCACGCAGCTAAATCCATGTAGAAGAGATACGCAGAACAGAAAGCACGTGATTTATCATTTATGGTAGGCGTGAAAGTTCTATAAACTCTCACCGATTAAGGGTATCATGAGGTTTGGAAATAAGGGCAAGCTAGGTCTGCGGGTCATCTATCCATTTGATGTGTTGGACCGAACTAGAGAGGTTGCTTACAGGCTTGAATCGCCTCCTAGTCTATCGGGAGTTCATCCAATTTTCCACGTGTTTATGCTCTGGAGGTACCATGTCGACATGTCACATGTATTAGATTACAGTACAATTCAGCTAGATGAGAGTTTGGGTTGTGAGGAAGAGCCAATTACCATTATTTTAAAGTAGGTTCGCATGTTGAGATCTAAGAAGATTTCAGCGGTAAAAGCCTTGTGGAGGGGTCAACCAATCAAGGAGGAAACATGGGAGACTGAGAAAGTCATGCAAGGCAGATATCCATACTTATTGAACACTCCAGGTATGATTCTAGACTCGTTTGAGGATGAACATTTGTTTATTAGGTAGAGAATGTAGCGATCCGATCGGTCATTTTTCTTTTTAGATCCTTGTTCCCGTATTTAAGACTTTTCGTGTTTTCTTATATTATTTTATGACTTGCGGGATGATTGGCCTAAGATGGCCAAGTTTGACTTGAGTCAACATTTTGGGTAAACGACCAAGAAATTGGAATTTGAAGGTTCCAATAGCTTCGTATGATTATTCTAGACTTGGGCGTATGTTCAAATTAAGTTTCGGATGGACCGCGAACATTTTAAATCTTATTGTGGAAAGTCATCATTCTGAAGGTTTTAGAATTTCATAAGTTTGATACGAAGTTGACTTTGATGCTATTATTATCCGTTTGAGATTTCGATCCTTGGAATAGGTTTGTATTGTGTTTTGTGACTTGTCCGTAAATTTGGCATCATTCCAGAATGTCTAAGCGTGATTCAAATGTATCGACGAAGTTTGAATGTTTGGAAGTTAAGCGGAGGTTTTGATTGTCGATTGGTGGTTTTGATGTTATTTGTGGTGTTTTGAGCCTTTGAAAAAGATTGTATAAGGTATTTGGACTTCTTGGTATGATTGGGTGGAGTCTGAGGGGTCGGATGGGGGGGGGGTGTTTTGGGGTTGTTACAGACGAAGTTTGGATGATTTGTGGCCGTTGGTGCTGTTTTCTAGTATTGTTCTTCGAGAACGAGAAGGGATACATGCATTTGCAAAGAAGGATTTGAGTTGGAGGTCTTTTGTTCATCACGTTCATTATAGGCTAGTCGCATTCGCGATAGTTTGGGCAGTGGTGCTTCGTGTTTGTGATGTCCTAGTCGTGTTCGCGTAAGAGAAGCTGGGAATTGGAGTTATAGACTTCTCATTTGTGATGACCAAGACTGGTAAGGCATCACATTTGTGATCTTAGTCTCACAATCACGTAGAATCTTTCGTAGTAGAGTTGAGTTTGTTCGTTGCAAACGCGAGGCACCTGCCGTTTTCTCGATAAATAGCATCTGGACAGAATATACGTTTGCAAAATCGGGAAATGCTCATTTATTCTGTTTGTTTGTTGGAGCCAATTTTGGGGTGATTTTAGAGATCTATTTCATCCATCTCTTGGGGATAAGTATTTTCTAAACCACTTTTGATTATGTTTCATTAACATATATGGATTTTAACATGAATATTGGTAGAAATTGAAGAATTTTGGAAGAAAACATAGAATTAGTAATTTTGGATTTTGACAATGAAATTGGACGTGGAATTAGAAATAAGGTATGTATTTGAGTTCTTTGTGCCATGAGTAATATTTATCTTCAAAAATTTTGGAATCTGGGCATATGGGCCCGGGGTGACTTTTAAGAGTTTTTCGATTTGGGTTGGGTAGTTACTCTAGTAGTTAAGTTATGAACTTTTTGCTGTATATTGATTAGTTTATGCGACCTTTGGGTTGTTTCGGATTGCTCGAAATCGATTTGGGTATGAGGTTGAGGAGCCGAGTAGTGAACTTGAAAGCGAGGTAAGTCTCTTGCCTAAAGTTGTAAGAGAGGATTATCCATGTAGATGTTTAAATTATTATTTACTAATAATTATCGACACTACATATGCGTGAATTGACGACAGTCTGTATGTAGCTAAAATTATGTTTATGTCCGGATAGATTTAGGATTTTTTCATGCAGTATTTGCATTATTTGAACTGAACTTATTAGTTTAATTACTAAGATTTATACTTGAAATTTGATTAGGAATTATACTTGGTCGAGCTTCATTACCTTGAGTTTTAGAGAAATACCTGATTGTTGGTGAAAATTATGCTTTTTTTTCAGTGCCATTTGTTTATTGTAGTTGTTCGAACAGTAGTTTGAAGAGTTTCCCAGTTCCGATGAATCGGGTCGAACGACTGACAGTACATTGGAGATGAATCTATGGTTTGCATTGGTCGACCCTCGGTAGTGTACACTGTTATTCTGGATCGGGCCGTATGACCTTGATATAACTCGTGCATAATATCTTTAGGAGTCAAAATTTTCGTGATATTTCTTTTATATAATGTGATTTGATAATTACTTGATGACTCTTATTTGTTGAGATGGCATGTGATATTTGCGGATTTCAAACTGATATTATGTTTAAGGATCGTGTTATTTACTGTTGCTTATTCCTCTGTTACTGTTAAATTTCATGCCTATTTATAATTAGTGTACTTTATTTATTGAGCACATTAAGTATTGATGTAGACCCCTCATTACTACTTCTTCAAGGTTATACTAGATACTTATTAGGTATGAATTGATTTACATAATCATGCCATAATTTTGCACTAATTGTACAGGTTCTGAGGCAGGTACATCTGGTGGCCATTCGGGCGTGCATCCATGTTATCTGGAGACTAGTAGTGATGTGCTTCCCATGCTCCGATCTGTATCACTCGGAGCCTCGTCTTTGTTGTATTTACTTTTTTTGTCTGTTTTATGTTTGATAGTTGTTATAGGGGTTGTGTGCATTCTACTAGATTACTCGTTCATTGTGACACTGGAATTAGGGATTTCTAATAAATGTTTATGGTTTTGCCTAACATTACTTATATTTCACTTTTATGTCTTATTTATGCATTCTATCACCATGATCTTTTATACTTAGTTTCTTTACTAAATAAAATTTTATAATTTCAAAAGCAATAGAATGAGTAATTAATTTAATAATTCACCATTGGTTTGCTTAACAACGATGTTGGGAGCCATCACAGTCTATAATGAATTTTGGGTCATGATAAGTAAGGTTTAAAAGCCCTTGGATAAGGGATCTGATTGGACATTGATTAGGGATCCAAGTGTCGTTAAGAAAATTAATCTCTTTTCCTTTATTGACAACCCATCTAGAAGCTTTAGTGAAAATGCCTCAACCATTCAGAATACATTTTCAAATATTGGTTTTTGGATGTCTAGTTGGATTATTCCAGTAACAATACTTAGTCATAGAGTTCTAGCCAATTGGGAATCAATTTCATAGAACAATCTCTAGGTCTGCCTAGCATGAAGTACTCTATGCTTGAGCTCAGCCTGTTAGATATTCAAACTCCCCCTCCCTCCCTTCCTCATTTTGTTTTAGTAATTATGTCCCAACTTAGTAAATATAATTTCTTCTTATGAGAAGTAGTATCCCAGATGAAGTTCCTTTGGATTCCATTAATGTGCTTCACAGTGTAACTAGGAAATTTATAGAATTGCATGATATGGCTTAGAATATTGTTTCAGGAAGACTTAGCCAGTGTAACTCCCAGCCATGCTT
The DNA here is from genome assembly GCA_034376525.1 of Nicotiana benthamiana. Taxonomy (NCBI): domain Eukaryota; kingdom Viridiplantae; phylum Streptophyta; class Magnoliopsida; order Solanales; family Solanaceae; genus Nicotiana; species Nicotiana benthamiana. Next base: position 73,857,447 of record CM067338.1, on the reverse strand, counting down.
CCGAAATTAGTTTTCGACAGCTATCTTAGAGTGCATATTGACAATAATAAATTGGAAATCACTTTGGTAGGCCTATAACGGAAAAGTAAAAAACCTTTGTATTTTTGAAAATTGTTAATTGCTTGAAGTGGGATTCCATGTCTTGAGCATTATAGTTTTTTTATTGAGAAAAAAACCTTTGATTTTTCAAAATTGATCTTTTAACTAGCATCTTGATTGAAATGTTCAATATGTGGAGAATAATGTCACAATTCCCATTAGCGGCTCTACCAAACAAAGTTAGGTCATCATCAAAGAAGAGAAAAAAATATATATTGGGCCACTTCTACTGATGTTAATAAGGGACCAAGAATTGGAGGCCAATTATGCATCAATCATCCTAGACAATTTTTTTCATGCATAGAGTGAATAATTAGGGAGACATAGGATCCTCTTTCCTAATTCCACCATAGAGATGAAAGAATTTGATTTTGTCACAATTGATCAGGACAACGATAAAAGATGTGGTAACACCAGACATAATGAGATTTGCCATGGATAGTGAAAAATTAAAGGATAGTAGTGTATTTCTGATAAAATACTACTTTACCTATCAAAAGACTCTTTTAAATTAATTTTTAGGATCTTGTTGGTAGTTTTACTTTTATTTTACCAAACTATCTAATATATTCCTAAACAATGATGGCATTATCGGAAGCTCTTATATTTGAAAGGAAGCTAGCTTGACTGGGACCTATGATAGAGAAGAGCATGTGTTTACTCATGTCGACAATAATTTTGGTAATAACTTTATATACAGTGTTGCATATACCAACTGGTCTGAAGTTCTTTAACGTGCATGTGTTGGCACATTTTAAAATTAGACATAGAGAGTTGAGTTCATGATAGGGTCCCTCATATAAGTAGTAAACATATTATTGCAGAATTTAGTGATAAACTTCTCTACAAGAGGATAATATTTTTAGTAAAACATTGGATGCAAACATCAAAACCTATAGCTTTGAGAATTTGAACGGAAACTATAACCTACTTGATTTTAGGGTCTCTTAGAGTTGCACTAATGATATTATGTTGGGTTGGGGATAGTATTTTAAAAAAATTACAGGAATACTAGATCAATAGTGAAGCGGAGTGATAAGAGCTGGAGTGCATGTGTAAAAGAACTTGTTTTTTGCATCTCCATTACAAAGCCAATTAATTATGTATTTCATCTTCTAAAAACTATTTTTTGTTTCAGGATAAAGGCATAATCAACTAGGAGCTTGGATTCAAGCAGAAAAAGTCACTGAATCGCTAGCTAGGTTATCTTTAAAACCCTATTTATATCGATGACATTTCTTTGGAAATTGGTTTGCATTGAGCAGATTGTCACTGAACTGTAAGGAATGATGAACTAGACTTTGAAAGGAGGGATAATTACACCATATAGATTTATATATAAATAATTTGGTAGAGTTCCTATTAAGGTTAGTGATCTAGGGACTCACTAAGAGGGGGCGGTGATCAAAGTGAGTTCAAGGAAGGTGAGTAACAGTAGCATGTGTTTACTCATGTCGACAATAATTTTGGTAATAACTTTATATACAGTGTTGCATATACCAACTGGTCTGAAGTTCTTTAACGTGCATGTGTTGGCACATTTTAAAATTAGACATAGAGAGTTGAGTTCATGATAGGGTCCCTCATATAAGTAGTAAACATATTATTGCAGAATTTAGTGATAAACTTCTCTACAAGAGGATAATATTTTTAGTAAAACATTGGATGCAAACATCAAAACCTATAGCTTTGAGAATTTGAACGGAAACTATAACCTACTTGATTTTAGGGTCTCTTAGAGTTGCACTAATGATATTATGTTGGGTTGGGGATAGTATTTTAAAAAAATTACAGGAATACTAGATCAATAGTGAAGCGGAGTGATAAGAGCTGGAGTGCATGTGTAAAAGAACTTGTTTTTTGCATCTCCATTACAAAGCCAATTAATTATGTATTTCATCTTCTAAAAACTATTTTTTGTTTCAGGATAAAGGCATAATCAACTAGGAGCTTGGATTCAAGCAGAAAAAGTCACTGAATCGCTAGCTAGGTTATCTTTAAAACCCTATTTATATCGATGACATTTCTTTGGAAATTGGTTTGCATTGAGCAGATTGTCACTGAACTGTAAGGAATGATGAACTAGACTTTGAAAGGAGGGATAATTACACCATATAGATTTATATATAAATAATTTGGTAGAGTTCCTATTAAGGTTAGTGATCTAGGGACTCACTAAGAGGGGGCGGTGATCAAAGTGAGTTCAAGGAAGGTGAGTAACAGTAGCATCAGGATAAGTGTGTATTCAGGATTTTTTATAGTGTTTTCATGATCGGATGTTGTCTATTTTTATACCACTTATTTGTCTAAGTATAATGCGACTTTTAAACCCTAAATCTACAAGCTTGCAATAGTTAATGCGAGTCCAGAAAATATTGGACATGCTGTACTTAGTGTTGTTACCCCTCAAACTATCCCTAACTTTCAGAACTTCATTAGAGTACCCACCAATAAGCCAATTACCTATAAAAGAATTAGCAACAACAGTTAAATTATCCCATAATATTTTCCTCTCGCACAATATACTATTAGCAAAAAAATATAATTGTAATGGCTCCATCAATCGTCTTGTGTAATTGCACGTCTTACCTTTTTTTATGCTTCACACATTCATTGGTTAGTTTTGTTCCAGGAAGCATTCGGGTTAATTTGGACCCTTTGATTCTTGACTTAGAGGTTTCAATTAGAAAGTATTGACAAAATTTTGACTTTTGTGAAAACGACCACGAAAATATATTTTGTTGACTTTTTGAGAAAAATGTAATAGCTTTATCTACTGTAATTGATTTCTCTAGTATTGTTTGATGATATTAAGTCAATTTTTGTTAGATTTGAGCTAAGTTGAGGCAAATTAAGTGGAATCTATTTTCGAGAGTTGAATTGGCCTTATTGAGGTAAGTGTCTTGCCTAATTTTGTGTGAGGGAGCTACCCCATAGGATTAGTATTGATGTATTCATTTGTGCTATGTGAAAGCCATTTATGCAGGGTGAAGAGTGGGTAGTACCGATACGAGAATCTTTCTCTTTGGGAATGGATCCCAAACCCTATGAACAACGACAAAACACAATACCCCCTAAGCCCCCGGATATTGATCCCAGCATCAGCAAACCTAGTTTCAAGGAGATGCTTACTAATTCAAATCCTTTGTTATTCAAAACTATAGAAAATCATCAAGACATAAACCCCCTATTAATGAATCCGGATGGCTAACTAGTAGATCAACCATGATTAACAACCTCAAAAGGCATCAAATGCATACCACTCTCCGATGAAGAGAAGGTACGAATCTATGAACTATGGAAAAACTCCATCACAGTAAAGCTAGTTGGCAAACATATGCTACACAACTATCTAAAGAAAAAATTCAAGAATTATAGAAGCCTTCGGAGGATTCCAATTAATTCACCTGGGAACTTAATGGAAATGGTGGACACTCATAGACCATGTCTGGTAGCTTTTCTAGATACTAGGATGGGAAATCACTTGGAGCTACTGGATGATTATGGTATAACGGAGTTCTTTGAGGTACCAGCGGAGGGCAAGGAAGGTGGGATTGTGGTTCTTTATAATCATGAAATAGTCACAGTTCACAACTTTGTTCGTAGGGACTAGGAGATTCATGCAACAATTGAGATAATCCCTATCCATCAAAAGTGACTTTTTAATGCTGTTTATGTTAATACTAACATACTTATTTGTAATAAAATGTGAAATAATATTGAAAGCATTAGAAATAGTTATAATGGACCTTGGTTGTTAGGAGGGGCGTTTAATGACATTTTTTGCTCAAGTGAGAAATTTGGAGGCAACAGTATACGAGACAGTAGAGATAAATACCTTTGGTCTATGATTAATCATTGTAATTTAATCGACTTAGGTTATAAAGTGTGTAAGTACGCTTGATCTAACCATAGACATAAAATAGGGGATTAATTATGGAAAGATTGGATAAAGTATTAGGGAATGAAGATTGGATTATACTCTTTCAATAAAGCTCCGTTATTCATCTACCAAGAACACACTCAGATCATAATCCCATACTAGTGGAGTTAATTCCTAAAAGAAATATTCTTTTTAACCCCCTTTTTCATCTAGAAACTGGTGCAAACACCTTTTCTTCCAAACCCTAGTTCAAGAAAATTGGTTTAACAATGACTATAATAGGGCTAGTATTTTGTTAAGAAAAAGTTTAGCTTTGGAAACACCAAACATTTGGTGATATCATGGGTTAAAAAAGGAAAGTGTTAGCCCGACTTCAAGGAATTGAAAAATCAAAACACTACTCTTATAGTATTTTTCTACAAAACCTTCACTCTAGCCTCACCATGGACTACAATGACCTTTTACTAATCGAAGAGGATTATTGGAAGTTAAGGTCAAGATTTTTATGGCTCAATGAGGGAGATGCTAATACCAAATTTTTCCACATCTCAGCCACTAATACGAAAAGAAGAAATAAAATAAATTTCTTCAAAGACAATTCTGGGAATTGGATCAATGATCCTAATCTAGTCTCCTCCCATGTTTTTAATTACTTTACAACTATGTTTACAACCTCCCATGATAACTTAAGTAGAATTATACCTCTTCATAATATATCCCAAAATGGCTTAACACTAGCTAGTCTTGATAACCTCCTACTAAATATTGAGATAAAAAAGGTCATCTTCTCTTTTGAACCCTTCAAGGCACCTGGACTTGATGGACTTCTCATTTTTTTTCAAAAGTATAGGGAATTAATTGGACCCTCTGTCATAAATATATTCCATGATATCTTTGAAACCCAAGAGACCCCCCATGATATCAGCAAAACTTATTTGTTCCTTATTCCAAAAATTTCAAATGCTAAAAACTTAAATAATTTTAGACCCGTTGGTCTAGGCAACACCATTTATAAGGTCATCACAAAAATTCTTACAAATAGACTGAGGTCTTTCCTTGACCAACTGATTTGCCCTTACCAAGCTAGTTTTATAAAAAATAGAAGGGTTTCAGATAAGGCTATTATCATACAAGAGCTTATTACTAGAATTCATAAGGTAAAAGAGGAGCAAGGTCATATGGTTCTCAAAATCAATCTTGAAAAAGCCATTGACCATTTAGAATGGTCATTTGTGCATCACACCCTAACTTATTTCAATTTTTTCTCCAAAATTTAAGAAAATTATCTTAAATTGTATCTCTACTAATTCTATAGCTATCCTAGTGAATGGCTCTACTACTAGTTATTTTCAACCTAGCCTAGAAATTAGACAAGATGATCCTATCTCTCCTTATATATTTATCCTCCGTCTAGAAATATTGTTGTGTTATATAAATCACCAAGTGGACATTAGAAAGTACGACCCTATTACCTTAGGAAAGAAAGGCCCTAATTTCTCTCACCTTAACTTCACCGACGACCTAACCTTAATGGTCAAAGCAAATCATAAATCAAACCACACCACTTAAAAAAGGTTTAGAACTTTTTTGTAAGCTCTCAATTCAAAATATTAATACCACAAAATCCAAAATTATCTTCTCCAAAAATTGTCCAACAACATAGCAGTCCGGGAAACACTCTCTCATTCCTGTCTAAACTCAATCCCCAATCACTATATACAATATACTCTCCTTCCTCTGAATATTCTTAAAAAATTTGATAAAGTTCAAAAGAATTTCATATGGGGGACTACTAATGAGAAACGTAAAATTCACCTGATTAATTGTTCAACCGTTTATCAACCAAAAGATATGAGAGGACTGAGTCTCCATAAGGCAAAAGATAAAAATATATGTACCCTAGCAAACCGTGCTTGGAGGACCATTACCAATCCTAACATGCAATGGGATAATCTCATTATTAATTCATATGCTAACAGTAAGAACACAAGAAAATATTCCTTCATATAGAAAGGAATGCTAAAAGGGTGGGAAGTCTGCTCCAAAGGTATCAATTGGCAGCTTTATCATCTTTCAAACATGAATGTTTGGGAGATTAATTGGATCCTCAACCTAGATAGCCTTATATCCAAAATAGAAGGTCCTTTATCAAAAATTGATTATCATCTTAAGATAAGGAACATTTTGTTGGCCAGCAATGGCACCTTGATAATATATCTCTCAACCTTCCTAATGACATCAAGGATGCCATATTTAAAATAAAAATCCATGTCAAACATCTTATTAAGGATATCCCTATTTGGTCCCCTAATACTAAAGGTATCTTCACGACCAAAACTTGCTACTCTTTAATCAACAATTATAAGAACAACAATTTGGATTTTCAGTGGATTTGGAGTTTGCCGTGTCCTAATAAGATCAAATTTCTCCTCTAGCAATGCCTACACAATAAAATTCTTTGTAGAAACTACCTTGCAGAAATTGGCCTTTAAATAGATCCTCGTTGCCCAATATGTCGAAACAATATCGAAGAATCTATCACTCATATCTTTCTCAACTACAATGCATGCAATCATCTTTGGGAAACCATTGGTTGGAAAAAATTCTACGAGGAGAATGGGGAATGTTGGCTAATCCAATGAAAAGACTTTAATTACTCCTTCAACAATAACTTGTGAAGCTGGAAACTTTTCTTTCCATTTGCAATTTAGTGTATTCGGATCAACAGGAACAATAATAACCATAATAATACCAATTTGCCTACAAACTTCCATCACATTGCAAGTAGAGCTATAGAATTTTGTCTATTAATAGAAACTAATGTGTTACATGCTCCAAAGCTTTGCATTAAGGTTAGATGGCACAAGGATCCAATGGGATGGTTCAAATTAAAAATGATGCCAGCTTTCAAAAAGACATGCAAAAATGTGGCTTAGGTGAAGTAATAAGAAATGCTAAAGGTGACTGGATAGTTGTATTCCAATGCAAATAGTTGTCTTCAAGCAGAAATAAAAGATCTACTAGAAGGACTAAAAACAACTCATGAATGGGGCTGTTTCCATTTCAAATTGAAACAGATTCCACGGAGGTAATTCTATCAATACAATAAGGCAATAACTTATATGCTAATATTTTAATAAAATACAAGTTGTTAATGCACCAACAGCAGTAGGTAACTCTCAAGCACGAATTACGGCAAGAAAATAGGATAGCCCACCACCTAGCATGAATGGAATTGCTAGTACAAGGAAGAAGAAGAAAGTTATTGTTTCCCCCCTGAAGATGTTCAATTCCTAGTACAACATGATGTTGTGGAACAATGTATTTTTGAAAAACTATTATCTTTTGATGCTTGTAATATTTTAGCAAGCTTAGGTAATTACAGCATCCTAAGTGACATAAACTACAAGTCCCATGTAATGCATGTTTCGTAATCTTTAATATATATATTTCCTATTTACTCAAAAAAAAAAAGACGAGTGGGTACACGAGTTGTATGTGGTATTTGATTGGCATCGATGTTTTCGATGCTCTAATTTTATTGTAGTTTCATGTCCTAGATTCTCATAGTCAATCTATTCCTACTTGAGTTAATCTATCCTTATATGCCTTAAATAATTTCGTTAACACTTGTTCTACATCCTAATTGATAAATTACTCTCATACTTTAGTTAACTTGTTGACTCTATTATTGTTACATGTTATCTGTTTTATTGTTGATTATCACTATATGAAGTTATTGTTCGTGTTATCTTTTCCATTATTGATTTTCATTGCTTGAATTTATTGTTTATTTTATCTCTTTCTTTGTTGATTTCTATTATTTGAAGTCATAGTTACACATTATCTCTTCCCTTGTGGGTTATTCTTATTTAATAACATGGTTATACATTATCTCTCATTGTTGAGTTATTGGTGCTGAGGTTGTAAAGATCGTTATCACGTTGGGGAAAAATTGTTGTTGTTGAAACATATTCTTTGTTGAGCATTTTTACATTCATTGTTGTTTTTTATATGCTTGAACATGTTGTGGTAGACCCGGGGCTGTTGTTGTGGAAATATTGATGTTGTTGATTATTGGCAAGCTGTGATATATGGGTACTTGTGGTGCAAGTTGTTATTGTAATGTGATCTTGGTACGTATGAGGCAGTATAAGATGGGTTTAATGTGCATGCGGCGGTATAAGGTGGGACTTATGTGCATGTTATTTGTAGGGGAACTACGTGAAGCCACGAAACATAATAAGGTGGCCTAAAGTGCGTGTAGTTATTTCGAAAAAACTATTTTCAAAACCTATTTCATATGTAAGGCTCACACGGCGACATCATAAAGGATTGTGATTGATATTGTGAATTGTGAATGAGAAGCGGTATCTCGATTATGATTCTTGATCTATATACACGAGACAGTACCTCAGTGGTGATTCTTATTATACATGAGGCGGTACCTTGTTATGGCTCTTATTATTTTGTTCTCCCTTATCATTTTTTAGTTATTCTCCGTATATGATCATTGTGGTTCTCCTTAACTGTTTTTCTTGTGTTATTTCCGTGCTTACTATTTTAGTATTAGTTCATGATGTTAACTATTTTGCATCAGTTACTTCTTTGTATTCCTTTATTTATGGCTGAACACATACGGAGACACTTAAAGTTGGCATAATATTTCATTTAGACACCTGAACTTAGGAGTGTTCTATGACGACCCAACCCGCCGTCTCATGTGTTACCCTCCAATTTTCCCCGTTTTATGCTTCTTCAAGCTTCATTATCTGTGTGTGGTAACTTTGAGTTGATTCAGTTGGGTGTGGTAGAAAATGAGACGCATAGTCTCTTTAAGGAAGGTTTGGTTTGGAAAAAGCCAATCGAATGTTGACTCATAAGTTAGAGTGCTCAGATGTAATTTCTAGTAATTTGGTTGGTTTCAGGGGATAATTTGAGATTTAAAAGCGTGATCGGAATTAATTTTAGAGATTCGGCGTAGAAGTTAGCCTATTTTGGCAAAGTTAGGATTTTGGCGAAATTCGGTTGGTAGGTGAGATTTTTATCCAAGGGTCAGAATGGGATTCTGAGAGATGCATTATCTTAATTAGGTGATTTGGGATGTGTGTGCAAAATTTCAGGTGATTCGAAGGTGTTTAGGTTGAGTTTTTGATCGAATGCGAGTTACGGAAGTTTTAGTTGATCTTAGACTTGAATCCGTTGTGAATTGATGATGCTAAACTTGTTGGATATGTTATTATGGTTGGAACAAGTTCGTATGATGTTTTAGGATGTTATGGTGCTTTTAGTTTAGGTCCCAGGGGCCGCAAAGTTATTTCGGATGGTTAAATGGACCAATTTTGGCCTTAAGGGTTTGCAGGTTTTTCAGTCATTTTGCTGAAGCAGAATTGTTCTTCGCATTCGCATTGGTGAGTCACAAACGCGTAGAAGGGATGTGAGGTCATGGATTTTTGGTCTTCGTGTTCGCATCTGAGGCTTCGCGATCACGTAAGGAAAGGTGATCAGGCATTGCGTCGCATGAGGGAGAACGCATTCGCGTAAGCTAAGGTTACAGACCTTCGCGTTCGCGTGAAGGAAACCACGCTCTCGAAGGGTATTTTTGGCATATGGTAAATTCATCGCGAACGCGAGAGGACCCTCGCGTCCGCATAGAGGAAAGTGTAGCGTTTTAATATCATTTCATCCATGACCTTGAGCTTATTTCCTCCATTGTTGGGCAACCTTGGGAGCTTTAGGCAAGGATTAAAGAGGGGTATCGACTAAGATTGATTGGAGGTGAGTTTTATTACTTGGAAACATCATTTTATGGTTGAATCAACATCTCAATTCATGAAAATCTGATTAAAAGGGAGGAATTAGGGCTTGAACATTTTGAATGAAGATTGGGATTTTGGGAGCATTTGAGCTCGGATTTTGAAGATTTTTATATGTAAAGACTTGTGGCGATATGAGGAACTTATTGGTGTAAAAATTTATGAGTTTTGAGAAATGGGCCTGGGGATCGGGTTTAGCAAATTTCGGGATTTCTTGTTCTTTTTTTATTATTTTGATTGGGTTTTGTTCCCTTAGTATATTGTGACGTATTCATTGTGGTTTTGGTCAGATTCGACGAGCGAGGAGGTCAATTCGAGAGGAAAAGGCATTGCGAGCCAAGCCTTGGCCGGCTTTAGGTGAGTAATAAATGTAAATGTTGGTCTGAGGGTTGGAAACCTTGGACTTTCACATCGTAATGCTATATTGAGGCATGACACACATTCTTTGACGTGTGCGGGGTCGTTTACTATTAGGGATTGTGACTTGGTCCATCCCGAGTGATATTTCTACTACATTGGTGCTTAAGACATATACTATATTATTGTAAATTGGGTTGATATCCTTGTTTGGGGCCTTATGCCGACCTGTAAAATTCTTAGAGGATCTTAGTTAGTTTTTCCTCACTTATTTGCATAAATTATGTTCTCAGTCTTGTTTTCAACTGTAAAGATATGACAAGAACTGTATTTTGAGCATGAATTATAAATGAAAAGAATATGAGGGTTGAGATCCCTACGGTATGTTATGCCCGAGTGGCTGTGGGTTTAATTGACTGAGATGGGTTGTGGACCCGATTGTGACGATACTTTCCTATGATATGGATCGGGCTGCACGTCGCAGCAGTGTTATAGTGATATTGAGGCCGAGAGCTTATTTGATACCACGAGATGGCTAATATTGTGCTTGGGTTGTAGGAGCCCATCCGGAGTCTGTACACACCCCCAGTGAGCGCAGTAGGCGATAAATAAATAGAGCGAGCTGTATGCCGCAACGGGTACTAGAGTGTACCAATTCATGTGTTGCATCATTTCATGCATTGATTTCATTAATTGCATCTGTTGTTGAAATTATATATCACTGTTTCACTAGAGTATTGTTTTCTCAGCTATTGAATTGAACTGTCAGCTATGGGTTATATTGTGTATTTATGTGATTTCTTACTTTCAGTCTGTGTTTATGTTTATTACTAACTGTGTCGGAGTACTCACTCTACTCCATGCACCTTGCGTGCAGATCCAGGTTCTATCCAGGTTGAGTGAGCTTTGATCGGCTGGGCAGAGTTAGCTTCCGCGTCCTATCCAGGCTGGTGACATTTTTACTTCTAGATAGACTCTGTAGTAGGTTGAAACGCTGTATTAGAGGCTCATATTCATGACAGAGGGTCCTAGTTGGAACGATGATCAGTATTTTGGTTAACGTCAGCACTTTTTGTCATAGTACTAGACTTTTAATATAATGCTTTAGTACTGTCTTCCTGTGGTGCATATCCATAAATCTACTTATGTTTGGGAAATGTTGTTCAAAGGTCGGGCTTGCCTAGTAGTGTGCTGGGCGCCATTATAATCGGGTTGTGGTCGTGACATGTTCCTAATGAGCACGTACATTACATGAACTTTGTTCCAATCAGACATTTCTTGCTAAGTTGGCACATTGAGTGAATTTCACCCAATATAGGCGCGTGAAGAGCCCAAAAAATAGATTTTTGTCTTTTTTATTTCCTTCTTTTTCCTCTTTATGTCCACCACTATTTCCACTATTTCCTCCACTTTCACCATTTCCTTCTTCTTATTTATCAGTACTCATATCCAATTGAAGATTAAAGCAATTAATTTAAGCTTAAGCTCTCAAATTCAATCATCTTTCTGTTATAGAAATCTCGATTAATTTAAGCTTAGCCTATAAGAATGTGTTGGCCATTGCAGTTGTGACCGGCTATTCTTTCCCTTTGGCTGACAAAGTGAAAGAATACCTGGAGGATCCTAGCAAGTTTTCCGTTTTTGCTGTTGCATCTGTAGCACCTGCTGGTTTTAGTGTTGTTCCTGCTTCTGCTAAAGAGGAGAAGGATGGACCTACTGAGCAGTCGGATGATGACGCATGCTTCAGTTTGTTTGTTTAGCCTGTTGTTTATCTCCGTTATCTTTTGAAGTAATTGAACCATATGTTAATTTCAGTTATATCAAGTGTTAGTTTGATGATATAAGTTTTGGACCATATGCTGCTTGATTAGTTCGTTGATTCTTATATTAGTAGCACACTAGTTTATTATTTATTGCTTTTGAATATTATGGTTGCTTAGTTTTGAATGTTGTTGTTTCTAGAACTGAAACCTTTTACACCTCAAACCAAATCCTCCGCCACCGTCCTATCTAACCCCATTGTTGAACCCTTCTTCTTTATTATTTATGGGTTCTTTTAAAAGCTTGAAGGTTTAAAATGGGTTAATATTTGATGAAAGCTTGTGAAATTATTATTGGGTTGCCTTCGGGTCATGTTGGGGAATCATTAGCTGAAGTCATAACAAATTTGGAGGAGTTTCTCTTAAAAGTTTGGATTAAAATATTGGTTGGAGCAAGAACACACATGAAGCTAGTGAAGAACACCAAGAACACACATTAAATAGATTTAACATAGTTTTTCCTCTCTTTTTTAACTCAAAAAGATATATGTCCTCATTTTATTCGCTATTTTCCACATCAGCAACAAGTGTATTGCACACACTTTGTAAGTTTCACTAATTGTCAAAAGAGTGTTTGATTGAAATAAAGTTCATGTAATGTACGTGCTCATTTGGGACACCCCTAAGTTCATCTGTCAAAATTAAAAGCCGTGCCAACTTTAAGTTTCTCCGCATGTATATACCCTTTATTTATCCTTATTATGTTTTCATGTTTTTTATTATATTCTAGTAGGTATCTTGACCTAGTCTCGTCACTATTCTACTGAGGTTAGGCTCGATACTTATCTGGTACCATTGTGTTGTACTCATACAATGCTCCTGCACATTTTTGTGCAGTTCTTGTGCCAGCCACTAGACATTATATGTGGTTTCCTTAGAGAGTCTTCAATGTATGCTTGCTAGGCGTCCACAAACCTCGGAGTCACCTTACCTTATTCTTATTTACTGTTGTATTTTCTTTCAGAAAGTGATGTAGTAGTTACTCTAGTTTTACTCAGTAGAGTTTATGACTCAATTCCAGCAGTTTTGGAAAATTTTGGAAGTTTATTTTAATTATTCAGCCTTATTTTAGTATTGTGTTAATTATTTCCATCAAGTTGTTGTTAACTGTTTGATTTACCTACTCGTAAAGACTAGGTGCCATCACAATATCATACGGAGGGAAATTTAGATCGTGACACTAATATATAGGGGGAGAAAATACCTTGACCATGACGTGCAGACCTTGATGAGTAGCGGAAACCTCATTCATGTGGAATAAATCAATCTTCCTCATGATCACGATACCTCCAGAAAGGCCAACAATTGGGGACTGGAGGTGAGCATCAAAATTGAATTCCTTCCGTTGATGACCAATTTTTATCCTCCCTTTTAAAATTAAACTATTTATGCTTATTAATTGGTAATAAATACGCTAAAGTATTATTAATCAACAATACTTATTTTTATAATTAATAGAAATTTGGTATTAAATATTTATGAATTATATTACTCCTACTATTTTAAACTATTAAAATAAATTTATATCTTAATAAATAAGTTTCACAATTAATTTAATGAATTAGTCTTAATTTAATGTATATTGTCTTTATTATTTTAATTTGACAAAAGTAATTTCATCATTCAATAAATAAAATATTAGCAACTAATGATTAATTAGACAAATAATATATTTGATGATTATATTTTATTGCATTTAACTAGAATTAATTAAGTTAATTTTAAAAGGGGTTAAAACCTCAAAAGGCTACAATTGCAATTAACCAACTAAACTCAATGTGGCTATGTGTTAAAGTCCATTTCAGCTATTTCGGCCCTAATACACATGCCCAATCACCTACAACCCGGTCTAGACCTACCCCATCTATCCAACATTGGCAGTATGTGTCATATCCTTTAAGCCAATGGCATCGTGCCACGTCGCCTATCTTCCACACTCACAAAGGAAGCAAAAACAGATCTGGACCTTTGATTAAAATTGCCAAAGTTCCATAATTAATTCCCGTTTCTGCTTTCTTTTAATTCTCTCCTAAAACTCATATCTATCGTTGGATTACAGAGATCTAACGATGGTCTTTTTTCAGATAATAAAACTTTTATTAATTTTGTTGCTCTGAAATATCAGGGCCGTTGAACAAACGGTCTAATGGCCTATATTCATTCGTGCAATTTAAACCTACTGTAATGACCCAATCGGTCGTTTTACTTTCTAGGACCCCATTCCCCTGAATAAGACTTCTCGTACTTGATTTTACTAATTTATGACTTGAGGGGCTTGCTAGTTTGGGATATGGAAAAGTTTTGCTTGAAATCGGAATACTTAGTTCCTTAAGGTTTGCTTAAAGGGCAAGTTTGACTTCGGTCAAACATTTGATTAAATTAGCTCAGAATTGGAAATTAACTGTTCTAGTAGGTTTGTATGATAATTTCGGACTTAAACATATGTTCGAATCGGGGTTTAGATGAACTAGGAGTGTTTTGGCACCTCATAGTAAAAATTGGTTCTTGAAGGTTTTAGAAGTTCCTTAAATTTGGTTTGGAGCCGGTTATGGTGACATCAAGGTCCAAATGGAATTCTGAGACCGTGAATAGTTCCATAATGTCATTTAAAACTTACTTACAAAATTTAGTGTCATTCCAAGTAATATAAGTTCGTTTCTCCGCATTAGAAGTAAATTGAAGAACTTGAAGTTCACAAGTTTGATTAAATATGTTTTAGGGTGCGATTCTTAGTTTTAATGTTGTTTCGAGCATTTCGAGAGTTCGAGCGAGTCTGTTTTATAATTCAAAACTTGCCGGTATGTTCAAGTAGGCCCCGGGGGCCTCAAGTGCCAATCGGACTAGGTTCAGACCAAGTTGAGAGTTTGGAACCACATGTGAATGCACCAGATATGTCATAACCGCACCTCAGTTGGACAGCCCCAGGTGCGAGCCATGCACCATTGAAGCGGCCAAGGAGTGGAAGCCCAGGTTCCACAGATGCAGGTCCTCCTAGACAGAAGCGAGATCGCAGAAGAAGTTACCTGACCGCATATGCGACTCAACCGGCCCAGGGCTTTTTCGCAGAACCGGACCCTTGTCCGCAGAAGCAGGATGAAAAATGTGGCCCTATGACCGTATATGCGAAAATCCCTGGGGGCAGTGGCCTTCATTGAATACGGGCTTAGGTCATTTTTACTCATTTTATTCCACACTTTGGCGATTGGAGAGCTTTTAAGGAGGGGATTTTGACCTAGCTTTTGGAGGTAAGTAATTCCTACAAAATATGAGTTAAACCCTAAGATTATGGGTGGATAACATGTAAAAATTTGTAAATATCAATGGTTTAGAGGGACCAAGGTTTTTGATAAAAATGAGATTTGAACACGAAATCGAATATGAAACTTAGAAGAAATCATATATTTATATTCCAAAGGTTATGGGTAAATAGCTTTCTTTGAAAATTTCCCGAATCCGAGCTTATGGGTCCGGGGGTGAATTGTAGGAATCTTACAACTTATTTTTGGTAATCACTTTAATATTGGAAATATGAATTTTTGAGTGTAAATTGATTAGTTTCGAGTTGTTTGACATTAAATTTGGAGGTTTGAGCGCATTCTTGAATTGGGAAGTAGGCTTTGAGACGAGGGGCTTTGTGACGAGGTAAGTCTCATTTCTAACCTTGTAAGAGGGATTTCACCCCATAGGTAAATTAAATAAATTTTTGTACCTATTGTGGGGGCTGCGTATGTACGAGGCGATGAGAACTCATACGTAGATATATTATGTATTTACCGTGAAAACAGTAATAATTATTAAATTTGATTTAGTGGTTCTAAAAATACGTAATCTATTGTTATGCTAGTTGTTAGGCAGTAGATGCTATGTAAAAGAATTAGAACAGAAATAAGAGCTTAAGAATGGGCTGTTAATGAAACTGAATCGGTGTCAATCGCGGCCTAGAGCTTGCCTATTCGAGGGCCTCAGGGTCGAGTTTGAAATTCGGCTGGGAGCTATCGAAGGCAGTCGATGGTGAATACCAGATATAAATAGATCAAAGGCGGCTATTTATGGCTCATAATAAGCAATAAAAAATGAACAATAAGTAGAACACAATAAATATAAGCAATGAAAAAGATAGTGAAACCAAGAGAAAATGTTAAAGAGTAGAGAGAATGTTCTAGTATATTTAATATGTAGCGACAGATGTTTACCAAACTACAAGGATCCCTTTTTATATAATAGGGGGAATCCCAACATAGTACAAGTTCATTTATTACAAAGATATAGAGATGTGACACCTAACTAATGCTAAGATATGGGCTTAGACTAGCGTGCAGATTTTGTCGGCTCTAGCTTCAGGCCTTGGGAACTCCCTATTTTGTTCCCGTATCCATCGACCTCATATGGTCCCGAGGTCGAGCGTCGATGGCCCTCGAGGGATGAAACTCGAATGTGATTTCAATCCTTCGAGATGTCATAATGATGGAAAATAGGACCCTCCGATTTTACCATATACAGATAGTCCTCGTGTTTCTTAGATTAGAATGACAAGAAACGATCTTGATAACTATCCTTCCGAATTTCTCGTGATGATCTCATATTGATGGCGCAAGCCTCTGTGACAACCAATTTGTCCTGTCACTTAAACTTTCCAGAATCATTCAAAGCATTATCATTTCTTCTTCTTTAAAGCGGTAATGCCACCATCGGTTCAGCTCCCAAGGATTCATTAAATGCGCCTACCATTACGTCTTTCAAAGACAATAATGGTGTTGTCGGTTATGGTGTCACCCCTCCTATAAATGGGGCCTCCTCGAACCAAATTTTTGTTCAAGTGATCTTCAATCAACCTTTCTCCCATTTCTTCTCTCCTTCCTCATACGCTGTCATTTCCAATGTCCGAGGCCTGTGGCCTCAGGGCTATCTCGTGGCATTCTCATAAGTTATGCCATGGTTTTTCCTAGGGTTCTTCCTCATTGAGCGATACTATACAAACTTTTTGTTCTTGTTTTTGATGTTGTTGTTATTACTGCTGTTGTCGTTGGCCCGAGACAAGGAGATAGGGGGACCAATCTTCCCGACTCAGGAAAATATTTGGACTCTACATCGCTGCTCACGAGGGAGTTCGGACTATACACCGCTGCTCACATCCCCCGATTACCTAGTGCAGCACCTTACTCCATTTTCTTTCCATGGAGTGAGGTGGTACTGTCTACTAACTGTTGCATTCCGTACCAGGGTAATATCCCAAGAAGTGGCTTTACAATAGCAGCACTAGCGAAATCCATACTAGCCACATTTCTCACCCAGCCACTTCTTTGTTCGTTTTTACTTTTTCTATGTCACTTTGCTCTTCTCCACCACTTTCCTCTTCTTCATCTTCGCCCTTAGAGATATCATTCTGGAGGACCCTGATGAGACTCCTGGAGATATGACACTAGAGTATAGTACCACCGAGGATGCATCCCCGAGCCGTGATTAGACTAGGCCTTTCTTGCATATATACCATTTTTGCTTCTTTGTCTCCGTGTAAGGACCCATTGTGGGCTTTTGTTATCATATGTAAGGACCCGGCGTGGGATTTTTGTAATAGAATGTTTATGAATGAAAAATGTTCCTTTAATTTTTCTCTGATGCATACTATTTTCCATATATTTATGCTTGTGTAGAATCTAAGTGCATGACCCCATCGGTTTGTGCAAATGTCGAGCTCGGGTTTGACTGATTAACTCGGGTCATTGGGACCCTGACTTCGAGTTGAATGAGACTAGAGCTTTGAACCCCCAAATCGATACTTAGCCTTTAGACCCTGCAATAATCTTTAATGGGGGATTGGGTCGGAAGCTCGAGAATGGAGACTGCCTTTATGCTTTCGAGAGCAGTCCCCGAGTGAGGATTAACTCGGGACATCTGGAAACGTGCCTTGAAATTAGTGTATATAGCCTTAGGGTATTGTGGATAGATCTCGGATGAGTGACTGCCCGGATTTGGATAGCATCCCGAGGCCAAGCCCATATAAACAAAGTTTTAAGTGCTTATATATATATATATATATATATATATATATATATATATATATATATATATATATATATATATATATATATATATATATATATATATATATATATATATGAGAGGAGCCTTTGAAACGGGGTACCCTCTCGAGTCTTATAATGGTTTCGATGGTCTATTAGAGAGATCTCCGAGATCGGGTACCATCTTGGGTCTGGCGAAGATGCTAAAGGCTTCTGAAGACTAACTTCTTTTTGATGGAGGTCCTCGAGATAGGGTACCATCTCGGGACTTGAAGTGATATTAATGTTTTCTTGGAGCCTTTCTTCTTATTGATGGGGGTCCTCGAGGCCTGTACCACCTCGGGACTTGTAGTGACTATAATGGCTTCTTGGAGCCTTTCTTCTTTTTAGTGGTGGTCCTCGAGATCGTATATCATCTCACAACTGGTGATGATGCCAAAGGCTTCCTGGAGCCTAACTTCTTTTTGATGGAGGTCCTCGAAGTCAGGTACCATCTTGGGACTTATTTGGTATGGGTGTCTCTGACCACGAAACGTAATACGATGCTTGTCACACGTCTGTAAAGTTACTGAGATGACTCCTCTGTCACATCTTCCCAAAGTGATATCGATCAACATTTTAAAAGGCCTCTGGGGCAGGCGGATCGTTGTCGCTTTTTTCCTTATATAGGGCTGGTTCCGCCGTTTTGGAGATTCACCATTCTGAGAAGTTACCCCTTTTTCATGCATTAGGATTTTCATTATTTCAGTATTAATACTCTAGCCTAAATTCTCGATCCATTTATCTGATTTTGCTGCAGTCATGACTGCTACATCAAGACCCATTTGGCAGGGAGGAGAGGGTTCTGCCTCCAATTCTCGCCTCGTTTGCTCAAGGCATTTTGCTTCGAGGGGGGACTTTTTGTTAGAAAAGTACCCTGATTCTCAGGATCAATGGGAGCATACCTGAAGTTTACTTCTTTGATAGGAGAGGGACACCTTGGGTCTGTGAGGAAGACCGTGGATAGGGGAAAAGGTAGTACTATAGGTACCTTCTCCGAATGAGAGTATTACAGACCGTACCGAGGTGTTTTTGATTGTATTCACGTATCCCTTAACGTTGAACCCCCTTGATAGGATTGTGATTGACTTCCATTGAAAGTATCATGTTACCTTGGCCCTGATTCACCCGTTATTTTGGCGGATAGTGTTGATGGTGAGGTTCTTTGCGGAGAAGGCAGGGCTTGAATTTACACTTATCAATCTTATCATACGATACCAGCCCTTTCACCATCAATGTCTGCTAACCTTACAATGCTAGTCGCCCACTCCTTTCGTTGTTGATGATGAAGAAGAGGGGGTTCGGGAGTGGATGAGTCAATTTGTCCGAGTACGAACTGCAGATATTATCCCCATGGATTTTATGCCTTCACAGTTCTTCAATTATGGCGAATGGGTGTTTCGCAAGTGTGCATTCTTTTCTTTTTCTGAATCGATTTCGTGGGTACCAGGTAAGGTTCCCGATATGCCAAATTGGGTTCGAAAGTTGGTGAGCCACTCGACTTACAACGAGCGTAAGATGAGAGCTTTATCTAAATATAGGTAGGAGGCAAATACCACTGTATGTGCTGTGCGATCTTCTCCCTTCTTTTAGTTGAAAAAGCACTTTCTCTTCCTGCGTGCTAACCCAGTTATTGTAGGCATCAGGGAGCCTTCCGAGGAAAGGTTGTGTCCCCTTGGTACGGGGCTAGGGGTATGGAAGAAGGATCGCTAGCTTGTGGGCTAAAGAATGATAACAATAATCAAGAGATACCTTTGCAAGGCGATGGTGCTTGGGGCAAGGCAAACCCTTGCCGGGGGCCCCAGAATGGAAGTGTTGATTGAGTCTTCCGTGCCCGTGATTTCTTTTTTTGAGAGGTGGTTTATCCTCCTATGTCACCTTCTTTTTCCATAGGAGGTACTTCAAGGGATACTTTGAACTCGGGATCAAATGCACCGAGTGATCGTGCCTCGACCGGGATCGACTTTTTCGGAGCTGAGGGTACTAGGTTTGCATATGTGCACTCGACCTTCGAGGAAGCACAGTGGCTTCACTCTTTGGTGAGTTTTTGGCACAGGCCTTTCGAGTTTCCCGCCTTCCCTTCCTTACTGACTTTTCTTTTGCAGGCTATCGACAAGTTTAAGTCCGAGCTGCTTCACTGTGAGCCCGGCTATAGAAAGCTCTGGATGAGGAGAAATCCCTGACACTCCTTTGCGATGAAAGGGAAGTCAAATTGGCATACTTATGGTATGAGGTGAGTCGTAGCTCGAATTAGGAGAGCTACTTGAAGGACCACGTAGTTTTTGTTCCGAGCCAGTCGGTGTTCCCCCTTCTTGCTCCCATTTCTATTGTTTTGTTTATTTCAATTACAGAAAAAGGTGGAGGGCTTGGAGCACCTTCGAGACGAGGTTGGCCGATCCGCCCAAGTACGATGAGTTAAAGGCAAAGACAGATGCTCAGGCTTCGATAGAGGAGGGTGCTCTGGCTAAGGCTTCTACCCTTGAGGTTCAACTTCGCTTAGCTCATGATAATAGCTTGGTTTGAAAAGATACGATTGCGAAGCTTGAGACCTAGCGATCAAATATAAGGGTCGAGACTGTGGATGCCCGAGCTGAAGCTATAATGAGCTAAACTTAGGCTGACCAGAAAGCGACGGTCTATTTGAAGGACGTTGCCGATTCTCAAGCAAAGCTAAGAAAGATCCTTAACGTGATGATAGGAGCAAAGAATACATTCGGTATAAGTCTTGGAGGAAAACCCTCGAGGAGATCCGTGATAGGGATTTGACCTCTCGGAAGAGTTGGCGCAGAGCGGAAGAGCGTGGTGCTCAGTTGCTTCTATCCGATGTCGAGAAGAGTGAAGGTGAGGATGATGGGCCATAGTCCCCAGGGGGAATGTAGATTATTCTTTCCGATTCTGCATTTAGCATTCTTAAAGCACATTTGTAAATGGTGCTTGTATTTCTCTACATGTATGTATAAAGAAGAACATTGCTGCTTTGTTTGTCTTGCATTTCTTTTGCCTTGATTTTAGCCGGATGAATTGGTCTTTGAGCTGAGGAGAATCCTTAGATTCACGGTATGGCCTTGAGGCTCATTGGGTTGTCGTCTAGGCTCTTACACACTTTTTCTCTTATGCATATTAAGGCCAACTATTTTGGGCTCAGTCCCCGAGTGTGGCATCGACTGGAGCTTGTTTGACCCTCAAGCTATAGAATTTGGGTGGTCGACAATGGCACTTACGTTTTTGGTTGATGCGACATTTTAGTGTATGTGGGCTGGCGACAATGGCTCTTACGCGTTTTCCCTAAGGCATATTTAGTTTACTATTTTGAGTTTAGTCTATGAATAGAGTTATGACTTGAGCTCATTCGACCATCAAGTTGTCAAATTTTAGGCTGGCGACAGTGGTTCTTACGCTTTTGGTCGATGCAACCATTTAGTGTATGTGGGCTTTATGTTTCCCTCAATAAGGATTTTTTGAAATAGTATTTTCCTGGCTCTTCGACAAATTTAAAAAAACTCGATTATGATTTGTTATATAGCGATGATCGAGCACCTCAGGATTTGTTTTCGAGGCTGAGTATCTTGAACCTAGTGTCTAAGAGCTGACATGGTCGAAGCGTTTTTGCCTGTATCGAGGGTAGTCTATTTAACTAGTTCTTTCCGAACTATATTTGAAGTAATTGAAGGCCTGTGATTTATAACGATGGTCGGGCATCCCTGAGTCGCGTGAGTTTGGCTGGTACTGCCTTGTGACCGGAGTCATTTTTGTTTGGTTGGAGCCTTTAAGTACCGAGTGAAGTAGTTTCGGCATCTATATCGAGGATATGCCCTTTTAAGGGTCTTATAAGTTTGATATATAGCCAAAACTTTTAGATTAGGTTTATGCCATTAGTAAGGTCTTAAAATGTTTTCATGCCTTTGAGGTCTTACAGTTTTGGATACTTGGTACAAGTACTATTCATGCCTTTCTTGAGGTCTTACAGATGTTGCTGTTTCCTTATGTAGGTCTTACGAGACCAAGGCTACCCGCATGTGGCGTTACGGCCTTGTGTTTTCATTCATTGACAGAGATGGCGATTAATGACAGTCCCAAAGTTGTCGAGGGTTTCTTGCCTCGGGAGCCATTACTTGTAGACTTGGTATAGCCTCATTGAGTCCTAATGATTTCGGAGTTCCTGACCGGGAGGCCATATGGTCTAGAGTATTTGACGCCAGTCCCCGGTGTTCGGGACATTTTGGGCTTTGGAGCCACTTTGTGATCTTGATGTTGCCTCATTTAGGGCTTATGAATTAGGAGCTCCGACCTAGAGGTCGCACTGTTTTGAGTAGTTGATGCCATCCCCCGAGTGTTCGGGACATTATTTGGCTCTAGGGCATTTTTTGCAAAAATATCGAGTTTTCTTGAGATGCAAAATGCTTTCCAGAAGTATCCTTTGATTACTTGGTACAAGTATACATGTTTCTACTGTTTCGGGCTTCGTTGTTGTATGCGTACACGGTTCGTTCGACCGTTTTTCTCGGTACATTACTTTCCTATTGAGACTCCGTTCGATGTATCTCCAAGTAGGTGAACTTTTGGCGGAGATACCCCCCATTACTTGAGGTTTATTGAAAAATAAGCCTTGAATACATGTTGGATCTTCCTTAGGCATCATGTAGGTGTTGCCTTGTTAAATACCTTGCCGGTAAAACCCTTCCCGGGATAAAACGTCGGTCTAAGGAGAAGAGTGCAACGGATGCTTTAAAACCTTAAGGTCTTCGAGCTAAAGAGTGCTTTGTCCATTCGGATCAGATACCTATACTCAGATAAATATAGAATATAATTGAAAGAGAGAGAATATGGTCATGCCTTAGCGTAGAGTGTGCCAACATTGTTTCAAGCCCTGATACATTTCAGTCGCTTGTGATGATGACGCGATATAGTTCCCTCCTTTTCTTAGTTAGGAATAGCCGAGAGTGTATTTTGTTATTGCTATTTTTCTGTTTGATTATCCTTTGGCTCCTTGGAAGGTGGAGGTACCGGTGTCGGGGCCACGTCGTGTATTGTGACAATTTGTTTTGCCGCATGTTATTTCCCCCTAGACGGTCTTAATCCCATACTTTGTGGGGGAGTTTCATCATTTTATGGAGGGTGGATGGTACTACTCCCAGTCAGTGTATACATGGCCTTTCGAGCAAGGCGTTGTACCTCATGTCTCCCTCGATGACATGTAATTTGGCATTTTGGATTGTGTCGGCCACGTTGACTAGAATGGTGATTTCCCCATTTGTTATTTCGCTCGCCATGTTGAATCTGATGAGGACTTAAGAAGCGGGTATGATTTGGTCAAGCAGTTCAAGCTGCTCTACTACCCTCGACCTGATAATGTTGGTCGAGCTGCCTAGATCCACAAGTACACATTTAATCTATAATGTATTTACAAGAAAAAAGGATATCAGTGCATCGTTGTGGGGCTGAGAGAAGGTTGCAACTTGTTGTGGAATGTGAGAATATCCTCGAGAATGTAATTGCGAGTTCGCTTTTATCTGGTGATGGATATTTTCGTTCTTCTCATCATGGGCTCTTATGGGGCATCTATGCCTCCCAAGATCATGTAGATGACATGTTATGACTCATTTGTTTTGTTCTTCTTGGCCCCTTCTGTTTCCCGAAACTGGTTTTTGGCCCGATCGTTGAGGAATACTCAGAGGTGCCCTTTCCTGAGTAGTCTGGCCACTACCTCTCGGAGCTGATGGCAATCCTCGGTTCTGTGGCCATGCGTGTTGTGAAACTCACAAACTAAGTTATGATTTCTTTGTGAAGGATCTGATTTTATAGGCATGGGCCACCAATCATCAATGATTTTACTGAAGGCAAACATGATGTCTGATACATCTACATTGAAGTTGTACTATGACAAGCGAGGTGCCTCTGTTGGCCATGTGTTTTTGTTGAATCCGGCTCTGTTGACGAATCCCCAAGAGTTTTTACCTCGGGCCATTCTTCGGTCATTGTGTTGTATGTTACGCCTGGTACCTTCCTTGTTTGGCTTGGGCTCCTTAGCCAAAAGCCTGGTTGAGTATACCGAGCTCGACGGGCTCCTAGTTTGTCATCCTCAACCCTGATTTTTTATTGATATCAATTGTGAACGTCCGACCAGGTCATGGCGTGATATTTGACTACGTTCTATTTCAGTTTCTTAGAAGCCACCGAGCTTCTCTCATTCAAACCTTGAGTGAAGGACTATACTGCCCAGTCATCGGAGACTCGTGGTAGTTCCATCCATTCCATTTGAGAGCGAGATACAAACTCTCGCAGCATCTCCTTTTCCCACTGCTTGATTTTGAAGATGTCATACTTCCTTGTTGCTACTTTAATGGCACTGGCATGTGCCTTTATGAAGGAATCTGCCAGCATGGAAAATGAGTCTAGAGAGTTAGGATCTAGGTTGTGATACAACATCATGGCCCCCTTTGAGAGTGTTTCCTCGAACATCTGTAGTAAGACGGGCTCGATCTCGTCGTCCTTTATGTTGTTGCCCTTCACTACACAAGTGTAAGAAGTTATGTGCTCATTGGGGTCTGAGGTCCCGTTGTATTTTGGAAGGTCTGGCATTCTGAACTTATTTGGAATGGGTTTTGGAGATCCTTCCTCAGGGAACGACCTTTTTATGAACTTCTTCGAATCCACGCCTTTCAGGATCGGGGGTACGCCCGAAATTTGGTCGACCCTGGAGTTGTATGTCTCGACCTTTTTTGTTGTTGGCTTCTATCTTCTTCTCGCCCGATTTGATCCTCTTTGTGAGGTCCTCGAGCATTTTTACAATGGCGGGGTCGCTATCGACCCGTTATTTCTTGGACTCTCCGGTACCTGCTCAGCCGGGGGAGCCGTCCCCATTGCAGCCGTGCTGGGAGTTTTCTGGTGACTTTGCAGCTGAGAAATAACTAGTTGTTGTGCCTGCAACATTTCAAAAATAACGTGAAGGCTAACCTCCCATTCTTCCCTAGCCGGGGTTTCCTGATCTTCTTGTTAGTCTCCTTGGTGCACGCTCCTGTTAGTGTGGAAGCTTACATTGACGTGTTGAGCATTGCGCGAAACCTCATCCATGGGAATCGGTTCTGGTGCATTCTCAAGGTTTCGTCACCATAACCTGGAACATCTACACATTTTCTCCGTGGTTCTCAAGATTGTTGGTCACTAAGTCATACATTGTAAAATAAAATAAAAGATCCTGGGCAAGAAAAAGTGTGAAAGATAACTTGTATTATGTGGCTAACCTGCAAGAATATAATCACCATTATTTTTAGCCCTGCGGTGGGCGTCAAACTTTTTACCATGAAAATGATAATAACAATTATATTTGATTTAATGGTTCTAAAAATACGCGATCTATTTTTATGCTAGGGAGTAGATACTATGTGAAAGACTTAGAATCGAAATAAGCTTAAGAACGAGGTGTTAATCAAAGCAAATTGATGTCAATCGGGGCCTAGAGCTAGCCTATTCGAGGGCCTCGGGTCGAATCCGAAGCTCGCCTGGGATCTAACAAAGGCAGTTGATGGTAAATAACAGTTATAAATAGATCAAGGCGGCTCTTTATGTAATAATTAGCAATAAATTATGAAAAATAAGTAGAACACAATAAATATGAGCAATGAATAAGATAGCGAAACCAAGAGAATGTGTTAAAGAGCAGAGAGAATATTCTAGTATATTTAGTATGGAGCAACAGATGTTTAAAAAATGACAAGGAACCCCTTTATATAAGAGGGTAAATCCCGACATAGTACAAGTGCATTTCTTATTAATTTTATTGAGATGGTAAACCTTACTAATGCCAAGATTCGGGATCATACTAGCCTGACAGATTATGTCGGCTCTAGCTTCACGCCTTGGGAACTCCCTATTTTATTCCCATAATCATTGGCCTCATATGGTCCCGAGGTCGAGCGTCGATGGCCCTTGAGGGATGAAACTTGACCGTGATTTTGAGCCTTCAAGGTGTCATAACAATGGAAATTGCACCCTCCGATTTTACTGTATACATTATGCTATTGTCCAAGTAGTTTTGGACCTGTATCATGCTATATTTGAAATGTTCGCATCCATACATGCTAATATATTCACTTGAGCCATGTTAAAAATTAATAAAAGAATAATAGAAGGTTATATTGACTTACCTGAAGATTTGTATGGGATACTTGGTTGTCAATAAGAAATTCAAGTTTTAATATATATAATTGTTATTTGTGGATCGGGTTGAGCGCCTCCGTAGTAAATGGATGCATGTATGGTTCGCATAGTTCGACCATCTGGCACAACACAATTTAATATTATGTTTGACCGGATCGTACGACCCGGACATAATTTGCGCATGTTGAATATTTGGAACTCTTCGTGATTTATACTGCTAAAATGTCTTGAAATGTAAGTTGTTAACTGATATGACTACAATTGAAGATATATTTGTGAAAGAGGAGCTTATCACTTTCTGTTATTGAGCTTTCAGTATTGTTAATGATATCCATGCTTAGCATAACACTTTAATTATATTTAGCCCATAGTAAGTGTCAAAGTCGACCCATTGTCACTACTTTTTCGACGTTAGACTGGATACTTATTGAGTACATGTTGTACTCATTC
The DNA here is from genome assembly GCA_034376525.1 of Nicotiana benthamiana. Classification (NCBI taxonomy): domain Eukaryota; kingdom Viridiplantae; phylum Streptophyta; class Magnoliopsida; order Solanales; family Solanaceae; genus Nicotiana; species Nicotiana benthamiana. Next base: position 73,830,806 of record CM067338.1, on the reverse strand, counting down.
TACACTTCGGTACTTAATTGTACAGGATCTGAGGCAGGTGCATCTAGTTACCCTCCGACGCATAATCCTGATATTGGACTAAGATTTCACGGTGAGCTGCCCCCTTCAGAGCCATTCAGCAGCATGTCAAAGTCTCTCTTTTTTCTCCTATCTATTCTATTTCAGGCAGTAGGATAGTCATCTGTTGTATATTCTACTAATTGCCCACACACTTGTGACACTAGATCTCGGCACATATTGGTAGACTTATGATTTCTTTGAGTTTGTATTTCTATTGTTATGATTTCCTTTAGCTGTTTCTGCTTTTGTCACCTTAAAAATCCGTTATTCATCAAATACTTTAAATTTAAGTAAAGTTAGTTGTTGTGATTACAAAGTTAGTTGTTGGGATTGCTTAATAAAAATGGAAAATCACTAAGTTGTTCACTGTTGGCTTGTTCGGCAATGGTGTTGGATGCCATCATGGCCGAACATGGATTTGGGTCGTGAAAACATGGTATTAGAGCACTAGGTTCACGTATGTTTCACAAGTTATAGGAAGAGATAATAGAGTCTTACCGATCAGTACAGAGACTTCTGCACTTATCTTCGAGAGGCTTTGGGGTGTTAGGAAACTACTCTTTATTCATCTTCTATTGTGCAGTTGATAGTATACTGAATTCCCTATCTTATTCTGTTATAAATGGTGAGAACACACATAGCAGATGTTCGAGACTGGGGAGAAGCTGCTCTCCCCATTGCTAGAGGGCGAGGTAGAGGCTGGAGGAGGGCACCGTCCCGAGGTAGGAGACAAGGACATCCCAGAGTTGCACGAGTTGCACTACCAGGGGATCCAGTAAAGGATCCCATCATTGAGAAGCAAAGCAAGGTGTCCGTAGTGGAGTCTGCTTCGATGATTTTATGGAAATACTAGGTTTTTAGGAGGTTATGGGTCGTATGCTTTAGTTCATAGATTCTATGACCCAGGCTGGTTTATTTCTAGCAGACCCAGCCATATCCTAGGTACACTACCCGCAGATGGGGCCCAACCAATTGCGACGGTTGTGCCTGAGCCTAGACCAGATGAGGTTGGTGAGCGGCAAAAGCTATTGGACATATGGACTAGATTACACCCTCCTATCGTCGGAGGTGAGCATCAAGAGGACGCCCAGGACTTTATTGATAGGTGCAGGGACAGACTGCACAACATGAGGTTATTGGAGTCTCACGAGGTGGACTTCACTACTTTATAGCTAGGGTACATGGAGTGTAGATGGTGGCAGTCCTATCTTCTTAGCAGACCAGCGGGTTCTCCTCCCATGACGTGGAGTCAGTTGAGACGGATTTTCTTGGATAGGTACATTCCACCCTCTGAGAGGGAAGAGTTGTGGTATCAGTTTGAGCAGTTTGAGTAGGGTCAGATGTCAGTGATCGATTATGAGGTGAGGTTTTTTGAGTTATATCGCCATGCACTTAGGATACTTCCTACTGAAGCAGAGAGAGTACAGAGGTTTGTTGTGGGGTTTCACTCTGTATTAGGGCCAATATGGCCCGAGAGGTTGAGATGGGGACTTCTTATCAGTTGGTAATGGAGATTGCTCGGAGGATTTAGGGCTACCATCAGAGGGACAGAGAGTAGATGCAACAGAACAAGAGAGCCCGTTTCTTTGGAGTTGGGGTAGAGGTTAGTTTGGGAGGGGCCAGCCTAGTAGGCACACATATTCAACACCACCACCTTCTCAGGGTACTCCGACACGACCATACTTCAGTGTCATACCGGAGAGTTCCTAACGCCCACCAGCCATCCAGGGTTCTTCCAGTAGGTACTCAGGCCACCAATGTTCTTCCATCTCCTATTTTAGTGCTATGCCAGAGAGTTCATACCACCCATCGGCTATTCAGGCTTCTTCTAGTGGGTTTATAGGCCATCAGGGTCAGACAACAAGGTAACAGATCACCGTACCAAAGGGCTATTTCGAGTGCAAAGATTTAGGTCACATGAGGAGATTCTGCCCCAGACTTCAGGGCAAGTAATTACAGCACCCCAGATGAGGAGATTTTCACATGAGGAGATTCTGCCCTAGATACAGCAGCCCGTGATTACAACACCGACTGTCTGACTGCCTGGAGGCGGAGGGTAGGCTAGTAAGGGTCATCCTAGAGGTGGAGGCTAGGAAAGGGGAGGTCAACCAGCTACTGTTCAGTCAAGCGGAGTCCATCCACCCGGCACTCCATCCAGATTTTATGCTTTTCCGGCCAGACCAAAATGCATTAGCCTGAGATGCCATGATCACAATTATTATTTGTTGGAAACACGTTCTCAATGCAATATACTAAAACATGTGTTCTTTTGTATAGGTTTTGATGAATGACAAACGAAGCGAAAATTGATATATGACGAAGTTCAAGAAACAAGCGCAAAATTGATATACAACGAGATTCAAGCTCAAGACAAAGTTTTATAGTTTAATTGAGTCATTCTTAATTGTGATCTTGATCCTACAACTTGACTCGTAACATGGCTTCTCTCATAAAACTATTTTCCAAAATCATGCATATTTAATTTAATGTCAAATGATTTTAAATCATGCATATTTATAGTAGTCAAAATAATTTTTAGACATGCCTTAAAATCTGGACTAAGATAATCGATTATGTACTTATGATAATCGATTGTTTTAAGCCAACTCTGCATGACAATCGATTGTGAACTAATGACAATCGATTGTGAGTAAGACAGTGAGCATCAGGTTTTTCAAACCTGCATGACAATCAAGTGTGAACAAATGACAATCGATTGTGACTGAGGCAGTGTCCATCAAAGTTTTTCTAAACTCAGAATAATCGATTATGAACTAATGGTAATCGATTATGTTGAGACAGTGTCTTCCAGTGATTTTCAAATTTATTAAATAATCGATTGTTACATTGGACAATCGATTGTCAAAGAGACAGTGTCTAAAATATTTTTCAAAAACTGATAAGTAATCGATTGTTGACTTTGTGCAATCGATTGTGAAGCTGACCGTTGTCGTAAAGTTTTCAAATATCGTCAGGTAATCGATTATTGATTCTGTATAATCGATTGTTTTGATTAAAATCCGGAAAAGATTTTTTGAACGTTATTGGGTAATCGATTATTGATTTTGTATAATCGATTGTTTTGATTAAAATCCGGAAAAGATTTTTTGAACGTTGCTGAGTAATCGATTGTTGTTTCTGGACAATCGATTGTTTGTGGTAAAATCTGGAAAGGATTTTTTGAACGTTGCCAGTAATCGATTATGGATTGAAAGTAATCGATTATCAAGCGTAAAATCTTGGATTGAATTTTGATCTGACTGGCAGACAATCGATTGTCGGGGTTTGACAATTGATTGTCAGTGAGTAAAATCAGCAACTCTTAATTGGCAATTAGGCAACGGTAATGCCAAGTCTTTCAACTATAAATACAGCTTCATTTCAGTGTTTTAAACACAACAACATACTACAACTGATCATTACATTGCAATAAGCTTGCATACTCTTGTTTATCATTTTATATTCAATTTCATAAAGCTTTTGACAGCCATATTCTTGTCCAAAGTTGTTGTGATCTAGAGCTTACTTCTTTTACTCATATCTACTCATTAAGGAGTATTTTGTTTGAGTGTTTAGTGTTTTATACACTTGTAAGAGAATTGTAATTCTCTTGTTGTAAGGAACTTGTGTTTCCTTGGTTGAAGTCTTGGAGTGTTGTATCTCCGAGCAAAGGTGTTAAGGCTTGTGTCCTTAAGTTGTAAAGGTTTGTTGAGCACCCGTAAGCTTAACAAGTTAGTGGAAAATCTCGAGAGAGTCTCTCGGGGACTGGACTAGCCACGTGTTGTGGTGAACCAGAATATATCGGTGCGTTCTTTCCTTTTTGTTTATTTAACGCACTTATTTATTTCCTGCAAATTTTAATTTCCGCAAGTTTACGCTAAATTTTATTATAACGCTATTCACCCCCCCCCCTCTAGCGTTAAGCGTATTTACTAACAATTGGTATCAGAGCCCAACTCTCTGAAAACTTAACAGTTTGAGAGAACCATCCATGGCTTCTACTCGTGATTCTTTTGCAGGAATTGATGAAGGAAAATGCTCCACACGACCACCTCTATTCAACGGTTCAAATTACACGTACTGGAAGGAGAGGATGAAGATCTTTGTTCAGTCCAACAGCTTTCACCTTTGGAAGGTGATAATGAACGGAAACCAAATTCCAAAAAAGAAGGTGGAAAACGAATGGGTTCCCAACTCTGAGGATGAGTATGACGCGGATGACATCCGAAAGATTCAAAATAATGCTAAAGCAATTAATTTATTATATTGTGCTGTTAATGGTGGAAAATATCGTGTTGCACAACAGCAAAGGAGATGTGGGACAAGCTAGAAGTTACGTACGAAGGTACGGACCAGGTAAGGGAAGCAAAAATTGATTTCCTAACCCATTCTTATGAACTATTTCACATGAAGGAAGGTGAAAAGGTGGACGAAATGTTTGAGCGATTTTCAATAATCGTAAATGACCTACATGCTCTCAAGAAAACATTCACGGATAAAGAGCTCGTGCGAAAAATTCTTAGAAGTCTCACACCGGCATGGAGATCAAAGGCCGATGCAATTCAAGAATCCATTGGCGTTTCAAACGTCACCATCGACGCACTAAGAGGTAACCTTAAGACCTATGAATCTACTATTCTTAACGCTTTTGTTGATGATCAAAGGAGGCAAAGAATAGCTCTAAAGGCGAGCACAAGCCAACCGCAAATTGATGAGGAAGGAGACAACGAGTTTGGACTCGTTATCAAAAGATTTCAAAAGTTCATGCGCAAGGAGTATGAACGCAAGGGCAAAAAGCAAGGCGAACAAATCAAGTGCTATGAATGTGGTGAAACTGGGCACATCAAATCAAATTGCCCAAACATCAAAAAGGAGAAGAAACCTTTTAAAAAGCAACGTGCATACATTTCTTGGGGAGGCGACTCCGGAGATGAGTCAAGCAAAGGAGAAGAAGACGAAGCAGCAAATCATTGCCTTATGGCACAAGAAGACAACAAAGATGAGGTATGTCAAATCTCGTCTAAAAACTTCTTTACTCTTGAAGAAATGCGAACTGCTTTTGATGAATTATATACTGAATTTATTAAGGCTTCAAAAACTGTTAAGGTTATAAAAGAAAATGCTTCATTAAAAGAAAAGGATTTTCAAAAACAGCTTTCTTTGAAAGAAAAGAATTTAGAAAAACTGGTTTTAGAAAATGAAAAGCTGAAAGAGGAAAACAAGTTTTTTGGAAAAAGAAGCGCCGATAAGCCCAAAAGTTCTACTAAAAATTGTTCTTCTTGCTTGCATCTCAAAAATGAGGTAGATAGACTCAAAGGTACCTTAGATAAGTTTAATTCTTCCCACAAGAATTTGAATGAGGTCCTTGTAAATTTGAAATCAACCAAGCATGGCATAGGATTTAAGAATGAGGTTAAAGAAAAGGTTGAAGCCAAAATGTTGAACATTTTAGGAGACCTAGAAATGACTTACCACCTAGAAATAGTTACCCTAGAAATGATGCATATTTTAGGCCAAATGTTGAACCTTTGAGAAGACCTCGAAATGGCCTTCAACCGAGAAACAATCACTCTAGAAATGCTGCCCATCCTAGAGCTCATAGTAGGAGAAATAATTCTCATGAAATGCGAAATAGTCATAGTGTTCAAAATAGAGTAAGAAATTTTCATCCGTCTAGTTACTATGAACCTAGAAGGATGCATAACCCAAATGTGACTTGTCATTATTGTAGACGTATTGGTCATATTGCTCCTGCATGCTTTACACGTCATAGACATATTACTCAATTGCATCATTATAATATGCCTAACCCCAAGGACCCAAGATGGCATGGGTACCTAAAGAACATTAATTTGTTTTGTAGGTGTGCTTGAAGGGATCGAGTGTACTATGGTACCTTGATAGTGGATGCTCCAAGCATATGACGGGAGATGAATCCAAATTCCTTCAATTAGAGCACAAAGAAGGAGGAAGTGTTATCTTCGGTGATAGCAATAAAGGAAAGATCATCGACATATGCTCGGTCGGTAAGGATGAAAAATCATCTATTAAGCATATATTACTTGTTAAAGGATTAAAGCATAATCTCTTGAGCATAAGCCAATTGTGTGACAAGGGAAATCTTGCTTTATTTGATTCGGATGAATGCTTAGTGTTCAGACGTAGTGATTTCAAAATTATCCTCCGTGGTTTTAGAGTGGATAATATTTATATGGTTGATCTTGCTAATTCCTCACCCGATTATGTTGATTGTCTAATGAGTAAAGAGGATGATACTTGGCTATGGCATCGTAGAGTAGCACATATCCATATGCATCTTTTGAAATAGATGCATCTATGGGTCACACCTTTCGACCCTTCGGCAGTGCACAGTTTAATATTATGTTGGAACGGGTTGACGATCTTGGCATAATTTACGCATGTTGATTATGTGAAACTCTCTGTGATTTATATGCTTAAATGTCTTGAAATGTAAGTTGTTAAATGATATGAGTGGAATTGAAAATATATTTGTTAAAGAAAAAATTATCATTTTCTGTTACTGAGCTTTCAGTATCGTTCATGATATCCATGCTTAGCATAATACTTTAATTATATTATTTTTAGCTCATAGTAAGTGTCTAAGTCGACCCCTCGTCACTACTTCTTCGAGGTTAGACTGAAAACTTACTGGGTACATGTTGTTTATGTGCTCATACTACACTTCTGTACTTAATTATACTGGATCTGAGGCAGGTGCAACTAGATACCCGTCCGGCGCGCATTCCTGGTGTTGGATCGGGATTTCATGGTGAGTTTCCCCCTTCGGAGCCGTTCAACAGCATGCCGAAGTCTCTCTTTTGTCTATTACTGTCTATTCTATTTCAGGCGGTAAGATAGTTATCTTTTGTATAATTTACTAGTTGCACTCACACGTGTGACACTAGATCTTGGTACATATTGGTAGACTTATGATTGTTTTTGGGTTGTATTTCTATAGTTGTGATTTCTGTTAGCTGTTTCTGCTTTTGTCTCCTTAAAATCCGTTATTCATTAAATGCTTTAAATTTAAGTATAGTTAGATGTTGGGATTGCTTAATAAAAATGCAAAATCACTAAGTTGTTCACTGTTAGCTTGTTTGGAAACGGTGTTAGATGCGATTATGGCCGGACATTGAGTTGGGTTGTGACACCTACCAGATACCTCTAACCCTAGTTCATTCTCCCACCACTCAGCCACCCTCATTTCCCTTTCCTCTCTTCTTTTTCTCTTCTCATCCGCTCTTGACAAACTTGTTGTTGATTCCATGTCTACACATTTGGTGATTTATGTGTGTCTATTCTGTAGTTTGAGATCTTGTAGTGAACGATTCGTATAGCTATCATTGAACCTATCCACTTGTTGTGTTTTGACCAGACCTATCATCACTAGTTGCCTCATGCCTTTGAACTCTATAGCAATGTGTGCTTGAAATCTCTATTGTAGCATTAATTTAATGGTTTCCATTGACACCTGTACTTGTGTTCACATCTATTTTGTTGCTCTTGTTGGTCCAGTTATGGTCATGAACCCTTTCTATGCCTCTTTACTTGAGAAAATTGTATGCTTGGATCACTGTGTTGCCTGCTAAGATTTATACTTGCAGTTATATGCTATATTGACCCTACCACAATATTTTCTTGAACTTAAATTAAAAATCCTCGTAAGGGACTTTCTCATGTTATCTTATGCCAATCTCCTCTGTCTGAGTAACTCTAGACTAGATCATGTTGCCATGTTATTTTCTTTGAATGATATTGCTTATCATGATAATATACGATATGAAAAACATGAATTGGATTATATTGGTGTGACTTGTTAATTAACTCACTTACCTGTTCAAATGCACTTACTATGGTCTGTTTTCTAGTTCTAACCAACTAAGAATAAACATTGTGGCCTACTTCTCCATGTCTGTCTGGTATCACTATGTACAGGAGAACTAATCATGAACTGGAGTGCTATTTGGCTCTAACAGCTTGAAAACCTATCAAAGCTGTATATTGTACTTGCTAGATATCATGCTATTTGGAAAAACTGGCCTCTAGATCCACTTCGGATAATGTAAAACTGTTAACTTGATATTCTACTTATTTTCATGACTTTAATTTATTCCACCTCATATTGATACATACTAATTATCCTTTATTCCTTTTGCATGCATGAATCGAGCCGGGCATGTTGAGTTCATTTGGAACTAACGCCCAAGTTCAGACTTGGACTGTTTTCCCTGCACATTGGGTCTGCCGCTGTTGATCTAAACCCTACTAGGACTGGTTTGCTTACCAACCTAATTGTTACAAAGTCCAGCTCTATTCCCCTTCACCTTTAATGAAATCTGTTGTTGTTTGCCATTCTGTATGTGTATCTTTGAAAGACTAACTTTATTATTGGAATATCTTTTATGTCTCGACTTTTAGGAACGTAGGAAAATAGAGACATGTAGGGAAAGAGTAATACTAGATTATATAATTTATTTACTTTAATCACTTCAATGTTTTGAGCGATTATCATTTAAGACCAACTCTCTTTATAAACAAGAAACCTTTGTTTATGCTTATCACTAAATAATTTCAATAGTTTTGAGCATTAGATAGATTCAAAAATAAGCCCTCTTTTGAAAAATCATTAAATGAGTCACGCATGATGCAATAACTATTCTCAGAATATAAAAGCAACCACACCACAGTGCTCGCAAGAAATAAACATCAATGAGTTTTAGAAAACAAAACTTTACTAAAATAATTTTCCAAAAACAAAGGCATATCCAATTTTCAATTCAAGGCACATTTTAAAGATAAATTATATGTTCCTTAAGATATAAAGACTTATCAAACATTATTCTTTTCAAGTAGAAATACACACCCTTTTCCAAAGCAATGAGTTTTCAAACAGGCTTAAATATTTTTTATAAATTTATCTTTTCAAATTTAGCCACTAAGTATACAGAATGTAACCCTTTCTTCCCCAAACCTAACATATGTTTATGGGCTACCTCAGATAGATTTTAAGGGATGCCTAACAATTTCCGCTTAGAATAACTAGAACCATTGTCCAAATATTACCAGTTAGATTACCATTAGGTCAATGATCTTATAAACCTCTAAGTACCCTATTATTTCATATAATATTACATGGTTGCTCTCTTTTATCAACTTTTGATGAACCATCTATTATATTTAGTTTTGACTAGTACAAAATAGGGTGCAACAATATGAAGACTTTGTTGGGGATTTCTTTTTACACTTAGGTTCTGGCCTAAAAAGATTTACGCTGGACTTGAACTTTGGGGTTTTTGTTATATTCTGATTTAATGATGCTTAAACTGCAAAATACATGTTTACTCGCTTCATTCTACTTACTTGCAGTTTCAACATGCCGATACATGCGTACTTGCTTTTATTACTGCTTTACAAGATTTATTGCTACTACTTTATACAATGTCATCACATTTTCCTATCGAATCTTGGTTGTACACAATCACACAATAGACCCGTGAGGGTTGTCTTTTACACCCTTTCGAACCTTCTTTCAAAACTCTTTGAGCATTAGATAGATTCAAAAATAGGCCCTATTTTGATAAATCATAAAATGAGTCACGCATGGTGCAAGAACTATTCTCAGAATGTAAAAGCAACCACACTACAGTGCTCGCAAGAAATAAACATCAATGAGTTTTAGAAAACAAAACTTAGCTAAAATAATTTTCAAAAGCAAGGCATGTCCAATTTTCAATTCAAGGAACATTTTAAAGATAAATTCTATGTTCCATAAGACGTAAAGACTTATAAAACATTATTCTTTTCAAGAAGAAATACACACCCTTTTCCAAAGTAGTGAGTTTTCAAACAGGCTTAAATATTTTTTATAAATTTATCTGTTCATATTTAGCCACTAAGTATACAGAATGTAACCCTTGTTCCCCAAACCTAACATAGGTTTATGGACTACCTCATATAGATATTAAGGGATGCCCAACACTTTCCGCTTAGAATAACTTGAACCATTGTCCAAATCTTACCAGTTAGCAGACCATTAGGTCAATGATCTTATAAACCTCTAAGTACCCGATTATTTCTGAAAATAATACATGGCGGCTCTCTTTTATCAACTTTTGATGAACCATCAGTTATATGTTGTTTTGACTAGTACAAAATAGGGTGCAACAATATGAAGACTTTGTTGGGGATTTCTTTTTACACTTAGGTTCTGGCCTAAAAAGATTTAGGCTGGACATGAACTTTGGGGATTTATGTTATATTCTGATTTAATTATGCTTAAACAGCAAAATACACATTTACTCGCTTCATTTTTTTTTTTTCAGAATTTTTTGGCTTCTATTGATATCAACAAATGTACATAAGAGTGTTCTTAGTGGTAGTATAGACTAACTACCACTTCTTAAACAACTATACTGCTATTACAAATCAACTAGGAACTAGGGATAGTAATTAAGTTGTCGCAGTCCCTTTAACCATTTCTTGCATCTTCTGCCACGTGCATGAATAAGAATTGCAATCTCTCGGCACACAAGATTGTCATCAAATGGTTTCTTCTCAAATCTAATAGCATTCCTGCACCTCCAAATCAATGATACACTAGTAACAAAAGCAGTGGCTATCACAGCCTTTTTAAATTGTTTACTCCTAGCATTGCAGCATATCCATGTCAACTCATTCTTCCAGCAACCAATTCTTTTATTGTAGCCCAGCCAGCAACAAATCCTGGACCAAATCCTACTGGTAACTGGGCAATCAAAATACAAGTGCTCAACATGCAGATATATGCTTACTTGCTTTTATTAATGCTTTGCCACATTTATCTGCTTCTACTTTATACAGTGTAATCACATTTTCCTATCGAATCTTGATTGTACACAATCACACAATTGACAAGTGAGGGTTGTCTTTTACATCCTTTCAAACCTTCTTTCAAAACTCTTTGAGCATTAGATAGATTCAAAAATAAGCCCTATTTTGAAATATCATCAAATGAGTCACGCATGATGCAAGAACTATGCTCGGAATATAAAAGCAACCACACCACAGTGCTCGCAAAAAATAAACATCAATGAGTTTTAGAAAACAAAACTTTACTAAAATAATTTTCCAAAAACAAAGGCATATCCAATTTTCAATTCAAGGCACATTTTAAAGATAAATTATATGTTCCTTAAGATATAAAGACTTATAAAACATTATTCTTTTCAAGAAGAAATACACACCCTTTTCCAAAGCAATGAGTTTTCAAATAAGATTAAATATTTTTAATAAATTTATCTTTTCAAATTTAGCCACTAAGTATATAGAATGTAACCCTTTCTTCCCCAAACCTAACATAGGTTTATGGGCTACCTCTGATAGATTTTAAGGCATGCCTAACACTTTCCGCTTAGAATAACTAGAACCATTGTCCAAATCTTACCAGTTAGCAGACCATTAGGTCAATGATCTTATAAACCTCTAAGTACCCTATTATTTCTTAAAATATTACACGGCGGCTCTCTTTTATCAACTTTTTATGAACCATCAGTTATATTTTGTTTTGACTTGTCAAAATAGGGTGCAATAATATGAAGACTTTGTTGAGGATTTCTTTTTACACTTAGGTTCTGGCCTAATAAGATTTAGGTTGGACTTGAACTTTGGGGATTTTTGTTATATTCTGATTTAATTATGCTTAAGCTGCAAAATACATGATTACTCGCTTCATTCTACTTACTTACAGTTTCAACATGCTGATACATGCTTACTTGCTTATATTGATTCTTTACCAGAATTATCTGCTTCTACTTTATACAGTGTCATCACATTTTCCTATCGAATCTTGGTTGTACACAATCACACAATTGACCCGTGAGGGTTGTCTTTTACACCCTTTTGAACCTTCTTTCAAAACTCCTTGACCATTAGATAGATTCAAAAATAAGCCCTATTTTCAATCATCAAATGAGTCACGCATGATGCAAGAACTATTCTCAGAATGTAAAAGCAACCACACCACAGTGCTCGCAAGAAATAAACATCAATGAGTTTTAGAAAACAAAACTTAGCTAAAATAATTTTTAGAACAAAGGCATATCAGATTTTAAATTCAAGGAACATTTTAAAGATAAATTCTATGTTCCTTAAGATATAAAGACTTATAAAACATTATTCTTTTCAAGAAGAAATACACACTCTTTTCTAAAGCAATGAGTTTTCAAACAGGCAAAAATATTTTTTTATAAATTTATCTTTTCAGATTTAGCCACTAAGTATACAGAATGTAACCCTTTCTTCCCCAAACCTGACATAGGTTTATGGGCTACCTAAGATAGATTTTAAGGCATGCCTAACACTTTTCGCTTAGAATAAGTAGAACCATTGTCCAAATCTTACCAGTTAGCAGACCATTAGATCAATGTCTTATAAACCTCTAAGTATCCTATTATTTCTTAAAATATTACATGTCGGCTCTCTTTTATCAACTTTTGATGAACCATCAGTTATATTTTGTTTTGACTAGTACAAAATAGGGTGCAACAATATGAAGACTTTGTTGGGGATTTCTTTTTACACTTAGGTTCTGGCCTAAAAAGATATAGGCTGGACTTGAACTTTGGGGATTTTTGTTATATTCTGATTTAATTATGCTTAAACTGCAAAATACATGTTTACTCGCTTCAATCTACTTGCTTGCAGTTTCAACATGTTGATACATGCTTACTTGCTTTTATTATTGCTTTACCAGATTTGTCTGCTACTACTTTATACCAGTTCATCACATTTTCCTATCGAATCTTGGTTGTACACAATAACACAATAGACCCGTGAGGGTTGTCTTTTACACCCTTTCGAACCTTCTTTCAAAACTCTTTGAGCATTAGATAGATTCTAAAATAAGCTCTATTTTGAAAAATCATCAAATGAGTCACGCATGATGCAATAACTATTCTCAGAATGTAAAAGCAAGCACACCACAGTGCTCGCAAGAAATAAACATCATTGAGTTTTAGAAAACAAAACTTAGCTAAAATAATTATCAAAGCAAAGGCATATCCAATTTTCAATTCAAGGCACATTTTAAAGATAAATTCTATGTTCCTTAAGATATAAAGACTTATAAAACATTATTGTTTTCAAGAAGAAATACAAACCCTTTTCCAAAGTAATGAGTTTTCGAATAGGTTTAAATATTTTTTATAAATTTATCTTTTCAAATTTAGCCACTAAGTATACAGAATGTAACCCTTTCTTCCCCAAACCTAACATACGTTTATGGGATACCTCAGATAGATTTTAAGGCATGCCTAACACTTTCCGCTTAGAATAACTAGAACAATTGTCCAAATCTTACCAGTTAGCAGACCATTAGGTCAATGATCTTATAAACCTCTAAGTACCCTATTATTTCTTAAAATATTACATGGCGGCTCTCTTTTATCAACTTTTGATGAACCATCAGTTATATTTTGTTTTGACTAGTACAAAATAGGGTGCAACAATATGAAGACTTTATTGGGGATTTCTTTTTACACTTAGGTTCTGGCCTAAATAGATCTAGGCTGGACTTGAACCTTGGGAATTTTTGTTGTATTCTTATTTAATTATGCTTAAACTTCAAAATACATGTATAATCGCTTCATTCTACATACATGCAGTTTCAACATTCTGATACATGCTTACTTACTTTTATTACATCTTTTCCAGATTTATCTGCTACTACTTTATACCATTTCATCACATTTTCCTATCGAATCTTGGTTGTACACAATCACACAATAGACCCTTAAGGATTGTCTTTTACACCCTTTCGAACCTTCTTTCAAAACTCTTTGTAGATTAAAAAATAAGCCCTATTTTGAATGAGTCACGCATGATGCAAGAACTATTCTCAGAATGTAAAAGCAACCACACCACAGTGCTCGCAAGAAATAAACATCAATGAGTTTTAGAAACAAAACTTAGCTAATATAATTTTCAAAACAAAGGCATATCCAATTTTCAATTCAAGGCACTATGTTCTTAAGATATAAAGACTAATAAAACATTATTCTTTTCAAGAAGAAATTCACACCCTTTTACAAAGCAATGAGTTTTCAAACAGGCTTATATATTTTTGTAAATTTATCTTTTCAAATTTTGCAGTATACAGAATGTAATCCTTTCTTGCCCAAACCTAACATAGGTTTATGGGCTACCTCAGATAGATTTTAAGGGATGCCTAACACTTTCCCCTTAGAATAACTAGAACCATTGTCCAAATCTTACCAGTTAGCAGACCATTCCTCTAAGTACCCTATTATTTCTAAAAATATAACATGGCGGCTCTCTTTTATCAACTTTTGATGAACCATCAGTTATATTTAGTTTTGACTAGTACAAAATAGCGTGCAACAATATGAAGACTTTGTTGGGGATTTCTTTATACACTCAGGTTCTGGCCTAAAATGATTTAGGCTGGACTTGAAAATTGGGGATTTTTGTTATATTCTGATTTAATTATGCTTAAACAGATAAATACATGTTTACTCGCTTCATTCTTCTTACTTGCAATTTCAACATGCTGATACATGCATACTTGCTTATATTGATTCTTTACCAGAATTATCTGCTTCTACTTTATACAGTGTCATCACATTTTCCTATCGAATCTTGGTTGTACACAATCACACAATAGACCCGTGAGGGTTGTCTTTTACACCCTTTCGAACCTTCTTTCAAAACTCTTTGAGCATTAGATAGATTCAAAAATAAGCCATATTTTGAAAAATCATCAAATGAGTCACGTGTGATGCAAGAACTATTCTCAGAATGTAAATGCAACCATACCACAGTGCTCGCAAGAAATAAATATCAATGAGTTATAGAAAACAAAACTTAGCTAAAATAATTTTCAAAACAAAGGCATATCCAATTTTCAATTCAAGGCACATTTTAAAGATAAATTCTATGTTCCATAAGATATAAAGACTTATACATTATTCTTTTCCAGAAGAAATACACACCCTTTTCCAAAGCAATGAGTTTTCAAACAGGCTTAAATATTTTTTATAAATTTATCTTTTCAAATTTAGCCACTAAGTATACAGAATGTAACCCTTTCTTTCTCAAACCTAACATAGATTTATGGGTTACCTCAGATAGATATTAAGGCATGCCTAACACTTTTCGTTAGAATAAGTAGAACCATTGTCCAAATCTTACCAGTTAGCAGACCATTAGGTCAATGATCTTATAAACCTCTAAGTATCCTATTATTTTTAAAAAAATTACATGGCGGCTCTCTTTTATCAACTTTTGATGAACCATCAGTTATATTTAGTTTTGACTAGTACAAAATAGCAAGCAACAATATGAAGACGTAGTTGGGGATTTCATTTTACACTCAGGTTCTGGCCTAAAAAGATTTTGGCTGGACTTGAACTTTGGGAATTTTTGTTATATTCAGATTTAATTATGCTTAAACTTATAAATACATGTTTACTCGCTTCATTCTTCTTACTTGCAATTTCGACATGCTGATACATGCTTACATGCTTTTATTACTGCTTTACCAGATTTATTTGCTACTACTTTATACAATGTCATCACATTTTCCTATCGAATCTTGGTTGTGCACAATCACACAATAGACCCGTGAGGGTTGTCTTTTACACCCTTTCGAACCTTCTTTCAAAACTCTTTGAGCATTAGATAGATTCAAAAATAAGCCATATTTTGAAAAATCATCAAATGAGTCACGCGTGATGCAAGAACTATCCTCAGAATGTAAAACCAACCACACCACAGTGCTCGCAAGAAATAAACATCAATGAGTTTTAGAAAACAAAACTTAGCTAAAATAGTTTTCAAAACAAAAGCATATCCAATTTTCAATTCAAGGCACATTTTAAAGATAAATTCTATGTCCCTTAAGATATAAAGACTTATAAAACATTATTCTTTTCAAGAAGAAATACACACCCTTTTCCAAAGCAATGAGTTTTCAAACAGGCTTAAATATTTTTTATAAATTTATCTCTTCAAATTTAGCCACTAAGTATACAGAATGTAACCCTTTCTTACCCAAACCTAACATAGGTTTATGGGCTACCTCAGATAGAATTTATGGGATGCCTAACACATTCCGCTTAGAATAACTAGAACCATTATCCAAATCTTACCAGTTAGCAGACCATTAGGTCAATGATCTTATAATCCTCTAAGTACCCTATTATTTCTTAAAATATTACGTGGCGGCTCTCTTTTATCAACTTTTGATGAACCATCAGTTATATTTTTTTTTGACATGTACAAAATAGGGTACAACAATATGAAGACTTTGTTATTTCTTTTTACACTTAGGTTCTGGCCTAAAAATATTTAGGCTGGACTTGAACTTTGAGGATTTTTGTTATATTCTGATTTAATTATGCTTAAACTGCAAAATACATGTTTACTCACTTCATTCTACTTACTTGCAGTCTCAAAATGCTGATACATGCTTACTTACTTTTATTACTGCTTTACCCAGATTTATCTGCTACTACATTATACAGTGTCATCACATTTTCCTATCGAATCTTTGTTGTACATAATCACACAATTGACCCGTGAGGGCTGTCTTTTACAACCTTTCGAACCTTCTTTCAAAACTCTCTGAGCATTTGATAGATTCAAAAATATGCCCTATTTTGAAAAATCATCAAATGATCACGCATGATGCAAGAACTATGCTCGGAATATAAAAGCAACCACACCACAGTGCTCGCAAGAAATATTCATTAATGAGTTTTAGAACACAAAACTTAGCTAAAATAATTTTCAAAACAAAGGCATATCCAATTTTGAATTCAAGGCACATTTTAAAGATACATTCTATGTTCCTTAAGTTATATAGAATTATAAAACATTATTCTTTTCAAGAAGAAATACACACCCTTTTCCAAAGCAATTAGTTTTCAAACAGGCTTAAATATTTTTTATAAATTTATCTTTTCAAGTTTAGCCACTAAGAATACAGAATGTAACCCTTTCTTCCCCAACCTAACATAGGTCTATGGGCTACCTCAGATGGATTTTATGGGATGCCTAACACTTTCCGCTTAGAATAACTAGAACCATTGTCCAAATCTTACTAGTTAGCAGACCATTAGGTCAATGATCTTATAAACCTCTAAGTACCCTATTATTTATTAAAATATTACGTGGCGGCCCTCTTTTATCATCTTTTGATGAACCATAAGTTATATTTTGTTTTGACTAGTACAAAATAGGGTGCAACAATATGAAGACTTTGTTGGGGATTTATTTTTACACTTAGGTACTGGCCTAAAAAGATTTAGGCTGGACTTGAACTTTGGGTATTTTTGGTTCATGGTGGCTCTCTTTTGCCAACTTTTGATGAACCATAAGTTATGTTTTGTTTTGACTAGTGCAAAATAGGGTGCAACAATATGAAGACTTTGTTGGGGATTTCTTTTTACACTTAGGTTCTGGCATAAAAAGATTTAGGCTGGACTTGAACTTGAGGATTTTTATTTCATGGTGGCTCTCTTTTGTCAACATTTGATGAACCATCAGTTATATTTTGTTTTGACTAGTACAAAATAGGGTGCAACAATATGAATAATTTGTTGGGGATTTCTTTTTGCACTTAGGTTCTGGCCTAAAAAGATTTAGGGTGGACTTGAACTTTGGGGATTTTTGTGATATTCAGATTTAATTATGCTTAAACTGCAAAATACATGTTTACTAGCTTCATTCTACTTACTTGCAGTTCAACATGCTGATACGTGTTTACTTGCTTTTATTAATGCTTTACCAGATTTATCTGCAACTACTTTTTACGGTGTCATCACATTTTCCTATCTAATCTTGGTTGTACACAATCACACAATTGACCCGTGAGGGTTGTCTTTTACACCCTTTCGAACCTTCTTTCAAAACTCTTTGAGCATTAGATAGATTCATAAATAAGCCCTATTTTGAAAAATCATCAAATGAGTCACGCATGATGCAAGAACTATTCTCAGAATGTAAAAGCAACTACACCACATTGCTCGCAAGAAATAAACATCAATGAGTTTTAGAAAACAAAACTTAGCTAAAATAATTTTCAAAAAAAAGGCATATTCAATTTTCAATTCAAGGCACATTTTAAAGATAAATTCTATGTTCCTTAAGATATAAAGACATATAAAACATTATTCTTTTCAAGAAGAAATACACACTCTTTTCCAAAGCAATGAGTTTTCAAACAGGCTTAAATATTTTTTATAAATTTATCTTTTCAAGTTTAGCCACTAAGTATACAGAATGCAACCCTTTCTTCCCCAAACGTAACATAGGTTTATTGGCTACCTCAAATAGATTTTAAGGGATGCCTAACACATTCTGCATAGAATAACTAGAACCATTGTCCAAATCTTACCAGTTAGCAGACCATGTCAATGATCTAATAAACTTCTAAGTACCATATTATTTCTCAAAATATTACGTGGCGGCTCTCTTTTATCAACTTTTGATGAACCATCTGTTATATTTTGATTTGACTAGTACAAAATAGGGTGCAACAATATGAAGACTTTGTTGGGGATTTCTTTTTACACTTAGGTTCTTGCCTAAAAAGATTTAGGTTGGACTTGAACTTTGGGGATTTTTGTAATATTGTGATTTAATTATGCTTAAACTGCAAAATACATGTATACTCGCTTCATTCTACTTACTTGCAGTTTCAACATGCTGATACATGCTTACTTTCTTTTATTACTGCTTTACCAGATTTATCTGCCACTACTTTATACAGTGTCAACACATTTTCCTACCAAATCTTGGTTGTACAATCACACAATTGACCCGTGAGGGTTGTCTTTTACACCCTTTCGAACCTTCTTTCAAAACTCTCTGAGCATTGGATAGATTCAAAAATATGCCCTATTTTGAAAAATCATCAAATGAGTCACGCATGATGCCAGAACTATGCTCAGAATGTAAATGCAACCACACCACATTGCTCGCAAGAAATAAACATCAATGAGATTTAGAAAACAAAACTTAGCTAAAATAATTTTCAAAACAAAGGCATATCCAATTTTAAATTCATGGCATATTTTAAAGATAAATTATATGTTCCTTAAGATATAAAGACTTATAAAACATTATTATTTTCAAGAAGAAATACACACCCTTTTCCAAAGCAATGAGTTTTCAAACAGGCTTAAATATTTATAAATTTATCTTTTAAATTTAGCCACTGAGTATACAGAATGTAACCCATTCTTCCCCAAACCTAACATAGGTTTATGGGCTACCTCAGATAGATTTAATGGGATGCCTAATACTTTCTTCTTAGAATAACTAGAACCATTGTCCAAATCTTACCAGTTAGCAAACCATTAGGTCAATGATCTTATAAACCTCTAAGTACCCTATTATTTCTTAAAATATTACTTAGCGGCTCTCTTTTATCAACTTTTGATGAACCATCAGTTATATTTTGTTTTGACTAGTACAAAATAGGGTGCAACAATATGAAGACTTTGTTGGGGATTTCTTTTTACACTTAGGTTCTGGCCTAAAAAGATTTAGGCTGGACTTGAACTTTGGGGAGTTTTGTTATATTCTGATTTAATTATGCTTAAACTACAAAATACATGTTTACTCGCTTCATTCTACTTACTTGTAGTTTCAACATGGTGATACGTGCTTACTTGCTTTTAGTACTGCTTTACCAGATTCATCTGCTACTACTTTATACGGTGTCATCACATTTTCCTATCTAATCTTGGTTGTACACAATCACACAATTGACTCGTGAGGGTTGTCTTTTACACCCTTTCGAACCTTCTTTCAAAACTCTTTGATCATTAGATAGATTCAAAAATAAGCCCTATTTTCAAAAATCATTAAATGAGTCACGCATGATGCAAGAACTATTCTCAGAATGTAAAAGAAACCACACCACAGTGCTCGCAAGAAATAAACATCAATGAGTTTTAGAAAATAAAACTTAGCTAAAATAATTTTCAAAAAGAAGGCATATTCAATTTTCAATTCAAGGCACATTTTAAAGATAAATTATATGTTCCTGAAGATATAAAGACTTATAAACATTATTCTTTTTTAGATGAAATACACACTCTTTTCCAAAGCAATGAGTTTTCAAACAGGCTTAAATATTTTTTATAAATTTATCTTTTCAAATTTAGCCACTAAGTATACAGAATGCAACCCTTTCTTCCCCAAATCTAACATAGGTTTATAGGCTACCTCAGATAGATTTTAAGTGATGCCTAGCACTTTCCGCTTAGAATAACTAGAACCATTGTCCAAATCTTACCTGTTACCAGATCATTAGATCAATGATCTTATAAACCTCTAAGTACCCTATTATTTCTTAAAATATTACGTGGTGGCTCTTCTTTATCAACTTTTGATCAACCATCAGTTATATTTTATTTTGACTAGTACAAAATAGGGTGCAACAATATGAAGAATTTGTTGGGGATTTCTTTTTATTCTTAGGTTCTCGTCTAAAAGGATTTAGGCTGGACTTGTACTTTGGAGATGTTTGATATAATATGATTTAATTATGCTTAAACTGCAAAATACATGTTTACTCACTTCATTCTACTTACTTGTAGTTTTAACATTCTGATACATGCTTACTTGCTTTTATTACTGCTTTGCCAGATTTATCTACTACTACTTTGTACAGTGTCATCACATTTTCCTATCGAATCTTGGTTGTACACAATCACACAATTGACCCGTTAGGGTTGTCTTTTACACCCTTTCGAACCTTCTTTAAAAACTCTCTGAGCATTAGATAGATTCAAAAAAAATGCCATATCTTGAAAAATCATCAAATGAGTCACGCATGATGCAAGAACTATGCTCGGAATATCAAAGCAACCACACCACAGTGCTCGCAAGAAATAAACATCAATGAGTTTTAGAAAACAAAACTTAGCTAAAATAATTTTCAAAACAAAGGCATATCCAATTTTCAATTCAAGGGACATTTTAAAGATAAATTATATGTTCCCTAAGATATAAAGATTTATAAAACATTATTCTTTTCAAGAAGATATACACACCCTTTTCCAAAGCAATGAGTTTTCAAACAGGCTTAAATATTTTTTATAATTTATCTTTTAAATTTAGCCACTGAGTATACAGAATGTAACCCTTTCTTCCCCAAACCTAACATAGGTTTATGGGCTACCTCAGATAGATTTTAAGGATGCCTAATACTTTCTTCTTAGAATAACTGGAACAACTGTCCAAATCTTACCAGTTAGCAAACCATTAGGTCAATGATCTTATAAACCTCTAAGTACCCTATTATTTCTTAAAATATTACATAGCGGCTCTCTTTTATCATCTTTTGATGAACCATCAGTTGTATTTTGTTTTGACTAGTAGAAAATAGGGTGAAACAATATGAAGACTTTGTTGGGGATTTGTTTTTACACTTAGGTTTTGGCCTAAAAAGATTTAGGCTGGACTTGAACTTTGGGGATTTTTGTTATATTCTAATTTAATTATGCGTAAACAGCAAAATATATGTTTACTCGCTTCATTCTACTTACTTACAGTTTCAACATGCTGATGCATGCGTACTTGCTTTTATTACTGCTTTACCAGATTTATCTGCTACTACTTTATACAGTGTTATCACATTTTCCTATCGAATCTTGGTTGTACACAATCACACAATTGACCCGTGAGGGTTGTCTTTCCCTTTCAAACCTTCTTTCAAAACTCTCTGAGCATTAGATAGATTCAAAAATAAGCCCCATTTTGAAAAATCATCGAATGAGTCACGCATGATGCAAGAACTATGCTCAGAATGTAGAAGCAACCACACCACAGTGCTAGCAAGAAATAAACATCAATGAGTTTTAAAAAACAAAACTTAGCTAAAATAATTTTCAAAACAAAGGCATATCCAGTTTTCAATTCAAGACACATTTTAAAGATAAATTATATGTTCCTTAAGATATAAAGACTTATAAAACATTATTCTTTTCAAGAAGAAATACACACCCTTTTCCAAAGCAATGAGTTTTCAAACAGAATGTATCCCTTTCTTCCCCAAACCTAACATAAGTTTATGGGCTACCTCAGTTAGATTTTAAAGGATGCCTAACACATTCCTCTTAGAATAACTATAACTATTGTCCAAATCTTACCGGTTAGAAGGCCATAGGTCAATGATCTTATAAGCCTTTAAGTACCCTAATATTTCTTAAAATATTACGTGGCGGCTCTCTTTTATCAAGTTTTGATGAACCATCAGTTGAATTTTGTTTTGACTAGTACAAAATAGGGTGCAACAATATGAAGACTTTGTTGGGGATTTCTTTTTGCACTTAGGTTCTGGCCTAAAAAGATTTAGGCTGGACTTGAACTTTGGGGATTTTTGTGATATTCATATTTAATTATGCTTAAACTGCAAAATACATGTTTACTCGCTTCATTCTACTTACTTGCAGTTCAACATGCTATACGTGCTTACTTGCTTTTATTACTGCTTTACCAGATTTATCTGCTACTACTTTATACAGTGTCATCACATTTTCCTATCGAATCTTGGTTGTACACAATCACACAATTGACCCGTGAGGGTTGTCTTTTACACCCTTTCGAACCTTCTTTCAAAACTGCATTTGATAGATTCAAAAATAAGCTCCATTTTGAAAAATCATCAAATGAGTCACGCATGATGCAAGAACTATTCTTTGAATGTAAAAGCAACCACACCACAGTGCTCGCAAGAAATAAACATCAATGAGTTTTAGAAAACAAAACTTAGCTAAAATAATTTTTAAAACAAAGGCATATTCAATTTTTAATTCAAGGCACATTTTAAAGATTAATTCTTTGTTCCATAAGATATAAAGACTTATAAAACATTATTCTTATCAAGAAGAAATACACACCCTTTTCCAAAGCAATGAGTTTTCAAACAGGCTTAAATATTTTTTATAAATTTATCTATTCAATTTTAGCCATTAAGTATACAGAATGTAACCCTTTCTTCCCCAAACCTAACATAGGTTTATGGGCTACCTCAGATAGATTTTTAGGGATGCCTTACACTTTCCGCTTAGAATAACTAGAACCATTGTCCAAATCTTACCGGTTAGCAGACCGTTAGGTCAATGATCTTATAAACCTCTAAGTACCCTAATATTTATTAAAATATTACGTGGCGGCTCTCTTTTATCAACTTTTGATGAACCATCAATTGTATTTTGTTTTGACTAGTACAAAATAGGGTGCAACAATATGAAGACTTTGTTGGGGATTTCTTTTTACACTTAGTTTTTGGCT
Source organism: Nicotiana benthamiana (assembly GCA_034376525.1). NCBI lineage: Eukaryota > Viridiplantae > Streptophyta > Magnoliopsida > Solanales > Solanaceae > Nicotiana > Nicotiana benthamiana. The sequence continues at coordinate 73,807,421 of CM067338.1, read as the reverse complement.
TAAAAGATTTAGACTGGACTTGAACGTTGGGGATTTTTGTTATATTCTTATTTAATTATGCTTAAACTGCAAAATACATGTTTACTCGCTTCATTCTACTTACTTGCAGTTTCAGCATGCTGATACATACTTACTTTCTTTTATTACTGCTTTACCAGATTTATCTGCTACTACTTTATACAGTTTCATCACATTTTCCAATCGAATCTTGGTTGTACACAATCACACAATTGACCCGTGAGGGTTGGTTTTTACACCCTTTCAAACCTTCTTTCAAAACTCTCTAGTTACAGAGAACAACTTTGTCAGGCCAACTATCCTAACGTCTCACAATTATTTAGTCCAACTCCAAAAGTAGTAAATACTCTACTCTTAGCAAACATAGGTCATGCTGTATAACCCTTAGGTGGTTCAATCCTTGGTATTGACTCACGATAAGGAAGCCACTTTAATGTCAACAGGTTAGGAACCCAACAATATGCTTTTTGTAGAACAAAGAATCAATCTAGAGAAGACACTAAAGATCCAAAGAAAACACTTGCCAAACCTTTCACTTCTTTAGATGGAAATCAACCGCAACGTCCCCGAGATTAACATAATCATAGGCGCACCTCACAAGTTAAAGCAGTGGTGGAGGAACATTCAATGGGAGCAGGAAAATGATATCTGAACACACCTGGGAGCACAAACACCATTTTTGATGAACATCCGTGCAAATACATTCCTCACTAGGCTACTGATAGAGTTTTGGGACCCAGCTAAGGTGGTCTTCATTTTTTATTGTGAGTTGACGCCAACACTAGAGGACATTAACAGCTTCACGGAGTTACATTTTCTTGGAGAAAAACAATAGTACTAGTCGCCATGACAGATCACAGGTTCCTCTATGCCCTAGGACTGACAAGCAACAGAATTTTAAGAAATAGCAAAGATGAATGGGTGAATTTGGACAAGCTATTTGACGAATTTGGGCACCGGCAGAATTATGAGTGGAACCTTGAAGAATTGCAGTGCGATCAAGCAGTATGGGAAAGTCTTCTCCCTTTAACCTTTTCTATATTACTATTGGGACTGTTAAAGTATAATATGTAATTTGAAATTTGTATTAGCTAGAAGTCTCTAGATATATGAGTATAATATCAAATCATGGAGTTCTCTAGAATACTAGAGAACATGATTGGAAAAATATCTATATAAGTAAAATATCTAGAGTCTAGAATAATGTAGAGCTTGAGAAATATCTCATGTATGTGGAAAAATCTAGAACTATCCAACAAGTGTATAAATAGCCATGTAATCCATCATTTGTAAGGCATCAACAAGAAGCATTCAAAGTTATTCCCATAAATTTTCCTACTCTAACAATCTAATATTCCATATACTTCACCCCAACAAATTTTGTATCAGAGCCTGATTAGCCATATGTCTCAACACTAGTTGTTCAACATGGCAACATCATCACCATCCGTGTTCAACTATTCACAGAACCTTGTCCCCATCTTTGATGGAGATAACTATGATTATTGGAGCCTCCAAATGAAGACTCTTTTTATTTCTCAAGATCTTTGGGAGCTTGTACAAGATGGCTATGATGGACGCGATGACTTGGCTACGCTTGCAACATGGACGGCATCAAAGCAAAAGGAGTTCAAGGAAAACAAGAAGAAGGATGCAAAGGCAATTGTCTTTATCCAACAAGGGGTAAGTAAAACTATCTTCCCTCGTATTATGGCAGCCACAAGTTCAAAACAGGCTTGGGATATTCTTCAAAAGGAATTTCAAGGCTCCTCTAAGGTAATCTCTATCAAACTTCAATCATTATGGAGAGAATTTGATAATATATCAATGAAGAATGATGAATCAATGAAGGTACTTTTTGATAAAGTTACCGCACTAGTTAATCAAATTAAAAGTTATGGAGATGAAATTAAAGAGAAGAAAATTGTTGAAAAAATATTACGTAGTCTTCCTGCAAAATGGGATCATGTTGTTGCTGCGATTGAAGAGTCTAAAGATTTATCCTCTTTAAGTTTTCATGAACTAATGGCTTCTTTGGAGACACACGAGCTTAGAACGAACATATTTTTAATTCAAGAGGTGGAGCAGGCATTTCAATCAAAGGTTATTCTCTCAAATGAAAAGGCTGGAGAATCGGAGAAGGGAGATCAAAAGAATAAATTCCAGCAAAATCGCAACTTTCAACAAAGGAAGTTTGGAAATAAAAATCAAGGCCCAAAAGGAAGGTTTGTTAAAAATAATTTCTCAAAAGGTACGTCTTCCTCCCAATGTCGTATTTGTGGGAAATCAAATCAGAATACACAAGATTGTAGATTTAAATGCAAAAGGTGTAAAAATGCTAATCACTCCCAAAGAGATTGTTGGTATAATAAACCTGACGAAGCTAACTTTATAGAAGCAGATAATCTATTCTATTCATGTTTTAATGTTGATTCGGATGCAAAAGATATTTAATATTTGGATAGTGGTTGCAGTAACAATATGACAGGGAACAAGAATAGCTCCGTCAAGTTAAACAAAGACATAGATTCTCAAGTAAAGCTTGGAGATGGAAAAATTCATAAGGTTGCAGGTAAGGGAGTGGTAGCTGTAAAAACCACTGGAGGTAAGATCAAGTTTATTTCTAATGTTCTGTATGTTCCGGGCCTTACACAAAATTTATTTAGTGTGGGATAATTGTTGAAAAAAGGATATAGAGTAAATTTTATCAAAGATGAAAGTATAATTATTGAAGAAAAGAGCAATCAAGTAGTGACCAAATTAAAATGTCTCCGAATAAAGTTTTTCCACTTAACCTGCCCATGGAGACTCTAGCACTAAAATCAGATGTTGAAAATGATCAATCTCTACTATGGCATCTAAGATTTGGTCACTTGAATTATAGAATCTTGATTTACTCAAAAAGAAAAACATGGTGAATGGGCTCCCACACATAAATAAGAAAGGAAAAATTTGTGAAGGTTGTATATATGGGAAAATGCATAGATTACCCTTCAAAAAAACATCATGGAGAGCTAGACACCCTATAGAATTGGTGCATGCTGACATATGTGTCCCAACTAAGACTCCATCATTAAATGATAAAAGATATTTCTTACTTTTTGTGGATGATTATTCTAGAATGATGTGGGTTTATTTTCTAAAAGTAAAGTCTGAAGTTTTCTCAAAATTTGTTGAGTTTAAAGCTTTTGGTGGAAAAGCAAAGTGTCAAAGGTTAAAGATACTGCGGACTGACAGAGGAGGAGAATTTGTTTCAAAAGAATTCAATGAATATTGCAAAGCCGAAGGAATAAAGAAAGAATTGACTGTGAGATGTACTCCTCAACAAAACGGGGTTGCAGAATAGAGAAATCGCTCCATTGTAGAGATGGCACTGAGTATGTTAAAAGGTAAGCATCTTCCTAACAAAATTTGGGCTGAAGCGGTCTCTACAACGGTCTACATCTTAAATCGTTCACCCACAAAAGCTGTTCCTAACAAGACCCCCTACGAGGTATGCCATCAAAGAAAAGCAAATGTAGATTTCTTCAAAGTATTTGGTTGTATTTCCTATGCTCATGTTCCAGTGCAGACCAAAAATAAAAAATTTGATGAGAAAGGTGAAAAATACATTTTTATTGGCTATAGTAATGAATCCAAAGCCTACAGACTCTTTGATCCTAATACTAACAGGCTGGTGATTTCAAGAGATGTCATTTTCGATGAAGCAGCATCATGGAAATGGGAGGAAAGTCAAGATGCGACTCTAAAAATCCTTAAAGAAGAAGATAAAGAATCTCCTACAAATGAAGGACCAAGCATGGAGGAATCTTTGGATACAGACTCGCCACCAAGAAAGGTACGTTCTTTACGAGAAATTTATGATTCATGTGACGTGGCATTTTTCTCTTGTGAACCAGAGAAATTCGAAGAGGCTATAAAAGATGAAGGTTGGCAAAAAGCCATGGACGAAGAAATTCTATGACTAAGAAGAATAAAACATGGGAGTTGGTGGATCTTCCACAAAATAAGGAGGTCATTGGTCTTAAATGGGTTTATAAGACCAAGTACAACGAAGACGGCACGATTCTTAAGCTAAAAGCTCGGCTAGTTGCAAAAGGATATTCGCAGCAACCGGGCATTGATTTCTATGAAACATTTTCCCCTGTTGCTCGAATGGAGATGGTTAGAACTGTGTTAGCACTTGCTGCTCAATTAATACTGAAGGTGTATCAACTAGATGTTAAATCTGCGTTATTGAACGGAGATCTCAAAGAAGAAGTGTACGTCGAGCAACCGCTAGGCTATTTTGTCAAAGGGCAAGAAAGAAAAGTGTATCGTCTCCGTAAGTCTCTATATGGACTCAAGCAGGTGCCTCGAGCATAGTATAGCAAGATTGATAGTCACTTTCGCAAACACGATTTTGAACGAAGTCCAAGTGAGCCATCTTTATATCTCAAGAAGCAAGGTGCATATTTTCTTATTATTTGCCTTTATATTGATGATCTTATTTATTCTGGCATGAATATAAAGTTGGTAGAAGAATTCAAGAAGACAATGATGCAAGAATTTGAGATGACGGATTTAGGCCTCATGAGATATTTTCTTGGCATCCAAGTAAAACAACGTGAAGGAGAAACATTTATAAGCCAAGAAAAATATTGTGACGATTTATTAAAGAAATTTCATATGACAAACAGTAAACCAGTTGCTACACCAGCTACTTTGAATGAGAAGTTATCTCTCAACGTTGAGGCACAAAAGGTGGATCCATCAATGTATAGAAGACTGATTGGATCATTGATTTATCTCACAAAAACTAGACCCGATATAATATATGCGGTAAGCGTGCTATCTAGATTTATGAGCAATCCAAGCAGGTTACACTGTGCATCAGCAAAAAGAGTTCTTAGATATTTGAAAGGCACAAAGACGTTTGGAATAAAATATGCTGCAGAGGAAAATAATTCTATTGTTGGCTACACCGACAGTGATTGGGCAAGATGCGTTGATGATCGTAGAAGCACTTCGGGATATGTCTTTGCTTTGGGATCAAAAATAATCTCTTGGTCATCAAAGAAACAACAAACCGTGGCATTATCTTCAGTGGAAGCAGAGTACATCTCTGCATCAACCCACTTAATCCCTAGTATACCACCCAACCATACTAGGATGCCCAACCCCACTATAACTCGCCTCGGGCCAATATACACCCAACGCCACCACGACCATATGCCCCAGTTCAAACCACTAACCACTTAAACAGACCTGCATTTGCACCCAGGCTATGCCCTAACTTTGAATAAAGGAATCCTAGAAACATCACTTTAATTGCACAACCTTTAGCCTATTTGTTCAATGGTTTAAGGAGAACCAGACTAATATACCCAATGAAAGGAAGAATCCCCGACCAACCTCCAAATATTTCGATGCAAACAAGCATTGTGCCTATCAGTTAGGCGTTCTCGGGTATTATGGTAAGGATTGTTATAGGTTGCAAAATGAAATCAATATATTGACTAAGCGTGGAGCTATCCAGTGCACCCAGCCACACCAAATGTAAATGATAACTTACTACCAAACCACAGAAACACTACCAAACCATAGAATCCAAGGAGCCAACTTGATTTCATTGGACGAGGACTATGTCCTGAACGGGACCATCATCAGTATTGGGAATGTTAAAGCTTCAACAACACCACCTCAGGAAGTCCATTGATCACTGTGCAGTTGAAACCTTTTGTGATGGTTCAGCCATACTAACGACGGTCCACCACCACGTTATATGAAGGGATTCGAGAATGTAAAATAGTTCCATGGAATTATCAATCAAATGGGACGGAAAAAATGGAAAACACCGTAGCTGCTCACGGGATGACTAGGTCAGGATGGTGTTATGCTCCCGAAAAGGCGAATCGAGGAAATACAAGTAGAGAGCAGAATTATAGGAAAAACATAACAGACGCAGAGGCAACAGAGTTTTAGAGAAAGATATCAGTTAAAGAATACTACATGGAAGAATATTTGAGGAAGACCCATGCCTACATATTAATTATGGATTTGTTGCTGAGCTCCAACAGTCACAGAGATGCTTTGGTGAAGTTGTAAGCGGGGTAAGTGTGTCAGGCAATACCACCAGCGAAGAGCTACCATCTACCATTGGAAAAATGGTTGAAGCAAACAAGATCTCCTTTTTAAGAGATGACCTTCCTATGGAGGGTACATATTACAACAAGTCTCTGAACAATCAGTGTCTAGTGTGGAGACAAAGTCATATCTCGGATTCTTGTCGACGAAGGATCCGGAGTAAATATTTGCTCATTCTTTACTCTGTGATAATTGGGCATTTATTTGAGGGAATAAAAGGAGATCCATATGAGAGTAAGGTACTTCAAAGGGTCGCAAAAGGACGTCACCGGGGAGATCTACTTTAGCCTTGAAAATTGGACCAGTTGAGTTCCTGATATTGTTTCAAGTGATGGGCATTTCATCTTCATACAATATGCTGCTAGGAAGGCCCTGGATACACATGGCAGGGGCAGTTCCTTCCACTCTCCATCAGTGTATAAAATTCGAGTGGGATTTCTAGGAGATTGTGAAACATAGGGAGTGGAGCCAGTTAGCTTATTTTGAGCATGTGGTTCCTTTCGTAGAACATTTGATGGAGTTGCCTTCCATGCAATAGAGATCATGCAAGCAACATAAATGGAGAAGAATGAGCAAAATCACATGTAATCACTATATAGGTCAAAGATGGCAATGCGAGAAATGACAAAGTATGAAAATCTACCAGGGACTAGCCTAGGAGACCGATCAGATAGGATAACAAAGCCAATTGAACTGAAAGTTCAAAAGCATACCACCGGGCTTGGGTATCAACCAATTATTGGAACACCTATAACAGTACCTCTAAGAAGAAGGTTTTTGTACCAGAGTGTGATATGGGCCCAGTTCAGAGCTCACCACTAGAAGATGATATCATTGGCGATATAGGACGATTGTTCGTGGCCATGATTGAGGAATATAGTAATGAAGTTGATATCAAGACACCGACCATTTAGGATGTCGAACTAGGAGAGACCTTGCAGATCTGGACCGCCAGTCCATCTCTAGTTCGCCGAGAATCTTTGTAGTGTGGAATTGTTGTAGTTTGGAAAAATGCATGGTCAGTTGAGGCTTGAACCATACCTGTACTTTTTTGTTAAATTGCCTCTTTGAATGATGAGATGTTTCTTTTGACGAAATAAAAATAATTACTTTTCCCTAAATCATCACAAAATCATTTTTATCTTTATTTATACTCATTTTTTCTTTTCAGCAACCAAATCAATAAAAACCCACATTCTGCGATTATGACATGTAACAAAACCTTTGAGCAAAATGATCTAGACAATGAAGAGTACGAAGAGAGTATGATGCCTTAGAACCTCCTGCAAGAGATCGAGAAGTTAGAAAGCCAGAAGAATCCCAACCTCAAAAAAGCAGAAGTGATCACTTTGGGAAGTGAAGAAAAAGTAAAAGATACTTGAAACAGCATCCATCTGAAGGAAGAACAGAAGGAAAAATTGATAGACCCCCTCTGACAATATATCGATGTATTCGCTTGGTCATATGACGACATTGCTGTATTGAATACCGACATCATCTCACACTGATTGCCCACCGATCCTGCCGGGCCACTGATCAAATATAAACCTAGAAAATTCAAGATAGATTTGAGTCTAAGGATAAACTAAGAAGTCAACAAGTAGATAGAAGCCAATTTGATGAGGGTCACCAATTATGCTACATGGCCAGCAAATATCCTACCGGTACCGAAGAGGGATGGGAAGACCAAATATGTGTGGATTACTGAGATCTCAACAAATCTTGTCCCAATGGTGACTTTCCTTTACAAAATTGCCATATTCTTAATAATAAATGCACAAAACACAAATTACAATCATTTGTGGATTGTCTCGCTAGATACCACAAAATCCTGATTTGCAAAGAGGATGCAGAGAAAACAGCATTCACCGTACCCTAGGGGGTCTATTGCTATGGGTTCATGTTGTTCGGTCTTAAGAAAGTCGGTACTATATATGTGGGCCATGATCCTCTTTCACGACATGATCATAAAAAAATAGAAGTATAAATGGATGACATCATCATCAAGTCTCGGAAGAGTGCAAATCATTTGAGTGACTTAAAGAAGTTCTTCAAACAGTTCCGTAGGTACAGCTTGATGTTGAACCTTGCAAACTGTGCATTGGAGTTTTCGCAAAAAAACTATTAGGTTTCATTGTAAGAAGAAAATGGATAGAGCTGGATCCCTCAAAGATCAAGGCCATTCAAGGCTTGCCTCTACGTAAAAGAAAGAAGGTCATGATGAGCTTCCTTGGAAGATGGAACTACATCAATGGGTTAATAGCATTGTCAATAGTTACTTGTGAGCCAATTGTCAAGTTGTTGATGAGAGACGCTGCTACTAAATGGACAGAAGAATCTTAGAAAGCTTTCAATAGAAACAAGGAGTATTTGTCGAGTCCACTAGTGTTAGTCCCTCCCGAACCCGGGAAGTCGTTACTACTATACTTGTCCATCTTGGATGATGCATTCGGATGAGTGTTGGGACAACATGATGAGACCAGAAAGAATGATAAATCTATTTATTACCTAGGCAAGAAATTCACACCATCCGAAGCCAGATACACCTTGTTAGAGCGGACCTGCTGTGCTTTGACCTTGATCCCTCAAAAGTTAATGCACTACCTATCGGCAGATACCACCTATTTGATATCCCTACTTGACCCGCTCAAGTACATCTTCCAGAAGATGATGCATATGGTAAAGTTGGCCAAATGGAATATTCTTCTCAATGAATTCGACATTATGTACGTGACATAAAAAGACAAAGCATTGGATGATCATCTTGCAGAAAATTGGTAGACAGAGTTTACGAGCCACTTACCACATATTTACCAGATGAAGAAGTGTTATTCAGTAAGGAGGACATTTCAGAGTTTCCCAGGTTCTAGAATGTTTTGTTTATGGAGCGACAAGCTTCAAAGGTGTAGGAATTAGGATAGTCATAATTTTCGAGTCGGGACAGCATTATCCGGCTTCAGCTAAGATAAGGTTCCCTAACACAAATAATATAGCGAAAAATGAGGTATCCATCATCAAGATTAGGATAGCAGTCAACATGAACATCAAGGAACTTTTATTCATTGGAGATTTTGATCCGGTGACGCATCAAGTTTAGGGCGAATGGACCACCAAGAATGTCAATATCCTTCCATACTTGCACTATGTGAAGTAGTTGTTCAAAAAGATCACCAAGATTGAGTTCAAACATGTGCCCAGAATCTAGATGTGTTTGTTGACGCACTCGCAACTTTGTCATCCATGATCTAGCATCCAAATAAGAATTACTTTGAACCTATCGAGATAGAGGTTCGAGATCAGCATGAATAGTGTTTACATGTAGATAAAGAGCTAGATGGCAAGCCTTGGTACTACGATATCAAAAGGTTACTCGAAGCGAGAAAATATTCAGAGGGTGCCACTAATGGTTTGACGCGAGTATTAAAGAGACTTGCGAATCACTTTTTCCTTAACGGAGAAGTCCTGTATAGGAGGACCCTAGGCTTGGGTCTATTAATATGTGTAGATGCTGCTAAAGCTACAAAGTTATAGGATGAAATACATGTAGGAATATGCAGGCCTCACATGAGCGGTTTCACCAGCCAAGAAGATTTTTAGAGCCGAATACTTTTGGATGATCATGGAAAGTAACATCATCTGCTACATGAAAAAGTGTCACCAGTGTAAGATTCATGGGGATTTCATCCAAGTCCCGCCGAATGAGTTAAATGTAATGGGTTCTCCTTAGTCGTTTGCCGCTTGGGGCCTGAATATGATTGGACCTATAGGGCATGCTGCATTAAATATGAATCATTTCATCTTGGTAGGATTATTTTACCAAATGGGTCAAAACTTCAACATACAAGGTTATCGTAAAGAAGATGGTGGCAGATTTCATCCATAACAACATAGTCTGTACGTTTGGGATTCCAGAGTCTATCACACCTGATAATGCAACAAATCTCAATAGTGATCTCATGAGGGAGTTAAGAGAAGTTCAGAATCATCCATCGTAATGCCACAACCTACAGGCCATAAATGAATAGAGTAGTTGAAGCACCCAACAAAAATATCAAGAGTATATTATAGAAAATATTGGACAATAAAAGCCAGTGGCACGAGAAGCTATCCGTTGCCTTATTGGGTTACCGCATGACTATGAGGATATCCACTGGAGCAACTCCATATATATTGGTATATGGCACTGAAGTTGTGATACCCGCAAAGGTGGAGATACCATCATTAAGAGTATTTTAAGAAGACAAGATAGATTATGCAAAATGAATACATGTGAAGCAAGAACAACTCATGCTCATCGATGAAAAGAAAATGGACGCAGTATGTCTTGGTCATGTTTGCCAAAATAGTATGGTCATGCAATCAACTGTAAAGTGAAACCTCAGTAGTTTACATCGGGGAATTTAGTTTTGAAAAGGATATTACCCTATTAAGAATAGAACAAGGGGACAATTAGGCCAAATTAGAAAGGTCCTTATGTGGTCCATCGAGTATTTCCTCGAGGTGCACTAATCCTAGCAGAAATGTACAGCAGAGTCAGCATGAACCCCATCAATTTGGACGCAATCAAAAGATACTACATCTAAAAATAATCGAGTTATGATTTTTTATAACAGAAGTACGCCTGACCTGAGTTCCTATGGTGGGATACGTAGATAACCCGCGTATGGTTTGGTATCCCACCCCGTATCGTAATAGGAAGTCGAAGAGTCATATTATATGTATTCATAACTATGCCATGAAATGATTTTCTTTTGTATGAATACATAGGCAATCTAGATCGTATTCAGTCATCTATTATAATCAAACTAAATTTTGGCCTGATTCTATTGGGATATGTAGGAAGTCTGAATCAGACTCAGCCATATCATTTCCAATTTTTACCACTTTGCATCTATTGTAATCGAACAACGTTGTGACCTAACTCCATTTGGATACGTAGGCTGCCTGAGTTAGGCTCGATCATCATAATTCATTTCATCATTTTAGCATCCTCAAACTATGATCAGGCTTGATTCTGCTCAAATACGTAGGCAACCTAAAAAGGATCAGTCATAACCCTAGGAAAGCCTTTATAATTCATTTGTTCACATTAGGACGTGATTGCAGCGACAAGAAGCTATGTCTTTAGGGTCACATCTAGGAGATCATCATCAACAGGAAATAGCCATACAGAATTGATACTCACTTTAGAATGAACTTCTAGACATAATCCAGGACAATGGCATTTGCCATAAACATAAATGACTTTTCAAAATACCTTTTAGAAATTCTACTCTTCAACCTATCGAAATTCATGATGCGACCTACTAGATCCTGGGCAAGGCTAGGCCTACAATCAACACACATCAATCCCCCTCCACCCTACTAATATATTTTCTTTTAGCACAGGATTAACAAGAAACAAAGGAGATTGTAGCGCACTGGATCAATGACGGACTCTCTACAATTTGCTGAGCCCCTATCTATCCTTTACTATTCGATTCATTTTCTCATATAGCGAAGGGCTAACCTTAAATTCTTTGCAGGCATTTCAGAGTCAATTCTTCTATGCAAATGAAGCACCTTGTATATAGCAAACAGTATGCTTTACTAATCGGCGCATCTTGTACATATCAAATTGTCGGCCCCGCCGATCGGAGCCTTGTACAAAGCAAACTGTCTGCTCTATCAATTAGATCATCTTGTACATATCAAGTCCCCGGCCTCGCCAATTAAAGCCCTGTATAAAGGAAATTATTTGCTTCGCCAACTGGAGCACTTCGCACATATCACACTGTCACTCTGCCATATCAGAGATTCCAAGTAGATAGTTGCAAATTTTGTCGCTGACTTTGCCAATCGAAGGATTTTGCAAATCGACAACCTCAAATTAGTTTTGCAGTCAAGCATATCTCTTAGGCATGCTCATTTACCTCTCTATTTATCTTGAATGTTTTGACGTTTTTATTTATGAATCTTGATAAGAATGGACCTTGGGCCTAACTCTAACCCCAAAAGCTAGCTTATGAGGTGAGGATTGCCCAAGCCATATAAGGAGACTAAGGACCTAAAATCCCTCCGATATGGGACAACTCAACACCCCCTCACGCCCAGATCTCTGGAGGACGGACAACATAAATGGGGGCCCAACATCGGTAACAATAATTGGGATGGGCCTGGCTCTGATACCATGATAAGAATGGACATTGGGCCTAACTCAACCCCAAAAGCTAGCTTATGAGGTGAGGATTGCCCAAGCCATATAAGGAGACCAAGGACCTCAAATCCCTCCGATATGGGACAACTCAACAAATCTTATATGCATTTTTAGATTCAAAGTCATATACTCCAATCATGAGGAGATACTCCAATCGTGTGGAGATTTTACATTCAAATTTAACTACTCTCATCGCGTAAAGTTACTCACATCCCGTGGAGATTCAAATGCTCTGATAGTTGCGCAACGGTGCACAATCTAGCTAACAATCAAATCAGATTCAAAGGCCCATCCCAAGCATTTCAAATAACGCTACAGAGCTCAAGGATTTCAGATTCAAACATAACTCGCCCCAAGATCCCAAATAACGGCTGGCCGGCAGCCAAGAATCGTCATTCTTGAATAGTTACATTATATCTTAATGTATTTGCATTATGATACATAGGTATATGCGTTCTTCTTTTTTGCACGATCAAACACTGCAACGTAAAACTTCTTCCAAGCAGCAAACCAAGTTACACTGCTATGAGGGACATCAAACTCATACGCAAGCCAAGGATCCAAGCTCCAACTCAAACCGATCAGCAGAATTCCAAAGTCATCAAGTCCTTCAAAATCTTCTAATCAATCTACAATCTATAAAGCCATTCGGGTTCAATAATCATTTCGTTAAAATTATACTATGTAAATTCCTAATAGCACCACCCTCTCACAATCATTATTCTAGAACTACATGAGGTCCGATCCTCGTTAATCCCGAGGTATATATGCGATTCAAAGCTAGAATTCGTCCCCTAACCTCATAACTCATGGTCTTTCCCAATCCCATGTACCATCTTTGCACACATGCCGAAATTCAGGACAAATTTGGTCTCTACACCAATATCTTTGCCTATAAACTCTTTATCATCTCCGTTTAAAGATAGGCAGTTGTTGACGACCAATTTTTACCCTTCCTTTTAAAATTAAATTATTTATGCTTATTAATCGGTAATGAATGCGGTAAAATAGTTTTAATCAATAATATTTATTTTTATATTTAACAATATTGAATTAATAGAAATTTGGTATTAAATATTTATGAATTATATAATTCCTACAATTGTAAACTATTGAAATAACTTTTATGTCTTAATAAAAAAGTTTTACAATTAATTTTTTGAATTAGTCTTCAATTTATTATTATATTTTCTTTATTAGTTTCATAATTTTATAAATGAAATATTAGTAATTAATGATTAATTACAGTAATAAATAATATATTTGATGATTATATCTTATAACATAGTAATAGAATTATAAGTTTAAATAAGTCAATTTAAAAGGGGTTAAAAACTCCAAAGACTATAATTACAATTAACTAACTATACTCAATGCGGCTATGTGTTAAAATCCATTTCAGCTATTTTGATCCAAATACACATGCCCAATGACCTCTAACCCAGTACATACTGTCACGATCCCGAATACCGGTCGTGATAGAGCCTATCACATTACTAGGCAAGGCAACCTAACCATATAACCACAACAAATTTCCTTTCGTAAAATTATTTTCTAACGCGGGTTTGAATACCAATTTTTTATATGAAGTGTTTATAAACAACTGAAATATGCGGAAGTCATAAAAATATAAGACAACACAGCCCAAACATTTGGTGTGACGAGTCTGGAGCTTCAAAATACACAACTGACTGTTTAATACATCATAAGTCTAAGAATGCAGAAAAGAACAAGATGGGAAGGAGGAAAGCAGGGTTGCGGATGCCATGCAACTACCTTCTGATCTCCGGCAAACTTTGGAAAAGCTGAGGACCCTCACTCTGCCACTCAAGGTGCAGGAGTAACATGAGTACGCCAACTCAGCAAGTAACTAAAGTAAATAAGGTATGAAAACATTGATGAGCGGTTAAAAATCATATGAATGAATAAACAACAGGATAACATATCAAACTCCATAGTTTAAAACCAATTTCATCATAAAATCATCTCTTTTAGTTTAAATACTTGAAATCATATACTTAGCAATTTTTCAATAGAGGCTTATTATAAAAGCAAAGTGAAATTAGTAAAAATATCCTAACTGGGCCCCTCGGGCAAGGTATCACTAAGAACATAGCCTCTCGGGTAGCCTCTCAGTCACTCGTGACTCAACTCTCTTCCTCGGTACTCACTCTTAGCACTTAGGGTCATTAATAACTTATAATAACAACAATCATAGTAATCGATGCGGCGTGCAGCCCGTTCCATAGTTTATAGTCGACTATGCTCACAGGGGGTGTACATCATATTGTTGTAGCACGCTATTGTTGTTATATATATATATATATATATATATATATACATGTTGCTGCAGCGTGCAGCCCGATCCATATATGCATCACTATGGCGTGCAATCCGATCCATAATTCATACATATATAAATATCCTCACAATTAGGTTTTCAACGTCTGTTAGTCATTAACCTCACAGTCTCTCAGGCACAACAGTAGAAATTAGGGAACTCGGTCCAAGCAGTCCTCCGACTTAAGAAGTAAAGCGATAAAATCAGGTTGAAACAATAAACAGGTAAATGTAACTGAGGATATGCTTTCGAAGAGGTAGAGTGAGGGAAAACAATAAAAATGCCCCTAAGGGTCTCAACAGATCGGCACAATGCTCCAAACATGGAATACAACCCGTAATATAGTATAAATGACAAATGTACGAAATATCATAAAGTTCCAAATCAAATACGCGGCTTCATAATCGCTATGCGGCGGACGAAGTCACAATCCTTCTCGGGGCACATCCACACGCTCATCACCTAGCATGTGCGCCACAATGTCATCAAAAAATTTAAATACCGGGATTTTGTACCCTCAGTTCCAGATTTACAATGGTTACTTACCTCAAAGGAAACATTACTCCGCGATGCCTTGGCCTCTCGGCCCGGCCTCAACGCGTGCAGAAACTACCCAAAATTAGAATCATAACATTAGAATAGGCTAAAGGCACGAAGCCCAAGCAAAAATAATCAAATTATACCAAAAATCCTGAAATAGGCAAAACCCGACCCCCTGGCCCATGTCTCGAAACTCGATAAAAATTACATCAATGGGATCCTTATCCTTCCACGAGTCCATATATACCAAGAACACTGAAATCGGAGTCCAAATGACCCTCAACCTCTCATTTTATAGTCTCTTAATCTCAAACCTTAATCCCCAATTTTCTTCCTTAATCTTCACTAATACTATGATTAAATAATGGACAAATAATCATAAATCCAAATAATGAAGCTTAGGGAACTTAACCAACTGATATCCCTTGATTTCTCTTGTATTCCACTACGATAGCCTATTTCCCATCTTCAAAAATGGAGAACTTAGCAAAATTTTACGAAGCAAACAATATATATCATTTGACCCAGCGATTTCGCACCTGCGGTCCAAGACACCGGACCTGCGGCTTCCACTTAAGTGACCAAAGTCGCATCTGCGACCAAATAGCCGCACCTGCACCATCGCATGTGCGTTCAGCCAACTGTATCGGCGGATCCTACCCTTCTTCTTCTTGATTGCTTTTGCGGTCCTTCCCTCGCATCTACGGCATCGTACCTGCAGCCCCCAAATCGCAGGTGCGAAAATAACAGAAGCGGAAAATCTGCAGCTTCACCAAAAAATCTCAAACTCTCCGTCAGCCATCTGAAATCACCCCGAGACCTCAACCAAAAGAACCAACATATCCTAAAACCTTATTCAAATTTATACCAATTGTCAAAATACCTCAAACAACACCAAATCAACCAAAACACATTGGATTCATTCCTAACTTTCCAAAATCTTCTAAATTACGCTTTTGATAAAAAATCCAACCAAACTACGTCTGAATGACCTAAACTTTTACACACACATCCCAAATGACACAACGGAACTATTGCAACTCTCACAATTTCATTCTGAACCCTATATCAAAATCTCACCTATCAACCGGAATTCGTATAAAATCTAATTTCACCAATTCAAGCCTAAATCTACTCCGGACCTCCAAACCTCATTCCGATCACGCTTCTAAGCTCAAATTTTCCTCCCGAAGCTAACCGAACCATCAGAACTCACATCCGAGCCCTCTAACACAAATATCAACATCTGATTCACTTTTCCAACTTGAGCTTCCTCAAAAGAGACTGAGTGTCTCAAACCTTACCAAATCCTTTCCGAACCCGAACAAATAGACCGATCATATATAGAACCATTAGATAAAGAAATAAGAAGCGGATATTGAAGAAATGGAGCAGTAACTCATGAGGCGATCGGCTGGATCGTCACACATACCCGCTCCCTTTATACTACAGTGGCAATTTGTGTCATCTTCTTTAAGCCAAGGGCATCGCGTATCTTCCACACTCATAGAGAAAGAATAAACAAATCTGGTCCATTGATTTAAATCGTCAACGGTCCATAACTAATTTTCGTTTTCCTTTCTTTGAATTCTAGCCTAAAACGCATCTCCATCGTTGGATTACAGAGATCCAACGATCATCTATTTTCTCATAAATCCCACTTGAACAATTCTAATGTCATAGTTACTATTTGAATCCCGAATCTGAAACCCTAGGCCTAAACTATGCAACCTGAAATCTGTCAATATTTCATATGTTCCTTCAAGAACATGGCATACATGAATATTATCTGCAGATCATTATCAGTATTCTTTGTCCAGAGTTCAAACACAATTACCTCTAGATATTAGTGTTTGTCCGATGTGTCTTCACATGCAACGGCGATCTCCCT
This sequence comes from Nicotiana benthamiana, assembly GCA_034376525.1. Classification (NCBI taxonomy): domain Eukaryota; kingdom Viridiplantae; phylum Streptophyta; class Magnoliopsida; order Solanales; family Solanaceae; genus Nicotiana; species Nicotiana benthamiana. The sequence continues at coordinate 73,790,309 of CM067338.1, read as the reverse complement.
ATGCCCAGGTAAATCCGTGTTGCTTTTCCCCTCTGTGCTTCTCTAATTTTACCTATATTTCTATCATCATCTGCCTATCGTTATCCGTCACTAACTGTTTCAACTTATCGGAACTCTAAGTGACTTGAATGACACTATAAGTAGGGCATTCAATGTTTTTACCTGACAAACACCGAATACGATCAGAAATAATAAAGGATACAAAGAAAAGCATTAAATTTAAAGCTTCTCGCTAAGTCTCGTAGTTCCCCTCTAGTTTCATTTTTTTCTTTTCATTCTCTGTTCCAGTTCAATTGTTATGACTTGATTCTGAGTTTGGATTCCTAAAACGACTATTGAACGCTCCCTACTTGGTATGCTTCTCCACAAAACGTTAGTTCATGTGACCCCTTATTTATTTTCCTAAATTAGTTATGTGATTTCGTGTCTATGCCATTTACATCTTTAATCATATGCTATACATGCTAAATGTGATTTTCACCATGTCTTAACGTTCATGTTATTATGTTGCTTCTACAATTAATTAGCTGTATTATTTTTGGTTAATCTGTGATAAATTAACTCCAATGGCTTGGTTAGTAAGATGGTTCTGAACTGTTTTTATCCTTGTGAACAAATCCTGTTAAGCTTTTATGATTAGCAGAACTAAAACTTCATGTTGTTGTTATATGTGTGAGCAACCTCTGTCCACTAAAGTAATAATCATACAAACACTATCATATTAGTTAAGTCAATTGAATTGTGTTCTTGAACTTTTCCTGATGTCTTGGTAGATTTCATATCTCAGTAAATAACTTGACATTCCTGCATGTTAGCTGTATTGCATTATCTTGTTCAATGAATGGTTCTCCTTGAAGCTCGTGTCTTATATTTGATCTGCCTGTCTTGATGACCTTAGCTGACAAACCTATTGTTGATGCCATGTCTATACATTTGGTTATTCATGTATGTTTACACTGTAGTTTGAGATCTTTTAGTGAACTATTAGTATAGCTTTCACTAAACCTATCCACTTGCTGTGTTTTGACCAAACTTGTCATCACTAGCTACCTTATGCCTTTGAACTCTATAGATGTGTCTGCTTGAAACCTCTAATGTAGCATCGATTGAAAGGTTCCCATTAACACTTGTACTTGTGTTCACATTTGTTTTGTTGCTCTTACTAGTCCAGTTATAGTCATGGAACCTTTCTATGCCTCTTTAGCTTGAGAAAATTGTATGCTTGGCTCTCTGTGTTGCCTGCTAAGATTTATTACTTCTAGTTATATGCAATCTTGACCATCCCATAATATTATGTTATACTCAAATAAAAGATCCTCACTAAGGGACTTGATCTTGTTTTCTCATGTCAATCTGCTTCGTTTGGGAAAATCCAAATTGTATCATATTGCCATGCTATTTTCATGAAATGAAATATCTTATCATGATAACCTGTGTATATGGAGATCATGAATGGAACTCTGTTGGTGTAACATGTTACTGAATTCACTTACCTTATAAATGAACTTACTGTTAGACCCCTAACTTTGGTCCTCGGCAGGTGTGGGTTGTGACAAGGATTTGCATGATGGACTTGTTGCACGACCCTTAAAATTGGGGCAACATCATGACGGCAGCTCGGCATGACGGACAATGCGGGGCATGACAAAGGCACCTTGGACGGAATCAAGGCGCATCTAACTTAGGCGCGCGGGTTGGCAAAGTACTTGTGCGGCAAAGCTATGTCAAGCAGGGGCAAGGCATAGGAATACAAGGCATGGCAAGGCGAGGCATTCAATGACAAGCAATGTGGGCAAATGGCTTGGGGGTCAGACTCGGCAGTAGGCTAGTGGCGGACTTGACCAGGCAAAGGGACTGACCATGACGGACAACTGCGGCGGCGGCAATAAGCTGAGACATTGAGTGAGAGCAGTGTCAAAGGCTAAGGCTGGTCGCAATGTCAGCCTTAGGCGCGGATCAGCTCGGCCAAGGCGCACATGCAATGCACATGGAAGCAGTTCGGCGGTTGCTGCCACTCTCCTACAAACATGCTGATCATGGGACAAACATGCTGATCATGGGAGCAAACATGCTGATCATGGACCATGAAGTGCCCACGTTTTAGGCATGATAACCCATCGGTTGGGGCTTGTCAACCGAATTGTAGCCTTTAAATATGTGCCTATGTATTAGCCAAAGGGGCAAGAACTTAGCCTAGAGCATTGGTTGCACTCGAAATAGTCTAAGTCACTTCTTCAGTGGAGGAAGTCTTGTTTTGGGCAGGGAATTGGGGAATTCTTTGTCTTGGCCATAGGGTTGGCTTTAGTGTTCTTGTATTCACTTTAAATAATACAAGTTGGGAATAGGGATTCCCGTAATCTCGTGTGTCTTCTTTATTTCCGCTGCCTATTTTCATTCAAACTCAAAAACGTCCTAAATTAAACTAAGTGTGGGAAGGCTGAGCCAAGTTCGGAACTTGACTGCCGCGCGGAGGTGAAACCTCGGCCAGAATCTAAGTGGCCTAAATCGCCCCCGTGACAACTGGTATCAGAGCGCTGTTGATTCGGGACAACGACACAAATTTCAACGGATCGAATTTTGTGAAGGATGGCTGGTGGCAACGCAGAACTGAGGGAAAAAGTTGCTGCATTGGAGGCACTTGTTGGAACCACTGATGGGGATCAGTTTCTGACTATCATGACCCGTCTTCATATCTCGAGGGCGAGTTAAACAGACTGAGCGAGGAATGCACAGTTTTGAAGACGGAAAATGGGTTACTTCGTCGTGCTGTGGGCAACGATGAAGCACTGCGTGGGGCAGATCGTACCAAGATCAGAATTCCGGAGCCTAAAGAGTTCAGCGGCGCAAGGAGTGCCAAACAACTCGAAAACTTCCTGTGGGATAAGGAGCAGTACTTTCAGGCTGCCAAAGTTCGTGACGAGGAAAAGGTCACCATTACAACTATGTACTTTGTTGACGACGCAAAACTGTGGTGGCGAACGCGGGTGGCAGACGATGCAAGTACTGGGCGGCCGAAGATTGAATCTTGGGAAGGGTTAAAGAAAGAACTAAAGGATCAATTCTTTCCTAGCAATGCGGGCTGGATTGCTAGAGACCGTTTGAAGAAGTTGAAACAAACTGGAACGGTTGGGGAATATGTCAAAGAATTCAGTTCTTTGATGCTGGATATTAGCAACATGGCTGAGGAGGACAAGTTGCATAATTTCCTTTACGGGTTGCAATCGTGGGCGCAAATGGAACTTCGAAGGCAATGTGAAAGACCTTCCTAGTGCAATTGCGGCTGCGGATGCTTTGGGAGACTTCCGGTGGGGCCAGGAGGGTTCTGATTTCTCTACTAATCCCAAGTCCAAGAACGGAAACAAGGACAAGACAAAAGAGTGGAGAAAAGCTGGAAACGACAACGTTGTTGAGGGCAACGGCATTGAGAAGGAAAAGCATGGGGCTGGACCTTCTTACAAGGGACAAAGCAGCAAATTTAATGGCTGTTTTATTTGCAATGGACCACACATGGCGAGAGACTGTCCCAGAATTGAAAAGCTTTCGGCGTTGTTTGCGGAAGAACCAAAAGAAGAGGAGGATCAGGAGCAAACACAAGCATATGTGAATCCTTTGAGGGTGTTCCATAAAACCGAAGATAGTTCGTCGAGGGCGACGAATCTTTCTGGTGGGGGTGGTTTGTTAGACCCCTAACTTTGGTCCTCGACAGGTGTAGGTTGTTACAAGGATTTGCATGATGGACTTGTTGCACGAACCTTAAAATTGGGGCAACATCATGACGGCAGCTCAGCATGACGGACAATGCGGGGCATGACAAAGGCACCTTGGACGGAATCAAGGCGCATCTAACTTAGGCGCGCGGGTTGGCAAAGTACTTGTGCGGCAAAGCTATGTGAAGCAGGGGCAAGGCATAGGAATACAAGGCATGGCAATGCGAGGCATTCAATGACAAGCAATGTGGGCAAATGACTTGGGGGTCAGACTCGGCAGTAGGCTAGTGGCGGACTAGATCAGGCAAAGGGACTGACCATGACGGACAACTGCGGCAGCGGCAATAAGCTGAGACATTGAGTGAGAGCAGTGTCAAAGGCTAAGGCTGGGCGCAATGCCAGCCTTAGGCGCGGATCAGCTCGGCCAAGGCGCACATGCAATGCACATGGAAGCAGTTCGGCGGTTGCTGCCACTCTCCTACAAACATGCTGATCATGGGACAGACATGCTGATCATGGGAGCAAACATGCTGATCATGGACCATGAAGTGCCCACGTTTTAGGCATGATAACCCATCGGTTGGGGCTTGTCAGCCGAATTGTTGCCTTTAAATATGTGCCTATGTATTAGCCAAAGGGGCAAGAACTTAGCCTAGAGCATTGGCTGCACTCGAAATAGTCTAAGTCACTTCTTCAGGGGAGGAAGTCTTGTTTTGGGCAGGGAATTGGGGAATTCTTTGTCTTGGCCATAGGGTTGGCTTTAGTGTTCTTGTATTCACTTTAAATAATACAAGTTGGGAATAGGGATTCCCGTAATCTCGTGTGTCTTCTTTATTTCCGCTGCCTATTTTCATTCAAACTCAAAAACGTCCTAAATTAAACTAAGTGTGGGAAGGCTGAGCCAAGTTCGGAACTTGACTGCCGCGCGGAGGTGAAACCTCGGCCAGAATCTAAGTGGCCTAAATCGCCCCCGTGACACTTACTATGGTCTGTTTTCCTAGTTTTGACCAACTAAGAATAGGCATTTTGTACTGACGCAAAAAGTCATCTCTTATATTAGAAACTAAATATGTGTTCTGAGGTCTTAAAATACTCATTTTGTCTCACCTTGATTTGCATGCGCAGTCCGGCGTGCCTCTGAAAAGCTTTTATGTGTACATTAAGAGAAATATTGAATTTAGTATTTAAAATTAATTAAGTTTGACTTTGGTCAATATTTTTATTAAACGAGTACGGACCCATAATTTGGTAGTCCATAGGGTCTTAGTAAAATATGGGACTTGGGCGTATGCCCGGAATCGAATTCCGATGTCCCTATCCCGAGAAATTAACTTTTAAAGAAAATTGTTTGTTGGAAAATGTAAAGACTTTTTGAAATGATATGGTGTATGTTTTTTATGGTATTAGGCCTGTGTCCTGTTTCCAGAGACCAGTATAGGTTTAAAATAAAAATTAAGTCAAATTTGCGAAATGTGGTAAGAATCGGAATTGATTTGGTATAAATCATACCTTGAGAAAATAAAAATTTTAATGTTCTTAAGGAGTTTCTTTATTTTGATATTAAATTCGTAGTTGTTGATGTTATTTTTATAATTTGATCGTACGAACAAGTCCGTATGACATTATTAGACTTGCGTTCATATCTGGTTTGGAGTCCCGAGGGCTCAGGTGAGTTTTGGATAGGCTACAAGAAGATTTTGGAGTTAGGGAGATTGCTAGTATGTTTCAGCTGTGTAGCAGGCCCCTGATCTCGCAATTGCGATATCAGGCATCGCAATTGCGATGTGAACAGTGACCACAATTGTGAGCTTCTTCGCAAATGCAAAAACGGTCAGGCCAGCTTTTCTCACAAATACGAGATTTACTTTGCAATTGCGAAGTTGTCCAGGTAGGCAAGAGGTCGCAAATGTGACATAATTATTATAAATGCAAAGGCAATAGAGATTGTGAAGGTTCGCATTTTCAATGACCTTCTCGCAATTGCAAGCTTCGAAAATGCAAAGCTCCAGTCGTAATTGCAACATCTGCAGCTTGTTAAGTGGGATTTTGATGGGATTTCAACTTCATTCTTCGAAATTTCGAACTCTAAGCATCCCTAGGCGATATTTCAAAGGCTCAAACTTCTCCAAATCATAAGTATGTGATTTCTAACTCATTTTTTTCAATTTGATTAATCTTTTTACATAATTTCACTCCAAAATCTAGGGTTTTTCATGGGGTATTGGGTGTTTCCTGGTAGAAATTAGGATTTTCAAATTTTGGAGATTTGGACCTCAATTTGAGGTCAGATTTCAAAACCAATTGCATATTTAGTTCGTAAGTGAACGTGTAATCTGGTTTGGTTCGAACTGCGAGTATTGACCAAGCGATCCCGATTATTTTTTGACTTTTTGGGAAAAATATTAGGAAATCTATTTTCATCCATTAGAATTGGTTTACTTAGCATCTATTGATACTATTAACTAAATTATGCTTAGATTCAAGAGGATTGAAAGTGGAACTGATAGGTAAAGTGGTAATTGAGGCTTGATTTTGTCCGTAGAATTAAAGGAAGTGTGTGGCCTAACCTTAGCTTGAGGGAATAGGAGTTGTGATCTTATTTGTTATATATTGTTATCAAGTACGACGTATAGATATGGTGACTATTATCTATATGTTGGTGTCAAACGTGTCTGTGAGTCTAATACCATGATTGTTGTGACTCTATTATGCATTGTCCATGCTTAAGTTGATAACTATCAATGTTGAACAAAGCTTATGATCATTTCTTCATAATTGACCATTGTGGAGTTTTGGCCCAAGTTGAGATTTATTTTTTAAAGTAACTGTTGAGACGTGATTGGTTATAGCCGATTTCCTTGTCGGGATTTTATTATTTATATTGTTGATTCCCTTGTTGGGATATATTGTTTCTATTTCTTGGGTGAGGAAGAGTGTAAAGCACGAAGGATGTGCAATGTATGATATTGTGAGTGAGTGTTAATGCACGAAGTGAGATGTCATGCTATGATTTGAGAGTTATGCATGAAGGGTCTGTTAGATAATACGCTTAACGCTAGAGGGGGGGTGAATAGCGTTATAATAAAATTTAGCGTAAACTTGCGGAAATTAAAATTTGCAGGAAGTAAATAAGTGCGATAAATAATAACTTACACACAGATATATCCTGGTTCACCACAACGTGTGGCTAGTCCAGTCCCCGAGAGACTCTCTCGAGATTTTCCACTAACGTGTCAAGCTTCCGGGTGCTTAACAAACCTTTACAACTTGAGGACGCAAGCCTCAACACCTTTGCTCGTAGTTACAACACTCCAAGACTTCAACCGAGGAAACACAAGTTCCTTACAACAAGAGAATTACAATTCTCTTACAAGTGTATACAACACTAAAACACTCAAACAAAATACTCCTTAATGAGTAGATATGAGTAAAAGAAGTAAGCTCTGGATCACAACAACTTTGGACAAGAATATGGCTCTCAAAAGCTTTATGAAATTGAATATAAAATGATAAACAAAAGTATGCAAGCTTATAGCAATGTAATGATCAGTTGTAGTATGTTGTTGTTTTTAAAACACTAAAATGAAGCTGTATTTATAGTTGAAAAACTTGGCATTACCGTTGCCTAGTTGCCAATTAAGAGTTGCTGCTTTTACTCACTGACAATCGATTGTCAAACCCCAACAATCGATTGTCTGCCAGTCAGATCAAAATTCAATCCCAGATTTTACGCTTGATAATCGATTACTTACAATCCATAATCGATTACTGGCAACGTTCAAAAAATCCTTTCCAGATTTTACCACAAACAATCGATTGTCCAGAATCAACAATCGATTACTCAGCAACGTTCAAAAAATCTTTTCTGGATTTTAATCAAAACAATCGATTATACCAAATCAATAATCGATTACCCAATAACATTCAAAAAATCTTTTCCGGATTTTAATCACAACAATCGATTATACAGAATCAATAATCGATTACCTGACGGTATTTGAAAACTTTACGACAACGGTCAGCTTCACAATCGATTGCACAAAGTCAACAATCGATTACTTATCAGTTTTTGAAAAATATTTTAGACACTGCCTCATGACAATCAATTGTTATATACTCACAATCGATTATTTAATAAATTTGAAAATCACTGGAAGTCACTGCCTCAACACAATCGATTGTCATTAGTTCACAACCGATTATTTTGTGACTTTAAAAAATCTGAAGGACACTGTCTCTTCACAATCGATTATTCTGTGTTTTGAAAAACTTTGATGGACACTGCCTCATCACAATCGATTGTCATAAGGTTCACAATCGATTGTCATGCAGGTTTGAAGAAACCTGATGTTCACTGCCTTAACACAATAGATTGTCATTAGTTCACAATCCATTGTCATGCAGTCTTGGCTTAAAACAATCGATTATCATTAGTACATAATCGATTATCTTAGTCCAGTTTTCAGAGGCATTTAAAAATCATTTTGACTAATGAAAATATGCATGATTTAAAATCATTTAGCATTAAATTAAATATGCATGATTTTGGAAAATAGTTTTATGAGAGAAGCCATGTTACGAGTCAAGTTGTAGGATCAAGATCACAATTAAGAATGGCTCAATTAAACTATAAAACTTTGTCTTGAGCTTGAATCTCGATGTATATCAATTGTGCGCTTGTTTCTTGAACTTCGTCATATATCAATTTTTGCTTCGTTTGTCATTCATCAAAACCTATACAAAGGAACACACGTTTTAGTATATTGCATTGAAAACGTGTTTCCAACAATTTCCCCCTTTTTGATAATGGCAAACATTAAGCGGGATATGCAATGCAAGCAATTTATATTGACGACTCAAGACAAGTGTATACATGCAACAAGTATGCAATTTGTTCCCCCTCAATATATGAATTCCCCCTTAATTTAAGCTTATAGATATTGAGAGTGCATACCTGTTATCTTCCCCCTTTTGCCATTAGCAAAAATAACATAATAGTAAGATGCTAAAGATGTAAATAAAACTTGTTTATTAAAAAAATATAGCAACATCAACCCGAATAATAGCAACATAATCGATTATTGATACGAAATAATCGATTTTTAGACGACGGAAACCAATTGTTGTACGTCAAGCTTTATAATTCCCCTTTCCTTTGGGGCGATACCTGCAAAACTCGTTAGACGTCTCCGACGCTCAAGTTAGAACTCATGTATTAAAAAAATTGCAATGCATGACTTAGATCAACGTGGAGTCAAGGATCCCGAGTTCACTGCGAATTCGGAAGAAGGACTCTTTCTCTAAAGGCTTTGTAAAGATGTCTGCCAATTGGTTTTTGGTTTCAACAAATTCAATTTTGACATCGCCTTTGAGAACGTGATCTCTAATAAAATGATGTCTAATTTCAATGTGTTTCGTTCACGAATGAAGAACGGGGTTCTTCGTCAAGCATATGGCACTAGTATTATCACATCTAAGAGGGATATGATCAAGACTTAGGCCATAGTCCAAGAGTTGTTGTTTCATCCATAGGATTTGAGTGCAACAACTCCCCGCGGCTACATATTCAGCCTCGGTTGTGGACAATGCAACACTTACTTGTTTCTTGCTAAACCAAGAAACGAGAGAGCTACCGAGCAAATGGCAAGTGCCTCTAGTGCTCTTGCGGTCCAATTTGCATCCAGCAAAATCGGAATCGGAGTAGCCAACAAGTTGGCATGAAGAGCCTTTGGGGTACCATAGACCCACATTTGTAGTACCAACAAGATACCTTAAAATCCGTTTTACCGCAGTAAGGTGAGACTCCTTCGGACACGATTGATAACGAGCGCATAAGCACACGCTAAACATGATGTCCGGACGACTAGCAGTAAGATAAAGAAGAGAGCCAATCATACCTCGATACTTTTTGGTGTCGACTTCCTTACCTTTCTCATCTTTGTCTAGATGATCGGATGTGCTCATGGGAGTTGACATTTCTTTTGCATTGTTCATCTCAAATCGTTTCAGCAATTCTTTGCAATATTTGGCTTGACAAATGAATGTACCTTCTTTCATTTGCTTTACTTGTAATCCCAAAAAGAATGTTAACTCACCCATCATAGACATCTCAAATTCACTTGTCATTAAATCGGAAAATTCCTTGCATAAAACATTGTTAGTAGCACCAAATATAATATCATCTACATATATTTGAACTAACAAAATATTCATTATTTTTATGCTTAACAAAGAGAGTTGTGTCAACTTTTCCCCTAATGAAATCATTTTCCAAAAGAAACTTACTCAATCTTTCATACCAAGCTCGGGGAGCTTGTTTTAAACCATAAAGAGCCTTTTCGAGTTTGAAAACATGATCGGGAGATTTAAAGTTTTCAAAGCCGGGGGGTTGTTCAACAAAAACTTCTTCTTGAATAAAACCGTTTAGAAAAGCACTTTTCACATCCATTTGATATAAATTGAAATTCATAGAAGAGGCAAATGCAAGCAATAAGCGAATAGCTTCTAATCTAGCTACGGGAGCATATGTTTCCTCATAGTCAATACCTTCTTCTTGAATATAGCCTTTTGCTACAAGCCTAGCTTTGTTTCTAGTGATTATACCATTTTCATCTAGTTTATTGCGAAAAACCCATTTCGTACCAATTATGGTATGACCTTCGGGTCTTGGCACCAAATCCCAAACGTCATTGCGTTCGAATTGGTTAAGCTCCTCTTGCATTGCCAAGGTCCAAAATTCATCCCCAATTGCTTCTGAGATGGTTTTGGGTTCAATTTGAGAAAAAAAAGCAGTATGTTCTAAGGTATTTTTGAGAGAGTTTCGGGTACTTACCTTGTCTCCAACGTTGCCACTTACCTGTTCGAGAGGGTGATCTTTGGTTGTCCTCCACTCGTTCGGCATATTCATTTCTTTTTCCAATTGTGGCGCTTCTTCCGTTGGTTGTTCCTCAGTTTCATCTTTATTTTCCTTGGGTGGTTCCTCTTGTATTTTGTCTTTCAAGCTATCTAAGATACTTGCAAGATCAAAACCGGAATCCTTTCTCGCCAAGCGAGCATTATTTTCGGAAAATACAACATGAGGGGATTCCTCCACAATTTGGGTTCTTTTATTAAAGACCCTATATGCTTTACTACGTGAGGAATATCCAATGAAAATACCTTCATCCGACTTAGCATCAAATTTACCCAATTGGTCTTTGCCATTGTTATGAATAAAACATTTGCAACCAAAAACTCTAAAATGGGAAATATTTGGTTTTCTTCCCTTATAAAGTTCATAGGGGGTTTTCATGAGTATCGGCCGAATTACTACTCTATTTAGAACGTAGCAAGCGGTACTCACGGCGTCCGCCCAAAAATGTTTGGGTATCTTAGCTTCGTCGAGCATGGTTCTAGCCATCTCTTCGAGACACCTATTTTTCCTTTCCACCACCCCATTTTGTTGTGGTGTACGGGAAGCGGAAAAGGTATGCTCGATTCCGAGTTCGTCACAAAAGTCCGCAAAGAGATTGTGATCAAACTCTCCCCCATGATCACTTCTAATTGAAGTGACGGTTGTTTTTTTCTCATTTTGAACACGCTTAAGAAAAAACTTAAAATTTTGAAAAGCATCACTTTTATTGGCAAGAGATAAAGTCCAAGTAAATCTCGAGTAATCATCAACAATCACAAAAGCATATTTATTTCTTCCTAGACTTTCAATGCGAGAGGGACCAAATAAATCCATATGAAGCAATTGCAATGGTCTAGAAGTTGAAACAATGTTTTTAGATTTGAAAGATGCTTTTGTTTGCTTCCCCTTTTGACACGAGTCACAAATAGAGTCATTTTCAAATTTTAAAAAGGGAAGACCAACAACTAAGTTTTGAGAAATCAATTTGTTCAAAAGATGCATATTGATATGTGCTACTCTACGATGCCATAGCCAAGTATCATCCTCTTTACTCATTAGACAATCAACATATTCGGGTGAGGAATTAGCATGATCAACCATATAAATATTATCAACTCTAATACCACAAAGTATGATTTTGAAATCACTACGTCTAAATACTAGGCATTCATCCGAATCAAATAGAGCAAGATTTCCCTTGTCACATAATTGGCTTATGCTCAAGAGATTATGCTTCAAACCTTTCACAAGTAATATATGCTTAATAGAGGATTTTTCATCCTTACCGACCGAGCCGATGTCGATGATCTTTCCTTTATTGTTATCACCGAAGATAACACTTCCTCCTTCTTTGTGCTCTAATTGAAGGAATTTGGATTCATCTCCCGTCATATGCTTGGAGCATCCACTATCAAGGTACCATAGTACACTTGATCCCTTCAAGCACACCTACAAAATAAATTAATGTTCTATAGGTACCCATGCCATCTTGGGTCCTTGGGGGTTAGGCATATTATAATGATGCGATTGAGTAACATGTCTATGACGTGTAAAGCATGCAGGAGCAATATGACCAATATTTCTACAATAATGGCAAGTCACATTTGGGTTATGCATCCTTCTAGGTTCATAGTAACTAGACGGATGAAAATTGCTTACTCTATTTTGAACACTATGACTATTTCGCATTTCATGAGAATTATTTCTCCTACTATGAGCTCTAGGATGGGCAGCATTTCTAGAGTGATTGTTTCTCGGTTGAGGGCCATTGCTAGGTCTTCTAAGGGGTTCAAAATTTGGCCTAAAATATGCATCATTTCTAGGGTGACTATTTCTAGGTGGTAAGTCATTCCTAGGTCTTCTAAAATGTTCAGCATTTTGTCTAGCATGCATATTGTCTCTAGAGTTGTTGTTTCTAGGATAAGCATTTCCATTGTTAATCCTAGGTTGAGCTTTAGGTTGTTGGGGTTTAGCTGCAACCTTTTCTTCATTCTTAAAGCCTATTCCATGCTTGGTTGATTTCAAGTTAACAAGAACATCATTCAAGTTTTTGTGCAAAGAATTAAACTTATCTAATGTGCCTTTAAGCCTACTTACTTCATTCTTAAGAAGCAAACAAGAAGTGCAATTTCTAGTAGAGCTTTCGGGCTTATCGGAACTTCTTTTTCCAAAAAACTTGTTTTCCTCTTTCAGCTTCTCATTATCTAAAACCAGTTTTTCAGTTCTCTCAAACTGTTAAGTTTTCAGAGAGTTGGGCTCTGATACCAATTGATAGATAATACGCTTAACGCTAGAGGGGGGGTGAATAGCGTTATAATAAAATTTAGCGTAAACTTGCGGAAATTAAAATTTGCAGGAAGTAAATAAGTGCGATAAATAATAACTTACACACAGATATATCCTGGTTCACCACAACGTGTGGCTAGTCCAGTCCCCGAGATACTCTCTCGAGATTTTCCACTAACGTGTCAAGCTTCCGGGTGCTTAACAAACCTTTACAACTTGAGGACGCAAGCCTCAACACCTTTGCTCGGAGTTACAACACTCCAAGACTTCAACCAAGGAAACACAAGTTCCTTACAACAAGAGAATTACAATTCTCTTACAAGTGTATACAACACTAAAACACTCAAACAAAATACTCCTTAATGAGTAGATATGAGTAAAAGAATTAAGCTCTGGATCACAACAACTTTGGACAAGAATATGGCTCTCAAAAGCTTTATGAAATTGAATATAAAATGATAAACAAAAGTATGCAAGCTTATAGCAATGTAATGATCAGTTGTAGTATGTTGTTGTTTTTAAAACACTGAAATGAAGCTGTATTAATAGTTGAAAAACTTGGCATTACCGTTGCCTAGTTGCCACTTAAGAGTTGCTGATTTTACTCACTGACAATCGATTGTCAAACCCCAACAATCGATTGTCCGCCAGTCAGATCAAAATTCAATCCCAGATTTTACGCTTGATAATCGATTACTTACAATCCATAATCGATTCCTGGCAACGTTCAAAAAATCCTTTCCAGATTTTACCACAAACAATCGATTGTCCAGAATCAACAATCGATTACTCAGCAACGTTCAAAAAATCATTTCCGGATTTTAATCAAAACAATCGATTATACCAAATCAATAATCGATTACCCAATAACGTTCAAAAAATCTTTTCCGGATTTTAATCACAACAATCGATTATACAGAATCAATAATCGATTACCAGACGGTATTTGAAAACTTTACGACAACGGTCAGCTTCACAATCGATTGCACAAAGTCAACAATCGATTACTTATCAGTTTTTGAAAAACATTTTAGACACTGCCTCTTGACAATCGATTGTTATATACTCACAATCGATTATTTAATAAATTTGAAAATCACTGGAAGTCACTGCCTCAACACAATCGATTGTCATTAGTTCACAATCGATTATTTTGTGACTTTAAAAAATCTGAAGGACACTGTCTCTTCACAATCGATTGTCATTAGTTTCACAATCGATTATTCTGAGTTTTGAAAAACTTTGATGGACACTGCCTCATCACAATAGATTGTCATAAGGTTCACAATCGATTGTCATGCAGGTTTGAAGAAACCTGATGTTCACTGCCTTAACACAATCGATTGTCATTAGTTCACAATCGATTGTCATGCAGTCTTGGCTTAAAACAATCGATTATCATTAGTACATAATCGATTATCTTAGTCCAGTTTTCAGAGCCATTTAAAAATCATTTTGACTAATGAAAATATGCATGATTTAAAATCATTTAGCATTAAATTAAATATGCATGATTTTGGAAAATAGTTTTATGAGAGAAGCCATGTTACGAGTCAAGTTGTAGGATCAAGATCACAATTAAGAATGGCTCAATTAAACTATAAAACTTTGTCTTGAGCTTGAATCTCGATGTATATCAATTGTGCGCTTGTTTCTTGAACTTCGTCATATATCAATTTTCGTTTCGTTTGTCATTCATCAAAACCTATACAAAGGAACACACGTTTTAGTATATTGCATTGAGAACGTGTTTCCAACAGGTTCATGTCGTGCCGATATTTTGCGAGTTAATTCATGAAGTACTATGTTGTGCCATGATTTGAGAGTTAATGTATGAAGGGTGATGCCATGTAATTATTTTGAATGTTAATGCACGAAGGGTGATGTCGTGCCATGATTATGAGAGGTAATGCACGAAGGGTGATGTCGTGTCATTTATATTATTTCATATGGTGAGAACGCGAGTAAAAGAACGAAGGGTGATGTCATGCTCGTATTACAATTTTCCTTATTCCTGTTGATTTAACTATGGTGTGCTTTATTCTTCTCTATTAGTTTATTGTTGGAACTTGATATTCCCCGCAGCGTGTACCCTTCTCGTCTTATTCTGTTGGTTCCTGTAATTATGGTTCTGGTTGCATATGATTTAACTGTACAGGTTTATATTGTTTTCGTGTCCTCGCCTCGTTACTACTTCACCAAGGTTAGGCTTGACACGTACCAGTACATGGGGTCAGTTGTACTCATACTGCACTCTGCACTCTTTTGTGCGGATTTTGGTGCGAGACCTGGTGAGTAGCTGAGGTAGCTGCCTTCAGTCTAGGGAGACCAAGGTAGATCTACTAGCGTCCACAGAGCCTGAAGTCCCCTTCCCTATTTTAGCTTTCTGCTATCTCTTTTCGTTTGGAGAACAGTTGTACTTCCTTCAGACTTTTTTTTGTAGTTAAAATCTTAGTCGTTCATTTAATTATGATACAAGATTCGTGGGTAGACATGTATTAGATTATTTGAGTTTGTTACACCACTTCTGCACTTTCCATATACTTAGCTTTAGTTACTATTTATATTTGTTTGGGTCGATTGCTAATGTGTTAAAACCTTAATAGTTGGCTTACCTAGCTTTCACGAGTAGGCGTCATCTTGACTCCCGAGGTTGGAAAAATCAGGGTCGTGGAACAAGCTAGGTAGAGTTTGAGTTATTGGTACAGAGACGTTTGTGCATATCCCCAAAAGGCTATAGAGTTTAGGAATAACTTCACATCTATTCTTCTCTGTCATGTGAATTTACTTCTCAATGCTAATTGAACTTCTACTTTATTCATTTGCAGATAGCGAGAACACGTGCTTCTTCATCCACTGATCAGTTGCTCGAGGCCCCAGCGGCAGCTCTTACGAGGGGCAAAGGACGAGGCCAAAGCCGTGCCAGAGGCCGAGATAGAAGCAAGGCTCATCCCAGAGCAGCAGCACCAGCGGTGGAGCCTCGGGTGCAGATTGAGGAGGAGGCTCCTGCCGAGACCATTCAATTTGGGCTAGCTCAAGTCCCACAGGTGTTCGCTACCCCGGTACTCCAGGATGCTTTGGTCCGTCTAGTGGGCCTTGTGGAGAGTGTCACCTAGGCAGGATTACTTTCTATGGAACCAGCCATCTCTCATGATGGGGGAAGAACACAGACTCCCGCTACTCGTACTCCGAAGCAGATGGCTCCTCAGTTCCAGGCTCTAGCAGCTCAGCCAGCTAGCGTAGTATAGCCGGGTGTTGTAGCTTAGATCCGCGACAGAGCAGCTATGTCTGCTGATGCTCTGTGGAGGTTGCACATGTTCACCAAACTTTTCATGAATACCTATGGCGGTACATCTTCAGAGGACCCCTAGGACTATTTGGACAACTGTCATGAGTTTCGGTAGAACATAAGGATAATGGAGTCTAATAGGGTCGACTTTGCTGCTTTTCGTCTGTCAGGTTCCTCCAAGACTTGGGGGAGGGATTATTGCTTCGCTAGACGAGCTGGGTCACCTTCTTTGACTTGGGACCAGTTATCTCAGTTATTTTAAAGAAGTTTCTTCCTATCACTTAGAGGGAGGACTATCGGAGGCAGCTTGAGCGTCTCTAGCATGGTTCTATGACCGTCACTCAGTACAAGATTAGATTTATTGTCTTGGCCCATCATGCTCTTACTATACTTCCCACCGAGATAGAGAGAGGGGGGGTGGGGAGAAGATTTATTGAAGAACTAGCTCAACCTATCTGATTGCAAATGGCTAAGGAGATAGGGAGTGAGATTTCACTCCAGGATATGGCCAGACAAGTTGAGATAGTTCTATCACAGGGGAGTGTTAGGGGTTTGACAAAAGGCCTCGTCATTCAAGTCAATTAAGTGGTGCCTCGTCTCGAGGAAGGGATTCTTTTGGCAGAGGACATCCTAATAGCCCGTTTAATTCAGCATTGCAGGCTTCTCACAGTGCTTCACGTAGTGGTTTTAATATCCAGTATTCAGACAAGCTACCTTATAGTGCATCACTAGATCCTATCAGTGCACCTTCGATCTAGGGTGGTTCAGCAGGCCGCCAGGGTTAGCAGCCCAGCAACAAAGGGCTTGTTATACTTGTGGCGATACAAGAAATATTGCTAACTTTTTCCCTCGAGCATCGAGCAGTTCTCAGAATTAGGATTCCCGTGCAATGGTTCAGGCACCGGGTGTTCCATCGCCCGTTTGGCAAGCTAGAGGTAGGGGCCATGCTGCTAGAAGTGGAGCTGAGGTTCTAGAGGTGGAGATTAGGCCATTAGATGTGGAGGTCAGACCACTAGAGGTGGATGCCAGCTAGTAGGAGGCCATCCCGGGGATGTAGTTCAGAGTGGTGGGGTATGCATTCCCAGCTTGGCCTGAGGCCGATGCATCAAATGCCGTTATTGCAAGTATGGTTTCAGTATGCGATAGAGATGCTTCAGTTTTATTTGATCCAGGTCTACATACTCCTATGTATCGTCTTATTTTTCTACGTATTTGGTTGTGCCTTATGATTCTTTGAGTGTCATGTATATGTGTCTATACTATTGGGTGATTTTATTATTGTAGATCATGTTTATAGCTTGTGTGTGGTTATTATTGGGGGTCTTGAGACCCATATAGATCTCCTACTTCTAGATATGGTTGATTTTGATATCATATTGGGGATGGATTGGCTGTCATCGTATCACACTATATTGGATTGTCACGCCAAGAACGTAACCTTAATCTTACTAAGATTTCCTCAATTGGAGTGGACATGGACTCTTGGTCATTCTACCAACAGGGTTACCTCGTATATGAAGCTCGGCATATGGTTGATAAGGGATGTTTGGCTTATTTGGAAAATGTTCGTGATTCTAGTGCTGAGGTTCCTTCTATGGATTATATGCCCGTTGTTCGTGAGTTTACAAAGGTATTTCCTGCAGACCTTTCAGGGATGTCACCTGATAGGGACATTGGCTTTTGCATTAACTTGGCTCCAGGCACTCAGCCCATATCTATTCCGCCATATGGTTTGGCCCCGCCAAAGTTGAAAGAGATGAAGGAGCAACTGCAAGACTTGCTTGACAAGGGCTTTATCAAACCTAGTGTCTCGCCCAAGGGTGCGCCGGTGTTGTTTGATTAGAATAAGGATGGGTTGATGAGGATGAGCATAGATTATCGGTAGTTGAACAAGGTCATAATCAAGAATAGGTATCCACTGTCGAGGATTGATAATTTGTTTAATTAACTTCAGGGTGCCAATGTGTTTTCGAAGATTGATTTAAGATCCATCTACCGTCAGTTGAAGATTAGGACATCCGATGTCCCTACGATAGCTTTCCACACTCATTACAGGCATTATGTCTTTCTAGTGATGTCATTTAGGTTGACGAATGCCCCACCAGCTTTATGGATTTGATGAATTGGGTGTTCAATCCTTACCTGGATTCCTTTGTGATTGTCTTCATTAATAATACTTTGATCTACTCCCGTAGCCGAGAGGAGCATCGGCAACATCTCTGAGCTGTTCTCAAGAGTTTGAGAGACAGTCAATTGTATGCTACATTTTCGAAGTGTGAGTATTGGTTGAGTTCAGTTGCCTTTTTGGACACGTTGTATCAACAAAGGGTATTCAGGTGGTTCCGAATAAGATAGAGGCAGTCAAGGACTAGCCTAGACCCACATCAGCTCTAGAAATTCGGAGTTTCTTGGGTTTAGCGGGTTATTATTGTCGATTTATGGAGGGGTTTTTATCTATAGTAGCTCCGATAACCAGGTTGACCCAAAAGGGTGCCTAGTTCAGGTGATCAGACGAGTGTGAGGTAAGATTTCAGAAGCTCAAGATAGCTTTGACTACAACATCGGTGTTGGTATTGCCCACACGTTCAGGGCCATATACAGTATATTGTGATTCATCCCGTATTGGACTTGGTGCGGTGTTGATGTAGAATGGCAAATTATTCCATTTACTTCACGACAGTTGAAGAATCAAGAGAAGAATTATCCATTTCGTCATTTAAAGCTAGTATCTATTGTTCACATTCTAAAGATTTGGAGGCATTATTTATATGGCGTGTCTTGTGAGGTGTTCACAGATCATAAGAGTTTGCAGTACTTGTTCAAGAAAGGGAGCTCAATCTGAGGCAAAGAAGGTGGTTGGAGCTACTGAAAGATTATGGTATCACCATCTTGTATCATCCGGGGAAAGCCAATGTAGTGGCCGATACTTTGAATAGGAAGTTAGCCACTATGGGTAGCTTTGCGTATATTCCAGCCGGTGAGAGACCGCTTGCCTTGGATGCTTAGGCTTTGGCCAATCAGTTTGTGAGGCTGAATAATTCTGAGACCAGCCGTATTTTAGCATGCACAGTCGCTCGGTCTTCATTATTTGAGTGTAATAGAGATTGGCGGTATGATGATCCTTATTTGCTTGTCCTTAGGTACACAGTGCGACACGGTGGTGCTAAGCAAGTTACAGCGGAAGATGATGGATTTTTGAGGATGCATGGTCGAGTTTGAGGGCCTAATATGGATGGACTTTTAGAGTTACTTCTAGAGAAATATTGTAGTTCTCGGTATTCTATTTATCCGGGATTTGCTAAGATATATCAGGACTTGTGGAAACATTGTTAGTGGAGGAGGATGACGAAGGACATTGTTTCCTATGTAGATCGGTGTTTGAATTATCATCAGTAAAGTACGAGCATTAGAGACCTGGTGGTTTGCTTATGATTTATCGATTCCTGATTGGAAGTGGGAGCATATCACTATGGACTTTGTTGTTGGACTCCCACGGACATAGCATAAGTTCGATGAAGTATAGGTTATTTTTGATAGGCTGACTAAGCCAGCATATTTCATTCTTGTGGTCGTCTCCTACTCTTAAGAGAGGTTGGTCGAGATATATATTCGGGAGATCGTTCGTCTTCATGGTCTACCCATGTCTATTATTTCTGACCAAGGTACGCAGTTTAACTTGCATTTTTGCAGGGTGGTTTAGTGAGAGTTGGGTACACGGGTCGAGTTGAGCATAATATTTCATCGTTAGACGGAGGACTGTGCGAGCGTACTATTCAGATTTTGGAGGATATGCTCCGAGCATGTGTTATTGACTTTGGAGGTTCGTGGGATTAGTTCTTTCCATTAGTCGAGTTTGCCTACAACAACAACTATCAGTCGAACATCCAGATGGCTTCCTTTGAGGCATTATATGGTAGACAGTGTCGATTGCCAGCTAGGTGATTTGAGCCAGGAGAGGCTCGGTTGTTGGGTATGGATTTGTACAGGATGCCTTAGAAAAAGATAAGATCATTCATGATAGGCTTCGTATAACTCAGTCTAGGTAAATCAGTTATGCCAACCGTAAGGTTCGCAATGTGGCATTCATGGTCGGAGAGCGAGTATTGCTTCGTGTGTCACCCATAAATGTCTTGAAGAGATTTGGGAAGAAGGGAAAGTTAAGTCCTAGATTCGTCGGTCTTTTTGAGATTCTTCATCAAGTGGGAGATGTGGCTTATAGACTTGCGTTGCCTCCGAGTTTATACGTTGTGCATCCAGTGTTTCATGCGTCCATGCTTCGGAAGTATCAAAGTGATCCATCCCACGAATTAGCCTTTAGCACTATCCAATTGGACAAGGACTTGACCTATGAGGAGGAGCCCGTAGCTATCCTAGATCGGTAGGTTCATCAGTTGAGATCGAATTATTTCCCTTCAGTTCGTGTGTAGTGAAGATTTCAGCCTATTGAGGCAGTGACCTGTAAGTACGAGTCCGATATGCGAAGCCGATATCCCCATCTTTTCACTTACTCGGGTAATTTTCTATGTCAATTCAAGGACAAATAGTTGTTTTAGAGGTGGGGAATCTGATGAACCAAAAGGTCATTTCTTGTTTTAGAAGTCAAATTTGTGTTCTAAGACATTAAAAACCTCCTTTTATCTCACATCGATTTATGTGCACAGTCCGGGTGCATCTCCGAAAAGCTTTTATGTAAACTTTAAGAGAAATAAATTTAGTCATTAAAGGTTGACTTTGGTCAATATTTTTGGTAAACAGACCCAAACCCATAATTCAGAGGTCTTGTAGTATCCGTAGTAAAATATGGGACTTTGGCGTATGCCCAGAATCGAATTTCGAGGTTCCTAAACCGAGAAAAGAATTTTTAAAGAAAATCTTCTGTTGGAAAAGTTAAAGACTTTTGGAAATAAAATGGTGTGTGTTTTTTATGGTATCAGGCCAGTATCTTGGTTTCGGAGCTCGGTACATGTTTAAAAGAATAATTATGTCGAATCTGTGAAATTTGGTAAGAATCGGAGTTGACTTTGTATAAATCGGACCTTTAGTTGAGAAAATAGAAATTTAAATTTTCTTAAGGAATTTCATGAAGAAGTTAAAATCGTAGTTGTTGATATTATTTTGATGATTTGATCGCACGAGTAAGTCCGTACGATATTTTTAGACTTGAGTGAGTTTTGGATATGCTACAGAGTGATTTTAGACTTAGGGAGATTGGTGGTATTTTCAGCTGCGTAGCAGGCCCCTGATCTGGCAATTGTGAGATCATGCATCACCATTGAGATGTAAACAGTGACCGCAAATGCGAGCTTTTCCTTCGCAAATTCGAAAAAATGCCAGGGTCATATTTTCTCTCAAATGCAAAGTTGTCTAGGTAGACTAGAGGTCGCAATACGATACTCCAGTCGCAATTGCGACATCTGCAACCTGTTAAGTGGGATTTTGATGGGATTTCAACTTCATTCTTCAATATTTCGAACCCTAAGCATTCCTAAGCGATTTTTCAAAGGTTCAAACCTCTTCAAATCATAAGTAAGCGATTTCTAACTCATCTTCTTCAATCTATTTCATTTTTTTACATAATTTCACTCCAAATCTATGGGTTTTCATGGGAACTTGGGTGCTTTTGGATAGAAATAAGGATTTGTAAATTTTGGGGATTTGGACCTCAATTTGAGGTCAGATTTCAAAATCAATTGCATATTTGAGTTTGTGAGTGAATGGTAATCGGGTTTTGGTTCGAACTTCGGATTTTGACCAAGCGGGCTCGGCGTTGATTATTGACTTTTTGGGGAAAACATTAAGAAATTTATTTTCATGCATTAGAATTGGTTTATTTAGTATTTATTGATGTTATAAAGTAAATTATGCCTAAATTCAAGCAGATTGGAAGTGAAATGGAGAGGTAAACCAGTAATTGAGGCTTGATTTTTCCGTGGAATTGAGGTAAGAGTTTGGCCTAACCTTAGCTTGAGGGAATACGAGTTGTGGTCTTTTTTGTTATGTGTTAGTATCGAGTACAAAGTATAGGTGTGGTGATTATTACCTATACGTTGGTGTCAAGCATGTCCGTGAGTTTTATTGTTGATACCTAATTTTTACTGTACGTTTTTATATGCAAAATACCTTTCAAAATAGGATGTATATACACATTTAAGTATTTCCTAAAGTCTTATTATTTTTCTCAATTTTTAAAAGATTTTAAAATCAATTTTATTGCCCTATTTTATCAAGAAAAATCCAATAAGTCTTCCCAAAATTGAAATTTTGTTAATGTCTCGACCCAAACCTGATCGTGATGGCGCCCAACCATAAAGCTAGGCAAGCCTGACCAACAATCTCTCTCAATTCGATAGTAAATCTCAAAGCCGACAATTTAAGGAAAATTAATAGTTTTAGAATAATTATACAATACTTATAGTAAAATAATAGGGAGAGATTCAAAATCTGAATAAACGCTCCCATAAGATCTGGAGTCATGATTCTAGAGCCTGTAAAACAAACTGGATAACAATATCTGAACAAAAATACTGAAGTCTGGAAATGTGCATAAATATATAACTCAAATAGGAGGAGTAGTGAGGTCCTGCGAACGTCTAAGCAGCTACCTCAACAACTCTGATAAGCTCTGGAGACAACGACTGTGCAACTAAGCTTCCGTTGCACTTGAATCTGAACACAAGGTGCAGGGAGTAGGGGTGAGTATTACCAACTCAGTGAGTAACAAGTATGTAAATGTCTGAAGGTAAGAATCCACGAAATGCCACAAAGTAAAGCTAAAACTAACTGTTCGACACATTAACTTTGAACCAACAACAAAATAGTTTCACGTATATCAGTCAAGTATAATGCAAGGATGCAATGTAATGCACATGACCCGCTACGGCGTACAACCCGATCCATTTAATATCGACGGTGCTCACTGGGGGTTTGTAAAGACTCCGGAGGGGCTGCTACAGCCCAAGCGCAATATCATCATATCATCACTGCTGCGTGCAACCCAATCCATTCTCAGTCCACAGTATGCATATGAGTCACATAACAGATTCAATTAATTTCGCAGTTTCCAATTATTAAGAAAATATAACTTAGTTATTTAACTTCAGGAAAAGTGACTTAGCATTCTATAACAGTGGTTAATCATAGGAATGAGATTAATGATTGTAGAAATCATACTATCACAACGATATCCATCCTCTGAGGATGCTACAGGTCGGCACAAGGTCCCAAACATGGCCATAAGCCCATATATATACAGGGTGCGTACCAGTCGCCAATGCAGTATATATTCTTGTTCTGGATTGACCAACTCACAATCCCCATTCATATACAACCTCGCACCTGACATGGGGTGTGAGTCACGAACTAATATAGCGTCACAATGTGATAAAGCGGGGTTTCAAACCCTCAGACAATCTTCTATACAGACTACTCACCTCTAACCGGTGGTAGACTGGTCCGCAATGCCTTTTCCTCTTGAATCTTCCTCTACGCGCATCGAATCTAGTCAAAACCACAGCGAGTAAACAAACAGGGGCTAAAGAAACATAGCCCAATCAAAAATACTCGAAAAGTAATAAATTTCACGAAGTTAGTAAAACTCGAGCCCCGGGCCCACTTCTCGAATAATTCAAAAAATCTAATCAATGGATTCCTCGTCTCGCCACAAGTCCGTACATATAAAGTTTACCGAAAACGGAGTTCGAATAGCCTTTCTAATCCTAAAAATTCGTTTTAAAAAACCAAGCCCTACTTCTTCACAATTTCAGCCCACTTTTTACGAATTTGAGTGTTGATTATTCAATAAAATGGTGTTTCTAAGTCAACACACTTTCCTCCAATCAATACCCGTCAAAAACCCTATTCAATTTGACCAAAAAACTCTCTTGGCGGAGTAAAAAGAGTGGAGATTATGAATAGGTCGCAGATGAAATATCCCATAAAAAAATTCTGCCCATGCATTTTTAACCCTATGCGATCACATCACTACCATTGCGATCGCATAGCACAAATCTCATCTTCCCAAAATTCCTCCTATGTGATCGCATCACTGGCCCTGCAATCGCATAGCACAGCCTTCCACCTCTATGCGATCGCACAGACCTTTACGCGATCGCATATAGCAAATCTGAGCCTCCATACAAAACCTTATATCGATCACAATGATGCATATGCGATCGCATAGAACAAAAGTTCTCTGCAATTTTTCTGCTGCATTTGTCAACTCAAACATCCTCGTTATCCATCTGAAATCACCCCGAGGCCCTCGGGACCTCAACCAAAAGCACAGATACGTTTTATTACTTCATTCAAACTTGCTCGTAGTCTAAAAATACTATCTTAAACATCAAAATCATCAAATTACCTAGGATTCAAGCCTAAGTCAAACTAAACTTTTGAAATTAGCATTTGATCAAAACCCCGACCTAACCACCTCCGACTGACCTGAAACTTGGTACGCATATCCAAATCTACCTAATAGAGCTACTGCAATTCTCAGAATTCCATTTTGACCCTTGGATCAAAATCTCACCTATCAACAAGAATTCGCCAAATTCAAACTTAGACAATTCAAGACTAATTCTGCACCGGACCTCCAAATTCAATTCCGATTGCACCACTAAGCCTTAAATCATCTCCCGAACCTATCAAACCATCAAAAATCCATTCCGAGTCCTCTAACTCATAAGTCAACATCCAGTTGACTTTTCCAACTAACCTTCTCTTAAAGGGACTAATTGTTCTCATTTCTAACCGAACTCTATCTGAATTACTTCAAATTCACCAAACGCATATAATGAAATACATAAAACGGGGAAAACGGGGCAGAGATACCTCAGATGACGGGTCGGGTCGTTATATCCTCCCCAACTTAAACAAACGCTCCTCCTCAAGCGTGCCAAGAGTTGTACTAGGAGCTAACCAATATCTGAATGACCTTACCGAAAATATACTCGGGTTGATCCCACGTCACCCTAACTAGCATAGGCCCGATAATACAACACAACTAAAATTTCACAGTTTATCTAGACCATAACCGTAGAACACCATTGCACTTCCGAAACCATACACAAGATCAAAACCTCACATTTATACTCAGAATAAGCCCAAACCAGCTGTAATAACCCATACCTGCAACCTCAGGTGATGCAACAAACCACATAATCCCACATTAGAAACGGTAGTTCTCTATTCATAAGAGTTGCCCAAATTACTCAATTATCGATAGGAACCTCTTATTAGCTAAGGTCTTGTTCCACCAATTTCATATACTGCCAACGATGATGAAACACACAATAAATTATGACAATTTCTCGGCCCAGACATTCATGAAATAACTTTCCTTTAGACTACTATGATAACAGATAGTTGAGTCGAGCCTCGATATTAACCTTCCAACAAGCTGAAACCAAATCCTTTCATATTCATTAATGGCTCCAATGATCATCTCGAGTCTTACATACCATTCTGGTGACATGACACCTTATCACCGGTCTAAGCCACACTTGCATAATATGCGCACCAATAAGGAACGACTTGAATATACTCAAATGATGATATTGACTGAAACGAAAGAGTTGTACCTCAAGCTCATCAGTACCATCACAATACAAGGATGAAACCCCGTCTCATATCATGGAAATAGAATACTTGAATCCTCCTTGAAGGTCATAACTTCACGTGACCTCACCACGACGCGCAATCGTATCCAAACACTGTTACACATGTAGTAGCTCAAATCACCATGCTCAAAATAGAAAAACATGCACAGATTGATGGCTAAACCCAAGCAATCCATCACACCCACAGTGAAGCAAGTAATATATACCATTTAATCCTGAAAGACACAACCGATGCGCAATTCGTCCAGCCACTCCCAATACGGACTTTCATAAAAAAATAAGGATTCAAGGCATACAAAGCAACATATCGAAAACTATTCTCAATGTCACACTATTTCGGCGTGCAACCTGATCCAGATAACATACCCTGAGGCGGCGTACCACCCGATCCCCCCAAATTTCTCACATAGGGAGATGCCCATCGAGACGAATTTGCTCATTATAACAAAATACTGAGTATCAGTTGTAAGCACACTGAGTGCATAATCATATTTACTTATAGCGGTGTAAGCTACAAAACTCAGCTTCCACTATGAATCTCGATAGCATCGCAATGTATGTGCCCACCGCACGAAGTCATAACGCCTTACAGCACAGAAAAGAACCTCATAGATCTTCCCAGATCACTAGCAGGTCCAATAGCGATCGAATCAACCCATCCCTTATTAGTACAATTCTGGACTAACCAAGCCAACTCAAGTTAAACGTGTATCCAATCAGCTTACCAACAAGCTCATTACCTAGAAGCGTGAAGCTGCTTCTTCCACTACTATAACTCTTGCCAGAGCTGTACGATACGGTGTCCGACACCAAATAAATACCAAAATCCACAATCTCGTATGGCGACATGCCCGGCCACAAGGAACGCATCCAAGAAGTTCCTCAATACCGGAACCGAATCAATGGTAGAAACCTTTACACTGACATCCACCTCAAAGGCCTACTCTAAGGAAAGCAATCCTTCTCAGTCGTCCGCTGTTCTTTGCAATGCAACCCCTCTTGCTATAACATCACCCGATTCACCTCGCCACACAACCTGTGGTATCTTCTGGCATAGCCCATAACACAATAGTCTAGATTAACCAAACACTGAGGTAACCAGTCTACACCCAATATCACATCCAAATCTATTGTATCAACAAATAAAGATCCACTCTAGCCTCTAAATCCTAATTGCCATTAAATGGTGCTGAATACTCATGATCCACAATCGCGACATAGATTGTGTCGGAGAACTCCCAGTCTCCAACTCCATATAACATACAAATAACTATACCTGGTCCCACATTCCACCGTATGAATACATATTACACAAGTACCTATTGATTCCACGAAAGATATTCTAATATTTCCATGTGCCATCAACAAACTCAAATGTCAACAGTCGGTCCAACAGGAAACTACCAAAATCCCACCAAAGTGTTATCAGTTTACATCACCTTCCCCTCTTACTGAACGTATACTCCCGTCAAATTACTAGAATAGTAATACCATTTTCTTTAATCATCTGAGGGTCGATTCTTAAATCACATGCAGCTTGCCTTGATGATTTAGAATTTAATGACTTTTCATTCTGACTAAACTGTACCTTACACACACAAATCCCAATCCTCCACAATAGGCCGCACATACCATACCATACTAGTATAACCTAAGAACTCCATCTCCTTTTGCCTAACCAAAAGCTAAACTGGCAGGACTAAATCCTTCTATCCACACCAGTCTAAGCAAGTTGTCCGAACTCAAAAGCTCTGCCGCCCAATACTCGTAAGGGATCATTACCTCGAACATAAATAAGGAATTGATCATATCTTTATCATACTGATTCAGTCCACTAACAAGCTACTTCATTGTCTAGATTTCCTTTTTATTCATTTCCAACTTGATATACTCTCTTGCTATAGGACCATAATGCCTCAATCCAGGATTACCACACGAGACTCAAACGTAAGACCACATTGTCTAAGACCAATAGGAAACTATATACTCTCTCAATCGTTCCAAAAAATACCACCTTCTAAGATACCCTACTTTGAAGAACTTCCTGGGAATCTAAGTCCGCTACCTTTACTTCCCAGATACTGATACACAGAATCCCGTAATTAACGTAAAAATACCACAAGTCTTGACCTGTTCTAATGAAAACACTGACTTGGTCACCTACTCAACCTTAAAACTCATGATTGCTACATATAGAATCTTGAACACATCAAAACCATTCCCAAGAGTCATCCACTCTTATACACACTGCAAATTACTCGACTTAACGAATCAAACCACTCCTGCCTTATCACCATTCTGACACCGTGGGACATGATCTCATTCTAATACGACCAAACACACTTCCTTCTGTTTACACTAAGCATTCTTTATCAACAACTTAGGACATCCTATTATTTTTCTCACATCTACTAAGCACCATATAACCTTTGTAGAAATTTTGCTTTACTCGTGCCACCCTCTGTTCAGTTTCTGCAACCAGAACTGATTCACCCGTATCAATCAAATCGGAACTAACATAGTACATAACCGTACAATCAGCTAAACAACAACAACCTCCCCAACTTAGCTCGAAGGCATATATATCTCAACACATATACTCTATTGTTGTCGTAATATCATGATGAGATTAACTCACTCTTTCATAAGCTTGCGGGAACACGAATCATCAGAAATTTTTAACTCTTGTGCAATTCTTGCATTCATTCACACAAAAGTTAAGCCCACTATGTAGGCAACAAAATTTTTTATTAAGTCCCAAATATTTCAAAAATTTCGGCATAGTTTCCTTTGTAATTGAGCCTATCCACCTACCAGAAAATCACCAACCATCCTAACAACACGTCCACAACTTGACAAATGATCACAATGTATGTCAAATACATTAATCACAATACTACATGTATTCTATTATCAAAATTGATACATGGACATGCGTTGCACCTATTCGAATCATAACACGTAAAAAATACCTTTCAATTACACATGAGATTTTCTAACATACACATACGGATCATACCACTTAAGGACACTCCGTAGGAGATATCCCAATTGCTTCGCCTTAATTCAATATTTCAGTCTGCCTTCCACCGTCATATATGTCACATGGTCATTAAATCTTCCTGGGTCTGAACTCAACCAACAACATGCTATTTACTTCGCTCCCAACTGCGAGACCTGAAAAGATTCTCCACGCACCCACAACTCGGGGCAACACATCCAATCGCAAAGGAAATCAAACACTTAATGGTTCATCTATCACCTATCAGCCTTCTTCGATACTTCCAAGTCATATAGACACATCATACGACACCAACATACCCATCATATAGCTATCCAGCCGCCATTCCCACTATTAGAGATAATAATGAACACATTAGTTCATAGCACTAGCTCACACAATCAGCACCTCGATGCTTAAGCCATTGGCAAAGATCCGGCCTCAAGTCCTCTAGACTGGCCTAACATCAAACTCAAAGCGATCATGTCTCGCCCCTCAATCAGGGAATCACAAGCCATCAAGGAACATCTAATACTAAGCACTCATTTGTGCATATGTTCATGCAGAATGAATTTCAAAAGTTATCTTTCAAGCTGAATCAAGGACGCACGATAAGATATCAAGAAAGTAGAGTGTTTCCTAAAGGTTCTGTAGCATCCCGAGGATAGACATCGACGTCTACGTACCGATTTGCGAGACTCTACTAAATAGGCTCATGACTCATGAGGCCTAGCAACCTAGGCTCTGATACCAACTTGCCACGACCCAAACCCGGTAGTGATGGCGCCCAACCATAAAGCTAGGCAAGCCTGACCAACAATCACTCTCAATTCGACAGTAAATCCCAAAACTGACAATTTAAGGAAAATGTAATAGTTTTGTAATAATTATCCAATATTTATAGTAAAATAATATGGAGAGATATGAAATCTGAATAAACACTCCCATAATATCTAGGGTCACGAGTCTAAAGCCTCAAAAACAAACTGGATTACAATATCTGAATGAAAATACACAAGTCTAGAAATGTGCATAAATATATAACTGAAATAGGAGGAGTAGTCAGGTCCTGCGAACGTCAATCATCCACCTCAACAACTCTTATAAGCTCTGGAGACAGCGATTGTGCAGCTAAGCCTCTATGCACCTGAATCTGCACACAAGGTGCAAGGAGTAGGGGTGAGTACTACCAACTCGGTGAGCAATAAGTATATAAAATGTCTGAAGGTAAAAATCCATGAAATGCCACAAAGTAAAGCTAAAACTAACAGTCGACACATTAACTATGAACCAGCAGCAAAATAATATCACTCATATCAGTCAAGTATAATGCAAAGATGCAATGCAATGCACATAATCCGTTGCAGCATAAAGCCTGATCCATTTAACGTCGACGATGCTCACTGGGGTGTGTACAGACTCCAGAGGGGCTCCTACAGCCCAAGCGCAATATCATCATGTCATCATTTCGGCGTGCAGCCCGATAAATACTCAGTCCACAATATTCATATGAGTCACATTATAGATTCAATTAAATTCTCAATTTTCAATTATTAAGGAAATATAACTTAATTATTTAGCTTGATGAAAAGTGACTTAGCATTTTATAGCAACGGTTAATCACAGGACTCAGACCAATGATTATACAAACTATGCTATCACAACGATATCCATCCTCTAAGGATGCTATAGCTCGGCACAAGGCCCCAAACATGGATATAAGCCCAAATATATTCAATACAGGGTGCATATCAGTTGCCAATATAGTATAACTTCTTGTTCCGGATGGACTAAGTAATAATCCCCAGTCATAAACAACTCTGCACCTGCCTTGGGGTGCGAGTCACGCCCTAATAAAGTGTCACAATGTGATAAATCGGGGTTTCAAACCCTCATGCCATCATCTATGCAGACTACTCACCTCTAACCGGCCGTAGACTAGTCCGCAATGCCTTTTCCTCTTGAATCTTCCTCTAGACGCGTCAAATCTACTCAAAACCACAACGAATACATAAATAGGGGCTAAATAAACATAACCCAATCAAAAATACTCAAAAGTACTAAAATTCACGAAGTTGGTAAAACTCGAGGCCCGGGCCCACTTCTCGAAAAAATTCAAAAATCACATCAACGGATTCCTTGTCTCTCCACGAGTCCGTGCATATAATGTTTACCAAAAACGGAGTTCAACCCACTTTCATGAATTTGAGTGTTAATTCTTAATAAAATGGTGTTTCTAAGTCAACAGACTTACCTCCAATCAATACCCGTCAAAAACCCTATTTAAATTGACCAAAAAGCTCTCTTGGCGGAGTA
This sequence comes from Nicotiana benthamiana, assembly GCA_034376525.1. Classification (NCBI taxonomy): domain Eukaryota; kingdom Viridiplantae; phylum Streptophyta; class Magnoliopsida; order Solanales; family Solanaceae; genus Nicotiana; species Nicotiana benthamiana. Next base: position 73,759,201 of record CM067338.1, on the reverse strand, counting down.
AAAATAATAGAGATTATGAATAGATCGTGGATGAAATAACCCTTATAAACATTCTGCCCAGGCATTTTAACACTATGCGATCGCATCACTTCCATTGCGATCGCATAGCACAAATCTCATCTTCCCAAAATTCCTCCTACGTGATCACATCACTGGCCCTACGATCGCATAGTACAGCCTTCCACCTTTATGCGATCGCATAGCCCTATATTCAATCGCATGGAGAAAATCTAAGCCCCCTACCAAACCTTCTATGCGATCGCAATGATGCCTATGCGATCGCATAGAACAAAAGTTCTCTGCAATTTTTCTGCTACATTTTTCAACTCAAACATACCCGTTAGCCATCCGAAATCACCCTGAGGCCCTCGGGACCTCAACCAAAAGCACAGATACATTCTATTACTTCATTCAAACTTGCTCGTAGTCTAAAAATACTATCATAAACACAAAATCATCAAATTACCTCGGATTCAAGCCTAAGTCAAACGTAAACTTCCAAAACTTGCATTTGATCAAAAACCCGTACTAACCACCTCTGAATGACTTCAAACTTTGCACACATATCCGAAATCACCTAACGGAGCTACTACAACTCTCGGAATTCCATTTTGACCTTTGAATCACTATCTCACCTATCAACCGGAATTCGCCAAATTCAAACTTAGCCAATTCAAGCGTAATTCTACACCAGAGCTCCAAATTCAATTTCCATTGCACCCCTAAGCCTTAAATCATCATGCGAAACTAGTTGAATCATCAGAAATCTATTTCGAGCCCTCTAACTCATAAGTCAACATCCGGTTGACTTTTCCAACTAACCTTCTCTTAAAGGGACTAATTGTTCTCATTTCTAATCGAACTCTATCCGAATTACTTCAAATTCACCAAACACATATAATGAAACATATAGAAGCATAAAACGGAGAAAAAGAGGTGGAGATACCTCAGACAACGGGTGGGATCGTTACAGGTAATTCATCTATTGGATTATCATATTTATACTAACATATATCTAGTATGAATTTTGCACATTTTTACAAATTTATTTAATATTTTTAAAAGCTAAATTTTATATAATATCAATATTCGTCTATTTTAAGATTTAATTGCGTTCATAATAAAAACATTAGCTCCAATAATTTTAATATAATATTTATATACTATTTATTTATTTAGTACCTTTAATTTATTTCCAAAAATTATTTTTCTATTTTTTATAAAAGAAATAAGAGAAAATGGCTATTTAATTGTTAGCCTATTTGTATTTCGAATTTGGCCATATTTGGCACCGCTAATCCGACCCAATTTCAATTTCAAACCGCCCGGCCCAATTCCTATTATTACCCGACCCACAGCCCGTCTAAACGACCCACCCGACTCCTCGTTTAATTCAGGTTGTTGATCGAAATGATCAACGGCCACAGTTCTCCCTTTCCTTTTTAATTTACCAACACCCCCTCTAAACCTAAATCATTTTCAACCTACCAGTCGTCTCTAAGCCCCCTATTATCTCAAACTCTCTCGAATCTTCTCAAACCTTAGCCGCCTCCCACCACTACCACCCTAAAGCCACCAGAATCCATGGCTTCCTAGGGCATCGGAGTCTGGCGTGCTATGACTCCCACATGGCTGATTTATGAGGATTTAAGGCCTGACCACGAAGAAGATTGGTCCAGGCTTCGTTTGATATAAGATATATGGCCACCTGCGGCCTACTCCGGCAAACCATGGTTGTTCGAGCTTGACCTCGACCTCTCCTGCTTAGATCAGTGACTTTTCCAAGCCATTCTTACTGCTAGGGTTCTTCTGAAACCCTAACTCTTCGAGGTTTTTCTAATTTATTTAGATACATTGTGTATTTATGCATTTCCTAAGCATTTAAACAATTTTTCTGGCTTTTCTTCCAAAAAACTACTTTCAACACCATCTCTTTTCCGATCTAGAATTTTTTGAAAAGTACTTAATGTTTCTCTAACTTTCTTTTTCTATTTTTGGTGTATCTGCCTCTACTGTGTTCTTGTATTTTCTTCTACCGTGCTCCTATATGCTTCTTCTACGGTGTTTCCTATATTGTGTTCTTGTGCGTATCTCCTACCGTATCTTCCTTTACTATGTTCTTAAGTCTTTCTTTTTAAGTTACATCTACTAAGCTCTGTTTAAGTTTCTTCTAAAATTCTTATCATGCTTCTTCTACTGTTCTGATCAATTATTCTAATTATGTTTCGTATTAGCTTCTTCTGCTATGTTCTGCATGTTATTTTTCTATCATGTTTGTTCATGGGAAATATATTAGAAGTTTCAGTTCTTCTCTGAGACTTCTGAACCTATTTCGAATTTAATTACTTGCCCTCTCATATTTGCACTTGATTAATGGTGAAAACCCTAGAATTTGGGGGTTCCTCCAAGTATGGCTATGTGATTTTCTTAGACAATGGTTTTATTTCAAAAACCCCTAACTCTATCAAACCAATTTCGAGTCTCTGAATTGAGTTTATTTTCATATGATTCTGAATTTTTTGCTAAACTCTTCTAAGACCTTTTGCATTGGACCTTTTGTTTGGTACTAGATGCTATTTCTCTTCTACATTACTGACTTATGTGACAACCATTGCCTACTGATTTTTGCTAAGGCATGACATCTTTTTTCATCTCAACATATTTGTATGTTTTTTATATATGAAGAACTTCCCTCTAAAGTGGCTTTCAAAGTTGTGACCAGTTAAGACTTCCTTCTGAGCAGTTCTGATTGACTTCTTTCCATGGTTTGCTGATTTCCTTGTGATTCGACTCAAGTTAAAATCCGTTTCTCATCTTTTGAATCGGTTAATTCATGGACCAATAATTGCAAAACCTAAGACCCATCGTTTTACTGGCTACTAATTGATTTTTTGGACTTATTTGAACAATCACGTTTTTCAAATTCTGTCCTAAATAACTCTCATATGTATTTACCCCTAATTGCCTACTTTGCACAAAGTGCTTAGCTAATTTCTTTCCTTAAATAGTTCTTACCCGTTTGAATTTGAATTCCTTGATTAAAGGAAGCAACTGATTCTTAATTGATATTCAGTTCCTTAACTGTTTTCTTACCTTATTTCCTCCTGATTTTCACACTATAAATGCTCAACTCTTTCACAAACTCAAACATAATTCATAATCCTTCTAGACTCATAATCACACACAATAGTGTTCTCTCTTCTTGTCTGTATTGTGGCTTGTTTACAAGACCTACCACTTTTCTTTGCTTGTTTCTTTGAAACTGGTATGTCCTGATTTAAGCTTTAGCATCAGAACAGTGTGTCTTTCTTACAGCTTGTGTGTCCATTTCTGTTTACTGCTTCTGTAGAGTTCAATATTTAATTTGGTATGGTGACCTCTTTCTGTTTGTTTCTGCTATGAATCCCTAATCACTACCCCCTTGTGTGTTTGAGCTACAGTTTAAAGACATGGAAATATATAAGTTATTGTCCATGAATTAAAACTGGATTCTTTAGATCCCAACCTCTAAAATGTGTGTTCTAACAGGATTATGCGCATGCTAGCACTCCCTATTGCTGGGCATGCCCACAACCTGCTCTTTCCTATTTCAACTTCCCTATGTCCCCTGTACCCATATGTGTATATATTTGTAACTGTTTCCCTTTCCCTCTTTCAGCACTCTATTTCTGCACTTGCACTCTCTCATAGTCCCTAAGTTATGCCCCCCTCTTGTGAGTCTTGCCTTGGGACCTTGAGTTCCCTCTAAACTTCGACACTCGAGGGCTGGCACTTCCATGCAGCACTATGCCTCAATCTGGTGATACATTTAGGTGTGATCAATGCCCAGAGTCCACATGAGACTCTTAGGGAACTCTGACAGATCCAAAAGGAGAAAGGCTTTTGATCATGATCGTTTGGAGTTGGTTTACTTCATATTTTAGACAGGAAGTCTGAATAAGGCTCTCTTTGGTTGTATTTTTTAATTTCTAATGTATTTTGTTTTTTATCTTTACTTTGGGTTGTAATAATTTGTAATAAACTCTCGGGGGATGGCTAGTGAAAAGGGAGGGATTACTATATATGCAAAGGGTAGATATCCAGCCTATAGGTACTTTGTTAATTATTGCACTCTCATATAGATATCCTCCGTGTAGGTTATTTCTTGAATTCTGCACTCTAATATAGATACCATGTCTGTGGGAATTCTGCATTCTCTAATATATATACCATGTTTGTAAGAATTCTGCATTCTCCCATAAAGATACCATGTCTATAATTACCTGGAAATCTGAATCCTCCATATGCATATAGAAAATATGCCTATAGGTCTTTCTGAATTATGCATATACATTCTTCACTAGGCAATCATGTTTATAGGCCTTATACTGCAATTAGATATCATGTTCATAGTCTTTAAATGAAATTCAGGACCTAGATATCATGTCTATAGGATTTATGTATTTTAATACATCTATAAAAGTGTTTAGAATCAACAGTGCCATGCCTATAGGAGCTATTAATCAAGTCTGAATTGTTTCACTCGCTTACAAGTCTAAAACAAGTGATACTACGTACCATTAGTTGAAAAACATATGATCTCTTGCCAAAGCTTGCCTTTTGTTAACAACTGACAACTTCTCTTAAATAAATATCTATTCATTTTACTTCATTGTTTCTCAAATTAGTAGATATCATGCCTATAGGATCTTCGTCCAACACTTAGGCAAACCATAGGGTAAAAATTATAAACTGAATCAGATTTTATTAGCTACAACCTGCATGCAGGCATGATTCAGGCTTCTTATCTGAATTATGTAATTAATTAGTCCGCCTCAACCTTTATATGTTTTAATCATACCCAAAACAGCATGTGTAAGTAATGCTAGCCATGTGCTTCTTTGTTTAAAGGAGGTATGCCTGATCCTTTTGCTATCTATGTTCTTTGCCCCAACTTACTGTACATGTTTTTGTATGTCGCATTATAATGTTTGCCTTTGAACCTATAAATAAGTCTAATATCTCTCCCCTTTAGGACTAGTAGTCCTAAATGCCTCCAGGACTGATAGGATCGGGGCGAGAAATAGCATGCAATAAGTAAATGAGACCATTCTGCGCTTTATTACCTTAACGGGGTGGGAAAAGGTAGATATTAATATGATGACTACGCAATAACATCATGTGTAGCACCTCACTGAGGAGTGATTAGCGGATGTTGTGTGGGTGATCCATATTATTAATAAACCTAGGAGCCCCCCTCGCTCCCCTTCCCTTTTTTTCTTTGTTTCTTTGTTTCTTTTAAATCTTTTAAACTAGTTCTTTTAAGAAAATCAACTCTCTTTATTTCTTTCCGACTTTGTTTACTTGTAATCATTACATGAAATCCCCTCTTATTTGAAGCTTTTATTTGCCTAGAGTTATTTGCACTTAAGTCATAACAATAGTGTGGCCCGGTAACACACTAGTGGATCCTGAAGGGTGCCTAACACCTCCCCGTTCGGATAGTTTCAAGCCCTTACCCAATCTCTGGTTATTTAAATCGAAACCCTCCTTAGTGTCCTAATGCACTTAAATCATTAGGTGGAGACTCTTCAATTCAAACCTAATTCCCAAAAGGGAATAAGTTGTCTTCCTAAATGTCATAAACCCGATTTCACGAGAAAAAAGAGGCGTGACACTTATACCACGATTGTTCTGAGCCTATTATGCATTGTCCATGCTTAAATTGATAATTATCAAGATTGAATAAAACTTATGATTATTTCTTGGTAATTGACCATTGTGGAGTATTGGCCCAAGTTAAGATTCATTTTGTAATGTAACTGTTAAGACGCGATTTTCTATAGCTAATTCCTTGCCGGGATGCTATTGTTCATATTGTTGATTCCCTTACCGGGACGTATTGTTTCTGTTGCTTGGGTGAGAAAGAGTTTAAAGCACGAAGGGCCATGCTATGCAAGATATTGTGAGTGAGTATTAATGCATGAAGGGTGATGCCATGCCATGATTTGAGAGTTAATGCACGAAGGGTGATGTCGTGCCAATATTTTGAGAGTTAATGCACGAATGGTGATGTCGTGCCATGATCTGAGAGTTAATACATGAAGGGTGATGTTGTGCTGATGTTTTGAGAGTTAATGCACGAAGGGTGACTTCGTGCCATGATTATGAGAGGTAATGCACGAAGAGTGATGCTGTGTCGTTTCTGTTATTTCATATGGTGAGAATGAGTGTAAAAGCGTGAAGGGTGATATCGTGCACGTGTTAATGTTTACCTTATTCCTGATGATTTAACTACGGAGTCCTTTATGTTTCTTTGTTAGTTTATTATTAGAACTTGATATTCCCCGCAGCATGTCCCCTTCCTATTTTATTCTATTTGTTCCTGTTATAATGGTTCAGGTTGCATTTGATTTAACTGCACAGGTTTATATGGTTGTCGTATCTTAGCCTCGTCACAACTTCGCTGAGTTTAGGCTCGACACTTACCCGTATATGGGGTTTATTGTATTGATACTGCAATCTGCACTCTGTTGTGCAAATTTCGGTGCCGGACCCGGTGAGATGCCTTCAGTCCGGGGAGACCAAGGTAGATCTGCTGGCGTCCGCAGAGCTTGAAGTTCCCTTCCATTATTAGCTTTTTGGTATATTTTTTCATTTTGAGAACAGTTGTACTTCCTTCAGACATGTATTTGTAGTGAAAATCTTATTCGTTCGTGAAATTGTGAGTCCAGGTTCATGGGTAGACATGTATTGTATTATATAAATTTATTATAGCACTTACATACTTTTCAGCTGCTTAGCTTTAGATACTATTTATATTTGTTTGGGTTGATTGCTAATGTGTTAAAACCTTAATAGTTGTCTTACCTAGCTTTCGCGAATAGGCACCATCACAATTCTCACGGGTGGAAAATCTGGGTTATGACACATCTTTGCCAACTGATCCATGTTTGTCTTATTCCACTATGTATAAGAGAACCTGATCATGAACTGAAGTGCTATTTGTCCTTTTTTTGACATAAACATACAGATATATTACTAAAACATTTAACAAAGTTACATGGTTATGGCAGATAGTTTTAGGACGTTGGTATTTCCCAATGATGCCAAATAGTTACAAATAGTAGTAACTAATCTAGAACCAGAAATTACACCATCCCTATCTTTAACAAAAGCTTGCTCGAAAAAAGGGGGTGGGGTGGGGGGGGGGACGACCATGCTTGAAACTTATGAAGGGGGAACCATTGGTGATGGCTTGCATGGCTAATAGATGAGCCACCATATTCCCCTCTCTGAAATTATGCTGTAGCGTTTGGATCTTCAGTTGGTGCATTCGCCATCTGCATTCACAAACCAAGTTTCATAAGTTAGAGTTATTTTCATATAATATTTTAATAACCTCTGTGGAGTCGACTTCAATTCCAACTGCCAATAAATTCAACATCATTGCCATTTCTAACCCTTCCAGTAGTGCCAGTAGCTCTGCATGGATTAGTGAGATTGCCTTGCATGATTTATTATATACCATGATCCAGTATCCTTTATTTCTTCGAAATACGCCTCTCAATCCTGCCTTGTTACTTTTTATGTTAAAAGCCCCATCGTAGTTTAGTTTGGAATAGAACTTTCTAGGTTTTTTTCAACTAATGACTACCCTATATGTTTTATCTATAACAAGATTTTTTCCAGTAAGGAAGGTGAACTCCCAGGAAGCATGCAAAACTTTATTTATGTCAAGGGCGTTGGTTAGATTATTAATGTTGTTGTTCCTATTTTTCCAAAGTTCCCATAAGCAGTAGAGAATACAGTTGTCCATTTTCTATGTTGATTATAGTAACTGACAAAGTTGTCCTGTAGGATAATGAGCTAGTTTTGATTACGAACTAAACTAGTTAACGGAAAACCTAGTTTGTTCGAAAGGGAAGTAGCAACTGGGCAGGTGATGAAAATGTGTTGTATGTCTTCTAGATCCGTTATACAAATAGTACAGTAGGGATTTATGGTAATACCTATTTTGGCTAAATATGCCCGGCAGGAGATACAATTATACATACATTACCATAAAAAGAATTTTATCATGGAAGGGCAATGGAGGTCCCATATCCATTTAAAGGTTTTCATGGAGAGATCTTGATTATGAATGAGTTTATAACTTGATTGGGTTGAAAAAATCCCTGATGAGTTCGGATGCTAGCTCATTTTATCAGTAATAGCATTCTTGGTAGGGGTTGGGGTGAAAAGGAAGTTATTGAGGACTTCTGGTGGGAGATCAAATGAGATACTACTATTGTTCCATTCATTGTTATGAATGATATCCTTTAGACATAAATTTTGATCCTTAATAGAAAGAGGCCCTTCAATTTGGCTTCTCAGGGATTTATAATTGAACATCCAAACATTGTTCTAAATGTTTATGGTGGAATTTGATTTAGGGTGCCAAAGAATTCCTTTGTTGCGGATTTTCCAGCCTTGCAAAATAGATTTCCAAATGAAGGAGGAATTTTGTAGTGACCTTTTGGAATAATAATTGGACAGTATAACTTGGCTCCACATTGAAGTAGTGTTATTAAGGAGTCTCCAGGCCAGGCCAGATAGAAGAGCAAGATATTTGGACCAAGCTTGATGAATCCCCAATCCCCCCTCCGACAAAGGTTTGGTTATGACTTGCCAAATTATCAAATGAAGTTTTTGCTGGTATTAGAGGATCCCAAATAGAGTCCCGTTGAATCTTTTCAATTTTTTAAAGGATTTTTGTGGGTAAGAGGGTATATTGCATGGCATGGGTAGGGATAGCACTCAAAGTTCTAAAAGCTAATGTGGTTCTTCTTGCCATGTTTAAGAAAGAACATTTCTAATATGAGAGTTTGGAGTGCATCTTGTCAATTATAAATTGGAAGTCCTTGGGTGTGGCCGAGTGGTTAAATATTGGGAAACCTAAATAAGTACCGAAGTCTGTGGTGGATTTTATTTGAAATAGAGATGTTAAATAATTCTTAAAGTCAGTAGGGAAGGATTTTGGGAGGAATATTTTAGATTTTTTCTTGTTAACGTCAAGACCAGATTCATAACAAAAAAAAACCCGAGATAGGATTTGATGCATTGAATAGTTTTTTTATTGGCTTTGCCCACTTGTGTAATGTCGTCAACTAAAAATATGTGAGAATTATTGGGAGTATATTGTTTAAAAGATATGGGATCCCATTGCAGTGTGTTCACTTGGTAGTTGATGAGTCGGGCCAGTAATTCAAGACAAAGCATAAAGATGTAAGGAGAAAGAGGATCCCCTTGACGAATTCCTCGACTAGGTTGAAAGAAAGTGGTACGAACACCATTTATAATAATACTCATTGAACTTGTAAAAATGACATGAATAATAAGACGGGTTAGTTTTGGTAGGAATTTAAAGAATTTAAGGGTTTTGTAGATGAAAGACCATTCTAGTCGGCCAAAAGCTTTTTTCAAGTCTAGCTTGATAATCATCTCAAGTTTTGAAGACGAATTCTTCCTCTTGTGTAACTTGTTCATTAATTCTTGGATGATTATAGTGTTATCACAAGCTCTCCTATGTTTTATAAAACTGGCCTGTATTGGACGAATTAAGTGGGGAAGGTAAGGTTTCATTCTATTGGCAATGATCTTTGTAATTATTTGATAGGAGTTGTTGCACAAGCCAATTGGTTTGAAATATTTGAGATTGTTAGCATTGGGAAATTTTGGGATTAGGCAGATAAAGTTGTCATTGATCCACCAGGAAGGGTTTGGGTTTCAAAAACCATATTAAAATAATTTATAATAGAGGGTCGGATTGTGTGCCAATATTTTTTATACAGAAAGGGAGAAATACAATCCGGGCCTGGAGCTTTATAAGGTTTGAAAGAAAAACAGGGCCCTGGTAATTTCAACATCATTTAGTTTAATGTCTAAAACTCTTATATCCATAGTGTTTGTGAAAGAGGTTCTATTATCAATCAGTTTACAAGAAGAAACCTTAGATGCAGTAAAGGATTTTTTGAAAAATTTGAGAGCATGATCAAGGATTAAATTAGGATCAATGATCCTATGCCCACTATCATTTGTAAAGAACATTATGGTATTCCGACATTTACGATTGGAGGCAGTTAGATGAAAAAACATTGTATCCGCCTCCCCTTGTTGAAATGGCGAGGAAGGCTCCATTGTTGCCTCATAGCTTGGGCTTGTTCCAGATTCATTAAGGGTGCAAGGGGCTGAAGGATGTTGTTCATCCATACTTGATTAAGGTAGTTGCTCATTTCCATGTGCATGCTCTTTGATACTAGTTGGGCGAGGAAATGAGAGTTTTGGAGGACTATCACCATCTCTTCACCGTCCAAAATCATGTCGAAAGTGATTGCATAGCCCATCAAGGCTTGTTCCACCCATGATAATGGTTGATGGTCTTGAGGAAGAGGTGGTTGTATGTAGTAAACTTGGTTGGTTGTTTGATTGTTTGGTGGGATATTGCAATTGGACATTGTTATTGCTCTTTGACGCCTTAGTATTTGGTCTAGACAGAACCTTCTCCTTTGTGATATTGGAAGCATTGGCATTCATAGGAGAAGTGGTTTTGTTTATACTATTGAGATGTCAGTTATTGTTGTTGATATTTTATGGGAGTTTCACAAGAGTGGAGTTAGTAATTATAGGAGATTCAGTTTGGTTGTAGTTGCTTCTACTTGTGCTAGTAGAAGTGGAGAGATTTTCTCCAGATTTGGAGTTAGAAATCTGGCCAGATTTAATGGCCATTTGTTCTATGTTTAGAGGAATATTGGACACGTGGGAGCATTGGTGATGGTTGCAATTGCTTTCCATGCATACGGGCTTGTCTACCTTGGAGAGGGCTACTGGGTCGATTAGGGGAGGTTGAGTGATTGGGGGGAGTTTATTAGACATTGGGAGGGTGGATTATATCCTCATTATCCTTAGGTAGGGTATGATTAGCTTGCATATAGTTTAATTGGTCACTTGAGTGGTCTGCCATTTAGACGTCCATATATGGACATCTTCCACGTCCAATGCCATGCAAGTATGTGGGTTAGTCATATTACTAGCTAATTGATTGTTGTTATCTTTAATAATTTTGGGCGGAGAGACCAGTGTATCAAACTCGTTTCCCGTTGCAATATATTTTTTGGCTTGGATTTTGCCCCCAGATTTTAGCAGTGAATTAGTAATTGTGAGGCCATCATTGTTGGAATCACATGTGTCTTCTTCAATTAATAGAGAAGGGAGAGACGTACCTGAGGAATATGTAATTGGTGGATACAACTTACCAGATTTCTTCTTCTTGGGGAATTGGACCATTTGCAAATTATCTTCTCTTGCTTGAGCATAGGAATCTTCCTTTTGATAGGAGTTATTTAGCAAAGTGTGTTCATTGGCTAGGGCTTCCGTTTTGTTGGTTATAGGGCCACTAGGGAGAGAGTAGGTACAGTAAAGTGTGGAGTGGCCTAATCTGCCACATTGAGTACATAGGAATTTATCACATTCAAATGGAATAACTTGCTTATGGTTTCCTAAGACATGTGGTGGTACAGGCACATCTAGAGGAAATTCAATGCAAAGTCTTGCATATCATCCCCTTAAGGCTGCTGATGTGTAGGCATCAATTATGAGCAATTTCCCAATTTGGTTACCCAACTTTGTTAGTGATGCTATCATAGAATTCAGTTGGTACTTGGGGAAGCGTATCCAAGTGGTTAGTTTGCTATTTTTGCTTCAGAGGCAATGAAATTGGGGACCCATTTTTGTACTGATAGGAAGTGACCAAAGACGAACAACGGTCACTTTTGTAGGACTTTAATCATGCTATCTTTATTATTGAATTTTGCAATGTAGAAGTCGGATCCCAAGTCAATTAATGAAAAGTTTTCCTTGGTATTCCATAACTCTTGAATTTTCCTCTTGAGGATATGATGTGGGATCTTTTTTCCTTGGAGTTTAATGATGATAGATAACCTCCATGGATGGTAGATTCATAGGAGATCTTACGAAGATAAGTGAATTGTATGATTTTTGGCCTCTTCTGAGTTTGTTGCATAAGGGTTAATAGCATCATTATAGTGGTTGGGATATTCTTCTATCATGGGATCAATTGTCATGTTAATATGGCCTTCGTGAGATCCTTCGAATAGTTTGTGTTTGAAACTTGTGCTAGGAAGATTTGGAGATTTGAATGGATTTGGTTGGGTAAATATTTGGCAGCATTGAATGGATTTGGTGGTTTAGGTTAATGGTTTGCATTGGAGAGTTAGAGAGATTATGGAGTCTCTGTCTATACTTGAGAATGTCTTTTCCAAGATTTCGCTATTTGTCTTTAATAGCTTGAAATCTATCAAAGTTGTGCATTGTACTTACGAAATATCATGGTATTCGTACAAACTGAATTTTTCTGCTTACGTTGATGTCTCTATTGTTTGCTATCATCTTAAGGAAGTTTGAACCGTATGTTAGTGTAGTTGTTTAATGAATTAGGGTCCATATATATATATATATATATATATATATATATATATATATATATATATATATATATATATATATACACGTATATACTTACATACATACTTGATTTATTCTAAGTGTTATATGTGTTTAATGATCCTGAAGTGTTAAACTTTAATTGGAGTTAATAAAATGTGTATGTCCTTCCTTGTCTCTTTAAATACTCATATCAATTTACCAGGTATTTATGCCTTCTAGTTATGATCCTGTATAATGTTTTGATGCATATTATGACCAACTATAAGGTCATTGATGTTACTGGACCCTATTAGTCCACTTCCAGTGATTTGTCTTTGTACTTAGGGTTCTGGTGAGAGACCCTTGGTTAATATTGTGATTGGTTTTGAGTTGTTCATCTCTTTATATCTAATGATAATATAATATTCTCAATAAGTGTTTGTTGAACTTCTATGTGTCTTAACCTTTATATCACTTCTAATAATATGAAATTGTTAAAAACTTGATTTCTATTCGTGTCTAAACCCTTGAGGAAGAGCAAGAGTGAATATCTAAGCGTACTCAAGATGGATTTGGTACGTGGTTAAGGTATCTCTCCCTAACACAAGCATTGCTCGGGTTCCATGCGACCCTTGTGAATTCTGAAGAGTCAAGACTCACAAATATAACTTTTATCCATAATTAAAATTTCACTATAAGCCATTAGTCGTTAACTTTTATTAATCATCGTAAGATTAACACAAATAAACACTGACATTATTGTATTCCTCAACTATTTATTATTACTTGTCATCATGTTATTTTATTCCACCTCATATCCTTTATTCCTTTTGCATGCATGATTCAAACCGGGTCTGCTAAGTTCTTTTTGAATTCAGGCCCAAGTTCCACACTTGTCTGCTTTTCCCTAAACATTGTAGTCGCATAGATAGCCACTAAACGGCTCATGTCTTTATTTTAAAGCCAGCATTTTAGATGTCTTGAGTCTTTAGCCACTGGATTAATAAATTTTAACTGTTCGGACGAAAATGCCCTTCTGCTCATGTCCTAAACTTCAATACTTCAAGACTAGATGTCCTTAACTTTTGAACTTGAAACTCGAAGTTCAGGACTTCAGGACTACATGTCCTTAACTTTTGAACTTGGAACTCTAAGTTAAGGACTTCAAGGTTCCATGTCCTTAACTTTTGAACTTGAAACTATATGTTCAGGACTTCAGGACTACATGTCCTTAACTTTTGAACTTGGAACTCTAAGTTAAGGACTTCAAGGTTACATGTCCTTAACTTTTGAACTTGGAACTCAAACTTCAAGACCAAGCGTCCTTTTTTGAACTTGCAAGTCAAAGTTAAGGACTTATTGTCCTTAGCTTTTGAACTTGTAAGTCAAAGTTAACTACTGCTTGTCTTTAACTTTTGAACGTGTAACTGTAAGTTAAGGACTATCTGTCCTTAACTTTTGAACTTTAAACTCAAAGTTAAGGACTGTCTGTCCTTATGTTATAAACTTGAAACAATAACTTAAGGACTGATGTCCTTAAGTTTTGAACTTGAAACTATATGTTAAGGACTGTCTGTCCTTTACTTTTGAACCTGAAACTCAAAGTTAAGGACGGAAAGTCCTTTAACTTACAGTTGCAGAAAACCAAAATACCAAATTATAACATCAATGCCCCCCTTACACTTTGCTGAGCATTATAATTAGTGGATAAAAATTAAAGATACCCATAATTAGTGTTTACTACACGCCATTTTTACTCTCTTAATGTTGACCAAAACTCTACTAGGCCGTGTTTGCTTACCCACCTAACTGTTAAAGGGACCAGCTCTTGTGATGACTTGATAGGTCACCTAGAGCATTAACCATTAATTCTCTATATTGAAACCTCAAATATCTCCTTTTAGCCTAACTCAATTTTCTTACGCGGTCCATGCCATTTTTCGGGAGGTTTTTTCTGTGAAAAATTGATTAAAATGTGAATCTGTGCCTTAAAAATTTATTTGATTTGAGTTCGGTCCGGGTTTTGAGCAAAAGATTCGAAATTGTATTTCGATAATATCGTGATTTGGGACTTGGGCGTATGCCCAAAATTGAATTCGGAGGTCCCTAGCTTGAGTTATTGCAATTTGTTGAAATTTTGAAGTTTATAGGTTTAAAGAATTTATAAACTTGACCGAGTTTTGACTTAATTGGTACCGGGTCCGGATTTTTATTCCAGAACTTGGTATAAGTTTATTAGTATAATTATGACTTGTCTGCAAAATATGGTGCTAAATAGAGTTGATTTGATATGATTCGGATTTCTGGTTGTTAGAAAGAAAGTTCATAATCTTTATTGAAAATTTCGTTCATTTTGGTGTCCGATTCGTAGTTTTGGTTGGTTGGCTCGAGTTCAGATATGTTTTGGTGAGGTTTGAGAGACTTAATTTCTTTTGAGAAAATTTATATTGAAAAAGTCAATTGGATGTTGGTTTATGTGAAAAAGTGCTCGGATGTGAATTTTGATAGTTCGGATAGCTTCGGGAGGTGATTTGGGACTTAAGAGCATGATCGAAATATGTTTTGGAGGTCCGGAGTAGAGTTAGGCTTGAATTGGTAAAATTGGAATTTTGGCGTTTTCCGGTTTGTATGTGAATTTTGATATAAAGGTCGGAATGGAATTCCGGAAGTTGGAGTAGGTATGTTGTGTCATTTGTGATGTGTTTGCAAAATTTCAGGTCATTCGGACGAAGTTTGATTGACTTTTTGATCGAAAGCGAAATTTGGAAGTTTTTAGAATTCTTAGGCTTGAATCTGATGTGATTGTGGTGTTTTGATATTATTTTGAGCATTCCGAAGGTTTGAACAAGTTTTAATGAAGTTATGGGATATGTTGGCATGTTTGGTTGAGGTCCCGAGGGCCTCGGGTGAGTTTCAGCTTGTTAAGAAGATCAAATTGCACTATGAAAAGTTACAGATTTTTGCTTCAGGTCTGTTGCAGGTATTCCATCATCGCGATCGCGTGAGGAGGCTCGCGATCACATAGAGGATTTGTGGGAGGCCATCCAGGTTGTTCTTTGTTTTCGCGTAGTTGTAGCTACAATCGTGTTGGTATTAGCTGTTGTGCATTGCGATCATGTGGGTATATTCGCAATCGTGTAGAGTAAATTATGGGCCAGCGAAGTTTGTGCTTTGCGGTCACGATTAAGTAAATTTAATAGCTGGGCACAATGTTTAAAATGGCCATTTTCGCGAATTTTGGTCTAAGTTCACCATTTTTAACTTGGTTTTGGAGCTTCTTGGGAGAGATTGAAGAGGGAATCAAAGAGAACTTCTTGGAGGTAAGAATTATGGAATTAATGCTCAATCCTATTGTGATTTCTACCTAACTAACCATGACATTAGGGGGATTTGAAGCCTAAAAATTGGGAGTTAGGGCTTGGAAATTGGAGACCTTGATCTAGGATTTGAGGGGCCATTTGTGGTCAAATTTTTGTATTCTTGGTATGTATGAACACATGGGAGGATAAGAATTCCGTTAATGTGAGTTTTATCGAATTTTGGGACGTGAGCCCGGGCTTCATTCTCTTAGAATATTCTAATGTTATGATTATGATTTTTAGTAGATTCGTAAGGAGTTGAGGCTGAGGCGAGAGGCGAAGGCGTCACAGAGTAATATTTCATCCGGTTTGAGGTAAGTAACCGTTGTAAATCTGGACCTGAGAGTATGAAACCTCGATATTTCGTATCGTGTTGATAAATGAGGTGACACACATGCTAGGTGACGAGTGTGGGCGTGCACTGGAAGGGATTGTGACTTGGTCCGTCCCATAGCGACTATTAAGCCGCGTATTTGATTTGAAATCCTATTATATTCCGTATTTTAGAGATTGATACTATATTTTAGGGTTGTATGCTATGTCTGGGACCTTGTAGTGACCTGTTGAGGCCCTTAGGGGGTTATTACGCTCTTTCCTCACTCTATTTGTTTTGAAGGCATATCCTCAGTCATGTTTTACTTGTTTATTATTCAAATCTGGTTTTTATCACTCTACTTCTTAAAATGTGAAAAACTATTTCGGTTGAGTTCCCTGATATTGACAGTTATGCCCGAGTGGCTGTGAGGTTAATGATTGACAGAGGTTGAGCACCTAATGGTGAGGATTATATATATAATATGGATCGGGTTGCACGCCGCAGCAATATTATATGTAGTATTATAGATTGGGCTTCATGCCGCAACGATACTTATATGGATCGAGTAATACGCCGCAGCGATATATATATGTTGGAAGCACGTTCTCAATGCAATATACTAAAACGTGTGTTCTTTTGAATAGGTTTTGATGAATGACAAACGAATCGAAAATTGATATATGACGAAGTTCAAGAAACAAGCGCACAATTGATATACATCGAGATTCAAGCTCAAGCCAAAGTTTTATAGTTTAATTGAGTCATTCTTAATTGTGATCTTGATCCTACAACTTGACTCGTAACATGGCTTCTCTCATAAAACTATTTTCCAAAATCATGCATATTTAATTTAATGCTAAATGATTTTAAATCATGCATATTTTCATGAGTCAAAATGATTTTTAAATGCCTCTGAAAACTGGACTAAGATAATCGATTATGTACTAATGATAATCGATTGTTTTAAGCCAAGACTGCATGACAATCGATTGTGAACTAATGACAATCGATTGTGTTAAGGCAGTGAACATCAGGTTTCTTCAAACCTGCATGACAATCGATTGTGAACCTTATGACAATAGATTGTGATGAGGCAGTGTCCATCAAAGTTTTTCAAAACTCAGAATAATCGATTGTGAAACTAATGACAATCGATTGTGAAGAGACAGTGTCCTTCAGATTTTTCAAAGTCACAAAATAATCGATTGTGAACTAATGACAATCGATTTTGTTGAGGCAGTGACTTCCAGTGATTTTAAAAATTTATTAAATAATCGATTGTGAGTATATAACAATCGATTGTCAAGAGGCAGTGTCTAAAATGATTTTCAAAAACTAATAAGTAATCGATTGTTGACTTTGTGCAATCGATTGTGAAGCTGACCGTTGTCGTAAAGTTTTCAAATACCGTCAGGTAATCGATTATTGATTCTGTATAATCGATTGTTTTGATTAAAATCTGGAAAAGATTTTTTGAACGTTGCTGAGTAATCGATTGTTGATTCTGGACAATCGATTGTTTGTGGTAAAATCTGGAAAGGATTTTTTGAACGTTGCCAGTAATCGATTATGGATTGTAAATATCGATTATCATGCGTAAAATCTGGGATTGAATTTTGATCTGACTGGCAGACAATCGATTGTTGGGGTTTGACAATCGATTGTCAGTGAGTAAAATCAGCAACTCTTAATTGGCAACTAGGCAACGGTAATGCCAAGTTTTTCAACTATAAATACAGCTTCATTTCGGTGTTTTAAATAGAACAACATACTACAACTGATCATTACATTGCTATTAGCTTGCATACTTTTGTTTATCATTTTATATTCAATTTCATAAAGCTTTTGAGAGCCATATTCTTGTTCAAAGTTGTGTGATCTAGAGCTTACTTCTTTTACTCATATCTACTCATTAAGGAGTATTTTGTTTGAGTGCTTTAGTGTTGTATACACTTGTAAGAGAATTGTAATTCTCTTGTTGTAAGGAACTTGTGTTTCCTTGGTTGAAGTCTTGGAGTGTGGTATCTCCGAGCAAAAGTGTTGAGGCTTGTGTCCTCAAGTTGTAACGGTTTGTTAAGCACCCGGAAGCTTAACAGAGTTAGTGGAAAATCTCGAGAGAGTCTCTCGGGGACTGGACTAGCCACGTGTTGTGGTGAACCAGAATATATCGGTGCGTTCTTTCCTTTTATTTATTTAACGCACTTAATTATTTCCTGCAAGTTTTAATTTCCGCAAGTTTACGCTAAATTTTATTATAACGCTATTCACCCCCCCCCCCTCTAGCGTTAAGCGTATTTTCTAACAATTGGTATCAGAGCCCAACTCTCTGAAAACTTAACAGTTTGAGAGAACCATCCATGGCTTCTACTCGTGATTCTTTTGCAGGAATTGAAGAAGGACAGTGCTCCACACGACCACCTCTATTCAACGGTACAAATTACACGTACTGGAAGAAGAGGATGAAGATCTTCGTTCAGTCTAACAGCTTTCACCTTTGGAAGGTGATAATGAAGGGAAACCAAATTCCAACAAAGAAGGTGGAAAACGAATAGGTTCCTAAGTCCGAAGATGAGTATGACGCGGATGACATCCGAAAGGTTCAAAATAATGCTAAAGCAATAAATTTATTATATTGTGCTGTTAATGCTGACGATTACAGGAAAATATCGTGTTGCACAATGGCAAAGGAGATGTGGGACAAGCTAGAAGTCACGTACGAAGGTACGGACCAGGTAAGGGAAGCAAAAATTGATTTCCTAACCCATTCTTATGAATTATTTCACATGAAGGAAGGTGAAAAGGTGGACGAAATGTTTGAGCGATTTTCAATAATCGTGAATGACCTACATGCTCTCAAGAAAACATTCACGGATAGAGAGCTCGTTCGAAAAATTCTTAGAAGTCTCACACCGGCATGGAGATCAAAGGCCGATGCAATTCAAGAATCCATTGGCGTTTCAAATGTCACCATCGACGCACTAAGAGGTAACCATAAAACCTATGAATCTAATATTCTTAACCCTTTTGTTGATGATCAAAGGAGGCAAAGAATAGCTCTAAAGGCAAGCACAAGCCAACCGCAAATTGATGAGGAAGGAGACAACGAGTTTGGACACGTTATCAAAAGATTTCAAAAGTTCATGCGCAAGGAGTATGAACGCAAGGGCAAAAAGCAAGGCGAACAAATCAAGTGCTATGAATGTGGTGAAATCGGGCACATCAAATCAAATTGCCCAAACATAAAAAAGGAGAAGAAACCTTTTAAAAAGCAACGTGCATACATTTCTTGGGGAGGCGACTCCGGAGATGAGTCAGGCGAAGGAGAAGAAGACGAAGCAGCAAATCTTTGCCTTATGTCACAAGAAGACAACAAAGATGAGGTATGTCAAATTTCGTCCAAAAACTTCTTTACTCTTGAAGAAATGCAAACTGCTGTTGATGAATTATATGCTGAGTTTATTAAGGCTTCAAAAACTGTTAAGGGCATAAAAGAAAATGCCTCATTAAAAGAAAAGGATTTTCAAAAACAGCTTTCTTTGAAAGAAAAGGATTTAGAAAAACAGGTTTTAGAAAATGAGAAGCTGAAAGAGGAAAACAAGTTTTTTGGAAAAAGAAGTTCCGATAAGCCCGAAAGCTCTACTAGAAATTGCACTTCTTGTTTGCTTCTTAAGAATGAAGTAAGTAGGCTTAAAGGCACTTAGATAAGTCTAATTCTTCGCACAAAAACTTGAATGATGTTCTTGTTAACTTGAAATCAACCAAGCATGGAATAGGCTTTAAGAATGAAGAAAAGGGTGCAGCTAAACCCCAACAACCTAAAGCTCAACCTAGGATTAACAATAGAAATGCTTATCCTAGAAACAACAACTCTAGAGCCAATATGCATGCTAGACAAAATGCTGAACACCTTAGAAGACCTAGCAATGGCCCTCAACCGAGAAACAACCACTCTAGAAATGCTGCCCATCCTAGAGCTCATAGTAGGAGAAATAATTCTCATGAAATGTGAAATAGTCATAGTATTCAAAATAGAGTAAGCAATTTTCATCCGTCTAGTTACTATGAACCTAGAAGGATGCATAACCCAAATGTGACTTGTCATTATTGTAGAGGTATTGGTCATATTGCTCCTGCATGCTTTACACGTCATTGACATGTTACTCAATCGCATCATTATAATATGCCTAACCCCCAAGGACCCAAGATGGCATGGGTACCTAAAGAACATTAATTTGTTTTGTAGGTGTGCTTGAAGGGATCAAGTGTACTATGGTACCTTGATAGTGGATGCTCCAAGCATATGACGGGAGATGAATCCAAATTCCTTCAATTAGAGCACAAAGAAGGAGGAAGTGTTATCTTCGGTGATAACAATAAAGGAAAGATCATCGGCATCGGCTCGGTCGGTAAGGATGAAAAATCCTCTATTAAGCATATATTACTTGTGAAAAGTTTGAAGCATAATCTCTTCAGCATAAGCCAATTATGTGACAAGGGAAATCTTGCTCTATTTGATTCGGATGAATGCCTAGTATTTAGACGTAGTGATTTTAAAATCATACTTCGTGGTTTTAGAGATGATAATATTTATATGGTTGATCTTGCTAATTCCTCACCCGAATATGTTGATTGTCTAATGAGTAAAGAGGATGATACTTGGCTATGGCATCGTAGAGTAGCACATATCAATATGCATCTTTTGAACAAATTGATTTCTCAAAACTTAGTGTTGGTCTCCCCTTTTTAAAATTTGAAAATGACTCTATTTGTGACTCGTGTCAAAAGGGGAAGCAAACAAAATCATCTTTCAAATCAAAAAACATTGTTTCAACTTCTAGACCATTGCAATTGCTTCATATGGATTTATTTGGTCCTTCTCGCATTGAAAGTCTAGGAAGAAATAGATATGCTTTTGTGATTGTTGATGATTACTCGAGATTTACTTGGACTTTATTTCTTGCCAATAAAAGTGATGCTTTTCAAAATTTTAAATATTTTCTTAAGCGTGTTCAAAATGAGAAAGAAACTACCGTCACTTCAATTAGAAGTGATCATGGGGGAGAGTTTGATCACAATCTCTTTGCGGACTTTTGTGACGAACTCGGAATCGAGCATACCTTTTCCGCTCCACGTACACCTCAACAAAATGGGGTGGTGGAAAGGAAAAATAGGTGTCTCGAAGAGATGGCTAGAACCATGCTCGACGAAGCTAAGATACCCAAACATTTTTGGGCGGACGCCGTGAGTACCGCTTGCTATGTTCTAAATAGAGTAGTAATTCGGCCGATACTCATGAAAACCCCCTATGAATTTTATAAGGGTAGAAAACCAAATATTTCCCATTTTAGAGTTTTTGGTTGCAAATGTTTTGTTCATAACAATGGCAAAGACCAATTGGGTAAATTCGATGCTAAGTCGGATGAAGGTATTTTCATTGGATATTCCTCACGTAGTAAAGCATATAGGGTCTTTAATAAAAGAACCCAAATTGTGGAGGAATCCCCTCATGTTGTATTTTCCGAAAATAATGCTCGCTTGGCGAGAAAGGATTCCGGTTTTGATCTTGCAGGTATCTTAGATAGCTTGAAAGACAAAATACAAGAGGAGCCACAAAAGGAAAATAAAGATGAAACTGAGGAACAACCAACGGAAGAAGCGCCACAATTGGAAAAAGAAATGAATATGCCTAACGAGTGGAGGACAATCAAAGATCACCCTCTCGAACAGGTAATTGGCAACGTTGGAGACAAGGTAAGTACCCGAAACTCTCTCAAAAATACCGTAGAACATACTGCTTTTGTTTCTCAAATTGAACCCAAAACCATCTCAGAAGCAATTGGGGATGAATTTTTGACCTTGGCAATGCAAGAGGAGCTTAACCAATTCGAACGCAATGACGTTTGGGATTTGGTGCCAAGACCCGTAGGTCATACCATAATTGGTACAAAATGGGTTTTTCGCAATAAACTAGATGAAAATGGTATAATCACTAGAAACAAAGCTAGGCTTGTAGCAAAAGGCTATAATCAAGAAGAAGGTATTGACTATGAGGAAACATATGCTCCCGTAGCTAGATTAGAAGCTATTCGCTTATTGCTTGCATTTGCCTCTTCTATGAATTTCAATTTATATCAAATGGATGTGAAAAGTGCTTTTCTAAACGGTTTTATTCAAGAAGAAATTTTTGTTGAACAACCCCCCGGCTTTGAAAACTTTAAATCTCCCGATCATGTTTTCAAACTCAAAAAGGCTCTTTATGGTTTAAAACAAGCTCCCCGAGCTTGGTATGAAAGATTGAGTAAGTTTCTTTTGGAAAATGATTTCATTAGGAGAAAAGTTGACACAACTCTCTTTGTTAAGCATAAAAACAATGATATTTTGTTAGTTCAAATATATGTAGATGATATTATATTTGGTGCTACTAACAATGTTTTATGCAAGGAATTTTCCGATTTAATGACAAGCGAATTTGAGATGTCTATGATCGGTGAGTTAACATTCTTTTTGGGATTACAAGTAAAGCAAATGAAAGAAGGTACATTCATTTGTCAAGCCAAATATTACAAAGAATTGCTGAAACGATTTGAGATGAGCAATGCAAAAGAAATGGCAACTCCCATGAGCACATCCGATCATCTAGACAAAGATGAGAAAGGTAAGGAAGTCGACACCAAAAAGTATCGAGGTATGATTGGCTCTCTTCTTTATCTTACTGCTAGTCGTCCGGACATCATGTTTAGCGTGTGCTTATGCGCTCGTTATCAATCGTGTCCGAAGGAGTCTCACCTTACTGCGGTAAAACGGATTTTAAGGTATCTTGTTGGTACTACAAATGTGGGTCTATGGTACCCCAAAGGCTCTTCATGCCAACTTGTTGGCTACTCCGATTTCGATTTTGCTGGATGCAAATTGGACCGCAAGAGCACTAGTGGCACTTGCCATTTGCTCGGTAGCTCTCTCGTTTCTTGGTTTAGCAAGAAACAAGTAAGTGTTGCGTTGTCCACAACCGAGGCTGAATATGTAGCCGCGGGGAGTTGTTGCGCTCAAATCCTATGGATGAAACAACAACTCCTGGACTATGGCCTAAGTCTTGATCATATCCCTCTTAGATGTGATAATACTAGTGCCATATGCTTGACGAAGAACCCCGTTCTTCATTCGCGAACGAAACACATTGAAATTAGACATCATTTTATTAGAGATCACGTTCTCAAAGGCGATGTCGAAATTGAATTTGTTGAAACCAAAAACCAATTGGCAGACATCTTTACAAAGCCTTTAGAGAAAGAGTCCTTCTTCCGAATTCGCAGTGAACTCGGGATCCTTGACTCCACGTTGATCTAAGTCATGCATTGCAATATTTTTTCATGAATTCTAACTTGAGCGTCGGAGACGTCTAACGATTTTTGCAGGTATCGCCCCAATGGAAAGGGGAATTATAAAGCTTGACGTACAACAATCGGTTTCCGTCATCTAAAAATCGATTATTTCGTATCAATAATCGATTATGTTGCTATTATTCGGGTTGATGTTGCTATATTTTTTTTATAAACAAGTTTTATTTACATCTTTAGCATCTTACTATTATGTTATTTTTGCTAATGGCAAAAGGGGGAAGATAACGGGTATGCACTCTCAATATCTATAAGCTTAAATTAAGGGGGAATTCATATATTGAGGGGGAACAAATTGCATACTTGTTGCATGTATACACTTGTCTTGAATCGTCAATATAAATTGCTTGCATTGCATATCCCGCTTAATGTTTGCCATTATCAAAAAGGGGGAAATTGTTGGAAACACGTTCTCAATGCAATATACTAAAACGTGCGTTCTTTTGCATAGGTTTTGATGAATGACAAACGAAGCGAAAATTGATATATGACGAAGTTCAAGAAACAAGCGCACAATTGATATACATCGAGATTCAAGCTCAAGACAAAATTTTATAGTTTAATTGAGTCATTCTTAATTGTGATCTTGATCCTACAACTTGACTCGTAACATGGCTTCTCTCATAAAACTATTTTCCAAAATCATGCATATTTAATTTAATGCTAAATGATTTTAAATCATGCATATTTTCATGAGTCAAAATGATTATTAAATGCCTCTGAAAACTGGACTAAGATAATCGATTATGTACTAATGATAATCGATTGTTTTAAGCCAAGACTGCATGACAATCGATTGTGAACTAATGACAATCGATTGTGTTAAGGCAGTGAACATCAGGTTTCTTCAAACCTGCATGACAATCGATTGTGAACCATATGACAATCGATTGTGATGAGGCAGTGTCCATCAAAGTTTTTCAAAACTCAGAATAATCGATTGTGAAACTAATGACAATCGATTGTGAAGAGACAGTGTCCTTCAGATTTTTCAAAGTCACAAAATAATCGATTGTGAACTAATGACAATCGATTGTGTTGAGGCAGTGACTTCCAGTGATTTTAAAATTTATTAAATAATCGATTGTGAGTATATAGCAATCGATTGTCAAGAGGCAGTGTCTAAAATGATTTTCAAAAACTGATAAGTAATCGATTGTTGACTTTGTGCAATCGATTGTGAAGCTGACCGTTGTCGTAAAGTTTTCAAATACCGTCAGGTAATCGATTATTGATTCTGTATAATCGATTGTTTTGATTAAAATCCGGAAAAGATTTTTTGAACGTTGTTGAGTAATCGATTGTTGATTCTGGACAATCGATTGTTTGTGGTAAAATCTGGAAAGGATTTTTTGAACGTTGCCAGTAATCGATTATGGATTGTAAGTAATCGATTATCATGCGTAAAATCTGGGATTGAATTTTGATCTAACTGGCAGACAATTGATTGTTGGGGTTTGACAATCGATTGTGAGTGAGTAAAATCAGCAACTCTTAATTGGCAACTTGGCAACGGTAATGCCAAGTTTTTCAACTATAAATACAGCTTCATTTTAGTGTTTTAAATACAACAACATACTACAACTGATCATTACATTGCTATAAGCTTGCATACTTTTGTTTATCATTTTATATTCAATTTCATAAAGCTTTTGAGAGCCATATTCTTGTTCAAAGTTGTTGTGATCCAGAGCTTACTTCTTTTACTCATATCTACTCATTAAGGAGTATTTTGTTTGAGTGATTTAGTGTTGTATACACTTGTAAGAGAATTGTAATTCTCTTGTTGTAAGGAACTTGTGTTTTCTTGGTTGAAGTCTTGGAGTGTGGTATCTCCGAGCAAAAGTGTTGAGGATTGTGTCCTCAAGTTGTAACGGTTTGTTAAGCACCCGGAAGCTTAACAGAGTTAGTGGAAAATCTCGAGAGAGTCTCTCGGGGACTGGACTAGCCACGTGTTGTGGTGAACCAGAATATATCGGTGCGTTCTTTCCTTTAATTTATTTAACGCACTTAATTATTTCCTGCAAGTTTTAATTTTCGCAAGTTTATGCTAAATTTTATTATAACGCTATTCACCCCCCCTCTAGCGTTAAGCGTATTTTCTAACAATATATATATATATATATATATATATATATATATATATATATATATATATATATATATATATATTGGATTGGACTGCGCGCCGCAGCGATATGATGCTTGGGCTATAGGAGCCCATCCAAAGTCTGTACACCTCTAGTGAGCGTAGTCGACTATAAACTATGGATCAGGCTGCATGCCGTTGTTGAGACCAATTATTTTCATAATATTTTCAAAAGTATGTTTGGGCATCAATTAGTAATTTTCGTACAATTTCTGCATTTACAAATATTTTAACTAATTTCTCCCAGCATTTATTTTATAAAAAAATCACTAAATTGCATCACAAATAATTTTATAATAATTTTTGTGGCTTAATTCTATTATTTGCATTTGAATCAAGTTTAAATTATTGCACAAATAGTCACACTTGTATTTTTAGAATGCAACTGTAATCACTTTGCTACTATAGCTTATGCATGCATTATTGTATTATTTTACTGAAAATGAGCCTTTTATATTTTTAAAATATTAAGTAATTATTTTAAAATATTTCCAGGCACAAAAACGATTTTTTAAAGCCTTTTTTAGTTATTTTTAAAAATTATTTTATCAATTAAATATGATATTTAACAAATGGCCCATATTTTTAAATTTAGCCAAATTGCCCAACCCAATTTTAACCCATTATAAACCAACCCAGAAATCCCAGGCCCAATACCCATCTGCCCGACCCAATACTCGGCCAAATCCTGGTCGTTAATCATCTTGAACAACGGTCCAGATTCACCCTTACCTAAATTAAACTTAATGACCTTCCCCACAGGCCTCTCATTTCCTCTCCTCTCATGCCGACATCTGATCCCCTCTTCTCTCAAAAGCTCTCAAGTCTTAACCCTAACTAACCCTCATCACCGTTCCTCTTCCACCGTTCATGGTGTTTCTCCACCGCCATCAGACCTCTAATGGCCTCTCTTATGTTGGTATTGTCAACCCTAAGGTCCTCGAGGGGCCAAGGTCAGTTCACTTGCATCTATGGCCCTTTCTAACCTATTTCAGGATTTTCCGGTTCGATTTCATGTAAGATCTTCCTATGTCGCCTTAGATCTATGGAATTCCTAAGCCTACTTCTTCATCTCTGTGTTATTTTTCTCAAAAACCTTATTTCTTCCTTCTGAACTTCTTTGATATGTACAGATCTGAGATGGTTTGGACCTATTTCACATGAGTTTTACAAGAACCGTCTAATTTTCGAATTATTTTCCATTTTTTTAAACTAAGGTTTCCCTAAAATTTCCTTCTCCAAAATGTTTGATGATTTTTGTGTTAAATATTCTATTTCTTATGCGTTTTAACTTATTTCATATAGGTTTGCTTTAACCCTAACTAGTTTATGCTAAAAACCCCACATTTTTTCGACATTTTGTCTAGTTTCTGAGTTACTTGTGTACTGACTTTGGCCTATGCTTTGGTTTCTGTGATTTTTCTTTAGTCTTGTGATTGTTTTTATCCTAATATGCCTCTACTAAGATTCTTGGTAAAGCTATATTTCTCTCCTTAAATCAGTGGGCAGAATGTTCAAAATGGCCATTTTCATGATTTTTAGTCTAAGTTCAGCATATTTAACTTGGTTTTTGAGCTTCTTGGGAGAGATTGAAGAGGGAATCAAAGAGAACTTCTTGGAGGTAAGAATTATGGACTTAAATACTCGATTCAATTGTGATTTACATCAAATTAAACATGAAATTTGGGGGATTTGAAGCTTAAAATTGGGGAGTTAGGGCTTGGAAATTGGAGACCTTGATCTATGGATTTAAGGGTCCATTTGTTGTCGTATTTTGTAATTCTTGTTATGTATGAACTCGAAGGAGAATAAGAATTCCGTTGATGCAATTTTTATCGAATTTTGAGACGTGATCCCGGGGGTCAGGTTGGACCAATTTCGGGATTTTTGGTGTAATTTGATTATTTTTATATGGGCTTCGTTCTCTTAGAATATTCTAATTTTATGTTTCTGATTTTGAGTAGATTCGGTGCAAGTTGAGGCTGAGGCGAGAGAAAAAGGCATCACGGAGTAGTATTTCATCCGGTTTGAAGTGAGTAACCAATGTAAATCTGGACCTGAGGGTATGAAACCCGATATTTCATATCTTTTTGATAAATAAGGCGACACAAATGCTAGGTGACGAGCGTGTGGGCATGCACCGGTAGGGATTGTGACTTGGTCCATCTCATAGAGACTATTAAGTCGCGTATTTGATTTTAAATCCTATGATATTCCGTATTTTAGAGATTGATACTATATTTTTGGATTGTATGCCATGTTTGGGGCCTTGTACCATCCTGTTGAGACCCTTAGAGGGATTTTTACTATTTTTCCTCACTATATTTGTTTTGAAGGCATATGCTCAGTCATGTTTTACCTATTTATTGTTTAATTTTGTTTTTATCACTCTACTTCTTAATATGTGAAAAGCTATTTCGGATGAGTTCCCTAATTTCATCCATTATGCCCGAGTGGAGGTGAGGTTAATGATTGAGAGAGGTTGAGGACCTAATGGTGAGGATTATATATATAATATGGATCGGGTTGCATGCAGAAATAATATTATATGTAGTAATATAGATCAAGCTACACGCCGCAACGATACTGATACGGATCGGGCTAGATGCTGTAGCAATATATATATATTGGATTGGGCTGGGTGCACCAGCGAAATGACGTTTGGGCTCTAGGAGCCCATCCGGAGTCTGTACACCCCCGGTGAGTGTAGTCGACTATTCATGGTAAACCTATATTTCTCTCCTTAAATCAATGTTAATTTGAATTCTTGATTTACCAGTTTGTTTCGTTAAAAATATTGTGTTGAATCCTGACTATTCCTTTCATGCCTTGTCTATGATACTTGCTAACTCTTTACATAATTTTCTCCCTAACTAAACCCTTGATATTTTTTTTCGGAAGTTTTTTATTTTGGTTTGATTTAAATGTCTCACCCTAAATAGGCCTTTGATTCTTATTTCTTTACTCAATCTTATTGAATTTCTTGCCTTAACTAATTTTCTTGCCTTATTTGAATCAACGATGTTACCTGTTGATTCTTACTAAATGTTTCCTTAATTGAACTCATGTTCAGTCACCCCTAAATAACTACTCTGTACCTAAGTCTTGCTTGATTTCTTTCCTTAAATATCGACCCTATTGTCATGCCCCTAACCCCGAACCCGGTCGTGTTGACGCCTCTCCTGAAGACAAGGTCAACCAGTTTAACCCAATTTGTCTTTTAAAGAAGTAATCACACAAAAAAATCTAAACATGATTTAATGATATTGAATAGAGGAAATATTGATAACAATCCGGAAAATCCTACCCAACACAGCCCTAACCAGGGTGTCACAAGTCACAAGTATCAACAAACCACGATACAAGTATGCTAATGTCATAAACTACTACAAATGTTTGAAAAGGATCAAAAGTGATAGAGCGAAAGAGACATGGGGCTGCGGACGCCAACATCTACCTCGAAATCTCCGAAAGCCACCTGGAACTGGAGGAAATTAGCACTTACGAGCGGTACCAGCAGCGCCTGAATCTGCACACAAGGTGCAGAGAGTAAAGTGAGTACTCCAACTCAGTAAGTAACAAATGTAAATAACGGCTGAAAGTAAGAAAACATGTAAAACACAAGGGATTCTATACTGAAGCAGTAAAACAGTGAAGAGCCAAGTAAAATCCTTTTTCAACAAGCAAGTAAGTAATTGACAGGTAAGTTAACAAAAATAAGTTCACCCCTCGGGCTCAATATCTACAAATCCGCCCCTCAGGCAACATCTTAGAACCACACTAGCCCCTCAAGATCAATCTCACATCACAATGGGTACCCGTGCTCGCTGGGGGTGTACAGAATCAGGGAGGGGCCCTTTACGGCCCAAGCGCAATATCAAGCATCCTCGTGGCATCAAATTTGGGCTTTCGGCCTCATATCAATCAAACCACCTCGTGTCATATATAAGAATCTCATGCTAACCTCCAAAACCCATTCCGATCACACTTCTAAGTCATAAATCACCTCCCAAATCTAACGAAACCATCGAAACTCATATCTGAGCTCTCTAACACATAGGTCAATATCCAGTTGACTTTTCCAACTTAAACTATCTTAAAAGATACTAAGAGTCTCATACCTTATCAAAATCATTCCAAACTCGATCCGGCCAACTGGATGCCACAAAACACAGATAACAAAGCATAATGAAGTAAAAATAGGGGAAACGGAGCGGTAAATCATGAGACGACTGGCTGGGTCATCACATCCTCTCCAACTTAAACAAACATTCGTCCTGGAAATCTACAACGCCTCCCATACAAAGCCTCATATGGAGCCATCTGAATACTCGATCAGTAGTTATTGTTATAAGCAAACTCTGCAAGCGGTAGAAACTCATCCCATCATCCTCCAAATTAAATGACACAAACACGCAACATGTCCTTCAATATTTGAATATTATGCTCAGATTGCTCGTCCATCTAAGGATGAAAGTTGTGCTTGACTATCATTGAGTATCCAACTCTCTCTACACATCCCTCCAAAACTACGAAGTAAACTGAGTACCTCTATCTGAAATGATAGAATTTGGGACACCATGCAAATGAACAATCTCTCGGATATAGATCCCTGCCAAGCGCTCAGAAGAATAGGTAGAACACACAGGAATGAAGTGCGTGGACTTGGTCATCCGATCCATAATCACCCAAATAGAATCGATCTTCTTCATAGTCTGTGGGAGTCCAACAACAAAGTCCATAGCGATCCTCTCCCACTTCCACTCAGGAACAACCATCCGCTGAAGTAAGCCACCCGGTATCTGATGCTTATATTCCACCTGCTGATAATTGAGACATCGAGCTACATATCCCAAAATATCTTTCTTCATCCTTATCCACCAATAGTGTTGCCTCAAATC
This sequence comes from Nicotiana benthamiana, assembly GCA_034376525.1. Lineage (NCBI taxonomy): Eukaryota > Viridiplantae > Streptophyta > Magnoliopsida > Solanales > Solanaceae > Nicotiana > Nicotiana benthamiana. The sequence goes on along the minus strand of CM067338.1, from coordinate 73,728,620 downwards.
CTGATACATCTTCGCGGCATCCGGATGAATGGAATACCGCGAGCTATGGGCCTCCTACAAAATCAACTACCGAAGCCCATCCACATTGGGTACAAAAATCCAGCCCCACATCTGGCATCATCATGTTGAACCCTATCCTTAAGGACTATCAAATGCGGATCATCATACTAGTGCTCTCTAATGCGTTCGTACAAGGAAGACCGACAAACCACACAAGCCAAAACCCGACTGGACTTCGAATTATCTAACCTCACAAACTAATTGGCCAAGACCTAAACATCAACTGCAACATGTCTCTTCGCAAATGGAATATATGCCAAACTACCCATACTCACTGCCTTTCGGATCAAAGCATCGAACACGACATTGGCCTTTCTCGGATGGTATAATATAGTGATATCATAATCTTTATGCACCTTCAACCATCTCCACATCCTCAAATTATGGTCATTTTGCTTGAACAAATGTTGAAGACTGCGATGATCAGCGAACACCTCACATGATACGCCATACAAGTAGTGCCTCCAAATCTTTAATGCATGAACTATGGCAGCCAACTCCAAATCATGAAAGGGGTAGTTTTTCTCACGTGGCTTCATCTGAAGAGAATCATATGCAATAACTCTACCCTCCACCATCAACACACGACCAATCCTAACTCTTGACGTACCATAATACACGCATATGAACCAAAAGCCGATGGCAAAACCAATACTGGGGCTATGGTCAAAGCTATCTTGAGCTTCTGAAAGCTCTCCTCAAACTCGTCCGACCACACAAATTGAGTACCTTTTTGAGTCAACTTGGTCAAGGGCGATGCGATAGATGAGAATCCCTGAGCAAACCGGCGATAATAGCCTGCCAAACCAAGAATGCTATGAATCTCGGTGGCTGAGGATGGTCTGGGAAAACTCTAAACCGCCTCTATCTTCTTTGGATCAACCTGAATGCCCTCGTTGGACACCAAGTTTCCTAAGAAAGCACTGAACCGAGCCGAAAATCGTACTTGGAGAATTTTACATAAAGCTTCTCCTCCCTCAATCTCTGCAATACAACTCTTAAATGCTCCGTGTGCTCTTCCTAAATACGCGAATTTACTAGAATGTCATCAATGAAGACTATGATGAACCAATCAAGATAAGGCCGGAACACGATCTTCATCAAATGCATGAACGCTATGGGGGCATTGGCCGGCCCAAATGACATCACCGAGAACTCATAATGACCATATCGAGTCTTGAAGGTCGTCTTAAGAATATCTGACTCCCATATCTTCAACTGGTGATAACCTGAATGGAGATCAATCTGACAACCATTACCTACTGATTTTTGCAACGGCATGACATCTTCTTTCATCTAAACATATTTTTATGCTATTTATATATGAAGAACTTCACTCTAATGTGGCTTTCAAAGTTGTGACCAGTTAAGACATCCTTCTAAGTAGTTTTGATTGATATCTTTCCATGGTTTGCTGATTTCCTTATGATTCAACTCAAGTTAAATTCCTTTTCTCATCTTTTGTGACTCGGTTCATTCATGGACCAATAATTGCAAAACCTAAGACCCATTGTTTTACGGCTACTAATTTATTTTTTGGACTTATTTGAACAATCATGTTTATCAAATTCTTTCCTTAAATAACTCTCTTATTTATTTACCCCTAATTGCCTACTTTGCACAAAGTGCTTAGCTAATTTCTTTACTTAAATAGTTCTTACCCGTTTGAATTTGAATTCCTTGATTAAAGGAAGCCATTGATTCTTATTTGATATTCAACTCCTTAACTGTTATCTTACCTTATTTCCGCGTGATTTTAACACTATTAATGATCAACTCTTTCACAAACTCAAACATAATTCACAATCCTTCTAGACTCATAATCACACACAATAGTGTTCTCTCTTCTTGTCTGTACTGTGGCTTGATTACAAGACCTACCACTTTTCTTTGCTTGTTTCTTTGATACTGCTATGTCCTGATTTAAGCTTCAGCATCATAACAGTGTGTCTTTTTTACAGCTTGTGTGTCCATTTCTATTTACTGTTTCTGTAGAGTTCAATATTTAATTTGGTATGGTGACCTCTTTCTATTTGTTTCTGCTATGAATCCCTACTCACTACCCCCTTGTGTGTTTGAGCTATAGAATATATAAGTTATTGTCCATGAAATAAAATTGGATTCTTTTGATCCCAACCTCTAAACAGTGTGTTGTAACAGGATTATGGGCATGCTAGCACTCCCTATTGCTGGGCATGCCCACAACCTGCTATTTCCTCTTTCAATGTCCCTATTTCCCCTGTACCCATATGTGTATTATTTTGTAACTGTTTCCCCTTCCCACTTTCAGCACTCTATTTTTGCACTTGCACTCTCTCTTAGTTCCTAAGATATGCCCCCCCCTCTAGTGAGCTTTGCCTTGGGACCTTGAGTTCCCTCTAAACTTTGACACTCGAGGGCTCGCACTTCCACGCAACACTATGCCTCAATCTGGTGATACATTTGGGTGTGATCACTACCCAGGTCCACATGAGACTCTTAGGGGACTCTGATAGATCCAAATGGGAGAAAGGCTTTCGATCATGATCTTTTGGAGTTGGCTTACTTCATATTTTAGACAGGAAGTCTGAATCAGGCTCTCTTTGGTTGTAATTTTTAATTTCAAATGTATTTTCTTTTTTATCTTTATTTTGGGCTGTTATAATTTGTAATAAACTCTCGGGGGATGGCTAGTGAAAAAGGGAGGGATAACTATGTATGCAAAGGGTAGATATCCTGTCTATAGGTACTTTGTTAATTATTGCTCTCATATAGATATCCTGCCTGTAGGTTACTTTTTGAATTTTGCACTCTCATATAGATACCATGTCTGTAGGAATTCTGCATTCTCTAATATATATACCATGTTTGTAAGAATTTTGCATTCTCCAATAAAGATACCATGTCTATAATTACCTGGAAATCTGAATCCTCCATATGCATATAGAAAATATGCCTATAGGTCTTTGTGAATTATGCATATACATTCTATACTAGGCAATCATGTTTATAGGTCTTAAACTACAATTAGATATCATGTTCATAGGCTTTAAATGAAATTCAGGACCTAGATATCATGTCTATAGGATTTCTGTATTTTAATACGTCTGTGAAAGTGTTTAAAATCGACAGTGCATAGAAAGCATGCCTATTGGAGCTATTAATCAAGTCTAAATTTTTTCACTCGCTTACAAGTCTAAAACCAGTGATACTATGTACCATTAGTTGAAGAACTTATGATCTCTTGCCAAAGCTTGCCCTTTGTTAATAACTGACAACTTCTCTTAAATCAGTATGTATTCATTTTACTTCATTATTTCTGAAATTAGTAGATATCATGCCTATAGGATCTTCGTCCAACACTTAGGCAAACCACAGGGTAAAAATTATAAACTGAATCAGATTTTATTAGCTACAACCTGTAAGAAGGCCTGATTCGGGCTTCTTATCTTAATTATGTAACAAATAACAAATCAATCTGCCTCAACCTTTTATGTTTTAATCAGACCCAAAACATTATGTGTAAGTCATGCTAGCTATGTGTTTGTTTGTTTAAAGGAGGTATGCCTGATCCTTTTACTATATATGTTCTTTCCCCCAACTTACTGTACATGTTTTTGTATGTTGCCTTATAATGTTTTTCTTTGAAACTATAAATAAGCCTCATATCTCTCCCCTTTAGGACTAGTAGCTCTAAATGACTCCATGACTGATAGGATCGGGGCGAGAAATAGCATGCAATAAGTAAATGAGACCATTCTGTGCTTTAATACCTTAACGGGGTGGGAAAAGGTAGATATGGATATGATGACTACACAATAACATCACGTGTAGCACCTCACTGAGGAGTGATTACCGGATGTTGTGTGGGTGATCCATATTATTAATAAACCTAGGAACCCCCCCCCCCCCCCCCGTTGCTCCCCTTCCCTTTGTTTCTTTGTTTCTTTTAAATCTTTTAAACCAGTTCTTTTAAGAACATCAACTCTCTTTATTTCTTTCCGACTTTGTTTACTTGTAACCATTACGTGAAATCCCCTCTTATTTGAAGCTTTTATTTGCCTATGTGTTATTTTCACTGAAGTCATTACAATAGTTTGGCCTGGAACCACACTAGTGGATCCTGAAGGTTGCTTAACACCTCCCTCTTCGGATAGTTTCAAGCCCTTACCCAGTCTCTGGTTACTCAAAGAGAAAGCCTCCTTAGTGTCCTAATGCACTTAAATCAGTAGGTGGCGACTCTTCAATTCAAACCTAATTCCCAAAAGGGAATAAGCTGTCCTCCCAAATGTCATAAACCCGATTTCGCGATAAAAAGGAGGCGTGACACTTATACCACGATTGTTCTGAGCCTATTATGCATTGTCCATGCTTAAATTGATAATTATCAACGTTGAATAAAGCTTATGATCATTTCTAGGTAATTGACCATTGTGGAGTATTGGCCCAAGTTAAGATTCATTTTGCAATGTAACTGTTAAGACGCGATTGGTTATAGCTAATTCCTTGCCGGGATGCTATTGTTCATATTGTTGATTCCCTTACCGGGACGTATTGTTTCTATTGCTTGGGTGAGAAAGAGTTTAATGCAAGAAGGGCCATGCTATGCAAGATATTGTGAGTGAGTATTAATGCATGAATGGTGATTCCATGCCATGATTGAGAGCTAGTGCACGAAGGGTGATGTCGTGCCAATATTTTGATAGTTAATGCACGAATGGTGATTTCGTGCCATGATCTGAGAGTTAATGCATGAAGGGTGATGTTGTGTTTATATTTTGAGAGTTAATGCACGAAGAGTGATGTCATTCCATGATTATGAGAGGTAATGCACAAAGAGTGATGTTGTGCCGTTTTTGTTATTTTATATGGTGAGAATGAGAGTGAAAGCGCGAAGGGTGATATCGTGCACGTGTTAATGTTTCCCTTATTCCTGATGATTTAACTATGGAGTCCTGTATGTTTCTTTGTTAATTTATTGTTAGAACTTGATATTCCCCGCAGCATGTCCCTTTCCTATTTTATTCTATTTGTTCCTGTTATTATGGTTCCGGTTGCATATGATTTAACTACACAGGTTTAAATGGTTGTCGTATCCTAGCCTCGTCACAACTTCACTGAGTTTAGGCTCGACACTTACCCGTATATGGGGTTTATTGTATTGATACTGCACTCTGCACTATGTTGTGCAAATTTTGGTGTCGGACCCGGTGAGTATGCCTTCAGTCCGGGGAGACCAAGGTAGATCTGCTGGCGTCCGCATAGCTTGAAGTTCCCTTCCTTTTTTAGCTCTCTGCTATATTTTTTCATTTTGAGAACAGTTGTACTTCCTTCAGACATGTATTTGTAGTGAAAATCTTAGTCGTTCGTGAAATTGTGACTCCAGGTTCACGGGTAGACATGTATTGTATTATATAAATTTATTATAGCTCTTACATACGTTTCATCTACTTAGCTTTAGTTACTATTTATATTTGTTTGGGTTGATATCTAATGTGTTAAAACCTTAATAGTTTTCTTACCTAGATTTTGCGAATAGGCGCCGTCACGATTCTCAAGGGTGGAAAAATCTGGGTTATGACACATCTTTGCCAACTGATCCATGTTTTTCTGATTCCATTATGTACCACTATGTATAAAAGAAGCTGATCATGAACTGAAGTGCTATTTGTCTCTTTTTTTTGAACATAAACATACAAATATATTACTAAAACATTAAACAAAGTTACATGGTTATGGCGGATAGTTTTAGGACGTTTGTATTGCCCAATGATGCCAAATTGTTACAAACAGTATTAACTAATCTAGAACCAGAAATTACACCATCCCTATCATTAACAAAAGCTTGCTCGACAAAAGGGGGTAGGGGGGGCGCCGGCCATGCTTGAAACTTATGAAGGGGGAACTATTGGTATATGATTGCTTAACTAGTAGATCAGCCACAATATTCCCCTCTCTGAAATTATGCAATAGCGTTTGGATCTTCAGTTGGTGCATTCGCCATCTGCATTCACAAACCAAGTTTTAGAAGTTAGAGTTATTTTCATATATTATTTTAATAACCTCTGTGGAGTCGACTTCAATTCCAACTGCCGATAAATTCAACATCATTGCCATTTCTAACCCTTCCAGTAGTTCCCGTAGCTCTGCATGGATTAGTGAGATTGCCTTGCATTATCTATTATATCCCATGATCCAGTCTCCCTTATTTCTTCGAAATACGCCACTCAATCCTGCCTTGTTACTTTTTATGTTAAAAAATCGCAGTATAGTTTGGTATAGAACTTTCTAGGTTATTTCCAACTAATGTCTACCCTATATGTTTTATCTACAACAGGATTTTTCCAGAAAGGAAGGTGAACTCCCAGGAAGCATGCAAAACTTTATTTATTTCAAGGGCGTTGGTTAGATTATTAATATTGTTGTTCCTATAATTCCAAAGTTCCCATAAGCAGTAAGGAATACAGTGGTCCATTTTCCATGTTGATTATAGTAACTGACAAAGTTGTCCCGTAGGATAATGAGCCAGTTTTGATTACGAACTAAACTAGTTAACGGAAAACCTAGTTTGTTCCAAAGGGAAGTAGCAATTGGGCAGGTGATGAAAATGTGTTGTATGTCTTCTAGATGCGTTTTACAAATAGTACAGTAGGGATTTATGGTAATACCTATTTTGGCTAAATATGCCCGGCAGGAGATACAATTATGCATACATTACCATAAAAAGAATTTTATCATGGCAGGCCAATGGAGATCCCATATCCATTTAAATGGTTTCATGGAGGGATCTTGATTATGAATGAGTTTATAACTGGATTGGGTTGAAAAAAGCCCTGATGAGATTGGATGCCAGCTCATTTTATCAGTAATAGCATTCTTGGTAGGGGTTGGGGTGAAAAGGAAGTTATTAAGGACTTCTGGTGGGAGATCAAATGAGATACTACTGTCCCATTCATTGTTATGAATGATATCCTTTAGACATAAATTTTGATCCTTGATAGAAAGAGGCCCTTCAATTTGGCTTCTCAGGGATTTATAATTGAACATCCAAACATTGTTCCAAATGTTTATAGTGGAATTTGATTTAGGGTGCCAAAGAATTCCTTTGTTGCGGATTTTCCAGCCTTGCGAAATAGATTTCCAAATGAAGGAGGAGTTTTGTAGTGACCTTTTTGAATAATAATTGGACAGTATAACTTGGCTCCATGTAGAACTAGTGTTATTAAGGAGTCTCCAAGCCAGGCCAGATAGAAGAGCAAGATTTTTGGACCTAGCTTGATGGATCCCCAATCCCCCTTCCGACTTAGGTTTGGTTATAACTTGCCAAATTATCAAATGAATTTTTTGCTGGTATTAGAGGATCCCAATAAAGTACCGTTGAATCTTTTCAATTGTTTTTAGGATTTTTGGGGGTAAGAGGGTATATTGCATGGGATGGCTAGGAATAGCACTCAAAGTTCTAGAAGCTAATGTGGTTCTTCCTGCCATGTTTAAGAAAGAACATTTCTAGTATGAGAGTTTGGAGTGCATATTGTCAATTATAAATTGGAAGTCCTTGGGTGTGGGCGAGTGGTTTAATATAGGGAAACCTAAATAAGTACCAAAATCTGTGGTGGATTTTATTTTAAATAGAAATGTTAAATAATTCTTAAAGTCAGTAGGGAAGGATTTTGGGAGGAAAATTTTAGATTTTTTCTTGTTAACGTCAAGACCAGATTCATAAAAAAAATTCGAGATAGCATTTGATGCATTGAATAGTTTTTTTATTGGCTTTGCCCAATAGTGTAATGTCGCCTTCTAGAAATATGTGAGAATTATTGGGAGTATATTGTTTAAAAGATATGGGATCCCATTGTAGTGTGTTCACTTGGTAGTTGATGAGTCGGGCCAGTAATTCAAGACAAAGTATAAAGATGTAAGGAGAAAGAGGATCCCCTTGACGAATTGCTCGACTAGGTTGAAAGAAAGTGGTACGAACACCATTTACAATAATTCTCATTGAACTTGTAAAAATGCAATGCATAATAAGGCGGGTTACTTTTGGTAGGAATTTAAAGAATTTAAGGTTTTGTAGATGAAAGACCATTCTAGTCTGTCAAAAGTTTTTTCCAAGTCTAGCTTGATAATCATCTCAAGTTTTGAAGACGAATTCTTCCTCTTGAGTAACTTGTTCATTAATTCTTGCATTATTATTGTATTCTCACAAGCTCTCCTATGTTTTATAAAACTGGCATGTATTGGACGAATTAAGTGGGGAAGGTAAGGTTTCATTCTATTGGCAATGATCTTTGTAATTATTTGATAGGAGTTGTTGCACAAGTCAATTGGTTTGAAATATTTGAGATTGTTAGCATTGGGAAATTTTGGGATTAGGCAGATAAAGGTGTCATTAAATCCACCATGAAGGATTTGGGTTTCTAGAACCATTTTACAGTAATTTATAATAGAGGGTCGGATTGTGCGCCAATAATTTTGATACAGAAAGGGACGAATACCATCCGGGCCTGGAGCTTTAAAAGGTTTGAAAGAAAAACAGGGCCCTGGTAATTTCAACATCATTTAGTTTAATATCTAAAACTCTTAGATCCATAGTGTTTGTAAAAGAGGTTCTATTATCAATCCATTTACAAGAAGAAACCTTAGATGCAGTAAAGGAGTTTTTGAAAAATTTGAGAGCATGATCAAGGATTAAATTAGGATCAATGATCCTATGCCCACTATCATTTGTAAAGAACATTATGGTATTCCGGCGTTTACGATTGGAGGCAGTTAGATGAAAAAACTTTGTATCCGCCTCCCCTTTATTAATCCAATTTATTCTAGATCTTAGTTTCCAGAAATCTTGTTCCATAGTTAGAATTGAGTTATACTCCAGTTGAAGAGTGGATTCAAGGTCTTGTAGGAAGTGAATATTACGATAATTAGGGGATAGTTGAATGTCATTCAACCTAGCTAGGATCCTTTTCTTTTTTTGAAGATATCAGAAAAGGTACCAATTTTTTTGTTAATCCCTTCCTTTTTAAAAAAGTGTTCGGCAGTGACTAGATTATCAATATTCCAACATTTGTTAACAAGGTTAATAAAATCAGGATGCCTACACCATATTGTTTCTATTCGAAAAGGCTTATTATGATAATTAACATTTTTTGGGCATAAGGTTTGTAAAAGAGGATTGTGGTCTGAATGAGTATTAGGTAGATCAACTACCATGGCTTTGGGATATAAGGATAGCCAATCCTAATTAGTAAAGATGCTGTCTAACCTTTCTAAGATAAGCCTTTTTGATTTTTTCCTATAGTTGGACCAAGTGTATTTAGGACTTTTATAACCAAGGTCCATTAGACAACATTTGTTAATGGAATTCCAGATGGCATTACTTCCTCTATGGGTAATAGCCTTGCCCCCAGCTTACCATTACAAGTAATAACGTCATTAAAATCTCCTCCTACAAGCCAGGGCCCTTTGTACGTAGTACTAATATTTTCTAAGTTATTCCAAAGGACATGTCTTTGCTCTAATTTAGTACTAGCATATATAGAGGAGAATAACCAGGTTGAATTATGGGGGCTTACCTCGATGAGTGCATGGATCTCTTGATTTCTTCTAACAAAGTTATGGACCTTAACCATAATTGCATCCCATATAATGACCATGCCACCAGACTGGCCATCACTTGGCACCTGTATTATCTCAGAGAAGAAGTAGTCACTTAGAAGAGAAAAGTGGCTCTCCATCCAAGTCTCCAAAAGGGCCACCATGCACGGCTTGTGGGTATCTAACATCTCCCTAAAATTGACCCAAAAATTATCATTGTCTCCCCCATGAACATTCCAGATAATGAAGTTTGTAGGCCTAAACACCATGACATGGTTGTTTATCGGACCATTGTTCGGGTGGGGTGGGAGTAGTAGGTTCCTTCTAAGGCGTGGAACTAGTATCATTGAATTGGTCCCTACTGATGGATCCTGGGGTGGCCTCACGACCATTGAGTATTTGTAAAGAGCTTGAGGGCAACTGAGAACATATCTCTTCTCTAAGAGTTCCCTAAATAGGTAAACTTTTACCTTGTTGAGGCTTGAAAATTCAAGGACTGGACCTGACCCTAGTAGGTTGATCTACTCTTCCTCTAACATTGCTTGATTTTCTGGTGCGGGAGCATTGAGAGGGATTTGAACTAGTTGAGGGATTTGAGGTGGTGGAATTTTTAGGTTTTTCGGTGGTGGTTGGTTTGCATGGACTGGTGGGGCTTCCATGTTGTGATTGGGCTGAGTTTGGGGGTTGATCGATGTAAGGGACTATGGACTGAAGACTGGGTTCATGTTTGATATCTCCCCTGGTGCAAAGAATGGCATCTCGAAGTGGGAGGGGGTATTCACAACTGGATTGAAATGGTGAGGAAGGCTCCATTGTTGCCTCATAGCTTGGGCTTGTTCCAGATTCATTAAGGGTGCAAGGGGCTGTAGGATGTTGTTCATCCATACTTGATTGAGGTAGTTGCTCATTGCCATGTGCATGCTCTTTGATACTAGTTGGGCAAGGAAATGAGAGTTTTGGAGGACAATCACCGTCTCTTCACCGTCCAGAATCATGTTGAAAGTGATTGCATAGCCCATCAAGGCTTGTTCCACCCATGATAATGGTTGATGGTCTTGAGGAGAGGTGGTTGTATGTAGTAAAATTGGTTGGTTGTTTGATTGTTTGGTGGGATATTTTGATTGGACATTGTTATTTCTCTTTGACGCCTTAGTATTTGATCTAGACGGAACCTTATCTTTTGTGATATTGGAAGCATTGGCATTCTGAGGAGGAGTGGTCTTGTTTATACTATTGAGATGTTAGTTATTGTCGTTGATATTTTTTAGGAGTTGCTCAAGAGTGGAGTTAGTAATTATAGGGGATTCGGTTTTGTTGTAGTTTCTTTTACTTGTGCTAGTAGAAGTGGAGAGATTTTCTTCAGATTTAATGGCCATTTGTGCTATGTTTAGAGGAACGTTGGACACGTGGGAGCATTGGTGATGGTTGCAATTGCTTGCCATGCAGACGGGCTTGTCTACCTTTGAGAGGGTTACAGGGTCGATTAAGTGAGGTTGAGTGATTGGGGGGAGTTTTTTAGACATTGGGAGGGGTGGATTATATCCTCATTATCCTTAGGTAGGGTATGATTAGCTTGCATATAGTTTAATTGGTCAATTGAGTGGTCTGCTATTTAGACGTCCATACTATGGCCATCTTCCACGTCCAAAGTCATGGGTTAGTCATATTACTAGCTAATTGATTGTTGTTATCTTTAATTAGTTTGGGCGGAGAGACCAATGCATCAAACTTGTTTCCCCTTGCAACATATTTTTTTGCTTGGATTTTGCCCCCATATTTTAGCAGTGAATTAGTAATGGTGAGGCCCTCATTGTTGGAATCACGTGTGTCTTTTTACAATTAATAGAGAAGGGAGAGACATACCTGAGGAATTTGTAATTGGTGGATACAACTTACCAGATTTCTTCTTCTTGGGGAATTGGACCGTTTGCAAATTATCTTCTCTTGCTTGAGCATTGGAATCTTCCTTTTGATAGGAGTTATTTAGCAAAGTGTGTTCATTGGCTAGGGCTTCCGTTTTGTTAGTTTTAGGGCCACTAGGGAGAAAGTAGGTACAGTAAAGTGTGGAGTGGCCTAATCTGCCACATTGAGTACGTAGGAATTTATCACATTCAAATGGAATAACTTTCTTATGGTTTCCTAAGAAGACATGTGGTGGTACAGGCACATCTAGAGGAAATTCAATGCAAAGTCTTGCATATCGTCCCTTTAAGGTTGTTGATGTGAAGGCATCAATTTTAAGCAATTTCACAATTTGGTTACCCAACTTTGTTAGAATGATGCTATCATAGAATTCAATAGGTAATTGGGGAGGAGTATCCAAGTGGCTGTGTTTGCTATTTTTGCTTTAGAAGCAATGAAATTGGGGACCCATTTATGTACTGATAGGAAGTGACCAAAGACGAACCACGGTACCTTTTGTAGGACTTTAATCATGCTATCTTCATTATTGAATTTTGCAATGTAGATGTCGCATCCCAAGTCAATTAATGGAAGGTTTTCCTTGATTTTCCATAACTCTTGAATTTTCCTCTTGAGGATATGATGTGGAATCTTTTTTCCTTGGAGTTAAATGATGATAGATAACCTCCATGGATGGTAGATTCATAGGAGATCTTCTGAAGATAAGTGAATTGTCTGATCTTTGGCCTCTTCTGAGTTTGTTGCATAGGGGTTAATAGCATCATTATAGTGGTTGGGATATTCTTCTATCATGGGATCAATTGTCATGTGAATATGGCCTTGGTGAGATCCTTCGAATAGTTTTTGTTTGAAACTTGTGCTAGGAAGATTGGAGGTTGGAATTGATTTGGTTGGGTAAATGTTTGGTAGCTTTGAATGGATTTGGTTGGGTAAATGTTTGGTAGCTTTGAATGGATTTGGTGGTTTAGGTTAATAGTTTGCATTGGAGAGTTAGAGAGATTATGGAGTCTCTCTCTATACTTGAGAATGTCTTTTCCAAGATTTCGCAATTTGTATATATATATATATATATATATATATATATATATATATATATATATATATCTATATATATATATATATATATATATATATATATATATATACATACTAGATTTATTCTAAGTGTTATATTTGTTAAATGATCCTGAAGTGTTAAACTTTAATTGGAGTTAATAAAATGTGTATGTCCTTCCTTGTCACATTAAAATACTCATATCAATTTACCAGGTATTTATGCCTTCTAGTTATGATCCTCTAAAAGGTTATGATGCATATTATGACCAACTATAAGGTCATTGATTTTACTTAGTCCACTTTCAGTGATTTGTCTTTGTACTTGGGTTCTGGTGAGAGACCCTTGGTTAATATTGTGATTGGTTTTGAACTGTTCATCTCTTTGTATCTAATGATAATATAATATTCTCAATAAGTGTTTGTGGAACTTCTATGTATCTGAACCTTTATATCACTTCTAATAATATGAAATTGTTAAAAACTTGATTTCTATTTGTGTATAAACCCTTAAGGAAGAGTAAGAGTGAATGTCTAAGGGTACTCAAGATGGATTTGCTACGTGGTTAAGGTATCTCTCCCTAACACAAGCAGTGCTCGGGTTCCATGAGACCCTTGTGAATTCTGAAGTGCCAGGGACTCATAAATGTAAATTTTATCCATAATTAAAATTTCACTATAAGCCATTAGTCGTTAACTTTTATTAATAATCGTAAGATTTGTTGGAAACACGTTCTCAAGGCATTATACTAAACGTGTGTTCATATTTGTAGGTTTTGATGAATGACAAACTATGCGCAAATTGACATATGACGGGTCCAAGCACAAGCGCAAAATTGTTATATAACGAGATTCAAGCACAAGACAAAGATCGAGATTATGTTTTATATGAGTCGGTATTTAATTGTGATCTTGATCCGACAACTTAAACTCAAGACTTGGCTTCTCTCGTAAAATTATTTTTAACAAATCATGCATATTTAATTTAGAGCAAAATGATTTTAAATTATGCATATTTACTTTAGTCAAAATGATTTTTAAACATGCCTCTAAAATCTGGACTAAGATAATCGATTATGTACATATGATAATCGATTATGTTTAAGTCAGCTGCTTGGCAATCGATTGTGAACTTATGACAATCGATTGTGTTAAGGCAGTGAGCATCAGATTTTTCAAATCTGCATGACAATCGATTGTGAACCTTATGACAATCGATTGTGATGAGGCAGTGTCCATCAAAGTTTTTCAACGCTCAAAATAATCGATTGTGAAGCTAATGACAATCGATTGTGAAGAGACAGTGTCCATCAGATTTTTCAAAGTCATAAAATAATTGATTGTGAACTTATGACAATCGATTGTGTTGAGGCAGTGTCTTCCAGACTTTTTCAAAGTTATTAAATAATCGATTGTGAATGTATAACAATCGATTGTCAAGAGGCAGTGTCTAAATTGATTTTTCAAGACTGATATATAATCGATTGTTAACTTAGTATAATCGATTGTATAAATGACCGTTGCCAAAATGTTTTCAAATACCGTCAGGTAATCGATTATTGATTTCTCATAATCGATTGTTTTAATTAAAATCTGGAAAGGATTTTTTGAACGTTGCTGAGTAATCGATTATTGATTTGCTATAATCGATTGTTTTAAGTAAAATCTGGAAATGATTTTTTGAACGTTGCTGAGTAATCGATTGTAGATTTCTGACAATCGATTGTTTTACGAAAAATCTAGAAATGATTTTTTGAACGTTGCCAGTAATCGATTATTGATCTTAGATAATCGATTGTTAAGCGTAAAATCTGGGATTGATTCTTGGAAGAACTGGCAAACAGTAAGTTGACAATAGATTGTCACTGAGTAAAATCAGCAACTCTTAATTGGCAATTAGGCAACGGTAATACCAAGTTTTTCAACTATAAATACAGCTTCAATTCAGTCTTTTAAGAACAACAACACACAACAACTGATCATACAATTGCTAAAGCTTGCATACTTTATTGCTTATCATTTTATATTCATTACATAAGCTTTTGAGAGACAAATTCTTGTCAAAAGTTGTTGCGATCTTGAGCGTATTCTTTACTCATATCTACTCTTAAAGGAGTGTCTTGTTTGAGTGCTAAGTGTTTTTGTACACTTGAAGGGAAGTGTTAGTCCCTTGTGTTGTAAGAAGGAACTTGTATTTCCTTGGTTGAAGTCTTGGAGTGTTGTATCTCCGAGCAAAGGTTGTTGAGGCTTGTGTCCTCAAGTTGTAACGGTTTGTTGAGCACCCGTAAGCTCAACAAGTTAGTGGAAATCTCGAGAGAGTCTCTCGGGGGCTGGACTAGCCACGGGTTGTGGTGAACCAGGATATATCGGTGCGTTTGTTCTATTTATTTACTTATCGCACTTATTTATTTCCTGCAATTTTTAAATTCCGCAAGTTTACGCTATTTTTATTATAACGCTATTCACCCCCCCCTCTAGCGTTAAGCGTATTATCTAACAAGATTAACACAAATAAAAACTGAAATTATTGTATTCCTCAACTATTTATTATTACTTGTCACCATTTTATTTTATTCCACCTCATATCCTTTATTCCTTTTGCATGCATGATTCGAACCGGGTCTGCTAAGTTCTTTTTGAATTCAGGCCCAAGTTCCACACTTGGGTTATTTTTCCCTACACATTGTAGTCGCACAGATAGCCACTAACGGGTCATGTCTTTATTTTAAAGCCAGCGTTTTTAATGTCTATAGTCTTTAGCTATTGATTTAATAAACTTTAACTGGTCCGACGAAAATACCCTTCTGCTCATGTACTAAACTTTAATACTTCAGGACTACATGTCCTTCACTTTTGAACTTGAAACTCTAAGTTCAGGACTTCAGGACTACATGCCCTTAACTTTTGAACATGGAACTCTAAGTTAAGGACTTCAAGGTTTCATGTCCTTAACTTTTGAACTTTAAACTCTATGTTCAGGATTTCAGGACTACATGTCCTTAACTTTTGAACTTGGAACTCTAAGTTAAGGACTTCAAGGTTACATGTCCTTAACTTTTGAACTCTGAACTCAAACTTCAAGACCAACCGTCCTTAACTTTTGAACTTGCAAGTCAAAGTTAAGGACTTATTCTCCTTAGCTTTTTAACTTGTAAGTCAAAGGTAAGTACTGCTTCTCCTTAACTTTTGAACGTGTAACTGTAAGTTAAGGACTATTTGTCCTTAACTTTCGAACTTTAAACTCAAAGTTAAGGACTGCCTGTCCTTAAGTTTTAAACTTGAAACATTTTGAATTTGAAATTATAAGTTAAGGACCGTCTGTCCTTAACTTTTGAACCTGAAACTCAAAGTTAAGGACGGGAAGTTCTTTAACTTACAGTTGCAGAAAACCAAAATACCAAATTATAACATCGAAATCCCCCTTACACTTTTAACATGGCGAGAGATGATTCTAATAAACTTACCGAAGTTGTTTACTAAGTAGTCATCAAAATGATACATTTTAACAGATGTACAACAGCTTGATTAAGATTCCAGATGATAATAGACATATCTTGGATTATACAAATGTCTTTCTCTTTTAGTTGTAGTGTTATGCTTTTGCTTTTAAACATTGTAGTTGAGACCCTTTACAATCCTAAGTTCTACTATTGTACATCTTGAAGGCATGCATTTGCACATGAATTTGCAGGAAGGAGTAATAATTTGAGGAAAGGGGTTAATGCGTAAGCAGTTTGCTAAGGGAATGAGAGAGTAGGGGCGATGTGCCCAGTAAAGCAACGCGAAAGAGAGAAGAAAGGATAAACTTGTCTTTTTTGTGTTAGTAGTGGCTATTTTTGCTGAGCATTATAATTAGTGGATAAAATTAAAGACACCCTCAATTAGTGTTTACTACACGCCATTTTTACTCTCTTGTTGTTGACCAAAACTCTACTGGGCCCTGTTTTCTTACCAACCCAATTGTTAAAGGGCACAGCTCTTGTGATGACCTAATAGGTTACCTAGAGCTTTAACCATTAATTCTCTATTTTGAAACCTCAAATATCTCCTTTTAGCCTACCTCAATTTTCTTACACGGTCCATGCCTTTTTTCGAAAGGTTTTTTCTATGAAAAATTGATTAAAATGTGAATTCGTGCCATAAAAATTTATTCGAGTTGAGTTCTGTCCAGGTTTTAAGGGTCCATATCGTAATTTGGGACCTGGGCGTATGCCCGAAATTGAATTCGGAGGTCCTTAGCTCGAGTTATTGGAATTTGTTGAAATTTTGAAGTTTAAAGGTTTAAAGAATTTATAAACTTGACCGAGTTTTGACTTAATTGGTACCGGGTCCGGATTTTTATTCTTGAACTTGGTATAAGTTTATTACTATAATTATGACTTGTCTGCAAAATATAGTGCTAAATAGAGTTGATTTGATATTATTCAGATTTCTGGTTGTTATAAAGAAAGTTCTTAATCTTTATTGAATATTTAATTCATTTTGGTGTTCGATTCGTAGTTTTGGTTGGTTGGATCGTGTTCGGATATGTTTTGGTGAGGTTTGAGAGACTTAATTTCTTTTGAGAAAGTTTATATTGAAAAAGTCAATTGCATGTTGGTTTATGTGAAAAAGTGCTCGAATGTGAATTTTGATGGTTCGGATAGCTTCGGGAAGTGATATGGGATTTAAGAGCATGATCGGAATATGTTTTGGAGGTCCGGAGTAGATTTAGGCTTGAATTGGTAAAATTGGAATTTTGGCGTTTTCCGGTTGATATGTGAATTTTGATATAAAGGTCGGAATGGAATTCCGGAAGTTGGAGTAGGTATGTTGTATCATTTGTGATGTGTTTGCAAAATTTCAGGTCATTCGGACGAAGTTTGATTGACTTTTTTATCGAAAGCGAAATTTGGAAGTTTTTAGAATTCTTAGGCTTGAATCTGATGTGATTGTGGTGTTTTGATATTATTTTGAGCATTCCGAAGGTTGGAACAAGTTTTAATGAAGATATGGGATATGTTGGCATGTTTGGTTGAGGTCCCGAGGGCCTCACGTGAGTTTCAGGTTGTTAAGAAGATCAAATTGCACGATGAAAAGTTACAGATTTTTGCTTCAGATCAGTTTCAGGTATTCTTTCATCGCGATCGCGTGAGGAGGCTCGCGATCACGTAAAGGATTTGTGGGAGGCCATCCAGGTTGTTCTTTGTTTTCGCGTAGTGGTAGCTACAATTGTGTTGGTATTAGCTGTTGTGCATCGCGATCATGTGGGTATATTCGCAATCGTGTAGGGTAAATTATGGGCCAACGGAGTTTGTGCTTTGCGGTCACGATTAAGTAAATTTAATAGTTGGGCAGAATGTTTAAAATGGCCATTTTTGCGAATTTAGGTCTAAGTTCACCATTTTTAACTTTGTTTTGGAGCTTCTTGGGAGAGATTGAAGAGGGAATCAAAGAGAACTTCTTGGAGGTAAGAATTATGGAATTAATACTCGATACTATTGTGATTTCTACCTAACTAACCATGAAATTGGGGGGATTTGAAGCCTAAAATTTGGAGTTAGGGCTTGGAAATTGGAGACCTTAATCTAGGATTTGAGGGGTCATTTGTAGTCAAATTTTTATATTCTTGGTATGTATAAACTGATGGGAGGATAAGAATACCGTTAATGTGAGTTTTATCAAATTTTGGGACGTGAGCCCGGGGTCTGGTTGGACCAATTTCGGGATTTTTTGTGTAATTTGATATAATTTTTATTTGGGCTTCGTTCTCTTAGAATATTCTGATGTTATGATTATGACTTTGAGTAGATTCGGAAAGGTTGAGACCGAGGCGAGAGGCAAAGGCATCACAGAGTAATATTTCATCCAGTTTGAGGTAAGTAAATATTGTAAATCTGGACCTGAGGGTATGAAACCCCGATATTTCGTATCGTTTTTATAAATGAGGTGACACACATGCTAGGTGACGAGCGTGTGGGCGTGCACTGGTAGCGATTGTGACTTGGTCCATCCCATAGCGACTATTAAGCCGCGTATTTGATTTGAAATCCTATGATATTCCGTATTTTAGAGATTGATACTATATTTTAGGGTTGTATGCTATGTTTGGGACCTTGTGGTGACCTGTTGAGGCCCATAGGGGGTTTTTACACTCTTTCCTCACTCTATTTGTTTTGAAGGCATATCTTCAGTCATGTTTTGCTTGTTTATTGTTCAAATCTGGTTTTTATCACTCTACTTCTTAAAATGTGAAAAACTGTTTCGGCTTAGTTCCCTGATTTTCACAGTTATGCCCGAGTGGCTGTGAGGTTAATGATTGAGAGAGGTTGAGGACCTAATGGTGAGGAATATATATATATAATATGGATCGGGTTGCACGTCGCAGCAATATTATATGTAGTATTATAGATTGGGCTTCATGTCGCAACGATACTTATATGGATCGAGTTATACGCCGCACACACACACACACACACACACACATATATATATATATATATATATATATATATATATATATATATATATATATATATATTGGATTGGACTGCGCGCCGCAACGATATGATGCTTGGGCTGTAGGAGCCCATCCGGAGTCTGTACACCTCTAGTGAGCGTAGTCGACTATAAACTATGGATCAGGCTGCATGCTGTTGTTGAGACCAATTATTTCCATAATATTTTCAAAAGTATGTTTGGGCATCAATTAGTAATTTTCGTACAATTTCTGCATTTTTAAATATTTTAACTAATTTCTCCCAGCATTTATTTTATAAAAAAGATCACTAAAATGCATCACAAATAGTTTTATAATAATTTTTGTGGCTTAATTCTATTATTTGCATTTGAATCAAGTTTCAATTATTGCACAAATAGTAACACTTGTATTTTCAGAATGCAACTGTAATTACTTTGCTACTATAGCTTATGCATGCATTATTGTATTATATTATTGAAAATTAGCCTTTTATTTTTTTTTAAAATAATAAGCAATTATTTTAAAATATTTCCAGGCACAAAAACTATTTTTTAAAGCCTTTTAGTTATTTTTAAAAATTATTTTATTAATTAAATAAGATATTTAACAAATGGCCCATATTTTTATATTTAGCATAATTGCCCAACCCAATTTTAACCCATTATAAACCAACCCAGAAATCCCAGGCCCAATACCCATCTGCCTGACCCAATACTCGGCCCAATCCTGGCCGTTAATCATCTTGAGCAACGGTCCAGATTCACCCTTACCTAAATTAAACTTAATGACCTTCCCCCCAGGCCTCTCATTTCTTCTCCTCTCATGCCGACATCTGATCCCCTCTTCTCTCAAAAGCTCTTAAGTCTTAACCCTAACTCACCCTCATCACCGTTCCTCTTCCACCGTTCATGGTCTTTCTCCACCACCATCAGACCTCTAATGGCCTCTCATATGTTGGTATTGTCATCCCTAAGGTCCTCGAGGGACCAAGGTCAGTTCACTTGCATCTATGGCCTTTTCTCACCTATTTCAGGATTTTCCGGTTCAATTTCAAGTAAGATCTTCCTATGTTGCCTTAGATCTATGGATTCCTAAGCCTACTTCTTCATCTTTGTGCTTTTTTTCTCGAAAACCTTATTTCTTCCTTCTGAACTTCTTTGATCTGTACAGATCTAAGATGGTTTGGACCTATTTCACATGAATTTTACAAGAACCGTCTGATTTTCGAATTATTTTCCATTTTTTTAAACTAAGGTTTCCCTAATATTTCCTTCTCCAAAATGTTTGATGATTTTTGTGTTTAATCTTCTATTCCTTATGCGTTTTAACTGATTTCATATAGGTTTGCATTAACCCTAACTAGTTTATGCTAAAAACCCCAAATTGTTTCGACATTTTGTCTAGTTTCTGAGTTACTTGTGTACTGACTTTGGCCTATGCTTTGGTTTCTATGATTTTTCTTTAGTCTTGTGATTGTTTTTATCCTAATATGCCTCTATTAAGGTTCTTGGTAAAGCTATATTTCTCTCCTTAAATCAGCGGGCAGAATGTTCAAAATGGCCATTGTCATGATTTTTTGTCTAAGTTCAGCATATTTAACTTGGTTTTTGAGCTTCTTGGGAGAGATTGAAGAGGGAATCAAAGAGAACTTCTTGGAGGTAAGAATTATGGACTTAATACTCGATTCTATTGTGATTTATACCAAATTAAACATGAAATTTGGGGGATTTGAAGCTTAAAATTGGGGAGTTAGGGCTTGGAAATTTGAGACCTTAATCTAGGGATTTGAGGGTCCATTTGAAATTATTGTTATGTATGAACTCGCGGGAGAATAAGAATTCCGTTGATGCAATTTTTATCGAATTTCGAGACGTGAGCCCGGGGGTCAGGTTGGACCAATTTCGGGATTTCTGGTGTAATTTGATTATTTTTATATGGACTTCGTTCTCTTAGAATATTCTAATGTTATGTTTCTGATTTTGAGTAGATTCGGCACAAGTTGAGGCTGAGGCAAGAGGCAAAGGTATCACGGAGTAGTATTTCATCCGGTTTGAAGTAAGTAACATTTGTAAATCTGGACTTGAGGGTATGAAACCCGATATTTCATATCGTTTTGATAAATGAGGTGACACACATGCTAGGTGACGAGCGTGTGGGCGTGCACCGGTAGGGATTGTGACTTGGTCCATCTCATAGCGACTATTATGTCGTGTATTTGATTTTAAATCCAATGATATTCCGTATTTTAGAGATTGATACTATATTTTAGGGTTGTATGCCATGTTGGGGGCCTTGTACCGACCTGTTGAGACCCTTAAGGGATTTTTACTATTTTTCCTCACTATATTTGTTTTGAAGGCATATGCTCAGTCATGTATTACCTATTTATTGTTTAATTTTGTTTTTATCACTCTACTTCTTAATATGTGAAAAAACTATTTCGGCTGAGTTCCCTAATTTCATCCGTTATGCCAGTGGCGGTGATGTTAATGATTGAGAGAGGTTGAGGACCTAATGGTGAGGATTTTATATATAATATGGATCGGGCTGCATGCCGAAATAATATTATATGTAGTGTAATAGATCGATCTACACGCTGCAACGATACTTATATGGATTGGGCTACATGTCGTAGCAATATATATATATTGGATTGGGCTGCGCGCAGCAGCGATATGACGCTTGGGCTGTAGAAGCCCATCCGGAGTCTGTACACCCCCAGTGAGTGTAGTCAACTATTCATGGTAAACCTATATTTCTCTCCTTAAATTAGTGTTAATTTGAATTCTTGATTTACCAGTTTGTTTCGTTAAAAATATTGTGTTGAATACTGACTATTCCTTTCATGCCTTGTCTGTGATACTTGCTAACTCTTTACATAATTTTTCTCCCTAACTAAACCCTTGATATTTTTTTCTGAAGTTTTTTATTTTGGTTAGATTTGAATGTCTCTCCCTAAATAGGCCTTTGCTTCTTATTTCTTTACTCAGTCTTATTGAATTTGTTGCCTTAATTAATTTTGTTTCCATATTTGAATCAACGATGTTACGTGTTGATTCTTACTAAATGTTTCCTTAATTGAACTCATGTTCAGTAGCCCCTAAATACCTACTCTGTACCTAAATCTTGCTTGATTTCTTTCCTTAAATATTGACCCTATTGTCATTCCCCTAACCCCAAACTCGGTCCTGATGACGCCTCTCCTGAAGATAAGGTCAACCAATTTAACCCAATTTATCTTTTAAAGAAGTAATCACACAAAATAGTCTAAACATGATTTAATGATATTGAATAGAGGAAATATTGATAACAATCTGGAAAATCCTACCCAACACAACCCTAACCAGGGTGTCACAAGTCACGAGTATCTCTAAACCATGATACAAGTATGCTAAAGTCATAAACTACTATAAATGTTTGAAAAGGATCAAAAGTGAAAGAGAGAAAGAGACACGGGGCTGCGGACGCCAACATCTACCTCGTAATCTCCGAAAGCCACCTGGAACTGGAGGAAATTAGCACTTAGGAGCGGTACCAGCAGCGCCTGAATCTGCACACAAGGTGCAGAGAGTAAAGTGAGTACTCCAACTCAGTGAGTAACAAATGTAAATAACGACTGAAAGTAAGAAAACATGTAAAACACAAGGCATTCTATACTGAAGCAGTAAAACAATGAAGAGTCAAGTAAAATCCTTTTTCAACAAGCAAGTAAGTTATTGACAGGTAAGTAAACAAATAGAAGTTCATATCTCGGGCACAATATCTACAAATCCGCCCCTCAGGAAACATCTTAGAACCACACTAGCCCCTCGAGATCAATCTCACATCACAATGGGTACCGGTGCTCGCTGGGGGTGTATAGAATCCGGGAGGGGCCCTTTGCGGCCCAAGCGCAATATCAAGCCATCTCGTGGCATCAAATTTGGGCTTTCAACCTCATATTAATCAAACCACCTCGTGTCATATATAAGAGTCTCAGGCTAACCTCCAAAACCCATTTCGATCACACTCCTAAGTCATAAATTCCCCCTCGAATCTAACTAAACCATCGAAACTCACATCTGAGCTCTCTAACACATAAGTCAATATCCAGTTGACTTTTCCAACTTAAATTATCTTAAAAGAGACAAAGAGTCACAAACCTTATCAAAATCATTCCAAACTCGATCCGGCCAACTGGATGCCACAAAACACAGATAATAAAGCATAATGAAGTAAAAATAGGGGAAACGGAGCGGTAAATCATGAGACGACTGGCTGGGTCATCACATCCTCCCCAACTTAAACAAACATTCGTCACCGAATGAGTCAATAAACATACCTAAAGCCTAAAAATATGAGGATATTTTCTCCACATCTCCCGCTCGGTCTCCCAGGTAGCCTCCTCCACGGGCCGACCTCTCCATTGCACTTTCACTGAAGTTATATCCTTTGACCTCAACTTCCGTACCTGGTGACCTAGAATAGTTACTGGCTCCACATCATAGGCAAAATCATCATCCAACTGAACCGTGCTGAAGTCCAAAACATATGAATCCCCAATATACTTCTAGAGCATAGAAACATGAAATACTGCATGCACACTTGATAAGCTGGGTGGGAAAGCAAGCTCATAAGCCACCTCCCCAATCCTCCGAAGCACCTCAAAATGCTTAATGAACCGAGGAATCAAATTCTCTTTCTTCCCAAATCTCATAACACCCTTCATGGGTGAAACCTTCAACAGAACCTTCTCGCCAACCATGTAGAACACATCTCGAATGTTCCTATCAGGATAAAGCTTTTGCCTCGACTGCGCTGTATGAAGCCTCTCTTGAATCACCTTCACCTTTTCCAAAGCATTATGTACCAAATCAGTCCCCAATAGCCTAGCCTCACTGGGCTCAAACCAACAAACTAGAGATCTACAACGCCTCCCATACAAAGCCTCATATGGAGCCATCTGAATACTCGATCAGTAGTTATTGTTATAAGCAAACTCTGCAAGCGGTAGAAACTCATCCCATGATCCTCCAAAGTAAATGACCCAAGTACGCAACATGTCCTTCAATATCTGAATATTATGCTCAGAATGCTCGTCCATCTAAGGATGAAAAGTTGTGCTCGACTATCCTTGAGTACCCAACTCTCTCTACACGGCCCTCCAAAACTACGAAGTAAACTGAGTACCTCTATCTGAAATGATAGAATTTGGGACACCATGCAAATGAACAATCTCTCGGATATAGATCCCTGCCAACCGCTCAGAAGAATTGGTAGTACACATAGGAATGAACTGCGCGGACTTGGCCATCCGATCCATAATCACCCAAATAGCTTCGATCTTCTTCATAGTCTCTGGGAGTCCAACAACAAAGTCCATACCGATCCTCTCCCACTTCCACTCAGGAACAACCATCCGCTGAAGTAAGCCACCTGGTATTTGATGCTCATATTTCACCTGCTGATAATTGGGACACCGAGCTACATATCCCAAAATATCTTTCTTCATCCTTCTCCACCAATAGTGTTGCCTCAAATCCTGATACATCTTCGCGGCATCCAGATAAATGGAATACCGCGAGCTATGGGCCTCCTCCAAAATCTACTCCCGAAGCCCATCCACATTGGGCAGGAAAATCAAGCCCCAACACTGGCATCATCATGTTGAACCCTATCCATAAGGACTAGCAAATGTGGATCATCATACTAGTGCTCTCTAATGCGTTCGTATAAGGAAGACCGACAAACCATACAAGCCAAAACCCGCCTGGGCTTCGAAATATCTAACCTCACAAACTGATTGGCCAAGGCCTCAACATCAATTGCAACAGGTCTCTTCCCAAATGGAATATATGCCAAACTACCCATACTCACTGCCTTTTGGATCAAAGCATCGACCACGACATTAGCCTTTCTCGGATGGTATAATATAGTGATATGATAATCTTTAAGCACCTTCAACCATCTCCACTGCCTCAAATTATGGTCATTTTGCTTGAACAAATGTTGAAGACTGCGATGATCAGAGAATACCTCACATGATACGCCATACAAGTAGTGCCTCAAAATATTTAATGCATGAACTATGGCAGCCAACTCCAAATTATGAATGGGGTAGTTCTCCTCACGTGGCTTTACTGAAGAGAAGCATAAGCAGTAACTCTACCCTCCTCCATTAACACACAACCAATCCTAACTCTTGACGTATCATAATACATGGTATATGAACCTAATGCTGATGCCAAAACCAATACTGGGGCTATGGTCAAATCTATCTTGAGCTTCTGAAAGCTCTCCTCAAACTCGTCCGACCACACAAAATTGAGTACCTTTCTGAGTCAACTTGGT
Source organism: Nicotiana benthamiana (assembly GCA_034376525.1). Classification (NCBI taxonomy): domain Eukaryota; kingdom Viridiplantae; phylum Streptophyta; class Magnoliopsida; order Solanales; family Solanaceae; genus Nicotiana; species Nicotiana benthamiana. The sequence goes on along the minus strand of CM067338.1, from coordinate 73,703,221 downwards.
CAATGACGATGCGATAGATGAGAATCCCTGAACAAGCCGACGATAGTAGCTTGCCAAACCAAGAAAGCTACGAATCTCGGTGGCTGAGAGTGGTCTGGAAAACTCTGAACCGCCTTATCTTCTTCAGATCAACCTGAATTCCCTCGGTGGACACCACGTTTCCTAAGAAAGCCACTGAACCGAGCCGAAACTCGTACTTGGAGAATTTTGCAAAAAGCTTCTCCTCCCTCAATCTCTGCAATACAACTCTTAAATGCTCTGCGTGCTCCTCCTGACTACGTGAATTTACTAGAATATCATCAATGAAGACTATGATGAACCAATCAAGATAAGGCCGGAACACGATCTTCATCAAATGCATGAACGTTGCGGGGCTATTGGCCAGCCCAAAGGACATCACTGAGAACTCATAATGACCATATCGAGTCTTGAAGGTCGTCTTAAGAATATCTGACACCTTGATCTTTAACTGGTGATAACCTGAACGGAGATCAATCCTTGAGAACGCCCCCGCTCTCTGAGGCTGGTCAAATAAATAATCAATGCGAGGCAAAGGATACTTGTTCTTAATTGTTACCTTGTTCAATTGCCTATAATAAATGCACATTCTCATTGTGTCATCCTTCTTCTTCACAAATAGAAACGGTGCACCCCAAGGTAACACACTAGGCCGAATGAACCCCTTATATAGGAGCTCCTGAAGCAGCTATTTCAATTCCTTCAACTTCGCTGGTGCCATACGATACTACAGAATAGAAATCAATCAATACCAAAATCAATATCCCTATCTGGTGGCATCCCCGATAGGTCTGCAGGAAACTGATTTGGAAAATCCCTCACAACTGGAACAGAATCAATATTGGGAGTCTCAATTCCGAACACATCACTCTACTAGGAACAAAATCAGTCACATCTCACCACTCGATCCGTGGCACACCCGACATAGCCAAAAAGACTGTTTTAGCATGACAGTCCAGAATAGCACGACGCGTAGATAACCAATCTATGTCCAAAATGATATCAAAATCCACCATGCTAAATAGTAATAGATCCAGTCGGTTCTCTAGACCCTCCCAATAGTTACCACACTTTGCCGGTACATACGGTCTACAACAACAGTATTGCCCACCGGGGTAGACACATGAATAGGTAAAGCAAGAAACTCATGGGCCGTACCCACATAACGAGCAAAGTATGATGACACATAAGAAAAGGTGAAACCAGGATTAAATAATAAAGAGGCATCTCTGTAGAAGACTAAATCAATACCTGTGATAACAGCATCTGAAGCAATAGTCTCGGGTCTGCCTGGGAGTGACTAGAAACGGGCTTGATCACCATATGATCGGCCTCACCCTCTGGGGAGACCCCTGGCAGACTAACCTCCACCCCAAGCTAGTTGAGCGGGTGATGGTGAAGAAATTGGCGCTGAAGCCGAAGACTGAATCCTCTGTCAGGACGAACTCGCAATACGACAAGGACATTGCCGCAATATGTGGCCTATCTCGCAATACTCAAAACAAATCCTAGGTGCTAGTGAAGGGGACTGAAAGGAACCACTCCCACCAGAGTGACTAGCAGATGCACTCGGCATAAAAGAACCCTGAACAGATGGAGCACGAGACGCACTCTAATCTGGAAAGGCACTGAATGAAGACTGGACCTACTAAGATCCATGATAACCATGACAAAAAAATGTCCCCCGACAACTTGGGTGAGCTGACTGAGCAGGCCCGAATGAACGGCCTCTACTGTGCAGGAATTGTCCCCTTGAAGGAGCACTACTATAGCTGCCAGATCCTCGAGGCCTCTTGACCTCTCCTTACTCTCGCTCCTGATAGCGAATAGTCTCAATCTCACTATCGATATCAATAACCTCCTTGAAGGTAGCACCCATCACCCTCTCTCTGGTCATAACAATACGGAGATGATAAGTAAGGCCATCAACAAATCTCTTGATCCTCTCTCGATCTATCGGAACCATCTAGATGGCATGATGAGCCAACTCAAAAGACCTTAACTCATAATGTGACACAGTTATATCCCCTGTCGCAACCACCCAAAATGCCTATGCACATCCTCTCTGCGGGACTATGGCACATACGTCTCCAAGAAGAGAATGGGGAACTGCTGTGAGGAAAGGGCTGTTGCACCAACAGGCATACGCCTCTCAAACTCCTCCCATCAAGTAAAAGCATCTCTTCAAAACTAATAGGTGGTAAAAGTAACCCTGCTGGTCCCTAAAATACTGGCAGTACCAAGCATCCGCAAACACTTTTCCACAATACCCTAGGCATCCTCGCCATTTGTACCACTAAAGGTCGGAGGATGCAATCTAGCAAATCTCTCCAACCTCCACTACTCATCCTCCGACTTGACATGAACCACATAATCACGAGCAGATGCAACCGGCTAGGCTGGATGTCCCCCTGGCGTCTCAAGTCCCTGCACTACCTGCTTATATGTGCGGGCAACGGGAGTTTGATTGCCTCCCCTGGCCTATAAACTAGATGCGCCTGTAGCGGCTGAAAATGCCTATGTTATGTGGTTAGATTTGAGCGTTTCAAAATCCAAACTTGTATTTGAGCGTATTTTACCCTGGGAATAATGTTATAATAGGTGTATTGAGGTGACGCACATACTACGTGATGAGCATGTGGGTGTGCATCGGAAAAATCATAATTCTAGTTGACTATTAGACAGTGATCGGACTTGTTTTGCAATACATCTTGCTACATCCATGTTCTCCCTACTTGTTTGATTATATGAGTTGTGAATCATGTTAGAAATCATATTTAGGCTATGTGGTTATTCTATTGAGACCTAAAGAGGCTATTTATGTTGTTATGATTTATCTACTCTAACTGTAATAATATATTCATTCATGATTCTTCATTTTCATATCATATCCCAATCTTTGTTCATCATTTATTGTTACATCACGCTATCATTCTTTAGGCTGATTGGCATGACATTTATGAGCCTGAGAGACTGAAGAGATTTATGACTTAGTTGGGGCTTGAGGACCGACTCGTGAGTGACATTTATGAGATCGGACTACACGGCGCAGTAGTTGTTATGGAATCGGGATTCACATCGTAGTATTTGTTTATTGGATCGAGTTGTACATCACATCATTTATTGTTTTATTAAATGACTGTGCTTCATGTCGTAGCATTCCATGTTAGATTATATTAGCGCTTGGGAAGGATCCTCCCCTGCGGAGTCTATCATACAAGCAGTGAGTGTAGGTACCTAGTATTGAGTGATTGAGTACCTAGTGATTGAATGTACCGAGTGATTGAGTGTGCCAAGTGATTGAGTGTGAGACGGTGAGCTTGAGTACTCTGAGAGTATGAGCACATGAGTTGATCATTGTGATGCATTACATTTCACATGCATACTTGACATACATAAATAGAGATGCATTTCCTAATGCTATAAGGTATTGTGACATTCGTGACTTCACATGCGTATTGACATGTAGGCATAAATACGCACTTTTCTCATGCTGTCTGAGAATGAAACATCTTATCTGTTGTTGAAATATTTTAGGAAAAATCATAATTTTCTAATATACTCGTATTTTGTTGACTTGGGAGAAAGATTTGGTAGTTTTTGATAAATAAATTAGTTTTTGTATATTTCAAACAGATGATATATTTATTTCATACCATCTTTGTAAATTCTAAATCTAATAAGCTCATGATTTGTACTGCCAACACTTGGGATTTTGTATAAAAGTTTAGTTAATGCATCATTTATTCTCCCAGTAAATCTCATTTGAGTTGCATTGTTGCTAGTTCCTATTTTGATACCTCTTCAATCGTCTCCCACTCCCGAAAAAAATAAGCTTTACTCCTTCTTTACGGAGTGCACTAACGATTAGCTTACCTAGTGGTTTAGGTTAGGTTCCATCAGGACTAGTTGGATTTTTGGGTCGAGAAAAGTTGGTATCAAAGCTATAGGTGGATAGGTTTACGAGTCATGAACAAATTTCTAGTAGAGTCTTATGAATTGGTATGATAATGTCTATACCTATCTTCGAGATTCTACATGGCATCTATGATAAACCTCTCATCTTCCTTCCTTATCGTGTGATATTGATTCAGCTTGAAGCATATCTAATTAAATTTCGTGCACTCACTTGTGTGCATATGTGAATCAGCTATGCATCATCGGCTTGTGATTATATAGATGAGGTGTGAGACGTGTTTTTTGTGTTTTAGTGATGGTCTAGTCTTGAGGACTTGAGTCTAGATTTAGACCGCAGCTTTGGTTCGGTAGTTTCAGTTGGTGAGTATGTATTGTTGGACTTATATATCTAGTAATATCCGAATTAGTGGAATTTGCGGCTTGGTTGGATGGCTATATAATGAATATTACGTGATTTTGGTATGCATTCAGATGGTTTGGATGTGGCAAGAAGGGTTTTTTGCGATATAAATAGGACTATTGTATGCTTGAATTCTGTCTTAATGTGTTGTACAGTCTCGAGTTATGAGTGTGTTGAGGGATCTCTCATGTTATTCATTTGTGAAACGAAGTAGATTTTCATGTCTTGTTGATGAGATCAGACTCGAAAAGATTAAGTGATTAGGTAGCAGTTGTGGCTGAGAAATGGGTATAGAAGGATGTCAGTTTGAGACAAAGCAGATGGGTTATCACCTGCAGGATAATCTATGGGTATGCGATCCTTTTCCATCTTCGTACATGTCTACTTTTAATACACTTGATTTATTGAATCGCTAGTAATTGTCAATATCAACCCCTCGTCACTACTTCTTCGGGTTTAGGTTAGATATTGGAACGTTGATTACGTACCCATAATACAATTCTACACTGATTGTGCAGGTAATGAGACAGGTACATTTGGTGGTCATCTTGGCGCATAGGCGCAACTGTTGAGGAGACTTTGTGGTGAGTTGCATTCCATGTTACGATCTGTTGCACACGGATTCCCCATCTATTTATTTATTTTTGCTGCCTATTTTATATTCCAAACATATGTTGTAGTAGTATGTACTTCCTAGTAGTTGCTCATGCACTCGTGACAATGGATTTTGCGAATTTAGATTTTGCTTGTGGTTGTATTCTATTATAATTTCGGGTTTATATTTTGGCCACATTTGATTAAAATAATAATATCTATATTTTTTTAAGAAAACGAATGATTTTCACTCTTTATTTTTTTTAATTATTTTGAAATGTAATTTTTTTTTGGTAATTAAACTTTGTATTAATCACCAAAGTGTTTAACGTACATATTCATAGCCCAGCTTGATACTCAGCTGGCTATCAAAAGGAGCAAAAATGACTATCCTATGTTGTCTAACAGACTAGCATTGTAATAGATAATGCTAAAGAAATACTCTTAGCCTAGGAGGAGCTCTAACATTACAAGTATAAGCAATATTTCTAAGCAGTTTGTCACTGTTACAATAGGTGTTTCCAAATATTCTCGCATTCCTTTCCAGCCATAAGACATAAAACATCTCTGTCAATGTCATTTTGAGTATATGAGCTCAAGGAGATTTGCCTTTAGATTGCTCAATGAACCACTGGACAAATTGGAGCCAATTTTGACCAGTAGGTTGCTTAGTTCCAATCCATTACAGTGTGTGATCTCTCAGTTGGGATGCATAAGTGCAATCCAGGAAAAGGTGTTCTCTGGATTCCACGGCTTGTTGACACATAACACAAGTGTCTGTCACATTCAGGTTCCATTGGATCAGCCTATCTTTGGTAGGCAGTCTGTCTTGTAATAGAGGCCATAGGTTGAAGATTGCTTTAGGTCGAGCAGCATTCTGCATTGTTAAGTTCTTCCACAATCTGTTGTAAGTAGAGCCTTCTTATAGTGCAATCAGATTTATCCAACATTTGATGTTGCTGCAATAGCTCAATGCCTTCAATGATCTTTCGGACCATCCAACTAGCCTGTTTAGGGACAGTGATGGTCTCCAACTGTTTCTGCTTGATATAAACTGTGTGAATCCATTTCATCCATAGTGCATCCTTCTTGTGTGCCAGGTCCCAGCTGAGTTTTGCAACAGCAGCTTTGTTCCACAGTAAGAGATTAGTCAAGTTCAAACCACCAGCAGACTTTGGCATACAAATTTTCTCCCAAGCCACATATGCCTTTCTTGATACATTAACTGAGCCAGACCAGATGTAGGATCTGCATTTTGCCTCAAGCAGTTTTATAATCTTGGAAGGTATTAGGAATAGTTGAGCCCAGTAAGCCTGAATCCCAAAGATAACTGATTGTACCAACTGGATTCTACAAGCATATGATAGGTGTCTAGCAGTCCAGGATGTAATCCTGGCAGTAACTTTGTCGATCAGTGGTTGCCATTGAAAAGCAGTCAGCTTCTTGGTAGCCAAAGGTACTCCCAAATATTTAAAGGGAAGTTCTCCACGTACATACCCAAGGAGATCAATAATATGCTGTTGATCCTGAGGTTTCACCCCTCCAAAATAGACAGCACTCTTATGCAAGTTGCTGTCATACCAGAAGCTGCAGTGAACTGAGAGAAGTAAGTAAACATAGTACTTACAGAGTGAGGTTCTCCTTTGACAAACAGCAATAAGTCATCAGCAAAACTTAAGTGAGTTATTCCCAGATTTTTACAACCAGGATGAAATGCAAAGCCTCTAGCTTGTCTCAATTCAACCAGAGACCTACTAAGGTATTCCATCACAATAGCAAACAGAAAAGGAGATATGGGATCCCCTTGTCTCAGTCCTTTGGCTGCTTGGAAAGGTTCTGTTGTCTCCCCATTGACCACCACTGTGTAGCTGACAGTTTAGACACACTTCATAATCCATCTTGTAAATCTGGTAGGGAAATTCAGAGCTTCCATAACCTGTTGTAAGTAACACCACTCAACGGAATCATAAGCCTTATGTAAGTCAATTTTGATCATACACCTGGGAGATATATGTGACCTAGAGTAATGCTTTATTAATTCATGTGCTAAGATGACATTATCTGATATTCTCCTTCCTGGGATAAAGCCTGCCTGTGCATTACAGATGATACTGCTCATGACCTTCTGGAGTCTGTTGGCCAGCAATTTGGAAATGATTTTGTATAAGACTGAACAGCAAGCTATTGGTCGAAACTCTTTGACTGTTTGAGGATTAGATACCTTGGGAATTAGGGTGAGTGTGGCACAGTTTATAGGTTTATGCATTTTGCTGGTTGCAAAAAAATTCTTGACTGCTTGCAGTACCTGCTTCCCTATGATAGGCCAAGTGTGTTTAAAGAACATAGCATTGTATCCATCTATCCCTGGAGCTTTATCATTACCAATTGCCTTTAAACTGTTTAGGATCTCTGTGTCACTGATATCAGCTGCTAGTTCCATCCTCTGATGGTGTGAGAGTCTAGGACCATTGTTCATATACAATTTGTTAACTGCTGGTAGTGAAGTGGCTGTTGTACCCATGAGTGATTCATAGAAGTCTGTAATCTCCTTATGTAGGTCAGTTGGATCAGTTATCTTCAGTCCTCCTTCTGTGGCCAGTTCAGTAATCCTCTTATACTGGTTTCTCTCCTTCATTACTGCTGAGAAGTATTTGTTGTTTAAATCTCCAAGCTAGATCCATCTGGCTTTAGATTTTTGTTGCAATGCTGATTCTTCAAGCAAAGACCATTTTTCCAATTGCTGCATCAGGTCATTTTATCTCAGCTGTAAGGCATCTGTATATGACATGGCCATCTGGTGTTGGACAGCTTCCAGTTCCTTTCTGCTGCTCTCAATCTTCTGTGTAATGCTCTTAAACTCTCTAGTATTTAGAGACTTTAAGGCTGGTTTGAGGGCTTTGAGATTATTCCACATCCCTTGCAGGGTACATTGAGCAGTGCCTTTCCAGTTAGCTTTGATCAAAGACTGGAAATCCTTACTTTGAGTCCATGCATTATGTAGAACCTAAATGGTACCTTCCTGTTATGAGTATCTTCTATCAGGGTTAATAACATGGGATTATGATCAGAGATAAAAGGAGCTCCATATACAGTATGTACATGGCTCCATTTCATCATCCATTCATAATTGCCAAACACCCTATCCAATCTGCTACACACTCTATCATTGCCACTTTGTTTGTTGGTCCAGGTAAAGAAGTCCCCTTTCCACGGCAGTTCAGGCAGGCCAGCGTGTTGTATGCAATTGTTAAACTGTACAGTCTATACTTGCTTAACTGGTTGGCATGATTGTCTATCATTACTTGACAGTATGGCATTGAAATCTCCTGCAATTAGCCAAGGATCAGTTATACCAACAGCTAGGTTCTGAATAGTCTTCCACATTGTCCCTCTCTGATCACTGTCATTGAAGCCATATATCACTGTGAGGCAGCAAAGAAGTCCACCACTAAGGTTCCTGACAGTGCAATGGATGAGTTGAGCCTCCTCCTGTACTCCAGAAATCAAAATTTTTGTAGGATCCCATAGGATCCATATTCTACCATTCACTGCTCTATTGTAGTTAGTTACTATACTCCAGTTAGGCAACAAAAAACTAGATATTCTTTCTGCATTTTTTTGTTTAACCTTTGTCTCTACCAGACCAACAAGGTCAAACTTATTGGTTCTAAAGTATTCTTTAGCTTCCTTCTGTTTGTACCTTTTATTTACACCCCATATATTCCAAAATAACCACTTCATTAGTCATCACTGGTTCCCCCTTCATCTAGGGGGTGATCTGCCCAACTCACTGTTCCAACTTCAAATCTGTTAGACATCACAATAGGAGATAGTGGTGGAAAGTTTGTGATGTTAAAGACTGGAGACACCTGATTTTAATTGTTGGTTTGTCTAACGATATTATTCGGCACCATCCTAGCCTATGATGGATTTGGATCGTAACATCACCGATCCAATTGAAAAGGCAAAGAAGAAGATAAGATTTTGATTGTCCTATTACTGTTGTTGTTTTGGGAGAAAGAAAAAAATTTCTTTTATGGACACAAACACAACAAAATGGCGTTTGTTTCTAAATTTTGCAAAAAAAAAAAACAATTAAAAAATTTGCAAACTCAATTTTTTTATGGAATGACGTTAGAACTTTAACACAAACACTAATTTGGTGGAATTTTTTTTTTCCCTCCTTTTTCTAAGACCTTATTTGTTTAGTTTCTTTTATTACATCGATAGGAGGAAATGAAAAGGTGGAGCTTGGTTGAAAATTTGAAACACACTTTTGTATTATAAACTTAAATTACTTTTCCAATTTTTGAACCATACATAGGGTTGTAAACAAAAACAAATTATTTACAACGATAGTCACTCCGTAAACCTGAAACTGCTCGTACATTAGCATCATAAAATTACATTAATAAATCATATTCTATAAATTAACAAACCTGACTAGTATGAACTCTTACTTTGATTTCATTACATAGACTCAGAATAGTTGTCATTAAAAAAGTGATAATAACTGCAATAACATAAACTTTTTCGATATTATTGTAACAATAAATTTTCGCTTCGAGAAAAATAAATAATCAGGCTGGGAAAATTATGTAACAAATATAGTATTTGATTTCAATAAATGAAAGTGTTACAATCTCTATAGTATTCCTCTGATTCTTCAAGAATGTAAAGTATCTTGAGCTTGACTTTGATTTGATTCAAGGGCTTGTAAAGCTTGGTCTTGAATCTCCTCCTTGAACTTGAATTTGTGTTTGATCACGAACAAGTAATTTGATCTTGAACGCCTAGGAATTTGATTTGGCTTCGTTCTTGATCTTGAACTTGTAGCTTGAGTGCTTGAATTTGTAGCTTGTAGAGAAATCTGCGGTGTTTGATCCATGAGCTCTCTGCTTGCTTCTTGTTCTTAATTCTGGTGTCTTTTAGCTTTATGAAAACCTCTATTTATAGTTGTAGGGAGTGGTGTGGCTCCTCGATATGATTGGTCTGTTTGAACTGACCAATACCATCCAGACACTTGGCATGATTTAATTGGTTCATTTATTTGGCTTGGATTGCCACATTACTTGATAAATATCCTGATTTAGTTGGATTATTTACTTGTCTTGGATTTCCACATCTCTTGACACATGGCATGATTTTGTTGGCCCGTTTTTTTGACTTGGATTGCCACATCACTTGATACGTGGCATGAGCCTGGGCTTCAAGACGGGCTAATAGCCATTTGGACCTTGGGCTAATGGAGTGGGCTTATCATTTAATTTGTAGTCTAATTAAATGGGTTAGCCCAACACATATATTATTAACCCAAATTATTAGCCACAATATTTGTTTGGACTAATGTAATGAAATTTATAGGTCCCAATTATTTTATGGATTTAAATCCAATAAAATTTAAATTGCTACAATTATTATTATTATTATTATTATTATTATTTTATTATTATTATTATTATTATTATTATTATTATTATTATAATTATTATTATTGTTACTTCTTCTTGTTCTTCTCAAAAGAAATCTACCATAATCTTTATACTATAGTAATAGGAAAAATTCCTCTCTTGTCATTTCTGTCTTTTATATTTTCCAAAATATCATTTTATGCAATTTTACCATTATCTTTGTTATCATAACTATTTTTACTTTTAAATTTCTTTTATATATATAGGGAGTAGGAGAAGAAAAAAGAGTGAGGGGATCACGAAGTAGCATGGGCAGAGTCATTATGTAAGCTTTATGAGTTTTAAACTTGCTATTGAACTCAACCTTATTTTAGTTATTCGGTTTGTAATAAAATAATTATACATGGGTGTGTACAAAGAAAACAGATAATTCGGAAAAAAAATTAATTATAGTTTGATTTTATTTGGTTTGGTATTGGAAAAGAAGATCAGACCATAATTGGTTTGATTTGGTTTTAGCTAAAAAGGTCAAACCGAAACCAATCCAACCCGATAGTATATTAATACAATTGTTTAATAATATTTAATACATATAAATATTTATTATAATGTAATTTATAAATATTTCTTAAACTTTCTCATAGTTCTATCTTTTAACGTATTATTTCAAATTTGAAAATGATAAATAAATTTATAGTCCATTAATGTAGTAATGCAAACAAAGTTCAAACCAATAGTAATATTAACAAATGAAATTTAATTCAGTACTAGAAATGATGATAGTTGTTGATGTCTATTTTTTTTATTGTTTTTTACGTTGGTTTAAACTGAAAATGCAATAACCTACTAGTTTATCTTTTTCTTTAGTACTTAGTTATGTATTTAATACTTAATACTTAATCACTGTATTTATTTTAGCATGACCTATATAGTACTTTTAGATTATTTTAATTTTTTATGACTCTTTTTTTTTGGATAATTAAATAATTTTATTTACCTAGTATAAGTATTTACGGTCTGCACAAAACTGAGCATGTCTTCTACTTTTGCTCCTGCTGGACATAAAGCCCCAGCTAGGATCTTCCTATCCTTTCTACTCACCCTCATCTACACCTCTTCTCAATTACAGTATATCAAGATACCAGTTCAACATATTCATGACTATATCTAGACTAGGAAATATATTAGTTCTAACATATATTTCCTGAGTGATTAATCTAAGTATGGCTTTAGCATTTCTTCTCTTCTGCTAGAAAATAATATTATTCCTCTCCTGCCAAATATGGTATAGTGATGTTGCTATTGACATTCTACATATTGCTGCCCCACCACTTCTGCTTTTAGCTCTTCTTTCTATCCACATCAACTCTTTCTTCCAGTCAAGCTTTGGTCTTTGAATGCCTTGTCATTTTAAGAGTTGCTGCCATATATTTGTTGCAATTTCATATTCTTAAATATATGCTGTACTATTTCATTCTCTTTTTGACATAGTGAGCATGTGGTATTTATAATTATCCCCCATCTTGCTAGCCTTGCTTTTGTGGCTAGTCTCTCCTATATTGCCAATCTCAGAATAAAGATCCAATTTGGTAATCCATGGTTATTGTAGACTAATTTCCTCCATGATAGCTTCTAAAACTCCCTTTATATAGCTTTCTATATGTGTCTATGGAGAAGTTGTCCATTCTATTCACCTTATCTTCTGTATATCCAGCAGTTTCAAAGTAGTTTCTTGCATTGAGGATATGTTGGATGACCCATGATGCATTCCTTAGTTCTGTATTCCATGCATTGTTCCCCTTTATGTTGTATTGTCACGATCCAAACCTCGATCCGATCTTGATGGCACTTCTCGTGAAGATAAGGCTATCCAACTAACCCATTTTCCCTTTCCAAAATAGTTAAATATTAATAAAGAATTTAAATATGAATAAATAACACAACTAAGCAAAGCTTTTTTTTATAAAGTGCGGATTACAACCCAAACACAGCCCGATACCGGGGTGTCACAAGTCATGTGCATCTATTAGAGTATAAATACAACTACAAGGTCTAAAATATACAAAACAGGAATGACGAACGAAAAGTGAGAAAAGAGGTGTTGTGAAGACTGGCAGTCACCTCGCTAAACTCCGATAACTCTGCCCCTGATCAGTCAAAACTCGCTACCGGGTGTACAAATACCTGCATCTGCACACGAGGTGAAGGGAGTAAAGTGAGTACTCCAACTCAGTGAGTAATAAAGGTAAATAACAACTCAGCCATCAGAAATCACATAAAGCAGACCAACATGTTGTATAGAAGCACTATAAAACCCTTTGAGAAAGAAATAGGGAAGCTGTTAAATCTTTAGAAACATCTTAGCCCAGTTTAAACGTCTTTTGAAATGAATTTTTCAACCGTCATGCAAATGAATGCAAACCAGTTAGTGCCGATAAGCACAAAAAATTCGTCCCTCTGGCACAATTACTAAAGTATAACAGGTAAAATGACAAGTAAGTATGAAAGATGAACACATAAAGGTTCGCCCTTGGGCACACTCTCAGAATAGTATTAACCCCTTAGGCTCACTCTCAGAATAAATATCAACCCATTGGGCTCACACTCAGATCATATTGGGTACTCGCACTCACTATGGGTGTACAGACTCCGAAAGGGGCGTAAAGAGTTTTTTCAATTAAAGGACAATCGAAACGGGACTTATTTTTTATTTATTTAGAGTCGCCACTTGGAAAATTAATGGTGTCCCAAGTCACCGATTGAATCCCGAATTGAGGAAAACGATGATTCTGTTCACAATCCGCGAACCAGAAATCCGGATAAGGAATTCTGTGAACTTGGGAGAAGGTGTTAGGCATTCCCGAGTTTCTTGGTTCTAGCACGGTCGCTCAACTATTGCATTTCGTTTTAACTGATTTCATTACATGAAGAACCTATGTGCCAATATTTACTCTTTTACCGCTTTTATTTAATATATGTTTATTTGAGAAAGTGAACGTCGTTTATAGTCTGCTTTCGGATTGCGCCGCATCAAATGAACTCGCAATCCTAGGCACACTCTATTCAACGTTTTAGGATTTGGATTTGAGCCGCATAAAACGCTCACCCGTATTCAGGAATGTAATTTATTAATGTCGCGCCTAATAGGGTCTAACGCGTTGTAATCTTTTGGGAGAGTCGTGAAATTCGCTAAACGACCCTTCCCAATTTTCTAAATATTTTTAAACCTTCATTGAGGGTCCCGCAATTTGTATTTTTGGGCGAGGCTTGTCTCGTTTTATTTTAAAAAAGGGTAAACCTAAAAGATAACTGTATTTTTACTTTTGATTTTTGTCTCTAATAGAAAAGAAAATCCTTATTGATTATTAGAATTCGGATTCCGAGTTCAAGTCCGGGCCCAAACAAAAGGATGAACCTTTTAGTTTAAAATTCGCTACCTAACTCAAAACCAAATTTTATTAATTAACCACTTAGTGTCTCTAAAACATGAAAATCCTTAATTAATTACAAAATTCTAATCCAACTGAGCCAAGACCGTACCCAAGTAAGGATGAGGCATAACCAAACGCCGGAAATCCTGAAGCCTACGACAAAAGGCCCAATCTAACGAACCAAATGGTTCTACATGGGAGCTGTGGCAAATGAGCCTGAGGCCAGCCCAAACGGTAATGCTCAAGGAAAATTAGGGGATCGAACCCCTGGAGCTCACAAGCACACGAGTTAATTGGTTATCAAACCATTTCCCACTTCAGTCAATATAGATAAGAACAATTGGAGTCACATAACTTCTAAAAAAACCTGCAATTAATATTGAACTGAGCAAACCAACCATGTATACATTTTCACGTAAAAAGGAAGAAAAGACAAACCAATCATGTTTTACTTTATTAACGCTTCCTACCAACAATTAGCTATATCTACCATGACTTATCTATCTCAACACTAATCAATAACTTAAACACCCACTGATTTTAATGTCCTGAAATCAAATTACTTAAGCACCACTAATTGTAATTAACTACTGAAAACTTCAATCATCTGTTCATTTCTAAGCACATGCATACACTTGATAATTCAACTGAATTTGTGCAGTCCAAATCAGCAGAGCATTATCGCAATCAACAACCCAAATTAATACAATTTGACTACACCAAGTACAGTTCTGTTCCTCACGGATTTACAATCCAATATTACTAGAAAATAGTCCAATTACTCAGGACAAAAATAGTGAACTAATGCAATTGTAAATTTTAAACAGGCTTCAAATTGAGCAGGGATCTGTGCACATTTCATTTCTACTTCAAGTGTAGCTACATGGAAACAATTTGAGGGAGTGTACCTGAATGTCGAAATACAAGAAAAGTGAGAAGAGGATAAGCTTATAATAACACGTTCCAGCAGTGTAATTTGCAGTATTAGCATCAGGAAATACAGCTAGTGTCCAGGAGTTAACAACAGCTACAAACTTGGACAATTTGGACCCAAAATGACTTCACAAAACCAAAGCAAATCACCACAGGAAGGCCACAACCAGTAAAGGACTCCGGAACAACTCAATTGCTACCAAAACCAAATGAAATTCACCCCAAAATACTCTTGGAACCAACAGTAACCAGAAGTTGAACCAAATATTGTAATCCAACAGCTAACAATTGAAACCCATTTAACAGCTTAATGAAATAGGAGAATTTCTTTGATTTTCTGGATAAGAGTTTTTGGTTTTTCTTTTGAAGAAGCTAAAATCTAATGGAGTTTCATATCTGAATTTCAAATCAGAAAGCTTGGGGGTATTTTTGGAATGCCCAAAACTTGTAAATTAAGGCACTAAAAGGTGCCTTCAATAGGCAAAAATAAGGGGCAACCCTCAAATTTTTAGTTTTGCATTACACCCTTCTCTAATTTTCGCTTTTTGTTTAAGTATCCCTAAAGAACTAACTTATTTCCCAAGTTATACCACCAAACTTAATAGAATTCTAAAGTGAACCCTATCAAGAATGATTTTAAGAGATTCCGTACCCTTGTATTACCTATCTTGCCCCTAAATTTAAGCTAAATAACAGCTATAACCAAACAATTCCCTATGCATTACAAAGTGCAACCCTAATTTAAGTAACCAATATAATCACTGAACTAAACTAACAACGACAATCAATAAAACTAACCACCAGCTAAACTAACCAATACTGATAATCAAATATCATTCAAACAAATGTTAACTAACCAAAATCATAATTGAATCCTAATACTGCAAGTCATGGTTTAACAGAAAGGGTCGAAATGAATTCAAACTATTAGCGGAACGAATAACAACTTAACAACTAATAACTTGAAACTAAGATGAATAGGAAAATAATGATCAAAATGACACAGATACGGAGTTAAATTGAAACGGGATTGAAGACAACTTAATGGCTTTCGGATTAACACTTTTAAACAACAAAATAACACTAAGATAACACCAAAGGAAGAAGAGAAGGAAAAACGAAATAGGGGAACTCACTGCTTTAAAAATGACTCAGAACTTGAGCGGACTTGGTGATATTTGAACTTCGCCAAGGATCGATTCTTCACGAGGAGCGTAGAGCGACCGTGTAGTATCAATTTGGTAGTCTTCGGAGATATCAGGATTTCCAGCCAACTTTGAACCAATATTCGAGCCAATCGACTGATATTTGAGGGCAAATGGATGTGGATTTGGGTTGAGGAAGGACTGGAGGTTGTGTAGTGTGATTTTGGGCTGATTTGGACCAAATTTTGACTTGGCAGGAAAATTTCAATCGAAGATTCGAGCAATCTGGCTGTGATTCGAAGGAAGCCAATGTGATATTTGGAAAAAGGATATTGAGGAGGGTTGGTGGTGTTATTTTTGGTGGGAACGGTTAAGGTGGCATTTTCCACCGGCGAGATCTCCGGCGAGTCTAGGGCTTCATACGAGGAAGAAGAGAAGATGTACGAGGAGGAGGACTACTGTCTCTAAAATTTGTAGACTTATTACATTTTTATGTAATTGAAGAATTTAACCTAGACCGTTGGATTTAGGAGTATGGACGGCCAAGATCTCTGGGCCTATTCAGACGGGGTCGTTTTGGATTAAGGGAATGGGTCGGTTTGGGTGAATTGGGCCTGGGCAAGGGATATGGGACTGAAGGTGTATTTAATTTGGGCTATACAACAGCCCAATTTGTGGGCAGCCCACATTTCTTTTCATTTGTTCCTACTTTTATTTCTTTTGGTCCCTTTTCATTTATTTCCACTTTATATTTTTTGTTAATAATTTTCTGATATATGAAGATTACAAAAAATTGAAACAAAATATTAAACTAAACTAATTAGTGCATAAAATATTAAAATAAACTAATTAATACCTAAAATTACTTTTAACACTATTTTGTGACAATTTCATAATTGAACTAATAAAAATGCAAAAATGAACTATTTTTGTGATTTCTCACGCATTGTTCTAAGACAATTTGACCTCTTATTAATATTAAAATATGAGATTAAATCCTAAATGCAAATGTATATTTTTTTATTTTATATAAATCAACATGCACACATAAAATGCAATAATTATCAGGAAATGACATAATAATACACAAAAAATTGTAAAAATAAAGAAAAATCATTTTGTTTGATTTTTTGGGAATTATTCATATATAGGGAAAAAATCACGTGCTCACACTAAGAACCTTAAAATCTTGTAGAATACGCTTTTGATAAAAAATCCAACCAAATCGCATCCGAATGACCTGAAATTTTGAAATGACATAATGAAGCTACTGCAACTCTTGGAATTCCATTCCGACCCCCGGACAAAATCTCACCTATCAACTGGAAATCGCCAAAATATCAACTTCGCCATTTCAAGCCTAATTCTACTCCGCACCTCTAAAACCAATTCTGATCACCCTCTTTAGTCATAAATCACCCAATGGAGCTCACCAAATCATAAAACATCCGATCTGAGCTCATTTACAAATAAGTCAAACCTTTCAAACTTCAAGCTACAATTAAGAACTGTTCTCACAAATTCATTTCGATTTCCATGAAAAGTAAAATTGAAGATTTACATCAATCATAACATATCACACGGGAAAAGTCATGAACGAGAACTGGCGATCAAAGTGCCTAAACTCAAAACGATCGGTCAGGTCATTACATCCTCCCCCACTTAAACACACGTTCATCCTCGAACGTGCCCAAGGTTGTTCTAAAAGCCAACCAATCGCTGAATAACCTTACCATGCATATGCCCGAAGGTGATCCCATGTCACCCTATCTTCTATAGGTCTGAAACACATTGCAACTGAAATTTCACAACCCAATCTAGCCCATACGCCTTAGAACCACATTTCCAATTTGAAAATGTTCACAAGATCAGAATCTCACGTCTATATTCAGAATAAGCCTGAACAACCTGTAATCACCCATACTTGCAATCTCCGGTGCAATCACATGATATACCACATAACTCAGTACTCGTAGCAATAACTTCTATTCAGAACAGCTGCCCACAACAACCGAATGCTGGTAGAAAACCTCTTATCAACTAAAGTCTCATTCCAATACTTTCATATACTGCCAACAATAAGTGAAACACGCAACAAACCATAACCATTTCTCAGATCAACTATTCATGAAGCCATTTCTCCTTTATCAAATACTATAGCAAATTTCCCAGCCGAACCTCGACATTATCTTTCCAACATTCTGAAACCAAATTCGTTTTTGTTCATTAATGATCCCAAGGATCTCCTCTAATCCAACACACTACTCTGGCGACACAACACATTAATACAGGCTTAAGCCACAACTTGTACAATACACGCACCAATAGGCAACAGTCCTAACATACTCGAATCATGAAAATGCCGTAAATGAAAGAGTTTACCTCAAGCTTAACAGAAACACCACAATACAAGGCTGAGGACCCGTCTCACATTATTGAAATAGAACACACGAATCTAACCCGAAAGATTGTAACTCCATATAATCTATCCAAACATTGCTCCACATGAACCATCTCAAGCCACTATGCACGAAATCGACAACCACCCATAATTTTATGTCTGGAACCAAAGCAGTTCGTTACACCCTCGATGAAACAAGTAACACATACCACACAAACCCAATAGGACATAACCAATACTTCATTCATCGAGCAACACCCAATTACTTTTCCCGCTTGACTTTGACTATGAGCGCCAATAGAACCGCACCATATGTGCCCATAACCAATAAATCATAACGTCTCGCAACACAAAAAGGCAACTCGTAGGTCTCCCCAGATCACTAATAAGCTCAATAATGGTCGAATCAACTTATCCCTCAATAATACAATTCGGGGCCAACCAAGCCGACTCAAGCTAGAACACGTATCCACATTGGTCTACCAATGAACTCCTTACCAAGAAAGATTGAAGTTGCTACTTCCACTACTATAACACCTGCCGCTGCCATGCGATAAGGTGCCCGACACCAAATCAATGCCAAAATTGACAACCTTGCCCAGCGACATGCCCGGCCACAAGAAGCACATATGAAAAGTCTCTCACCACCGGAACTCGATCAACATGAGGAGCCTAAGCACTGGCACCCATCACAAAAGCCCAAATAAGAAAGACAAATCCTTCCCAGCCGTCGACTGGATCTTTGTAATATAAAATTTCTCCAATAGGACATAATCCGTCGAACATCGCCACTCAACCCGTGACATTTTTCCGGCATAGCCAATAGCGCCGCCTTAGCATAATAGTCCAGAATAACTCAATATGGAGACAACCAGGCTAAACCCAATATCACATCTAAGATCTAATCTACCAAGCAACAAAATATTCCTCGAGTCTCTAAACATCGGTAGCCACTAAACAGTGCTGATACATACGATCTACAACCACAACATAGCCTGAGTATGAGAACTTCCATCTCCAAATCCACGCGACACATGAATCACCAGATCCACTCCCAATTTTGCCATCCAAATACATACCACCCCCGTCAAATCACTTCCATCCAGAAGTACCTTTTCTTAATTATTTGAGGCTACCCACTGCCTAAGCATTTTATAAACTTCCTTTCAGAACCGAACCGTAACCTTAACACACACAATCGCGATCCTCCACAACATACCGCATGTACCATAGCATCCTAAAATAACATGAGAACTCCATCTCCCTCATAATCCACAAACATCTACGTACTTAGCTAGTCAAGAACTTTCCATTGGACCCATCTAGAAGAAAAATCACTATACATCACATGCTTCGCATGCCCATACAAAATATACATCTCTAAACTGCGGTAAAACCATCAAGAACTCTCCGAGTTCCCTTTGCACAAATTAGAGCTGCCAAGACTGTATCCTTCTAACTCGACCAAACTAAGCAAGCCATCAAAATGTATGATCATTGCTAGAAAATACCTGCAAGAACTCATAAACCATATCTTTACCATGCTAATCCATTCTACTATCAAGCTATTCTATCTATCTAAATTTTCCATTATGATTCATCTTCAACTTGATATTCCCTCTCGATGTAGCACCACAATTTCTCAACCCAGGCTCACCACACAAGACCCAAGCATAAAACCACACCATCTAAGACCCATAAACCACTGAATACTCTCTAAATATTCCCAAAGGCACCACAATCCAAGATACTTAACTTTAAAGAACTTCCTGCAAATCTAAATTTGTTACCTTTACCTTCCTGATACCGGTACATAGAATCCCATAATTAACATAAAAATACCACAAGTCTTGACCTCTTCCAATGAAAACTCAATTTCTAACCACATATACAAATTTAGATACCCAACTGTTACATGTAGAATCTTGAATACATTAGAACCATTCTCGAGAGTCATTAACTTTATTCAAACTACAATTTACCTGACCCAACGAACCAAACCACATGTGCCTCATTGGAACTACGACACTGCAGAATGTAATCCTCATTCAAATACAACCAAGCACCTTCCTGCTCTATGCACTGGCATTCTTTACCAAAACAACTTAATATATCCCGTGATTTTCTTACCCTATGAAGCTTGATATAACCTTTGTCAAAAAAACATTCCTTTACTCGAGCCATTCTCGGTCTCATTTTTTGCAAGACATAGCTGATTCACCCGCAAGTATAAAACTGGAACCAATAGCACTTAACCGTGCAATCAACTTATCAACAGTCAACTCCCCTACTTGGCTCGAAGCCATAGATCATCACACACCCAATAACTCATAACGTAAATACTCTCTTGCTTCCATAATACCACAGTGAGATTAAACTCAAATCCTTGTAAGCTTGTGAAAACACAGATCATCTAATACTTTAAATCTTCGACGAATCTCGCACTCATTCTTGCAACAGTTAAGCCCACTCTCTTAAGCGAACCAAAATTCAAATTTTAACACTTAAAATTTTACTTGCATGTGAGATCTTCATTCCCATAAGGGTCACACAACCCCAAAATTCTTCGCAGGAGATAACCTACCTGCTTTGCTTTCAATTTGCATTTCTGTGTACTTCCACCTGCATAACGGTATGCAGTCACTTAGTCTTCCTGAGTCTAAACTCATATCGCAACATGAAATTTACTTCACTCTCAACTGGGAAACATGAAAAGATCTTTCACACGCCCATAACTCGAGGCTATACCTTGAATCAAGATAGAATTCAAGAACCTAATAGTTCTTCTATCCTCCAACAGGCCTTTCTCGTCACTTCCAAGTAATATGGATACATATCGCAGTACTAATATACTCATCACATAGTTATCCAGTCGTAACTTCCACTAATAGGGACAATACTGAACATAAAAGTTCAGAATACTTGCTCACACAATCAACACCTTGTTGCTCAAGCCATAGGTAAAGGTCCAGCCTCACATCCTCTAGATTGGCCCAACATCAACTCATAGAGATCATATCTCTCCCCTCGATCAGGGAATCACAAGCCATCAAGGCACATCTGATACTGAGCGTTCATGCACATACGAACGTGTGGTAGGGATTTCAAGCGTCACATTGCAAGCTGAATCAAAGAACGCATGATAAGAATTTAAGAATATGAAGTTTTTCCTAAAGGTTCTGCAATCTCTCGAGGATAAATACAAACATCTCTATACCGATCCTCGAAACTCTACTAAGCTTGCTCATGACCGGTGAGACCTATGTAACATAGGCTTTGATACCAACTTGTTAGGACCCAAACCCTGATCCGATCATGATGGCGCCTCTTGTGAAGACAAGGCTAGTCAACTAACCCATTTTCCCTTTTCAAAATAGTTAAATATAAATAAGTAATTTAAGTATGAATAAATAACCACAACTAAGCAAACATTTTCATAAAATGCGGAAAATAGCCCAAACACAACCTGATACCGGGTGTTATAGGTCACGAGAATCTATTAGAGTATAAATACAACTACAAGGTCTGAAATATACAAAACAGGACTGATGAATGAAAAGGGAGAAAAGCGATGTTGTGAACGCTGGCAGTCACCTCGCTAAACATTGATAACTCTGCCTTCGATCAGTTAAAACCCGCTACCGAGTGTATAAATACATGCATCTACACACCAGGTGGAGCGAGTAAAGTGAGTACTTCAACTCAGTGAGTAATAAAGGTAAATAACAACTGAGCGGTAAATCACGTAAAGGAAACCAACATGTTGTATAGAAGAAGTGTAAAACCCTTTGAGAAAAAAAAATAGTGAAGCTATTGAATCTTTAAAAACATCTTACTCAGTTTAAACCTCTTTTGAAAATGACTTTTTCAATAGTTATGCTAACGGACGCAAAACAGTTAGTCCCGATTAGCACAGAAAATCCTCCCATCGGGCACAAATACCACAGTATAACTGATAAAACGACAAGTAAGTATGAAAATGAACACATAAAGATTTACCCCTCGGGCAATATCTCAGAACAGTACCAGCTCCTCGGGATCACTCTCAGAGTAGTATTAGCCCATTAGGCTCACTCTAAGAACAATATCAGCCTTTCGGGCTCACTCTTAGATCAATTGGGTACCCGTGCTCACTATGGGTGTGCAGACTATGAAAGGGACCCTTACGGCCCAAACGCTATATCAAGCCACCTCGTGGCATCAACTCTCGGCTCTCGCCTTCATATCACTCAAGCAACCTCGTGGCTTATAAACGTATCTCAGGCCCTCGGCCTCATATCACTCAGTGTATCATCACATCTGGCCCTCGGCCGCACTCAGTCAGAAATCATCACAACCCCCTCAGGCATTAGTAAAGTAACAGTTCTCAGCCCAAAACATCATTTAGAAATATCGTTTAAGTCACAAAATTGAGTAAAAGTGGCTGAGTAATAAAAAGGTGGAAAAACAGCATAATTGAGTTCAAGTAATAAGTCAAAATAGTGAGGAAACAGTGATAATAATCCCAGAAGGGTTTAAATAGTTGACACGAAGCCCAAATATGGCAATCAGCCCAAATCATGATGATAACAAATAAGTTTCAGTCAAAAATGCGGTAAAATCATCAATCGGGATGGACCAAGTCACAATCCCCAATAGTAAACGACACCACGCTCATTATCATGCGTGTGTCTCATCTAAATATAGCACTACTATGTGCAATCCGGAGTTTCAAACCCTCAAGACATCATTTACAATCGTTATTAACCTCGAACCGGCAAAATCTCTAGCTCGCGACTCCTTTGCCCCACAAATTGGCCTCCACGCGCGTTTAATCTATCCAAAATCATAATGAATACATCACAATATGCTAAGGGGACAAATCCCAAGTGAAAACAATCAATAACGGACACTAATTCCGAAATTATCAAAAACTTGAGCCCTAGGCCCACTTCTCAAAACTCAGAAATTTTTGTATAAACGGATTCCTTATCTCCCCACGAGTTCATACATATCAAAATTTCTCACTTCCGACGCAAAATGGTCTCTTAAATGCCAAATCAATGTCCAATTTCTCAAGCCCTAGTTCTTCAATTTTAGGCTAAGTTTCCATAAATTTCTAGGTGGATTTCACAACAGAAACAAGTATTGAGTTCAAAAATCTTACCTTTAGGTGTTATCTCTTGAATACCTCTTCAAATCCCCTAAAGAAGCTCCAAAATCGCCCAAATGGTGAAAGTTATCCCCAAAATCGCGGACAAGGGCTATTAAAACATTCTGCCCAGGCTTCAAAAGCCTTATTTGCGAACGCGGGATGATCATCGCAATCGCGATGAACAAAAAACAGTCATCCAAAAGTTTCTCTATGCATTCGCGGCACCAGCCTCACGTACGTGATACACACTTGATACTGAACTACGCGAACGAGTCCCAGTGCTTGCGAACGCGATGAATAACTTGACTCAAACGCAGCTGGCCATTTTTCTTTCTATACAAACACAACATGAACCTCGCGAAATACTCCAACCCTTCGCAAATGCGTAGAACTTATTGCGATCGCGAAGGTCAATTACTCAACCTCGCCATCTAGCCCTTCGCGAACGCGAGGACCTACTCGCAAATGCGAAGGCCAATTTTTCCTGAAATCCTTCAGGAGTTCTTTGCAACTTTTCCAAACAAAAAATGGTCCGATTGACCATTCAAAACTCACCTGAGGCCCTCCGGACCTCAACTAAATATGCCAACATATCACATAATATCATTCAAACGTGTTCTAACCTTCGGAACGCTCAAAACAACATTAAAACATCAAATTTGCATCGGATTCAAACCTTAGAACCCCAAAATCTTGTAGATTACGCATTTGATAAAACAACCAACGAAGCCGCATCCGAATGACCTGAAATTTTGTACACATATCATAAATGATATAACGAAGCTACTGAAACTCTCGGAATTCCATTCCTACCCCCGGATCAAAATCTCACCTATCAACCAAAAATCGCCAAAATATCAACTTCGCCAATTCAAGCCTAATTCTACTCTGGACCTCCAATCCAATTTCGATCACACTCCTAAGTCATAAATCAACCAACGGAGCTCACCAAATCAAAAAACTTCTGATTCGAGCTCATATACAAATAAGTCAAATCTTGGTCAAACCTTTCAAATTTCAAGCAATAACTGAGAACTATTCTTTTAAATTCGTTCCAATTTTCGTGAAAACAAAAACCGACTACTTATATCAGTCATAATACATCACGCGGGGTAAGTCATGCCCGAAAAATGGTGATCAAAGAGTAAAAGCCCAAAGCGACCAGTTGGGCCGTTACAAGTATGCATGAACCCATTGAACCCAAAGCTTTTCCTTCTTTTTACGTAGGTTCCACAGAAGTTTGCATATAGCTGCTTTATTCAATAGCTCCACATAGATAAATTTAGTCCACCTGCTACCTTTGGAGAGCATAGCTTTTCCCATGTAATCAATGCCTTTTTGGTAGGTTTAGCATTTCTTGACCATAAAAATCTTTTGTAAATTGTGTCTATGAACTGAATGATCTTCTTAGGCAAGATGAAAATCTGAGCCTGAATATTTGAATTGCAACCAGCACACTTTTGATTAACATTGCTCTACCTGCATATGACAAGAATTTTTTTGTCCAACATTGTATCCTACTTAGCATTCGATCAATTAATGACTTATATTGAATAGCTGATATCCTCTTTGTGCTCAAGAGTACCCCTAATTCTCTAATGGGTAATTCTCACTTATTATAATTCTCCCTTATTATAGCCCATCATATCCATAATTTTCTTTTGAGTCATGATATCCACTCTTCCAAAGTAAATGCAACTTTTATTTAGGTTTGCAATTAACCCCTAAGCTGCAAAGAAATCTTTGAATTCTTGGTGCAGCAACCTTACTGAACATATGCCCCCTCTGAAAAAAACAATAACACATCATCGGCAAATCCTAAGTGCACTAGACTGACTTTGGCACACTTTGGATGGAATTTGAATTCTTTGTTCTCCTTCAATGGCTTCAGCAGCTTACTTAGATATTTCACTGCCATAGCAAATAGTATTGGTGAAACGGGAGCTCCCTGCCTAAGCTACTTTCTTGCCTCAAAAGGCTTAGTTGGTTGCCCATTAATTATAACTTAATATGCCACTGTACTAATGCACACCATTATACATTTTACAAATTTTTCGGGAACCCTAATAGCTTCATCACTTGCTCAATGTATACCTGTTCCATGGAGTCATATGCTTCCGCATATCAATTTTAAGCATGCATCTTGGTGATATATTCTTCCTCCCATACCCTTTGACCTATTCGTGACTCATAATAATGTTGTCAGAAAGCAATCTACTAGATATAAAAGTTGTCTAGCAATTGTTTATGAGTTCTGTCATAACTTCTTGTAGTCTTGTTGTTAGGATTATTAATATTATCTTGAATAGCACTATGCAACAAGAGATAGGCCTGAATTCCTTGATGGTAATTGAGTTCTTCACTTTAGGTATTAGTGACTTATTGATTATCAATATTTGCTTTACTTAACTTTATTATCTTTATTATTGAATATTTTAGTATAATGCTATGACTTATCTCCGATTAATGTATTATTTTCGTAATAAATGAAAAATATAATTTTATCTTACTAGGACTAAATAAATAATTAGAGCACATCAGTAAACTTGGACCCTATGAGACCAACGCAATAACTAACACCACCAAAATATAAAAGAATGCTCTCAAACAATTACTCTCTCCAACTACCAGGTTCTTCATCTCTTAAACCTCCTAAACCACCTGATCCTCCTTCATTTGCAGACTCAATCAACATCCCTTCCCACGAATCCCAACCACAAAAAATGATCATTGATCGACCAAGTCATCCTACACCAATTGCTGATATGGCCCATAAATCCTTCCTAAATGTTTTACTAGCGGATAAAATAAATGCTCCAAAACACATTGCTGCTCAGATGGCTATTGATGATGAATTGGAAGCACCTACAGATGATTCTAATTTTATTCCTCTAACAGTGGAAGACAAGAACCGTATTTACAAACTCTGGCAACATGCAGCCATTGTCAAGGTATATGGCCAAAACATTTAACATCAATTGCTTCAAAAAAAATTTATACACTATGGCAGCCCACTGAAAATCTCCCCCTTTATCGATTTGGGATCGGATTTTTTCTTTCTCAAATTTCAAAAAGAAGAAAACAAAATCCACGCCTTACAACATGGACCTTGGTTTATCATGAATCATTTTCTGTCTGTTAGACAATGGGAACCGAAGTTTATGGCCTCAGAAACAAATATACGATATTTGACTATATG
This sequence comes from Nicotiana benthamiana, assembly GCA_034376525.1. Taxonomy (NCBI): domain Eukaryota; kingdom Viridiplantae; phylum Streptophyta; class Magnoliopsida; order Solanales; family Solanaceae; genus Nicotiana; species Nicotiana benthamiana. The sequence goes on along the minus strand of CM067338.1, from coordinate 73,676,637 downwards.
GTTACATCTTCCAAAATTACCTACAGAGTTTTACGACTTTCAAATTCTTCGAAGTGTAGGTAATACGATTGGTAAGTTATTAACTATGGATAATTGTACTTTATCTACTATAAGAGGTCGTTACACTAGATTATGTGTGGAAGTAAAATTAGATAAGCCTTTAAAATCTCATGTGTATATTGGGCACCATAGGCAGACACTCCTTTATGAAGGATTAAATCTTCTATGCCTTAAGTGTGGCAGAATGGGGTATAATCAACGTATGTGTTCTTGTCAAAATAAGTCTGCTCCTTCGTCCACTTCCACTGGTGCTATAGACACTCCTCTAATGACTGAAAACCCGATAAATACTTCCTCTACATATGAGTGGAAGACAGTCCACTTTGCTAAGAAAAATCTTACAAAAAAAGTTAATCCAAATCTTAACAATTTCAGCCCCCCAATAACCCCGTTTGAGCCGTTAGCAATACATGCTAAACCCACTTCAAAAAATCATGTGGGAACTAATCCTTCTAGTATTACCACCACCAATAACTTTGATCCATTAAATGCCCCCAAAAATCTGATCCATCACCATGCAAGACAAATCACCTCTTTTGACTAATTCAACTATCACTCAAGTACATGGACAACCGGTCCAATTAAGTGATAGTCTTCCCTTGACTACACACACAAGCCATGCTGAAGGACACGACATACTCCCCAACATACAACAAAATATACCAAATGCTACACTACCAGCTCCCATGTATGCCCTAGATACGACCATTACGTCCAAAAAAACCCCTACTCCAACACCATCATCTCCCCCTAAACCTAAATACACATCTCCAATGCACCTTAGTAATAATGACCCCCGCACCTCTTCACTAAATACTCACTCCTTCCAACCCCATCAGTCACCTCCACCGCCTGACCCCCCTTTATTATCTACCTGCTTCGGCCAGCTCCCCTAGTTACTGCTACATCATCCATTACTACTAATGCTCTAGCACACACATCCACTCCTCACTCCTCTCACTATGTTTACTCCAAACCTCAACTTTTACGGAGGCATCAACAACCAACGAACCCAGCCCGTCATCTACTTCACCATCACACACCACACTCGATTCCTCCACCCCAACTAATCATGGCTCAGAACAAAATTGTATACACAGCTCAAACACCACATGCACCAACACACTATGCTTCTTGGTTGGAAATGGGGCTGTAAAACCGTGCCCTAACATGCACACTGGAAGTGAACCAGTAGGAGGTTACCATCTTGATCAACCATCCCAAGGAATTGGCTCAAATAGTGATGGAGGGAATGTAGCCGGGGATGGAAAGTTACGGGCGCTATCACTGGGCAATGACCCAGTCTGTTCATGCAAACCCTTACCAACAGTCCCCCCTCCTAGTTCCAACATGGGATCGTCAACATCTTCATCCACACATTCTCCAAATGCCATTTTACCCACATCCAAATTACACAGTGCCCTAGATACAATCCTAATGGGACACCCCACGAACTCTGACCCCACCACCTACACCAGCAACCTCTCCCACCATCTCACCTCTGACCAGTCCACCACTAGAAGAACCAAACACTAATCTCCAAGCAGAACTTGCAGCAGCCATCGTTTACAATAGAGAAACTCGACCAGTGCATGCATTTCTAGATGCGATAAAAGTCTTTGTGCAAAAGGAGGAGTATGAAAGGAAAATCTATGTTAACTGTCCCCAAAACCTAAGAACAACCTCCTTCCATCTCAGGCCAACTACAAATCCAGAAGTAGGAAAATATACAATACTCATAATGCCCACGTTTATTCTTCAAACGAAATGGATAAACACTCAAAGAGGGCCAAGAGGCCAGATGCAGTTTGACTACAATGACAGTCATATGAATTTTATTATCTTAAACGGCACGGGGGGTTCACTCGGAGGATTTTAGAAGGAACTTATGTTCACTTCTTGACTACAACAGGCCAGCACTAGTTGTGCTTCTGGAGACACACTGCAAGTCACCACAGTATAAGGGATGATTTTCAATTCTCAGGCATGATTGAGGTACCTTCCATTGGTCAGTCAGAGGGAATAGTCATTCTATGGACAGAGGAGTTGCATGTGGAGCATGTTGCCTCCACTGGCCAGGAGATTCATTGTCACATCCATGTATTGCCTCATCCTTTTAAATTTCTATTTACAGCTATCAATGCCAGTCCTAATCTAATTAACAGAAATCGTTTATGGAAAAATCGAATGTGCACGCACGACTGCTCAAAGGACCATGGGTGATGGGAAGGGATCTTAATGATGTACTTAAGGCTGCAGACACTTTTGGAGGCCTCCCAATAAATAAAGCACGTGTTAATAATTTTAGTCGTTGTATTAATTACTGTAAATTGACAGATTTAGGTTATAAAGGCAGTCGCTAAACCTGGACCAATGGACTACGAAATAATAATAATATTCTTGAGAGAATTGACCGTATCTTTGCAAATTATGACACTCTCAATCATTTCCCAGACATGCTAGTATCCCATCTACCTAGGCTTCACTCTGACCACTGCCCGCTACGATTGGATTTACAACACCATGTGTTACCACGAAAAAACATATTCCTGTTTGAAACTTTGTGGACCTCCCATCCTATGTTTCATACTTTAATAAATCAAATTTGGGCACAAGAGTTACAGTATTTCCCTGCAATTTATAAATTTACCACTCAAGTGCAGCATTGGAATATCTCTACGCTTGGTAATATTTTTCAAAAAAAGAAGAAGCTCCTAGCTCGTATCAATGGTATTCAATCTTCACGAAATTACTCCACTATCTTATTCCTACATAACCTAGAGAATACGCTTATACAAGCTTTTAACAATATTTTAAAACTTGAAGAAGACTTTTGGAAATTAAAGTCAAGAATTGACTAGTAGAATAATGGGGACGCTAATACTAAGTTGTTCCACATGTCTGCCCTAAACAGGCGTCATTTCAACCGCATTACGACCCTCCAGGATCAAGGGGGAAATTGGAAAACTGACCCTATCACCATTAGAAATAATATTACTAAGTACTACCACACACTTTTTCAAACACAACAAAGTAGTTCAGTATTCAAGTTCCCACTCTTCCATCTAATATCTTAAGTGGAGAGGACCAAGAAGCCTTAACATACCCTTTACAAGACTGGGAGATTAAAGTCGCCTTAGATTCATTTAGGGCACACAAAGCACTAGGGCCAAATGGACTTCATCCTTTATTTTACCAGAAATACAGGGACACTATCGGCCTTTCCATAAAATTCTTCTGCCATAGTGCTTTTCAAAATCACAAAATGGATCTTGCTATTAATACGACTTTCATTTTCTTGACCCCTAAACATAAGCAAGATTTTACAATTTATCAGTACCGTCCTATCAGTCTTTGCAATGCTATCTACAAGCTAATCAATAAAATTATTTCGAACAGATTAAAACCGTTATTAGTGTGCTTAATTCATCCAACTCAATCCAGTTTTCTCATGAATAGAAGAGTTGCAAATAATGCTATTATAGTTCAAGAAATCCTTTCCTCTTTTCGCAAAAAGAAAGGGAATAACAATCAAATGCTCTTAAAACTGGACCTTGAAAAGGCATTTGACAAAATGGAATGGTCATTCATACACCATTCCTTATGTGCTCTAAACTTTCCACCGACCTTCATACAGCTCATTATGTCCTGTATAACAACTACACAGAATTCTATTTTAATAAATGAAATCCCACTGAATATTTCCAACCAACAAGGGGTATCAGACAGCGGGACACGCTATCACCTTATTTGTTTATCATCTGTCTAGAAATGCTTTCTCGTCAAATAAATGCTTCAGTGGATTACTGTAAATGGTCTTCTATATCAGTGGGCGGTAAGGGGCCACAATTGTCCCACCTTTTTTTGCCGATGATATTATTCTCACCTCAAAGGTCAACAATACCTCATGCCAAGCTATGGTAGACACATTGGCAGATTTCACATGTGCGTCTGGCCAAACGATTAATTTTGATAAGTCAAATATTTTCTTCTCAAACAACTGCTCTCAAACTACTCGAATTACTATTCTCAACACTTTCCACGTGAAGGAGGGAGCCAACGTTGGTAAGTATTTGGGTTTTACTATCTTTACAAACAAACCAACAAAACAAGATTATCAGTTCCTAGTTGATAATTTTCGTAATAGGTTGGCCGGGCGGAAAACTAATTTCTTAACGAAAGCAGGAAGAAGTACTTTAATCTGTTCTACATTGAATTCTCTTCCTAATCATATTATGCATTACATTACTTTACCCTCATCGGTTATCACTGTTTTAAATATATATCAAAAAAATTTCCTATGGGGAACCACTCCCACTAAAAAGAAATTGCACCTACTAAATTGGGCAACAATTACTCAACCATTAGATAAGGGGGCCTAGGTATACAAAACCTTGCCACAAAAAATAGAGAACTCCATGCCAGTCTTGCATGGAAACTTTTCCACAATCCTACTCAATTGTGGGCACAAGTACTACTGAGGAAAAACATTAAACAACCATCTCATCTACACAGAAATAAGACTTCATACATTTGGAAGAATATAATGCGAGGATGGCATGCATGTAAACTAGGAATGAAATGGAATCTTAGTTCAGGGCAAAATGTCAACTTTTGGAGAGACCCTTGGATTTACCACAATGTTACCCTTAGACAATATATTAGTGGTCCACTTCCAAGGGAAGAGGAACATAAAACTCTATCAGATTATTACTATAACCATCATTAGAATTTCGACCAAATGCCTTTGATATTACCAGCTCAACTACAGGAAAACATTCACAGGATTTACATGGCTCATCAGCAATCTACTTGTAATCACCTCTACTAGAACCTCAACTCCACAGGTTTGTTTTCTGTTAAATCCATGTACACTCAACTGGCAATCAATTCAACTGCCTTTATCCAAGCAGCTGCAAGTTTCAAATGGATTTGGCAACTACATGTTCCTCCTAAACTTTTACATTTTATCAGGTTAATATGCCATGACAGGCTTCCAACATCATCTTATCTTCATAAGCTAGGTATTATCAACTCTCCACTTTGTCCACAATGTCATCTCCACCATCAAACTGTACAACATATTCTTCTTTGGTGCCCTATGGCAGAAGAGCTATGGAATAAGTTGCAAATCTCGACAACCTTTCTAAATTCCTTACAAAGTCTTGCTAATAATTTACTTGTTTTTAAGAGTCTCATACATCATTCCCTTCCCCATCAAAATATACCAACTGCCACACTAATCCCTTATGGGAATTATGGCTCCATCAGAACAAACTTATTTTTGAAAAAATATGTTCAACATTAGACCAACGGAGCATCTTTACAAAGGCTGCTGAATTCTACTACCTGAGTAACTTCCATAACAGGACTAAGGTGCATTGCCACTATATATTAAATGGCATCCCCCAAATAGCCATGAATACAAACTCAACATTGATGGATCTTGTTCTACTCAAAACTCTAACTGTGGCATAGGAGGGGTATTTCGCAATAATCAAGGCAATTGGATCATGGGGTTTGTCGACACAATTAGTGGAACACACATCCAGACAGAACTACTTTCTTTACTACAAGGACTAATCATTGCTATGAAGCTGAACTTCACAACAATTGTTATTGAAACCGATGCACACGATGTACTCAATATGCTATCTTCTCTACCGCCACAACACACTAATCTTTTGCATGACTGCAGGTCCTTACTCAACCAACTGCATAATCCCACCATCTCAACAGTGTATAGGGAGCAAAACAGATAGTTTGGCAAAGTTTGGAGCCCAGCAAGACCAAGGATTTTGTAAGCTGTATAAACAACCTCCACCTTTTGTGACTTCTTTCTACCACCAATATCAGCAAGGCATGCTTCGTACAAGAATGATTAACTCGGGTACTAGTAGTAATGCTAGTCTTAGGTTATCTCTGTAAATACTAATGCTATGAGTGTATTAGGAACTAATGGGTTACCCACTAAGGGAACCCCTTTGCTACGTTTTGCTACTACTAATGTAAATCTGATGTCTTTAATGCATCACCTAAACTGCTCTTCTAGGGCTTGATCTTTCTATATATATATATATATATATATATATATCTTTTGCACTAAAAATAATTAGAGCAACACGATAAATATTTTGTGCTGTGAAAATTTCACCGGAAAAAAATTTGAAAATCTACAAAATCCAAAATAAATGAAGATTGAAAAACCTGACTTTGTTAGTTTGGGTTATAAATTTAAAAACCTGATACTATTGGTTTGATAATTGAAAAATTAAAACAAACCCGACTTACAGATATCCATAATTATACATATTTAATAGTAATAAATTTCTTAATATAAATACATAGTGATCTTTGCTCACCCAAAGTACAAAATTGAACTCTTGCCAACAAGGTGACGACTAATTACAATTATCGTTTATTTATAATAGATTAACCTTTTCATCTTATGAAGGAGTTTTTGACTCATATTGCCCCATATCTTTGAGGTCTATTTTGGTCCCTCAAATATAGCTCTAAGCATATTTAGTTCCTTAAGTATGCTAAAGTGAAGAACCTTTAGTCTCATTGACAAAATATATTTAAAAACAAATCGTGCAACCAACTCTGATTCATGAATCAAATCTTCTGCTCTGAAGAAAAATGTTTCCTCTCCTTTTATTGGATAACGCAAATTATCGCTTTAAATCCTCATTTTTAGATAATGCCCTCTAAAATTTTGACCTTGAAAATATCCCTTCTGTGCAAGTTTTCAATGAGAAAATAGCATTATATAGCTACTGTAAAAATAATAGCCGAAAAAATATATATATTATTTTGTATATATATAGATTTTATATGTTAATATACAAATTTTATATACTTTTTCGGCTACCAAATGCAAATAGTTTTTGTCGCGCTAAAAGTGAGAATACAATCTAGTTATTTGTTTTCTTCAATAATATACCTAGAAGCGATCTTAGAAGCTCTATTTTGTTTAAATTTTAACTTTTCTTTTTAGAAAAATCAACAAAAAATTTTAAAGTAAAAGTTTCAACGTTAAACTCTTAAATTTATCAGGTCTGTGCTATTAATGGTTGTTGTTTTATAAAATATTTTCGATAAGTAAATTAAAAAGATGTTGAGTGCTGAAAGCAATCCCGTAATTGATTTTGGACATATTCTATCAGTGAGACTAAATATGCTTTACTTTAGCATACCTAAGGGACTAAATATGATCAGAGTGTTATGAAATAATATAAGAACAAGAACAATAATACAAGAACAAGAACAATAGAGAGAAAAGTAGAGAGAGGAGTATTCTTATTGATACTTTGGGATGGATTTACAATGGAATAGAACCCATTTATTTATAGGGAGGTGGTGACTTAGCCACCAAGAAGTAAACCCTGGAATCTCTCTACATATGGACATTCACCTAAAATAAAATATTTTATAACACTCCCCCTTGAATGTCTATTCAATAATGTGCCTCGTTAAAACCTTAACTAAAACAAAACCCAATGGGAAAAAATTAAAGAAAAGGAAAAAGAGTACACATGTTTGAATATGCGCCTATTGGTTGCCTCGTTAAAAACCTTGCAAGAAAAACCCATTGGGACAAAACCTTGTAACGGAAAAAGAGTGCAACGCGCATTAACTTCCCTGAAAGAGCATCAATTCATATCCTTGAGTCTTCGCATTCCGATCTTGTGAACCAGCTTCTTGAAGGTTGACGTTGGTAGAGATTTTGTGAACAAATCAGCCATATTATCGCTTGAACGAATCTGTTGCACATCGATATCACCATTCTTTTGAAGATCATGTGTGAAAAATAACTTTGGTGAAATATGCTTTGTTCTATCTCCTTTTATGAATCCTCCCTTCAATTGAGCTATACATGCTGCATTGTCTTCATACAAAGTCGTGGGTAGTTTGTTTCACTTCAAACCACATTTGTCTTGAATATGATGTATTATAGACCTCAACCACACACACTCCCGACTTGCTTCATGAATAGCGATTATCTCGGCATGATTAGATGAAGTAGCCACAATTGATTGCTTAGTCGATCGCCTAGATATGGCGGTGCCTCCACAGGTAAACACATAACCCGTTTGAGATTGAGCCTTGTGTGGGTCGGATAAATATCCAGCATCAGCATAACCAACAAGATCAGGACTGCAATTATTGCTATAAAATAATCCCATATCGGTAGTCCCTTTTAGGTAAGCAATATATGTTTGATCCCATTCCAATGTCTCCTTGTGGGAGCCGAGCTATACCTTGCTAAGACATTAACTGAAAAGGTTATGTCAGGCGTTGTAGTATTTGCAAGATACATTAGTGCGCCAATTGCACTAAGATATGGTACTTCAGGACCAAGTAGCTCTTCATTCCTTTCTTGCGGTCGGAATGGATCTTTATTCACATCAAGTGATCGAACAACCATTGGAGTACTTAAAGGATCTGCTCCATCCATGTAAAACCGTTTCAGTACCTTTTCTATATAGGTAAATTGGTGAACAAAAATTTCGTTTGCCAAATATTCAATTTGCAAACCAAGACATAATTTTGTCTTTCCGAGATCTTTTATCTCGAATTCATTCTTTAGATAATCAATTGTCTTTTGGAGTTCTATGGGGGTTCCAATAAGGTTTATGTCATCGACATATACGGCAAGTACAACAAATTCCGATGTTGTTTTCTTTATAAAAACACACGGGCAAATGGCATCATTTATATAGCCTTCTTTTAATAAATACTCACTAAGACGATTATACCACATTCGTCCTGATTTCTTTAGACCATACAAGGATCTTTGCAATTTGATTAAAAACATTTCCCGGGACTTTGAATTATGAGCGTTTGGCATTTTGAGTCCATCGGGAATTTTCATGTATATCTCATTATCCAGTGAGCCATAAAGATAGGCAGTAACCACATCCATTAAATGCATGTCAAGCTTTTCAAGGACAGCAAAACTAATGAGATAACAAAAAGTTATGGCATCCATTACAGGCGAATATGTCTCTTCATAATCGACACCAGGCCTTTGAGAAAATCCTTGTGTAACAAGGTGTGCCTTATATCTTTGTACCTCGTTTTTCTCATTTCTCTTGCGTACAAAGACCCATTTATAGCCAACAGGCTTAACACCATTAGGTATTTCAACTATAGGGCCAAAAACTTCACGTTTTGCCAGTGAATTCAATTTTGATTGGATTGCTTCTTGCCATTTTGGCCAATCATGTCTTTTTCGACATTCTCCAACAGATTGAGGTTCAAGATCCTCACTTTCTTGCATAATGCTAGATGCTACATTAAAAGCAAAGACATAATCCACCACTATATCCACTCGATTAAAATTTGCCTCAATATCGAATGGATTTATTGATAGTTCCTTATTTTCTTGAGTCTCGGGCTCAATGGATTCTTCATGAATCTCAGAATTTATTAAATCATGAATTTCCTCATGAGATTCTTTCGTAGTGTCATTTTGATCGTTTGCTTTCCTCTTTCTAGGATTTCGATCTTTGGAACCTAATGGCCTGCCACGCTTCAGGCGTGCATTCGACTCATTGGATATGACACTAGATGATTGTGCAACAGGGACATCAATACGGATTGGAACATTCTCTGCGGGGATGTGGGATTTTGTTATCCTTTTCAAGTCCGTAAATGCGTCAGGCATTTGATTTGCTATTCTTTGCAAATGGATAATCTTTTGCACCTCTTTTTCACAAATAGAGGTATGTGGATCAAAATGAGATAATGATGCATTTTTCCACAAAATTTCCCGTTTGGTTTCACCAACTTCTCCCCCTAATTTTGGGAAAAGTGTCTCATCAAATTTACAGTCTGCAAATCGTGCAGTGAACAAATCCCCTGTCAATGTTTCGAGGTAGCGAATAATGGAGGGCAATTCAAACCCAACATATATTCCTAACCTTCTTTGCGGACCCATTTTGGTGCGGTATGGCGGTGCTATAGGCACATATACTGCGCATCCAAAGATTCTTAAATGAGATATATTGGGTTCATGACCCAAAACCAATCGCAACGGGGAATATTTGTGATAATTCGTCGGTATGAGACGAATTAGCATTGCTGCATGCAAAATGGCGTGACCCCATACCGAAGTGGGCAGCCTCGTTTTCATGAGTAATGGTCTTGCAATCAACTGCAGGCGTTTAATTAAAGCTTCTGCAAGACCGTTTTGAGTGTGAACATGAGCTACCGAATGTTCCACTTTTATCCCAATTGATAAGCAATAATCATTAAATGCTTGGGATGAAAACTCAGCAGCATTATCCAGTCTAATAGACTTGATTGGATTATTAGGAAATTGTGCTCGTAGTCGAATTATTTGTGCCATTAGTTTTGCAAACGCAAGGTTGCGTGATGACAACAGGCACACATGAGACCATCTACAGGATGCGTCTATTAAGACCATAAAATATCTAAAGGACCCACTAGGTGGGTGAATAGGTCCACAAATGTCCCCTTGTATACGTTCCAAAAACGTAGGTGACTCAGTCCCAACCTTTGTTGGTGATGGTCTAATAATTAACTTGCCTTGATAACAAGAAGTGCAAGAAAATTCATTATTTAAAAGAATCTTGAAATTCTTTAACGGATGCCCATATGAGCTTTCTATAATCCGTCTCATCATGATTGATCCGGGGTGTCCCAATCGATCATGCCAAAGTACAAAAGTATTGGAATCAGTAACCTTTTGGTTTACTGTTGAATGTGCCTCAATTGCACTAATTTTTGTCCAATACAGGCCACAAGATAAAGACAGAAATTTCTCAATAACCCTCTTTTGGCCAGAGACATTCTTTGTAATGATGAGATATTCAAGATTATTCTCATCTAGTGTCTCAATATGATAGCCATTCCGGCGTATATCTTTAAAACTCAACAAGTTTCTCTTAGACTTGGAGGAGAACATTGCATTCTCTATGAAAAACATTGTTCCTCTAGGCAGAGTTATAGTTGCTCTTCCGGAGCCTTCAATCAATTTACTACTACCAGAGATTGTAGTAACATCTGCCTTACACATACTTAGTTGAGAGAAATATTTCTTTTCTTTGAGTATCGTATGTGTAGTACATGAATCAACTAAACAAATATTTTTACAGTTGGACGTTGATCCAATCTTGCTTTGTGAGATATCCATATTTGCGTTCCCATGGTTTGAAATACAAAAGAAATACACGAACATGAGAATAAACAAATTCAATCCGTTTGTTTCACATTTAAACAATATTTTCAAAATATGCTGAGGTTAGTCGATTAACTTAGTTGATAGTCGACTATCTTGGGAAGCAGTCATTAGGTTAGTCGACTAACTAAATCAGATAGTCGACTATCTTGCCCTGCGGAAAAGTCCAGTTTTAATGCGAGATATTAGTTAGTCGACTAACTAAGTTGATAGTCGACTAACTTAGTAAACAGTCATCAGGTTCGTCGACTAACTAAATCAGATAGTCGACTAACTTAGCTTGCGGAAAAGTCCAGTTTTAATGCGAAATACTAGATAATCGACTAACTGTTAGGTTAATCGATTAACTCTACTGGAAAATAAAAATATCTTTGAAATTTAAGCATATTGAAACATTCAAAAGAACTAATACTAACATTATATCATAAACTAACTAATACGTGCTGATACTAATGACTATTAGTTTATTCACTAACTAATACAAATAAGCAAAATAAAATCAAACAATTCCATCTTCCTTCATCACAGATCCATCACCGATTAAGTGGTCTATTTCCCCTCGGGTTGCTCAAAGAAGTCTGTCACATCCAGGTGGGTGATGTCAAAATTGTCGTCAGAGACAAAATTTGTTTCAGGGCCTTTATTCTTTAGAGATGCTTGATAAAGATCAACCAAATGTCTTGGTACACAGCAAGCTTTTGACCAGTGCCCTTTTCCACCGCAACGATAACATATAGTTTCTGAACTATTTGCCTTTGGATCCTCATAATCCCGTTTCTGCTTTGGTGGTTATATCTCTTTGGGGGGTGACGGACATCAGGGAAATTTCTTCCTTGTCTACGTCCACGGCCATGACCCCGATTACGACCACGACCATGATTAAAGCCATAGCCTTTTCCATGCTTGGCATAATGAGAATACACCTTATCTGCTTCAGGCAATGGTGTAGACCTAGTGGGTCGATTTTCGTGATTTCTCATGAGCAGGTCATTGTTTCGCTCAGCCACAGGGAGAAGAGAAATCAGTTCAGAGTACTTTTTGAAACCTTTCTCTCTGTACTGTTGTTGCAGTACCATATTGGAGGCATGAAACGTTGTAAACGTTTTTTCAAGCATATCATAATCGGAGATATTATCTCCACAGAGTTTCAATTTAGAAGTAATTCTGAACATTGCAGAATTATATTCAGAAACAGACTTAAAGTCTTGGAGCCTCAGATGAGCCCAATCATATCGTGCTTGTGGCAGAGTGACCAACTTCAGGTTGTCATATCTCTCCTTTAAGCCTTTCCACAAGATGAGTGGATCTTTGACTGTGAGATATTTAATTTTCAAACCTTCATCAAGGTGATGGCGCAAGAAAATCAAGGCCTTAGCACAGTCTTGGGTGGATGCTTTATCTCTGTCTTTAATGGCGTCTCCAAGACCTATAGCATCTAAGTGGATTTCAGCATCCAACACCCATGTCATATAGTTCTTGCCCGAAATTTCAAGGGCAACAAACTTTCTTTTCATAATATCAGACATAATTAAAACCAAATTCGGAAAAAGGGAAATACCTTAATTTTCTCAAGAGGATTCTTAAGACGGTAGAGTCTCGTGCTGATAACGTGTTATGAAATAATATAAGAACAAGAACAATAATACAAGAACAAGAACAATAGAGAGAAAAGTAGAGAGAGGAGTATTTTTATTGATACTTTCGGATGGATTTACAATGGAATATAACCCCTTTATTTATAGGGAGGTGGTGACTTAGCCACCAAGAAGTAAACCCTAAAATCTCTCTAAATATGGACATTCACCTAAAATAGAATATTTTATAACACAGAGTTATATTTGAGGGAATTGTTGCCCAAAAACACTCTCTTATGGAGCATACCATAAGCCAAATATTTTAGTAATCCTTATCGATTAGCTCAATGAAATTACATTCGGAGTTATCAAAGCTAATGACAACACCATCAACGGCAAAAACGACTCCTAATACTAAGTACAAAGTTCCCATATACTGCACGACTCAAAACTCTTCAGTTTCAACTCTCTCTCTCTCAGTCCCAGTTCTCTGCATGAAAACATCTCTATATACACACACAAAACGTATACAATCAAACAGTTTATCTTTATAATGTCATATATAAATATTACAATTCTCCATTTTCTTTGAATTCTCAATGGCGGGTCTTTATTATACTTCTGCTTTTGTTTCTCGTTTGCTGTTTTTACTGACAGTTCTTTCTGTATCACTCGCTGCTTTTGCTTTTGTTCTCCAATGGCGTGGCGGGTTACCCGACCCGAGTACCCGATGGCCACCCAATGATGATCCCACTGAGTTTCACGCCACGGGTGGGTCAAAACCCTTACGTTTATCGGATTCTTCCTCGTCTGGTTGTGAAGATATTCTTGGCCAGAGTCGTATGCCGTCGTTTCCATACTTCAAAGAATGGAAGTTTAACTTCGGGTCATCTTCCGGGTTGGATCTTAAGCCTAAGGTTGCTTTTTATTGTTTATATATTTTTATGTGTTTTCTTGAAGTTTGCCTCCTTTAGTTCTTGGTGGGGTTTTTGATCTTGTTGTGGGTTATGCTCTTATTTCTTTTGTCAATTTATGTTATGTGCATAAAATGTATGTTAGTGAGGAATCTCAAATATGGTGTAGAAATTCAGTTATTTGTCAACATGATTCATTTTGTTAATTATGGGTGACCAGCTCTGGAGATTAAAGTTTAAAACTAATTTTGATAAATCTTAGAATAGTGTGGTTATGTTCTTGATTATGATTCTGGATTCATGTTTGCTTGTTTATTTGCTTTTCGTTGTTCCTTTATATCTTTTTTCCTTTATTATTGATATAACTTCATGTTGAAGTACTAAACTTTTTAGTTACCAAAAAAGTTGCAGAGCTAAACTTTTATCGATTGATGAAAGATGGACACGTTTCTGTCCTTATTTGCCAAGTGTCTTTTTGCTATTGTGGCATGAATTGTGAAAAAGGTTTATATGATGATGGGGTCCACTTGTTTGATAAACCATGTTATTAGTTCTTGACTTTTTCTGATTGTATAGAATTAGGTTCTATTCATTTTGTTTTTAGCGTTCATTTTGTCTATGTGTATACTGAAAGTGCTAACTGAATTGCTGGTGATGTTTATGAACCAAGGTAGTCACATTCTTGATATAATGGAAGTTTTCAAAATTGATTGAACCTTGCTCTATGTTGATTTTTTATAGCAATGTAATAAGTGTATTTCTATTGATCTTAATGTCATGGATCAGGATCAGAATGAGCAAATCTTTCATTGTACAAGGTCATTGACCTCATTTACTTTTGATTATTGCAATGTTTCTCTCAAATTTCAAGTTTGATGTTCATGCTGCTTAGGCATGATCGGGAGTTCCTGAAAGTTGAAACATATTTCTCCAAAGAACGATAGAGATGTGACGTTTAAATAACTTGACCATTTTTACCATTTGTCTCAACTGTCAATATCTTGGATATTTAACCGAAGCTTTGCTGTTCTTTCTCCGCTTTATCAGTACCCTAAGCAACATGTTACCTTTTGCTCGATCTTAGATATCAATCACTACAAGTACGTCCGCTGGCTTAGAGCAGATACTACCCTGGTTATTTTATCATAAGGTTATTGGGGTAACAAACTTTTTCCTGTTTGTGGAGGGAAAAGCTGCATCCCCCAATGTATCTAAGGTGCTAGAATCCATCCAAGTAAGTGGTAATATATTTCCATTATCATTTTTTGCCTTGAACTTTCAGTTTTATTTCAGCACTTCTACTGTTTTGTGTAGTTGGATTTGACAGATTTCATCTCTTGATTAATATATGAAACGTGTATACTCTGCAGGGAGTAAGAGTTATATATAGAACAAGAGAACTAGAAGATGTACAAGCCAAAAGGTAACTAATATTTGTATGTTTTATGCATATTCTGTGCTAAACCATTGTTTCCTATTGTTTTGGAAAATGTTTGTTATCCCTAGAGATTTTATCTTCTTTATTCAGCCTCGTATAATTCAATTGCTTTATGTTACCAATGGATGCAAGTAATAGTCACGCTTCAAAACCCAAGGATAAGAGAAACTATTTATCAAAACCTAGATGAGGAAAGCAAAGCTTTTCTATATAAACTAACACGTATTAACGTGAGTTAACAAATTTCCAGAACTTGTTGGAAGTTTTTTACTTAGCAACCTATTATATATCAGGAGTAACTACAATGCATAGGGGAGGGGGTTGTTGTCGACCTCATACTCGTTAACCTATTACAAGCAAGCAGTAACTACCCAGGCAGCATTTACAACATATTCTTAATTATCCTATTTGTGTCTTTGAGATTTCTAGACATTGTGATCCTCATTCAAACACATATTTTCTTGGTTTCTAGAAGGGAAAGAGAAGGTTAAATGAGAGTGAAATTCAGTGATTCATTTCAACCCAAGCAACATAGTACAGACGTATATTTTATGTCATTAATCCTCTTGAGAGGGAAGGGGAGCCTTGGCGTAATTGGTAAAGTTAATGCCATGTGACCAGAAGGTTACGATTTCGAGCCGTGGAAACAACCTCTTGTAGAAATGCAGGGTAAGGTTGCGTACGATAAACCCTTGTCGTCCAGTCCTTTCCCAGACCCCGTGAATAGTGGAAACTAAGTGCACCAGGCAACCCTTTTTTTTCCTCTTGAGAAGCTTGTGTTTGGTATTACTGGAAGGTTATTAAATGAGGTATTCTTTCTTTAAGTCTGATAATGAAGAGGTTGCGAGACTTCTATTTGCCTCTTCTTTCATCCCCTTTTACTAAACAAGAGAATTAACTCATTCACCTCTCGTCCTCCAACCCTTCATTTCAATCAAAGCAACATAGTACCGACATATATTTTAAGTTATTCCTCTTGAGAAGTTGGATCTGTATATGACTAATATTTTGAAGTATTTGTCTTTGAGCTTAAAAGTTTGACTATAAAAGTGGAACTTACTGTCTTCTTTTTATTTGTAACTGAGATAAATTGCTAAACTTTACTACAGTCTTGACTTCTCAATTTCTAATTAGCAACATTTTCCTGGAAAAGTTGAAGGCAGTTAATATCAGGTTGTAATAGACTTCAGTGAAGAAGTGATTATTGAAGCGTAGTAACTTAAGTCAAACTAAATTTAGGTAGTGCACTTTCTGTATGATCTAGAAGACATGCTCTGTTTTCTACATTTCATCTCACCTCTCTATTAAGTGAACTTATTAATTGATCTGCTGCTCTATTATGCCTCATGTCCTAGTCGGATCTGGAATGAAACCTGGCTAGCTGGATTCTTCTACCAACCATGCAACTACGAGTTATTTGTTAAGCAGACTCTTAACATGGAAATGGCCATCGTCATGGCAAGGGTATGATTGCAATTACCTCTCATCCATTTCCATTTATGTTTGCCTTTTGATCCACTTTATTGCCTTGTAACTCTATAGGAAGCTGGCGTGGATTGGATTATTCATCTTGATACTGATGAGCTATTACATCCAGCTGGAACTAGTGAGTATTCTTTACGACGACTTCTGGCAGATTTACCTGAAGATGTTGATATGGTGGTCTTTCCTAATTATGTAAGTGACTGTACTTGCTCTAGGCTGTTTACTAACTTTGTGTAAGAATGTAGTTGCATGCACGCAAAGCGAAAAGGCATGCATTTGCTTCCTTTTCATTTTCTGCAGTCTCTTCTTCTTGTTGGTATCTTCTCTGATGATGGCAAATATTTCAGGAGAGCAGTGTTGAGAGAGATGATGTAAAGGAACCTTTTAGTGAAGTAAGATTTCTCTCACTATATCCTTTTTCTACTCTTTCAAGTTCTAGTGTTGAATTCAATCGTGTTGCTGGAACATAAATATGTATAACCTGTTGGCCAATAATTCGGAAGCAAGCACTTAGAAATGAAGAAATTAATTATGCAATCAAGTTTTCAACTTTTCTGCTTTTCTCATTTGGACTGTTTACCAATACATCTATACCTTGTGGTAGGTCTCAATGTTCAAGAAGAATTACGACCATCTCCCGAAAGAAACTTACTTTGGAAACTACAAGGAAGCAACCCGTGGTAATCCTAACTACTTTTTGACTTATGGAAATGGAAAATCAGCTGCACGAGTTCAAGATCATCTTCGTCCTAATGGTGCTCACAGGTGGCACAACTACATGAAAAGCCCAAAGTATGGTGCTTGTTCGGCATGTAATTTCTAACCTTTTATTTCCTTATATCCCTATTTCATTTTTCATCTATCCCCAGTCTCCTCTAAGCACTGTATTGTCAAATTCTTGTGCACACAAATGATGTTTGTCATGCTTTTTCACTTCTTTGGTATGTTCCTTAGATGATATATTTTCTTCAGCTATGTAGTTTACTTCTTATATTTTATGTTACTGCAGTAGTACAATCTCCTTAATTGTTTCCACTTGTGCAATGAAAATGTATTTTCTTATTGATTGTAGAGAGATAAAAGTGGATGAGGCTGCTGTTCTGCATTACACATACCCCAAGTTTTCAGATTTAACTTCAAGGCGAGATCGTTGTGGATGTAAACCTACAAAAGAAGATGTGAAAAGATGCTTCATGCTAGAATTCGACAGAGCTGTGAGTAATCAGCAAGCTGCTGTGCTTAATCATGTCAATCTGGAAATAATCATAATGTTAATGCAAATAAACCTGTAATGAATGCTCAAAAAACACTTATATGCAGGCAGGCCAACTGAACTAAGAGTTAATAGTATCTAGTTATCTGAAAAAAAACTAATGAATTGAAAAAGCTGGAAAATGAAACATACGAAGAAAGCGAAGAAATAGTGTTCACAATTTTTTGTTTTGGTTCAAAAGATGGACTGTAAAATTTCTTTGTTGATTAATTTTCATCTTTGCATTGCAGGCTTTTATAATAGCTTCAACTGTGACAGAAGAGGAAATGCTTCAGTGGTAATAATTTTTAACTTCCCTTCATCTGACTTCATCATGAATCTACAGCTTTGAAGGAAAATGAACTCGACATCATTCTAAATGTCCCATTTTTACGGATAGAAAATTCTGTCCACCACAAATAACATGATATTTGTCAAAGAAGGGAGTACCTAATAGTTCTTTTTTTGGACTTCCAACATTATAGAGTATATGCAAGTTAAATGATACTTATATGAAGCTTCGATGACCAAAAAAATGTTGAGCTTGAAAAGGAACTTCTAGAACATAGTCCTTAGTCCTTTCATTTCATTTCCTTTTCCCTCTTAGGTTGATTTACTCCGGGATACTGGATGAGTGAGTTGTATTTGCTAAAGCATTCCAAGAATAAATTTGCTTTTGAAGTAACTGAAAGGAAGCTGTTTCGAGATTGTGTTGTCTTAAGCTGTTTCGACATGCCAATAGTACTTGGCACAGGACACATTGCAATTCATACCAAAATACTATTCACGACCTACAGAGCTATCCCATGTAACCATATACACTATGGAAACATTACTATTTGGTGCTGCCAGCAGCTGCTTTTAATGAGAACATGTTCTATACTTAGCTTATGATAAAAATTATTGCAATGTTTTGGTTGGAACAGAACAACTAATTACTTAAAACAATCAGTCTGCCAACAATGCTTCAATCAGTCGCATGTTGCTTGATTTATTCTTGGTTTGGAACTTGGAAATGTTTGATAGATTCTTTTCTTGGATCAGGTACCGGGAACATGTTGTTTGGACCGATAAAGCACTAATTCGGAAACTTATCAAGAAGGGCATATTGACACGCATATATACTCCTATGGTAAGATCAAATAATACTTGGTTGTCTAAGTTCATTTGAATTAACTTTGATGGCCGTCAACTCAGACAAACATAATTACAAGAAGCTCAACTCTTGAATCAACCTTTTTAAACTTCTTCTGCCTATAGGTCATTATACAGGGATTGAAGGAATCTGGCATTTTCGCTTCTGTTGTTGCTTCAGCACATAGAAATATCATAAAAGAAGAGTCTTTATCTTCCACTGGAAACAGAAACGCCTACAGATATCCTCATATTACTGATACATTTCCGAGAAAGATGGGTCGTATATTGGAACCTCAAGCAACTGCAAGGAAATTCCTAGAATTTAGTGAAACTGATCTTCAGGCAATTTCACCACAATCGCCTCCTGGCATGGACGGAATTCACCTTTACAAAATGCCTTCTGTACAATAACTCATCTAATAGAAAAACACCCCTGGGAAGATAGCTGCGCGGAATTCTTTCATACCATTATGGTGAGGTACATGAGTTGTGTCCTACCTACATAGTGATATATACTCTTGGCTAGAATTGTCCGAGTATCTAGCCAAGAACTCAGATACACATCTTGAGTCACTTGGAATCATAGTCTGAAGTATTCTTGAAGATTTTGGCCATATTTTTCTACGAGCGAGCGTTAGGGATTTTTCAATTTTTAATGTGAATACATGACAAAAGGATTTGGAGGATACAATTTTAATACATGGGGTAGATTTATCATATTAGATATATAAGAAAAAATTAAATACCTTCCATGCCTCAATCTTTAAAGGATTTTCTTATATTTATTCTTGTGTGCATCTGTCTGCAACCATATATTCGATTTGAACTTCTAAAACTGAATATGATTCTTAGAATGTTGCTATGTTTTTGCTAAATCCAGTTCAAGGTCAATAGGTGTGGTCCAGAAACAAGATCAATAAACACCTTGTGCATAAAGGGGTGCTGTGACATTTGATTTGCTTTCTTGCCGTTGTAGTGCCTATTTGTACGGATCAAAAAAATTTTATAAGGAAAATCTACAAAGTGTAACGAACTTATACATTATATTTACCATAAATAAATATACACTTAGCATTTTATAGGAGCAAATACCCTATCTAGCTCATTCACACCAAATTAAAAAGAGCGAATCAACTTTGTATGTCGTTATATGAGAGAAAATAGAGTCTGTTGAGCTAGAAAATCATGGTTGTATACTCTAATACAACGAAATACAGCAAACACATACAATCTCTCGTGATTGTATCCAGCGTTATTGTATGCGTTGATACATCGAATTTGAGCGAACGAATATACGGGAATGAATGCATTTGATATAACTTTTCCATATGCGCGAATGAGTACATTTGATATGGTTGTTCCATAAAAGTTGTATTCATTAATACATTCATATGCGCGAATGAATATAGTTGATACAAGTTGTTGGCAACGGATTGATACAACGAAATCTGGTTTGGTCGGCCAAATTTGATATAGCGAAATTGATACATCAATTACTAACGGTAATTAGGCAAACTATAGTTACATATAGTAATTAGGCTCTAAAGTATAATGCTTTATGAAAATTGCTCTTTTTCTAATTTGTTAGAAGATAGTCCGAGAATATAATCAAGTTGAATAGATTTGTGACTTGATTTCTTGAAAGCTCCAAGGAAAATTGTTTATGTTTTTCTGATGTCCATTGTTGAGGTGTTTAGACTAATCTTAACTCAATAATAAACAATCTGCTGAGGAGACTAGATAACAGACTGCTTCAAAATTCTATATATTCCTCATCACTTATCAGAATTCCTCTGTTTCAAGATTTGTTCTTCTCATGATGCCAAAAGAATAATATTACAATTGTACTATAACAATTAATTATTGAGATGTTGGTGCTACTAAAATTGACTTCTGATCTGTGTTTACTATATATAGATTAAAAAGAATGTAATTCAAATTTGCAGGACCGCTTGATTCTTGTGCAAGGCAAATATAGTGCTATGCCTGTAACACAATTTTGTAACATAACTGGACTTCCTCAAAACTATGTTGTCAAATGGAAAGGTTGTGTAGTGCTTTCTGATTTGGTGTATGAATTTATTAAGATCACATGTAAACAAATAGCTAATGTCCTACATCACCTCCCATCTTTTTAAGTATTAAATCAGCTAAACATATTGAGAACTCAAGTTTGCTTCATGTGAACACTGTCCATCTCTTTTTAATTATAAATGGAACATGTCCATTGATCAATTAACTTCACAATAAAAGAGAGTCCATCTCCTTTAAGTCTTTTAAAAATAGATTTAGAAACTGAGAATTGATGGCTGACAAAGTCCCAGAATATAATAATAGAAAAGGACTGCAAATGCATGCTTATACTGCCACATCAATCAGAAGGATTTAGGCCTGAAATAGTCACTAGTATTAGAAATGGAATTTAATCAGAGGAAATCATCTAAGTTGGCAAATTTCATGCTTTTAAATCTCATGACAACAGATGAGAAGCTCTAACTTGGTATAACTTCCAATTTGTTGCGCCAAAGTCATAAATTGCAGGCTACTTCCATTTAAATTTAGCATTTTCCTCTGTTTTTACTTTCTGTGAAATATCGGCATAGTTGAATTGTTTTCTCATTACAAATTTTAAGATAAGTCAGCCCTGAAAAATAAACTTCAAATGTTCAGCTGAAACTAATAGTATTCTATATGTGGTTGTTGGTATAGAATGTTTCATAGGCGACCAAGATTCTTAACTGATTCAGGTAAGAACTGCAAATAGAGACTCCATATATAAATATTGGACTAGAGGAAATTATACATTTGACCATGAAGAGTTGAAAAGTGGGCAAATAAACAAAACAAGATGGATGAAGTGGGAATTCCTTAAAAAATCTTCTTGTGAATAAATATTTTAAAAAAACAACTTCATGGTAGGCAACTTAGGGGTTTGACATTCTTGAGTCCCTGGACTTTTTCAAAAAGTTCCATACTCTAAATTCAGCTTCCCTCCAACAACAAACCTTCCTTCACAACCAAAACCCCATAAAAGAAAAAGGAAAGTGTTTTCTTACCTCAAAAAGCAAGAAAGTCCCAGAAAATGGAAGGGCATACAGGACAACAAGAGGAGCTATTTGCAGAAATTGATCAAAAAATAGATGATCAAGCATTCAGTGATGGTGAAGCAGCTTCCTGTACCACAGATGGTAATGAAATAGTGAATATTGTCATAGCAGATCCAATTTTGCAAGTAGACTCTATGCCAAGAGAATATACATACTCGTGGAGAAGACGAATACAGAAAGTTCTACCCCTGCTGAAGATGGATGAATACAACAGGCACGAGTATTATCCAAAGGTAGTTTCATTGGGACCTTATCACCATGCTAAACCAGAGCTGCAGCTAGCAGAGGATTTCAAGCATATAGCCCTTGAAATGTTTGTCTCAGGTAGTAGCAAGGATGTAGCTTATTTCTATAACAAGATACTAGAAGTTGTTGACAATGCAAGAAACTGTTATGTTGATGGCTCCACAGACAAGTACAATGATCATGAATTTTCCATAATGATGCTTCTTGATGCCTGCTTTATTATCAACCACATCGAGCTTAGCACATCCGATAGGTATAACAAACTCAGAACCACCAGGCACCATCTTGGAATGTTGGCGTTATCAACAACAGTTCGAGACATGTTTTTGCTTGAGAATCAAATTCCTTTTTGGATCTTGAAACTCTTGATCAGCTTACGATATGACAAGGATGAAGGAGTAGAATTGCTCGAGATGTTCTTGAATTTCACCCTCTTTGGTGAATATGATCAAAAAGGTGAAATGAGTTACAAACATGCAGAAGAACCTCTGCATCTTCTTGAAGCATTTAGAACAAGACTTGTCTCACAACACAGTGAAGTCAGGAATTTGCATCGTACTTGCACACCTCAATGGCTCAAAAGGAAGAAAAGTATTTGCAATGACCGCGCTAATATGAAAAATTACATTCACTCCTTTCGTTCGGTCACTGATCTCAAAGCTAAGGGAATTTACTTCAGGCCTAGCTGTACTCATTCATTGAAGGACATAAAATTCAAATCAAGATACTTCTATGGCCAGCTTGAACTTCCAACTTGGTATGTTTCTATCTACACAAAGGCATTCTTCTTGAACATGATAGCCTATGAGATGTGCCCAAATACTGTTACTGATCGTGCTGTGACATCGTACGTATACTTCATGAAGTCACTTATCGAGAGCCCCAGGGATGTAAAAGAACTACGCGAAAAACAGATACTATTCAACATGCTTGGGAGCGATGAGGAAGTCGCAAGAATGTACAAGGAGATCAATACTTATGGAGTGAACAATGCGCACATTTTCTACAATGTGAAAGAAAAAATTCAGGAGCACTACCATAACAAGGCAAAAACATGGATAGCTGAGCTGATACACACTTACTTTAGGAGTCCATGGACTGCTCTAGCATTACTTGCAGCTACTTTCTTGCTTTGCTTGACTTTTACTCAAACCTATTTTACAATAAATCCCAATCTCAGATCATGAGCAAATGTAATTATTTTCTGCATTGAGTTGAAAAATGCACTGGTACTTGGTAATGTCCAATCCTAAATCTCGACATGAAGCATTAGCAATAATAAATCCAACAAAGGATAGGGTTGATCCCACGAGGAGTGTGGTGTGTGCTAGAGTGTGAAAGTGTGTGCTAAATTGAGAAAATAATGTAATCTTCAAAACAAGCGTTGGATTTGCAATTACGACTACAATTATAACTAAACAACTAAAATTACTTCAATAAGGAATTGAATCAAACATGTAGAAGGCAACTAAAAACGGAGTGTTTTCTTGTAAGGATTAGGAGCAGGGTTATAACCTCAATATGCATTAGTTCATGGGTGTATCTAGCTTTTAATTAAATACTATATATCAGTGATTATGGTCAAGCATGCCTAGGAAAGTAATTAATGAAAGAAAACAATATTCTACTAATGCAATAAATTATATAATAATGCCCCAAAAATGTATTATGGCCTTTTAGAAATAGATAGAAGTCTACTAAAGTAAATATGATAAAGGGGAGACGAGAATTGGGTGGCAAATCCATAATTTTAAATAGACAAAAATGTTGGGACTCGATAACTTTTATCTAGTTTTTCCTTGGACTTCACGTGATCTTTAATATTTTCATAAACTTGGAAAGTTAATAGTCTTGACCCTCCTTGATACTGATGTGATAAAGAACGTGAATATACTCTTTTTTATGGGGTGAAAGAGAAGAAGAATCGAAAGATTAGCTTTCAAATTGGGTATTATTTAAATAGTAATTGTTACGTAATCAAATATAAGAAGTTATTTGTTCCAATTTGTATTGTCGTTGTTTTTTCTTTATATTCAGTACATATTTTTTTCCAATTATATTTTTTTAAAATACAATAAATATATGTTTCAACTATGTATTCTTATCCTTTTTTTCGATCTAAATCTACAAAAGTTAGTTGAAATTCCATATTTTAGTCAAAGAAAAAGAAGATTTTGCTAAAGTAATGAAGTTCAAATGGTATATTTTCTACAAAAAGAAAAAAGTATTGTGTATTTTTATTTTTATTTTCATGCAATGACTATTTATTTAAACAGTGCATTTTTTTTTTCGAGTCAAATTCACAAATATTTAGTTGAAATTTTATTATTCTTGCTAAAAAATTTATTTAGCCAATATATGGAGTTCCAACGTCACAACCCTAATTTCATTATCGGTCATGATGGCGCCCAACACTCAACCGGCAAGCCAACCCTAATCAACTAGTGAGTTCTAATTTATTTTACCAAGCAATCCCAACATTTACTAAATCTTGATTTAAAACAAGCAATAATTAACAAATTCATAATAATAAATATACAATCCAAAAATAATAGTCTACAGATGGGTCTGCCAGGAACTAGTGTCATAAGTACTAGGGCATCTAGTAGAATATACAAAAATACGACTATTCTATTGCCTGGACCAAAATAGACAGCGGATAAGAAAAGACAAGAGACTCTGGCATGCTGTTGAATCACTCAGGAGGGGAAGCTCACTGTGAGATCTCGATCAAGAATCAGGAACGTGCGCCGGATAGGTAGCTAGATGCACCTACCTATAATCATGTACAGTTAAGTACAGAATCGTAGTATGAGTACATAAACAACATGTAGCCAGCAAGAATCCAGTACAACCTCGAAGAAGTAGTGACGAGGGGTCGACTTGGCACCTACTAGGGTCAATATTAATACGGTATAAGTGTTACGCTAAGCATGAATAACATGGAGTCCGAAACCAAAATGGCAAGTTTTTCGACTCTAATTAGTTTCCACAACTATAAAAAAAAAGTTACATTTGTAACTAAAACGCAGTATTATACTGCACTTTATATTAACGGAAATTTAGCCGCTAAAGTAAATTGCGGTTTAATACTACATTTTACTAAATAATTCATTTTTTATGTAAAACACGGTATAATACTGCATTTTACTAAAGCATAATATTATACTGCATTTTACTAACGCTCAGTATTATACTGTGTTTTACTTCATTATTGGGTCCACCAATAAGTGTTCTGCGGATAATTGACATAACAATAATTCAAATATATAAACAATGGTATTATACTGCATTTTATATAAAAAAAGTTATGCACCCCAAGCTAGGACTTGCCTTAATTAAAGGCGTTAGAATTTTATAAAAATCTATTCAAAATTTTCCTTCAAACTTCTGTTCATACTTCTCTTCTTGTTATCAAGCATTGTTTATAATATCCGAAGAGCCAAAAATAAGGGTTTCATTATATTAGGGGGGAGGGGAGGTGAGATTGTAATGGAGAATAACTCTGTGAGATATAGTCCATCTCCACAGTGTCATGTTAAATTACCGCTTACAATGGAGTATGATAAATCGGTATCATTGTCATGTAAAAAAATGAGTGTGAGGAAATGTTCGGTCCACCTTAAAGTAACCGGTAGATCTCTGTATTCTGTGACTCTGCAGGGGTTTGCTTATTATTCTGAGTTTAATATCGAAGACGATGAAACTCTTAGAGATTTTTTGTAGATTCCGGATGAATATAGTGAATTTATTGTAATAAAATTATTGAAAATGTACGTAAAGGTTGAAGATGTTCCCAACAATGAGGTGTGCATATAAGGATAACCCCAGTCATCGAGTTGTTATCTTGGAGCATTTTTTGACAGACAGATTCCTAATGAAAGAGCTTGCCTTGATTTAAACTTGTTACCACCGGCGAATGAGCAGTAAGAAAATAATTTTTCGACTTTATATAATCCACAAGACGACTGGTAAACTTCAATTTTTCTAGGCTTTAGCGATGTTTATTTTATGTTTGAATTGGATTTGTCTTAACACTCATATTTTTCATAGGGGTACCGTCCGGATATGGATTTTACAAGGTATGACCTCACTCATAGTTAGAATATGCGTAATTTTGGCGTGTTGAAACACGAGAGTCATCACCAACAAGAAAATGTCCATCATGGAATGTCAACACAATACGACTTGTAAGTAAAGTGATATATCTATATGTAAAGTATTTATTTAGTTCAGTAGCTTATCATTTTGTTCTTTTTGTGCTGCGAAGACGACAAACTTAATTTTCCTGACCTCACATAGTTTCCTATAGATTACGTATTGACTTGTAATTTGGCAGATGCGTAGAATCAGAAAGATGACAGTGATTATAACAATAATGTCGATGAGTATGGAGACGGCACACCCTTCCCTGATGAGAGTGATAATGAGGAGTAAGCGAATGTCGAACCCGAGTTGACGAGGGGGCATGCTCCTCAACCTCCCATTAGACCAAGAGTGTACGAGTCCTACTTGTCGTTTTATGAGCAAAATATTCCCTACCTTGATAATTTTCTAAGTACGCCGGAAGTAGATGCCCTCACAAGAGATGCTGACAAATTTTGGTCAGTAATGTGGGATGAGTCTAAACCAGCGGTGCTGGAAAAAGACATGTATTTCCTCGATAAAGCTCGCCTAATTAGGGCTGTAAAAAGCTACAGCGTAAGAGAGTGCCGTGAGATGACTGTAAGGGAGTCAGCTACAGAGGTATACAAGGTTGTATTTCATAGAGACTTTATGGGTTGTCGTTGTATGTTGCGTACCAACAAGAAGAAATTAGTATTCTGAAAAGTGGGTAAGCATATTAGCACCCACAAATGTGAAATGGAGACATTCAATGAGAATTACTTTATCCTGGATGTAGACTTGATTTCTCTTGTCTTGATTCCATACTTGGAAGTGTCCATTAGGTTCAATATTAAAGAGTGTATTACAGCCGTCTACCAGGAGTACGAATGTACTATAACCAAAAGAAAGGCATATCTAGGGCACAAACATGCATTTGAAATTATTTATGGTGACTGGGATAAGTCACTTTCATCTCTGCCCAGGTACATGGCCACACTGCAACACTTTAACCCCGGGACTATTATTGAATGGAGGTGTGAGCGGAGTCAGGACAGACCTGAATATATTTTCAACTATGTGCTCTGGTCATTTAAACCAGCAATTGATGATTTTATGCATTCGCGTCCTGTAATTTCCATAGATAGTACTCATGTCTATGGAAAGTATGATATTAAGCTTTTGACTGTAGTTGCAGTAGATGCCAATGGACAAATATTTCCACTAGCTTTTGCCACTTGTGCCAATGAAAGCAAAGCAACGTGGATGCTTTTTTGAACCACCTAAAGCAGCACCTTGTCAAACAGTGTTTAGGTATTTCTCTAATATCTTATCGACATGGTGGTATTTAAATTCTGCATGGCATTTACCTGAATGGCAGGAACCTTATGCATATCACTATTACTGTGTGAGACACCTGAAGGCCAATTTTCATAAGAAATATTATGGCAAGACCTTGCATGATTTAATGTGGATTGCTGTAACTGAGCACCAGCACTGCAAATTCAGAGGTGCGTGGAAGTGATTCGGCATTTAGATCCACGAGCTTTTACTTTGCTGATGGTACATGGGCTTCACATATGGACATTGCATGTTGATGGTGGCAGATGATGGAGACCTTTGACTACAAATATGTTGGAGTCATTCAACTGCTTGTTGAAGTCTGCACGTGGATTAGATGTTACTACCAAGGTCCGGATGATGTTCAAACAGATTGCGGAGAGGTTTGTTGAAAGGCATAGAGCTGCATCGGTATTAATGGACATGGGTGTTCAATTTATGCCAATACCGAGGAGAAGATTTGAGAAGTACAGGAGGCGAGGACATTGACATTCATTTTTACAGTATGATCACGACCGGGGTATTTTTGAAGTTTGCACCGCTATATGCAGACACCGGAGGAATAATCTACAGACGGTGAATGAAGCCAGCAGGTTGTGTTCATGTGGGAAATGGACCATCTACCACATGTTTTTGCTGCACGTAGACACATATAGTGGGCAATTGCAGCCATTAGGTGCTGAGAATTATTGGCCGCCGGAATCTTTTAAAATGGTGTGTAACAAGGACAATTTGCGCAAGCTGCAAGTGCAAAAGAGAATGTGTACATGGAACCAAATGGATATTGGTGACACTGTTTATGCATGTAAATGTGGCATATCCTCGCAAGCAGGACACGACCATCGTAAATATCCTTCAACCGGTGTGGGTTGCGGTGATAATCCTGGTGAAAGTTTGTCGAATGTACCCGACTATCAAGGATACACCTAGTGTTTTGTGTTTTGTTTTTGTAATGTTTTTTGTAATTAGTGTCTGTACTTGTGTATGTTGCAATATCTACAAAATAAAATTATGTTCCACAATCTTGTTACATCTTATTTTTTTAACATGACCTTTTGAATTTACAACTTTAAATGGTAGTCTAACATTCAACTTATTGGTATTAGTATCGAAGACCAATATGAAGATCGAAATTTCATAACATAATATTCGAAGAGATAAATGCATAGACGACATTAACTAATGCAACATACATGAAAATACAACAACAACAACTACTACTACTACCCAGTATAGTCCCACAAAGTGGGATCTGGGGAGGGTAACATGTAGACAAGCCTTACCCCTACCCGAAAGGGCAAAGAGGCTGCAATTGATCCTCGACTCAGGAACATGAAAATAAAAGATAATAAAGGAAAAATCAATACATTGCTGTTTTGTTTCTGATAAATTGAATATGTATAGCACGATATAATACTATATTTTATGTTTTGTCTTTTCGGTCTGAAAACCGACTGCGCAAAAATTGTTTCATTTTAGAAAAATTCAATATGTATATCGCGGTATAATGCTACGTTTTGTGTATTGTCTTGTCGGTCTGAAAAAGATGAACTGACTATGCAAAAGTTGTTTGTTTCAAAAATTATTAATATGTTTAGCACAGTATAATACTATGTTTTGTGTGTTATCTTGTCGGTGTGAAAAAAGCTGATCCAATTGCGTAAAAGCTGTTTCGTTTCAGAAAAAATTAATATGTATAGCGCGGTACAATACTAATTTTTATGTGTTATCTTGTCGTTCTGAAAAAAGCTAAACCGACTGCGCAAAAGATGTTTTGTTTCAGAAACATTTAAAATATATAGCCCGGTACAATACTACGTTTTGTGTATTTTCTTGTCGGTCTGAAAAAAGCTGAACCAACTGCGCAAAAGGTGTTGTGTTCGTTTCAGAAAAATTTAATTTGTATAATGCGGTATAGTACTACACTTTGTGTGTAATCTTGCCTATAAATAATGGTTCATTCTAGTTATTTTCTGCATTTAACAATAACCAATAGTCATAAAATCAAGGTTTCTCTTAAAAAATTGAAAGTAGAAGAGGCGGGATGAATTGCACCCTTTCTAAATTTCTAGTAGAGTACTCTCTAGACCTAGTCGTCTTATGTCGAGATAGCCTGCACAGAACCTTTAGTTATTTCGATTTAAAAAGTATTAATTACAATAAACAGTAAAGTAACAAAATATAATATAAGAGCGATAAAGTAAATAACACCAGAAAATTTATATTGGTTCGCAACCAATGTGGTATCCAAATCTCATCCTCTTGGGTTGCAAAAGTGTTAATCTTTTAGAGCTCTTTGGAAGTTGAATTGAGTACAGCCTTTGTAACTTTCAGCGATCACCACCAACGTTGACAGATTTAGTTTTCACTCGCTCACCAACAACGGCCCTTTAGTTTTCACTCGTTCACCAAAAAAACGAACAATGACACAACCTCTAGGACACGCTGCCTCTCTAATATTTTTCTGTCTCTCTTCTCTCTTTTGGTACACAGTAAATCTACTATAGCGAATTACAATTCTTGTTAAGAGTAGAATAAAAAACTTGAAGGTGGATAGACAATTGTATAGAAGACGGCATACTTTTTCTTTTCAGACTCTCATATTTATAGTCCTTAATAGCTCTGACCATTGGGCTTGATTTTTTGACCCCTTGATTTTGATAATATTCAACCACAAGATTTTCTTCTTTGATTGAGTGACTTCCTATTAACTTCTTTGCTCAATTTCATTTGCACCTTCAAACTGATTTGAAATACTTCCACCAGTCAATGATTTTATTGGAATTTATTCCTTATATCTTTTACCTATAATTGATGATGTGTCTTGCTAATGGACTCAAATATATTTCCAGTTTGTTGATATTTTGGACTCCATTCCTTAAGCTTATTCGATTTCTTTCCTTGTGAAATAGACAATATTATTGTGTATCCATAAAATGAGATCTTTCCATCTGAAGTGTTGCCAACCATGCACCAGTATATATTGAATTTTTATTCCTTGAAAGAGCTTAGTGATTCTCTTCCTTGTTCTTGGAGATATAATTTCTTACTATAATATTGTAGTAAGAATATTCCATACGTAGTAGATCTTGAAAAATAGTCTCTTTCCATAAAATAGATTGTACTATACCCATAATATTTTTTTTTCCATAGAAAATATATTCTTCTCTCATTATATTGAAAATATTTCTTTCAGGAGTACTATACCCCATGTATATATGAGGAGTAGTTATTCAAAAGAAATTCCTAATTTCTCTTTTAAGGAACAAATAGAATAAGGTTTCCTCACTAGTTACATTTACTTCAATCAAATAATTTATACAACTCTGAATTTAACTTCAAGTTACAAGGATATTACGTAGAATATGCTTCTGGTCCCTAGACTACCCGAACTTAACAATAGTAGTCGCTACGCACAGACTTTCATCACTCAGTGCGTATTTAGCCCCCGTATATAATGGCAATTGATTCAGTTATTACACCTATGGGGATAATTATCTCTTAGAAGGTTAGAAAGGAGACTCATCACGCTCCAACGCACACTTCCAAATATCAAGAATAAGTCCAAGCTCTTAATTCAAAGCCGAACAATCCAAACTAGTTAAATGAAGTAAGAACTAGTCAATATACACTCACAAGATTGAATTCTAGCTATTTACGCAATTTCCCAACCATTAACACATGTTTCATGACTTTCAACTCCAGGCCCACGTGCCCGTATTCCGAAATTTTTCGAAGGAAGTTTTTTTTTAATGTAACTGTTAATTTCATTGATAAAGGATTTACAAAGTGAGTTCTATAGTAGTAGCACGGACTAGCTACTACTTATTTACAAATTCCACTAAACTATTCAATTCTAAACAAGCTATCTATGTATGAAAATTGGTAGACTACAGCTAAGGGTAGTAGTTTAGTTGCGGTAAACCATCCTGCCATCTTTTACATTTTCTGCCTTGTATATGCAATAACAGTGCAACCTCCCTACAGAACTGGTCTTTTACAAATGCCTTACCATCAAAACGAATGCAGTTTCTGTCCCTCCATATCAGTGCTACAGCAGTCACAAAGGCAGAAGCAGTGATTGCTTTGTGCCATAGTTTGCTCCGAGCTTTGCTACAGATCCATTGAAGCTCATCTTCCCATTTGCCAACTGTTCTTTTGTATCCCAACCAGCAGCATATTCTAGTCCATAATCGATTGGTGATTTGGCAATCAAAGTACAAGTGCTCAAAGTTCTCAGCATGCTGCTGACGGAAAATACAGTTAGTAGGCACCTGAATCCCATACTTCTGCAATCTGTCAATAGTAGGCAGCCTGTGATGAGCAGCTAGCCACACTGTGAATTTGTGTCTAGGTTGCACGTTTGTAGTCAGCATCACATTCTTCCATTCTACCTTATTATAACTAGGCAGCATTGCAAGGTAAAGTTTTTGGATCTGAAACTTGTCTATCTTGCACATTGATTGTAATCTGTTAAGGAGATCCCCTTGAAGCTGTTGATTTTCCATAACCTGCAATCCAGAATCTTTCTAGCAACCCAAGAAGCAGTCTTGGGCAGAGACATAGAGCCAATGTCATACTATTTTATATAGTAGCAATGTAGCCACTTGATCCAGAGACACTCTTTTTTCCTAGCCAGGTCCCAAAGCAGCTTGGTAACAGCTGCCTTATTCCATACAACCATATCAATGATATTCAGTCCCCCAGCAGAAATTGGTTTACAGACCTTCTCCCATGCAACCAAAGTCCTTTTGGATACAGTAGCATTGCCTGTCCACAGGAAAGACCTGCATATTGCTTCAATTGTCTTCAAAACCTTCTTTGGAAATATGAAAACTTGTGCTCAGTAGGTTTGGATGCCAAAGATAACAGCCTTAATCAATTGACAACTTCCTGCATAAGACAGCATTTTGGCTGACCAGCAAGTGACTTTGGCAGTGATCTTCAATCAGTGGTAAGTAATGATGAATAGCAAGTTTTTTAGAGTTGAGAGGAATCCCTAATTACTTGAAAGGAAGCTGTCCTTCAATGAATCCCAGCTTTTCCATTATTTCTTCACTGGCAGACTGCTGTACTCCAGCCAAGTAAACAACACTTTTGCTAATGTTGGCTTGCAAACCAAAAGCTTTAGAGAACTCAAGGAAAGCCTCTTGAAGAATCTGGATAGAAAAAACATCAGCTCGACAGAACATAAGAAGGTCATCAGCAAAACAAACATGTACACAGTTTAGCTTCCTGCATTTGGGATGAAAGTTGAAATCTCCATTTTTGTACAACTGTCCCAGTATTCTGTTCAGATACTCCATAGCAAGAACAAACAAATAAGGAGACATAGGATCACTTTGCCTAGTACCTCTCCTAGCAGTGAATGGCTTAGTTAGGCCACCATTCAGTACTAGGGAATAGGAAACAGAAGTAACACAAGCCATTATCCAGTTTAGAAAATTAGCAGGAAATCCAAGGTCAATAAGGACCTGTTTAAGAAAGCCCATTCAATAGTGTCATAAGCCTTCCTTAGATCCACCTTGAGTACACATCTGGGGGATACTTCTTTTCTTGAATACCCCTTGAAGATTTCATGACTAAGCAGTATATTATCAATAATGCTTCTACCTTCAATAAATGCTGACTGAGCTTGTCCAACTAGATCACCAATTACAGCTTTCATCCTCCTTGTAATGACTTTGGAAATGATTTTGTAAACAGTGGTACAGCAAGCAATAGGCCTATAATCTTTGACAGTTGAAGGAGTTCTAACCTTAGGCACTAGCTGTAGTGTTGATCATATGAGGCAGAATGCAAGTAGAGAAGAAGTCCTTAGTAGCAGCAAAAATATCTTCATTTACTATCTCCCAGTTGCCAGTAAAGAATTCCACAGGAAATCCATCCACAACTGGTGCTTTGTCCCTAGGCATCTCCTTTATGGTTTCTGCAATTTTTTCCAGTGTGACCTCTTGAATTAGCATTTTTGCTGTGATAAAGTTAGGCATTGTCCTTCCCTCATAACAACAGTGTTAACACAAGGAAGTTCATCAGCACATTCTCCCATCAATGATTTGAACACCTCAATAAACTCCTGTTCCACAGCTGATGGTTCTGTTAGTTTATACATGATTCAGTATATATAGAAGTAATGTTATTCTGGCTAGTTCTGATCTTCCACTGAGCATGAAAATACTTAATATTAGCATCTCCACATTCAATCCAGCAAGCCTTGGATTTCGGCCTCATAACATGTTCCTCCACCTTGCTCCATTTTTCAATTTCATGCAATGCTGCCTTCTCATTAGTGAACAAGTTCTGTGAAAGTGGATTAAACTGCAACTGACTTTGTACAATGTCCAGTGTCTCCCTAGCATGAATAAGCTTCTGTTTGTAGGAAGCCATCTGAGTATTTATCCCTTTTAAATGCTGCTTCAAGTTCTTCAATTTGGTCCAGACCATCTGCATAGGTGTTCCTTCATAATTTTGAGCCTAAGTTTGCTGCAGAATGGTCTTGAACTGAGGATTCTCCATTATTGCAGTATAGAATCTGAAAGGTATGGGGTGTAGAAGTTTTTGGCTGCCAAATTTAATGAGAATAGGAGAATGATCAGAAACTGAAGGGTTCATGAAATCAGCTTCAAGGTGTCCATACTGTTGAATCCACTGAAAATTACCCAATGCCCAGTCAATTTTACAATAGACTCTAGTGTCATTGTCCTACTTGTTTGTCCAAGTATAATGCCACCCTTTGGCTCGAAGGGGAGTAAGTTGAAGATCAGTAATAACATCATTGAACCCTCTGATTTCAGCATCAGTGACAGGAGAACCTATTCTGTCTTCATAACATAATACAATATTGAAGTCCCCACTCAGTACCCAAGCATCCTGATTGGGAATATTAGTTTCCTTTTAATCACTCCACAGTTGTTCCCTATTGCTTGCAGTATTATGAGCATAAATGACACTCATATGGATTCTGATCTTACTTTGAGGATCTTCTAACAGACACTGAATTGTTGAAACACGTTCTCAATGCACTAAACTAAATGTGTGTTCATATTTGTAGGTTTTTATAAATGACAAACGATGCGCAATTGACATATGACGAGGTCCAAGCACAAGCACGCAAATGTCACGTAACGAAGTTCAAGCACAAGACAAACAAAGATCAAGATTAAACAAAGTTATACATGAGTCGCTCTTTAATTGTGATCTTGATCCGACAATTTAACTCAAGACTTGGCTTCTCTCGTAAAAACATTTTTATCAAATCATGCATATTTAATTTAGAGCAAAATGATTTTAAATCATGCATATTTATTTTAGCAAAATGATTTTTAAACATGCCTCTAAAATCTGGACAAAGATAATCGATGATAATCGACTATGTTAAGGCAGCTGCAAGACAATCGATTGTGTACCTTATGACAATCGATTGTGTTGAGACAGTGTCCATCAGATGTTTGAAATCAGCATGACAATCGATTGTGTACCTTATGACAATCGATTGTGTTGAGACAGTGTCCATCAGATTTTTCAAAGCTACAAAATAATCGATTGTGAACCTTATGACAATCGATTGTGTTGAGGTAGTATCTATCAGATTTTTCAAAGATACAAAATAATCGATTGTGAACCTTATGACAATCGATTGTGTTGAGGCAGTGTCTATTAGATTTTTCAAGAATGAAAAATAATCGATTGTCAATATAGCATAATCGATTATGTAAATGACTGTTGCCAAAATATTTTCAAACTCCGTCAGATAATCGATTATAGGATTTTAATAATCGATTGTTTGAAGTAAAATCTGAAAAAGATTTTTTGAACGTTGCCAAGTAATCGATTGTATATTTCTGATAATCGATTGTTTGAAGTAAAATCTGAAAAAAAATTTTTGAACGTTGCCAAGTAATCGATTGTATATTTCTGATAATCGATTGTTTTAAGTAAAATCTGGAAATGATTTTTTGAACGTTGCCAGTAATCGATTATACGTCTTAGATAATCGATTATGCTGCGTAAATCTGGGTATGATTTTTGGAACGATTGGAAAACAATCGATTGTGCCAATTAGACAATCGATTGTTGTAGCACAAAATCAGCAATTCTTAATTGGCAATTAGGCAATGGTTATGCATGTTTTTGACACTATAAATACATCTTCAAATCAGTCTTCTAAACACAACAACTGATCATATTATTGCTAAAGCTTGCATACTCTCTTATTCATCATTTTCTATTCATTACATAAGTTTTTGAGAGCCAAATTCTTGACGAAAGTTGTTGCGTTCTTGAGCGTATTTATTTTACTCATATCTACTCTTAAGGAGAGTCTTGTTTTGAGTGCAAAGTATTTTTATACACTTGAAGGGAAGTGTTAATCCCTTGTATTGTAAGAAGGAACGTTGTGATTCCTTTGGTTGAAGTCTTGAAGTGTTGTATCTTCGAGCAAAGATTGTTGAGGCTTGTGTGACTCAAGTTCTCAGTTTGTAACGGTTTGTTAAGCACCTGTAAGCTTAACGAAGTTAGTGGAAATCTCGAGAGAGTCTCTCGGGTACTGGACTAGCCACGGGTTGTGGTGAACCAGGATAACATCGGTGCATTCGTTCCTTATTATTTACTTATCGCACTTATTTTCATTCCTGCAATTTTTAAATTCCGCAAGTTTACGCTGTTTTTTATTATAACGCTATTCACCCCCCTCTAGCGTTAAGTGTATATTCTAACAATTGGTATCAGAGCCCAACTCTCTGAAAAACTTAACCGTTTGAGAGAAACAATCCATGGCTTCTACTCGTGATTCTTTTGCAGGAATAGGTGAAGGACAATGCTCCACCCGACCACCACTATTCGATGGCACAAACTATACGTACTGGAAGGAAAGGATGGGAATATTCATTCAATCGAATAGTTTTCATCTGTGGAAGGTTATAATGAAGGAAGAACAAATTCCAACCAAAAAGGTTAAAAATGAATGGGTTCCAAAATCCGAAGATGAATAAGATGCGGATGATATTCGAAAAGTGCAGAACAACGCTAAAGCCATCAACTTATTATATTGTGCTGTAAACACTGATGATTACAGAAAAATATCATGTTGCACAACAGCGAAGCAAATGTGGGATAAGCTGGAAATCACGTACGAAGGTACGGACCAGGTAAGAGAGGCTAAAGTTTATTTTCTAACCCATGCATATGAACTGTTTCACATGAAGTAAGGCGAAAGGGTCGATGACATGTTCGAACGATTTTCAAAAATCGTAAATGACTTACATGCTCTTAAGAAGACCTTCACGGATAAGGAACTTGTCTGAAAAATTCTCCGAAGTCTCACTCCGAAATGGCGCTCCAAGGCCGACGCGGTTCAAGAGTCTATTGGCATTTCAAATGTCACCATCGACGGATTAAGAGGTAACCTTAAAACTTATGAATCTACTATACTTAACCCTCTTGTTAATGATCAAAGGAAACTAAGAATCGCCCTCAAGGCAAGCACAAGCCAACCTCAAAATAACGAGGATGGAGATAACGAGTTCGGACTCGTTATTAAGAGATTTCAAAAGTTCATGCGAAAAGAGTATGAACGAAAAGGCAAACAACAAGGAGATCAAGTAAAGTGCTATGGGTGCGGAGAAATCGGGCACATTAAATCAAATTGCCCAAATGTCAAAAAGGAGAAGAAACCCTTCAAGAAACAACGAGCATACATATCTTGGGGAGGCGACTCCGGAGACGAGTCAAGTGAGGAAGAAGAAGACGAAACCGCAAATCTTTGTCTCATGGCTCACAAAAACAATCAAGAAGAGGTATGACAAATTTCTTCCAAAAACTTCTATTCTCTTGAGGAAATGCAAAATGCCTTTGATGAGTTGTATAGTGAATTCGTTAAAGCCTCCAAAACTGTTAAAAATATTAAGGAAAATGCTTCTTTGAAAGAAAAAGATTTTGAAAAACAACTCTCTTTGAAAGAAAAGGATTTGAAAAAACTGATTTTGGAAAATGAGAAGTTGAAAGAAGAAAACAATTTTTTTGGCAAAAGAAGCGCCGACAAACCCGAGAGTTCTAGTAAAAATTGTACTTCTTGCATGCATCTAAAAGATGAGGTAGAAAGACTTAAGGGCACCTTAGATAAGTTCAATTCTTCTCATAAAAATTTGAATGAAGTTCTTGTTAATTTGAAATCGACCAAACATGGGATAGGTTTTAAAAACGAGCCTAAAGAAAAAGTTGAAGCCAAACCCCAACCACCTAAGGCTCAACCTAGGACAAATAAAACAAATGTTCATCCTAGAGATAACAATCCTAGAATCAACATGCATGCTAGACCAAACACTAGAAGAAACTTTGAACTTTTTAGGACACCTGAAATGGCCTTCAACCTAGAAATAACTATTCTAGAAATGATGCATATCCTAGACCAAACACTAGAAGAAACGTTGAACATTTTAGGACACCTAGAAATGGCTTTCAACCTAGAAATAACTATTCTAGAAATGCTGCATATCCTAGAACAAATAGTAGGAGAAATGATTTTCATGAAATGCGCAATAGTCATATTGTTGAAAATAGAGTAAACAAATTTCGTCTGTCCAACTACTATCAACCTAGACGAATGCATAATCCTAATGTCATTTGTCATTATTGCAATCGAATTGGACATATTGCTCCTTCTTGCTTCACTAGACATAGACACTTAACTGCATGTCAAGCACAACAGCATGTTACACCTAACTCTCAAGGACCCAAAACAGCTTGGGTACCAAAGACTCATTAATTTGTCTTGTAGGTATGTTTGAAGGGATCAAGTGTACTTTGGTACCTTGATAGTGGATGCTCCAAACACATGACCGGAGACGAATCCAAGTTCCTTCAACTAGAACACAAGGAAGGAGGAAGCGTTATTTTTGGAGATAACAACAAGGGAAAAATTATCGGCATTGGAACGGTCGGTAAGGATGAACCTTCTTCCATTAAGCATATATTGCTAGTTAAAGGTCTAAAACATAATCTCTTGAGCATAAGTCAATTATGTGACAAGGGAAATTTTGTTTTATTTGATTCGGATGAATGCTTAGATTTTCGCCGTAGCGATTTTAAAATTATCCTTCGTGGTTTTAGAATGGATAACATCTATATGGTTGATCTCGAAAATTCTTCATCAGAGTATGTGAATTGTCTTATGAGCAAAGAAGATGATATGTGGTTATGGCATCGTAGAGTAGCTCACATCAACATGCATCTTTTAAACAAATTGGTTTCACAAAATTTAGTTATTGGTCTTCCAAATTTGAAATTTGAAAAAGACTCCATTTGTGATTCTTGTCAAAAAGGGAAGCAAACAAAATCATCTTTTAAATCGAAAAACATTGTTTCAACTACTAGACCATTGCAACTTCTTCACATGGACCTTTTTGGACCATCTCGCATTGAAAGTCTTGGTAGAAATCGTTATGCTTTTGTTATTGTTGATGATTATTCTAGATTTACATGGACACTATTTCTTGCTCATAAAAGTGAAGCTTTTCATAATTTTTAAATGTTTTCTTAAACGTGTTCGAAATGAAAAGGACACAACCGTCACTTCAATAAGAAGTGATCATGGGGGAGAGTTCGATCATAATCTCTTCGCGGATTTTTGTGACGAACTCGGTATCGAGCACACCTTCTCTTCTCCACGCACACCACAACAAAATGGAGTGGTGGAAAGGAAAAATAGGTGTCTTGAAGAGATGGCTAGAACCATGCTCGATGAGGCTAAGATTCCCAAACATTTTTGGGCGGATGCCGTGAGTACCGCATGCTACGTTTTAAACAGAGTAGTCATAAGGCCAATACTCATGAAAACTCCCTATGAACTCTACAAGGGAAGGAAACCAAATATCTCCCATCTTAGAGTATTTGGTTGTAAATGTTTTATTCATAACAATGGTAAAGATAATTTGGGAAAGTTTGATGCCAAATTCGATGAAGGAATTTTTATTGGTTATTCTTCACGTAGCAAAGCATATAGAGTATTCAATAATAGAGTCGAAACTATGGAGGAATCCCCTCATATTGTGTTTTCCGAAAATAATGCTCCCTTGGCGAGAAAGGATTCTGGTTTTGAACTTGCAGGTAGTTTAAACTCAATGAGTCCTCAAGACAAAGTACAAGAGGAAACTCCTAAGGAAATTCAAGATGAAATCTTGGAACAATTATCGGAGGAAGTGCCACAACTGGAAAAAGAAACGAAACTGCCTAACGCGTGGAGGACAATCAAAGACCATCCTCTCGAACAGGTAATTGGCGACATTAAACAACAGTAAGTACTCGAAACACTCTTAAGAACACCTTAGGACACACTTCTTAAGAGATCACGTTCTCAATTGGCCAACATCTTCACAAGGCCTTTTAGCGAAAAAGTTCTTTTCCGAATCTATAATAAACTCGGAACTCTTGACTTCACATTGATCTAAGTCATTATTTGTTTGTAAATTATTAATTTGAGCGTCGGAGACGTCTAACGTATTTTTGCAGGTATCGCCCTAAAAGCAGGGGGAATTATAAAGACTGGTGCAGAATAATCGATTCCTCTTTATAATAATCAATTTCTCTTTAGTAGATAATCGATTATCAAGTATCAATAATCGATTATGTTGACATTATTTTCTTTATTATCCCTTTTATGAAGTTGAAATTTTTGATTAATCAATAAACAAGTTATTTACCAATTTTATTTGCTAATGTCAAAAGGGGGAAGAATAAGGGCTATGCACTTAATACTTATTGGCACAAATTGAGGGGGAAATCATATGTTGAGGGGAAACTAATTGCATATATATATATATATATATATATATATACTTGTCTTGGATCGTCAGTATGAATTACCTAATATGCATATCCCGATTAAGGTTTGCCATTATCAAAAAGGGGGAAATTGTTGAAACACGTTCTCAAGGCACTAAACTAAACGTGTGTTCATATTTGTAGGTTTTGATAAATGAAAAACGATGCGCAATTGACATATGACGAGGTCCAAGCACAAGCACGCAAATGTCACGTAGCGAAGTTCAAGCACAAGACAAACAAAGATCAAGATTAAACAAAGTTATACATGAGTCGCTCTTTAATTGTGATCTTGATCCGACAATTTAACTCAAGACTTGGCTTCTCTCGTAAAAACATTTTTATCAAATCATGCATATTTAATTTAGAGCAAAATGATTTTAAATCATGCATATTTATTTTAGCAAAATGATTTTTAAACATGCCTCTAAAATCTGGACAAAGATAATCGATGATAATCGATTATGTTAAGGCAGCTGCAAGACAATCGATTGTGTACCTTATGACAATCGATTGTGTTGAGACAGTGTCCATCAGATGTTTGAAATCTGCATGACAATCGATTGTGTACCTTATGACAATCGATTGTGTTGAGACAGTGTCCATCAGATTTTTCAAAGCTACAAAATAATCGATTGTGAACCTTATGACAATCGATTGTGTTGAGGCAGTATCTATCAGATTTTTTAAAGATACAAAATAATCGATTGTGAACCTTATGACAATCGATTGTGTTGAGGCAGTGTCTATTAGATTTTTCAAGAATGAAAATAATCGATTGTCCATATAGCATAATCGATTATGTAAATGACCGTTGCCAAAATATTTTCAAACTCCGTCAGATAATCGATTATAGGATTTTAATAATCGATTGTTTGAAGTAAAATCTGAAAAAGATTTTTTGAGTGTTGCCAAGTAATCGATTGTATATTTCTGATAATCGATTGTTTGAAGTAAAATCTGAAAAAGATTTTTTGAACGTTGCCAAGTAATCGATTGTATATTTCTGATAATCGATTGTTTTAAGTAAAATCTGGAAATGATTTTTTGAACGTTGCCATTAATCGATTATACGTCTTAGATAATCGATTATGCTGCGTAAAATCTGGGAATGATTTTTGGAACGATTGGAAAACAATCGATTGTGCCAATTAGACAATCGATTGTCGTAGCACAAAATCAGCAATTCTTAATTGACAATTAGGCAATGGTTATGCATGTTTTTGACACTATAAATACATCTTCAAATCAGTCTTCTAAACACAACAACTGATCATATTATTGCTAAAGCTTGAATACTCTCTTATTCATCATTTTCTATTCATTACATACGTTTTTGAGAGCCGAATTCTTGACGAAAGTTGTTGCGTTCTTGAGCGTATTTATTTTACTCATATCTACTCTTAAGGAGAGTCTTGTTTTGAGTGCAAAGTGTTTTTATACACTTGAAGGGAAGTGTTAATCCCTTGTATTGTAAGAAGGAACATTGTGATTCCATTGGTTGAAGTCTTGAAGTGTTGTATCTTCGAGCAAAGGTTGTTGAGGCTTGTGTGACTCAAGTTCTCAGTTTGTAACGGTTTGTTAAGCACCCGTATGCTTAACGAAGTTAGTGGAAATCTCGAGAGAGTCTCTCGGGGACTGGACTAGCCACGGGTTGTGGTGAACCAGGATAACATCGGTGCGTTCGTTCCTTATTATTTACTTATCGCACTTATTTTCATTCCTGCAATTTTTAAATTCTGCAAGTTTACGCTGTTTTTTATTATAACGCTATTCACCCCCCCTCTAGCGTTAAGCGTATATTCTAACATGAATAACCTGGTCAGTCACACAAGAGATAAGGACTTGAATGTGAGGCTTCCAAAGAAGCCATATTCTTCCATTTACAGCTTTAGCATAGTTGCATTGGACCTTCCATCCCTTAGCAACCTTATCTAAGATCCTCTTTGCTTTATGTTCTTTCATTCTAGTTTCAAGAACTCCTATGACATCTACTTTATTTTCAGACAGAAAGCTTTTCAATTCTTTGTGTTTATGGGCTTGCTTAAGCCCTCTTATATTCCAAGTAACAATAATCATGAAGCAATAGAAGCATTACTCCAAGAAGGTCCTGGATCCACCTGTTGACCTCTTCTACCAGCATCCAGAATAACTACAGTAGTCTTCCCCTTATTAGCTTTATCAATCATAACCTCACTGATCCCAGAAGGTACCCCTGTAGCTGTTGTGTTTCTGCTAGAGCCAACTAGTTCATGCTGTCCCTCAGTACTATTCCCCAGCTGCATATCACTAGTACGTTGCTGATTCCCAATAGTACTAGTCTCCAGTTGCGCTGCCTCACTGATATGTTCTGGTTGAGCTGGAATAGTTACCATTGCATCTGCAACAGTCTTAGGTACCCACTCCTGCTTAGTAACTTTGACCTGCTTTGGCATTCTAGCTCTATGTCTTCTTCCCTTCTCCTGCTCACCATTAACCAGTTCTACATCATTGCCTGCATTATACCAGCAGTCAAGTGCATCATGGCCAAACTTCAGGCAATGATTGCAAAAACTAGGTTTCCAGTCATATTGGATCTGTTCCATTTTCATGCCAAAAGGAGTTTCAATTTCAACCTGATCAGGTAGGGCATGAGCAGCATCAACCTCTACTAAAACTCTCGCAAAAGAGATCTTCTCATAATGTGCTGTAAATTTATCAGTGTACAGTGGTCTACCCACTGCACTAGCCAGTTTGCTTAGTATATCATCAGACCAGTAACCCACCGGAGGACCAGGGACTCTAATCCATATAGGTACAGAGCTGAGAACATCATTTTGAAAAGAAAAATCGACCTCCCATGGTCTCAACACCATAGGTTTGTTTCTGTATGAGTATGGCCCAGATTGGATAACTAACTCTTTATCCTCTTTACTATTGAAGCGAAATATGCAATATCCTTCAGAATGCAACAGAATTTGAGGTTTGGATAAAAAATTCCAAACATGCATGACAAAATTCTCCATCATTTTAACATTTGGATTGTCACCTATTACATATCCAATTAATGCATTAGCCCAGTAGTCTACCTGAGATTGTAGATTCTCTACACTTATTTGAACTATCTTTTGGCCATCTCTTTCAATCGGAGGTACAAATGATAGCGGCTTACTCATTTGTGCATCACGATTTCCTCGAACAACTTCAGCAACAGTCGGAAGTGATTTTGCAGAATCACTAACTTCAGAGAACTGCAATCTTCGCGCTGTCAGATTATTCAGAGCTTCATTTTTGTCCATCGGGAGTGGATTTACAGTCTTATCAACCTCTGCATGCACATTCTCTGGCAATTGGAATTTTTTTGGAAGGAAGTTTCCAAAAGTCAGAGGCTCTAGCTCCTTGGTGATACCGTGTGCAGGGGTGACAATTTGAGTGGTAGTATGTGCCAAATTCCGCCGGCGACGAGCCATGGATCGGTGACGATGGTGTTCTTACTATCATGCACCGAGAATGCTCGTTTCACTGCTCTGGAACTGTAGAGAGAAGGTAGAGCTTCTCTCTCTAGAAGCGGTTGCAGTGGCCGAAGGAAGTTTTTCTCTACAACCTAAGGATCAATAATATATGATTTCTAGTTTATTCCATAATAAATTTTGTAGTTAAATCTATATTTTATTAAAACCTTGGGTTTTTGCTCTAACCCTATGATTTCAACTTAATACTAGTGTTTAATATAATTAAGATAGTGAAATTAAACTAGAAATGGATACCAGACACTTAGCTCAAGGTGCTAGGTGAAGTCCTTCTCTCAAAAGCTCCCAAGTCGCCCAAAGGAGGAGTGAAATGTGATAAAATGACTTAGAACCCGTATTAAATGAACCTCACTGCCCAGCAATTTCCGTCTTTGTGGTCAGGGGACCGCATCTGTGAGAATGAGATAGCATTAGCGAAAAGGGAGAAGGAAGGATGGGACCACTTCTGCGGTCTGAAGCCCGTATTTGCGGTTCCTGGCCTGG
Organism: Nicotiana benthamiana; assembly: GCA_034376525.1. Classification (NCBI taxonomy): domain Eukaryota; kingdom Viridiplantae; phylum Streptophyta; class Magnoliopsida; order Solanales; family Solanaceae; genus Nicotiana; species Nicotiana benthamiana. Next base: position 73,631,962 of record CM067338.1, on the reverse strand, counting down.
CCTACCATGGACCGCTTCTGTGATGCACGGACCATTTCTGCGATCTCGCACCTGCAATCCACCAACCACAGGTGCGGTTATGACAGAAGAAGCAACCTTCAGCCTTTTCTCAAATTGTCCACTTCACTCGAGCCTCATCCGATTGACGCTCGAGGCTCCCGGGCTTCGCCCAAACATACTGAAAAGTCTAAAATTGTGAGATGGACCTACTCAAACCTTCGGAACACCTGAAATAATACTAAATCTAGGAATAACCCCCTAAAACCAAATGAATGAAACTTATGAACTTCAAGTTCTTAATTTCCTTTAACAGGCCAATACACCATAAAACTACTCGGATTGACACCAAATTTTACAAGAAAGTCTTATATGTTATTTTGAACCTGTACCGGGCTTTAGAACCAATATACGAGCTCGATACCCATAAAATACATCGTTACTTAGTTTCCTTAAATCATTAAAACTTCAAATTTACAATTTCTAATAAAAACTTATTACTCGGGCTAGGGACCTCATAATTCAATTCCGTGCACACGCCTAGGTCTCATATTTTCCCACGGACCCTCCGGGACCGTCAAATCACAAATTCAGGTCCGTTTTCTAAAAATGTTGGCTAAAGTCAAACTTAGTATTTTAAGAAATTTCTAAGAACTCAAATGGACATATTTCACCCTAAACTCCTTCAAACCCCGAACTAACCATCCCTGCAAGTCGTAAATTGGCTAAAGTAAGTGTGGGGAGTTTTATTTAGGGGAACGGAGTCCGAAAAGGTAAAACGAACAGTCGGGTCGTTATATTCTCCACCTATTAAACAAATGTTCATCCTCTAACGGACATAGAAAGTACCTGAGCTACCGAATAAATGTGGATATCTGCTTTTCATGTCCTCCTCGGACTCCCAAGTCGCCTCCTCGATGGGTTGTCCCCTCCATTGGACCTATACCACAGAAATCTTCTTGGACATCAATTGGCGATCCTGTTTGTCAATAATGGCAACTAGCTCCTCCTCATAAACCAAACTCTCCTCCAGTTGGATTGTATTGAAGCATGATACTTCCAAAGCATCGATACATGAAAACTGGATGAACTCCCTATAAGCTGGGGGTAAAGCGAGCTCATAGGCAACCTCCCCATCTCGCCTCAACACCTCAAAGGGACCGATAAAACTTGGGTTCAACTTGCCCTTCTTCTCGAATCTCATAATGCACTTTATTGGCGAGACTTTCAAGAGAACCTTCTCCCCAACCATAAATGATACATCACACTCTTTTTTATCCGTGTAACTCTTCTGTTTGGACTGAGCTGTGCGGAGCCTTTCCTAGATCAACTTCACCTTATCCAAAGTATCTTGTACCGATTCTACACCATAAAAGTTAGCCTCACTAGGCTCGAACCACCCGATAGGGGAATGTTAACGATGACCATATAAAGCCTCGTATGGAGCCATCTCAATGCTGGACTGATAGATGTTGTAATATGCAAACTTTGCCAAGGGAAAGAACTGATCCCACTGCCCTCCAAAGTCAATCACATATGCTCTAAGCATTTCCTCTATAATCTAAACGGTCTGCTCTGAGTGCCCGTCGGTCTGAGGATAGAATGATATGCTAAGCTCTACACGCGTCCCCAACTCACCCTGAACGACTCTCCAGAAATGGGAAGTGAACTGAGGGCCTATTAATGATATTATGGAAACAGGCACACCGTGCAACCAGTCTATCTACTGAATGTAGATCTAAGCATACCTCTCCATTGTCTAAGTAGTCGCAACTGGAATGAAGTGACCCGACTTGGTCAACCTATTCACAATGACCCATACTGAATCGAACTTCCGCAAATTCTATGGAAACCCAACTATGGAATTCATGGTGATGCACTCCCACTTCCACTATGGAATGTGCATCTTCTAACGTAGGCCACCCAGCCTCTGGTATTCATACTTGGCATGCTGGCAATTCAAACATCTAGCTAAATACGCAACTATGTCCTTCTTTATTCTCTGTCACCAATAATACTGCTTTAAGTCACGATACGTATTTGTAGCACCCGGATGAATGGAATACCGCAAATTTTGAGCCTCTTTTGGGAATCATCTCCCTCAGACCATCAACATTAGGAACACATAGGAAAACTCGGAGTCCCAAAACACCATCCTCTCCAATAGAAACCTCCTTGGAGCCTCCCTGACGTACTGTCTCTCTGAGAACCGCCAAATGTGGATCAAGACCGACAAGGTCATACAATGTTTTACGTACCCGACATATGTCTACAAGCCTCTAAGAATACATAAATGCTGCAAAGTTCGGGACAAAGTCCCTCCATATCAAACAATATACGTCTAACAAATACTAACCATCAAACTGTCGGGCATTGATCTACCCCAATAATAAAGATTGAGCAACCACACATGCAAGAACTCGACTGGGCTCTGACATGTCCAACCTCACGAGTCTGTTAGACAAGGACTGGATGTCCAAAGCTAGTGGCCTCTCATCTACTAGAATAAATGCCAAACTACCAATACTCTTTGCCTTTCTGCTTGAGTTATCCACGACCATATTTGCCTTGCCCGGATGATAAAGAATGGTGATGTCATAATCCTTCAGTAACTCAAGCTACCTTTGCTGCCTCAAATTAAGGTCTCTCTGCTCGAACAAATGTTGTAAGCTGCGATGGTTGGTATAAACCTCACATGAAACCCCATACAAATAATGCCTCCATATCTTAAGAGCATGAACAGTCGCTGCCAACTCTAGATCATGCACAAGATAACTCTTCTAATGAACCTTCAGTTGGCGCGGAGCATATGCAATAACTAGTCACTCCTGCATTAATACACATTCCAAGCCAACATGTAAAGTGTCACAGTATACCATATACATCCCCGAGCCGTAAGGTAAGACAATAACTGGTGTTGCAGTCAAAGCTGTCTTCAATTTCTAGAAGCTCTCCTCACAATCATCTTGTCAAAGGTGATGCAATAGGTGAAAAGCCCTACACGAATTGATGGTAATAACCTGCAGCCCCAAGAAACTCCTGATCTCGGTCACTGAAGTAGGACGTGGGGAACTATGAACTGCCTCAATCTTCTTGGGATCCACCTTAATACCCTTTCCTAACACAACATTCCCTAAGAATGCCACTGACTCTAGCAAAAACTCACACTTCAAGAACTTAGCATATAGCTTCTACTCTCGCAAGGTCTGAAACATTACTCTCAAATGTTGCTCGTGCTCCCCCAGTCTACGAGAGTATATCAAGATGTCGTCAATGAAGATGATGACAAACGAATCAATATAAGGCCTGATACCCCATTCATCAAATCCATAAATGTTGATGGGGCATTATTCAAGCCAAAGGACATCATCAATAACTCATAATGGACATATCTAGTCTGAAATGCAGTCCGAAACACCCGAGTCCCGAATCTTCAGCTGATAATACCCTGACCCCAGGTCTATTTTAGAGAACACCCTAGCACCCTGCAACTGGTCAAACAAATTATCAGTACGAGGCAATGGATACTTATTCTTGATGGTGACTTTGTTCAACTGGCAATAATCAATGCACATCCATATAGTCCTATCCTTCTTCTTAAAAAATAACACCGGTGCACACCAAGGTGACACACTGGTCCTAATGAACCCCTTCGCCAACAACTCCTCAAGCTGCTCTTTTAACTCTTTAGGAGCCATACAGTATGACGGAATGTAAATAGGATGGGTGCTATGAGTCAAATTGATACAGAAATCAATATCACGATCTGGTGGCATGCCAGGAAGATCAGAAGGAAAAACATCGGCGAACTCTCAAACCACTAGAACTAAATCAATCATCGGGGACTCTACAGTGGTGTCCCGAACATAAGCTAGATAAGACAGACACCCCTTCTCGACCATATGTCGAGCCTTTAGGAAACAAATAACCCGACTAGGTGTATCAACAGTGGAATCTTTCCACTTCAACCTTGGCAACCTTGGAATTACTAGTGAAACAGTCTTGGCATGGAAATCTAGGACGGTGTGGTATGGAGATAACCAAAAGATGACAGGATGACCTCAAAATCGATCATATCAAGCAATAGAAAATCTGCTCTATCCTCAAAACCATAGAATGTGACCACACAAAACCAGTAGATCCGATCCACAACCACAGAATCACCCACCGAAATGGATATATTAACATGAGTGCCCAAAGGTCATGAGAAATAACCAGGAAACAGGTAAACAGAGATGATACATATGAATAAGCATACCCTGGATCAAATAATACTGAAGCATCCCTACTACCGACGAAAATAATACCTGTGATGACGGCATTTGAGGCCAATGTATTTGGCCTGGCCGGAAGGGCATAAAACCTGGCTGGAGGATCGACTGGTTGGCCTCCACCTAACTGAGCAGTAGCTAGCTGACCTCTCCCTGGCTAACCTCCACTTCTTGGATGGCCTCTACTAACCTGCCCTCCAACTCTAGGTGCATGTGTAGCTGGTGCTGAAATCATGAGCTGTTGACTTTGCAGCACTTCCTTGCCCCAAAGTTTGGGATAGGTCCTCTTGATGTGACCCGGATCTCCACGCTCATAGAATACTCTCGATACCATGGAATGTTGCCCTGAAGTCTGAACCTGCTAATCTGTATATCTATTGGAAGACCCCTGAATGGCTGGTGGGCGATATGAAATATCTGGCATGGAACTAAAAAGAGCACTAGAAGGACATTTATAACTAGAATACCCGCTGGAGGAATCCTAAACAGTTGGTGGGTGGTAAGAACCCTCCGACATCGCACTGAAATAAGGCCTCAGTGGAGCACCTCGGGGAGGGGGTGATAGTGCTGAATGCGGGGGTTTGCTGGGCTGACCCCTCCCAATGTGACCTCTACCCCGACCTGGGGCACCTCTGAACCCTTCTAAAAATCTATCCCTCTAATCCTGCTACATCTGATCTCTACCCCTCTGGCGATACCTTTCAATCCTACGAGCAATCTCAATCACTAGCTGATACTCAATACCCATCTCCACCTCCTGGGCCAGGCCCGATCAAATAGTAGGGTGTAACCCCTCAACGAATCTCCGCACTCTCTCTCCATTATTGGGGAGTATCGTGAGTGCATGGAAAGACAACTCAGAGAACCTCGGCTCATAATCGGTCATCGATATCTCACCTGATCAAGATGCTCAAACTGATACCGCAACTCTTCCCTCTCAGAGGGGGGAATGTATCCAAGAATAACTGCATGAACTAACCCCAAGTGAGGGTAGGAGAACCTTCTAGCATGCCAACAACGTAGGACTACTAGTATCTATGGGCCCTCCCCTCCAACTAAAAAATAGTGAAGTCAACTCCATATTCTCATGTTGTGCAGTTTGTCCCTGCACCTGTCAATGAAGTCCAGGGCATCCTCATGTCTCTCACCCCCAAATATGGGAGGGTGAAGCCTAGTCCATCTATCCAGTAACTTCTGCAAGTCATCGTCTGTAGCTGGTCTGAGCTGGGAATGCCACTGCAGCAACTGGCTAGGCCCCATCTGCGGGTAGTGCACCCTGAGTCTGATACACTATCGATGCATGTCCTGGAGCCTGAGCAGTAGGGATCTGTGTTACCCCTTCTACCTGAGAGGTAGTTGGATCTGCTGGAAATAAACCAACCTGAGTTATAGAATCCATGAACTGTAGCATGCAGCCCATAACATCCTGAAATCTCGGTGGTGTCATAAAGTCTTTCGGGGTAGGCTCAGGTGCGGGCACCTTACCCTGCTCCTCGATAATAGGATCTCCCGCAGGATCTGCTTGTGGTGCTAGTGGGATAACTCTAGGACATCCTCATTCTTGCCACGGGCTGGTTCCCTCCCCCGGCCTCAACCTCGGCCTCTAGAAGTGGGCGGAGCAACTCCTCTCAGGTCTGGAACATCAGGCGTGCGTGTCATCACCATCCGTGAGAGAATTGAATAGGGAAATTTAGTATACCAACCACTGCACGATAGGAAATGAATAAAGAGTAGTCTTTCCTAATACCCTATATCCTCTAAAAGATAAATACAGATGTCTCCGTACTAATCTACAAGTCTCTATTAGGTTTGCCCATGACTTGTGAGACCTATGTTTACCTATTGCTCCGATACCATGTTGTCACGACCCATTTTCCATAATAGGTCGTGGTGGCGCCCGACACCGTTGCCAGGCAAGCCAACATGGAAAGATAATAAAGTTCTCATTTTTTTTACGTTTTACCAAAAATAAGTGTAACAGATTCCTCAAATTAAAGTTAAGACCAAAAGCAATCAATAGTGCTTAAAATGATTATACAACCCAAAATAAATGTCTACTAACGTGTGTGCCAAGACCTGGTGTCACAAGTTTAGGCCAACTAGTAGAATGTACAAAAGTATTACACTATCCTACTGTCCGAATTAGGATAGACAACAAAACAAAATACATAAGAAAGACTTCTTCAGGCTGCTAAATGGCATGGAAGGGAAACAGCTCACCGTAGAAGTCTCGGGTACGCTCAAGGATGCGCACCAGACTGATAATCGGATGTACCTGCCTCAGATCCTGCACAATTAAGTACAGAAGTGCAGTATGAGTACATAAACAATATGTATCTAGTAAGTATCCCATCTAATCTCGAAGAAGTAGAAATGAGAGGTCGACTCAATACTTACTATGGTCGAATAATATGAGAAGGACTTACAATAAGCAGGAATAACACAAGTTATTAGTATTAATAAGCATGGAATAACAGTTCTTTTCCAAATATTATCATGAGTGTCCATCTATACTTTAAGAAAATATGAAGTCCAACCCACAGAGAAAGTGCTAAGCACAACATGCGTAAATAACACCGAGGGACGTACGTCCCGATCCAACATAAAATTAAATTGTGCACTACCGAGGGTCGAACGGCTCAAACCATAGATGTATCTATTACCCCGCTCGTGAATCACACGTGCGATGCGATCAAACATAAATAAAATCATCACAATTAGACAATGATGTATATCTGAGGAGTAGTTATTCACGGGAAATTCCCAATTTCTCTTTTAAGGACCAAATGAAATAAGGTTCCCTCACTAGTTGCACTTATTTAAATCAAATAATTTATACAACTCCGAATTTAACATCAAGTTATAATAATATCATGTAGAGCATGCGTTTGGGCCCCAGACTACCCGAAATTAATAATAGTAGTCTCTACACACGGACTCTCGTCACTTAGTGCGTACGTAGACCCCACATAAAATGGAAATTTTCAATTATTGCACCTATGGGGACAATATCCTCTTACAAGGTTAGAGAGGAGACTCACCTCGCTCCGACGCGTACTTCCAAATATCAAGAATAGTCCAAGCTCTCAATTGAGAGCCGAACAATCCCAAATTTGTTAAATGAAGTAAGAACTAGTCAATATATACTCACAAGATTGAATTCTAGCTATTTATGTAATTTCCCAACTATTAACACAAGTTTCCTAAATTCCAACCCCGGGCCCGCATGCCTGGATTCCGAGATTTTTCGAAGGAGTTGTTTTTTACAACCTAAGGATCAATAATATATGATTCCTAGTTTATTTCATAACATATTTCGTGATTAAATCTAAGTTTTATTAAAACCCTAGGTTTTTGCTCTAACCCCATGATTTCACCTTAATACTAGTGTTTAATCTACTTAAGATAGTGATATTAAACTAGAAATGGATAGCACGCACTTATGTCAAGGTACTAGGTGAAACTTCTCTCAAAAGCTCCAGAATCGCCCAAAAGAGGAGTGAAAATGTGATAAAATGACTTAGAACCCGTATTAAATGAACCTAATTGCCCAGGGGACCGCATTTGCGAGAATGAGACCGCATCTGCAAAAAGGGGGAGGGAAGTCTAGGACCGATTCTGCGGTCTGAAGCCCGTATTTGTGAAGCCGTGTCTGTGGCTGGGGAGCCGCATCTGTGGTTCTTGCCCTGGGCCGCTTCTGCGATGCACAGACCGCTTCTGCGGTCCACTAACCGCAGGTATAGTTATGATAGAAGCAGTAACCTTTAGCCCTTTCTCAATTTTTCCACTTCACTCAAGCCTCGTCTGATTAATGCTCGGGGTTCCCGGGGCCCTCCCGAACATATCAACAAGTCTGAAATCACGAGGCGGACCTACTCAAACCTTCAGAATACCGAAACAACGGTAAATCTAAGAATCACCCCCAAAAATCAAATTAATCAAACTTATAAACTTCAAGTTTTTAATTTTCCTCTAACGGGCCAAAACGCCACTCAGATTGATACCAAATTTTTCGGGCAAGTCTTATATGATATTTTGGACCTGTACCCGGCTTTGGAACCAATAAACAAGCCTGATACCCATGAAATACATCATTACTTAGTTTTTTTAAGTCCTTAATACTTCAAAGTAACAAATTCTAATAAAAATTCATTACTCGGAATTTGATTCCGAGCACGCGCCTAGGTTCCATATTTTCCCATGGACCCTATAGGACTGTCAAATTATGAATCCAGGCCTGTTTTCTAAAAACGTTTGCCAAAGTTAAAATTATTCTATTAAGAAATTTCTAAGAACTCAAATGGGCATATTTCACCAAAACTCCTTCAGACCCCGAACTAACCGCCGCCGAAAGTCTTAAATTGGCTGAAGCAGGTGTGGGGAGTTTTATTTAGGGAAACGCGGTCCGAAAAGGCAAAACGACTAGTCGGGTTGCTACAATCTTCCTTGATAAATTCTTCAGAAGATATTTTCTTTTGCATATGTGTTTGGATCTTTACCAGTATTTTCTTCCATGTAAAGAATAGGATTACCATAAGTAAATATTTTTTGATTAATAATTATTTTGATTTTTTATCATCTAAATTAATACGCAAAACCTTGGAGCTAACAATCTCCCCTTTTTTGATGATGACAAAACATTGAGTATAAAATAAGAAAATTTAATCAAAGACTTAATTAAATTACATTAAAGATTACTTCCCTGAAATGTCGAGCTTTCTCTTTCATTCATAGATGTCATGCCATGTAAAGGTTCCCCCTTACTCTAAGCATTCCTTCGTCATAATCCTCATGTCTCCATACATTCTACCTTTTTTAAACTTTTGTACACATTATTTTTTTTTCACTTTTGGAATCATCAAAAGTGTGAAGAAACTTGTAGGGAATATGAAAGTAAAGTATAACTATAACTTATAATCACCCAGGGAAAGAGTCGTAAGTAGAAAGAAAAATCTAACAAAATTTTAAACTAGTTAACAACTTTTAATTCGACCAAATATCCAAAGTATTAACTCATAGAGAAAAAAATATTGAACTTTCATTGTACGTAGACAAAAAGAATTTTAGACCACAGAAGAACATCATTTCACATGATTGAAAGCTTAGCAGAAATAAAAAACTCACAGAATACTCTATTTTTTCAAAATATCATTTAGCATATAAGACGGTGTATCGCACATAGTCACTTGAAAAATGCTCGATGATTTAAAAAGATTAAGAAACTTTTGATATCCTCACATGTTAAACTTTCAAGAAAAATTTGAGCAAAGACTTAAGACTCTTAGAAAGATTATAAAATATTAATGCATACAAGAGTTAAGAAATGGTCATATATTCTTATCACCAAAAAGAATGATATGGGATCATTCTTATGAAATTCGTCATCCTTTTGATGACATGAGTATATTAAAAATCTCCATCCCATTTTTATTTTATTCCACTTTTTTTCCTGCATGGTTTTCATCTGAAAATATTCTACTAGATCAAAGCGATTAGTTTTTGCATACAGTAATCCATAATTTAGAATCAATCAAAGGTACTTTATGGCACTATAAAAGATATTATTGAATCAGGTATACCAAAATATGTGTCAAAAAATGCAATAGAGAGTCGATCATACCTTGGTACTTTATTTGATTAATGGACTTACTAATTTTCTCCTTGCTTCACATTATTTGGAATGCGAAGATAAAGGTAAATTCTCCATTATAATCATTTCCAACCGATCATTTACCATAGGCTTAAAAATACTTGACATGCTTTTGGTTAGTAATACAAAAAATATGCTCTTGTAAATACATCTTTGAAAAACATAATTGTCAGATGATAAACATGAATTTGTTTCAAATGATAACGAGTCTTAGTAACATGAATCTGATTCAAAAAACTTTCAATTCCAGAGAGAGGCTAGAGAATAATGTTATGAAAATTTCAAACCATTTAAAAAATTTCAATATCCATACAAAAATACTTTGCAAACTTTGTGATAAGCACATGAAACATGATATTCTAACAAAATTCTCAAGGAAGAAACATACCTTCTTGTTTTGAAACCTTGGGCTACAAGTTCACACATAATTTTTACAACCTTACCAATCTTATCTGGCTTTAGATATCCATGATTGCAGCTCATTTGCTTGGTACTGGATTTCAATAATGCTGATTCTTTCAGCTTCGTTCAACAAATCTTGCATTGCTAGAATCCAGAATTTATCGTTTTAATGCTTCTTCATGACTGTCTAGTTCAACTAGTATAAATATTCCACTAGAAATTTATTGCAAGCTATCTGTAAGTTCTCCATCCTTATTCACAATTTTCTTAGAAACGTATTAGTGTATAGAAAAGCGTGAATGTTGAGATTTCTCTACAACTAATATTCTGACTTTCATAAAATCGTAAGTAGTAATGAATAAGGAATATAGTAATGAATAAGAAATAAGTCAAGAGTCTTACCAAAACAATTGCAACCAAAGGAAATAAGATATCCATAGCTCAGGAATAATTTTATTCAAAAAAACATTAAAGCACATATAAGCCAATGATGACAATTTATGCAAAAATGATGCTTTCTTTCCAAGTGTGCTTTTAACTGAGGCGCCAAACTAAAAATATGAAAGATCATGCTTGTTGTAAGAAAATGTCAAACTAACACACATTGATGATCACTACAAATGCGCTATTTTCTTAATAAAAAAAATAACCTATGCAAAAGTAAGGACAATCATCAACAGAAACATATATATGTACCTTCCAAGCTTTTGAGTCTTAAGAATAGTCGAGTATCGAGAACCCAATAGAACAGTTCCCACTTCCGGCGCACAATAGCAAGGCGAAATTGTCGCCGGAAATGGTCAGAAAGAGACGGAATGGTGCTCCAACGACTGCTGCTGTTCCTCCCAAGCTTGTTACACCTGCGCATGGAGTTACTACAACACTCAAACCATTGACATTTGGAAATTTTCTTCCTCAAAAGTACCAATCGAAGGAAAATTTGCATGCAGATGAAGAAAAGGCTAGATCGAAGGGTAATGAAGGAGCGATTGAAACAACTGCAAGGAGACTACAATTTTCAGCAGTATTGGATCCTCATGTACCAGTAGCTGTTGAAGTAATTGAACCAGTAAAATCAAAACCAACTATTGCAGAGGTGGTCAAAGGCAACAGTGACATGCAGAAGGGTAAGACTCTCTCCTTTGTTCCTCCTACACTGCGCGATGGGAAAAAAGTTGTGAAGATCTGTGAAGAAGATTTGGAATCGCAATTAGAGTATTGGCAAAATGCTTTGATTGGATTTGTAATTGGAGATCGACCTAATGAACAAAACATGGAGAATTTTGTCATGCATGTTTGGAATTTTGTTTCCAAACCTGAAATTCTTGTTCATGCCGAAGGATATTGTATATTCAGATTCAATAGTATTGAAGATAGAGATGCAGTTATGCAATATGGCCCATACACATTCAGAGGTAGGCCTATGGTGTTAAGACCATGGGAGGTGGATTTCAGCTTTCAGGCAAGCATCCAAAGCACAGTTCCTATATGGATTCGATTCCCAGGGTTACCTGTGGGATATTGGTCTGTAGAAGTATTAAGTAAGCTGGCAAGTGCGATTGGGAAGCCATTGTATACTGATAAGTATACTGCTCACTATGATAAAATCTCTTTTGCTAGAGTACTTGTTGAAGTTGATGCTGCTTATGATCTTCCAGATGAATTGGAACTTGAAACTCCTTATGGCCCTAAAATTCAAACTGTGGAGTATGATTGGAAACCTACTTTTTGTAATCATTGTCTTAAGTTTGGTCATGAGGAAATTGAGTGTTGGTACTCCTCTGAAAACTCAGAAAAACACAAGGAGGTACTTGAGAACACCAGGAAAGTAAGTGATGGATATAAGAAGCAAGGAAAACCGAAAAAGAAGGAATGGATTGTAAAGAAACATGTGCCAACTGAAGAAGTCCAAAAGCTAGCAGATCAGGAGATTGAGCAGGAGCCAAATGTGCCAAATGAAGTACAAAGTGCTATGCAGAAGGAACAAGGTAGTATGCTGCAGGGGTTAGAAAGTGTGCAGCATCATGAACAACAGACAAATGAAGAGCAACTGAGAGATGTCACCACTAAATGTGGTGAGCAGGTGGATGTTGCATGGGATAGAGGCAAAGCAGCTATGGAAATAAAGAATAGAGAGCAACAATTTGATCCAGGTCCCTCTTACAGTCTAGCTGATGATGATCCATGATAGTAGTTACTTGGAATATAAGGGGACTTAATCAGTCTCCTAAACAGAAGGAGTTGAAGCAATTCCTTACTGATAATAAAGTAGATGTAATTGGTATACTTGAAACTAGAGTTAAGGAGCATAAATCTAAGAAGATCTTTGATAGAATTGCAAAAGGTTGGATGTGGCAATGCAATTATGCAAGGGCTATTAATGGAAGAATATGGCTCTTATGGAAGACTCACATTCAGATTCACACAACAACAATATCAGACCAATTTACTCATTGTCTTATTGAGGATACAAGGAGTTTAATCAAAATTCAGTTTACTGTTGTCTATGCATATAATACTGCAGTTCTTAGGGAACAATTGTGGAGAGACCTGAGAAAAATTTCTATAAATCAGCAAGATGCATGGCTTATTAGTGGTGATTTCAACTGTATTCTAAGCTCTGAAGATAGACTAGGATCTCCAGTTACTGAAGCTGAAACAAGAGATTTTAAAGGCATAGTTGATGACTTGCAATTGACTGCTGTAAGAGCAACAGGGTGGCATTATACTTGGACTAACAAACAAGACTCTGATTCAAGAGTTTATAGCAAAATAGACTGGGCTTTTGGTAACTATCAATGGTTACAGCAGTTTGGGCATTTGGAAGCAGATTATATGAATCCTCTAATATCAGATCATTCTCCTATTTTGATCAAGTTTGGTGTGTATAAGCCATTACATCCTAAACCTTTCAGGCTTTACAACAATGTTATGGAGCATGAGCAGTTTCAAGATATTGTTGAGAAAGTGTGGAACAAGGAGTATCATGGATCACATATGCAGCAGATCTGGAGTAAGTTGAAGGCAGTAAAGCAGAATCTAAAAGGGTTAAATGAATACTTAGCCAAATACAAGCAGCAGATTATTATGCAAGGGAGAGACTTGACATTCTTCAAGTGCAACTGAAGAATAATTGTCTTTCACGGGAGCTGATTGATGAAGAAAGATGTTTACTTGAAGAGCTTGAAAAGTGGAACAAAGTGGAGGAGCAAGTAATGAGGCAGAAGTCTAAAGCTACATGGATTGAATGTGGAGATGCAAACACCAGATATTTTCATGCACAATGGAGGATAAGAACAGGTCAGAATAATATTACTTCTATCTATACAGACACAGGTATCAAGTTAGCTGAGCCTATTGCAGTGGAGAAGGAATTCTTAAAGGTATTCCAATCATTAATGGGTGAATCTGCTACTGAGCTTCCTTGTGTGGATACTAGCATAATGAAAGGAGGAAGATGTCTCACAATTGACCAACAACATGATCTAATCAAACCAGTTACTTTGGAGGAAATTACGCAGCTGTTGCAGAGATGCCTAGGGATAAGGCACCTGGAGTTGATGGCTTTCCCATTGAGTTCTTTACTAAGAGCTGGAGTATAGTAAAGCATGATGTATTTGCTGCTACAAAGGAGTTCTTTGAGACAAGCAAGATGCCAAACATGATTAATACTACTGCAATAGCATTGGTGCCCAAGGTTAAAACTCCTATCACTGTAAAGGATTATAGGCCAATTGCTTGTTGTACTACATTGTATAAGATCATTTCCAAAGTTATTACAAGAAGGATGAAAGGAATTATTGGAGAGTTGATTGGTCCTCTGCTTTCATTGAGGGAAGAAGCATTATGGATAATATTTTGCTAACTCATGAAATATTTAAAGGATATACTAGGAAAGGGGTTTCACCTAGATGTGTTCTTAAAGTGGATCTAAGGAAGGCATATGATACTTTAGAATGGAGTTTCTTGAAGCAAATTCTTATTACATTGGGCTTCCCTGCCAAGTTCACTGGATGGATAATGGCTTGTGTATCTTCTGCTTCTTATTCTCTAGTAATGAATGGTGGCCTTATTAAGCCATTCAATGCTAAGAGAGGCATAAGGCAAGGGGATCCTATGTCTCCTTATCTGTTTGTCTTGGCCATGGAGTATTTAAACAGATTGCTTCAACAACTTCACAAGGATGGAAACTTCAACTTCCATCCTAGATGCAGGAAACTTAATATTTCACATGTATGCTTTGCTTATGATCTCTTAATGTTCTGTAGGGCTGACATGGTTTCTATTCAGATTCTACACAACACTTTCCTTATATTTTCAACAGCTTCTGGGCTGCAGGCAAATGTGAGCAAGAGTGCTATCTATCTTGCTGGAGTTTCAATGGACACTAGGGAGGAAATTATTCAGGTTTTAGGCTTTACTGAAGGGAATCTTCCATTCAAATATCTTGGAGTTCCTCTGGACTCTAAGAAATTAGCTATTCATCATTACTTGCCACTCATTGAAAAGATCACAGCTAGAATTACTTGTTGGTCAGCAAAGTTACTTTCCTATGCTGGAAGAACTCAACTGATCAAGGCAGTGGATTTTGGAATGCAGACTTATTGGGCACGGGTGTTTATCATTCCTAAGAAGGTTTTAAAAGCTATAGAGGCTGTGTGCAGATCATATTTATGGACAGGGAAAGCAACAGTTTCAAGAAGGGCTCTTGTGGCTTGGGAAAAGGTTTGTCAACCTATCTCAGCTGGTGGCTTAAACATAATGAGACTGGATGTATGGAATAAAGCTGCTATAGTAAAACTACTTTGGGATTTGGCAAGGAAAAAGGATTGTCTTTGGGTTAGGTGGGTACATGCTTATTATATCAAGAATAGAACATTTCAAACAGTTACTGTTCCATCCAATTCCTCTTGGGTGGTGAAGAAGATACTGAATTGTAGATCAATGGTGATGGGGAATGCTCAACTGCAAGGCAATCTGATGATCAGAATGCAGAATGTATGCAAGCTTGGGAAGTTTCATATTCATAAAATGTACACTGCACTAATGCCTCATTTCCCTAAGGTAACATGGAAGAATATAATGCTTGTCCCTACTGCTCTTCCTAAACATAAATTCATAACTTGGTTGGCAGCTCATCAGAAGCTTCCCACTATAGAGAGGCTTCAGTATATGGGAATTCAAGTTCCAACTGCCTGTGTATTTTGCCAATCCTTTGATGAGGACTTCAGTCACCTGTACTTTGAATGTGCCATTACTAGTAGAGTATGGAGAAGAATTTGTATGTGGTTGGGCCATACAAGAACCATTGGAATCTGGGAGGATGAATTGAAGTGGATTTGTAGCAAAGTCAAAAGCAAAAACTGGAAACAAGCCATCACTGCCACAGCATTTGTAACCACTGTTGCATTGCTGTGGAGAAGTCGAAATTTAAGCAGATTTGAAGACAAGAGATTTGATGAAGATCAGTGTTGTAAGGAGATAGCAATATTAATACATGCAAAGAATAGGAAATATAAGAGGTGGAAGGATGAGTTACAAATGCTCAACTTTTATCCTTAGTGTTAGTTTTGAAGATGAACTACTTAGCATTGTAATAAATAGGAGTAGTTAGAGTTGAGAATAGTCGAAATTGTATGTAAATGAGTAGTAGGAGTCCATACTACTACCATAAGATTGCATTGTATACTTTTCGATATCAATATAGTTTGACAGTTAAGCTAAAAAAAAATAGTCGAGTATCTCTTCATGCATAAGTTACCGAGGCATCAAGGTTAAACAACCTTCTCTGATTTGAATAAGTATTGGAACTTTCACGAAAAGAATAAATATAAGAAGTAATTCTCTTCACATGTTATTTTAAGCTCACAACTATATGAAAGGAATGCATGCATGCATGCTTACTTATCCTAATGCTTATACAAATGGCATGGTTCATGCAAGATATTCGTTCTTATTCAAATATCTAAGTCAGGATAAGATTAACACCGAACATAATAGTTGCATGTTGCAGCTCGACTCAAGTAATATGTTGTTGCACATATCATACTATATTTAACCAAAAAAAATTACTAGACATGTATCACCTTATAAAGCATCCGAAGTACCTTGAATAGCCTTTAATCATATCAATCACTTAAGCTTTACAATCTTGTGCAATGGTTCCTTCATCATTTGTAGAGAATGTATGAACTTTGAAGCATCTTTAAACATGTGCCTGCCATTATGCAAATTTTATTTATCCCTTTTTATGGATGGACTAAGAATTCCTGCAAAAGAGATTAATTTATTTTTGGTACCCAAATCTTTTTGGGTTCTTCATGGTTAGTAGATTGAATAATTTGAGATGCATGTTACTATTTTGGTCTCCAAACATATTTTGATCTAGCATAACTTTTGGCATAATTATATGAAAATATTTTATTTCCAGAATTTCCCCAATAGTGGCATGTAATATGAGAATAAGAGTGTTTACCTACAACTGCCTTATTAGTTGACTTTGAGCTTTCCTCATTCAACTTGTTCAAAGTAGGACGTTTACCAGTAGATCCCTTTTCAGTCGACTTATATCAGTTAAGCCAAGGAGACGACTTTTATCTATCAAAGTAGTGGCTGAGGGATTTGTGCAAACGGCTTATTTGTTTGCGAAGCTCAAATTTTCCTTCTTGGAGTAAGTTGTTCTCCACCAGATATTCTTTAAGCTGAGTATCCCACTCATTCATTTCATTTCTCAACTTGTTATATTCTGTAAGTTGGATCTCCCAATCTTTCTCCTCATGCGTCAGCTTCCTATGTTCTTCAAGTTGGATCTCCCAATTCTTTTTCTCCTTACTCAACTTATTATATTCATTTAGAACCTTCTCACAGCCATTGAGTACCAATTCAATATCATCCTGCAATTCATCACATTTATTGCAATACGTAATAGGAGTGGGGCATACTTGTCAATTTCTCCCATTGCCATTAAACATTGATTCTCCACTCTTTTGTGATTATTTTATTCTTTATATTCATTCTCGCCGCTCCAAGAGTTGTGATTTTTTTCTTGAGATCACAATCCAGAATAGCATTAAATCACACCTTGTCAGTTTCTTCTCTTTTCTTGACACATATGTTTATCATTTCTTCTTGATCGTCCTTGTCGATCCAAGCTGAGATTCTATGATTTTTCTTCTTGATGTTGGGACATTTTAATTTCATATGTCCAGGCTTACCACATTTGTAGCACCATATGTTCTCGTGTAATTGAACCTCATTCTTCTGATTCTTTTGATGATTCTGGACATAATAAGATTTTCTGTTCTGCTTCTTCCTGCTCTTCCTTTTTCTCGTCCTGGGTATCATGGCCAAGTCTTCTCGATCTTCACCATTTCCAAATTCTTCAAGGGCTGACGTGGATTCAATTTCCTTAACTTTGCCGGCATCCCCGTGGATATTTTTCAATTTGTCCCATATATATTTAGCATTCACACATTTAGATATTTTCCCATACATTCTTCACTAATTGCACAATAGAGCATGTTGATTGCTCTAGCATTTGTTTGCATAATATACAAATATTATTTTGTGTAGTCAAATATGGATTCCCTTTTTTCAAGCTTATTTCCATCATTATTGTTCGGAATAGGTCTTGTTCCATTCTGAATAACTATCCAGGCTCGATAATCTGTTGATTGGACATAAACCTTCATTCTTTCTTTCCAATGGCTATAGTATTGACTATTGAAGTACTGTGGCATTCTTGTTGAGTATCCCTCTTGAAATACTGTTCCAATAATTTGATGACCTGCCATGGATCATTTTTCACTAGCGGTTAAGAAAAAAATAAAGACGTGAGACCCGCTCCGATACCAATTGAAAGTACAAGGGGGGAGGTGAATTGTAACCTTTCTAAATTTCTGTCAACTACTCATTGGACCTAGTCGGCTTATACAGAGACAACCTGCACAGAATCGTTAGTTCTTTCGATTTAAATAGTAAAGGAACATAATATAATACGAGAGTGATAAAGTAAATAACATCAGGAATTTTATATTGGTTCGGAACCAATATGGTATCCTAATTCAGTCATCTTGGGTTGCAAAGTGTTATCTTTTAGAGCTCTTTGTAAATTGAATTTAGTACACCCTTTGTAATATTCAGCAATCACCATCAACGTTGACAGGGTTGGTTTTCACTCGCTCACAAACAACGACCCTTTGGTTTTTACTGGTTCACCAAAGAAACGAACAATGACACAACCTCTAGGATACAATTCCTCTCCAATATTTTTCTGTCTATCTTCTCTCTTTTGGGTACAGAGTAAATCTACTAAAGTGAATTACAATGCTGGTTAAGAGTACAATAAAGAACTTGTAGATGGATAGACAATTGAATAGAAGGAGGCTTACTTTCTTCTTTCCAGTCTCTCATTTTTATTGTCTTCATTAGCTTCTGACTGTTGGGCTTGATTTTGTTGACCCCTTGATTTCGATAATACTCAATTATAATATTTTCACCTTTGATTGAGTGACTTCCTATTAATTCTCTTACTCAATTTCATTTTCACCTTCAAACTGATTTGAACACCTTCCACCAATCACTGATTTTATTGGAATTTATTCCTTATATCTTGTACCTATTGATTGATGATGTGTCTTGCTAATGGACTCAAATATATTTTCAGTTTGCTGATATTCTGGATTCCATGCCTTGATCTCATTCTATTTCAGACAATATTATTGTGTATCCATAAAATGAGATTTTTCCATCTGAAGTGTTGCCAACCATGCACCGGTATATATTGAATTTTAATTCTTTGAAAGAGCTTAGTGATTCTCTTCCTTGTTCTTGGAGATATAATTTCTTACTATAATATTGTAGTAATAATATTCCATAAGTAGTAGATCTTGAAAAATAATCTCTTTCCATAAAATAGATTGTACTATACCCATAATATATTTTCTTTCTATAGAAAATATATTCTTCTCCCATTATATTGAAAATATTCCTTTCTTGATCTTAGAAAATAATATTTTTGCATAATATAAATTACACTACATCCATAATATATTTTATTTCCATAGAAAATATATTCTTTCTTGTCCTTGTAGTATCTTTTCCATATAGTATTTTCCTTCCACAAAATAATAGATCTTCTCCATGATTTTAGCAATTTTCCTTTCAAGATGTTGAAACTTTCTATCCATAATTTTCATAGATTCTTCTTCTGATATTGTAGTAAGCCATTCAATAATTGAAATTCCACGTTCATATATTATTCCTTCTAGATTAGATATCTGAAGATTATCTTCCTTGATAAATTCTTCACAAGATATTTTATTTCCCATATTTGTTTGGATCTATACCAGCATTTTCTTCCCTGTACAAAAATAAGATTACCACAAGTAAATATTCTTTGATTAATAATTATTTTAGTTTGTTATCATTAAAATTAATACGTAAAACCTTGGAGCTAATACAAATGTCTCAACAACCCCTTTATCTCCCAAGGTGTGAGTGCAGAAACAGATGCATGATGCACGATTGCTGGTAAGAAGCCGGACGCCGCTACTGGGCATGCATGAACAAGTTTTGTAGGAAACCCGACGAACCTACATGCAATTTTGAGGTATGGATTGATGAACCATGTGAGCAGGAATACTACGAAGACAAGTTGTATTCTCTTCATAGTTTGTGTTTGAAGCAGTGGGAAAGAGAGCGACAATCCAGAAAAGAAGTTGTGGAGTTGAAATGAAACTCAAGGAGGTGGAAAAAGAAACAATAAGCTAGTTGACCAACTTAAGCTGTTGGAGCAAAGAATACTAGGCGGTCGTAATTAAATAATGACATGTACTTGTTGAGCGTAGTAGTGTATCTTTCTATTATACTTGTCATGCGTTTTAATTAGTTGTACTAAATTTATGTTATGTTAGGTTTGCTATGTTTGTGTTTACGTTGTACTGTTAAAATAAATTTGTTGTTCAAATTATGTTAAAATAAAATTGTTGTTAAAATACAATTCTTTCCATTATTTACATAATGTAGTATTTACACAAAATACAAACAAAAAGAAATCAATGAGTCCCACAACTTGTGTGCTTCAATGCATCCGCTGGCCTGAGGTGCATCCCCTGTCATATCAGGAATATCTTCATCAAATCACCTCTTTACGTGAGAATGCGAAACAGTATTATCCCAGTACACCTGGCAGGATCGGTAGAAATGGCCTCGTTCCATCAGCAACCTACAAAACAATTACTAAGCTTAGAATATGAAAATATTTAGTAATCTACATGTTAAGTCAAAAATGTTTTCTCACCATGGTCTCGTCGGGCTACTGAGTATATGAATCCATGGTGTCCTCGACATCCCATACAGTGGGCTCCTTGATGGCTTGGGACGAAGCCTTAATAATAATATTAAAAATTAATTTATGGCAAATCATTAAGGAGCAAAACAAATTAAAATTTAACAGTAATACAAACATATCTGAGCATGTGTTAGATCTGCATCAATCGTCGGGAATGAGCCAAAACTCAACCTGCGCCCACCATCCACATCTCGGGTCGACCGATCATCATCATTGGTAGATGGGCCTGAAAAGAACTGGTCTACATCTCCATCGAATGTACCCGTGATCAACAATGGATCTAACGAGGTGACCTGATGTGACGACCCGGTGGTAGTCTTAAGAATAATTGCCCTGATCCCCTATTAACTGCTTTTCCCAAGTCTATTTCTGCTAATTTTATTTGTCAGGATGTTCGGTTTTGAGTTTTGAAGAGTTTTGAGATACTTAGACCCTAAATGAGAGCTTAAGTGTTGAAAAGTTATCCATAGTCGGAACAGTTTGAAGATTACCTTGGAATGGGAATATGATGGTTCTGTTAGCTCTTTCGTTAGCTCTGCTAGGTGATTTTGGGGTTGGGCGCGTGTTCGAAAAGTGTTTTGGAGGTCCGCAGCTAATTTAGGCTTGAAAGGCCGAAGTTTGAATTTTTGAAGTTTTCGGTCCGTTAGTGAGATTTTGATTCGAGGGTCGGAAATGAATTCCGGAAGTTGCAATAGTTCTGTCATGTCTTTAGGGATATGTGTGTAAACTTTTGGTTCATTAAGACGAGGTTTGATAGACTTTTTGATCGACAATGTATTTTTAGAGTTTTTGAAAGTCTTCAAGTTGAATTCAATGAAAAATAGGTGTTTTGATGTTGTTTATGCAGCGCCAAAGGTTGGAACAAGTTTGAATGATGTTATGAGATATGTTCGTAGGTTTGATTGTGGTCCTAGGAGCCTCGGGTGTGTTTCGGATGCTCAGCGGGCAATTTTTTATTATAAAAGAGTTGCAAAAGATTCAGGTTCAGGTGTTGCAAACCTTCCTTCAGTGCGATCGCATCCCTCGCTCCATGTTCGCATAAAGTAATTTTGGAGGGGGATGATTTTTTTCTACGTGATCGCATTAGTTGGTTCGCTATCGCAGAAGTCTATTTCCTCCTCCTTCGTGTTTGCATAATAGACACTAGGCCACTGGTTCATTGGCCATTCTCTTCTTCGTGATCGCGTGGCCTTGCTCGTGAACGCATAGGTCGTTTTCTTCTTCCTCCGATCGCATCCCTTAAGCTGCATTCGCTTAGGTCATTTCTGGAGCCTTTAATTTTTATTCTTCACGTTCGCATAAGCCAGCTATAGGACCCTCATATTTTCCTCTTCGCGATCACATTTATCCTCTTGCGATCGCAATGTGCAATGCCTGGGCAAACCCATTAAAATTCCAATCCGAGGGTTTAAGCCTATTTTAATAATTTCGAATTTGGGAGCTCGAGAGGGGCGATGTTTGAAGACTTTTGCACCTGGGCAACTTAGGTAAGTGACCTTTACAAAACTTGGATCAATTTCCATGATTTCTAGCTTAAATCTAGCCTTTAATTTCGAACTTGATGGAGAAATTTGGGAAAAATAGGATAAACTTCTTAGGCCAAATTGTTGAGGTTTGAATGGGTTTTTGGCATCCGATTTGAGAGATTTTTTATATAATGAGACTTGTGAGAGTACGAAGTTTCTGAAAATGCTAATTTCACCCAATTTTTAGACATAGTCGTGTGGGGCGTTTTGGTCATTTTACCTAATTTTATGTTTTAGATTTTAAATTGTAGAATAAGTTTCTTGAGATTTTTTTTATAATATGTAATTGAATTGAATAGATTTGGGCCATTTAGACTCGGATACTCGTGGCAAACGTGTGGTTTCGAGTTGATTTTGAGATGTTCGAGGTAAGTAGCTTGTCTAACCCTGTGTGAGGGACCCTTCCCCTTAGGATATGATATTTGGTAATTGAATTCCTTGTACGTGAGGTGACGAGTTCGTACTTGAGCTAATTGATGAAAAAGCGATTTTACTTTAAGTATTTAAATTGAGTTCCTTTCTTACCTATTTTATTTTGACTTCCAACTATAGCCTGTGTTAGTTTAGAAAAGCATGTTTAGTCGGCTTAATTTCCTTTTTGCTTAAGCTTCCCTAATGATATTTCGTGAAGCATGCCAGGATAGAATTAACTGTTACTTGTTACGAGTTTAGCATTTACTATAATATTCTTGAGCTGCTGCTGTGTGTTTAAATTTGGGGCTATGGGACGGCATCCCGGAAGATCCCCTGCACGTGTTTATGATCTGGACTGAGGTGCGGGATACCAAGAGATTCCTGGCACGTATATATATATATATTGAGGATACCAAGAGATTCTTGGCATATTGATTGAGGATAGCAAGATATCCCAAATATATACGACGAGGATACAAAGAGATCCTCAGGATACCAAGAGATCCCCGGTTATCATCCTTGTTGTGAATGGAATTTCCTTGTATTTTCCTTACTTCTATTTTCCGTTATTGTACCCTTATCATCCTATTACGTTCTTGCTGTAGATTCTCATTTATGTTGTTTCTTTATCCTGTCATTTATTATTTACTTATCTCAGTAGGGCCCTGACCTTCCTCATCACTACCCGACCGAGGTTAGGCTTCGCACTTACTGACTACCGCTGTGGTGTAATCATGCCCTTCTACGCATGTCTTTCATGTGCAGATCCAGGTACCTCTACTCAGGCGTATCACCCTTGAGGTGGAGAGATCTATCAAAGATTTCAAGGTACATCTGCAGCGTCCGCAGACCAAGGAGTCTCTGCCTTATTCTATCTTTTAGCAGTTAGCCTTCCTTCTTACTGTATTCCAGTGAGTTTCTAGGTTTTGGGATATTATTATCGGCTTCAGTAATGTTGACTTGTATATGTCGGGTGGTATTTATAAACAGTTTTCTTTTAGTCGTTCGATTTTGATATTTATTTTGGTGATCCAGCTGAAGGCTGTACGAAGGCATGCTACTGGATGGCTCGTCTAGCTGAGGGAAACAACCTGACTTATCATCTCGAAGATCCTCAACAGGTGGGTCAATAGTTGCCTCAATGCAAATTGCTGGGGACCACCTCCTCGCAATCCCCCATGACCCCGTGAGGCAGCCCTGGCTCGTGCCCGACCTCTGCCTTATGGGACATGCCTACCCTGATGGTGCTGCTCTAGCTCCACACACTTAGCCACGTGATCTAGCCTCTTATCCTCTCTGGCTCGCTACAGCATCCGGAGAGCCAGCTTGTCACGACCCAAAGAGTCATCACCGTAATTCTCACTTTCCTTGCACTTCTGAGGCTTTGGAAACACCTTATTAGATTGCCTCAATTTTCATGCGCAGTCCGAGCGCGAAGCCGGAACATTTTTATGTGAAAATATTTGAATTTGGTCAATGTTTTGGGTAAACAGACCCGGACACGTGATGTGACGGTCTTAGAGGGTCTGCTATGAAATTTAGGACCCGGTCATATTCCCGGAATCAAAATCCGAGGTCCCAGGCCCGAGTACGAAGCTTTTCTCTGAAACCGTTTTTGAAAATGCCTTAGGAAAAATGAAAATGGAAATTTGAGCAAAGATAATGGTATCGGGCTCGTATTTTGGTTCCGACGCCCAGTACAAGTCTTAAATGGGCGCAAAGCACTATCTGTAAAGTTTGGTTGAAAACGGACGTCGTTTGACGTGTTTCGGACTAGAAGTGGAAAATTTGAAAGTTTTGAACTTAGAAATGAAAATCATGAGTTTTGGGGGTTGAATTTTTGATTTTGAAGTAATTTCGGTGATTTGATAGCTCAAGCAAGTTTGTAGGATCATATTGGGTTAGTGTGCGTGATTGGTTGGGAGCCTTGAGGGGTCGGGGGTGATTTCATGGTGTTTCGGAGTGATTTGAAACTTAGAAATATACCAGATTTTTCAACAGCTGTTACAGAGCGATTTCTTCATCGCGAACGCGGCACTTGGCTCGCGTTCACTTAGATCAAAATCTTCTTACCCTTAGCGATTGCGTCCAATCCCACGCGTTCGCGTAGACCAGCCTCATCCTTCAACGCGTTCGCATGTCTTTTTCCGCGTTCGCGTAGAACTACTCAGGACCCCCCTGTTTTTCTTCTTTGCGTTCGCGTAGGTCCCATCGCGAACACGATGCCTTATTAAATTCCTTCATCACGGACATGGCCTTTGTGTCGCGTTCGTGAAGCACAAAATGCTCTAGTAATTTTAAATAATTCCAAAACGGTGTGCACGGGAGTATTGATAATTTTCACTCGAACCTTTTCTTCTCCAAGGCTCCTAAGCATCCATTGAAGCCCCATTTCACCTAATCTTCGTGTGTTAGTAAATTCTAACTAATTTCTTCCATTTTTCATCAATAATCATTGAAATCCTAGCTCTAAAGCATGAAATCAAAGTAGAATTTAGGGGTTTTTGGGATTAGTTAGGGTATATGGGACTTTGGGTATTTCAACCTCAATTTGAGGTCGAATTTAAAATCTAATCACATATTTGAACTCGTGGGGTTATGGGGGGTTGGGTTTTGGCTCGAGCCTCGAGTTTGGACCACGTGGGCCCGGTGTCGGATGTTAGTATTTTTGAAAGAAAGCTAGGAAATACATTTCTAGGCTATGGGATTGTGTTTTGGATTCTTATTGATAACATTAAATTGAATTATGTTAGATATCGTTGGTTTGGGGTCGAGTTCTAGAGGAAAGGCGATTGTTGAGCTTTGAGTTGCTATTTTCGGCTTCGGGGTAAGTGTTCGATCTAACTTTGGGTTGAGTGAATAGGATTAGGTTGTTAATTACTATGTGCTATGTGGAGTCGGTGTATAGGTATGGTGACGGTTGCCTTTGCGCCAAAGTCAAGCATGACTGTGGTGTCATTTTTGTTACAAAAATTACGAAAGAAGTGAACAATTGGGATAAACTCTTTTTATAAGAGCAATGAACTATGGACCGCAGCTTTAGATCGGGAGTGATCCTTTTGTCCTGGGATTCTGAGGTAGTTCGCGGGCGTTCGCGGGCCCTGAGTCCCCTCTATCTTCTTCTAGTTTGTTTTATTTGTATCAAACAGACATATGATGTATTTCTTTCAGACTATTGTTTTCAGTACTCTTTAGTTGTCCGTGAGCAGTGAAACCAGATACTGGGTAGAGACTTGTTGTTAGTTTTCCGCACCTTGATTTCATTGTTGTTATTAAAAGACATCCACATGTTTAATTAATTATTCTAGTATTTGTTTTGTTATAGATTTAAGTTTGTGAAAATGATTATAAAGGTTGGCTTGCCTAGCTTCGATAGTAGGCGCCATCACGACTCCCGATGGTGGGTAAATTCGGGTTGTGACAAAGTTGGTATCAGAGCACTAGGTTACTTAGGTCTCACAACTCACGTACAAGCTCGGTAGACTCTAAGGGACCGGTACGGAGACATTTGTATTTATCCCCTAGAGACTACAGAGTTAGGAAAAGTTTCACTTTGGTCATTCTTGTCGTGCGATTCTGTTTCTCAAATATTAATTGTCGTTCTACTCTGTTCTTCTGCAGATGGAGAGAACGTGTGCGTCTTCTTCTTCTGCAAAGCAGCCCGAGCCCCCAACAGCAGCTCCCTGAGGGGCAGGGGCCTAGGCTGTGCCAGAGGCAGTGGCAGGGGCAGAGCTCTGCCCCAGGTAGCAGTTCCAGAGGTGGAGGCTCATATTGACTTCGACGGGGAGGTTCCAGCTCCACCAGCTCCAGTAGGCCCAGCTCAGGTCCTAGGAGGAGTGATGTTTTCTTTGGATCTTCAGGATGCTCTTGTCCGCATAGCAGGCTTCATGGACAGTATGGCTATAGCAGGATTGTTTCCAGTAACACCAGCCACTTCTCAAGATGGAGGAGGGCTTCAGACTCCTGCTAGAAGTACTCCGGAGCAGGTAGCTTCCAAGACTCAGGTTCCCTTGGTTCAGCCTGCAGTGGCAGCTCAGACAGGTATTACAGCTCACGCCAGAGATGGGTCGGCTATGTCTTCGGATGCTTTGTGGAGACTTGACTGGTTCTCCAAGCTTTTCACTACCACTTTCAGCGGTGCTTCATCGGAGGATCCCCGGGATTTTCTGTTCAGTTGTCATGAGATCCTCAGAACTATGGGGATACTAGAACCAATGGTGTAGATTTTTGCACTCACAGGCTTGTGGGTTCCGCCAAGACTTGGTGGAGAGATTATTGTCTATCTAATCCAGCAGGGTCCCCAGCTTTGGCATGGGATCAGTTTGCAAAGCTATTTTTGGAGAAGTTTCTCCCCGTCACTCAGCGGGAGGCACTTCGCATGTAGTTTTAGCACCTGCATTAGGGCTCTATGACAGTTACACAGTATGAGACCAGATTTGTTGACTTGGCATGCCATGTAGTGATGATACTCCCTACTGATCGGGAGAGGGTCCGGAGGTTCATTGGTGGATTGATTCAGCCGATTCGCCTTCAGATGGCTATGGGAGTTGGCAGTGATATTACTTTTCAAGAGGCAGCCAATGCGGTCCGCCGAGTAGAGATGGCATAGACTCAAGGAGGTAGTCAGAGTTCAGACAAGAGGCCTCGACGTTCTGGCAGATTTAGTGGTACCTCATCTGGAGGTAGGGATTTTAATGACAGAAGCCATCCCCCGAGACCTTTCCAGTCGGCACTTTAGGTTTCTCATGGTACGCTAGGCGGTGGTGGCTACCAGCAGCATTACTCAGATCAGTAGTCTTTCAGTGCACCACCAGCCCCCATCAGTGCACTGCCACTTCAGAGCGTAAGGGGAGGACATGCAGGTCGACAAGGCCAGCAGTATCAGCAGCTGAGGGGGTATTATGGTTGTGGTGACCCAGTCATATCATCATGTATTGCCCCTTGATCCTTGAGTAGTTCTCAGTAGCAGGGTCCTCGCCCTACGATTCAGGCAGCAGGTGATCCACAGGCCGCCCAGTCAGCTAGAGGCGGGGGTAGGGATCATAGAGGTGGAGGGAGAGACCTTAGAGGTGGAGCGGACAGCTAGAGGCAGGGGTCTGCCCGCAGTAGATCGTCCCAGAGATACAGTTTAGGGAGGTGGGGGACAGCCCCGTTGTTATGAATTGCCAACCAGGCCGGAGGCCGAGTCATCTGATGCTGTGATTACAGGTACTATTTTGCACCCTATTTGATCATGCCTAGTGAGGCTTTGGGTATCCCCGTATATGTGTCCACACCGGTTGGTGATTTTATTATGGTCTAACGAGTGCATCATTCTTGTGTGGTGGTATTTGAGGGTCTTGAGACCCGTGCCGACCTATTGCTTTTAGAAATGGTGGACTTTGATGTTATATTGGGGATGGACTGGTTGTCCCCGTATCATGCCATCTTGGATGGTCACGCCAAGACCGTGACCTTGGCCTTGCCAGATTTACCCCGGCTTGAGTAGAGAGGGACCCCCGATCATGCCACCCGTAGAGTTATTTCGTATGTCAAGGCTCGACGTATGGTCGAGAAGGGGTGTTTAGCATATTTGGCGTATTTTCATGACTCCAGCGCAGAGGTTCCATCTATCGACTCTGTTCTTATTGTTCGGGAGTTCCCCGAGGTTTTTCCATCAGACTTGTTGGGCATGCTGCCCGACAGGGATATTAACTTTTGTATTGACCTGGCCCCGGGCACTCAGCCTATTACTATTCCGCCATATCGCATGGCCCCGCCAGAGTTGAAAGAGTTGAAGGAGCAGCTTCAGGACTTGCTTGATTAGGGTTTATAGACCCAGTGTATCACCTAGCTCCAGTGATGTTTGTGAATAAAAAGGACGGGTCGATGAGGATGTGATTGATTGCCGGCAGTTGAATAAGGTGACGATAAAGAACAAGCATCCACTACCGAGGATTGACGATTTGTTTGGCCAGCTTCATGGTGCTAAGGTGTTCTCGAAGATAGATTTGAGGTTTGGTAATCATCAGTTTAGGATAAGGGCGTCTGATGTCCCTAAGACAGCTTTTCGTACTCGGTATGGGCATTTTGAGTTTTTGGTCATGTCGTTTGGGTTGGCCAATGCCCCGACAACATTCATGGAGTTGATAAACAGAATGTTCATGCCTTACTTGGATTTATTTGTGATTGTGTTCATCGATGATATCTTGGTATACTCCCGCAGTCAGGAGGAGCATGAGCAGCACCTCAGAGTGGTTCTTCATACTCTGAAGGATAGCAAGTTGTACGCCAAATTCTCAAAGTGCGAATTTTGGTTGAGTTCATTATCATTCCTGGGTCATGTCGCATCAGAATAGAGTGTCAAGGTGGACCCGAAGAAGATAGGGGCAGTCAAGAACTGGCCTCGACCAGCTTCAGCTACAGATATTTGGAGTTTCTTGCGGTTAGCTGGTTACTATAGACGTGTTGTGGAGGGGTTTTCATCCATCACAACCCCGATGACTAGATTGACTCAGAAGGGTGCCCAATTCAGGTGGTCAGATGAGTGCGAGAGGAGCTTCAAGAAGCTCAAGACAGCTCTGACTACGGCACCGGTATTGGTTTTTCCCACGAGATCCGGGCCTTATGTTGTATATTGTGATGCTTCCCGCAACGGAATTGGCGCGGTGTTGATGCAGAATGGCAAGGTCATAGCATATGCTTCGAGGCAGTTGAAGATCCACGAGAAGAATTATCCAGTTCATGACTTAGAGTTGGCAGCCATTGTTCATGCCTTGAAGATCTGGAGTCATTATTTGTATGGTGTGACGTGAGAGGTATACATGGATCACAAGAGCCTTCAGTACTTGTTCAAGCAGAAAGAGTTGAATTTGAGGCAGTTGAGGTGGTTGGAGTTGTTGAAAGATTATGATGTTTCTATTTTATACCACCCAGGGAAGGCAAATGTGGTGGCTGACGCATTGAGTAGAAAGTCTGCCAGCATGGGTAGTCTTGCATATATTCCGGTCAGCTAGAGACCGCTTGCCTTGGATGTTCAGGCCTTGGTCAATAGATTTGTGAGATTGGATATTTCTGAGCCCAGCAGAGTGTTAGCTTGCACAGTTGCTCGCTCATCATTGATGGAGCGTATCCGGGAGCGGCAGTTTGATGATCCCCATTTATGTGTCCTGATAGACACGGTGCAGAGAGGAGGTGCCAAGGAGATGACTTTGGGAGATGATGGTATATTGAGGTTTCAAAAGCTTTGTGTGCCCAATGTTGGTGGTATTCGAGAGTCGATCTTAGCGGAGGCCCACAGTTCTTGGTATTCTATTCATCCGGGCGCCGCAAAGATGTACCAGGATTTGAGACAACATTATTGGTGGCGTAGAATGAAGAAAGACATTGTTGCATATGTGGCTCGTTGTCTAAATTGTCAGCAGGTTAAGTGTGAGCATCACAGGCCCAGTGGATTATTTCAGAGGATTGAGCTTCCCGAGTGGAAGTAGGAGAGAATCACCATGGATTTTGTTACTAGCCTTCCGATGACTCGGAAGAAGTTTGATGCTATATGGGTTATTGTTGATAGGGTAACTAAGTCAGCACATTTAATCCCAGTTGCCACCACCTATTCATCCGAGAGGTATGCAGAGATTTATATCAGGGAGATTGTTCGCCTTCATGGGGTTCCCGTATCTATTATTTCAGATCGGGGTCGACAGTTTACCTCGCATTTCTGGAGAGAGGTGCAGCATGAGTTGGGAACCCAGGTCCAGTTGAGTACAACATTCACCCCTAGATGGACGGTCAGTCCGAGATGACCATTCAGATTCTTGAGGATATGCTCCAAGCCTGCGTTATTGATTTTGGAGGCTCGTGGGACCAGTTCTTGCCTTTAGCAGAGTTTGCCTACAACAACAACTACGAGTCTAGTATTCAGATGGCCCCGTATGAGGCGTTGTATGGTCGGCGGTGTCGGTCCCCAATCGGATGGTTTGAGCTAGGAGAGGCTCCGTTACTAGGTATAAACTTGGTACAGGAGGCCTTGGATAAGGTCAAGATCATTCAGGACAGACTTCGGTCAGCTCAGTCCAGGCAGAAGAGTGTTGCAGATCGTAAGGTTAGGGATGTTGTTTTCATGGTTGGTGAGCGAGTATTGCTCCGTTTATCTCCTATGAAGGGCGTGATGAGGTTTGGGAAGAAGGGCAAGCTTAGCCCTAGGTATATTGGCCCTTTTGAGATTCTGGACCGTATGGGGAATGTGGCATATAGACTTGCATTGCCGCCTAGCTTGTCAGTCGTGCATCCGATTTTCCATGTATCCATGCTTCGGAAGTATCACGGTGATCCCACCCACGTGTTAGATTTCAGCACTGTCCAATTGGACAAGGATCTGTCAAATGATGAGGTGTCTGTGGCTATTTTAGACCGGCAGGTCTGACAGTTGAGGTTGCATAGTTTTCCTTCAGTGCATGTTCAGTGGAGAGGTCATCTTCCTGAGGCATCGACATGGGGAGTCTTACATGTGGAGCCATTATCCACATTTATTCCCCGATTCAGGTACTTCCTTCTTTTGTCCGTTCGAGGACGAACGGTTGTTTTAGAGGTGGAGGATGTGACGATCCAAAGGGTCATCACCGTAATTCTCCCTTTCCTTGCACTTTTGAGGCATTGAAAACCCCTTATTGGTTTGCCTCGATTTGCGTGTGCAGTGTGGGTGCAAAGCCGGAACATTTTTATATGAAAATATTTGAATTCTGTGTTAAAAACTATGAATTTTAATACTAATATTGCTATAGTTGACTTGAATCAACGTTATGGGTAAACGGAACCGGACTCGTGATGGGATGTTCCTGGGGTCCGTCATGAAATTTGGGACCCGGCTGTATTATCGTATTCGAAATCCGAGGTCCCAGGCCCGAGTACGGAGCTTTTCTGTGTAATTATTTTTCAAAATGCTTAAGGAAAAATGAAAATGGAAATTTGATCAAATATAATGGTATCGGGCTCATATATTGGTTCAGACGCCCGGTACAAGTCTTAAATGGGTGCTAAAAGCTATTTGTAAAGATTGGTTGAAAACAGACGTCGTGTGACGTGTTTCGGGCTTTAAGTGGAAAATTTGAAAGTTTTGAACTTAGAAATGAAAATCATGAGTTTTGGGGGTTGATTTTGTGATTTTGATGTTATTTCAGCGATTTGATCACTCGAGCAAGTTCGTAGGATGATTTTGGGTTTGTGTGTGTGTTTTGTTGGGAGCCCCGAGGGCTTGGGGGTGATTTCGGGGTGTTTCTGAGTGTTTTGAAACTTAGAAAAATACCTGATTTTTTTAGCAGCTGTTACAGAGCGATTTCTTCTTCGCTAACGCGGCCTTTGGCTCACGTTCGCATAGCCCCAAATCTTCTTACCCCTCGCGATCGCGTCCAATCCCACGCGTACGCGTAGCCCAGCCTCATCCTTCAACGCGTTCGCGTATCTTTTTCCGCGTTCGCGTAGAACTACTCAGGACCCCCCTGTTTTCCTTCTTCACATTCACGTAGGTCCCATCGCAAATGTGATGCCTTATTAAATTCCTTCATCGTGGACACGGCCCTTGTGTAGCGTTCGCGAAGCACAAAATGCTCCAATGATTGTAAATAATTCCATAACAGTGTGCGTGGGAGTATTCATAATTTTCACTCGAACCTCTTCTTCTCCAAGGCTCCCAAGCGTCCATTGAAGCCCCATTTCACCTAGACTTCATGGGTTTGAAAATTCTAACTAATTTCTTCCATTTTCTAACAATAATCATTGAAATCCTAGCTCTAAAACATGAAATCAAAGTAGGATTTACGGGTTTTGGGGTTTAGTTAGGGTTTATGGGATTTTGGGTATTTCAACCTTAATTTGAGGTCGAATTTAAAATCTAATCACATATTTGAACTCGTGGGGTTATGGGGGATTGGGGTTTGGTCCGAGCCTCGAGTTTGGACCACGTGGGACCAGTGTCGGATTTTAGTATTTTTGAAACAAAGCTAGGAAATGCATTTCTAGGCTATGGGATTATATTTTTCGATTCTTATTGATAACATTAAATCGAATTATGTTAGATATCGTTGGTTCGGGGTCGAGTTCTAGAGGAAAGGCGATTGTTGAGCTTTGAGTTGCCATTTTCGACTTCGAGGTAAGTGTTCGATCAAACTTTGGCTTGCGGGAATATGATTAGGTTGTTAATTGCTATGTGCTATGTGGAGTCGGTGTATAGGTATGGTGACGGTTACCTATGCGCCCGAGTCAAGCATGACCGTGGTGCCATTTTTGTTATACAAATTGCGAAAGAAGTGAACAATCGGGATGAATTCTTGTTATAAGAACAATGAGGTGAAAGATGAGAAGTAAATGAACTAAAGATGAGTTGTCGGTATTTTTCCCTTGCCGGGACTTGTTTTCAAATTGTTTCCCTTGCCGGGACTTGTCGTTGCATTGTTCTCCCTTGTCGGGATGGCTAATCTTGTTGTTTTCCCCTTTTCCCATTAATTGTGATCATTGTTTGGGTGAGGAGGAGAGATAAAGAAGGATGGGTGATGTCGTGCACTTATTGATTTCCTCCACAAGATGGAGTGGTACTTATTGATTTCCTCCACAAGATGGAGTGGTATTTATCGATTTCCTCCACAAGATGGAGTGGTATATATTGGTTTCCTCCACAAGATGGAGGTATTTATCAATTTCCTCCACAAGATGGAGTGATATATATTGATTTCCTCCACAAGATGGAGTGGTATTTATCGATTTCCTCCACAAGATGGAGTGGTATTTATCAATTTCCTCCATAAGATGGAGTGATATATATTGATTTCCTCCACAAGATGGAGTGGTATTTATCGATTTCCTCCACAAGATGGAGTGGTGCTTATGGATTTCCTACACAAGGTAGAGTGGTGCTGTTAATTGGGTGAGGACGAGAGTAATAGCACGATGGGTGGTGCCGTGGCTTTATTGACCTTATCTTATTGGTGTTCCTTATGTCATCTTCCTTATTTAGTTGTTGGTCCATTGGTTTCTCTTATTTAAATGTTATCTATTAAGTTCTATCTCTTATTTGTAGAAGTTATAATTTTATTACTATTTCCCCCAGCATGTCCCCCTCCCTTTTACTGTTTAAATTCTTGTTCTCTTTCTGTTGTTATATATCTGTACAGGTTGTTTATGGTAGGTCCAGTTAGCTGTCACTACCTCGCTGAGGTTAGGCTGGACACTTACCAGCACATGGGATCGGTTGTGCTGATACTATGCTTATGTGCCCTTTTTGTGCACAGGTCAGGACCCAGTCTACGCACCGCAGCTTTAGAATGGGAGTGATCCTTCAGTCAAGGGATACTGAGGTAGTTCGCTGGCGTTCGCGGGCCCTAAATCCTCTTTATCTGCTTCTAGTTTGTTTTACTTGTATCAAACAGACATATGATGTATTTCTTTCAAACTATTGTTTTCAGTACTCTTTAGTTGTCCGTGAGCAGTGACACCAGTTACTGGGTAGAGACTTGTTGTTAGTTGTCCGCACCTTGATTTCATTGTTGCTATTAAAAGACTTACGTATGTTTAATTAATTATTCTAGTATTTGTTTTGTTTTAGATTTAAGTTTGTGAAAATGATTATAAAGGTTGGCTTGCCTAGATTTGACAATAGGCGCCATCACAACTCCCGATGGTGGGTAAATCCGGGTCGTGACACAGCTCTACCACCCTCCGATCATACTCAATGACTGTAGGATTGTCTGCATACTATTGCATCTCCTGTCCCAACTGGTAGAGCATATGATGACCAATAGCCTGCACAACATTTAAAATATTAATTACATAACGCTATATAACATTTATAAGTATGGGTTCCAACAAAAACATACTAGTGCCTTGTGCCTCTCGGCGTATGGTCTGAATCGACCGCTAGCTAGAAGAATGGGGTTCCTGATCATCAGTCGGGTGTAATCCTAACATACAAGGTTGACATAAAATATAAGAGTCATTTTGACGATATCGAATGGAAGTAATGAATAGGGTAATCGAATATGTTGTCACTTGTAGAAGCGGCAGAAAACCACATATGTCGCTCTGGGTGCCCATTCTAGCCCGGCACATACTCCTATACAGATAAGTGAGAACAGCAGCACCAACTATACTGGGGTAACTCATCTAGTTACTGAAGATGATGAAGCAATCGCATACTCACTAGATTTCCCAAAGTGTTCGGGAACAAGACACCCCAAAAAGAAGGAGTGGCACCAACCTCGTGTACCGGTGAATGTGGACATCATCTGTTTCGACAGTGATGTCGCGGTACAATACCTCCAAATGTTGTTTGATGGTTGTCACAGAAATATGACTGCCCCCTCTAGCTGCTGCCTCACCCTGTGACCTGAAACCAATAAACTGCTGCAGCACGTCCAAATACTGGGCACACGTCATAGATCTCATATACTGAGGCAGTGCAACGGCCAGTCCATCAGCACGAATCCCATATAAAACCTGAATATCATGAAGTGTGATGGTGACCTCGCCAATGGGTAGGTGAAAAGTGTGCTGCTTCGGTCGCCACTACTCTATCAACGCCGTGATCAGATACCAGTCGAGCTACAGCCGCACAATCTCAAAAATCCTATAGAAGCCCACATCACGCAGGCGATGGACTATGCAGGGATGGAAAACTCTCTCCCTCAAAAAGTCTCACAAGTCTTCCGGTCTCTTGCCGCGGAGAGTCTGATCCACTAGATGTCCTTCCCATACGTAGGAGAACCTATGGTCGCACTATAACACTAATAACTTATCGGAGGCTGGTCCAGGATGCACAGGCGACACGTCCATGTCCTCTACTCTAAATTAATCAATATTAATTTTGTGTTTGTGTTATAATATTTAATTATTTAACTTTACACATTATATATCTATGGGTTCCATGCTTGATATATGAGACCAATTGCACCAAGCTATCCTGAAATCTTATTTGTGTGAATTTCGATATTTTGACAATTTTGCTAGTGTTATAATAATTAATACTTAATTATTTAACTGGACACATTATACATCCATGGGTTTCATGCTCGATATTTAAGGCCCAGAAGCACCAAACTATCATGAATTCATATGTGTGTCAATTTTAATATTTTGAAAATTTTGCTAGTTGCATAAATTAAATATTTAATTATTTAATTAAACAGAGTAAATATCTATGGGTTCCCAGCTCGATATTTGAGGCACAGTAGTACTAAGCTATCCTGAATTTCCTATGTGAGGCAATTTCAATATTTTTCAAATTTGTTAGTTTTATAAATTAAATATTTAATTATTTAATTGGACAGGGTATATATCTAAGGGTTCCAGACTCGATATTTAATTTGACAACATATATTAATGTATTAGTTTTGTGTGTTTGTTTTATAATAATTAAATAATTAATTTTTGTAAAGTACAGTTGGATAGGTTTGTCATGACCTAGCCCATAGTGATGGCACCCGGCCCTAAGGCTATGTAAGCCTGACCAACAATCGCTTTTAACGTAACATTTAAGTCTCAAGCCGAGAATTTAACAAAATAATAATCCAAGAATATTAGTAATGTTATATAGGTAGAATACGAAAAAAGTCAAACACACCTATATGATCTGGGGTCACGAGTCTCGAGCCTCTAAAAAAAATTGGGAAATAATAATAGAATCTGAATACTAAAACCAAAATATCCGGGAAAATATATAATGATAATCATATGGAGAAAAAAAAATGAAGAGCAACGAGGTTCTGCGAACGTGATGCAGCTACCTCAACGACTCTAAAATATCTCTGGAGACTGCGAGAATCAACTAAGCCCCCAGTGTACCTGAATCTAAACAAAAGGTGTAGGGAGTAGGGGTGAGTACTACCGACTCAGTGAATAATAAGCATGGAAAATGACTGAAAGAAGGAAATACAGTACCACAATGCAAAGCAATAACTAACAATCCTATAACTTCGCTACAGGCTAACAGCATAACAGTATCACAACAACAACCAAGTATCAGATAAAGATGCAATGCAATGCACATGAATTTGATGCGGAACGTGCAGCCCGATCAATTTAACGTCGACGGCGCTTACTGAGGGTGTGTACAGACTCCGGAGGGGCTCCTTCAGCCCAAGCGCTCCTTCACGGATGAGTGTTTTGCGCAGCTAACCCGTGCGGCACTTAGACAACTTTGCCGAAGGTTGCTAAGTAAGCCTAGAGCTTCTCGAACTAGAGAAGAAAGCAATGGAGCCAAATGAGAAACTTGTATTGCACTTAAGAGAGGATTACAATGCTTGAGTTGCTTGTTGTAGTATTTTCTTCTTGTTGTGTGTTATTCAAATGCCAAATGCCATCCCATATTTATAGGGGAGGCTTGCGAAGCTCTAGAGAGTCTAGAGAGTTCTATGACTTTCTAGCTATGTACAAGTTCTAGAATTCTATGGAGAATTCTAGAGAGTTATACTACTTTCTAGCTAGGTACATGTGAATCGTGCAGCCCGACCCAAGCTTAGTCCAGAATATGCATATAAGTCACATATACAGATTCAATCTAATTTCCCATTTTTCCGATTATTAAGGTAAATATAATTTAAACATTAAATTTTCAGGAAAGGTGACTTAGCATTTCAATTTCAGTGATTTATCACGGGACTGAGATCAATTATTATGCAATAATGTTATAGATATTCACCCTAGACGGGTACTACAGATCGCCACAAGGCAACAAACATGGCATTAAGCCCAATTATCAATAACACAATATGCGTATCAGACTCCAATAAATTACTCCACTCACGGGATGGATCATATCACAATCCCCAATCATTTACAATCCCGCACCTACCATGGGGTGCGATTCACGCCCTAACATAGCGTCACGATGTGATAAGCCGGGGTTTCACACCCTCAGGCCACCATCTGTACAAACTACTCACCTCTAACTGGTCGTAGCCTGGTCTGCAATGCCCTTTCCCTTCAAATCTTCTCCCACGAGTGTCGAATCTATTCAAACCACAATGAATAGGTTCTCATAGGCTAAATAAACATAGCCCAATTGAAATTATTCGAAAAAATATCAAAAATCGCAAAGTTGGTAAAAACCGAGCCCCCCGCCCACTTCTCGAAAAATTCAGAAATTTATATTTTGGATTCCTCGTCTTGCCACGAGTCCGTACATATAAGGTTCATCAAAAATGGAGTTCGTTTACCCTCTCAAATCACCATTTTACTCTCTCTTCGGCTTCAAGCCTTAACCACCATTTTTGGCCTCAAAACCTTGAATTTTCATTGGTTAGCCTACTATTTTACACCATAAAGCCAGATTCCAAGGCCAAGAATCATTACCTGAAAGAAACCCTCGAAACCCTCTTCAAAATCGCCTACAATCGTCTCTCCCGGTAGTCCAAAAGTGTTTTCTTAACTTATGAAATTTGTAACACTGTTTTATTAATGCCCTACGATTTCCGCTTCCGCGGTACAATGACCGCTTCCGCGGCGGTCGCTTCTGCGGTCAATAGACCGCTTTTGCAGTCTCCCTTGTGTCGACTGGGACCGCTTCTGCGGTTCTTAACCGCTTTTGCGGTCTCCGCCTACGCGTCAAATTGGCCACTTCTGCGGTCGCCCATCTGGCCCAAGACAAATTTGTGGTCGATTTACCGCGTCTGCTGTAGCCGCTTTCGCAGAAATACCAGAAGCTTGGCCAACAGATCTGCTGCATTTCCAAAATCCTCGCTTTCATCATCTGATTTCACCCTGAGGCCCTCGCGTCCCGACCAAATGCATAAGTATGTCCCATTACTTCATTCAAACTTGCTCGCAACATAAAAACTCTATCATAAACACCAAAATCAACCAATTTCCACGGATTCAAGCCTAAATTAAACTAAAACTTCTGAAACTTGCATTTGCTCCAAAACCCAACCTAAACACCTCCGAATGATCTAAAAATTTGCACACATATCAAAAATCACCTAGCAAAGCTGCTGCAACTATCGGAATTTCATTCCGACCCACGTATAAATATATCACCTATCAACCAGACTTTGCCAAATTTCTAACTTAGCCAATTCAAGCCTAATTCTACACTGGACCTCCAAATTCAGTTCTTCTTTCGCTCCTAAATCACAAATCACCGTCCGAAACTAGTTGAACCATCGGAAACCCATTCCGATCCCTCTAACTCATAAGTCAGCATTCGGTTGACTTTTCCAAACTAACTTCCTCTTAAATAGACTAATTGTCTCATTTCTATCCAAACTCCATCCGAATTACTCCAAACTCTCCAGATACACATATTGAAACATATAATAGCATAAAAAAGGAAAAAAACGGGGAATAAATACACGGGACGACGGGTCAGGTCGTTACATCCTCCCCAACTTAAGCAAACGCGCGTCCTTGAGTGGGTCAAGAAACATACCTGGAGTATCAAACAGGTGAGGATATCTGCTCCGCAACTCCTTCTCGGTCTCCCAAGTGGCTTCCTCCACGGGCCGACCTCTCCACTGCACCTTTACCGAAGCTATGTCCTTTGATCTCAACTTTCAAACCTGACGACCCAAAATAGCCACCGGCTCCACATCATAGGTCAAGTCTTCGTCTAGATGGATTGTGCTGAAGTCTAACACATGAGACGGGTCCCCAACATACTTCCGGAGCATAGAGACATGAAACACGGGGTGAACTCGCGATGAGCTAGGTGGCAAGGCAAGCATATAGACCACATCCCCAATTCTCCTAAGTATTTCAAAAGGTCTGATGAACCTTGGACTCAGTTTCCCTTTCTTTCCAAACCTCATAACGCCTTTTATAGGAGAAACCTTCAGAAAGACTTTCTCGCCCAATGCATAAGATACATCTCGAACCTTCCGGTCCGCATTGCTCTTCTGATGCGACTGAGCCGTGCGAAGTCTCTCCTGGATTACTTTCACCTTCTCTAAGGCATCCTGAACTAACTCCGTCTCCAATAATCTAGCCTAGCCGGGCTCAAACCAACCAACCGGAGACCTACACCGTCTCCCATATAAGGCCTCATATGGCGCCATCTGAATGCTGGATTGATAGTTGTTATTATACACAAACTCCGCAAGTGGTAAGAATTCAGCCCAAGAACCTCCAAAATCAATAGCACATGCACGTAACATGTCCTCCAATATTTGAATCGTACACTCGGATTGTCCGCCCGTCTGTGGATGAAATGATGTGCTCCATTGTACCTTTGTTCCCAGCTTCCCATGAAAAGTCCTCTAAAACTGGGAAGTAAACAAGGCACCCCTATCTGATACAATGGAAACCGGGACCCCATGAAACCGTACAATCTCCCGAATAAAAATCTCTGCTAACTTCTCCGCCGAATAGGTAGTACATACTAGAATGAAGTGAACGGACTTAGTCAACCTATTCACAATCACCCTAACCGAATCAAACTTCTTCAAGGTACGAGGAAGACCACTCACAAAATCCATAGTAATATTTTCCCATTTCCACTCCGGAATATCAATCTGTTCGAACACACTACCGGGTCTCTGGTGCTCGTACTTGACTTGCTGACATTTGAGACACCGAGCCACGTAATTCACAATATCCTTTTTCGTTCTCCTCCAACAGTAATGTTGTCAAATCCTGGTACGACTTCACAGCACCCGGATGATTCAAATACCGCGAGCTATGAGCCTCCTCTAAAATCAACTCCCGGAGACCATCCACATTAGGCACATAGATCCGGCCCTGCATCCGCAATACGCCATCATCTCCAATGGTAACATCTCTGGCATCATCAATGTGGACCCTGTCTTTCAGGACAAGCAAATGCGGGTCATCGTACTGCCTCTCCATGATGCGGTCATACAAAGAAGACCAGGAAATCACACTCGCCAATACCCGACTGGGCTTGGAAATATCTAACCTCACCATATGATTGGCCAAGGCCTAAACATCAACCGCAAGGGGCCTATCCCCAAATGGAATGTATTCTAGACTACCCATGCTGATAGCCTTCCGACTCAAAGCATCGGCCACCGCATTCGCCTTCCCGGGATGATACAAAATGGTGATATCATAGTCTTTGAGTAACTCCAGCCACCTCCGCTGTCTCAAATTAAGATCTTTCTGTTTAACAAATGCTGAAGACTGCGATGGTCTGTATATACCTCACAAGATACACCATAAAGATAATGGCTCCAAATTTTCAAGGCATGCACAATCGCAGCTAACTCTAAGTCATGAACATTATAGTTTTTCTCATGGGGCTTTAGCTGACGAGAAGCATACGCAATAACTCTAACCCCCTGCATCAAAACACAGTTGATCCCAACTCTTGAAGCATCACAATACACTGTGCATGAGCCTGAAGCTGATGGTAATACTAATATAGTAGCTGTGGTCAAGGCCGCCTTGAGCTTCTGGAAACTCTCCTCGTATTCGTCTGACCACACAAAAGGAGAATTCTTCTGAGTCAACTTCGTCAAAGGCGAAGCAATAGATGAGAAACCCTGAACGAATCTGCGGTAATGACCCGCCAAACCAAGGAAACTCCGAATCGCAGTAGCTGAGGATGATTTGGGCCAACTCTGCACCGCCTCAACCTTCTTTGGGTCGACCTGAATACCATCACTGGACACTATGTGTCCCAGAAAAGTCACAATATTAAGCAAGAATTCACACTTAGAGAATTTTGCATAAAGCTTCTCCTCTCTAAATCGCTGCAAGACCACCCTCAAGTGTTGTGCGTGCTCCTCCTGGCTACGCAAATACACCAGGATATCATCAATAAACACA
Source organism: Nicotiana benthamiana (assembly GCA_034376525.1). NCBI lineage: Eukaryota > Viridiplantae > Streptophyta > Magnoliopsida > Solanales > Solanaceae > Nicotiana > Nicotiana benthamiana. Next base: position 73,590,604 of record CM067338.1, on the reverse strand, counting down.
ATCACGAAAGAATCCAGATAAGGCTGAAATACGTTGTTCATCAAGTTCATGAACGCGGCTGGGGCATTAGTCAGCCCAAAATACATCACTAGAAACTCGTAGTGCCTATATCTTGTCCTGAAAGTCGTATTCATAATGTCTGACTCCCTAATCTTTAGCTGATGATAGCCTGATCGAAGGTCAATATTAGAGAATACACTCGCTCCCTGGAGCTGATCAAATAAATCCTCAATACGGGGTAGTGGATACTTATTCTTCAATGTCACCTTATTCAGTTGCCTGTAGTCAATGCACATTCTCATTGTTCCATCTTTCTTCTTTACATATAATACCAGTGCACCCAAAGGGGACACACTCGGGCGAATGAACCCCTTATCCAAGAGTTCCTGCAGCTGTTCTTTCAATTCCTTTAACTCTGCTGGTGCCATACGATAAAGAGGAATAGAGATGGGCTGGGTGCCCGACACCAGATCAATACCGAAGTCAATGTCCATGTCCGGCGGCATGCTGTCAAGTCCGCTGGAAATACATCAGGAAAATCCCTAACAACGGGAACCGAATCTCTCACAAATGCCAAATATGATAAATACCCCTTGCCAACCATCCGTTGGGCTTTTAAAAAAGAAATCACCCTACTAGGTACATAGTAAGTCACGCCTCTCCACTCGATCCTCAGAATACCCGGAATAGCTACTGTAATTGTCTTAGCATGACAGTCGAGAATGGAATGGTGCAGAGATAGCCAGTCCATACCCAAAATTACATCGAAATCCACCATGCCCAATAATAATAGGTCAACTGGGGTCTACATACCCCCAATAGTTACCAAAAAAGATCGATAGACATGATCCACAATAATAGTATCACCCACCGGGGTAGATACAGCACGGGCAAGGCAAGACAACCACGGGCTGTACCCAAATAATGAGCAAAATAAGAGGACACATATGAATAGGTAGATCTGGGATCAAATAAAACCGAAGCATTCATGTGGCAGACTGAGATAATACCTGTGCAGAAGACGAGGGCTGCCTGGCCACCACCTCTGGCTGAAGAAACCTGTGCAGAAGACGAGGGTTGATCCATCTGCTGAGGCTGCCTACTGCGGAGTCGAGGACACTGCCTCCTTACGTGACCCAACTCACCACAATCATAGTAATGAACTGAAGTCAAAGAAGGGGACTGATGAGAACACCTCACTGCAGACGAACCCTGAGATGACAGAGCGGGAGCAGAGCTCTGAGCTGGAAGAGCACTCAATGCAGGCTGACTCTACTAATGACCCTGATGGCCCCGACTCTAAGAGGCTCCACTGGACTCTGTACGTCCGGACTGAGGAGGCATGAAGGAACGACCACTACCTGCTGGATATGGCCCCTAGACGGGGTGCCGCCGAAATTACCTGAACCTCGAGGCCTCTTGGCCTCTCTCTCCACACGCTCCCGGCGGTGATCTATCTCAATCAAACGAGCAGCATCGACAACCTCCTCAAAAGTAGTTGTTATAGCCCTCTCTCTAGTCATCAATATACGGATCAGATAGTTAAGGCCATCTATAAATTGCCTAATCCTTTTTCTGTCTGTCGGGATCATCCACATGGCATGCCTTGCCAGCTGAGTAAACCATAACTCATACTGAGTCACTAACATATCACCCTGAGTCAACCACTCGAACTGACGACGCAGCTCCTCCCTGAGAGACTGGGGCACATACTTCTCCAAAATATCGTGGAGAACTGCTGCCAAGTGAGGGGCGCTGCCCCAATAGGCCTACGCCTCTCGAACTCTTCCCACCAAGTGAATGCAGCTCCAGTGAACTAAAAAGTGGTAAAAGCCACTCCATTAGACTCCATAATACCCGTCGTGTGAAGCATACGCTGGCATTTATCCAAAAAACCCTGGGCATCATCGCCCTCAGCACCACTCAAAGTCGGAGGCTGGAGCCTACCGAACCTCTCCAACCGCCAATGCTCATCATCCGGCATAGCTGGGAAGAAAGGAGCTGGTACTGGTGCGAATGACGCAACTGGGACAACCGGTGCAACTAGCTGAACTGGAGCAACTGGCTGAAAGAGCAACTGGCTGAACTGGAGCAACTGGTTGAACTGGAGCTAACCCAGGTGTCTGTAAGCCCTGAACAACCTACTCGAGAGTGCGAGCATCGGGGGTCTGATGACCGCCCCCGATCTGAGAAGTAGTCACTGCTGTAGTGCCTGAAACTGCTTGAGCCAGGCCAGTGCAGACAGACAAAATCTGGGCCAAAGCCTCCTGGAGACCAGGAATTACGATGGGCACTGCCAGTGCCTGAATAGGTGCAGCTGTAGCATCAACAGCTGGAGGCTGATCCTGGACCTGGGCAGCTGGTGGGTCTGCAGGTGCTGCCCCCGCTGATCCGCCTCATCCATCACCACGACCGCATCCACGGCCTCTAGCAGGTGGTACTGGTAGTCGTCATCCACGCCCATTAGCGCGAGTTCTCTCCATCTGCGAGAGAATAAAGAACTTTAGTTTTCAAGTTATCAATCCGCACGATATGAATTTCAAGAAGGTGAGATGTTTCCTAAAAGTTCAGTGTCCTCCTGCTTATAAGTGTGGTGCACGACACACCCATAAAAAAGACTCCACTAAAGCGGTTCATGACTCATGAGGCCTAGTAACCTAGGTTCTGATACATACTTGTCACGACCCAATCCGATCGTGATGGCACCCGACCCTAAGGCTAGGTAAGCCTGACCAACAATCGCTTTTAACGTAACATGTAAGTCTCAAACCGAGACTATAACAAAATAATAATCCAAGAATATTAGTAATGTGATATAGGTAGAATACGAAAAAAATCAAACACACCCATCTGATCTAGGTGTCACGAGTCTAGAGCCTCTAAATAAAACAAAGTAATAATAATAGAATCTGAATACTAAAACCAAAATATCCGGGAAAATATATAATGATAATCATATGGAGAAAAAAAAATTAAGAGCAGCCATGTCATGCGAACGTCATGCAGCTACCTCAACGACTCTGAAATATCTCTGGAGACTGGGAGAATCACCTAAGCCCCCGGTGTACCTGAATCTGCACACAAGGTGCAGGGAGAAGGGGTGAGTACTACCGACACAGTGAATAATAAGTATAGAAAATGACTGAAAGCAGGAAATCCACAAAGTACCACAACGCAAAGCTATAACTAACAATCCTATAACTTCGCTATAGGCTAACAGCATAACAGTATCACAATAACAACCAAGTATCAGATAAAGATACAATGCAATGCACATGAATTCGCTGCGGAACATGCAGCCCGATCCATTTATCGTCGACGACGCTCACTGGGGGTGTGTACAGACTTCGGAGGGGCTCCTTCAGCCCAAGCGCAATATCAATATATATATATATATATATATATATATATATATATATATATTCATCTGTTGCGGGTCGTGCAGCGGACCCAAGCTCAGTCCACAATATGCATATGAGTGAGATAAACAGATTCAATCTAATTTCCCATTTTTCCGATTATTAAGGTAATTATAATTTAATCATTAAATTTTCAGGAAAAAGTGACTTAGCATTTCAATTTTGGTTATTTATCATGGGACTGAGATCAATGATTATGCAATCATGTTATCACATAGATATTCACCATAGATGGGTACTACAGATCGGCACAAGGCCCCAAACATGGCATTAAGCCCAATTAACAACAACATAATGTGCGTATCAGACGCCAATAAATTACTCAGCTCACGGGATGGACCATGTCACAATCCCAAATCATTTACAACCCCGCACCTGCCATGGGTTGCGAGTCACGCCCTAACATAGCGTCACGATGTGATAAGCCGGGGTTTCAAACCCTCAGGCCACCATCCATACAAACTACTCACCTCTAACTGGTCGTAGCCTGGTCTGCAATGCCCTTTCCCTTCAAGTATTCTCCCACGAGTGTCGAATCTATTCAAAACCACAACGAATAGGTTATTATAGGCTAAATAAACATAACACAATTGAAATTATTCGAAAAACATTAAAAATCGCGAAGTTGGTAAAACCCAAGCCCCAGGCCCACTTCTCGAAAAATTCAAAAATTTATATTTTTGGATTCCTTGTTTCGCCACGAGTTCGTACATATAGAGTTTATCAAAAACAGAGTTCGCTTACCCTCTCAAATCACCATTTTACTCTCTCTTCGGCTTCAAGCTCTAACCACCATTTTCTGCCTCAAAACCTTGAATTTTCATTGCTTAACCTACTATTTTACACCATAAAGACATAATCCAAGACGAAGAAACATTACCTGAAAGAAACTCTCGAAACCCTCTTCAAAATCGCCTAATCGTCTCTCCCCGAAGTCCAAAAGTGTTTTCTTAACTTATGAATTTGTAACACTGTTTAATTAATGCCCTACAATTTCCGCTTTCATGATACAATGACCGCTTCTGCGGCGGTCGCTTCCGCAGTCAATAGACTGCTTTTGCGGTCTCCCTTGTGTCGACTGGCACCGCTTTTGCGGTCCTTATCCGCTTTCGTGGTCTCCGCCTACGCGTCAAATTGGCCGCTTCTGCGGTCGCCCAGCTGGCCCAAGACCGCTTTTGCGGTCGATTTACCACGTCTGTGGCAGCCTCTTTCGCGGAAATACCAGAAGTTTGGCCAACAGATCTGCTGCATTTCCAAAACTTCTCGCTTTCATCAACCGATTTCACCCCGAGGCCGTCGGGCCCCAAACCAAATGCATAAGTATCTCCCATTACTTCATTCAAACTTGATCGCAATATATAAACACTATCATAAACATCAAAATCATCCAATTTCCACAGATTCAAACCTAAATTAAACTAAAACTTCCGAAACTTGCATTTGCTCCAAAACCCAACCTAAGCACCTCCAAATGGTCTGAAAATTTGCACACATATCAAAAATCACCTAACGGAGCTACTGAAACTATCGGAATTCCATTCCGACCCCCGGATAAAAATATCACCTATCAACCGGATATCGCCAAATTTCTAACTTAGCCAATTCAAGCCTAATTCTACACTGGACCTCCAAATTCAGTTCTGCTTTCGCTCCTAAATAAAAAATCACCATCTGAAACTAGTCGAACCATTGGAAATCCATTCCGAGCCCTCTAACTCATAAGTCAACGTTCGGTTGACTTTTCCAAACTAATTTCTTCTTAAAGAGACTAATTGGCTCATTTCTATCCAAACTCCATCTGAATTACTCCAAACTCTCCAGCTACACATATTGAAACATATAACAGCATAAAAAGGAAAAAGCGGGGCAGACATACACGGGACGACGGGTCAAGTCGTTACAGAGTTTGTAGTTAGTAGATACTTAAACTACAAAGACTCTACGCTAAAAGGCTCTATATTTTACTACTCTAATGGCTATATATTTTACTACACTATAAGACTCTATATTTTACTATGCTAAAAGACCAATATTCTTTAAGCAAATAAATAATCTAAACTAAATATATATATATATATATATATATATATATATATATATATATGAATATAACATTCACGAAATTATATACAGTAAAAGAAATATATGAACATTTTTATAAACAATAAAAATTATTTCTCGACTTTTAACTATTTTTTTAAACACTAACAATATAATTCGGGTAAAAATAACATAAAAATTTAATCACAAACAAAACACAAATCAATGTGGAAGCACATTCAAGAAAATAATTATACGAGTTTCGGCATAAACTGAATGAGAATACCTCGATTTATGTTTGAAATGTTGGAAATTTAAAATTTTGAGCCCGAAATAAGGAAACCACAACAATCGAAGGCTTGGGTTGTATGTGAGACCTACACTCTTCACTTTTTGCGTAGCGAGTGGGGCCGATCGATTTTTTTTTCTAAATCAAGGGGGGACCGCTGGAAAGGGGTGGGGTATTTTCTTAATATCGTGGGGAATAAGGAAACTTTATTACACTATATTTTCCTTTAATGGTTAAATTTTTGTTAAACTTAAATGCAATATAATACTACGTTTTATGTAGAAAAGTAACTTCTTTTTAATTGTATAAAGGTATTATGAGTTCCAAAAACCATTATTTAGGTTTCAGACTCGAATAGCACGGATATAATGGAAGTTCAATGACAAGGAGAAATAAGACATTCTTTCTCAACAACATATCAATTTCAATCATATCATGTAATAAGTTACATTTCACAACATTTAAGCAGTATAGTTCATGGTAAATTTCACATAAATAACATGTGCACATTGTGTCGAGGTCGTACGGTCCGGTCCGATATAATAATAAATTGTGCACTGCTAGAGAGTCTAATGGCGCGAATCATAAATACATCTATTATCTACCGAGGCGATCAGCCTGATCCACAAATAGCAATTTATTAACAAGTAAGCACACAATGCTCATTTACAGTCATACAATTCATACAAAATCCTAAGTAAGTGAGTATAAACATCTATATTTATTTACAAATATCTAGAAAGTCCTAAGTGACGTTAATAGCAAGAAAGGACACAAATATTTGCAAGTATAGCATGATACGGATACTAAACTAAATGGATAATTAGCATAATATTAGCTACGTACGGACTCTCGTCAACACGTGCGTACGTAGCCCCCCACAGATAGTCACATGCATTTAATTAATTCGCTTATGACGTTATTTCCCTTTTACAAGGTTAGAAAGGAGACTCACCATGCTCCAAAGCTTACTCCCAGGTTAAAGAATGCGCTCAAACCCTCAAATCGGAGTCGAACGATCGAAAACTTTCAAATGGGATAAGAACTAGTCAATACATGCTCAAAAGTTCATATTCTAATTACTAAAGTAATTTCCCAACCCTAAGTGCAAGTCTAAAATTCATCCCCGGGCCCACGTACCCGGATTCCAAAATTATTTGAAGAAAGTTGTTACCCATAACCTAAGGATCAAGAATATACGATTTTTCCACATTCCATAACAAATTTCGTGGTTAAATCTTATTTTTATCAAAACCATAGATTTTACTCTAAACCCAAAATTTTCAATAATTTACATGGTGTAATCTACCCCTAAATTATGTATTAACTCACATAAGTAGAAATAATTTACCTCACAATGCTAGGTCTGAAATCTCCTCTTTGGAAGCTCCCAAATCGCCCAAGAAACAAAGGAAATGTGTTAAAAATGACACATTCCCGTATTAGAAGAAGGCAATGCCTTCAACAATTTCCGCACTTGCGGTTAGGGAACTGCATCTGCGGTATCATTTCTGCGAGGCTTCGTTCAACTTATGTGGAATTGAGCCGGGCTAGCTGGGGTTGGGGACCCTTTCTGAGGAAGAGGAGTCCCATCTGTGGAACCTGGGATCCTCCCTTTGGGCCGCTTCTGCGGTCTCACACATTCGGCTGGCCAACTGCAGGTGCGGTGATGATAAAACTAGAGCTTCAGCTCCTTCTAAAATTTCAAACTTTGCTTGAGCCTCGTATGATTGACGCTCGGGGACCCCTAGGCCCTGCTGGAACATACCTACAAGTTTGGAATCATAAAACAGACTCGCTCGAACCCTTGGAACTCCCGAAACAACGCTAAATATTTGGCAAACCAAACTCTGTTTGGGACATCACTATCCAAATTAACAGCAGGAGACAAATTGATAATGTAAGCAATAGTGTTAAGTGCTATGGCCAAAATTTTTGGAAGTTTAGCCTATGAAAGCAAGTTTATAACATTCTCAACTAGAGTTCTACTCATCCTTGTCTATCTCTCAGCTAAGGCCTAAAATTGAGGCATCTTGGACGGAGTTTTCTGATAACGAATTCCTTGTTTTTTGCAATAATTATTAAAGGGACCATTCTTAGTACAATACATTTTAATTTTTCCCCCGTCTATCTCTCAGTTAAGGCCTGAAATTTCTTAAACACGCAACATGCTTGATCTTAAGATTTCAAAAGATGCACCCACAACTTACAAGAATGATCACTAATGAAGGTCACAAAGTAAAGTGCACCACATTTGACTTTACTTAAAAAGGACCACACAAATTAGAGTGCACTCGCTCCAATAATTTGAGATTTCTTATAGGAGGATGGCTATGAAAGAAAATCATTTTTCTATATGCCATGTCACAATGGATACACCTTTTCAGTTTTGTTTGTTTCACTCCATAAAGCATACTTTTCTTAGCCAAATACGTAATCCCCATCTTGCTCATATGACTCAATCTCATGTGCCACAATTCTGATAAAGTTTCACTTTTCACCATATTTATGGAATCATTAAGAATAGAGCCTTGTGTCACATATAAATGAGAAGACCTAACTTCTCAAGCCTCTAATAATGAGCCCTTGGTGAGCTTCCATTGGCCATTAAAGAAGGGACTATGGTAACCTTCATTATCTAATCTTCCTGTAAAGATCAAATTAAAAGGAAAGTCTAGAGCATGCTTGAAATTTTGAAGAACTATGTTGAACCATTTTTAGTTTTCAAACAAACTGTGCCAACGCCAAACACCGTAACTTCACTCGCATACCCCATATTTAACACTCCAGAATCAACATGAGTATAAGATAAGAAAAAGTCTTTTTTCGTGTGGCATGTGAGGTATCTCCAGAACCTACTATCCAGATCGTCTCATGGGATATAAAATTGACGACATTTTCATCATAAGAAGTCTTTCTGCTTTTTTATTTTATGTTTACCATCTTGCTGGACTAAAAAAAAGAAAACGAAGGTCATCTCGAACAATAGCAGCAACATTGTTCTAGTTATTTTCAAATTTCTTTCCTTCTCTAGTGTCTTGCTTCAATTTGTGGCAGAAAATTTTGATATGCCCTTCATTGCCAAGTGGTTGTACGTAATATTATGGTATTTTGACTTACTTCTACTTTTACATCTATACCTCAAACCTCTTGTTCTATCTCTCCCTCGATCTTCTGTAACTAAGATATCTGCTTGTGAGGATGAACCCTGATATTTTCTCCTTGCTTTCTCGTTCATCACACCTCTCTTGGCATATTCCATGGTCACCTTACCTTCAAGAGGTGAATTTGTCAAAGAAACACGAAGAGTTCCCAAGAGCCTGACAGAATATTAAGAAGCCAAAGTCCTTATATCTCATCATCAAAATTAGCTCCATTCCAGACAACTGATAAAGGCACCCTGAAATTTATTTATACGATCAGGGATAGGACTGTGCTCCTTATCTTTAAAGGTCATCAATTACTTTAGTAGGAACAACTTGTTGTCCCCAATTTTGAAGTATAAAGAGTCTCTACCTTTTCCCACATTGATATCCCATGTGTCTCATTCAAACTATAGTTGCGAACATTATCTTCAACACATTGTCATATATATCCACATACTTGTTTGTGCTCGAAATCCACATCTTTATCAGATATAATCTCAGGGTTTTGAGCTGCAAAAATTGGTTGATGCATCTTCTTCACGAACAACCAAGGCTCTGATTTTCGTATCATATTTGATTTTTCTATATCTTAATAGAAAGCGCAATATGTTTACTATAAATTGGTATTTTCTTTTCCTAGAAGGATATTATAAATCTCTCATATTTGGCTAGTCCTTTTTCTTGGAGGAAAAGGCTCTATAATTCCATAAATTGAGGATCATTCCTTCTTTTTCAGTCGCATCCACAATGTAGCCATAAAGGGTTTGAGAGCCTTGTTTAGGAAAAAACTTTTCGGGATAAATATTAATGTGTCACTTGTTTTCGCTTTTGGTGAAGTTGTTCTATCGATATTTTGTACTCTCTTTTATATAGTGGATTGCTCATATCCTCTATGGACGTAGGTCAATTGAACGAACCACGTTAAATCTTCATGTCTCTTTTAATATATTTCTCTTTCATTTTCTAATACATCATCGTTCAAGATTTACTTTACTAAACTTCTGTATAACACCTTGTTATTTCGATCCTAATATTTACAATTGTCCATTCTTTGTCATAGTGAGTTGAACTCCACGCCACTAGTTCAAGACTTCTAGGCCGGTAGAAAACGAGCAAAAAGAAGAGTTGAATTTATATGCAAATCCTACTGATTAGTCCTGACTGACTGAGACAATCAGACAAAAGAATATAACTCAGAAAAAATCAGTTATGTCAGTGACAAATTGACTGTTATACTTCCAACATTTCTTTAGGCTTTCTGCTCACTGAATATATGTCATGCATGGGAAATATTCTTTACATGAAACATACTCCATTCGAAGTATTGAAAGCTCCATGTCACTCTCTTGTCCCAAGGACCCATATTGCAAGAAGAAAAAGTTCCCAGCTTGCCAGTCAATTGGTTCTCTAGCCCTTGTTTTTAGTTTTATGTCTTTTATTTTTATACCTAAATATCAATGGCGGGCCTAAAATTTTATACAAGCGAATTTAATCTAAAATAACATGAATTAATAGTATAAGTGGCGTCGAACATGCCGAACAGAATTTGATCGTATCTTTGTTATTTTTCTTCTTTTTGTCTCTTTTCTTTATAGTGTGATGTTAAAATTAAATCATATAAAAGTGAGCGCACGCTATATTTTACAAATTTTGGTATTTTAAAAGTACGTAAAACTATTTCCTCCTAATTTTTTTTATACAATTATCTTTTTTTTCATCAAACACTCTTATCTATTTAATATAACAGATTTTACTTTTTCAAAATTTTGATAAACTTTAAAAAGAAAGTCATTTAACCAATTTAAAAAATTTATTAACTCAAAATTTTTGATAGAATACTAAATCCTTTTATTTTGCTGTAACTAAGAAGGTATTATTTACAAATAGAGGGCAATAAAAAAGAGTTACAATCTTAACAAAATGAATGCCAATAATTAAAGAAGGAGGCTAAACATTAAACCAAAATTTTTAATATAAAACAAACAAAAATTTCAACATAAACTAATAAATTATAAATACTTTCATCAAATATTCTTGCATGATTTAGCAAAGTTTATGATTATCACTTTGTAGAAAGGTTTTATTTTTTTAAAAGTAAAACAAAGTTGATTTCCATTGAATTAAGTTAAAAATATGAAGTAATAACATAGAGAAAAGACAAAATAGAAGTAATTGGAATAATAATTTTACAAGTTGTGGTTACTGTTAGACACGCTCACAACACAAGGCCTACCATCGCATAATTTATGTCCCAAAACAAACAGAAAGGGAAAATTTACAAAATGAACACGGGTAATTGTGACTCCAACACACGACCTCGCTTCAAGTCGCTAGCATTTAACCCGCATGATTATGTTTACAGATGTCACATTCGCATCTAGTGGGTTCAAATACACTTCTATATATGCATTTTTCCTATTTTAAACGTAAATTGTCGATGAACATCGTATTATTTTTCGATGAAGCGGGTTCAATTGAACCCACTTAGTAACACGTGCGTCTGCCCCTGCATAAGAGATCTAAAAATAATATGCAAGAGATCTTTGTGGTTCATTTTTTTCTATTCAAATGGTAAGCAAGTGTCGGAGATCATTTCCTTCTTGCGTGATGATTTTGTGAAATTCCTGGAAACTAATTGACCTAGTCATATAAATTGAACCATTGCTTGATATGTTATCGAGGTAGTACGTTCTATTTAAAGTTTAGTTATGTAAACGAATAATGAAAAAATAATGTTGACACTAATCTAATTAAACAAATTGATCATTTCAGTACGCAGATGTGAAATATTGTTACTTTCACTCCTAAAAATTAAAACTAGCTAGTCTTGCGAATGTGAGGTTCATGCTAGGGTCGTTTTGGAAATGGATTCAACTTATACGCTGAGAGTGTAAAAGGTTTTTGCACTATAAGTATATTTAATTTATTGTAACAAATTCTTGTATTATTATATTAGGTTACTAAATTTATTTATTATGAACAATTATCAATTTTCCTTTTAGGGTAAGTGACCATCCCGATAAGTTAAGTTCGGCGGAGATATATAATTGGAGGCGGACCTATGTATAACTTTGAGAGGTTACCAAACTCCGTAAACGTCAGCAGAGAAATTTTATAGTATATATGTATACATGTATACCTTTGTACACGGTAAAAATCATATGCCTCCGATTTAGAGGCTCGAGCTTCATCCGTCCTAGGCCCAAGTCCGGGTGAGGTCGAGTTCGAGCCCAGTGAACCAAATTCAAGCTCGAAGACAGAGTGCAATGCTCGAGAGATAGGAGTACGATGAGTACCAAGGCTGAGTATGCTCGACCCCGAAATAGTACCGTTTTGGATGTACAACGGAATGAGTTAGATTCCTTCCACGTCCCCAAAATCATGGCGCAAATCCCAGAATAGGATTGTACGATTCCGTACTAGGCGGTTAGACATATGTATCAAGAATATTCCCTACTGTAAATAGAAATATTCCTTATTTAGAGTTCCCCTATTATATAAAGGGGAACCCAATCATTTATAAACATATACAATCACTGAGAAAAGAATGTACTCTCTATTTTTTGCCTAATGTTCATCAACATTGTCCTTTATCTCTATTGCTCCTTTACTTTTCTTATTTTATTGCTCTTAGCCCGCCTTGAGATCACCGTCTCTAGGCCACTACTGCTGAGTTACATTGGTTTGATTCACTTATTTCTTTCACTTCTATTTTATATTTCTTGATTATCAATTAGTGCTGAACTAAATCACTTATCTTTAAAATCACAAATCAAATTTAATTGTTACTCGTATTTTTGAGATAAACAGTTTGGCGTCCACCGTGGGGTTAAAGATAATAGTGATTATTTCTTTACTGATTCTCATTACACACATTATTTTTACAATTTTTCTTGTTAAGATTTTTTTATTCTTAGGCTGAAACATGTCTAGCACACAAAATGCATATGTTAAAGACAACGAAGGTCTTTGAGAAAATAACAGTATAGGGGTCGGTGTACCACAAGAAACCCTGAGGAACTGCCAAATATGGAGCAAGTTGATATCAGTTCACATAACGCTCTAAACGTAAATTCAGGCATAGACCTCACAGGGAATGAATGCAGGGAAGCTTGATCTGGTGGCCAAGGAGCAAGAGGAATGGGAGATGAGGGGAATCATCCTCCAAGTGATATTCGAGATGCTACAAGCTCAGCAAATCGCCATCGCTCAACTTCAAAGTCAGCATAAGACTCTGAGCATAGTTAAATATGAAAACAATTGACGTGCTAAACTAACGCCAGAAAGGCCAAATGGGAATGACTCGAGGATTGACCCTACCATTATAAAAATGCTAGAAGAGCTCAATAAGAAGATCGAGTCCGGAGAAAAAAAGATTGAAGATAAAAATAAGAAGGTGGAGACTTATAACTCCCGTATAGACCATATACCGAGGGCACCTCCAATGTTGAAAGGATTAGATGCCAAAAAGGTTCATACAAACATTGTTCCCCCAAAGTGCAGCTCTGATGCCTATTCCAAAAAAGTTTCGCATGCCCGATATAACCAAATATAACCGGACAACCGATCCTGACAAGCATATTACTTCATACACTTGTAGGATCAAAGGAAATGATTTGAATGACTCCGAGATTGAATCAATCTTATTGAAAATATTAGGAAAAATATTGTCGAAAGAATCCATGATTTGGTGCCATAACTTTCCTCCTAATTCTATTGACTCATTTTTAATGTTAGCAAACGCCTTCATGAAAGCTCATGCCGGGTCCATAAAGGTGGCCACGAGGAAATCATACGCCTTCAAGTAAAACAAAGGGACGACGAGATGTTAAGGGAGTTTGTGTCTAGGTTTTAGATGGAAATAATGGAATTACCACCGGTCGCCAATGACTGGGCAGTACAGGCCTTCATGCAAGGTTTGAACGAATGGAGCTTGATTTCCTCTCAAAAAGTAAATCAGAACTTTATCCAGCTATGATGTGCCAGATGAGCACAACTGATACCAATTGAAAATCAAGGTCGAGGATGACCAGTTGGGAGCCCTCTCGAGTTCCGTTCATCCCAGCAGGTTTGTGGCTGAGCCCCTGAGGGATACGAATAGAGAATCAAGATCGAATAGAGAACAGTATCAGTCGTATATCGATCGACCGAACCACGATTCAGATCCCATAGAGGCACCTCGGTTATCGGAGTACAACTTCAGCGTAGATGCATCAGGGATTGTGTCAGCTATTAGAAAAATCAAAGATACCAAGTGGCCCAGGCCTATACAAACTGAACCTTCCCAGAGGAACCCAAACTTGATGTGCAAGTATCATGGTATACATGGTCATAGAACAGAAGATTGCAGGCAGCTTAAGAGAGGAGTTGGATCGAGCTAAGAAACACTTCAGGGAAAGGTATGCAAGGAAACTTAGAAACAAAAACCACAACATATAATCCACATGATCATTGGAGGAGTCGATGTCCCTCAACGGCCTGTAATCAAATGCACAAAGGTGTCACTTACAAGGGAAAAAGGACTCGGAGCTATGTGCCCGAGGACGTCGTATCATTTTTTGACAAGAAAGTAGAAGGCATATTTCAACCTCATATGATGCCCTGGTAATCTCCAACCTTTTAATTAAAATTCAAGAAAAACGTGTTTTAGTGGATCCAGGTAGCTTAGCAAACATAATCAGATCAAGGATCATGGAGATACTCGGCTTACAAGATCATATTGTACTTGCATCCCTGGTCCTGAATGGATTCACCATGGCACGCGAAACAACAAAAGGAGAGATTATCTTGCCAGTAAACGTAGTCAGGTCCATACAATACACTAGATTCCATGTCATCGAAGGTGATATGAGATATAACGCACTCATTGTTAGACCATGGATACACAGCATGAGGCCAGTACCTTCAACTCTTCACCAAATGATGAAGTTCCCGGCAAATGAAGGACTAAAAACAGTCTACGGAGAGCAACATGTTGCAAAAGAGATGTTTGCAATCGAGGAAGTGGTGCCGATACTAGAGCCCTCGACCTTGCAAAAATCGAACACCGAAGGTAAGCAGTCAATCAAATAGCAGTCACCGCCCCCAGCCTCAATGGAGTCAGAGAAAAAGGTAATTGAAGACGAAGATGAGGATTTTCTTATTCCTCAAACCTTCGTCGTTTCCATAAAATCCAATGAAAACAAATCAACTATTGAGGAGCTGGAGTAGGTCATTTTGACCGAATACATGCCCGAGAGGAAGGTATTCCTGGGAATGGGATTGACCCCCCCAACTTAGGAAAAACTCATTCAATTTCTTATTGGTAATATAGATTACATTGCTTCGTCCCACTTAGATATGATAGGCATTCCACTGAAAAACACCACGCATCGTCTAAGAACTTATCCAGGTTCAAACTGGTGAAGCAAAGAGGAGACCTCAGTACAAGGTAATACATGCCTATATATAAAACGAGGTAACCAAACTTCATAAAATCGGACCCATTCGGGAGGTAAAGTACCCCGAGTGGTTAACCAGCGTAGTTGTAGTCCTAAAAATGGAAACAAACTTAGAATGTGGATTAACTATAAGGACTCGAACAAAGCATGTCCAAATTATTCTTTCCCATTGCTAAACATCGATCGAATGATCGATGCCACGGCCGGCCACGAGATACTAACTTTTCTCGAGGCCTACTTTGGGTACAATCAAATTCAGATGAACCCGGAGGACTAGGAAAAAACTTTATTTATTACTAAATTTGGAACTTATTATTACATTGTAATGCCTTTCGGGCTTAAAAGGGCAGGAGCTACATAGCAACGCCTAGTTAACAAAATGTTCGAAGAACAAATAGGTTAAAAAAATGGAAGTCTATATTGATGATATGTTGGTTAAGTCCCTACGGGCAGAGGACCATTTAGTTCATTTGCATGAAACATTTGCAATTTTGAGAAAATACAACATGAAGCTTAACCCAAAGAAACGTGCCTTCGGAGTTGGCTCAGGCGAGCTCTGCGGCTTCATGGTGTCCAATCAGGTTATCAAAATCAACCCAGATAGATCAAGGCTATCGAGTATATCACGGTCGTGGAAAGGACGTGCAAAGGCTAACATGGGGAATAACTACTTTGGGACGATTCATTTCAAGGTTGTCACATCGAAGTCACTATTTCTTTTCCTTGCTCAAAAAGAAAAAGGACTTTGCATGGATCCCGGAATGCCAACGAGCCCTGGAGGAACTAAAGCAATACTTTTCGAGCCCACCTTTGCTTCATACCCCGAAGGTAGACAAAAAGATACCTATATTTGGATATGTAAGAGATAGCGATAAGTGGGGTACTAGTTTGAGAAGATCAATGTATGCAATTTTCAATTTATTACGTGAGCTGAACGCTAAGAGATACGGAAACAAGGTACCCGCGCTTAGAAAAATTAGCACTTGCATTAATAAGTGCATCTCGAAAGCTAAAGCCATATTTTCAATGTCATCCTATATGTGTATTAACCACTTACCCCCTTTAAAATGTTTTGCATAAGTGCGAGATATCGGGCCAAATGGAAAAATGAGTTGTCGATATTAGCGGGTACGATGTCGAATATCAACCCAGATCGGCCATTAAGTATCAGATCTTATCTAACTTTATGGCTGATTTTATGACGGCCTTCGTACCTGAAGTGGAGAAAGAACTCCTACTAAGTTCGGGTACAACATCGGGGGTATGGACCCTTTTCGCTGATGGTGCCTCGAATGTGAAGGGGTCTGGGCTTGGCATTATCTTGAAGCCACCCACGGGTGATACCATTAGACAATCTATTAAAACTTCTAGACTAACTAATAATGAGGTTGAGTATGAGTCCATGATTGCACGTCTCAAGCTAGCTAAAAGCTTATGAACAGAGGTCATCGAGGACAATTGTGATTCTCTATTGATGGTAAGCCAAGTAAATAAAAGTTTCGAGGTTCGAGAGGATAGAATTCAACGGTACTTGGATAAGCTAGAGGTAACTTTGCGCTGCTTCAAGGAGTAGACTTTGAATCATATGCCTCGAGAACAAAATAGCAAGGCCGATACACTTTCTAATCTAGGATCCTTGACCAAAGAAGATGACATCATCCCGGGGATTGTTGTCCAATTATTGAAGTATGTGGTTAAAGATGTTCATGCCAAGATAAATTCAACAAATTTAACGTGGGACTGGAGGAATAAGTATATCGACTACCTGAAAAATGGAAAACTCCCAGACCATAAGGAATTGAGGACCCTACAAACTAAAGTTGTTATGTTTGCATTAGATAAAGATGGAACATTGTATAGAAGAACGTTCGATGGTCCATTGGTGGTATGTTTGGGGCCAGGGGACACCGATTATGTTCGTCGAGAAATCCACGAAGGCACTTGTGGGTATCACTCTGGTGCCGAGTATTTGGTTCTCAAAATCATTAATGCAAGTTACTAATATGATAGAATGGAAAAAGATACTAGAGAATTTGTCAAAATATATAATAAGTTCCAAATATTTGCACCGATGATCCATCAGCCCAGAGAACTACTCCATTCAGTCTTCTCCCCGCCTTTCATGAAATAGCGAATGGATATAGTCGTCCCTCTCCCAACGGCCCCGGGTAAAGCTAATCGTCCCTCTCCCAACGGCCCCGGGTAAAGCTAAGTTTATTTTATTTATTACTGATTATTTTTCTAAGTGGGTGGAAGAAAATGCGTTAGAGAAGTTCCGAGAAAAAAAAGTTATTGACTTCATCTAGGACCACATCATATGTCGATTCAGGATACCTATCGAGATTGTGTGTGACAACGGAAAGCAATTTGATCGGCAGCAAGGTAAATGAGTTCCTTGAACCACATAAAATAAAGATGATATTATCGACACCATACCACCCAACTAGAAATGGACAAGTCGAGTCGACAAACAAAACAATTATTCAAAACCTAAAGAAAAGGTTGGATGATGCAAGGGGGAAATGGAGAGAAGTTCTTTCCGAGGTACTTTGGGCGTATCGAACAACGTCGAAGTCCAAGACGAGGATTACCCCATCCTCTTTAGTGTACGGCTCTGACTCCCTCATCCATTTTGAAGTTGGAGAATCGAGCATTAGGTTTCGACAAACATCGGAGGAATCAAATCATGAGGCCATGAACACTAGCCTCGAGCTGTTAGATGAGAAATAAGAAGCAGCCCTTGTTCGTATGACCACACAAAAAAAGGATTGAAAGGTAAGAGAAGGACCAACCTCCGACACTTTGGAATTGGGGACTTAGTTCTATGGAAAGTTACCCTTAATACTCGAGACCGAAATAAAGGGAAGCTAGGCCTGAATTGGGAAAGACCGTATCGAGTCCTCGGAGTGGTCGGCAAAGGATCTTACAAACTTAGCACGATGAAGGTGAACAACTGCCTAGCAATTGGAACATATCATTACTCAAGCTATACTACTGCCAAGGTATGACTTTATGCTTTTGTTTGTTTGAGTTTAAAACTAACTTATAATATATTTTCGATCAAAGATATTAAAGGCACGCGATCTCGAGGACACCTTTTTTCACGAAGGCCTTAGGTTTTAAAGAATGTATTTCACTCTTTTTCCCTTATATCGGATTTTATCCCAGACGGGTTTTACCGGCAAGGTTTTTAATGAGACAACAACTATATGCTACCTAAGGAGAAGTTAATAGTATCCGAGGTTTCTTTTCATCAACCTCGAATACTGGGGGCCATCACCCTCGGAGGTCATATTTCCGAGGACAATACTTCACGCGTGAGAGGGGCTCGATAGGAATCTTTGTAATGGGCCACATGATCAGATGAACCGTGTCCGTATAGAATAGTTGAGCCTCGACGACAACATGTACTCATGTATCAATTATTTGAAGAAGCTTCATATTTATATCAAAAACAATTTGTGTCTCAAAGAAGTCTACTATTATACGATCTCAACACATATAATCCTACATGAAACGGCTTAAGGGACAAAACATGAATATAACCCCGAGACACTCGGGGACTATCATCAACAGTCGGCTCATCCCAGCCATCGAACACTCGGACTCATAAGACCTCAAAAATGCATCCCCCCAGAAAAAAGGTCAAGGATAATATACTTAGGGACTAACTTTTGGAACAAGTTCAACAAGATATCGGGGAAAAAGTCCAAGAGACACACCCAAATGCTACGGCCAAATTAAAGGTTATGGCCAAATTAAAGGCTACAGCCATATTAAAGAATACGGTATATAAAAGACTACGTCCGAATAATGTGGCTCAGAGACATCCAACTTCTGCCATAAATTAAAGGCCTTCAAATACTTTGAAAAAAATCGGTTAAATTAGGCTACCCTCGGCAAAAGCAAAAAGATTTAGATAAATTCAGCCCTTGAATAATCTAAAGGCTTTGATAACATCAGCCTATGAAACAACCTCAAGAGGTTTTCGATTATATTTACATAAACAAACCATTAATAAGGTTCTGATTCATCAAACCTCAGAAAACCCCAATGCTAAGGAATGACAAAAATTTTCACTAAGTTTTTTAGCCGAAAAGAGAAAAAAATTATATAGCCATCCTAGAGGCCGAATTGGACCAACTTAAAGAGCCTAAGGGCCAACTTAAAGAGCCTAAGGGCCAAATTTTAGAGACTAAGGGCCAATATATAAGAGCCTAAGGGTCAACTTCGAAAGGCTTAAGGGACAAAACAAATAGTTCGAGATTTAGTTCTCACTCGACTCGGACTCAAGATTTACGACATCCCAAGCTCACATCGAATAAATTTAAACTTAGCTCAAGAATTATTATATCAATAAAGACCTAAGGGTTTATTATGTCCCCAGTCCAAACCAATTCTCGGACCTATCAAGTTATACAATCAAAATACTACACAAATAAGAACAAAATGAAACTTAATGTTTTTAATATTCACAAAGGAAGTTTTGCAAAAGGTACATTTACAAAACCCACGAGGGGCCCTTACACAAAAATACAAGAGAACCTAATCTATTTTGGGGTTAAGTCCCCAAAAGCAGCTTCCTTGGGAACCGCACCCTTAGAGGTCATATTTTTAGAGCCTACTCCTCCTCGAGAACATCTTCCTCACCTTCCCCGCCCTCGGATACACTCACGATATCTTCTTCATGTAAAGAGACGAGAAACATGGCATCGGTTTCATGTGCCTTATCTTCGGTTATCTTCTCACTGAGGTCGAACCCTCGGGCATGAATTTCTTCGAGTGTCTCCCTCTGGGCTTGCCACTTGGTCAATTCATTGCTTCATTTTTTATTTTCAGAGGGCTCCCTCAGCTGCATCATCTCTTACGTACACGAAAATTGTCTTATAAGTCATGACCTTTGTCTTCTCAACCTCAGCCTAAGATTGTGCGGCCTCAGCCCAGGCTCTACCAAGTTCTGCCTCTAACTCCTCGATTTTCTTGTCCTGGGCCAGACCCTTTGCTTTAATACCTTGGACTTGAGTTTTGTCTGAGGTCAGTTGGACTGTAATAGCTTCCTTATCGGCAACAAGCTTATCCATGTTCTTCTTCCAACTATGATAATGAGCTTTAACTTGATCAAACTCGCCCCGGAGCTACCCAATCATCTTCAACTTTTATTGCAGCTGAGATATCGAACTGTTAGCCTCCGAAGTAAGGCCAAGAAAACTGTACCCTGTTAATATCACAGTTACCTGTTCATTTAGCTCGGCCTCGTTTTTCTGAGCTTGGCCTACAAAGCTCGGAGGTCCCTAAGCTCTTCTTCCTTTTGGTTACAAAGGAGCTTCAGAGCCTTCTCTTCGCCCAAAATTTTCCTGAGCTCGGCCTCACATAGGCTCATCTCAGCTCTGAACTAGGAGATGGCCTATACATAAGGTAAAGATATGTCAGTCAATGGAAAATAAGGAAAAAGGAAGTCACGATAATGGAAGTTTGCAATTACCTAAGACAGAAGACATTGAGCCTCCTCGAAAAGTGTGGATGCATCATTAAGTTCAGCGAGGTCTCTAACTCTGTGAAATAATCCTGAAAAGGGTTCTGTTCGAGGATCCTGCTCGGATCAGGTGATTGAAAATCCCACAAATATTTTATTATCTCTTTGGAGTGAGCTGGAAGAGACAATGAATGACCATTGTCACGGCCCTGAGCTCCACGCTCGGGGTGCTCGGGCTGGTTTTAACCCTCTCATCGCTCCTCCCCTTCGTTGAATTTATTGAAGAAGGAGTTACGATCTCGATCTCGAGGGTGTCGTGGACTTTTTCTGAGTCTCTATTTAGAGTCCATTCATCAAGTGGCTAGGCATCAGATTCAGTAATGCTGACGGCTTCGACTATTTTCCTAGTTCGAGGTACCAGCACCGACTCTCCATCATCGTTCTCTTCATCCGCCAGGCATCGGATGGCTGAATCAAGGTCCACACAAATGAGTTTGCTCCTAGGTTTCCGAGAAGATACCACCTTATCTTGGGGGTCTTCGAGCTTCGAAGATCTCTTTCTTTTGTTGTCTTTCAACGATTTTGGGATCGAGGGTGCAATTTTTTCCTCGAGTAGAGCCGGCCTCATCTCGGATACATCTCCGATGCCTATTCGAATGAACATGAATAAGTTGATGCCACAAGAAAATTAAAAATCTTAGAAACTTGGGAAGAGAATTTACCGTGATGTTTGGCCTCCCACTTTCCCCTCGATAATTCACATCATTTATGCTCATAATAGGAAGAGGTAGCAGTTAATTTCAGACCCAATCCTCGAGGTCGAGGACCGCGTGAGGTGCACGGGCACTGGCTACAGAAAGGGTGTAGTCAATGTGAGACATGAAAGCTGAATTTGAATAAATACTAGGAAGAATAACTCTAGTTACGATTAAAGTTCCACGACTCCGGGAACGACATTTTATCCTTGGGGATGACGTTCGAAGTCCTTACTCTGATGAACTGGCTATCCAGCCTCGGTCTACGGTTTCATCATTACTATCAAAAAAGTTTTTTCTTATTTGACGCTGCAGCTTGATAAGCTCTCAAAATTGCTGGGGCCGATACAATCGAATCAGGTGGTTGAGGGTGAACTCCAACCCCTCGTCCTTCTTGAAAAAGTAGCGCATCATGATCACAATGCACCAAAGAGAAAGGTGAATCTGGCCGAGGGTGACTTCGTATGTTTTGCAGAAGTTGATCACTACCGGATCGAGGGGACCTAGTGAGAAGGGGTAAGACACTTAAAAACACCGCCACGTGGGTGGTGATTCTTTCTCTGGGCTCGGGATCTAAACTAATACCTCGTCGCCCCAGCCGCAGTCCCTCTTCATTTCTTCGAGATTCTTCTCCAATATCAAACTAATATATCTAGATGCATGCTCGCATCAGCCCGGGATATAGGGGGAATTTTTTATACTGAAATCCTTCTTAATTAAGCAAAGGGCCGGGGTGATTTCTTCAAGTGTCGGCGGCACCACCGATTTGGCCAGCTAAAAGGTAGAAGAAGTCGACGCCTTATCCTTTTTGGGGACCATTTTGGAAGTCTTGGCCATGATTTCAAGCTAAAGGATACAGACTATGTCAGAATGTGGTCTTTTTACAAAAGCCTGGAATTTTATGGTGCTTAAAGAGGTGGTAGAAACAGATGATTAGAGAAAAAGATGAAGAAGGGAAAGATATAACAAAAGAGTAAAGTTCTTTACTCAAAGGAATAGCCTCATGTTTATAGAAGAGCAACGACGGTTCGGCGACACTAGTGGCCGAACAATACTGAATGTTTTGGGGGAGTGAACCGACAGGACGTTTCAGTCACTTTGAGTGCCTACGTTATAGAAATGACATCATCACTAAAGAATCCGGAAAAACAAGGATCAAATCGTCTCTTATCATCTTACTCTAAGAAACACGAGGACTATTTGTATACGTTAAAAATTATATGCCTCTGATTTATAGGCTCGAGGGTCAGTCCTAGGCCCATGTCCGGGCGAGGTCGAGTTCGAGCTCGGTGAACTGATTCAAGCTCGAAAATAGAGTGCAATGCTCGAGAGATAGGAGTACGAGGAGTACCAAGGCTGAGTATGTCGATCCCGAAATAATACCGTTACGGATGTACAATAGAATGAGTTAGATTCCCGCCACGTTCCTAAAATCTTAGCGCAAATCCCGAAATAGGATTGTACGATTTCATACTAGGCGATTAGACAACTGTATTAAGAATATTCCCTAATGTAAATAGAAATATTCCTCATTTAAGGTTCCCCTATTATATAAAGGGGCACCAATCATTTGTAAACATATACAATCACTAAGAAATGAATATGCTCTCCACTTTTTGTCTACTGTTTATCAGCATTGTCCTTTAGCTCTACTGCTCTTGCTTTACTTTTCTTATTTAATTGCTCTTAGCTCGTCTTTAAGTCACTACTGCTGAGTTACATTGGTTTGATTCACTTATTTCTTTCACTTCTCCTTTATATTTCTTGATTATCAATTGGTATTGAACTAAATTATATATCTTTAAAACCACAAATTAAATTTAATTACTACTCATATTTTTTAGGTAGACAACCTTGAAATGATTAATTTAAATAATTTGGCACCATAAATACTGTCTGATGCTCCCCTTGCGTTAAAAATATACCGGATCCGCTTCTCATAAAACTCAGCAACTCTATATATAAATCATGGCTATATATATTAAGGAAGATGGTGACATGCGTAGTGATCAAGTGCTGTTGACCTTCTTGATGTTTGTACCCTTTGCAGCTTTACTTTGATTTGTGACCAACATTACCAGTAGACCACCAACACAAAGAAAAGGGTTACGTAAATTTGATTTTGCAATTCTGAACCAACATGAAAAAGCATACGAATTGCTTTCTATTTAAAAGTAATATTACATGCAATGGCCAAATTCCGTTGTTTTTAATGACGGATTATTAGCAGCAAATTCATAGCTAATTCCTATTTTTAGTATTATTATGGAAATTTATATGCATAAAGATACTGGTTTTATTATTATTTTTTATTTACTTTATCAGTTAGTCCATATTGATGGTTCTGTTTCATTCAGCAAACTCAAAAAAAATTATGGATCAGAATAATGTACGTACCTAACTTCAGAGCAGACTGAGTTTCTGTATAAAGTTAAAGAATATTGCTGCTCTGTGGACAGACTCAGATAGGGGACCTATCATAAGTACAACCACAACTTAATTATAAGTAATCCTAGTTTTTTTAATTGAATAATGTACAAGAACAAGTTAGTAATCCTATATTTTTTGCTTAAAATAATATTTGCTGTTTAAAATAAAATTGTATTTGTAACTTTCTGCGCTTCAAATCCATGCTTAGATTCTTTTTATCATCACACTTTCCCAAATTGTTTTTGCTAACTGTTATGATCCTTCATGGTACCCATTGTTGAACTCAAACTTTGTTCCACTCCAATCAGACATATGAAAGGAACATGTGATAGAATCGAAGTTATGATCTTATAGCTAGTGATAACTTTGTTGTGAGCTTGTTCACATTATCGATTTTAAATTTACATTAAAAAAAAACTTTTTGATTGTATTGTATTATATTGATATCCGATGAGTTTAAATATAGTAATATAGTTAGTGAAATTCAGGTAGAAAAGTCTATCTCAAACTTATTTGGGATTGAGAGAGATTAGTTGTTGTTGTTTGTGTTATAATTAGTGACACCATAACTTCTGACATAGACTTTTTGTTTTATAATTATGACCTTTCACATTTCTCCAAGATAACATGCATGAAGAAATGACTACTGCCACTTCAAGGTACAACAAACAAACTGATGAAGAATGTCATCTTTTCCTCTGTTCCTTCCCTATAATCTTCTTACAGCTTATTTGGATGGTTTACCCGTTACTCCCTCCGTTTTAATTTATGTGAATTTATTTTTTTGTTTATTTTAAAAAAATAACTACTTTTTATATTTGAAAAAATTTAGCTTATACTTATAATTCTACCCTTAAGGAGAAACTTTTATAACCACACAAATACTCTAGGCCCCTTTTTGACTTATTTAGGACCACAAATTCCAAAAGCCTTTATTTTTTCTTAAACTATGTGCCCAGTCAAACAGGTTCACATAAATTGGAACAAAGAGAATATATCATATTATTACTTTAAATACCATATTTATCTTAATTATTATTTAAATTTTATTGTATCGTATTGTTAAATTTGTTGTTACATAACGATGAAATATGCCACTTTATGCAACCATCGATTTGGTGTAGTCGCGTCGTTACCTTGTCTTTTTCTCTCAATCTCACAATTTATTATATTTAAATAATTTTATTTTATCATTTACTCTATCTTTTTATATAGTCTCTATATCATAATTTTTCCTTATAATATTACAAATTTATTTTTCATATTGTTGTTGCATGATATATACAATCTATCCAAACTAAATACAAAAAATAAAAAATAAATCCGAAAGTCTACTTTGACCCTTTCTCACAAAAGCTTTATCTTCTTTAACCCAAAGTCTCAAATTGGCCATTCTCGGACTATATAAATAGTTTTCTCCAATATTTTGAACCTTGGAGCAACAAAGTTATTGATCGTACTTGGATCACTAGTAGATCAGGAAAAACTTCACAAACCTTGATCTAATTTATGATTCTTAACAACCCTTGAGAACCAATAAAGACATAGTAAGCTCAAACATTTAAGAAAAATTACATTAAATAGTCGTTCACCCAATTATTTAAATTAAAAATAGTTGCAGATGCATAATTTATGTACATTATGTGCATAATTATATATAATCTATTATTTATATATACCAATTAGAAAAAATAAACAATGAATTTAATTGGCTATTTTGGATAAAGATCCCTATACTTAACTAATTTCCACTTTAATATTATTCTTGATTATGAGAATTGATTATAAAACCCACCTTATGCTCCCTCTCAAAGGCACTCAAGGTCATGATGGAGATGCAAAAGGCAAAAGGCAAAAGATGAGATTCTCAATTTTCCGAAACATCTTTCTGCTGGGGTCTAAACGGAAAGAAGTATATATACAATATTTGACAACTTTGAGGGGTCAATAAAATGGATAGATATATCATAGACGGCCACATGGTCTATGTGACCCAAAAATATGAAAATATATGGGACCCAACACACATGGAAACACACACACGCAAAAAGAAATTGACGGCCACCAACAATTTCACGAAGATCGTTTAAAAATTAATACATAAACAGTAGTATAATTTTTTAGGCCAACATTCTTTTCGCTCAATATATGGTTATAGAACTCAATGCTTATATCAAACTATATTAATTTACTATAGTTAAGAAATTTTATGAGATGAGAAAAATGTATTATTTAACCTTGGTTAATTGATAGATGTTAATATACAAATATATTTGATGGGTTTTTAATGTCTTTGCCTTATATTTTGATTATCTAACAAATTTGTTGTCAAGAACAACAAGTGAACCTGACATATTTGGACTACATTGCAAATCAATGGAATCCAACTAAATATGAACTGCTATAACTTCAGGAGATAGAGAACCAAACAAGGACTTGATACCCTTGTAGTTCCCTCATAGCAGTACGAGGTTAATTGGACACAGCTGGAAGCGACGTCGTGACTGCCTGCACTGCACTATTTCCAGATGTCACTTGTCCGTTGACCAACTAAAGTGCTTACATCATCCAAGTGATATCATCAAGGTGTATTAACAAGGAGATTATATCAAAAGATCACTTGTGAATTCACTTCAACGATTCAAGTCTTCTGCAAACAATTAACTCAATTCTCAAGAGCTTGAAGAACAAAGGTAAACGCTACTACGGACCAGTTCCTATATCGAGTATTCTGTTATCCTTAGTTGAGTTGTAACTTTGTGACTGTTCTTATTATAATTCCTAAATTGCATATCGGAAGTGGTACTTAGGAACCCCTTTGTAAAACCATAAACTTTCTGAGTTTGTGCTGTGACTAGAGTTAGTCATAAGTTAAATCCTTTATAACTAGTGAGTGACAAAGTGGCTTGTGATACGTGTATCACAAGTTAGTTGAGGTGAAATCTTTGTAATAGAGTCATTACAAAGTGGCTTGTAATCAAGTGTTTACAAATTAGTGAAGTTGAAAGCCTACAAGTATAGGTCGTGGTTTTTGTCCCCTTGAGGGGGATTTATTCACGTAAAAATTCTGTGTCTCATTTGCTTACTGTTTCATTTGAATTCTCAGTGGAAACTCATAGATGACTAGGTACTCTATAGTTTCGTGGACTCACATAAATTAACAATCGTACCGGAGCAGGTTCCTCCAATTAGGGTAACACCTAGGAAGGACCTATATGGATGCTCCACAAAATTTTGAAGATGGCCAATCTACATACAGACAATCCAGGTTCAATGGAAAATAATATGGATGGCAGAAGATAAGAATGCATTATTTTATTATGGCCGAGGATTCTGAGTTATGAGATATCATATGTGACGGACCATACGTCCCAACAAAGGTACTTGAAGAACTTCCATTCTCAATGCCAAAAACTAGAAAAGAATACACCGACGCAGACATGAAAGCTGTGGAGAAGAATTTTTATGCCAAGAAGAGTTTGGTAAGTGGAATAGGATCTGATGAATACAATAGAATCATTGCGTGTGACACTGCTAAGGAGATATTGGAAGCTTAGCAAACATCTCATGAGGGAACCACCCAAGTAAAACAATCTAAGATCGATATGCTCACTACCGAGTATGAACTCTTTAGGATGAAGGACGATGAATCCATTCTAGATATGCACACAATTTTCACTTCCAACATAAATAAGTTACACTCACTTGGTGAAACCATTCCTAGGAACAAGCTAGTGAGGAAAATCCTCAGTATCCTGCCTAGTTCTTGGGAAAGCAAGGTGAATGTTATTACTGAAGCAAAGGACCTGGGGGAGGTGACCATGGACGAGCTGGTTGGAAATATGAAGACCTACGAGATGAAGAGCAAGATAGACAGTGAAAGAAGAGAACCAAACAAAGAAAGTAACCTGGTACTCAAAGTGGATAGCAATGACTCAAGTGAGGAGGATAGTTACATGGCTTACTTAACCAAACGATTTCAGAAGATGGTCAGAAGAAATGGAGGAATGCCAAAAAGGGACAGCTCTACCAAACCAAAAAACTATGATCTATGTCATAAGTGTGGAAAGCCTAGTCACTTCATCAAAGATTGTCCTCTCCTGAAGCAAGAGCACTCCAAGTACAACCTTGAGAAAGCAGCCAAAATGAACCTGGTTCCTGACAAAGACTTCTAGAGGAAGAAATCTACTGACAATGTGGTGAAATAGGCTCTTGCAACATAGGGACACTCCTCTAGTGAATCTGAACATGAAGCTGATGCAGGTGACAACTCCATAATGGATGTTAGAAAATGAATATGATTCAATAGTTGCTTTGATGGCCCAATCAGATGATGATGAAGACGATGACAAAAATGAGGTAAGGGATGTTCAGAGAAATCTAAAATTCTACTTCCTTAAGAAACTCATGACTTTAGCTAGTATAATGATTGATGCCTATCATAGTCAGTAGAGCTAGGAGAAGCTGAACAAACTAGAGATGATCTGGTAGTGCGTGTAGTTGATCTAAAGAAACCGTTTGTGAGCCAGAGAAAGAAAATTTTGTTTTAACCAGAAAAATAGCTAACACAGAACATGAAAGAGATGACTTATTGGTTGTAGTTGTTGACCATAACGAAACCATTAAAAACTTCCGGAAAGAAAGAGAAGCCTTAATGAAGAGATTGAATGAGATTGAGGAAGAAAGAGATGATCTCTTGGTAGTAATTGCATACCTAAGGGAAATAATAGAGGGATCAGATACTGAGTCAAAACCTGGAAATTTTGGAAAAGGAAAGGAGGTAGCCAGTGAAGAACACATTAGGCTTGAAAACGAGTTGAAGGCTGTGAGAACTAGTCTTTGTGTAGAATCTGAGAAAAACAAGCATCTCTAGACTAAACTGGAAAGAGTGAAAAATGATCTTGACAAGTCCCTAAAGAGGACCTAGTCCTCAGAAGCTATCACTTCCATGTAAGTTAATAATGGTGGAAACAGGTAGGGAATAAGGTTCCAAAGGGAGAAACCCCTTACAGCCCCCATAGCAAGTATGTCACCGTACCAAATAACTAGTTGTGTACCCATTGTGGGAACAATAGGCATCTCAAAGAATATTGCCAAGCCAGGGTCCAGTTCATTCAGAAAAACAAGTGTTTGCTGAAAATGTAACTACTAAAAGGGATCAGGTTCCACCCATAAAAATGCATATTACCTATATGGACTAAGAGAGCTCTTATTCATTCTCTTGTCTACTACAAGGGACTCAAACTTTCTTGGGTTTCTAAAACTAACTCTTGATCTCCTTGTGCAAGGAATAGTGAAAGGAAGTAGTCAACAATGGTTTATACATAGTGGATGTTCAAAAGACATGACTGAGAATACTATGGACTTTCTTTCACTAAAAACCCTGCAAGGAGGGAGTGCATCCTTTTGTTAGTGGAAAAAGGGGATACATTCTTGGAGTTGAAAAAGTTGGAAAATCACTCACTCACTCTATTGAGAATGTGTACTATGTCAATGGTCTTAAGTACATTCTCTTGAGTGTCTCTCAGAACTGTGATAAAGGAAACAAAGTGGAGTTCTTGTCCAAGATATGTACAGTGACTAATCTGGTAACTGGTGAAGTGGTGCTTGTGTCCAAGAGATATAATAACATCTACGTCGCTGATTTTGAGTCCATACAAAGTAGTGATCTGAGTTGTCTGAAAGTTATTGATGATAATGCTCCACTATGGAACAGAAGAATGGAGAACACAAGCTTCTCTCTTCTGAACAAACTAATTCAGAAGGACCTGGTCCATGGTCTCCCCATGTCAAAGTTTAAAGTACAGAAAGTTTGTGATGCACGTGCTAGAGGAAAGCATGTGAAGTCCTCATTAAAGTTTAAAAAGGATGTAAGCACCTCAAAGCCACTCGAGCTTCCACATATGGACCTATGTGGCCATATGGACAAGCATTAGAGTTGTACGATATGGGTAATAGAGCTTTCCTTACTGCATACCGGGGGTGAGGCGGGGTTGATTTAGGGTTGATCTTAGATAGCTTGCAGTTTAAGTTGTACCTACATTATTCTTGATTTTTATCTTAGATGCTTTAGACTCTTGTTACTATTAGTGCATGTCATTCATCTTTTAGTTTTTAGGCTTATGATATTATAATAGTTTTTACTGGAGTTACTAATAAATTCTCTTTTCTTTTCTTGTTTTTCTTTATTTTCGACTTCCTGAGCAGAGGGTCTATCGCAAATAGCCTCTCTGCCCTATTGGGGCAGGGGTAAGGTCTGCGTAAACATTATCCTCCCCAGACCCCACTATGTCCACTTTTATTGGGTAGTTGTTGTTGTTGTTGTTGTTGTTGTCATCATAAAAAAGGGAAAATGATGGGTTTTTAATGTCTTTGCCTTATGTTTTAATGATGTAACAAACTTACTGTCAAGAACCAGACAAGGAACCTGACACACTTGGGCTACATTGCAAATCAACGGAGTCCAGCTAAATGTGAACTGTCATAGCTTCAGGAGATAGAGAACCAAACGAGGACCTGATACCCATGTGGTTCCCTCATAGTAGTATGAGGTCAATTGGACACAGCCGAAAGTGACGTGGCTGCCCGTATTGTTTCTTCATGCACTGCACTATATCCAACGGTCACTTGTACTTTGATCAACTAAAGTGCTTACATCATTCAAGTGTTGTCATCAAGGTGTATTAACAAGGAGATTATATCAAAACATCACTTGTGAATCCACTTCAACGATTCAAGTCTTCTGCAAACAGTGAACTGAATTCTCAAGAGCTTGAAGAACAAAGTTAAATGCTACTATGGACAAGTCCTTAAATCGAGTATTTGATTTTCCGTAATTGAGTTGTAACTTTGTTATTGTTCTTATTATAATTCCTAAACTTCTTATTTAGAAGCGGTACTTAGGAACCCTTTTGTAAAATCATAAACTTTCTGAGTTTGTGTTGTGACTAGAGTTAGTCATAAGTTAAATCCTTTGTAACTAGTGAGTGACAAAGTGGCTTATGATAAGTGTATCAAAACTTAGGTGAGGTGAAGTCTTTGTAATAGAGTCATTACAAAGTGGCTTGTAATCGAGTGTTTACAAGTTAGTAAAGTTGAAAGCCTACAAGTGCGAGTAGTAGTTTTTGTCCCCTTGAGTGGGATTTTTCTACGTAAAAGTCTCATGTCTTGTTTTGTTACTATTTCATTAGTATTCTCAGTGGAAACTCATAGACGACCATGTACTCTATAGTTTTGTGGACTCATATAAACAAACAACATTTTATGCATCTATTAAATTGGTATAATGATCGAATACAAATAAATTTTTACTCTTCAACTGTTGTATCTTTGCCACCACAAGTCCAATATTAACATCCTAGCTATTATGCAGAACGAAAAAACAACGAAAAACATCTTGTTGATTTAGGTGACGTAGTCTTATCCGATGAATAGTAGGGATTAGGCAAAAAAGGCTGCAACAAACTGACTGATATT
This sequence comes from Nicotiana benthamiana, assembly GCA_034376525.1. Taxonomy (NCBI): domain Eukaryota; kingdom Viridiplantae; phylum Streptophyta; class Magnoliopsida; order Solanales; family Solanaceae; genus Nicotiana; species Nicotiana benthamiana. The sequence goes on along the minus strand of CM067338.1, from coordinate 73,559,136 downwards.
AGTCGATCTAAAAATCGACTGAAAAATTGACCAGGTTGGTCGGATAAGCCAATTTTTTAATTTTTACTTTTTAAATAGGAAATTGACCAGCGGTGGTCGATTTGTTTAGTACCAAAACCCAAAAATCTATTTTTCAGAATATTTTTAACTGTATTTTTTTCTAATAAGCCAACTGAAATTGATCGGCTACTATTAAAAATAATGTAAAATTAATTTTTGACACTGATCGATCTCATTTGATCTTGTATTTCAAATAAATATTTAAAATGTTCTCAGTTCATGTATTTAAATTATATAATAAATTGGTCGATTTCAGGCGATACGTTGGTAAAAATATCATGAACTTATCTCTAACCAAGTCGTAACTAGCACTCAGTGCCTTAACTCGATCGAGCAAACCATCTAGTCTTTTCTCTTTTGTTCTATTTTTGTTGTGAAATGCATCTTAACACAATTAAATATAATTTAAAGAAAATTCTTTTCTAAATCTTTAATTGAAATTATAGCCTGAAAAAAATCCATTCTGTTCTTGAACACATTGAAAGGTTAATGTAAAGTTGACACAAATTAACTCTGTTCTGGACTCTGTCTAGAAATAGTAAAATAATAAGATAAAATTCTATAATCAACGAACTCCACAAACTAAAATGGAGCAAAATATCTGGAACCAAATCTTCTGGTAATGGGAGGAGAATATCCTAGCTCGTAGCCTGCTTACCTACAAAATATGTGCCTACATGGACATGTGTCAATATAGGCTCCTATGAAGAAAACATCAGTACACCACAGTAGTACTTAGCCAGTATAGCAATCCTTCCACTAAAGCTAGAATGAGACTCTGAAAGAAGATTCTATGCATGATAAAAGAAAATTCTAAAAGCTTCTGATAAAGAGTTGAAATATGCTACTTATATATCTATTGTAAAATCTTCTTGATCTCATTCATAAAAAATCTCTTCTTCTTTTTTTCTCTTCTTTTCTGAAAAAATATATAATTTAAGAAATAAATATATAAACTTTCTCGGAACAAACCTTGTAAATTTTCTAAAGCATTATCTATTCTATTCTTTTCTTCTTCTTTTTTTCTTTTCTGGGGATTTCTATTGATTTAACATTCTTTATAATTCTTATTCTAATTCTGATTCTGAAGATGAAACCACACGATCGGTATGGTAGACGATCTCAGCCTAATCGATTGGACCCCATTCCCATAGTGTCTTACAGTTCAAGGTTCTACAATGCTCGCGGTCTTGTGCTTGGACCCAAACCAACGCTACACTAATCTCCTACTCCGGCACGAGTAGTTTCGGCAACATAAACAACTAGAGTATATGAACCCTTCTCAGAGATCTAATGAAACTCTTATGAGTGATTCTTGTATCACAAAATTTAAAACAATGATATATCTCCATTATTCTCATCAAAACAGTACCATAAAATCATGTAAAAAAAATTTCAATAGTTTACTCATTAAATAAATATATGCAATTCATGGATGCATAAGACATTTTTTTACGGAACAACATACTGTTCTTGAGTTATTAACCATGATAACCATCTAAGATCTTTTCTACAATTCTAATGGGTAATGTGAGTCCACTCGTTCTATTCAGATCCCACATTAATATCATATGCAGTCTCACAATAACTTATGGTATGATCTTTATGAGAAGACAACTTTAACAAAAGCATTGTCTCCACTCAACTTGATTCCTTGCTTTTGAATACCTTTGTTTGCTCCAATCCAATGGGTCAACTCACCAAACAAATCTATACATAGTTAATTTAAAGATCAATACTAAAAGTTTCATGATTTTAAAAATATAGAAATCCTGAGTTTAATTCTTCTCTCCTGATAGGGTTCATCATTAATCTAAGTTCTTGTAGTAGTTTATATGAACAAATATCAACCATAAACCTCTCTAACAGTTGTGTTTAAAAGCGGTTAAGAAATTTACCTTGAATCATGATACCCTAGATTAGTGGAGAGACTTTTTTCTTGAGTTATTGCTAAGAATCTAATGATTTTAAGATGGAATATTGTAAGAATTAATGTTTGGAAGTAGTATTCTAATGTTAATCACATTAAAAACTCACGTTAGATAGTATGAGAACCTTTGAATGACTTTGAGGATGAGAGAGGATGTTTAATTTTCGAATAATGAGGAAATTTTCTCTTTCCCCATCCCCTTTATTTCAATTTCACGCCTTCGGCGTCATGACCCACGCCCAACGCCACCCAAAATGCCCCAAATAAAATTAGTTCAGGTTTTGGCATTTTTATTCGGCCTGGCGCACCCCTGAGAATCCAAAAACGCGGCCCATTTTTTTGACATGATAGTTTTCAATAAAACTCCTATAACTGTTTATAGGAATATCAAAATGATGAAAGGTTTGAAGTGTTATAAACTAGACTTCAAGGGATTTCTTTTGATATACATCTCAATTCTCAATCACTTTCATCCCTTAAACAAATCCAATGGATTACAATTTACTTTATCTCTTCTTATAACCATCCATTCAACCTTCTAAACATAAGATTTATGTATTAAATGTCTTCATAAATTTTCACACATAATTTTGTCCCACTTAGAGCTTGAGTGAGAAGATAATAATTACCAAAAAAATGTTCGGGGCTTTACAAAAAAGATACTTAAAATATCTTGCATCAAGATTTTCCAGTGGACTCAGTACCTCGGAGCACTTTTTCACTTAAATTCAAGAATGATGCCATGACCTAAATCATAATAATGTGCTCTCTCTCTCTCTCTCTCTCTATATATATATATATATATATATATATATACACACACACACACACACACACACACACACATACATATATGCTTTGTGCGTGTATACCGTTTCAGTGAGTAAATAATTTTTAAAAATTGTACAATTTAAATAGTATTAAATATAAATGAATTATAAAACAAGAAATTAGATAAATTTCTAAATGAAAAAATATTGATCCTATTTAGCTAGCTCAATAAAGGATCAAATCCTGCAAGTGGAAGTTCGCGGAGATTAATAAGAGTAACTAATCACGCCCAACTATGCCTTTATAAAAGGACTAAGTGTACATTGCAAATATAATCTAATTTGCAAGTTCGGAGACGAATCCTACAAAGAACTAAGGCTTAGCAACAATTGTTCAATATCGCTAAGAAACACAAGTCCAAACAACTTCCTAATGATAAGTATTATAATATTTATTTCTATCTAATAACTAACTGTAACGACCCGACCGCTCATTTTTCTTTCTAAATCCCTGTTTTCTTAAATAAGACTCCTCGTATGTACTTTTACTGTTTTATGACATGCGGGGGTGTTTAGTTTGGGTCTCGACCCGAAATTCCCACCTTCAGGACCATGATGACGCTTAATATTTCACTTGCTAGGTAAGCCAACGTTAGAATAAATATCCATTTTTTTTATCAGTTTAAATTAAATAGTGAAAAGAACTGGAAAAACTGCAATAATCCAAATTAAAGAGTGGAAGCTAAAACAACCAAAATATCTGATACAACCCTGGACCTGGTGTCACAAGTGGACGAGCTACTAGAGTAGTCTAAATAAAGGTCTGAAATAAATCCTGGCGGAGACGTTTCCTTTGTCACTATAGACTAAACTCGTTGTGAACCTTTTTGATTATTAGTAGAGGCTTGTGAAGAGTCGGTTGGCAAGGATGCTTTGGTTTATCGGATTGATCGCAGTGGTCAATTGTGCTGGAAGACACAGCATTCTCGTTTACATAGTACCATCGACTGGAGACCGGATTGCTACCAGAGAGAGGAATAGCTATAGGCACGGAACTTACTTTTGACCCTTTCTTTGCCCCTTGGTTTGCTAGCTGACTTGCCAGCGCTTGGATTCTCGAACACGAGGAGGCCATAGAGAAACTATTTTTTATTCCTTTGTTTCGAACTTTGTGAAGAACTACATTCTATCTCTCCCTCGTTACGAACAATTATAAGTCATGTTTTGGAGTTTTCCAAATCATTTTTGAGCGAGAAGTTACTAGGGATTTCTCTCCAGTGTCTGCTAAGATGCTCCGGAATATAAAGTTGGCTAAAGGAAAATACACAACTAAATAAAAGGGAATGGGGCTTTAGGAGAGTTGAGGGCGTTGAACAGTTGTACCTCAAGTCTCCACAAGCTAGCCAATCCGAGCACACTAATAAGTGTCATAGTGACCATATCCAAAATATGCACAAGATGTGCAGAATGTAGTATGGGTACAATCGATCTCATGTACTCTGTCAGTGTCAAGCCTAACCTTAACGAAGTAGTGACGAGGCTAAGGTAGGTCACTTACACTACAACCTGTACACAGTATATAATAAAGAGGGAGAAGGAAATACATAATGAAATAGTATAGTAAACTGCAGAAAATAGCTAAATCCTCAAAGGGAAGCAGTATCGATCAGAATTACCAATCCTTAGAGTTCCGTACGAAAAATACCGAGAGCTAACCCAGTACAAAGAAATAGAAGAACATAGATTATTGCGGCGCGCAACCCGATCCCAGAGTACAATACAATCCTCCCTTATTCCACCATAATAATATATCACAATATAAATAATAATTATATGTTGCGGCGCGTAATCCGATTCCGCCATATAACAAAATCGGTATCACATTTTGCCCTTATTTCACCATATCAATCCACCCTAATTTTAATTGTTAGGCGTGCACCCTGATCCCACCGTATGAGTATAAATTCACCTTTATTTCACCATATCAATCCACCTTTATTTCACCTATTGCAACGTGCAATCCGATCCCACCATATCAGTACATATATTAATCGAGTACAATCAAATTCATAATTCAAATCATAATATCCTCTACAATTGATGAATATAAAGCTCAATCAGAACAAGAAACCTTATATCAATTCAAAAGTTCACATAGGTGATACTACACAACAAGGCAAGTCTCGTAATGATAATTATAAGGTGCAAATAATTCAATTAAGCAAATAGCAGCAACTTATGAAAGCATGAAAAGGTCTAGCATATTTAACAGGAGAAACAATGATTAATAAGTAGCAAAGTAATCATAGGAAGTCATTTAGAACATATAATAGTGAAGGCAAGGAAGGAGATAATTAAAGAGAAGCGAAAATTATGGAAACAGGTAATTCGATGGCATATAAGGCATACACGTGCAATAGATAAGTATAAGCGGTTATTTATGATAATTCCTAAATGAAAATATTTCATATTTTATGAGGAGCATAACTGCTAACTTGAAGAGAACCCTATCCAAGATATTGAAAGCTATAAAAGTTGAAGTTAACCCGAATTCTTCCACCAAGGAAGAGTAAAAACCTCTAGTTAATCCTTATTGACTAATTCTATAAATATAAGTTTGTTCTCTTTTACAGGCGACTCATACGTACTGAAGTAAAATCAGGATTGAGAGCAAATAACAAGGTATTTTGTGAATAATTCTTGTGAGATTCAAGAATGCTATCCTGAAGCTACACGAACCAAACTGAAGAACTAGTTCCATAAAGAGTTCCATGTGTCCTTTTTTATTCTAGTTCATGTGTAGTATGAGCTTTTGAGTACTACCTTTCAGCTTTTCTTAGAAGCATTTGTACTAGGTGCCTGAGTTGTATCATTCAAGTTAGAGTTTACTTGAAGTAGTCGCAACAGTCGGTGGCGCATTGCTATAAGGGTTAGAGTTAATCCTTAGATTTGCAAGAAGTTGTAAACTCGAGTTGTATTTTCAAATTAGAGTTAAATTGAAGTAGTCGTAACAGACTGTGGCGTGTTGCTACAAGGGTTAGAGTTAATCCTTAGGTTTGCAGGAGTTTGTAAACATTGTTGTTTGGCTCAGAGTTATAGTAAAGTGTTTGGAAAAATCCTACAGGATAGTAAGTCGCGATTTTTCACCTTTTGAGCCGTTTTCGCATAAAAATCCTTGTATTCTTACTTTCTGCATTTCTTAGTATAAGGAACATATAAAAAATTAGGTCCTACGATAATCCAGTGCATGTGAAAATTAAGTACTACACAAATTATGCTCCTTCTTGTATGGTATGAACTGTTTGAAAGGATTTTTTTGTTGTTGGAGATTGCTGTATTTTTTGGTGGAGATTGATGTAATTGTGTTGGATGTTTTGGTTATTATTATTAGTTGGAGGTTCTTGTTGTTAAGCAAAATAGTACTGGACCTGTAGCTATGTGTATGAATATTTTTGTTTGGCACGTGATGTAGCTATAAAGCAAGCATTGTGTGCTATTTCTTACCAAGAAAATTGATCAAAGTTTGTTGGTTAATTAATAAAAAGTTTGTAAATTTGTTAAATACGGAGAGAATTCAGCTGGTTATTTGGCAAAAAAAATGTAAATACCCATTGAATTTGATTGGTTATTTGGACAAAAATAGAAATTGTTAAATCTCGTAAATAGTTGGTTAATTGGCCAAAAAGATAAAATTCAAATAAATCGATTGAAATTTGTCGATTATCTTATTATATTCTAAAAATATATCGTTAGAATTTGACCGATTTCGACCGTTTATCTTATTATATTCCAAAATTTTTACTTTGTAAATCGTCCGATTTCGATTGGTATCGTTATTTTGGCCGTCAATTTTAACTGTTTTTCAATAGTGTATAATTTTTTATTTTCTTGGTGGATAAGTAAGAGAGAATATAGCTTGTTAAAAATTACCAAGAGAAGTTATCGGACTGTAATCTAGTTGAACAGTTCAACATATTATGAAAATTTGGAAATTTGGAATCATTCCACGAACTGATAATGACATGAGTTAAAGATTTAATGAAGGAGGAAGGATTTATAATATCGATCCTAATAACTTGTTTGGAGCAAAAGCTTAGTCATTCTTATTATTGTTACGAGCTAATGTTAAAACTTAAAAGTTTTGCTCCAATAAATAATAATAGTTACATCTCAGTTCCAAGTTAGTTGAGATTAACATATGTGAACAAAGAAAATGGGTTTGTTATCCAACATGATGTACCAAGATGTAAATAAATATGCAATATTTTTAAATATTCTCCTCTGGCATAATTTCTGATGATAGTAGTAAGTAGTAACTATTACTATAAATAACTGAAATTCATCTTTATCCCTAATATTGCTACTTTTTTGTTAACAAAAACTCCAAGAAAAAAACAAGCTAAAGAATGAAAAATACAAAAACCACCAAATCCTTCTCTTTGGCAATTGAATGCAAAGAGTAATTATCCAGATTAAAAGGACAGCCCGGTGCACTAACCTCTCGCTATGCGCGAGATCCGAGAAAGGGCCAGACCATAAGGGCGGGTTAAATCAGTAATTACCGAGGTTAAATCAGTAAATTTCAAAGCAGAAAAAGACATTTGAAAAGGTCAATTCTTAGTGCAAAAGAAGAGGGCCTTTTATTAGTATTATTATTATTATGATGTTAAAAAGAGTTCCCACAAGTCACCATCAAAAGTACTTTAACATAATTGAAACATCAATTCTTTTTTCCTGAACACTTTGTCTAAAGTTAGCTTTTCACTCTTCCATTTCATATTCCACAGCACATGCTGTGCTTCTCAAAGCATAAGTGAGGTCAGTATTTCTCCTTGTTGGATATAAGAGACATGCATTAGGAGAGAAAATTAAACAACAATTATTATTCAAGAATCACTGGCAATACTTCTAGTTTGATGTTTACCAAATTTTGCATTTCCATAAAATTGGTATGTCCCTTAAATTTTCTGTTAACTCAAAGTTCTGTACTATCTATTATTTCCAAGAGTTCAAGAACATTTAGCTGTCATCATAAGAAATGAACAATTCTGCTGATGTGACACAGTTTCTTGTTTTCATATTGTAGCTTTACACCTTTTTGTTTTATTGATTGGAATAGAAATGCATCTGAAATTCTGCTCTCCCTCTTCAGTACACAGAAATTTGTTTACTTATGAATTTCTAAATGGGAAAGAGAAGAAATTGGTTTACTTTCGTGAAGAGACTTTTCATTCCTGAGACAAAAACAACAGCTGATCAAAAGGTTTGAATTTCAAGATTCTGTAGCTTACTAGTGAGTTTTAATCTTTGGATTTCTAAAATTGGAAATTATGAAAAATATTTTTCAGAAACCAAAGAAATGGAAATGTTTTTTTGGAAGGTGCAAGTTGAGGAAATGTATTGCTATAGAAGCACATGAGAAAACATTAAATGAGGCAAAAGAAGAGCAGAGGAAACATGCTTTAGCTGTTGCTATAGCAACAGCAGCTGCAGCTGAGGCTGCTGTTGCTGCTGCTAATGCTGCTGCTGATGTTATTCGTCTAACGAATGCTCCGAATGAATTCAAAAGGAAGCGTAAAGATGCTGCAATTAAAATCCAAAGTGCTTATCGCGGCCACCTGGTAAGCATCATCTCTAGTGTTTTTTGAAATTTTCCTTAGTCCATTTAATGTTTTTGATCCTCCAATTCCATTATGAACTTGTTTGGGACTTCCATTTGACTGCATTAGGTTGAGTATTAGCTAGTAATTCATCACTAAACTTAGATAGAAACTGCAGTCATTGCTATAAGGTCTTGAAGATCTTCTTACAACCAACCATTTATTGATAAGTTGACAAGACAAAGTTTCCAAGATTATTCCAATCTTCTGTTGAGAATTTAAGTAGTAACTTGTAAATTAAAGGGCGAAGGCGCGAAGCAAGTAAAAAACCAAAGAGTCGTCTTTGGGGGCTACTATTCATCTTTATTCTTAGTAGGGTGAAGGGCAGGCATGGATATAGCAGGATTTGAACCTGCGACCGTGATGTTGACAGCCAAATGCTCTACTAACTGAGCCATTCACCCCAAAAAAAACGTATGTAGCAGTAAATGAGGATTGTTAAAAAGCAGGCCCCTCTTCTTCTAGAGGAGCACCGCTTTGAGCCCGTTTGGATTGACTCTAAAAAATGGCTTTTTCACAAAAATAGCTTTTAAGCCCAAAAAACAATAAGTTGGGGTTGCCCAACTTATTGCTTTTGTCTTGTTTTAAGCAGTTTTTAACTTATTTTAAGCATTTTTTAACTTTATTAAACAACGAACAAACCAAAAAGAGCTTAAAAGCTTATTAGACCAACATAAAAGTCAATCCAAACACCTTCTTTGTACGAGACTTACTGCAGAGTAAGTGGAAAAACCTAAGGTTGCACCCGGTCCCCCCCCCCCCCCCAAAACACCCATCCGGTAATCTATCACCTTGTTGGGAAGAAAAGCTTTTTTGTTGTCGAAAAATATGTCATTCACTTAATTAAACTCTTCCCTTACATAGCTAAGCACAACTTCTAAGAATTTATTCTTGTTTTATGGCTACTTAATTATTCTTTTCATTTTCACTTATCAAAACTTCTCTGACCTAATCTCTAACCTTGTGGAATGTTGTGTAGGCAAAGAAAGCATTAAGTGCTCTAAAGGGACTGGTGAAGCTTCAAGCAGTGATTCGAGGTGAAATTGTGAGAAGAAGACTCATTGCCAGATTAAATTTCATGTTGCCTCTTCAAAAGCCAAAGGGAAGAGTTTATCAAATTAGACTCCCTACTTTAGAAGATTATCACGACTACAGCGACAAGAAACTCATTAATAGCCCGAACGAGGGCATGAAATCTAACGGATTAAAGGTAAGAAAAATCATTCAACTTTTCTCTATGATTCAACAAAAAGGAAATTGATTTTGTTCGTCCAAAATGATAAGTTTGTCTAGTTTTTTGCAGTTTGAAGATTGTCATTCATCTGTTTTCATATTTGTAATATGGTTTTGGTCATTTGCAGCTTAAATGCAAGAGCCATAGGACTTGGGATTTCAACTTGGCTTCAGAACAAGACACTGAAGCCTTGTGGTCAAGAAGAGAAGAAGCCATTACCAAAAGAGAGCATTTGATGAAATACTCATTTTCACATCGGGTAACTTACCTTGCATTTGTATTCTCTCACTCTTTTTCCAGGTTATGAATCTCACTTTTTACAGACGGTTACTTGTACTTATCTTTTAGGTAACCTGACCGTCAGTGTATAGAAGTTACATAGTTATCATATGTTGTTTTTTTTTTTCAGGAGAGAAGAAATGATCAAACTTTAGAGGAATTATTAACCAGCAAGAAAAACCGAAGAAGCTGCAGGTTTGATCATCAGTTGGCAGAAATTGAGGCACCAAGAAAAGTAGAGTTATTTGATCAATTTACAGACTCAAATGTTCCTCTAGCTGAAATGAACGGAATGATGCAACTTAAAGCGAGGAAAGTGCATAGATCAGATTTCATAGAAGAACTACATTCTCCTTCTTCGCTCCCAAGAAGATCATTTTCCAATGTAAAACCAAAATCAAATGTTGATGTGAACTCTTTACCAAATTCTCCTATATTTCCTACTTACATGGCTGCCACAGAATCTGCAAAGGCAAAAACAAGGTCAATGAGCACGCCGAAGCAACACCTAAGGTTACACGAAACATATTCAGGTCAACATTCTCCTTACAAGCTCAAGGTTTCCTCTTGGAATTCATTTAATGGTGAAACGAATGACAGTACCAGAAAGAGCAGAACTTGTAGCAGATAGCTCTGAGTGTACAAGGTGTTTTACCAAGATTGAAGAAATACATTTTTTTTCTAGATCCTATATTTGCTATCAAGCACATTCTAGACGAGTATTGCTACCTCCTACTAACACAAGTATTGAGTAACTCTGTCCACCAAAGATGAGTGTCGTACATTATTGACTTGTTCTATTCAGTACTTCCAACAAAGGAAAGCAGAAAACTCCTAAATTTGCACCATTACTTCTGGACTTGAAAACAATTAGAAAATGAAGCTGCTTGAGTAATCTATCAACAATTGATTGATGAAAGCCAGTGCACACCTTTTGTTACTGGATTAACACTTCAGAGACTTGCCACAATGTGTATATAGTTCAAAGTTTGTTATTCCTTGTTTTATTTATTTAATTTTTTGTGTGAGTTGAGTATGTTAGGCAGAAATTTTTTGATGTTGTTTGGTGGCCTTTTACCTGGAAACATTTCGAAGTTTGGTATTTGATTAGGGGCTTAGTCTGTGTCTGCTATATTTACTTAGCTTAATTTCTTTTGGTTTCTTTCTTTAAACCAAAGATTACTTCTCTATTATTTCATGTAAAATTCTTTGAAGAATAAACTTACACAATCTTTAAGTCTTCTCTTTCCGATTACATCTGATTTCGAAACGAAAGAAAATGGATTGAGCCAACCGAAAGTAGACGAAAAAGCATTTTGATATGTAAAGATTACTGACAGATAAACAACCAAAATTGACAAAAAAAAGGGTAGTTGACAGAAATATAAGCCTCAAAATTTGCCTCTTGATGAAGGACAGTACAAGTAGCTCCTCCTCTATGTTTTGAACTAAAGACAAACACAGTCCAGAAACAACTCTGGTGATCTCACATCTCGAAACAAAATAAAATATATACTTGACCATAAGACAGAAGATTCACAAATATTGCATAGCATTGTTGCTGCAGATGTTCCACAGAGGAAATAAACGCCCAGTTGCTCCTTGCTCATTAACACAGCTTTCCTTCGACGGGCTTTAGCAGGATACTGTTGCAGGACGAGGCAGCAGAATTTTTGGAGTTGATAAAAACCAGAAACTGACTATCTAATCAGTTATTTTTACCATCTTGTTCACAAATAGCTGATCTCTTAAAGTATCGACTATCTTATCTAAAACAGCACCATTGGCAGCTACATAATCTTCAGCATCCTGTCTACTGTTTAAAACCTCTCAATCTATGAAGTAGCTCCCTTCCTCTTTCAGAATGACTTCATGTTCACAAGCCAAATCCAAAACCTCAGATTTTATGCAAAAGCCTCCCCCAAACTGTATCCTCAGTTCAGCAACCTGGAAAAAAGTTCAAGCCAAGTGACAAAGCAACATCACTTAAACTCATCTCTGACAAGTCCATTGGAAACAAAGGGTATTCTTAAACAAAGACAAGCAGGAACATAGTTTTCTTTTTAATATTTTTTTCCCTGGGGTGAATATAAGGATTAAGGATGTTGACATGACGTCCAGAATGATTCATACTACAGAACAGCAGGAGCAGAAGCTCTTTCCAATTTTGCTAGAGGGAATGAAAGTAAAGTAATAGTATGCCTACAGAATTTAAGAAAAATCGTAAGCCAATGTATCTGGATCACGGATTGAGAGGTCTTCCAATCTAAAAGCAATACACACTGTAAAAGGACTAATACCTCATACTCGCGTCTATTTGATTAGCTCCTAGCCAGTGATCATCTCAAATATCCAAAATGAAGTAGTTTCGTATCTTCTCTTCAACAATTAGCACACACACATGTCTGGGTCCAATGGCGTAACTTAAATGATGTTAAGCTTTTTACCCTGATGACTTCAGTTGTTTATTCGATTAATTATGTTTTGTAAAAGAAAATTTAACCTGCCAGAAGGGAAATAGCATTTTCTCCTTCTCATACTCATAAGAAAGAGACCGGAATGACAGATTAAGCAATTGCTTTCTAATCGTTCTAAACCGTACAGCAGCATAAAAAGGTAAAGCATTTCCACCACAAGTTACTTCCTCCATACGCCCTGAGCCTCGAGCTAATCCTTTGTTCAATCTTACCTAAATAGAGGTCCGATCAGTATGCCAGCTGTAACAGAAAACAATAATGTGTTCTAGTAACCAGAACAAACCTGATTAACGAAAATAATTATTGTACTAGAGTTGCATAACGAATAATGAATTTTACGCGGTGCTTGTGTCATTATCTTTGATTGTAAACCTTTAGGAGAGTCACCTAAAGTAGCATCAAGCTCATGTCGGGGAACAAGAGCTGCCACCTGTTAAAAGAAAACAATTGAAAAAATAAAACTAGAAATTTCAATTAGCAACCTTAATCTAGGGGATCAATATGATGAAGTAATAGGTAAATTAGAGAAAATACAAGAATGAAAAAGGAAATTGTTGACATATACTGGGAAAATTGGAGCAAATAAATCAGCCTTGAATTATAAAGGGAAGCACTTACACTATCAACCACAATTACATCCATGGATCCACTTTTTGTGAGGGTATCAACAATACTTAGCAGATTCTCAGCAGAATCTGGCTGTGAAATAAGGAGATTTTATACGTTAACCCCTATTGCTTCAGAAAGAGACGGGTTCATTCCATTTTCGACATCCAGGTATGCACAGTAACCTATCAGTACAAAGATAATAGGATGAGAGGAACTAATCTGAAAATTATTTGAGGAAGGAAAAACTGAAATGGTTGTAAAGATTTCACACCTACCATTCTGGATATCATTATTTCATGCTAAACAGTGAAATATTTCCTTACAAAAGGTAAATCATCCTTATCTTTGAGAGCTAAAACCACTTTCTTATTTACTCTTCATTAGTTTCTTTTAAGTAATTAGGTCGGAAAGAATACGAATTGCACAATGTCCATGAGTACATCTGCAGATCAAAATGTTTAATATCACTACTGTCTAAGGTCGTTTTTTAAATCCTTATGTGGTGCCTCTCGTTTCAAGAGGCATCACTTTTTGTGTCAAATAAGATCTAGTTGTTTTCTAATCAAAATTCAAGAAGAAGATTAGAATAAAAGTAGTCTTTCCTTGAGAGTTCTGCGACATATTAATTCTCAAAAATAAAAAAAGAGTTCTGCGACATATAAAACTAAGAAGCACTCGATCCATTTCTTAACCAATATAGTAAGCTCATCTATATAAGCACAAAAGGTTTGCAGCAATGAGAACTATGTAAAAGAAAAAAGTAAGGATAGTACCAATTGGAAAAGATAAAGTTTCCATTCATTATATCAGTGGATGCTATTTAAAAGAAAACAAAAGCATACAATATGTTTAAATAATAAGCTAGGAAAACATAATGTGAATAGTAAAAGGTCATTAAATTATTCACCTCCAAGCTTTTGAGCCTCTTTAATTACATGAAGGGCAACTGTTGTCTTCCCAGATGCTTCTTGTCCATAAATTTCAACAATTCTGAAAATTCAAATGAACAGCAAGTGTTAATACCCGTAATATCCTTGTTACAATAATATCATAGTACTTTGATTTAGAGAAGCAACAGGCACTAAAATCATGACTACAAATTTAAAACACACAAAGAAGTGGAGAAGCAACACACGCTGAAATCATTATTTTATAACTAATAATCCCCTGGAAGAACCCTTCCCCAGAGAAAAGGAACTATGGTTACAAAGCATCTTCCTATTGTAAAATGACATATATCCATTTGGTGAAGCCTCACAGCAGAAAAGAAGGAGAATGCATGACTATCCTCAGACAATTATGCCACTGAAAGACAATAAAAAAACACTTGTAATTGGATGCTAGCCAAGAGATCAGACATTCATGGCCCTTTGCACATACAGGAAAACAGAAAATCAGCCGTTACTTGTTTGGGATTACAAAACATCAGCACCACATGAAGACCCCTTTAATGCAACCGGTATGGGAGACAAAATCCACATTTGGAAATAAGCACATCTAATGTAATCACTTTATATAAAATCACCTTGGGTAGTCCTCCAATCCCAAGTGCTAGATCAAGCCTCAACGAGCCAGCAGGTACAACAGGTGCACGTCGTCTAGCACCAAAGAAGACAAAATTGATTCTTTGCCAAAATCACCTACAAGCTGCGAGAGGGCCGAGTGCAATGCAGTGGCTTTCTCTGATGTTTTGGTATCATCTTGGATATCATCAAATTCACCTTCTGAGATTCAACAAAAAACAAGGTTGGAGTTATTAAGAGACACCTGAATGCTCGAGAAGCATGATATACAATGAAGCCACAAAAAGATTTCGTGCAGTTTAACACCAATAGGTAACTCCAACCTAAAACGGTACTTGGAGACAAGCAATTCGTTTGGCAGCATACAATAAAGCATTATTGCACATACATTTACTAGTTGAGAACATAATCTCGTCCTATTTCCTATTTGTCGAGTTTTCTGCCAAATAATTGCTCTTTGATTTGCAGGTGAACCAATATTTTACCGCGATAAGTATTATGTTTCATACTAAACCGAAACATATATACTAATACCACACAATTAGTAAATGCAAAACAAACTTACCAAGCAGAGTTCTTGAAAAAATGACCAAGCAGACTAGCGGATACATGTGCTAGCTACGTAGCTGAGAATGAGTTGCCATGGTAAACAGCTATCAATTAAAAATCAACATGTTCATTATTCTTGGCAGAACAGAATAATTTCCTCCTAATCTCAATATATTAAGGATTGATGTCTACTACTAACCTCTTGTAATCATTGACTAATCAAGACACAAGATGATTAGAAAAATTTAACTCTGTGTAACTCTATAACCCATATTATTCACTCTCTTTTCTCCCGTTTCCTAGTCAGTCTTATTCAGATCAGATAGAATAACACAAGAAAGCGTCACATGGGGATTATGCATACAAATGTCAAGAAGGGACTCAAGGAGAAACCCTGCTACTATATAATTCTAACCTGGAAACATGGAACCGGTAATAATAGTATCTTGTACCTGAACCGGTAGCTCATTTTTATAAGTAATGAGGAAGAGGAACAAAACGTGCCACTGAAACACTCTAGTGAGACTAAGGCTTCATTTGTTTGCACTTAATGGATGTTTGAATCTTAATAATTAAGATCTCAGGCATTAAGTGAGTTTGTTTTAAAAGTCTGAATCTTAATTATTCAGATCTTAATCATTAAGTGTGTTTGTTTTTTAACTTCACAGCCACTTAATGGGTCTGAATTGGTCTATATGATTAAGATCTATAACAGAGACTTAATTTCATTAAGATGATATCACATATTTATTATTAACTGTCTCCACCGACTACTATTATCAACTACCACCATGGCACCACCACCACCATACTCAACCACGACCCCCACCCCCCACCACACCACACCACACCACACCACACCACACCACCATCATCCTCAATCATAGCCTCCATTATCGACTATCACCACCTACTATCCCCATTCTCCACTACTCCGACCACCATTATTCTCATCCAAAATCAACACTCATCCACCTCAATGACAACAACTAACCAACCCATCACTATCAATAACCACAGCCGGCACTGACCATCATTAAAACTTACCACCACACATCCACCACCTTCCTTAGTCACAACTACTACCATCACCCAACATTATTAACTATCACCACCCACCACCATCATCCTCAATCATAATCGCCACCACTACCAAATCACTACTAGCTACTAGCATGAACCACCATCATCAACAAAAACTACCACCAACCACCGCCTCTAGTCGGCATTCACCTGTTAACCATCATCACCAACAACTATCATATTTTAAAAAACTATATACTTTATTGATGGTATATTAGATTAGTTAGTATTTAATTTGAATTTTATATTTATTAATTTTCAAATAAAGATAAATTTTATACATTCAGATGTTAAAAATCAAACAGTCTTAATTATTTTTATTCGAATCTTAATATACTATCTTAATATATCCTGATGTATATTCAGATTCAGATGCTTAATCTTAATACACAACTTGATATTCAGATGTGTATTCAAATTCAGACGTCTTAATCTTAAGGCGAAATACATATTTTACACATCCAACTTACGACCAAATCTCTGTTACACACCTGTTGAATACGAGTTTTATTTTACACACCAAATGTTTCAAAAGTGTGTCAATTACACACTGCTTTTGACCAGCCTTTGGGACGTGTCAAATACGACCAATGAAGCGCGTGAATAGTTATTTTCTGCCTGAAATGAATAATTAAAACGGATATTTACTGAAAATGGGCCCATTTTCTTAACCCTAACACCCAATTCTCCATATCCCTCTTATTAAAAGCCACCATTTTCATCTTCTTCATCTTTAAAGGTGGCAAACAATTCTCTGAAAATGCAATCCATCTTCACATTCCACATCTAATTTTTAGTGTAGCGAATACTAAACTTAAACTGAAGAAGAAACAGTAATTAGCAGATTTGTGCTCGTCAGATTAGCGTCATAGGTTAAGGATGAAGAACATGATTTTGAAATTGGGTTTCTACTTGTTAATCTGGTCGCGTATGCGTTTTTAAGTCACCGGGTCGGGTCTTTCATGGGTCTGATTTAAGAAAAGTGTCGGATTAGCTATTTTAACTAAAGAATCGTTGGGTTTTTTAATTTAAAAAAAACGTGTGTAACCAACGCATTGAATATTGAAGAGTCCAGTCAAAGGTAGTGTGTAATTGACATACTTTTGAAAGGTTTGATGTGTAAAATGAAACCCGTGATTAACAGGTGTGTAACAGGGAATTCGCCTAATCTTAAAAAAAAATGAGGCCTAAGATGGGCTGTCAAGAACATAGAGGAGGTAACCCCAACCAAAACCCCAAAAAAAAAAATTTGAACTTTAGAATCATACAAATAAAACTATACAAGAAAAGATGGTCTTTATCACCTGCCCAAGATGCATCAGTGCTCAGCATCCTTGTCCGAGCAATTCCATTCTAATAAATAATTAACCCCCCAAAAAAATATTGGGAATAATCCCCCTACCGAAATAATATTCACGGTAATAAAAGCGGAATAATAATGTAGCACCGAGATACGGTAATTAACAAGAATAAAAGAGTAACAATGACACCAAGATTTTTACGTGAAAAACCCTTCTGAATAAGGGAAAAAACCACGGCCCTGAGAGGAGCAACTGATATCACTATAGTAAGGAATTTGACACTTTGTAGGTCCGAATAAAATACTCCAAATACCACTACAACACTCAAAAGAAAATAACCCTTTTTTGATATTTCCACCTCACTACAATATCGCTCACTCTCTATTTTCCTCACAGACTATTTTGTTATACCCTGTCTGTGAAACCTTACTCTTTTTCTCTCTTTCTGTTGGTGTAAAAAATAAGAGCCGAAAAAACGTAAGCAGCCCTTTTGACCAAAGAATGAAGAAGGAATAAATTTCTTCCTTCATTAAAGGGGCTGGACCCCATCAAAAAAGACACATAATAAGCAGAAAACTTATAGCAAAAACCAAAAATAAGACTGACAAGATAACAACTATACTTATGACTGAATTCTAAGTTCAAAGGAACAAATACCCATATTTTTAATTGTGTGTATGTAAAGAGAGAATAAAATTACCTGGGCTTTGTAGGGAAAAATGGAAAGGCGGCGAATGGAGGGGGGAATGAAACGAAGAAATTGAAGGGAATGAGGCACCATGGTTTGCTCAGTAGAGCATTTGTGCCGCTTCTATTTTGGCGCTGTAGCAGCTGCAGTGCTCTTAAGTCTTAAGTCCCGCCATGAATCTACAAGGAGAGCATTTATATTTCTCTTATTTTTCAGAGCGAAAAAAGGGGCAATTTTGTTTTTTTGTTTTGAGAAAAATGACATAGATGGTCCCTTATGTTTGGGATTAAAATTAAATTTAAAATAGTCCCTTTGGTACGAGGTATAATGGATAACTAATTTTTAAATTAAATTTGAGATGAGTTCATTTAATGTTTAGTTGAAATAAAATTACGATATAACTAATTTCGGGATTAGTTATTCCAAGATTGTAATGTTATTTTTTTCCCTATGAGAGGGTGGGATAACTAATCTTGGATAACTAATAATGCGATAACTTATTTTCCAACCAAAAAGTTCCTAACATCTTGTTTGATTGTTATTACATGTAATTTCATAAGGTACCGTATTATATTGCATTGCATTGCATTATATTATCTGATGAATATAATATTTGGATGGATTGTATCGTTTGTCTCCATCATCGTGTCACGCACCAACAATATGAAGAATAAACTAGTAACATTACTAAGAAAAAATAATATACGGAGTAGAATTATTATATTAAGAAGTAGGATAAAGGATAAAATATAATTATTTAATAAGAAGGAATGGCAAGATGAGAGAAAATAGCAAGCCACCACGCCAAATTCATCATTCTTAAAGTGTCATTTTTCATCGTTACATAACGATTGATTTACTATACGATACAATACAATAAAATTTACGTAACAATCAAAACAAACAATGTATTTAATACAATACAATACAATACAAATTTATAGGTAATAACCATCCAAACAAGCTGTAAATATACACTCAAGCAATTTGGAAAAAATTTAAAATAGCCAAATTTACAAGTGGTAATTAAAAAGTAGCCACAGTTTCAAAAGTAATTGAAATTTAGTCACTTTCATGTAAAAATAAATCTGAACACTGTTCAAAATTCGAAAAATATTCCAGCATAATATATTGGAGTTTTCAGTATAATATATCGGACTTTCATCATACTGGAGTTCTAGCATAATATACTAGAAGTTCATACATAGGTACTCTAATCTCCGGTATATTATGCTGGAACTTTTCGTGTGTTGGAGTTGCAGCATAATATGCTAGAAATTCATACACGAGTGCACCAATCTCTAGTATATTATGCTGGAACTTTCCGTGTTGCAGCATAATAATGGTTTTTTTCAATAACTTTGCAAATGCAAGTTATTTTTTAATTACCGGTCTGAAAACTGGCTAGCCCGTAATATTTTCACAAGCTATTTTAATTGTTTAAGTTTTATCAAAAGTATCTTCTTGTCTTTACCAAAAGATTAATAAAAAACGTAAAAAGAAAAGATTTATCCAAAAACACCAATGTGATGGGTTTTTAATGTCTTAGCCTTATACTTCTTATGTTTTGACGATCTAAAAATCTTGTTATGAAGAACATAGAGAACCTTGTCCTACTGGATAACATCTCATCTGAACTGTTCGAAGTCTGAAAATCAACAAATAGATGAACAACCACCGAGAGGGACACTCACACTGGAAAGAAGTACACCTAGAGTTGACATCACTATCTATTGTGATATCTTTTGTGATAAAAAAACTTGGTGCAAGACACACCAACACTTATGCATTCAATTATATTCTCTCAAGAAGCAAAACGCATTTATCCGGCATTAAAGTCACTGGTGTGTCAAGAACAAGAAAATAACTCCACTAAGGATCAGTTTCTAAACGAATCATATGTACATCCATAGTTGAGTTGTAATCTTGTTAATTGTTCAACATTTTAATTGCTAGTTTGCTTTATCAGAAGCGCTGCTTTAGGAACAAACCAAATTCGTAAAATTTTAGAGGTTATGTTGTGACTAGGAATAGACATAAGTTAAATCCTCTTTAACTAGGAGAGTTAGAAAGTGACTTGTGGTGGGTTAAATCACAAGTTAGTTTGAAGTCTTTGCAATCGGAAGTATTGCAAAGTGGCTTGTAATAGGTAGATTACAAGTTCGTTGAGTTAAAAGCCTATAAGAGTATGTAGTATTTTTTATCCCCTGCGTGGGATTTTTCCATGTAGAAAATCTCTTACCTTCTTTACATTCAGTCTTTACTGCATTCTATGTATCAGTCTCATTTGGGACCAGGTACTCTATAGTTTGGTGAACTCATACATGCTATCAATTGGTATCAGAGTCAGTTCCTCCTATCAGGCTAACACATAAGAAGGATCCTAAATGGCTCTTTCACCAAACTTTGAAGAAGGACAATCAACCAATAGACTCCCAGATTCAATAGTCAATACTACGGCTTGTAGAAGACTCGGATGCATGATTTCATAATGGCTGAAGATTTAGAGTCGTGGGACATCATTTTTGATGGTCCACATGTTCCCATGAAGAAACTTGAAGAAAAAGGAACATTGGTGCCCAAAGGGAGAAGAGAGTACAGTGACATTAACAGAAAAACTATAAAAAAGAACTATCGTGCCAAGAAAATCTTGATGTGTGGCATAGGACCTGATGAGTACAATAGAGTATTATCCTGTGATACTTCCAAAGAAATATGGGAAGCCTTACAAACTGCACACGAAGGAACACTCAAGTCAAACAATCCAAGATCGACATGCTCACCACTGAATACGAGCTCTTCAGGATGAAGGATGATGAGTCCATACAAGATATGCACACCACATTCACCTCTGTCATAAATGAGCTTCACTCAGTTGGAGATATCATTTGCCAGAAACAAGCTTGTAAGGAAAATTCTCAGTATTCTACCTGGGTCTTGGTAAAGTAAGGTAAATGCCATCACGGAAGCTAAAGATCTACAAACTTTGACCATGGATGAGTTGATTGGTAATCTCAAAACATACGGGATAAAAAGAAAGAAAGAAAGACAGTGAAAGAAGAGAGCCTAAGAAGGAAAAGAACCTGGTGCTTAAGGCTGAAAGGAGTGATTCAACTGATGAAGATAGTGACATGGCCTATCTTATTAAGAGATTTCAAAAAATGGTTCAAAGAAATGGTGGCATACCAAAGTGGGGCAGTTCAGGTAAAACAAGGAACAACGATCTCTGTCATGGATGTGGAAATTCAGGGCATTTCATTAAAGACTAATCATTCACGAAACAGGAGAAGTACAAGCAAAATCCTAACAAAGCATGAAAAAGGAACCTGGTTCCAGAAAAAAGATTCAATCGAAAAAGTGCTGCAGACAATATTGTTAAGAAGGTTCCTCAAGTGAATCCTGAAGGGAATCAGATGCAGAAAATAGTTCCATGATGGCAGTGGAAACTGAAGCAACAAAGTACGATTTATTGTTCAAGATGGCTCAATCAGATGATGATGAAGAAGAAGATGAAGACGATGAGGCAAACTTCAGGATGTTCAGAGAAATCTGAAATCCTATTCTTCCAAGAAACTAAGGTCTTTATCAAATGCTCTAATTGAAGCTTATTACAATCTTGTAAATGATAAGGAGATCCTGGCCATAGAACTAGGAGAGGACGAACAAATCCAAAGATAATCTACTAGTATGTATAGTGGATTTAAATGAGACCATAGCTAATCTTGAACTAGAGAAGGAGGCCATGAATGAAAAAATAACCAGTGTGGAGAACGAGAGAGACGATATGATGGTAGTAGTTGCCGATCTGAAAGAAACAATAGAAGGTCTTAGCAACATGAAATACACATTAGAAGAAAAAATTGCCTCTACTGAAGAGGAAATAAATGACCTTCTAGTGATATGGACTGATCTAGAGGAAACCATTGAGGGACTCAATAGAGAACATAGGAATATAAGTATTGGGAAAGGGAAGGAAGTAGCTAGTGAGTCGCACATCTTGCTAGAAAAGGAGTTAACTGTTGTAAAAACTAGTATTTGCAGTGAACTCGTGAGGAATCAGCAACTTCAATCTGACTTGGAGAAAGTAAGAAATGATCTTTAAAAACCCTTGAAGTGGACCTGGTCCTCGAAGGTTGTTACTGCTATGTATCTAAATAATAGTGGGAACAAGCAGGGCATCGGGTTCCGAAGGGAGAAAACTCCTTATAATCCACACAGCAAGTATGTCATTATACCTAATAACTGACTATGTACCCACTGAGGAAACAATAAACATTTTAAAGAAAATTGTCAGGGCAGGGTTCTGTCTGCTCAGAAGAACAAAACATTTACTGATAGAGTGACTACTAGCAAAGGACCACGTATCGCTTGCAAAAAGCATATGCTGCCTGCGTGGACTAGGAAATCCCTCATCCAACCTTTTTTAGTAACAAGGGACTAAAACTAGTTTGGGTTCTTAAATCTAACCCTTGATCTGCATGTGCAGGGAATAATGGGAGGAAGCAAACTACGATGGACTATGGACAGCAGATGCATAATGCACGCAGTTGAAAAACATCATGAAATGATTCTCACTGAAAGCCCTGTAGGAAGGGAATGTATCCTTGAGAAGAAAGTAAAGGGTACATTCTCAGTAAATGAAAAAGCAGAAAGGTTCCTTTGGCACTCGAGCAGGAAAAGACAAAACTGGAAAGTGATGCATGGATAGTGCTCATCGCCTATGGAATTATTCCACCAAAAAATGTTGGGCAAAAGGAATGAATACTGCTCTCTACTTTGATAAAATGTGTTGAAACAGTCCCCCCGAAAATCAAAACTCGCTAGGAACCGCCAATTGGAAGAAAATGCTTTGTTCCTGACAACATTAAGGATCAACTTGGGAAGCACAATGCAAATAGATGAGTGAAGGAATCCTTTTGGGTAACAACCCACAAAACAAGGACAAAAGTTCTCGAACAAATGAAGCACTAAATGACAAGAGACGCTACTGAGGTACTCATCAAGACATTCTCCCTTACCAAAAAAGAAACCATGAGGATTAATATGATGAACAAATCATGTATCTGGGAAATGTTTGAGGCTTCAAATAAGGAGGATGATAAATTGATCAAGATGAAGGAGAGGCGTGAGACAACACAACATTATCTTCCACGTCTCACAAAGAACCTGGTACGTCACTTGCTACCACTGAAGCTGAAGGAAAAAGTAAAGATGCAGCTCATGGCACTACATAAGCAACAGAACACATAGTGTGGGGAAATCAAATTTCTCTCTTCAACCAACTTCTCTCTCAAATTGGGAAACCAAAGTGCACCGGTCATGATTCATGCCCCATCTTTTGGGAGACAAGCAAGCAAGACGAAATGACTTCATAAAAAATTAGAGAGAAATTGCAAACACTTTGAAGAATGAGATCCTCTTCTGAGGGTTAATATGAAGGAGGCATTGGTTGGTGGAAAACATTGCAAAAACAGAAGACCAAACTCCAGATATCTGCATTAAAGCCTCAAGTAGGGAACGTTTCGGATAAATCTAGGTGAAAATGAGGTCACAAGAATCTAATGAAGAACCTAATTCTCCATCTATTGGCTGTGTAAGACACCTTCAAGTATATGTAGCTAAAGTGTTTTCTGACCAAGCCTAACTCACATCAACAACGTTGTAATTAAACAGACATGACGATCATAGAAGACAAAGGTACAATTATGAACTACAAGGGGGGAGCTGTTAAAACCTTGTTCAAAAGATTGCTCTGGAATTAGGTTCCCATATGTGAGGTTAGTAGTAATGTGCATAATTTTTGCATGCCCTTTATAAAAAAAAGGAATCATATGAATACTTTGTAATTCATCTATCGTGTCATTCAACTTTTCAACGTCTGAGTGTCATGTCTTGTCAGTCAAATCATTCATCCCTTATGCACGGTAATACTTTCCCACAAATCTACCGCCGTTTCCAGAACTATTCAGAACCTGTTTCACTCCCCACTCATCATTAGTTCTTATTCCAATAAAAAAAACTTCCCCTTTCTCTCACGAAAAGTTATGAACCTTCATCCCCTCTGTATAGCTAGGATCATATTCCTGTCTATTCCTTCCTCTCTCAACTCATATACTAAATACTCACCCAATGGCGATAGAACAATCTTCACATTCCCCCGCCATTAACACTGTTCCCGCCTCTTCATCATCCTTAAAATCATTCCCAAAGGATCATTATTTCATGCGTTCTGCCACTTTATACACTTCTGGGTCATCCTCCACCCCTACCATTTTTCCATTTCTGATAAATCCTATCTACCACTATTTTAAGAATCCTATGTCTAGTCAATCCTACGATTTCATCAAGGATCACACAGGAGGTCTTACTCCTCGAGCATCAGAAGCCTCTGAGGATGATCTTGACCAGTACCTAAACACCTCCATGTTGGACTCAGCGACTCTCAAGGAGTCACTAGAAAAGGAAGTTGCTCATAACATTAGGGTTATATCTGCTAAGAGTTTGATGAATGAATGAGCTTATCTCTCTTCAGAATATCAAAGGGAAGACTTACCATTCCCAGGGAGTGTTAGAACCACAACACTCCTCGAGTCCTTGGCCCATGAGATAATTTCAGAAAAGCCTTATGATGAACCTGATTCACTTCCATGCAAACTTACTCCTGCATCTCCTATTCATTCCAAGCTCTTGGAGTCTTCCCTAAAATCACCCATCACCAGGTCACTACAATAAGAGAATTGTGAATCCTCTTTGCAGAAAAGTAAGAGAAGCGTAAAGACAAGGACAAACAGAAAAAATGAATCCAAAGAATTTCATCAAGAGTGTGTCAGTAAACCAAATAGATAAAGATGCTTCTAAGGGACCTGGTTCTTTAGTACAACAATCTAAGATGATTGAGGAAGCTATTGAGGAATAGAAAGGGTCATCTGGAAAGCACAACAACAAGTCTAAATGGAGTAAAATTGAGATAGCCGTGTCTGAGGATAATACTGTGAGGGCAGAAAGATGGAAAGGAAAGTTTGCCGAAGGGACCAACAAACAAGAAAGGGAAATCGTTAAGGAACCTAGTTCAGCAAGGTCCTTGACATGTGATGGTGTTCAGTGGAAGCAAAGATTAAGAACTCAAATAATGTTGTTGGATCGAACATTTGATCCAGCAATTTCGAAAATGGCAGGCATGAGACAGATTTTAGAGATTGTGGAATTTCAACAATGGGAACATCTGTTTGCGGGGAGCATGCCTCTGGTGTATGAAGATGTAGAACCTTATACTCATCTCTCTTCATTGCTGAGGGGGATCACATTTGTGCTCTTGTAAATGGAGTGGATATCGTACTCGACTCTTCAACATTGGGAAAAATTCTCAGAATTCCGTATAAAGGTGTGTCCTCAGATAAAGATGTCAGTGGATAAACTTTCAAAGAGTCATCATGAAAGAGCAAGCTATTCAACCGGGGGAACAAGTCCATAAAAAGGTATTGCTTCCTAAGTACTAGATTCTCTTTTAACTGGTTAATAAAGTTCTCTTACTCCTCTCCAAGAGACGTTCGATTGTTACAAAGTCAGATTTGGTCCTGATGGAAGTGCTTGATGAGTTTGTACCAATCAATCTACCAGCAATCATGATAGATTATACGGAGAAGGTGGAAAATTTTAAGGGTGGCAATCATGGGTTACCTTATGGCTTTCTCCTCACTCAAGTGTTCAGATTCTATAATGTTCCATTGGGAAATCCTAGAATGGGCACATCCAAGGAAACCTTTTCTAAGACCACTATAGAAGAACATGAATACATAGAAAAAGGTGGTGGAAACATCTCGACAATTTCTCAACTAATAAATGCCCAAAATGTAGCCTATGAGGAAGTGCTAAGGTTGAGGGTTCCAAATGCTATTCTAGAAACTCAACTTAGCCAAGCAGCTAAGGGACCTGATTCTGTACATGAGGAGGTTGCCCAACTGAGAAAAGAAAATGAGAAAATTCGGGCTCAACTACTTGAAGAACAACTTACTGCAAATGCTAGACTGGCTTGTAATAGGTACATTACAAGTTAGTTGAGTTAAAAGCCTACAAGAGAAGTTGTGGGTTTTTGACGAGTCCGAAAGTTTTTTGATGCTTTTTTGGACAAAAAGCACCTTTTTGATGCTAAAAAGAAAAAAGTTACATAACTAGGTAATTCGTAGTACTATACTGCGAATTACTTTAACAAAAATTTAGCCGTTAAAATAATTTGTAGTACAATACTGTGAATTATTAAAAGAAATTGCTCTATTGTACTGCGAATTACTAAATTTTTTTATGTTGATTATTATGTGTATGAATTTCAATTAGCGATGGAATTGTGTTAGATTAAAGAATTAAATTAAAAATTCTTGAATTGGACTTAATAATTATGTATGGCCTTCCAAGCTCGATATTTGAGGCCCGATAGCATCAACTTATCCTTAATTATTATGCGTGTCAATTTCAAGATTTTTACAATTTTTATAATTTAATAAATTAAATAATTAATTATTGAATTAGACTGAGCAATTATCTATGAGTTCCGAGCTCGATATTTAAGTTATTTGACAATATATATTAATTTGTTACTTTTGTACGTTTATTTTTATAAATTAAATAATTAATTTTGTAAAGTGTTATTGGATAGAGTTTGCAGTTACTATATATTTTACTAAGCTAAAAGTATCTATATTTTACTATGCTAAAATACTTTATATTTTACTATATTAAAAAGCTTTTTATTTTACTATGCTATTACATATAAAAATAACAAATATAACGTTATCTTTTTAGTAATTCGCATTACTAAAATATGAGAGAAAGAATTGCTGTTGTACCGTGAGTAGGCCTCTCTTGCGTGAGTTAGCGTCAATACATATCAATTTGTAGTAGTAACCATCTTATTAACTTGTACTACTTCCCTTTTCCCTATAATATTAAGGAACAGTGTGTACGCAACCTTACCCCTACCCTGGGTAGAGAGGCTGTTTCTAAATAGACCCCCGGCATAAATCCCCAGAATTTGCTCCTGGGGAGACTCGAACTCACAACCTCTCGGTTGTAAGTGAGGGTTGGTTACCATCAGACCAAGCCCCTCTTGTCTGCGTCATTCGTTTCCACTACTCTACAAAAGTTAGATAATTTCTTTAAATAATTTACAGCATTGTATTGCGAAGTAAATAATTTATTTTATTTAATTCGCAGTATAATATTGTAAATTATTAAAATTTTCTTTTTCTATTAATTTGTAGCACTGTATTGTAAATTACTTTAATGATTAAATTTTCGTTAAAATAATTCGCAATATAATAGTGTAAATTACTTAGTTATGCAACTTTTTTCAGCATTAAAAATGTGTTTTTTGTCCAAAAAAGCATCAAATTTTTTTTGTCCTTGTGGGATCTTTATACGTAGAAAATCTCTTGCCTTCTTTACCTTTAATTTTTATTGCATTCTATATATTAGTCTCATACGGGATCAAGTACTCTATAATTTGATGAACACGCTATCACAATGTATCAATAATAGCATCACCTAGACCAAAACTAGTTAAGAAATTTCTAAAATTGCAACTCCAGATGTAAGTTATAGTTAAATATTTTCCTTTTTTTCTTGATTTTCTATTATCTAACAACCACATAAATTTAGCATGATTATGTAATGAATTGATAAAAAATAAATACTAGTATTAATCAAATTAAGTGATACGAAAAGATTTTCCCTACTCTTATTTCTTAACCCGGACTTACCGAGCAAATTTAATTAGGGACAAACAGATCTGAAGAAAGGAGTTGTTTGATTTTTCAACATTTCCCCTAATTTGATTTCTGTCGAATTTCATCATTAGAATCTACTGGTTTATGGTCAAATACAAAAGCTGAAGCCTCAGTCAAAGCAAAGTTGTTAATTGCTGGCACCTAACATCATTGACTTCCCCAAACTCAAAACACTGTTTTGTTTATTGTGTATGTAAACTGAGCAGTCGAAACCAAATCAAGAATCAACATCCAAACGTAAGCAGCCATGTCTTTGGCGATCTCTCAGCTTTCTTGCTTCTCTTCAATCAATCACAGATTTGCGGTACAGTTTCACACTCGACCACTGCACCCATGTTCTCCTCTTCCCTTCAAGGTACATTCTTTTTACTTTTTTTTCCCCTCAAGAAATGATTTTTATGAATACCCAGAATTTTATTTATCCATTGTTATTGCCAAGACATGTTTTCCCCATAATTTCTTTTGGGGTTATTGCAAAAATAATGTTTTTTTCCCTGCTGGATGTTGCTTTAGCGACTGTTTGCAGGGGGCTTGCATCCGCTTCCTTAAGCTCGAGGTATATATAAAGTTGATTTTTTAGTAGATATTTGGCTTAGATGGCACCTGTTGTCTCAAAGGGTGTGATGATGTACCTTGCTGAACTAGTTTAATATCTTGAATCTGCCTCTTACTGTTTGGAAGTTAATGCTGGGAAGAGTAAAGAATTTTAAGAAATTTCAGACAATCGCCTAAATATTGTCTCTTGGATGAATTTATAAAATGGGAGAATAATAAAAGCGGAATGGTTGGAGAGGTTTCGTTTAGCTAACCCCAATTGGTTTGTGATCGGTGATTTATTGATTCATATATTTTGTCCAATAAAATTATTTACTTTTAATGTGATCATAATTATTAGGCCGAAGATTGGCACATACTTGCGCTTTCTAAATATGATTTTGCTCATAAACAGATGAAAGATGGAACCTGAAATATTTCTGGATTATTCTTTGTAAAACAAGCATATAATATACGACCAGAATGGACTTTTGGGAGCTTTGATTTTCAAATTTGCTAAGTGAATTCTCAAACTTTCCATGTCCCATGATGCTTTCTTATACTTGATTGTAGTATATTATTATTCTGATTTTAGCTGCTACACCTTCTCTAAGTTGTTTTTTCAACGTTTGTTCTTACTCATTTTCTTTCTATGTTTCTTTGAAGCAAATTCAGAGTGGATAATTTTGCTTATAGTACGGATATGACTTCAATAATAACTGTTTTTCCCTTTCTGAATTCTGATATAAGGCTAAATGCTCCTTCGGTTTGACTTTTTGTATGCTGGCTGACATTTCAGTCTGTAGAGTGTGTGACTCTCCATGTCGAATCTGTATTCCTTCACTTAGACAAACTTCACTTGCCATGGATTTCAGGTAATTGCTATGAATAACGATGGGCATGGCACGGGCGAATCCAGTTTAGAGAGCAGGAATACTTTAAGTTATGCAACAGAATCATCAAAATCACTTAATGGAGCTTCATCAAACTCATATTCTGCACCAGAAGAATATGTTACTAGGAAACAAATGAATGAGTCGGTGCAAGAAAACTCCAGCAGCCAGCCAAAAAAGGCTGCAAAAATTCATGATTTTTGTTTAGGAATTCCCTTCGGTGAGTATTGAGTCATACTCTGAGGAGGCTGAGGAACATATGATACTTCTGTATTTAAGGCATTCCGTTTTTCATACTTTTATTCATGATGCTTATAGTGGTACAAACAAGTGTACCTTTTCTCTTTGCTACATCTTGCAATTCTTTTCAAGTTAATCCCTTTTCCGCTGGTGAATTCAACCAGTTCAGATGTTTTAAAAAGTTGAGCAATTCTTGAGAAACACAACCCATGAAGTCACTTTACTACCAGAAGTCCAATGCACTATTCATGTTCCACCCAAGTTCTATATATCCGGAACATGTACCCCACACATGTGTGTGGCACTTCTCTGGATATGCCCGTGTTGGGGACATACGTAATAAACTTGGTACATATGTATATCCATTACCTTGAGTGGGTGCTCTGAAATGCAGGCGCATTTATAGGAAAGTGTATCAATGTTCTATTGTAATGTCAGCAGACTACATTAAACTACTGTATTGTAGATAGTGTCTATAAAAGCACTAGGCATAAGGTACAATGCTTTGGCATTTTTGTGATCTCTTCTGTTATTTCTCAGAGAAATCATTCAAGTCACATATCCTCCGGTTCTATCTTAATCTTTGTTGTTACAGTAAGAAAGATGTTTCAATCTCTTGCACTACTCAATTGATTGCCAACAACTTCTTAATTCTGATCACAGGTGGTCTTGTTTTCACGGGGGGACTTATTGGTTTTATTTTCTCAAGAAATCCAGCCACATTAAGCAGTGGTGTTCTTTTTGGAGGTGCGTTATTGGCCCTCAGCACCATTAGCATGAAGGTCTGGAGACAGGGGAAAACTAGCTTTCCATTCGTACTGGGTCAAGCAGGTATTTGCTGGTTTTCTATCAGTTATTTGCTAATTTGTTTTTCTGTCCATCTAGTCGTGGCTATTGGATGGGCTCACCTTGTTATTGGTGGCGATCAGGGGACGCTCTCTTCGAACGTAATCTCTTTTTATGTGTGTATGTGATCATAGGTTTAGCATTATATGTGATCATGGGTTTAGCATTATATGTGATCATAGACACGTTTATTAATGCACTCACTTAGGCATCCATAGCCTAATTACCCTATGAACCTAAATCATCATCGAGCTCAGTTCCCATGGTTAATTTCTATTTTGTGCTCAGTCTTAAATTTAACAACTTCAACCACAGTTGCCTCCTGCCGAGGTCCATCGGAAACAGCCCCTCTACCTCTCAAGGGTAGGGGTAACACACTACCCTCCCAACTCCCAAGACCCCACTAGTGAGCCTCCACTGGGTTTGTTGTAACCATAGCTGCCTCCTGATATAAGTAGAGTGAGGTCCATAAGGATGCTCTTCATGCTAAAACGAAAATGGTAAAAGAGGGAAAGAAAGATGTGAGATCTCCAAACAATCCAAAGAGTTGTCTCCACAGTTGTTGGAGCAAACATATATTCATTTTTTTTGCGCGGGTGTGTATGGGGGAGGGGGGGGGGGGGTTGGAGAGATGGCTGGAGAGAGAAGGAACATGACATCTGCTTTCTTGATAAAATAGCTTAATTCTGAAATATCATCCGATTATGTGTTACTGTGACCCTTTTAACTTAAAGAATGTTAAAATTCATTTGCATGTTCCAACTTCGCTTGACCAAGCATATGACAACGTCCCTAGAGAGGTGCTCTGGAGCTGTCTTGAGGCAAAGGGCGTGCCGGTAGCCTACATAAGAGCAATCAAAGACATGATGGAGCTAAGACTAAGGTTAGGACTGTGGGAGGCAACTCAGAGCATTTTCTGGTTGTTATGGGATTACACCAAAGCTCTGCGCTTAGCTCGTTCTTATTTGCCTTGATGATAGATGCATTGACACACCATATTCAAGGGGATGTGCAATGATGTATGTTATTTGCTGATGACGTAGTTCTAATTAATGAGACGAGGGTCAATGTAACGATATATTGGAGGTTTGGAGACAGACCCTCGAGTCTAAAGGTTTCAAATTGAGCAGGTCTAAAATAGAGTACCTGGAGTGCAAGTTTAGCGTTGAGTCGAGGGAAGTAGGCAGGGACGTGAGGCTTGGATCACATGTCATCCCTAAGAGAGATAACTTTAAGTATCTTGGGTCGATGATCGAGGGGGACGGAGAGATCGATGAGGATGTCACTCACCGTATAGGAGCGGGCTGGATGAAATGGAGTCTTGCATCTGGAGTCTTGTGTGACAAGAAAGTGCCACCGATACTCAAAGGTAGTTTTATAGAGTTGTGGTTAAACCGGCCATGTTTTATGGGGCAGAGTGTTGGTCGGTTAAGAAATTCCATATCCAGAGAATGAAGGTAGCAGAGATGAGGATACTGAGGTGGATGTGGGCACACTAGGATGGACAAGATTAGGAATGAAGATATTTGGAAGAAGGTGGACGTGACCCCTGTGGATGATAAGATGCAGGAAGCGAGGCTCAGATGGTTCGGGCATGTGCGGAGGAGAAGCCTTGATCCTCCGGTGAGGAGGTGTGAGCGGTTGGTCGTGGTGGGTACGGGAAGAGGTAGAGGAAGGCCTAAGAAGTATTGAGGAGAGATGATCAGGCAGGACATGGTACGACTCCAGATTTCTGAGGACATGGCCTTTGATAGAAAGATTTGGAGGTCAAGCATCAGGATTGTAGGTTAGGGGTAGTAGAGCTTTGCTTACTTCATACCGGGGGTAAGGCGGGGTTGGATTAGGGTTGATCTTAGATAGCTTGCATTTTATGTTGAATCCACACTATCGTTGCTGTTTATCATAGCATTGGGCCTTAGGTACCGGTTACTGTTATTGCATGTCGTTTATCTTTTGGTTGTTATGCTTCTGTTACTATTACAGTTTCTACTGGAGTTACTGATGAATTGTCTTTTGATTGTTATCTTCTTTTTTTGTTTCCGTCTTTCTGAGCTGAGGGTCTATTGAAAACAGCCTCTATGCCCTATCGGGGTAGGGGTATGGTTTGCGTATACATTACCCTCTCCAGACCCCACTTTGTGTGATTTTACTGGGTAGTACTCGTAGTAGTTGTTGTTGTTCCAACCTGGCTTGACTTAAATGAATAGTTCAATCTTACTCAACTTTGACTGCGCATTTTAGTGCCATTCTGCAGTGCTAATAGATTATGGCCTTGTTAATGTTGTAATATCTGATTTCCAACATTATGCTTCATTATTTTTTTTATTGTAAAGCTTATGGCTTTTTAAAACTTCAGAAATACCTAGTTTCTACATCACCTGAAGTCCTGAACAATGTAAAACAAAATCTCAATAGGTATTGCTGTGTGATCAGTTTTGTACTGTTATAGTCGGGATTGTGGTAGTGTATGATATTTGCTGACTCAGGGAGAAGGACGATGCTGTGCCTTTGAATTATTATTGGTCGTGGATTGCCATGTCAACGTGACCAATTTTGAGGTGGTTGTCATTGACATCAATACATCGAGCCTAGTATAACATTTTTAATATCTACTTCAATTGCGGTATCACAAGCAAAGCTAATTTCTAACTTTATTAAGCGTGCATTTTATCATATTTTATGAAGAGCTCAATATAACACATTAATTCAAGGCACTGCATTCAAAGTTCTTGTTATTGCTATATGATTCTTAGTGAGCTACTAATCTTCTCTGTGAGACACCCAAATAACAAGGGCGTTGTGTGAAATTTCAACCAATATGGCTGCAAGTAAAATATTTCTCCTCAATGAAAAGTTTAATCTGCAGTTATCTGTGATTTAACCTTTCATTTCTATACAATCTTACACATGTTCCAGTTAGAGTTGAAGCTTTTAATGAACTCCCTATTGTCTGGTTCCTTACCTGCTAAACTAAATTGCAGAATGTATGTTCCTTTCACTAATTCGTCATTCCCTTTTTGTTGTCCCGCAGTACTTGCTCTGGCCCTTCTTTGGAAAAATGTGCAGACCTTCTCACTGGTAGTTCTCCATAATGTCAAAGTCTTCTAATAACTTTATTGCAAGGTTTACATTGTCTAATAAAAATGGTGGTCTTTTTTTGTGTGGTGCAGACGGGAAAATTGTTCCCTACTGGCTTTTCCGCTGCCATCAGGTACTGCAACGTCTTCTTTTCTTGCTTCTCTTCGCGAGTATTCATTACCAGGTGCAACCATGCAATATATATTATCTTTAATTTATTACTAAATTTGCAGTGCTGCGATGTTCTGCTTCTACTCCTATGTGATACTATCTGGGGGTAATCCACCACCCAAGAAGTTGAAGGCATCTGCTTCAGTGACATCTTAGTTGCGCTAATTCTTAGAAATATATTGAATATTCATCATACGCGTGGGCGGTTTTACAGTGAGGAAATCCATTAATTTGCACAAGTTACATGTTGGCAAATGAGGGAAATGAGCAAAGTTTTGATAATGATATTATTGGAATGTGTAATGATTTTGCAAAGTTTCATGGGAGTTTGTTCGTTAGCAACTTGCTGGTGGCACATTTAATGTTATGATAGATTGATTAATACATATTATAATGTATGGATCATTTTAAGTACTTAGCATTATAGCATAAATTACACGATGTCTTTGCAATTTTTTTCGTCCTGTTTCTGTTATATAGTTTGTTGTCCTGGATTTATGATTTATCTTTGTAAATGTACTAAGTTTCTCTATTGGCAGGTTCATTTTTGAAAAGTTGATTTTATCTTTTGGTAGAAGATGAGGTAAATAAATTGTCCCTAAAATGGAGAAAGAATGTAGAAAATTAGTGCTTCCACAAGTTCAATTCTGCTTTACATTTTTTTTTTGTTATATGGATACACATATTATATATACTTAAACAGATACATAAGAGTCAGGTGGATGCATACACTGCATCAGATTACAACTAGTACTAGGAACATTAACTACTAAAGTAGGAGTAGTAACATTACTACAAGCACCGGTACCGGTGGAACTACTACTAATTAACATAGTACATGAATTTAATATTCTTCTACGCAGCATTCCAGCCTGATCTTGCTGGTACAAGTTGAACACAAAAGGGAGAGGACTTGAAAAAAGCATACAACAACCCTCCATAGTAGTTGCTCCATGCCTAGTCAAACCATCCGCCAAAGAGTTTTGTTCACGATAGATGCGTCGTACCTTTGGGTCATCAAGCTGTCGGAGTAAGAACCTACAATCATTGATCATGTTAGCATATTTAATCGTAGGGTAGTAAGTAATTTTAATATTGCAGTTGCATCTGTCTCAGTGATCAAAGGTGACATATGATGTTGAACAGCTAATTTGAGGCCCATGAGGAGTGCTAGTATCTCAGTTTGAACGTTGGATCCATGTTGTGCATATCCTGCAAACCCTAAAACCCAATTGCCAAGTTGATTTCTAAAGCAGCCACCAATGCCACAAATATCTTGCCTAGGAGATGTAGAGCCTTCTGTATTTAACTTAAAGCCATGTCCCTGAGGTGGATGCTATTTAATGTAAAGAGGCAAACATGGCCTAGGTTTTTTTGCATTTGTAAGATAGTAAAATTCCGCAGCTTGATTATAGACTAATTGATTGCTTGTCTTCAGGTGTGAATGTTCGAAAAAATTCTTATTCCTGACAGTCTAAATCTGCCATAGTGCAAAGAATACCATAGTTGATAAGAGGATGCTAGTATTAGATGATAATTGCGGATATCTTATGAAATTGTTCCACCTGTCAGCATTATTAGTAATTGTTGAGTTACTGAATGGCCTTATATCTATCTTAAGTGTTGTCTAAAGTGCTATAGCATTGTTGCATTCAAAGAAAATGTGTTGTATAGTTTCAGGAACTAGACCACATTGTGGACATAATGAAGAAGTAATAACATATATTTTGCGCAAATATACAGCTGTGGAAAGCCTGTTGTGACAAAGTAACCATATAAAAAACGAGATTTTAGGAGGTGTGTTGGTGCCAAATCCAATTATAGTTAACGGCTTGAAGGCTTGGAGAAGAATCAGTTTGGGTAAGTGCTTGGTAAATAGACTTGACAAAGAACAGACCATTTGGAGTAAGTCCCCAAATAATCTGATCATATTTAAGACAAATCAATGACAGGTAAGTATTACTTATTTTAGCTTCGAGTAAGGATGGTAATGGAAAAGGAAAATCCTCCAAATGCCACTGTTGATTATAAAAATAAGCACACTGTTTTAGTGATGTCTCCTTTTGGTAGAGGTCCATAAATGTAAGTACGAAGGAGAGAATTATAATCTAACCATGGTTCCGTCCAAAATTTGACATAATTACCATTTGTTAAATCCCATTTATAACCCAGTCTACAAAAGGACCAACCCTTAATAATATTAGACAAAGTTCATGACATTGTAGTGTGACTGACATTATGAAGTCTAAGGTGACTATGTATTAGTACTTGTGCCCATAGTTGAGTTAGGTTTTAGAATAATCTCCAAGCTAGACTAGCGTGTAAGGCATTGTTTCTGATACAAAGATTTGTATACTCAGGTCCCCTTGTGCTAAAGGTTTAGTAACCCTAGACCATTGCAAGAGATGTAACTTTCTCTTCTGAGGAGTAGTGCCCTAGATAAAATTCCTTTGATATCTATTAAGCAGGGAAACAATAGGTGCTGACAAGGTAATATATTGCATTATATGGTTGGGTAGATTATTCAATGTAGAACGTATCAGTGTTTTTCTACTAGCTTTTGTTAAGAAATGAGTTTTCCATCCTGCTAACTTAGACTTAACATTCTCAATTAAGAATTGGAACCTTTAGTGGGTGTTGAGCCAAAAGTAGGAAATCCTAGATACTTTCCAAAATGAGTGCCCTCCTGTATACTAAAAGTATTCTGCAAATCATTTTTATCTGAGTAGGAAATTCTTTGAGAAGAAAATTCGGGATTTATAAAAATTAATAGTTTGGTCAGAGTGTTTAGTAAATTGATTCATGGTGTGAACTATTGACTGACATGATGTAGTTGTGACTTTGGATATTTAGATGATATCATCTGCAAAAAAGAGACAAGATAGTTGAGGTCTCCTTTTGCCAATGGAGATGGGATGCCAAATGTTATAGTCCACCTCAGAATTTATTTTCCTTGACAGCATTTCTAAACATAGGATAAAAAGATAAGGCGATAGGGGGTCACCTTATCAAATTCGCCTTGTAGGTGTGAAATAGTCAGTAGGAGAGCCATCAATTAAAATGGCAGTAGAAGAAGTGGTAATACAGGATATTATGAGCTGAATAAGTTTTGTCGAAAAAAGTAGAGAGTGAAGAGTATTATAAATAAAGGCCCATTCAAGCTTATCAAAAGCCTTTTCCAGGTCTAGTTTGAGTAACATATTAACATTCCTACCCTTCATTTTATGAAATCTAGTAATAAGTTCTTTGATTATAATTGCATTATCAGCTGCACGTCTATTTTTCAGAAAACTAGACTGAGTTTGATTGATGAGATGATCCAGAAAAAGTTCAATTCGATTTACAATAGATTTAGTAATAATCTTGTAAATGGTGTTATAAAGGCTAATTGGTCTGTATTGAGCTATTGTGGCAGCATTTTGCTTTTTAGAAATTAGGCAGATAAAAGTGGTATTTATAACTGGGTCAACATGTTATTCTAAGAAGACCTTATGGCAAAAATGTTTGACAGAGTTGCCTACAATATGCACCAGGTGCCTTAAATGGTTGGAAACAGTTTAAGCCATTTATTATTTCAGAATCCTGTAAAGGCATATTTAAACTAAGTTGGTCCATTGGAGTAAGAGCGTTCAAGGGGTGTACAAATGACGTAGAGGCAGACCGGGTTTGTTGAGTAGTAAAGAGATGACTATAATAAGTAATAATGCCATCCTTAATCTGATGAGGGTCTGTAATCCAATTACCTCCTGAATTCTGAATAGCAGTTATACGATTATTACAACGTCGATTTAAAGTAGTTAGATGGAAAAAACTTAGCGTTAGCATCACCATCATTTAACCAATATATACGTAATTTTAATTTCCAAAAAGCCTCTTCTAATTGGAGAATATAATTAAAATCTTTAGTAAGAGATTTTTCTAGTTCTTGTAAAAAAATTACTCGTTGAGAAGTGGATAGAAGCATGAATTCTACCTATTCTTGCCAGCAATTTTTTTTCTTCTTAAAGATATTTTCAAACGTGTTCTTATTCCACACTTAAATGGATTCTGTAAAGTGGTTAATCACCGTTATTAACTGAATATGTGTTGCCCAAACTTGTTCTAGAACTGTCACAAAGTAGGATCAGTGGTCCAAATGGTTTCAAATCTGAATAATTTTTTCTAGGTAGCACAGTGTGTTGTAACTCAAATTGAAGTGGGCAATGGTTAGAGTGAGTTCTAGGTAAGTGTGTGACCAAAGCGTCCCCATAGTTAGAAAGCCATTCATAGTTAGCCAAAACACGATCAATACGTTCCAGAATATTAGCAGTATTATGCCTCCCATTTGTCCAAGTATATCGACTACCCTTATATCCTAAATCAGTTAAGTGACAGTAGTTAAAACACTCAATGGGTTCATTTGCTCTATTATTATTAAGAGGTAGTCCTCCAAATTTATCTGTAGCATATGTGATTTCATTAAAATCACCCCCTAAAACCCAAGGCCCCTTGTAATTATCAAAGATACGTGTGAGATTATCCCATAGTGTAAGCCTATCAACTAAATTATTACTTGCATAAATTGCACTAAATAAGAAAGTAAAAGGCAGCGGACAAACCAGAATATGGCAGTGGATTTTCTTAGTGGTAGTAGCAACCTGTTGAACATTTAATAGAGCAGTATTCCACAATATTACAATTCCTCCAGAGTGCCCTAAACTAGGAACCTCTATCATACCAGTAAAATCAAAATTATCCTTTATAACTTGGTGGAACTGACAATGAGTTTCTAATAGGACCACTAAGGCAGGCCTGTTGTAGGCCAACAAAGACCTAAAGTTCCTTCTAAATTCTACTGATTGACCTCCCCTGCAATTTCAAATTATGAAATTCATGTGACTAATGTTGGACTCATTTTGACCATTATTAGGCTCCCCTGGACGGAGCTCCAAAGTCGAAAGAAACAACATGGAGTATTTTCCTATTGCCGGATTGGTTGTGGGCCTTAAACGAAACGATGTGGCTAGTAGATTACGTAGGCATCTGATGAATATATTTCTTTTGAATTCCCCTTTCTACACGAAAACCTTGATGCCGTCCATGCATGCATGAATAGGGCGAGTCTCTCTGTATACAATGGCTATGTCTAACTCTGCCTGAAAGTTCTCTGGCTGCTCGTCTTATTCTGGTGGATTGAGATTCTCCAAAGTTGGAGGAGGGGGTGGTGGCGTTGAGATACTAATAGTTCCTGGCCTCAACAGAGGTGTGTGAGGCTCTGACTCCCAGTAGGGTTGAATCCATGATGTGTTGGGAGTTGGTAGGGGATAGAATGACATGCGTATGAGAGTTAGATATAGAGGGGTCTGATCCCAAACTAGAGAAGGAAGAGGTAGAGGTTGAAAGAGAGCAAGATTTGGTCCTTACATCATGGACCAGTGATAACTAGCATACATCTCCGTGCCAAGTTGCATCCCATGCGCCACTATTTGAGCTCGGTCCCTGGGATGATTTATTACAATGGTCACATGCTGCTGGTTCACTTGCATGGTGAACGTGAGAGCATGGTTGTGCAAGCCTGCCTCCAACCATAATGCCAGATAAGTTGGTGCATGGAGTGTGTGTGCTGTGTATACTATCGAGTTGGGTTCCATTTGAAGATGTGGTGGACGAGAGTGAGGAGTGGGATTATTGTGTAGTTGGTGAGAAGTTTGCCTTGGAGTTCTTTTCCTCCTCAAGTGATTGAGAAGGTTGAAAGGGAACATCTTCACTAGTGAGAGAATCAGTAATTGAAACGGACAAGGGGTTATTGTTTATATTGGTTATATTGGAAGACAAAGTAATACAACAAGCGGGTGAAGAAATCAGTTATAGATAGATTTGAAGGTAGTGTATTTGACTGGTAAATGGAATGGTTAGGCTCATTATTCCTAGGTGCATGGAAATAGTGGATTGATATGATGGAGGGCATTTAATGCTTAAAGGAGGAGGTGTAGTACATTGTTTTTGTTTTAGGGAATGTTGGTCGTTGGTGATGGCAGAAGGGAGTGTTTGGTATTGGGGATGGTTTTGCATGTGGAAGGACTTGTATGTCTAGTTGCATGGTGAGTAGTAGTCTTAAGTATTGGAGGAGTGGAAATCCGTGATGTTTTATCCGATTAGACCAAATCCTCTATCACTCGAGTAGGTGTTGAATATTGACTAATATCATTATTAGTCATAGTAGGTGATATAGTATTAGTATTAGGAGCATCCTCTAAGACAATAAATTTATTATGAGATAAAACATCCTCCTTAGTTAACTTCTGCTTAGAACTATTGGGAGAAGTTTATAAGTTATTATCAATAGTGAGATTAGTAAAAGGGAGATGATTAGGATTAAGCAATAGATGCTTACCTGTTGCTTCCATTTTGGACACATTTGATGGCTGTGGATGTACAGAAAACCTGGAGGTAGTAGTTATGTAAGGACATATTTCATAGGGAATTTAACTAGTTTCCATGCATCTTCAGTTTCGTCTAAGTTGCCAACTTCAGTGTCTTGCTGAGTAGCCATTTTCTTAGTAGCAAGACACATACTTTTGTTGTAGCCCATGCACCCACAGTTGATGCACAACAAATTTAATCCCTCTTACATAATAACTTGTTCATGAGTACCAATGTAGAGGTAATTCTTTAATGGTTGATTTAGTAACACTTCTACACATAAACAAGCATACTGCCCACGAGTAGTAGCAGAAGTACAAACATTCATTGATAAAAATTTGTCAATTTTCTGGCCCAGCTTTTTGAGTTTTTGATAATCATAAAATTGAGTAGGCAATTCGGGTAAATGTACCCATATGGATGATGTAGTAATGACTATTTCCGATTCCTTGAATCTGGGCTCCCATGGTCTGACTGACAAAAAATAGTTTAGAACAAACCAATGGCCACCTTCCAGTGCATGTATTTTATTTTTCTATTTTTGAAACTTTAATAGAAAGAAATCGGAGCCTAGATCAATTAATGTGAGATTTTCAGTAGGTTATAAACCTTCCATGTAAGTAATTGATGCTCCACTTTGCACCCATAAACCTTAATTATCACAGCATGTTTCCAAGGTTGGTATAGCTGGTGTTTGTCCTCCACAGTTAGAGTAATGAAGTTAGATGGATCAGTGGGTGCCTCCAATTCTTCATTATACTCAAGAGGGTCAGAACTAAGTAATGGATATGGAGTGTCTAGGCCAGAAGAGTGGTGTGAGGTTAATGTTTGAAGGTAGGATTTAAGTGGTGGAGGAGTAAGTTTCTGGTGGTCAATAAGCATAGTAGTATCCATGTCTGGGAGATTATTGTTAACTGATGAAGGTGATGCAGTTGGAGGTGTGAAATTATCCGGTAGTTTTGGTGGAATTGGAGGAGACTGGTTAGAGCTACTTGGAGAGAGTGTTTGCTTCTTTTTTTTGATTTGTACAATATTTTGCTTTACATTTTAGTTTTCTGCTATTGATGAACTAGAATATATTCTAGTGAAAATATTTTTCGGACTGATCATTGAAAAGTAGCCAACGTTTACAAAATCATTAAAAAATAGTTATTATTTTGCTGGAACACGAAAAGTTATGCTTGATTACAGAGCTCCTGCATATAAACTTTTAGCATATTATGTTGGAACTCAAGCACATGAAAAGTTCTAGCATAATATGATGGATTATGGAGCTCCTGCGTCTAAACTTCCAACCAATTATCTTCAAATTTCAACACATTATGTTGGAATGTCATATATAAAATATTCTGATGCCAGCATATTATGCTGAATGTTTTTCGGATTTTTAAGGATAATTTTGTTTTGATTTTATCTTTACATGAAAAAGTGACTATAATTCAATTTATTTTGAAACAATAATTATTTTTTAGTTGTTAGTGCTATTTCTGATTTCCCCCTATACTCTAGGGAAAAAGCCCACATTTTGCCCCTGGACTTTGAGAAATTAGGTATTCATACTTTTTAAAAGTTTGTGTCAAAAACAATTTCATCGTTTCCTATATAAATATTGTTATGTATGACAACCATTTTAACTTGCCACAAAAAGGAGACACGTGAAAAAAGAAAGGAATGTTTTCCTAACTATACTATATATGAAATTTTATTACTAAAAATGTGCATTGTTTGTTAATTACCCGTTCAGACCACGCTTTGCCTACAAATTTTGTACCATTCGACTATTAGACATTAAAATGGTAGAATATTCCCTAAAATCAAGGAGAGAATCTTGGTGTTAATTGATTCTACATTCAATTTAATTTTTAAAAAGGGAAAGGTGTTTTATCATCTGCGTACTCCAGAACTATAATTCAAATTCTCGAAAAAAAAAGAACGAACAATTAAATATTTTAAGTTTCAACAACTCAAAGTTGAAAAGATCTATTCTTCGTAGTTTATTCTATCACAGGAGGTTTGAAAGACTTCAATACCAAGTTCTGTTGCTGCAGAATTAGGGGTGTTTGAGGATTCTGATCCACCACCCTCTACATATACCCTTATCTTCTACTGATCCTCCCACCGCAACTGATCAACCCCTTCAACATCTTCAAGTCTAAGATCAAAACGAAGTCAATGACAATAACTTAAAGCTTGTAAAAAAAAACAAAAATGAGAAGAAAAAAATAACAGCAATAGGTCTTCTTAATTTTATGATATTATCTATAAATTTACTATATACATCTACAATTTGACTACAATTTCTGTATTTGGTGCAGGAAAAAATATATATTTTAATATACAGTATCTCCAGATTGTAGATAAATTGTAGGTAGATTATAGTTTACTTATAGTTTATAGGTAATTTGTAGATAAATTATAGATAAAATATAAATATATTGTAGATAATATATTTTTAGTATTGTAATTTTTTTTCTTTGTGTTTGTTTTGGAAATGTAGTTGAGGGTTTCAACAGATCATATACATACTGTGTTGGATGGTGTGAAGCGGTACATTGTATGGCTAGAAAACAAGAAGTGTAGCTGTGGTCAATTCCAACTTGAAGAACTTCCATGTGTAAATTATTTCCAGATTGTAGTTATAATGTAGGTTAAATATAATTAATTTGTAGTTTTTGTAAAATTTTGCAGACAATTTGCAGATTAATTGCGGATGTCACATTTCTACAATTGGCTCTTCGTCTACAAAATTTTTACGAAAAAATACAAATAAAAGCTGCCAAAATAGCAATTCATAACATTCCAATCAAGAGATATGAGAAGAAGTTAGAAGTGATTTGTTATCACGTCTTTTAACATTAATTAGATTGACAATAATATATTGCCATGCTGTTTAATGACACTTGATGGCCACGATGGTGATGCCTGCAATCTTGATGGCCACCATGGTGATGACTGCAACCTTTCGATCAGGTGACGTCGAAATATAATTCAAACAAATCATTTTCTAGAAAGATGGAATTTTGTTTGGTTACAGAAGAGGGAAAATGGTAAAAAGAATGTGGGGTATGGGTAAAAACGTGGGTGAGTGGGTGAGGGGTAAGGAGAGAGAAACCTGAGATAGATGGATACCTTTAATTAAGAAGTAAAACCCGCCGATTAATTAGATATGTTTACCTTTAATTAAGGAGTAAAAATAGCTCAT
The DNA here is from genome assembly GCA_034376525.1 of Nicotiana benthamiana. Lineage (NCBI taxonomy): Eukaryota > Viridiplantae > Streptophyta > Magnoliopsida > Solanales > Solanaceae > Nicotiana > Nicotiana benthamiana. Next base: position 73,515,828 of record CM067338.1, on the reverse strand, counting down.
TAATTAGACCCTTAATTAAGTATGGTATAGAATTAGTAATTTGGTATACGGTTTTGTAATTAAATCAAACCTTAAATATTGAGGGTAATAAGGTTTCATATGTGGTACAGAAATGTAAAATATTTTTCCTAACTATACCATATATGAAATCTTATTACCAAAAATGTGCATTGTTTGTTAATTACCCACACAATCCACATTTTGCCTATAAATTTTGTACCATTCGACTATTAGGCATTAAAATGGCAGAATATTCCTAAAATTAAGAAGAAAATCTTGGTGTTAATTGATTCTACATTAAATTTAACTTTTAAAAAGGGAAAGGAGATTTTTCATCTGCGTATTTTTTCTCCAGAACTACAATTCAAATTCTCGAAAAAAAAGAACGAACAATTCAAATTTTCGAGTTTCAACAACTCAAAGTTGAAAAAAATATGTTCTTTGTCGTTTCTTCTATCACGGAAGGTTTGAGAGACTTCAATACCAAGTTCCGTTGCAGCAGGATTAGGGGTGTTTGAGGATCCTGATCCACCACCCTCTACATATATCCTTATCTTCTACTGATCCTCCCACCGCAACTGATCAACCCCTTCAACATCTTCAAGGCTAAGATCAAAATGAAGTCAATGACAATAACTTAAAGCTTGTAAAGAACAACAAAAATGAGAAGAAAAAAATAACAACAACATGTCTTCTTAGTTTTTTGATATTATCTACAAATTTACTATATATATCTAAATTTGACTACAATTTCATTACTGGTGCAGGAAAAAAATATTTTAATATACAGTGTCTCCAGATTATAGATAAATTGTAGGCAAATTGTAGTTTACTTATAGTTTATAGTTAATTTATAGATAAATTGTAGATATATTGTAGATACTATATTTTTAATATTGTAAAAATTTTTTCTTTGTGCTTGTTCTAAAAATGTAGGTGAGGGTTTCAACATATCATATACATACTGTGTTGGATTGTGTGGAGCGGTACATTGTGTGTCTAGAAAAATAGAAATGTAGCTGTGGCCGATTCTAACTTGAAGAACTTCCATGTGTAAATTGTTTCCGGATTGTAGTTATGTGACGAACCAACCCGTCATCCTATGTGTTGCTGCTCTGTTTCCCCCTTATTGTGTTGCTTCATGTTTCAGTATCAGTATTAGGGTTGATCGGGTGTAATTAAACTGTTTTTAGTTTAAAACAAGATACATGGCCTCTTAGAAGGAAGCTTGTTTTGGAAAAGTCAACCGGAAGTTGACTTGTGAGTTAGAAGGCTCGGATGTGATTTCCGATGATTCTATTAGCTTTCTGAGATGATTTGTGACTTAGGAGAGCGATCAAAGTTGAATTTGGAGGCCCGATGTAGAATTAGGCTTGAATTGGTGAAGTTTGAATTTTCGCGGATTCCGGTTGATAGGTGAGATTTTGATCCGAGGGTCGGAATGGAATTTAGGGAGTTGCAGTAGCTTTGTTAGGTGATTTTGGATATGCATGCAAATTTTCAGGTCATTCAGACGTTGTTTGGTTGGGTTTTGGATCGAATGCGAATTTGAAAAAGTTCTAGTTTGGATTAGTCTTGAATTCGAGGAATTTGGTCATTAATTTGATTGCATGCAAATGTTAGTGTTTTTATGGCCCGAACAAGTTTGAATGAGGTAATTGGTCATGTTGGTGCCTTTGGTTGAGGTCCCGGGGGCCTCGGGGTGATTTCGGATGGTCAACGGAAGGATTTTTGGTTTGGAAAGATAGTAGATTTTCTGCTGTTGGTGTTGTAGACCTTAAAGCATCGCGTTTTCTTGGCAGCTAAGGTTTCTATAAACATTTCATCCGCGAGCTATTCCACATTTCCTCCATTTTTACAATACCTTGAGAGCTCATTGACGGTTTTTGAAGGGGGTTTCAAGGGGTAGTCATTGGAGGTAAGTCTCGTGGTCTTAATACGTCATTTTGTTGAAGAATCAACCATTAATTCTCTGAAATTGGATGTAAAAGTTGATAAACTAGGGCTTGAAATTACAAATGAAAATTTGGGATTTGGAGGAGAAATTGGACTTTGATTTTGATGAAGTTTATATGTACGGACTCGTGGCGATACGAGGATTCCAAAAATGTAAGTTTTGTAATTTTTTCGAGAAGCGTGCTTGGGACTCGGATTTTTCTAATTTCGAGATTCTTGCTATTTCTCGATTGTTTTCGATTGGGTATTGCCCCATTTGCATAATGTGATATATTTGCTCCGTTTTTGGCTAGATTCGACGCGTGTGGAGGTTGATTCTCGAGGCAAAGGTTTCGCGAGCTTGAGATTTCGCCGGTTCGAGGTGAGTAATATTGGGAATGGTATCCTGAAGGTTTGAAACCCCGGATTTGCACATCTTAGTGCTGTATTGAGGTGACTTGCACGCTGAACTTGAGCCTGGGGCACCGTTGGGGATCGTGACTTAGCCTATCCCAGTTGTTGGTTTTTACCGCGTATTTGCAAACAATTTGTTGTTATCATCATAAATTGGACTCATTGCCATAGTTGGGGCTTATTGTCGATTGTTTGAACCCTCTTTGAACTATCATCACTGTTTTTCCTCACTATTTGAAATATCATTGAACTCAGTCCATGTGATTTACACTATTTTATGAACTCAGCTATATTTTACTCAAACTTGGAGATTTAAACGATATTTGAACTATTATTTGAGCTGAGTATATTTGTTTTACGGATGCTCGAGGGGCTTTTGACTATTTTAGACTGATTGAGGTCGAGGGCCGTCCGTGAGGGCTTGAATATGATGTAGGGAGGCTTGCAAGCCTCGAGTGATATGTGTACATGTGCATATATATATGTATGGATCGGACCGCACGCCGCAGTGGCATATTGCATGGATCGGGATGCACGCTGCAATAATGTGACATTGATATTGCATTTGGGCTGTAGGAGCCCTTCCGAGTCTGAACCCCCACAGTAAGCGTCGGTACCCAAATGGATCGGGCTACACGTTCCGCATTATTCATGCATTGTATTGCATTCATTACTCCTGTTTTTAGTGGAACGACATTTAGCACTCATATTTCATTGGCATGCATACTGTTATTTGCCTTGCTGACCAGATACCCTAGTGTTATAAGTTGAGGAGTGCTGAGCCTGAGAGGCTGATGATGGATATTGTGAGTTGGGAGTGAGCCCGCAGGGCTGGTACTGTACTGAAAGGTTGATATTGAGCCCGGGGGGTTTTCTGATTATTTCCTACTTGTTGAAATTATCTTTGCAACTGTTGAAAAAGCATATTTTTAAAAGAGATTTTGAACTGATCTTGAGAATTTCTAAAGGGATTTCCACGATATTTCGATTTTTCTCAAAAAGGGTTGTTCTATCTTTTATAGGAGTTTGGTGTGCTCATACGTGTTTTCTTATCGCTCAGATATTATTCTCTCTTATTACCACTGAATTGGAAGTACTCACTTTACTCCTTGAACCTTTTATGCATTTGCAGGTATTTTTCACCCGATAGCGGGTTATTAGTATGATCGAAGGCCATATTCTGGTAATTGAGTAAGGTGACCGCCAGCGTTCGCGGCACCATACTCCATTTTTTGTATTCCGATTTTATCATGTATATATAGATGTATACATTGTTGGTCCAGTAGTAGTGTCCTTACTCATTCGATGCTCGTGACTTGTAACACCCCGGTCGGGCTGTATTGAGTTTTATATAATTAATGTTATAAATCTAGATTCGGTATGCTATATAATTGTTTAATTGCTTAAAGAGGAGTTTTGGGTTGTTGGCTGACCTTGTCTTCACGAGAGGCGCCATCACGACATGGTATAGAATTTGGATCGTGATAAGTTGGTATCAGAACCTAGGTTACTAGGTCTCACGAGTCATGAGCATGGTTAGTAGAGTCTCGTGGATCGGTACGAAGACGTCTGTATTTATCCTCGAGAGGCTGCAGAACCTTTAGGAAAACTTCCTATTTTTGGAATTCTTATCGTGCATACTTGATTCAGCTTGAGATATAATTCTTGAAATTCCTTCCACACATCTGTATGCGCATGTGAGCGCTCAGTAGTATATGTGCCTTGATGGTTTGTGATTCCTCGATCGAGGGGCGAGAGGTAATCTCCGTGAGTTTATGTTGGGCCAGTCTGGAGGACTTGAGGCCGGATATTTGCCTATGGCTTGAGCACCGAGGTGCTGATTGTGTGAGTAAGTGTTTCGAGCTTATATGTTCAGTGTTGTTCATATTAGCTGGAATGACGGCTGGATATCCATGTGATGCGTATGTTAGTACCGTGGGGTGTATCTGTGTGATCTTGGTAGTGACGAAAGAGTCTGCTGAATAATAGACGAGTTGTCGAGTGTTCGACACCTATTATGCTTTTATGTGTAGTCCGAGTTATGGGCGCATGAAGAATGTTTTTGTATCCCCTAGCTGGAGTGTGTGGTGCAATATATGTGGCGGTATAAGTTCAGACTCAGAAAGAGTAAATGGCTGTGTATTACGTATATGATGGTGGAAAGTATGTGTTGTATTTTGAAGTATTGGGACGCCTAAGAAAGTGGACTCAGCTGATGTGGAAATGAATGCAAGGTTTGCAGAGAATGTCAGTTCTAGATGGGTCTGTGTATTCACCAAAACTTGTAAATGATTTGAGTTTGATCTCACTGTGGCATTATTAGAGTATAAGCGTTATGAGTTGTTAAGACTCCCTTAATATATCGCTTCGAGCCAAGTTGGGGATGTTGCTTTTGGTCAACTGATTGCATGGTTATGTGCTATGTTGGTTCCGCTTTGAGGTATGATGGCAGATCGATTTTGGTTACAGGAATTGAGCCGAGGATGGCGCGTGTGAAGGAAAATTTTGATAAGGGATATATGATGCTTCGTAGATGCAACGAAATAGTAGGATTTTTGAAACTACTGTTGATAAAGAATGCTCGGTGCATAAAGAATAAAAATGGTTGTTTGTATCTATATTAAATCATGTTCTGCGGTGTCAGGGTGCTAATGAGGCCGAGTGGTACTGTTCGTGTAGAATGGGTGAATTGCAGCTGAATAAGAGTGAATGACTCTCGAGATTGGTTTTATTGTGTCCAGGATTTTGCATGTAATAATCAGATGTCTAAAGTTTGTGTATGTGGCCAGAGACTGTGTTTCCATTAGAAGAAATTGAGACTTGTGGTCTGTTATGTTAATTATGGCAGTCTATGTATCAATATCTAGGAAGTAATGGTAACGAATTCAGATTTGCAGGAAGTTCTTCAAGGTAAAGCATTCTGGAATATGGTATTTCTGGGAAGCGTTCGAGAGGGTATTCAGTGGCCTAAGGGTCTTATGTGCGAGTCTTGTGAGGTGACCCTAGTTGAGATATTTAGGTGCTACAAAAAGGGAGAATATAAAATTAATGATGAATCATGAAGGAAATGAGATAAATGGAATAGCTTGATAATAAACCAAGTCGGTGTGATAAGAATATGATTTATCCTTTGTATGGGTTTGAGGTAATGAGTCTTACAGGTGTTATGCAGCAAGGGTTTTTAAGTATTGGCAGTTTTCTTAACTTAATCTGTATAGAAGGACTTAGTCTTGGAAGTTAGCTTTTGCAATGGAATTGGGAGAAAGAGTTCTTGATGTGTTTTACCGTGGTTTGAAAATGGGCATGTTATCCTAGTATGGTATGGTCTGTGTGTTATGATATGAAGAATTGAGAATTTCGGGTTCAAGGCTTTGGTTCAGTTCATAATGGGAAATCATTAAATTCTTGAGTAGCACGGTCAGCTACTGGTGAGTAAAGAATCGATCTTCAGATGATTAAGGTGATGTAAATTGATGATGCGTCAGTAGTATTGTGACATTTCTTTTTGTGGGATCGACTGCAGATATTTGAGTTTGTTGACGGCACAGGAAATTTTGAATATCTTTCGTGGTATGAATGGATACTTGATGTGTGTTATGTATTCGTACGACTGAGTGTGAGATCAGGCATACTGATTCATGCGTTATATGTGTTGGAGACTAGAAGTTCTCGTGATCTGACGATGCAGTGGTTGTGTGTATCGACATCGTCTAGTAGTTGTTGAAAACTGGAGGTCCGAGTGGATCTTTCTTTGCTTGGTATGTTAAAATTAGGTTATGATGTTTAATGGCAGACTGGTTGTTCCAGGGTCAGATTGTGTAGACTAATGTGTTATGGGCTATGTCAGGAAATGCCACAGGGTGTGTGGCGAGGTGCATCGAATTATTGTTCTAGCAGAGTAGTTATATTCCAAGATCCGGCGGACGGCTGGCAAGCATTGCATATTGATTGGGCCTTCGTGGCAGATATCAGTGCATAGGTTACTACCATTGATTCAGTTTCGGTATTGAGGGACTTTTCGGATGCGTTTCTTGTGGCCGGGCATGAGGCTATATGTGTTTATTGTAATGAGCAAATTTGACTCGATGTGCATCTCCTTTTGTGAAATATATGTGTGGATCGGGTGGCACGCCTCCACGGGTATGGTATATGGATCGGGTGGCTTGCCACCAGGGGTATGTTATCTGGACCGGGTTGCGCGCCGCAACAGTGTGATGTGGAGAAAATTTTTACTATATGTTACCTTGTATGCCTTGTTTCCTGGGTTGTGAGGAAAATTCGTATTGGGTGTTGCTAGGCGAATAGCGCATGAGTTGTGTCCTTTCAGGATTGAATAATATATAATACTTGCTTCACCGCGAGTGTGATGGACTGCGAGGTTTCAGACCTCAATCTATGCATGCTGATCGTGTTGAGCATGGTGACTTGAGGTGCTTCATGGGTAATAGTGCTTGGATAGAATCGCGCGTTGTGGCAAAGCCGCGTGATGTTATGAGCTTTCGAGGAGGATTCAGGTACTCTATTTCTATGATGTGAGATGGGATCTCAGTTATGTGTTGTGATCGTACAGAGGAATTTGAAGTTCAGCTCTTTCGTGTGAGTCAGTTGTCATGATTTGAGTGTGTTCAGATCATTTCTTATTAGTGCATGTGTTGAGCATGATGTGGCTTAGGCTGGTGTTGAGGTGTCATATCACCGGAGTGGCGTGTATTACTTGAGATGATCGTTTGAGTTATTACTAAGTATGAACATATTTGATTTCAGCTTGTTAGAAAGGTAATATCGAGGTTTGGCTCCGAAATCTGTTGTAGTATCAGTCAGAAAGGAAATGGACTCATGAATGGATGATCTGAGAGACGGGTTTGGTTAATCGCGTGTTTCAGTTGCCGTTGGCAGTATATGAAGGTAATGGGATAAGAATTTAGCTAATATAAAGGTTTTTCTATAAGTATTTGGTTATTGTGGGCAACTGCTGTGGATGGAGACTATCGTTTTGAATGTTGGGATGTGTGGTATACTGTACGAGTTCACCTGAGGTTGCAGGTGTGGGTTATTACAGCTGGTTCGGGTTAATTCTGAGTATAGATGTGAGGTTCTGATCTTGTGTATGCATTAGAGAAGTGTAGTGTGGTTCTAGGGTTATTGGCCAATTGGATTGTGAAATTTCAGTTGTGTTGTGTTATCAGTACCTATGTGAGATAGAGTGACGTGGGATCACCCTGGGTATATGCTTGGTAAGGTCACTCAGTTATTGGGTTGCTTCTAGTACAACTTTGGGTACGCTCAAGGACGAGCGTTTGTTTAAGTTGGGGAGGATATGACAACCCGACCCGTCATCCTATGTGTTACTGCTCTGTTACCCCCTTATTGTGTTGATTCATGTTTCAATATCAGTATTAGGGTCGATCGGGTGTAATTGAATTGGTTTTGGTTGAAAATAAGGCACATGGCCTCTTAGAAGGAAGCTTGTTTTGGAAAAGTCAACCGGAAGTTGACTTGTGAGTTAGAAGTCTCGGATGTGATTTTCGATGATTCAGTTATCCTCGTGAGATGATTTGTGACTTAGGAGAGCGATCCGAGTTGAATTTGGAGGTTCGGTGTAGAATTAAGCTTGAATTGGCAAAGTTTGAATTTTTGCGGATTCCGGTTGATAGGTGAGATTTTGATCCGAGGGTCAGAATGGAATATAGGGAGTTTCAGTAGCTTCATTAGGTGATTTTGGATATGCCTGCAAATTTTTAGGTCATTCGGACATCGTTTGGTTGGGTTTTGGATCAAATGCGATTTTGGAAAAGTTCTAGTTTGAATTAGGCTTGAATTCGAGGAATTTGGAGATTGTTTATGTTAATGTTAGTGTTTTTATGGCCCGAGCAAGTTTGAATGAGGTAATTTGTCATGTTGGTGCCTTTGGTTTAGGTCCCGGGGGCCTCGGGGTAATTTCGGATGGTCAACAGAAGGATTTTTGGTTTGGAAAGATAGCAGATTTTCTGCTGTTGGTGTTACAAACCTCAAAGCATCGCGTTCGCGGGGTGGTGGACGCGAACATGTAGAAGGAGTCTGGGAGCCTGGAATTTTTGCCTTCACATTCGCGAAGGGGAGGCCGCGATAGCGTAGTAGAGGAGTTTTCTTGATCGCCTGGGAGCGTTGTCAGGTAAAGCATCGCGTTCGCGTCGCCAGGGTCGCGAACGCGATGAAGGAGTTTTCTGGGCAGCTAAGGTTTTTATAAACATTCCCGCGAGCTATTACATATTTCCTCCATTTTTTCAATACCTTGAGAGCTCATTGACAGATTTTGAAGTGGGTTTCAACGGGAAGTGATTGGAGGTAAGTCTCATGGTCTTAATACGTCATTTTGTTGAAGAATCAACCATTAATTTTCTGAAATTGGATGTAAAAGTTGATAAACTAGGGCTTGAAATTTCAAATGAAAACTGGGGATTTGGAGGAGCAATTGGACTCCGATTTTGATGAAGTTTATATGCAGGACTCATGGCGAGACGAGGATTCCGAAAATATTAGTTTCATAATTTTTTGAGAAGCGGGCTCGGGGCTCGGATTTTTCTAGTTTCGAGATTCTTGCTATTTCTCGATTGTTTTCAATTGGGTATTGCCCCATTTGCATATTGTGATATATTCGCTCTGTTTTTGGCTAGATTCGACATGCATGGACGTTGATTCTCGAGGCAAAGGCGTCGCGAGCTTGAGATTTCGCTGGTTCGAGGTGAGTAATATTTGGGAATGATATCCTGAGGGTTTGAAACCCCGAATTTGCACATCTTAGTGCTGTATTGAGGTGACTTGCACGCTGGACCTGAGCGTGGTGTAGAGCACCGTTGGGATCGTGACTTGGTCCGTCCTGGTTGTTGGTTATTACCGCGTATTTGCAAACAATTTGTTGTTATCATCATAAATTGGACTCATTGCCATACTTGGGGCTTATTGCCGATTGTTTGAACCCTCGTTGAACTATCATCACTGTTTTTCCTCACTATTTGAAATGTCATTGAACTCAGTCCATGTGATTATACTGTTTTATGAACTGAACTATATTTTACTCAAACTTGGAGTTTTAAACGATATTTGAACTATCATTTGAGTTGAGTATATTTGTTTTTGCGGATGCCCTAGGGGCTTTTCACTAATTTAGACTGATTAAGGCTGAGGGCCATACGCAAGGGCATGAATATGATGTAGGGAGGCTTGCAAGCCTTGAGTGATATGTGTACATGCGCATATACATACATGGATAGGACTGCACGCCGCAGTAGCATATTGCATGGATTGGGCTGCATACCGCAGCGGTGTGATATTGATATTGTGCTTGGGCTGTAGGAGCCCCTCCGGAGTTTGAACCCCCACAGTGAGCGCGGGTAACCAAGTGGATCGGGCTGCACATTCCGCAGTGTTCATGCATTGCATTACATTCATGCATTACTCCTGTTTGTACTACGTGGCACGACATTTAGCACTTATATTTCATTGGCATACATACTGTTATTTGCCTTGCTGACAAGATACCTTGGTGTTATATGTTGAGGAGTGCTGAGCCTGAGAGGCTGATGATGGAAATTGTGAGTTGGGAGTGAGCCCGAGGGCTGGTACTGTACTGAAGGGTTGATATTGAGCCTGAGGGGCAGTTTTCTGATTATTTTCTACTTTTTGAAATTATCTTTGCAATTGTTCAAAAAGCATATTTTTAAAAGAGATTTTGAACTGATCTTGAGATTTTCTAAAGGGATTTCCACGGTATTTTGATTTTTCTCAAAAAGGATTGTTCTGTCTTTTATAGCAGTTTGGTGTGCTTATACGTGTTTTCTTATCGCTCAGATATTATTCTCTCTTATTACCACTGAGTTGGAAGTACTTACTTTACTCCCTGCACCTTGCGTGCAGTTGCAGGTATTGTTCACCTGATAGCGGGTTATTAGCAGGATCGAAGGCCATATTCCGGTAATTGAGCAAGGTGATCGCCAGCGTTCGCGGCACCGCACTCCATCTTTGTATTCCGATTTTATCTTGTATATATAGATGTATACATTTTTGGACCAGTAGTAGTGTCCCTACTCATTAGATGCTCGTGACTTGTGACACCCCGGTCGGGCTGTATTGATTTTTATATTAATTAATATTATAAATTTAGATTCGATATGCTATATAACTGTCTAATCTACTTAAAGAGGAGTTTTGGGTTGTTGGCTGGTCTTGTCTTCACGAGAGGCGCCATCACGACCGGGTATAGAATTTGGGTCGTGACAATAATATAGGTTAAATGTAATTAATTTGTAGTTTTCGTAAAATTTTGCAGACAATTTGCAGATTAATTGTGGATGTCACATTTCTATAATTGGCCCTTCATCTACAAAATTTATACAAAAACTACAAATAAAAGCTGCCAAAATTGCAATTCATAACATTCCAATCAAGAAATATGAGAAGAAGTTTAGAAGTGATTTAGTATTATATCTTTTACCATTAATTGGATCGATACTAACATATCGCCCATGCTGTTTTGTGACACTTGATGGCTACGATGGTGATGTCTGCAATCTTGATGGCCACGATGGTAATGCCTGCAACCTTTCGACTAGGTGACGTCGAAACGGAATTCAAACAAATCATTTTCCAGAAAGAGGGAATTTTGTTTTGTTACAGAAGCGGAAACATGGTAAAAAGAATGTGGGGTATGGGTAAAAACGTGGGTAAGGGGTAAGGAGAGAGAAACGTGAGATATATGGATACCTTTAATTAAGGAGTAAAAACTTCCCATTAATTAGATACGGATAACTTTAATTAAGGAGTAAAAATAATACATTAATTAGACCCTTAATTAAATATGATATAAGATTGGTAATTTGTATATGGGTTTGTAATTAAATCAAACCTTAAACATTGAGGGTAATAATGTTACATATGTGGTATAGGAATGTAAAAATTCAAATGAAAAATTTCATATTTCTCCATGTACTTTACAAAATTAGTTATTCGTGTAATATTGGTAAGCCGGAAGCATTCCAACAACAATAAACTTCTCTTACAGGATAATTTGGTATACAACGATCATAATGCTGTACATAGATATAAAAATCTACTCAGGTTTTCTAAATGGAGTGCTAGAAAAATTGCAGCAAGCCATATGACTATAGTGTCGAATTTTAAAACATCCAGAATGATGAAATCCGCACTTACACCAAGCAGATTTGCAATAGCTCTAAACTGCTCTAGTGGCAGAAGTTTCTAGAGCACAAAAATAAAGAAGAAGCATGTATTGCAAAATGATTCTCACTTCTCTGAAAATACAGAGTATTTGTAGGGTACAATAGGGGTGTACATTCGAATTGGTTTATCGATAAATCAAATCGATTATTTGTTATCGGTTTATCGATTTCGATTTCGAAATTTTTCCTATCGAGTTATAATTTGGATTTCTATTTGTCCTTTTCGATTTATCGATTTATCGATAAACCGATAAGAAAGACTAAAATGACAAATATACCCTTACTATAGTATTACTCTTTTCCTCACTTAATTCCCTAACCCTATTGTTAAGGACGGCACTATTTTTGCCCCAAAACAGGCTCAAAACAGCTCCAAAATGCTTCCGGAACAGTCCAGCGTGCCCCGGAAGGCCCTGGAAGACTCTAGAATTGTGCAGATTGTTGAAGACAAGCCTAGAATCAGGTGGAGGCTTCTAGATTCGGCCATGGGCAGCAAGGGCAGCCAACTTGTGTAAATATCTTAGATATTTACTTAGGAAGAGTCTAGAGACTTAATTGTAGCCGTCGGATCAAATTGATCCCAACCGTCCATTTAGGTAGCCAACTAGTATAAATAGGCACCTTAGGCATTTCATTTGGCATCAAGCAATCAAGCAAAGTTGTAAGCATTCAAAGCATTGTAAAGTTCTCGAAGTTCTCTCAATAAAAGAGTTCTTTCTTCCAACTACTAGTTTCCTTCGCCAAGTTTCTACAAGCTTAGTCTTTCTTAAGTTCTACTAAGCTTCCGGGTAGGCTGACTAGCTAACTTTGGCATTGAAAGTTCGCTAGGCCGGACAGATCGTCGTGTTTGAGTTACGATCTCGTCACAATTGGTATCAGAGCGTCAGGTTGGAACATCTAAGGGAGTATGGAAGGTGGCAGTGAACTCACCCAAACTGAAGGGAACAAATCTAAGGGCCAACGGTCTCGCTCCAGGGAAGTCATGGGGGAGTTGGAGACAAGGCTGGCCAAGGTGGAGTTGGCCATTGCCGATGGGCAGGACAAGTTCATGGAGGCCGACCAAAGGTTCGAGGGGGTCGAACAAAGGGTCGAGGAGGGCCTAGACGGATTGCGGGAGGAGATGTAGTCCGCCGTGAATCAAGTCCTGGCGCAATGTCTTCAGGCGGTGGAGGAGAAACACCAGACAGAGATTTCGTCCATGCGGGAAGAGCTAGGGAGGCTTTCACATGAGCTGGAGAGCGTCAAGGAGGAGCTCAGCTTGTGCAAAAGGGCTTTTGCACAAGGCACTGCCACTACGTCCGAGGTAAGGACTACCCCTTCCAAAATAGATGTTCCCCGACCCAAATATTTCAAAGGGTCTAGAAGTGCGAGGGAACTAGACAACTTTGTTTGGAGCATGGAGCAATACTTTAGGGCTCTCGACATGCAAGACGAGGCTCTAAAGGTAAGCATGGGTAGTCTTTTCCTCGAGGACACCGCAATGGTTTGGTGGAGGAGAAGACAAAGCGACATAGAGAAAGGCACCTGCTCTATCAAGACTTGGGCAGATTTCAAGGCAGAACTCAAGAAGCAGTTCTACCCAAGCAACGTCGAGGAGGAAGCTCGTGGCAAGCTAAGGCGTTTGCAGCACAAAGGAACCATCCGGGAGTACGTCAAAGAGTTCACAGAGGTACTTCTCGAAATCCCTGACTACCCTGATAAAGAAGCTTTCTTTGCCTTCATGGACGGGTTGCAGCAGTGGGCAAGGCTTGAAATCCAACGCCGTGGTGCCCAAGACTTGACCACTACCATATCCATTGCCGAGTCCCTTATTGAGTTTAGGAAAGTGGAGAAACCTAAACCCAAGGACAAGGGCGGCAAGGGAAAGAGCGGGGGAGACCCGCCTAAGGGCAAGGAGGCGTCAGAAAGGGCCAAGGGACGTAGAGATTTCCCTCCCAAACCGAAGACCCCGGTCCAATGCTTCTTTTGTAATGGACCGCACTATGCGAGGGATTGCCCCAAAAAGAGTAAGCTTTCGGCCTTAATCGAGGATCACGAGAAGGAGGAAGCAAAGATTGGGGCCATGCGGCTTCTAAGCTCAATACAGGCAAAAGTTGAGGTGCCCAAGAACGAGAAGAAAGGGAGGTTGTTTGCCGATGCCAAGATTGGGGAGCATACCGTGAAGGCATTAGTTGACACGGGAGCCGACAGCAACTTCCTCACTTTCCAGCAAGCTAAGGAAATGGGCATCCGGTACGAGACAAGCCGAGGTTGGCTCAAGGGCGTCAATGCTGCACCAACAGAAACCTTTGGAGTTGCCCGTAATGTACCGGTTCGCTTAGGCAATTGGCGCGGCCACATAAACTTCTCGATCGTGACCATGGACGATTATCCACTCGTCTTGGGTATTGAGTTCATGGACAGGGTCAAGGCCGTCCCAATTCCCTTTGCGAACTCCTTATATATCTTGGAGGTAGGCAACACCCATCTAGTTCCACTAGAGCGGGAAACCCGACTCCAAGAAAAACAAATTTCGGCCATGCAACTCTCAAAGGGCATCAAGAAGGAAGAGCCAACCTACCTTGTTGCCTTAAAGGAAGAAGCTGCCATTCCTACAACCGAGTCCATGCCACCCGAGGTCCAACACGTTTTGGAGGAGTTCCAAGACGTCATGCCACGGGAGCTACCAAAGAGGCTACCACCTAAAAGGGAGGTGGATCATAAGATAAAGCTGGAACCAGGTGCCACCCCGCCAGCTGCCGTGCCTTATCGGATGGCGCCTCCGGAGCTTGAGGAATTACGGAGGCAATTGAAGGAGTTGATGGACATGGGCTATATTCGTCCATCAAAAGCACCTTATGGAGCGCCGGTATTGTTCCAGAAGAAGCACGACGGGTCACTTCGACTTTGCATCGACTACCGGGCGCTTAACAAGATCACGGTCAAGAATAAGTACCCGATACCACTCATTGCCGACTTGTTCGACCAGCTTGGGCAAGCTCGTTGGTTCACCAAGCTGGATTTGCGATCGGGGTACTACCAGGTCTGCATTGCGGAGGGAGACGAGCCTAAGACAGCATGCGTCACAAGGTACGGCTCATATGAGTTCCTTGTGATGCCTTTCGGACTTACCAATGCGCCTGCAATTTTTTGCACCCTCATGAACCATGTCCTACAACCTTTCTTAGACAAGTTCGTAGTGGTGTACTTGGACGACATTGTCATCTATAGCAACACACTGGAGGATCATGTAAATCATCTAAGACAAGTCTTCCAAGTACTCCGCACGAACAAGCTTTACGTCAAGAAGGAGAAATGTGTATTGCTCGACGAGAAGTCTCCTTCTTAGGACACATTGTTGGTGAGGGAAAGCTACGGATGGATGAGTCCAAAATTCGGGCGATACAGGATTGGGAGCCGCCGAAGAAACTTCCAGAACTTCGGTCTTTCCTTGGCTTGGCTAACTACTATCGGAAGTTCATCAAAGGCTACTCTTCCATCGTCGCGCCACTCACAGATCTACTGAAGAAGAACCGGACCTGGGAGTGGACTGATAAGGCCCAAACAGCATTTGAGGAGTTAAAGGCCGCCATGATCAAGGAGCCGGTATTGGTTTTGCCCGACCATACCAAGTCTTTCGAGGTACAGACGGACGCCTCTGAATTTGCCCTGGGAGACGTCCTAATGCAAGAAGGGCATCCTGTGGCTTACGAAAGTCGTAAGCTAAATGATACAGAAAAGCGCTACACGGTCCAAGAAAAAGAGATGACCGCCGTAGTGCACTGTTTACGGACGTGGAGACATTATCTCCTGGGCAGCAAGTTCATCGTGAGGACGGATAATGTTGCCACCAGTTACTTCCTTAAGCAGAAGAAGCTTACACCAAAACAAATTCGGTGGCAAGCTTTCTTAGCAGAGTTTGATTTCGTGATGGAGTACAAGCCCGACAAGGGAAATGTTGTGGCCGACGCACTAAGCAGAAAGGCTGAACTTGCCTCCATCACAAGCCCAAATTTCCCTATAGTGGATCGCATCAAGGAGGGGCTGGAACATGACCCGCAAGCCAAAAATTTGTTGGAATTGGCACGTCAAGGGAAGACACGCCAGTTTTGGCTAGAGGACGAGCTGCTCCTCACCAAGGGAAATAGGGTTTATGTGCCAAAATGGGGAGGCTTAAGGAAGGAGATCATCCGGGAAAGTCATGACTCCAGATGGGCAGGCCATCCTGGAGTCCAAAGGACGATGGCGCTGATTGAACGAGCATACTTTTGGCCCCACATGCGGGACGATGTGGAGCTATACGTAAAAATTTGTCTTGTGTGCCAGCAAGACAAGGTTGAACAACGCCCACCAGCGGGTCGTTTGGAGCCATTGCCTATTGCAGAGAGGCCATGGGAAAGCATTTCCATGGACTTCATCACATCACTACCCAAGTCCGAAGGCTGCAGCAACATAATGGTTGTAGTGGACCGCTTCAGCAAATATGGCGTATTCATTCCTGGTCCAACAAAGCTTACTACCGAGGACGCTGCTCGACTATTTTTTAAAAATGTGGTGAAGTATTGGGGCATTCCGAAGACCATTATCAGCGACCGGGACCCCCGCTTCACGGGAAGGTTCTGGATGGAGCTTTTTAAAATCATGGGGTCTGAGCTCAACTTCTCTACAGCCTTTCACCCTCAAACTGATGGGCAAACGGAACGGGTGAATGCTTTGCTGGAGTTATATCTTCGCCACTTTGTCAGCGGCAACCAAAAAGATTGGGCCAAGTTAATGGACATTGCCCAATTTTCTTATAATCTG
Source organism: Nicotiana benthamiana (assembly GCA_034376525.1). Lineage (NCBI taxonomy): Eukaryota > Viridiplantae > Streptophyta > Magnoliopsida > Solanales > Solanaceae > Nicotiana > Nicotiana benthamiana. Next base: position 73,499,482 of record CM067338.1, on the reverse strand, counting down.
CAGAAGAGCGAGTCAACAGGGGCAAGTCCATTCGAGTTAGCAACGGGATAACAACCGATGACGCCACAAACTTTGGCCATTGGTTACAAAGGGCCCAATCCGTCAGCATACAAGTTTGCCAAAGGCTGGCACGAAAAGGCAGACTTGGCAAAAGCCTACTTAGCAAAGGCAGTGCAGAAAATGAAGAAATGGGCCGATGTTAAGAGGCGTCACTTGGAGTTCGAGGAAGGAGACTTGGTCATGGTAAAACTCCTTCCTCACCAGCGTCGAAGATCCGGCCAGGTGCATAAAGGGCTAGTAAGGCGCTACTAGGGACCGTTTCCAGTAGAGAAACGCATTGGCAAACTAGCCTATCGCTTGACTCTTCCATCACATTTAGAAATGCATCCGGTCTTCCATGTGAGTCTTTTGAAGCCATATCATCAAGACAAGGTAGATCCAAGCCGAGGAGAGTCTAAGCGAGCACCAACGGCCATCACAACGGTGCCAGAGAAAGAAGCAGAAGGGATCCTTGCGCACCGCATCATCCCAAGACGGGGGACTCACCCAAGCTACACTGAATACTTTGTCAAGTGGAAAGGGTCTCCTGACAGCGAGGCGAGCTGGGAGCATGAGCTAACTTTGTGGAATCACCAAGACCTCATCCAGGCTTACAAGGAGCACGCGCCGAGGTCGTCGCGAGATTGAGCGGGGGAGAATGTTAGGGACGGCCCTATTTTTGCCCCAAAACAGGCTCAAAACAGCTCCAAAATGCTTCCGGAACAGTCCAGCGTGCCCCGGAAGGCCCTAGAAGACTCTAGAATTGTGCAGATTGTTGAAGACAAGCCTAGAATCATGTGGAGGCTTCTAGATTCGGCCATGGGCAGCAAGGGCAGCCAACTTGTGTAAATATCTTAGATATTTACTTAGGAAGAGTCTAGAGACTTAATTGTAGCCGTCGGATCAAATTGATCCCAACCGTCCATTTAGGTAGCAAACTAGTATAAATAGGCACCTTAGGCATTTCATTTGGCATCAAGCAATCAAGCAAAGTTGTAAGCATTCAAAGCATTGTAAAGTTCTCGAAGTTCTCTCAATAAAAGAGTTCTTTCTTCCAACTACTAGTTTCCTTCGCCAAGTTTCTACAAGCTTAGTCTTTCTTAAGTTCTACTAAGCTTCCGGGTAGGCTGACTAGCTAACTTTGGCATTGAAAGTTCGCTAGGCCGGACAGATCGTCGTGTTTGAGTTACGGTCTCGTCACACTATGGTAAGTGCTAACCCTATTATTTCAGCGCCACTTTCTCTTTCTCCTCTGTTCTATTGCAGTGTCGCCGTTGATTATCGCCGTTCGAAAAGACACAGCCGCAACTTTCTCCGACTTTCAGGTACTGATTTCTCTTCTTTCTTTTTCTTTTTCTAGTTCCGACTCTGTTTTTCCGGCAGCAAGACTTATTGTTCTTCTTCTTTCGGGCAACAACTGATTTCCGGCATAGCTGCTCTTTCTTGTTTTCCGTAACCTATATTTTCTCTCTTTTACTAGTCTTTCTTCTTCTATTTTTATCTTTTATTTTATTTGTTTAGTTTTTGTATATAAGTATTTCTGGCAGAAACTGATTTTGATAAAGTTTGAGTCACTTTCTTCTTCAACTAACGCTAGTATCTTAAGTTTTTTTTGTCTATTTTGTTTGAATTAAAGTTGATCCTTTTTAGCTTAGAATTAGTGGTGCTTGTTTTCTTACGTATCTTTTTTGGGTGTAGTTATTAAAAATAAGAGTGAGAAAAAGGAAGCTCCTAAGGTAGTGGAGAGATGGGGAGAGCCTGATGCTTCCAGGTGTGTGCTTGCCACGTCAATTGTTGATTGTGAATTTTACCCTGTAAGTTGAACTTTTCTACATTAATTATGTGCTATACTATTTTATTTGTGGGCTAACATTTTATTTAGTGTGTTTTATTTTGTTATTTTCTCTATTATTTATCAATGTTTCGTGTGTATAGTGTATTTCTGTGTTTTCTACATGTATTTTTGAAGGTTTAGGTGGATAGTTTTTGAGGGAGTGTACCAGATATCTGGTTTAATTGTGTATATGACAAGAATGACCTTTTTTTCCATATTAGTTAGGCGTGTTCATAGTGATATACTTTCCGTGGAATTCCGTAAATTTTCTTATTGGTGTTATCGATAATCGAATCGATAAGCCCAAAAAATCGATAAATCAAAATCAAAAAAATCGAAACCTTATTGAAATGATAACGATAAGCATATGTACAAATCGATAATCGATAAGTAATTATCGATAAGGGTCAAAATTGAATCGATAAATCGAATGCACACCTCTAGTGTACAAGTAATTAGCCCAACTAACTAACAATTAACTTATGAGCTGGACGTGAGCTGACACTAAGGGTGTGTTTGGTATGACGGAAAATATTTTACGTGGAAAACAAGTAGTAATCTTATTCATTTTTCGGTATTTGGTACGCAAATTAAGGAAAATGACTTCTCAAGAGTATTCATAAATAATTTAGATATAATAAACATGTAACTATAAACTTTCAAACCAACAACCTTCCGGACCCATAAATTTCATAAACTTTCAAACCGCTAAACTTCAAAATCATGGAATTTCGAATCCGTAAACTTTATTATTTCTAAACCTGTAAACTTTGAACTCATAAACCTTCGAAATCATAATTTTAGAACTTGAAAAATTTTGAGTCTTTAAACCGATAAATAATAAAATTAAAACGAAAAAATATATTTAATTCTTTTTTTCGGGGGGAGGGGGAGAGCAGGGGTGGGAGGCGGGGCTGGGGGGTTGTAATCAAGCTAGCGGTGGTATAGCGAACAATGATGAACAGTATGAAATTCCCGAAAGTAAAGGCTGTAGAAACACGAGGTTAAAATTGTATGATTATATTACATTGATAATGTTGTGATCGTTTAAAGCTTTTGAGTTGTACTTATTATTTCCTTATCTTTGTATGAAAGTTCTTTCTAACTGAATGGTGTTTTGTTACACATACTAGTGCTATTCGATGGCACTGACGTCCCTTTTGTTGGGGGCGCTACATCTTTATATGGATGTAGATATTTTTATAACGGGCAGTGTTGGTCGCAGCTAGTGCCGCATCATCCTTTTAGCTCACTTGGTGAGCCCCACTTCATTTCGGGGTCCTGTTTCATATGTTTATCTTGTACTTTATATTTTGAGGTATAGCCAGAGCCTTGTTACCGGTATGTTCATGTTATATTACTCTTCAGTTGTATGTAGAGGCTCCGTAGAGAGGTTGTGGGTGGTGTTTGATAATGGAGATTTGAGTTAGGAATCTTGATGCTTGACAAAAATTTATAAAACTTGTAATATTTTGATAATTATGATTTAAGTTGCTAATGAAAATGAAATCGAAATTGTTAATGAAATACTTACTAAGTGTGATTAATGGATTTCATCTCCTATTTATTCGTTAATTAGTTTGGGTAGATTGAAACCTAACAGGCTTGCTCAGTTGGGTTTACTCGGTTGAGTGCCGATCGTGCTCCTCAATTTTTGGGGCGTGACAAATTTGATATCAGAGCCTAAGGTTTTAATATGTCATAGGATGTCTTGGAGATGTGTCTAGTAGAGTCCTTCTTATCAATGTGTAGTTGACCACATCTATAAGTTGGTGGTTATTCGTGCATTAGGAATTTCACCATTCTTTGATACTCCAATCGTGTGATAGAGCTTAATTAGGGAGTTAATTTTCTCTCCAAGACTTACTCCCAAAATGAGTAATCATGATACCATAATTAGCGAATGTGATGCCATGAGGGGGAGTAATCCCACCATTGAGTCCGAGGGGATTGCCCAAGGACTTGTTAGGAGAATTTATTAAGCTGTGGAGGGATTGGTAGAATCTATCACTAAGAGGGGAGTGTCCTTGTCCCAATTGATGTCACCACCAAATCCTATAGTATATCGGCATGGTACCAATGTACGTTAGGGATGTGGAGTCGAGGGGTATCGATTAAGCTATTTGCCTTATCAACCAAAAGTCATTAAGTGAGTCAAATTAAAATTTCTACTCGTTGTATATATACATTCATGTTGAAGAATTCTCATAAACATGGTCTTAACAAGGTATTGAATAACAAAACATTGCATGTATCGACTCTTTGAACGAGATGCATTATTCGTGAATCCACTCTACTACAAATTCTCTTATTTACATTCTTGTGGAATTAAGTTCTATAATTGTGTCCTTGAATGGAGTTATAACTCTAGGATTAATACTTCCGACTTGCTTTCTTAAATTCTCAACAAGGGACTATATCCGATGAATTTCTTACAAAATCTTTTTATTTAAATGGACAACATCTACTCGCTTGTGCCTATACATGCACCATCGTAAAGTTTACCTATGTGGTGTCAAGTTCCATGCAAAGCATCCCAGCGTTGCGATCCTTCTCGAGTCACTCTTTACTCAATTGTGTATAGGGCTTATATGGTTTGAACAATCTATTTACTCTCTAGCAAATATCATCTTGAAAGCTTCTCACTGTCTAGTAAAATAAGAGCATACCTTAACACCTCACATAAGTGTATGTCAATCGAAATGGTCATCAAGTGCATAAAGTCTCTCTGAAAATTGAGATCCTTACATCGTCATCATAGGAAGAACTTATGTCTCCATAACTTTTATGTCCACTTGGGATATCACACACTAAGTAGCTCACTTTATCCTAGTATTGTGGTTGCTCGTAGCATGGTTGTATATTGCAGTTGGGAGTTAGTATAGCAGAATCATGTCCAGCTTATAACAAATGTTTATTTTCTCTTTACACTTCCATAACATATGTTAATTGTATTCTTTAGTTAGTAAATTCATTGTACTAGTTTCCTTACACTTGTTCGATAACCATGAGAGAACATATCCTTCTACGAGTTATTCTAACACATCCTTTCTCGTAAGGACCCTTACTAGGCTCTGCGTCAAGACCAAGCACACCTTTGGGGTTATTTGTAACGACCCGACCAATCATTTTAAGTTGTAGCACGTCGTCCAACGGTCTGAGGCTATGAGCATCTTCATTTCAGGTATATTGACTTGTGTGTATAGTCGGAATTGAAATTCAGGAAGTTCGGAGTTAAATTTAAATGAATATTCTCATTTCATAAGTCTTAAGTTGGAGAAAATGGCTAGCGCTGGATTTTTGAGTAAACGACCTTGGAATCGGGATCTGAAGGTTCCAGTAGGTTCATATGATTATTTCGGACTTGGGCGTATGCCCGATGCGGTTTTGGATAACCCGGGAGCGTATTGACGCCTATTGTGGAAGTTAGCATTTTGGAAGAAATTTCTTAAGATTGGATTGAAATGCATTTCAGCGTTATTGATGTCTGTTTAAGATTACGAGACTCGGACTAGCTCCGCATGGTGATTCTAGAGTTGGGAGCGCGATCGGAAGTGAATTCGGAGGTCCTTAGGTCGTTTTGAAGCCATTTGGCTAAAGATAGAAATTTGAAGGTTTTTGAGAAGTTTGATCGGAAGTGGACTTTTTGATATCGGGGTCGGAATCTGATTCCGGAAGTTGGAGTAGGTCTGCAATGTCAAATATGGCGTATGTGCAAAGTTTGAGGTTAATCGGACGTGACTTGATATGTTTAAACATCGGAAGTAGAAGTCGAAAAGTTCAAAGTTCCTAAAGCTTGAATAGGGGTGTAATTCATGGTTTTAGCATTGTTTGATGTGATTTAAGGCCTTGAGCAAGTTTGTATTGTGTTTTGGGATTGGGTGGTATGATTGGTTGAGGTCTCGAGGGCCTCGGGTGATTTCGGGTGGTTAACGAATCGAAATTTAGATTTTTAGAAAAGCTGAGTGTGCTGGTTGCTGGTATTTCCGATTTTTCGAAAATGGAACCGCAAAAGAGGTACCGCAGAGGTGGAGAGGCAGACACAGAAGCGGGCGAGAGGATTTTGGGGGAGGACTGCAGATGCGGTCATGGTTTCGCAGATGCGGTCATGGTTCCGCAGAAGCGGAACCGCATCTGCAGTAGTTAGGTCGCAGAAGCAAAAATGGGGCTGGAGATTTGGAGCCGCGGAAGCGGTGTGTTGACCGCATTAGCGGAACCCCAGATGTAGTACGGCTTCCGCAGAAGCAGAAGTACCTGGAGGCAGCAAGATTGTTTTAAATTGTGCGTTATGTTCATTTCTCTCATTTTTCATGACTTGGGGCGATTTTCAGGAGCTTCAAGAGGGGGTTTTTGTCGTCAATGATTGAGGTATTTTATCCCCACCTACTTTGACTTAAATACATCAATTTTGTGTGAATTTAGGCATGCAAAATAAAAATTGAGGTTTTGTTGGAAAACCTAGAAAATTATAATCTTGGATTTTGACCACGATTTTGAATATGAAATTAAGAGAAAATTATATATTTAAGTTCCTAAGGCCATGGGCAAAGTTTATTTTCGAAAATTTTTGGATTCAGGGTACGTGGGCCTGAGGGCATTTTTGTCATCTTTTTGTTTGGGGTTAGGAGTTGTTATAAATTAGGTTGTAAGGTATAAATGAGCATATACAAATGGATTTGTATAACCACTGGCTACTTCTGGAGCATTGTGCATTGGTGTAGTTCTTCGAAAGAATGTAGGATGCTGGTTATGGATCTTCGGAGCGAGGTGAGTTTTCTTTTTAATCTTGTGAGGGGGAATTACCCCATAGGTGAGCTAAATTGATTATGTGCTCCTATTTGTGGGGTCTATGTATGCACTAGGTGACGAGAGTCCGTGTGTAGCTATTATGCTATTGTCCACGTAGTATAGGACCCAAAAGCATGTTATAAATGGATTATTTGTGAACCCATTGATGGCTTGAATTGCCTAAATCACATTAAAATTAGTAAATAAATTTCAAAAGGATTAAGCTTCTTTTCTTAAAAATTGTGAAAGGAGAACCTGTTTTATTTGAATAAATATTCCCCGATAAGATCTTATTTGACTGATTGAGTGTGTATTCTTATGTGTACCTGCGTCGCATGCATGATTTGTGAGCAGGGTATGTGTATATTTTTGGAATGGGTTGAACGCCTAGGAAGATTCAATAGATGTATCAATGGTACGGGCCGCTCGACCCTCGGCAGTGCACAATTTACATTTCTGTTGGAGTGGGCCGTCGACCTCGGCATGATTTGCGCATGGTTGTGCCGTTGTCTTGAAATTATTAAAGTTGTCACTACCTTACCCTGGCTAGAGATTTATTCGTTAATAATTGAGAGGACTTACGGAAAATTCCTATGAAAGAATTATGTGTTTACTTTTTTCCTCTATTTGGATTAGAATTATGTTTATAAAATAAATCCACTGTTATTTATTAAAGATGAATATTTATTGGACCACTAGAGAGTGTCAAAGTTGACCATCTCGTTTCTACCTCTTCGGGATTAGGCGGGATAATTATTGGGTACATGCTATTTTTGTACTCATGCTACACTTGCTTGCATTTTGTTGCACAGATATATGTGACTCCAGTGGCTTACTGGGCATAGTAGCACATATGATTCTGGGACTAGGTGAGCTGCATCATTCGAGACGGCTCAGCTAGGGTAGTCACTCCTAGTGTACTCTATTTACTTTCCGTTCACTATATTCCGAACAGATGTTGTATTTTGTTTCTCTTATTAGTAGATGCTCATGAACTTGTGACACCTGGTTCTAGGATGGTTTGGAGTATTGTATTATTTTCTTGACCTTTAAATTTGATTTGAAAATATATTCTTTAAAATGTCTAAATAATGATGGAAAAATCATGTATTTCGGAAGTGATCAAATGTGACAAATTTAAGGTATTTGTGTTTGCTGGGCTAACAGCGGTGACCGGTGCCACCACGATTAGATTTTGGGTCGTGACAACATGGTATCATAGAACTAGGTCCCGTGGGTCTCAGAGTCATGAGCAAGTCTAATAGAGTCTTGCAGATCGGTACGGAGACATCTGTACTTATCCTCGGAAGGCTACAGGGCTGTTAGGAGTACTTCCCTTCTTGATTTCCTTATCGTGCGATTCAATTCCTTTGAGGCTTATGCCTTTGATTCCTTCCTACTCAATGTTACGCGACACGAGCGCTTGTTTGAAATAGAGAATTTTAAGAATTGTTATGGCACTACAAATGTGGTGCGGGATGATTTTTCCGGGTATAGTTGATTGGACTATGATAATCACATTATGGAGGGATATTCTATTGTTTCAGTCTAGTAACAGAACTTCTATGATCCTTGAAGCTAGGCACGGGTTGCCATGCTACTTATGAGCGCTTATTCCGCGGTGTTGTGTGATGGTAGGATGTTGCCCATGTGACGGGGCAATGAATGAGTTGAAGGGAGGTTTACTCAGCGTGTAATCAAGGGAATCAATATTTGATTTCCGGCAAGGGAGAATGCAAGAATGGATAGTCGGACTAAGAATGGTCAGATGTGGGCTAATGAAAGTAATGAGACTCGGTATTTGCAAGCGTGGTGGAGCTTTTCTTCTATGATGGGGGTGTCGTGGTCCTAATAGAACGCACCAAGTTCGTCGTTGTTATAATCTGCTACAAATCACCTTTATGGCAGGATACTGTAAAATAGAATTGGAGATACAGCTTCAGATAGCGCATGGTGCGGTGGTTTAAGATCGAATCAGAATTTCCGATGTTGATGGATCAATAAGGATAACCTCTGGAAAGGTTCTAAAGTTAGCAGCAATGGTGGATTCAAGTGCCACGAAGGTAGATATTGTTTAAAGCAACAACTGAGCAGCAAGGTATGAGGAATGACATGTGGGAAGTGTCAGGCGTTGATTAAAAACTTCTAGAGGGCCAAGTATAAGGAGCAAGGTCGAGTGGTCAATTAAAGAGATGAGTTCCGCCAAAGTGGGAGAGTGGCGGGTGTTGCATATGGGATTAGTAGTAGAATGACTATGTGTCTTAAGGAGAGTTTAGATCGAATTGGGAATTTATAATGATTGGTTATTGAAGCCTGCGAGTATGATGTGAAGTATGGGTTATTATGCGGCAAAAGATTGATATAATGGGAAGGATATGCTTGAAATGTAGGAGGGTACAACATAACCCTGAATTTGGAAGGATGTTTCCGTACATTTAATTGATGTCCGCGAGGGGTGAATGGACTTTTGCAGCTGGAAGGTTAGCTCGGACTCAGGATGGGCTATTGGTGTCATAGCGAATGTACCCCGTGCAGCAACATTGGAAGATGTAGGGAGGTGATTCCCCTAGGTCGGTTATTCCCCGTGAGTAGGTTAGTGATCGCGTGGTTGGCAAAGCTTCTACAAAGAATTATATTGGTTGTTCAACAAAGAGATCGATCGTGCGAATGTAGTTAATGATTTAGAATATGAAAGATGGGGATTTACATTAAGATTCCGAGAAATTTTGATAATTTATGGCATGAGGTTATGCCAATAAGAGGTAAAGAGGTCGGGCGAATTCTAGATTTGCGAAAGGATGGCTTCAAGCTAAGTGGGAGAGTCCCATCGCTTATGATTGGGCTGTATGATTAACTACTTGCATGATTTTTGGCTATTAGCATATTGATGGATTATTTCAGCTATAAGAAATGACCATAAGTGGTAATTTGAGTAGATGAATTGTTGGAGGCATGTTGTAGTCGGCCTTATTGGCTCATACTGTAGTTGGCCTTATGGATACAGGTTTCAGAGGAAGTGATTTCGCCGGGTGCGTCGCCGAGAGATTATTCGTGTGTTATAAGATTTATGGAGTGAATTATATTCGGGACCAAGTCAGAGCGGGTGGCTCTCAGTATCAGTCCTAGTGAATTCAAAAGTTAAAATGTGGTGCCCAATGAATTCGAGCCTATGAGTACGCTTAAGAATCAAGTTTTGTAGCAGCATATGAGAAGGTGCCCAAAATGTTCTATGATATTTGACTTGTGGTGTAGCATTTGGGTGATATGTAATAGTTCGTAGGAATTGAGACAGCCTGGTATCGTGATTCAAGGTCACTCGGGGCGACTGTATATGGAGTATGTTATGTGTTGGATGGAGTTAATCTTATTTCTAAGGCAAGCAAGGATGGATTGGAGGAAGGTAAATTGATTAACCATAGTTGAATTGGCATGTTGGGGCCAGTAATCAGTTCGGTCCGCATGATCAAGTTATGTGTATGATCTGTGGTAGTACGTGTGAGGTTTGTCGACCACCATGATTGATGATTTATCAAGGGCATTCTACTGTTATGTCTTGTTAAGTGGAAGTAGGTTCCAAAAGGGCTATAGTGGCTTGGACCACTGTTTAGAGATTTGCATAATCTACGGTTATGGGGATTTTCCTATGTGTTGCTATGATTCTCCTAAAGTGAGTTAAGTGCAATGTTCTTATATGATGGAGTGACAAAATATTAATGATTTCGAAGTTAAGATGAAAATCATGTTCTATCATATATTGGCACGTTGGGTGTAATGAGTAGCATGGAAATTCTTAGTGAGGATCAAGGTTGCAGTTTGGTGCTGGTAAGGATTTCACAGGCTCGTATGAGAAAGGATTGAATGATTAAAGTAAATTGGTATTATCTTCAGCGTTACCTGAGATCGATGTGTTGTGAAAGAGGCTTTGCATCCTGGTTGAGGATTCTTGATGGCTTTTCAGCATCAATGCGTATGGTGGATTAGATGTGTGGACCCGTTATGTATTTCGAAAAGTTGTGGGAGCGTGACCTGCTGGAAGATTGTATAAGTGTGTCATGTAGTCACTTGATTGACTAGAAATTTAACCATGTATGAGGATTGTGGTAATATCATTAGTTTGAGAATTTATACCTGGAGGGCACTTTGTTTATTGGGTTATGAACTGAGGAGGTTGCTCCGGTTATGGTGGTTGTTCTTACGTGTTATGAGGCAAAAGGTAGTTACTATGGACCTTCAAAAGGTTATTAGCCAAGTTGGTGCAATCAGAAATCGGCTTGAGATTAGTGGATTGATTTATATGCGAACATGGCTTTATATTAGGCCAGTTGTGTTCGTTTCAGCGAGCGTTCCCTATGGAGGAACAGTTGGGGGTGTTATTTTGTCATAAGCTATTCCAGGTAATGGTGTATTGCGCCGTATGAGATGTGAGACGGTTTGGTAAATTCTCATGTGTTGAGGTTCCACGTGGTGATGATGTTATGTGAGAAGAATGGCTCTTGAGATTCAGATCTTATCGTACCTCAGTTGTGCTTGAGTTTTGTAGCCTATGGCACTATGTGTTTTCTCAGGGATGGTATTATGCACTTAGCATGCATGCGATCAAAGTTCGATATTTTTATTGTAATGAGCAGATTTAGCTCGAAGTGCAATCTCCTTATGTGATATTTATGTGTGGATCGGTGGCACGCCGCCATGGGTGTGTTATTTGGATAAGGTTGCATGCCGCAACAGTGTGATGTCGAGTCTGGGTTCCTATATGCTATTTTGTGTGTGTTTCGCTTTATATCGTTTAACGAAAGTCCGTATTAGTGCGAGGGTTAGATAATTCCTTCCAGAGTTCGAATTCCTGTTTATGTTGTGTTCGGATTGGTGGCCTTTTGGCACATTGTGGCGTCATGTGAGACTTTTGATCGCATTTGCAGAGGCTTATTGCCTGAGCAGTTCATACTGGGTGAGACGAGATTGTGGGGTTTAAGATCAGTGCAATCAGATTATATGAAGAATATTAAGGAGCAAATATCATTATTTGGTTTAACATGTGGTAATGTTTCTTGCTAGAAGCATAGACCCAATGATTTGTTGACTCGGCTGTTGATTATGAATTTCGGCATCTCGTCCATCATGGCGGTATTGTAAGAGTTAGAGTAAGACTTGCATATCATGAGGTGCAATGGGAGCATCTAATTCGTTGCATTTCGGCTAAGTTAATAGGAAAATATTATCGTGGTCCTGTGGATTAAGTGTTGTAAAGTAAGAATTCAGCAAGGTTGTGCGGTTATGTAGGGTGCAATGGGAGCATCTGATTCGTACTCATTTTTCATGGCGTGGGCGATTTTGGGGAGCTTTAAGAGGGGGTTTTGTCGTCAATGATTGAGGTAAGTTATCCCCACCTATTTTGAGTTAAATACATCAATTTTGTGTGAATTTGGGCATGAAAATCAGTATAAAAATTGACGTTTCGGTGGAAAACCTAGAAAATTATATTCTTGGATTTTAACCACGATTTTGTGTATGAAATTAAGAGAAAATTATATATTTGAGTTCCTAAGGCCATGGGCAAAGTTTATTTTTGAAACATTTCAGATTCCGGGCACGTGGGCCTGAGGGAATTTTTGTTAACTTTTCGTTCGGGGTTAGGATTTGTTATAAATTGGGTTGTATGGTATAAACGAGCTTATATGCAAGTCTTTGAAACAATGTAGGATGCCGGTGATGGATCTTCGGAGTGAGGTGAGTTTCCTTTCTAATCTTGTGAGGGGTAATTTGCCCCATAGGTGAGCTAAATTGATTATGTGCTCCTATTTGTGGAGGCTACGTACGCATGAGGTGATGAGAGTCCGTGTAGCTACTATTATGCTATTGTCCCAGTAGTCTAGGACTTAAAAGCATGTTATACTTGGATTATTTGTGAACCCATTGATGGCTTGAATTTCCTAAATCACATTAAAATTAGTAAATGAATTTCAAAAGGATTAAGCTTATTTCTTAAAAATTGTGAAAGGAGAACTAGTTTTATTTGAATAAATATTCCCCGATGAGCTCGTATTGACTGATTGAGCATGTATTCTTATGTGTACCTATTCGGTATACATGATTCGCGAGCAGGGTATGTGTTTATTTATGGAACGAGCCGAATGCCTCGGCAGATTAAATAGATACATCTATGGTACGGGCCGCTCGACCCTCGGCAGTGCACAATTTACATTTCTGTTGGAGTGGGCTGTCGACCTCGGCATTATTTGTGCATGTTTGTGTTGTTGTCTTGAAATTATTAAAGTTGATACTACCTCACCCTGGCTAGAGATTTATTCGTGAATAATAAAGAGAACTTATGGAAAATTCCTACGAAAGAATTATGTATTTACTTGTTTCCTCTATTTGGATTCGAATCATGTTTATAAAATAAATTCACTGTTTAATATATTTACTAAAGATGAATAATTATTGGACGACTAGAGAGTGTCAAAGTTGACCATCTCGTCTCTATTCCTTTGGGACTAGACGGGATACTTGGGTACACTTTGTTTTGGTGCTCATTCTACACTTGCTGTGTATTTTATTGCACAGATATGGGACTCCAGTGGCTTCTGGGTATAGCATCACAAATGATTCTGGGACTAGGTGCGCTGCATCATTTGAGACGGCCGCAGCTGGGGTAGTCCCTTTTAGTGTATTCTATTTACTTTCCGTTCATTGTATTCAGAATGGATATTGTATTTTATTTTTCTTATTCGTAGATGCTGATGCACTTGTGACACCGGGTTCTGTGATTGTTTGGAGTATTGTATTAATTGCTTAACCTTTAAATTTGATTTGAAAATATATTCTTTAAAATTTCTAAATAATGAAGGAAAGATCCTATATTTCAAAAGTGATAAAACGAGACTAACTTAAGGTATTTGAGTTGGCTGGCCTGGCAGCGGTGTCCAGCGTCACCACGACCCTTAGTGGATTGTGGCTTGTGTCATTATTATAGCACAACGCCTGTTTCTCATGTTTTTTTTTATCTTTCATTAGCATCTAGGTAGTTCTCAAGTCAAAATCCATGGAGAACTCAGTATGAACGTCTGCAAACCTTCCATGATCATTTTATACTATCTCGTTGGGTTCCCACCTCACTTCAAGTTCATCAAGGGTTGATAGCATGTCACACTTACTGAGATTAAATGATCTCTTTTCGATAATGGATTATCTACATATGTGCTAGTCTAATGATCTGCTTATCAAACTAAGTCTCGCCTTTTGATTTTGGGTTGACCAAGGAGCAATACACCTAGTAAGACATTAGTATGCCAAATCTTTTCTCTCAGTCAAGTTTTATAGTGTTTCCCAATTTGGCTGGTAATAGTTGGTTGTGTAGAAGTGTGCTGTAGTGCTTCATTATGAAGTTGAGTTGCTAAACATAACTGGATTTTTGAATTTTGGAGCGATACATATAGAGATCTTCTTTAAAAAATGTAGCTTCTCGTAATCGCTTTATATTACCACCATTCCTAGTGGTTGCAATGTAAAGGTTACTTCCAGAAGGCTCTGTCACTTTCTTTTAATTTATCTTGCATTATGTGCTGTTTATCCGTAATCTTCAATGCGATATTACCTCAGTGTCTCAACTAGTTATCCAACTATATGATGATTTAATTAACCTCACTTTTGTGTACTATACAAGCGCCTTGGGTTGGCAAATTTCCCATTTTCTAGAGACTTCTAATGTCTTCAACTCTATTTATGCTTGTCGATTCCAAGCGGTGCTCTTAGTTGTGCTACCTTACTATCTATTTTCATCTGGTAACTCTCCTTGTAATCTAATTTTATGCCTTATGGTATCAAGGGTCAGGGTATGTTCCTTTTGTTAGGATAAAAATATATTGCTCGCACTCCTTATGAGATTTTCTCCTAAACAATCATCTACATGCTCTATTTGTCCATATGACTAGATAAATCAGGTAACTCTTCTCCGATAAGCGCATCAAGACTTCTCACCCTTTCATAATTATTCATACAGTTGCTTCGAGGCCTTATCCTATACCAGCTCGTAATGATTTTAAGTAATTTCTTGCCAATGTTGACTATTCTCTAGGACTACGAGGGCTTGTCTGGTTTTCAAAAGTAATGATTTTCCTTAAAGTTCAATCTTAAATTGCCATGATTTTAAACCAAAGTGTGTCCCTTTTTTAAAAGTCATGAATGGATCTGATTTGATGAGGTTATGTGGCTCTCTGCTCAATCGGCTTCTAGGATTATTGACAACATCATTGTCATGTATGAGAATTTTTCTACCCCTGGCATTTCACCTACTTAAGGAGGCTAGGAATTTTAATTGTCTTTCTTCCGGAGAATTACGTCAACCATTAAAACTCTTCTAACCAATATATAATTTCACCCCCATGGTAGGATGTCCGAGATATGAGGTTTCACTCGTGAAAGGTTGAGATTATATGCCTTTAGATTTTTACACATGTTATGAGCATATTGATTTGGAAGACCAGTTGTTGCATCTTTAGTTCTCTCATATAGGGTCAATTATCAGGAAGGGTTAAGCTGTTTGGAACATGATAATCCCATAAATTTTCAACCTCTTTTCATCCTTGTGGGCTTGTGGCATAGGTTCCTTGTGTTAGTTAACGTTAAGAGTATAATTCAACTTCATGTATTTTGGAACCCATATTGCATTCAAGGGGTTAGATCATTCTCATTCTTGATAACAGGATTTTCCCTACACTCCAGGAGATGACTGGGTCACGTACTTGAATATTACCTCTTAATGATTCCTATTACCAATGTACGAGTTATCCCTATGCCTTATTTGTCTAATAATTGGTGTCGTCAAAATGATTAACCATGTCAGTATTGTTGGTTGTAACTTTGTGTCTATTAGCATATGACCTCATGAAATACTCAGCTCAGCTCATAAATAGATTCCTAAATAATTCCAGCCTATTCTTGAACTCCGTTGCTCCTTACTGTATTAGATATATATGGTATTGAAGGTTCAAATGTATCAAAGTCAACTGGTGATTATATATATTCAGTAGGTGATTTTATGGCCAATTTATTACAACACATCTTAGAGTAGTTGTTGTAGGTCATCAATGGTTTAGCGTGGGTGTTAGTATAGAGATTTAGAATTTAATAGAGTGAACATGTTATTCTCAATATTTCCCCCCATAGATGTTATGTGAATTGATGATAAAGGGTGTAAGTGCATTTCCCATTGGTCGCACTAGGAGTATATGTTTCCACGTGGTTGTTCCTCATGAATTTGTGATTTCATATGTCTATGTCTAAGGAGGTATGTGGATATTATTTGTGTATCATACTGGTGTAAATCATTGATTGTGTGTCGACGCCCCCTTTTCCCCCCTAAAGAAAGCGAAATTGAGTTTACGACATTATTGACAAAACAACCCTTCTTCCCTTTTGAGGAATCGGGTTATGGAATTCGAAGAGTCGCCACCTAATGATTATAATGCATTAGACACATTAAAGTAAGGAAAAATTTTTGAAAGAAAACCAGAGTTCGGGAAAAGGCTTGAGATTATCTCGAGGGGAAGGTGTTAGGCACTCCTCAAGATCCACTAGTGTGGTTCCCGGCCATACTTAATTGTGACTTTAAAAGAAGTAGAAGGAAACAAGTAAGATACGCATATAGTAGTTACAAATCGGTTAAATATTTTAGAAAGGAACGAAAGGGCATAAATGATTTAAGAAGAGAATGATTAATCGGAAAAAAAATGTAAATTGAAGAAAAAGCATTTTTATACGAATAAAGAAAAGGAAAAGGAGTCCTAGGTTTAATTACAATATGGATCACATCGGTGCAATGCCCCGCACGCACCCCTCAGGAGAGGTGTCACATATGATATTAGCGCACCGGTCATCATCTCCATATTCTACCCTCCCCACCCCATTAAGGTATTTAAACGCGGTTAGTCTCGTTATTTATTGCATGCTATTACCCGTCCAACCTATCAGTCCCGGGGTATTAGGACTTCTAATCCTAAAGGGGAAGAAAAGAGGTAGAGGCATATATGGAGTTTAAAGGACAAAACTCTAATTTCAACAAACAAAACAAATATCAAGTAAAGTGGGTTAACAAGCAAACATGCAAGGCTCACATAAAGCCCCTTAAATCAGACAACACATAGTTTATCATGTCTTGCAAATACCGATTTGGTCTTTAAATCAAAATTTAACGGCGGACAGACTAGTCTAACAAATAGAGTTAGATAAAAAGTTTGCATTAGGCAACCTGGATCCAATTGTCAGAAATTGAGGTATTTTAGACATGTTATTCAGAAAACACTAATTTCAGACAAGAGCCTAATGCAGAAGAGTTTAAAAAAGAAGATTGAAAATTGCAGAAGTTCAGACATGTCTTTGGAATCAACAGGGTTGTTTAAGTGAAAATATAGTAGAATTTTAAAGAAGAGTTTTCGAAAGTGAGAATGCTTTAAAAGAAAGAGTAAGTTAAAAACCTTTTTTGAAAGATAGATTAAAGAGATGAATATAAATTAGGCAGTACGTTAAAGGTATTGGTTTCAGAATAAAGATGCAAGTTTGGAAAATTTAAGAACACGACGAATTTGTTAGAGTTTTAAAACAAACGGGTTTAGACGAGTTTTATTGGAAACGCTGAAGCCAACTGCCAGGTTATTACTTGCACAGATTAGGCGAGATTGAACTCCTGTAGGCATGATATCTATGTCTTGATTTTTAAGAATTGTTACTATTATTAAACTGGTAAAGGAATGAGTATTCGGTTACCCTAGCGCTTGCCTAATGTTTATGCATTTCCTATAGGCATGATATCTATTTGCAACTTTTTACATGGATATTAAGACCTATAGCTAGGATTTCTAATGAATTGCAATATGAATGAATATTAAATCTTATAGGCATGGTATCTAGATGATAGAGTTAAAACATTGAAAACCTATAGGCATGGTATCTAGGTGATTTAAAACATTAAACCTATAGGCATGGTATTTACCCTTTTGTGCAATAAAGTAAACCCCTCCCATACCCTTTATTAATACTCCCCGAGTTCTTTTTCACAAGATTATTACAGAACCAAAAGAAAGAAAGAAAACAACTAAAATACATCACAGCCTGCAGCTAGTTCGGGGCAGCCTAATTTAATCTTAATATCCAATAACATGTGTTTCACCAAATCTGGATTTTAGATTTCCAAGGCATTCTCTTACCCAAAGTGTTTCAAATTTCCAAGAAGCCTCAAGGACCCCAGGCAGTGCTTACACTCTAGATAACAATTGTTGTAACCAAATAGTGTAGTATGAAATAGCCAGCCCCCAGGCATCCAAGTTTAGATGGAACTCCAGGGTCCCAAAGCATGGATTACCAAAAGGGGGCAGAACTTAGAAACTAGGAATAAGTGCAAAGTGAGAGAGGGGTTAGGGAGCCATAGTAGAGGGTGGTCACATCCAGCCATGGGCATAGACTGACACACCCCTGACCCTCTGCTTTGTCCAAACAAATAAAGAGCAGACTTTAGAAGTCAAACTTGGGTCTGGATTGTGATTAGAACACCACCCGACCCGAGTTAAGGCTCAACACATAAGGGGTAAAAGAAATGAGAATTTATTTGAGTAGAGGTTCAAGAGAACCTGGTTCTAAGTCATGAGGGCAATAATAGAACGCCAACATGACTCAGAATTGCACTCACACATAAGAGAGGGTCAAAGGGAATGGGACTCACATAGATAACATTCACAGAAGTACTAGGAAAAAAATAACAGACTAAGGGTGCAGAAATATAAAGAAAGAGCAAAACAAACTTGAAGGTGCAAAACAGAATGAAAGAGAGCATGACAAACTAAAAGGAGCTTATAATGGAGAATGCATAACAGGAGAAAGGAGATAAACACATAGTGTAGGAGGGTATTTTTTTTTAAGTTTAACATTTAGCTTTCATTGATATCAAAAAAATACAATGGAGAGTTCATAGTAGTAGTATAGACTAACTACTACTTTACAGTTCAATACTATGCTAATACAAGAATTTACATCTAAGGCTAAGGGTAATGGTTAAGTTGTCGCAGTCCCGTTGCCAACGCTTACAGTTTCTGCCCCGAATATGAATGAGCAATGCAACCTCGCGACAGAGCTGATTTTCCTCTAATGGTTTCCCCTCAAATCTGATATTGTTTCTATTTCTCCAAATGAGTGCAATTGTGGTAACAAAGGCAGTAGCAACAACAGCCTTATGCCACAGTTTACTTCTAGCTAGGCAGCATACCCATTGGATTTCAGTATTCCAACTACCAATTGTTCTGTAATAGCCCAACCAACAACATATTCTATGCCACAGTCGATTAGTGACTGGGCATTCAAAAAACAGGTGAGCAAAGTCTTCTGTCTGATGATCACAGAATACACATTTCTCATCCACATTCACTCCAATCTTCAGTAATCTGTCGATAGTAGGGAGTCGACCTTGAGTAGCAAGCCAAGCAGTGAATTTATGTCGAAGAAGAACATTAGATGTCAACAACAGATTCTTCCATTCCACCCTAGGAAAGATAGGGAGCATAACATGGTACAGTTTCTGAATATGGAACTTGCCTAGCCTGCACAATCCATCCAATCTAAGCATGCAATGTGTAGGAGGGTATTATTTAACTAGAAAGACATACCAGTTGCAATTTTAGTACATCAGAACAAGCAAAAGTAAGTAATCATCCAGAATGTCAGCAAAAGCAAACTCAGGACCTTCAGCAAGTATTTGAGAGTTCAAGAGGAACTCAAAAATATTTCAAATAGTAGGCGAGATAGGAGCAAGAGCTTAGTATCAGAAATAGAGAAGGTAATAATAGATAGAGTATTTGAAATTGTGAAAAGAGTATTTGAAGTATTGAAATTCAAAAGTCTGTGTGTTGCAAAAGTGCAGAAAAAAACTGTGTTGAGTGTTGAAAAGGTGTATCTTTTTATTGTGCAAAACCGAGTAAGTAAAAGGCAAGGAAAATAACATTTCAGTCAACCACATAAGGACTCCCTTAGTTTAAGGGATTTTATTTCAAACGGGCATGAGTATTTAAGGAAAGAAAAAAAATTCTCAAAACCTTTTCAGTAACACATCAAAGGGTAAGTGCATAGAGTCTATTTAAGGCAAAAATCCCATGATACACGGTTTTGAGAAATAAGGAAAGTAAATCAATCAAACAGCCAGAAATTTAAAATGTTGTTTGAATGAACTTAGTCAGAAAAAGAGGAGGAGAAGGTTTAATTGAAAAATCACTAACAATCAATCGAGCCTTAGTAAAGGAAATTAGAATTAATCATGAGTTGGCAGAACCATTTCAAAAAAAGGCCCTTGCATATAAAGCATACTAGTATCAAACAAAAGAGAAAGGACAGGCATAGAAAGTTTCAAATCACAAGTAAAAGCATTCCAATTCAGTTATAGACTCAACATGAGTTTGAGAGAGCCCAAGATTTTAAAGTAGAACAGTAACCCCAACACAACACCAAAACTCGCAAAAACCCCAAACCTAGGGTTTCAATTCGAGTAGGATATAGAAAGGAGAAGGCAAGCCCTCAAAATAAAACTTTGGAAACTCTTTCAGAGTCTCATAAGAAAGCACACAGATACACACAGCAAGTTAGAAGCAGTAGAGTGAAGAATCATAAAAACAAGTTTAAAAGAAAGCTCAAAACTAGTAAGTTCAGAGGTGATATAACACTTAGGAAACAGTAGAAGAAATAGGTTTAGAAATCAAATGAAGGTCCAGTAAAGACAAGAAAAACACAGTAAGAAAATGGTAAAGAAACCCATAAGATAGGCATGTAAAACATGTCATAGAAAATACAGAAAATATTCATGTTAATGGCAAAACATAAGAATATGCAAAATTGCACAAGACATGGCATGAAAAAATAGATTCACATAAAGAAAGAAGAAGTAGAAGAATCGTTTTTAAGATTTCGAAAACCCTAACTTGAACAGACTAATTATGAGAAAGACAATTATGGGAAAATATCAAGACCTCGAGTAGAACACAAGTCTGTCCTACATCTAGGAAAATAAAGGAAGAAAAAACCTCAAACAAGATTTTTTATGATTTCTCAGAAACCCTAGAAATGAGAAGTCTTGGAAAATATCGGGTCTCGAACAAGTCTGGGACATCGCTAAGCCTTTCGATGCTCGAACACGCTGGAACGGAGCTTGGGAAACCAAAGGAATATAGATCGGTGGAGGATTCAGACCGACCTTGTTGAAGTCGAACATCAAAACTTTGGACAACCACAATTTGGGCTGAATGGAAGAGAGCACAGGCCGTCCATGGCCTGGGAAGCCATGGACGCCGGTGGAATTTGGTCGGAGAAGCCGTTAATGGCGGCTGGGGGTTTCAAGTGTTAGAGAGAGCATGAGAGATGAAGGGACTTTAGGGAGGCGGATTTGGGAAATGAGATAGTGTTAGGGTGGTTTGGGAATTAAAAAAAGGTAATAAGGAATTGTGGCCGTTGATCAAAATGATCAACGACCTAGATTAAAGGACCGACCGGGTGGGTTTAAAATTGGTTCAGGGGCGCGTTTAAAAATTATAATTGGGTTGTTTGATTTGGGGTTGAGATTGGGACGTAATTTGGCTAAAATTGTAATGAAATCTGCACATGTTTTAAATAGCCAATTTCTCCCTTTTAATTTATTAGAAAATAATAAAAGGATTTCTGAAATAAATTGAAAGTACTGAATTAATAAATAGTATACAAATTTTAAACTAAAAATTTTGGAACTAATTTTATAATTATAAAATACTATTAATTACAAAATAGGTTACAATTACAATTATATGCAATTTAGGTTTAGAAATGCCAAATAAATTTGTAAAAATAAGCAAAAATCATATTAATTATATTTTGTAGTAAATATGGGATGAAATAAGTTAGTCACCTAAAAAATAATAATTTTGGGAATAATCTTGGATTTTGGACTGTTAAAATGGACAACAAATTGATTCTAAAAAACCTTAAAAATTAAGAAAAAATACCAAAACTTTTGGAAATGCTTATATATGTATACACATGATATTTTGAAAGTATTTGAGTATATAAATATATAGGAAAAAGTTAGGTATCAACAGCTGCCCCTTTTTACCCGAGGAGGATGGAAGAACTGTCGGCTAAAGACAATATGGCTAATTTTGACTGGAAACGGTGATTGAAAACGAACTTTGACCACGCTCCGGTTTCTAAGCTGCCTACATATCCCTGGTTTTAAAGGAATCAGGCCCTATGTAGTTCAAGAACCATTGATGGAATGTGTCGATGGAGATTCGAAAAGACAAACACGATGGTTAAGTTTGAAAAGGCATTTGGAATCGGAAAGGTTGCGGAGAACCGGAGCGGAATCACTCCTGCTGAGGCGCCATTTCTAATTGGTGTACCTCTAAATGAGCAATGTGCGCATATATTGTGCATAATTTAAACATGATTCAAGTTCCCGTTGGACCATGAATGCTGTTTTCGGACGGTTAGGATGACGTCCTCGGACTATGATGTCCTGGGCCATAAAAAGCATAAAAGCAAAGAATTGCAAGCCATGAAATTGTGTGCTCGGCCTATGCGGATGGTGTCCCGAACTATGACGCCTTTGAATAAGTTGGCAATCTTTCAGCCCATGAGCAGGTGGCAACCTTTCAGCCAAATGAATGCAAAGAGTGGCGATCTTTCAGACAGAGTGTGAATTTAAATGCGGGTGGCAATATTTTAGCCGTAGAAAAAAAATTAAATTCGGGTGGCGATATTTCAGCCGTTTGAAAAAAATAAAGTGGCGATATTTCAGCCATGCAGGATCGAGACAATGCTTAGTCTCGAAAGGCAGATAAGTAGCCTTATGCAAAATGCAGATGGAGACAGAGCTTAGTCTCGAAAGGAAGATAAGTAGCCTTATGCAGGATGAAGGTAGAGCTTAACCTCGGAAGGCAGAAAAGTAGCCTTATGCAAAATGCAGATGGAGACAGATTTTAGTCTCGAAAGACAGATAAGTAGCTTTATATAGGATAGAGGTAGAGCTTAACCTCGGAAGGCAGAAAATAGCCTTATGCAGGATGCAGATGGAGACAGAGCTTAGTATCGAAAGGCAGATAGGTAGCCTATTTAGGATGGAGTTAGATCTTAACCTCGGAAGGCAGAAAATAGCCTTATGCAATGCAGATAGAGACCGAGCTTAGTCTCGAAAGGCAGATAAGTAGCCTTATGCAGGATGGAGGTAGAGCTTAACCTCGGAAGGTAGAAAATAGCGTTATGCAATGCAGATGGAGACAGATCTTAGTCTCGGAAGACACATAAGTAGCCTTATGTAGGATGGAGGTAGAGCTTAACCTCAAAAGGCAGAAAAGTAGCCATATGCAATGTAGGAATGCAAAGGAGCGAATAGTAGTAAGTTTTCTTACCTGATAGACAGTTGTGATATCATGACTGCTGGGGGATATTGGGTGTAGATGGTAGATTTGTGAGTGAGCAACCGTTCTGAATGTTCTCAATCTTGAAGAGTGAATATGTTCAATGATTTGCGACCTGATCACCCGCACCAAAGAAAAATTGTGAGTTCTGTAGATGGGGAAGGTTAGTTCATATCCCCTGAATTTTGACGTCACGTATCATTGGGTACCGTTGCTAAATGACAGCGATGCAAGTGATATCTATGCATGATTCAGCAAATATAATGTAAGTATATATTTTGGAAAAAAATTTTATTTTGGATGAACCAACAACTTCAGCGTGGTTCAAAGACAGGGGAACCTTGCTTGTCCTAGAATTTTGAGGGTCCTCCTCAAAATTCTGCCCCTGTTTACTGGGCTAGCGCTGCCTACGGCCGTGCTGAATGATTGAAACTGGATCAATTCCAGAATTTTGAGGGCCCCCTCAAAGTTCTACCCCGGTTTACTAGGTGGATGCTGATAAGAGAACTGACAAACTGACTTCGAACTTTTGAGGATCCTCCTCAAAATTCTGCCCCAGTTCCAATAGTGGGGGAAAATGGAATTTTTATTAAAATGTGTCTGAACTCATAGGGCTACCTACGTATCCCCTCTTAAATTGTAATTAGGTCAGGCGTAGTTCAAATTACATCATAAAGAGAGAGCATATGATCAAATATAATATCGTTTCACTACGTCTGAGTTGATTTGCCAGACTTCTCCGTCCATTTATGCAAGAACAAGGGCTCCTCCGGTTAGAACCCGGTGAACCATGTACATACCTTTCCATTTGGGGGAGAATTTCCATTTGGCTTCATCTTGATGTGGAAATAATTTCTTCAACACTAGTTGCCCTGGTGTAAACTTCCTTTGTTTGACTTTCTTATTGAAGGCCCTGGACATTCTGTTCTGATATAACTAACCGTTGCAAACTACATTCATCATCTTTCCATCTATAAGGGCTAACTTCTTGTAGCGACCTTTTACCCATTCTGTGTCGTCTAGCTCTGCTTCTTGTATGATCCTCAAGGAGGGAATTTCTACTTCGGTGAGAGTGACCACTTCTGTACCATAAACGAACGTGTAGGGAGTTGCCTTGGTCGATGTGCGGGCTATGGTACGGTAGCCCAATAAGGCGAACGACAGCTTCTCATGCCATTGTTTGTGCCTTTTGATCATCTTCCTTAGTATCTTCTTGATGTTCTTATTGGCTTCTTCTACGGTTCCATTCATCTGAGGTCTGTAAGCTGTAGAGCTCTTATGTTTGATCTTGAAAGTCTCACATATTTCTTTCATTAGGTCGCTGTTGAGATTATAACCATTGTCAGTGATGATTGATTCTGGAATTCCGAACCGACATATAATACGGTCGCAGATGAACTGCTACAACTTTCTTGGTCACTGCCATATATGATGCTTTTTCAACCCATTTGTTGAAGTAATCAATTGCCACTAAGATGAACCTGTTCCCATTCGATGCGGCAGACTCGATTGGTCCAATAAAATCCATTCCCCAAGCGACGAATGGCCATGGTGAACTTGTTGCAGTAAGCTCATTTGGAGGCACTTTTATCATATGTGCATGTATCTAAAATCGATGGCACTTTTGGACATATACTAGATGCAGTATATTTCCATAGTCATACTAAAATACCCTGTTTGGAGTATCTTCTTTGCCAAAACGAAACCATTCATGTGCGCTCCGCAGGTCCCTGCGTGCACTTCATCTAATAGTTTGGTTTTCTCTCTTGTGTCAACATACCTTAGCAATCCCAAATCGGGAGTCCTCCTGTACAGGATTCCTCCGCTATGAAAGAAGTTATTGGATAATATTCAAAGAGTGCACTTTTGAGTAACATCAACAAGCTTTGGATATTCTCATGTGGTCAAATACTCTTTGATGTCATGGAACCAGGGGTTCCCATTGGCTTCTTCCTTAATGTGAGCACAATAAGCTGGTTGGTCGTAAATATTGACATGTATGAGATCAATGAAATTTGTCTCTCGATGTTGAATCATGGATGACAAATTGGCTAGTGTATATGCGAACTCATTCTGTATTCTAGGAACATGTTGGAATTCCGTCTTTCTGAATCTCTTCTTCAATTCTTGTATGTGATGTAGGTAAGGGAGTATCTTAGGATTCTTGGTTGCCCATTCTTCTTGAACCTTATTGTCAAGAGGTCCAAGTCTCCAATCACTAGAAACTCCTGAATGTTCATGTCAATGGCCAGTTTGAGCCCTAAGATGCAAGCTTTGTACTCGGCCATGTTGTTGGTGCATGGGAACCCGAGCTTGGCGGATACCGGGTAGTGTTGATTGGTTTCTGATTCTGGGACCTCTCCTATTCCAACTCCTTTGAAATTCGCGGCCCCATCGAAAAACATCCTCCAAGCATCATAGGATTCTGCAATGTATTCTATTCTCCTATGAAAGTTATCTGTTCATTGGGAAAATACATATTTAGTGGTTCATATTCTTCTCCCACAGGATTCTCGGCGAGGTGATCTTCCAAAGCTTGTCCTTTGACTGCCTACTGAGTGACGTAATAATGTCAAATTCGCTTAGCAGGATTTGCCATTTGGTGAGCTTGCTAGTAGGCATGGGCTTTGGAAAGATATACTTTAACGGATCCATCCTTGATATAAGATAAGTTGTGTAGGCATAGAAATAATGCCTCAACTTCTGGGCTACCCAGGTCAGAGCACAACATGTGCATTCTAATAAGGAATACCGAGCCTCGTTTGGGGTAAACTTCTTGCTAAGGTAGTCGATGACTTGCTCCTTTCTTCCCGTTTCATTATGTTTCCCTAAAACAAAACCAAAGGCTTCATCCAATACCGTGACATAGAGAGAAAAGGGTCTTCCTGGCTCATGCGGAACCAAGACTGGTGGCGTTGACAAATATTCCTTAATTCTGTCAAAAGCTTTCTGACAATCGTCAGTCCATTTGGTGGCAGCATCATTCTTCAGCATTTTAAAGATGGGTTCACAAATAAAAGTGGATTGAGCTATGAATCGGCTGATGTAGTTCACTCTTCCTAGAAAACTCATCACATCTTTCTTGTTCTTTGGCAATGGCAACTCTTGAATGGATTTGACCTTTGACGGATCCAATTCTATTCCCCGGCGGCTCACAATGAAGCACAATAATTTTTCGGTAGGAACCCCGAATGCACACTTGACTGGATTCTATTTCAAAATGTACCTTCTCAACCTGTTGAAGAACTTTCGCAAGTCTTCCATATGATCTGCAACTTTCTTGGACTTGACGCCGTCCACATACACCTTAATTTCTTTATGTATTATGTCATGAAAGATGGTAGTCATGACTCTCATGTAGGTAGCACCAACATTCTTTAATCCGAACGACATCATTCCGTAACAGTACATCCCTCACGGCATGATAAATGTCGTTTTCTCTGCATCTTCCTCATCTATCCATATCTGATGGTATCCAGCAAAACAATCGACGAACAACTGCAGCTCATGCATCACACAGTTGTCAATCAGGATGTGTATATTTGGCAAAGGAAAATCATCCTTGGGACTGGTTCGGTTGAGATCCCGATAGTCGACACACACTCTAACCTTCCCATATTTCTTTGGTACTATAATGATGTTGTCTAACCATGTTGGATACTCTACCATTCTGAGAACCCTGGCTTTGACTTGCTTGGTAACCTCTTCTTTGACTTTCAGACTCATATCTGGCTTGAATTTTTTGAGCTTCTTTTTTACTGGCGGACATGTCGGATCTGTTGGAAACTTGTGAGCTACAATGGATGTTCTGAGACCAGACATATCATCGTACAACCAGGCAAAGATGTCCTCATACTCTTTTAAGAACTCTGTGTACTCTTTCTTTTCTGACGGCGACGAAAGCACACTAATGCGCGTTTCCTTGACATTCTCTGTGTCTCCCAAATTAATAATCTCAGTTTCGTCCAAATTAGACTTAGGCATGTTGTCAAAATTCTCTACCTCCCTGACAACCTCTTTTGGTATTTCATCCTCTTCTGAATCTACGCCTGTTTGTTGCATTGCCTCATTGCAAGTCACAGTCGTTGGTTGTTCATCAAGATATATATTTAGAAATGATGTGTAAAATAAGTAAATGATAGAGAAAATTAATAAGAGCAAGATATATGATAAGCTTGTAAAATGCTTTGATTAAATTTATAATTTTTCGAAACATTGGAGCTCTTTTCAAAAGTAAAGACAACGCGGAAAGAAAAAATCAACTAGTAAAACGAAGATGTGATGCATAATGCTCATTTTGCCTTGCTACCCTGAAGCTTTCCGGGCACTGATGGTCCTGATCGACCAATTGGTGAGGCGTTCCCCTCGGTTCACAGCTTGAATGGAAGGGCCTTCCTGCCCTTCCTCCTCGAAAATAACATAATAGTCCATATCATCTTCCAGAAAGAATTCTTCATCGTTGCTAGTGTTTCTTCCTCCTCTGATCCATATATAATGTTAGCTGGCTGAAAGGTCTGCTCCTGCTGAGGTATAGGGTGCTCTAATGGGTAATACGGACCGCGCCATGGTGGCGACCATTCATGGAACTCTTTCCAGGTGTACTCATACCCTAGGCCGAAAGTAGTACCGTGCTTCTTCAGCTTGATGGGTTTGGTGATACCCTAGAGATTCTTGCCAAGTCCTTTTCTGGGTTCATACCCGCTCCAATTTAGGATGCTCTCAATCTTTTTATCCTACAGCTTGTCTTTGTCTATGGCATTAATCGCTCGATATGATGGTATGTTTCTTCACTTATTCACCTTCTACCTCCAATCATTGGGATGGTCTGGCGACTATATATAGGATTGCTACCATCGCCATGAATGATCACCTCTTGGTAATTCCACTCGAACTTTACTGATTGATGCAAGGTCGATGCCACTGGCCCAACGGCGTGGATCCAGGGTCATCCTAGAAATATTTTATAGGATGCTGGCACGTCTATAACATAGAAGTCAACATCAAACCAGGTAGGACCCATCTGCAAGCACATGCTAATCTCCTAAAAGGTGGATCTTTGAGACCCATCAAAATATTTGACGTTAATAGCTCCATCTTTGATATCGTGCAAACCTTTCCCCAATGTTCTGAGTATTATTAGTCGACAAATGTTAAGGCTGGAACCTCCGTTGGCCAGGATTCTGGTAATGAAATAATCTTCATATTGCATGGTGATATGCAATGCCTTGTTGTGACTGAGTTCTTCTGGTGGTAACTCATCCTCGTAGAAGGTGATCTTATGGCTTTCCAGCACTTTTCCTATCATATTTTCCATTTCTCCTCTGGTTATATTGCTAGGAACGTATGCTTCACTCAATAGTTTCATCAGAGCATTCTTGTGTGCCTAAGAGCTTTGCAGAAGAGTCAGGATGGAAATTCGTGCTGGTGTTTTGTTCACTTGCGGAACGACCGAGTATTCTTTGGCCTCTATCTTCCTCCAAAGATCATCAGGTCCAGTCTCAACAGGCCGTCCAGAGGCTTGCTTTCTGGACTCAACAAGATGTTCTGGGGTCTATACCTCTGGTCATGCCCTGTGCGGCGATCGCTTCTCTAGTATGCGTTTTCACTTTCCTTCTAGCCTCAATTGTGTAATCCCAAGGTAGGGCGTTTGAATTGAATGGGTTTACGTCTGTCATGGAAACCAGAATTGGTATCCTCGGAGGTAACATAGCCACTTCGAAAGGTGCAGGTGCCTTTGGGATCCCGAACTCAACCTCAATTGGTTTTGGTGCCTTTGCTGGAGGCGCTTCGAACTCGAGTGGTATGTACTCATTTACCACATTGCCCTCAGAGGGTTGGATCTGAACAATAATAGGGTTGAGGGTGACCGCTGGCTTCTTAGGCTCATCCCCTTCAGCAATTAATCCGATTGACCCTTTGGCGTACCAATCATCCTCAATCTCGATCATATGGATGCCTCCATCCTTGTTGTCAGGCAGAGGGTTGTTGCGAACATTGGGAGAGGGATCCTTTGCTATAATGACCCTGTTATCAATCAAAGTCTGAATCTTGTCTTTCAACGAGCAACACTCGTCAATGGTATGGACTTTCAATCCGGAATGGTATGCGCAAGTTTTGTTTGGATTTACCCATTGGGAGGGAGTTACTGGAGTTATGACTGGGATAGAGGTAACATATCCGGCTGCTTTGAGTTTTTCATATAGTTGGTCAATTGGTTCGGCAATGACAATATACTGTCTGGGCGGTTTACTTCAAAAATTGGTCTGGATCGAGGAAAGTTTGGTGAGTAGGTGGTGATGGGTAATGAGAAGGTTGGGAGTTATATGCTTGGTACACAGGTACGGTTTGGGAATATCTTGGTGAGGTGGGTTGATATGTGGGTGGTGGAGATGATTGGTAGGCTGGAGGTGGGATTTGGTAAGTGTGTGATAGTGCTTGGTTGTTTAAGGAAGGTTGATATGTAAGTGGAGCTGAGGGATGTGTTTGATATTTCATAGGGGAATTGGTTCTTTGGAGCAACCATTACGAAATTCACGTCCTTATTCTTTGACGTGCCACCACGCTGTAAGGCCTTATTGGTGGCATGTAGTTCTTCAAGATTGGTGACCATGCCATTCTTGATACCTTCTTCGATCCTTTCTCCCAACTTGATAATGTCGGATAATTTCTGACCCTCTATCAACATCAGTCTCTCATAGTATTGCGGATCCTGAGCTCGAACAAAGAACCTGTTCATCTCCTCTTCCTCAAGGGCTGGTCTGACCTTGGCAGCTTCTGACCTCCAATGAGGTGCGTACACACGAAAGGTTTCTGTGGGCTTCTTCTTCAGATTCTGGATATAGAACACATCTGGTGCATTCTCAGTGTTGAACCTAAACTGGTCCATAAAGTAGGATGCCATGCTCACCCAACTTGTCCATTTCTTTGAATCCTGGCGGATGTACCAAGACTAGGCGTCACCTTTCAAACTCCTCATGAACACTTTCATGTGGATTTTCTCATCCCTTCCAACTCCTACCAGCTTGTCACAATACATTCTTAGATGGACCCTGGGATCACCTGTACCGTCAAACATCTCAAACTTGGGAGGTGTTTACTCCTCCGGAAGCTCAACATCTGGCTGAACACAAAGATTTTCATATTTCAACCCTTCAACACCTTCGCTACCTTCGACACCTTGGACCCAGCTAGTCAACTTCTTGAGTTCGGCAACCAAATTCCTGATAACGGAGTCCTTGTCATCTGGTTCGGGTGCACTTGAGATTGGCTAGGTATAGTGAGGTATAGTGTCCACAAAGATAGGGGTGTTATGGTCTTTTGTGGTGTTTTGTGGTTCGGGAATGAGCAGCGGAGTGTTGTTGCATGTGTTGTAGGCTTGGGTATTAGTAGTTTGTACTAGTGGTTGTGGAGGTACGGGGTTCTGGGTGTTGGCATCAACAGCTACAAGAGTGATTGATAGGCTTGCCAGGTTCCGGACTTGTTCTAATTCTTTCTGAAATCTCAACAAAGTTTGCTCAAGATGAGCAGCATTTTCCTTGGTAATTGGAGTGTTATGAGAAGTTTCCTCAATTTCCTTTCTAGCATTTGCATCTCCCATTTTGCCTTTGTTCCTGTTTCTGGTAGGACTCGGAGGAGGAGAAGGTGGAGGGCCCTTGGATCTTGTTGAGTATACTGATGGTGCCAGAATGCACGAACTAACCCTTGGGTAGGGGAATAAAAATTAAAGAAAAATAAAAAGGTAAAAAGTTAGTGCGGATTCTGAGAAAAATAATATTGCGATATTTAAACACATTGCACAGGGGTATAAGTTGTTTCCTACTTTAGGTGCCTCGTTGTGCCTGAGGTAGGCCTAGCGACAAATTAAAATTGGAGAACTTATTGTGCTAAAATCCCTCATTTTATTGATAAAAACAAGAGGAGTCTTAAAAATGACTAAATAATAAAAGATGTCACTACCGTCCAGTGGCCTTATTACATTATGAAAGCAGGAAATAAAAGGTCCTAACTACTTGGTCCCAGAAGGACCTTCCCCAGATTCGGTATTCTTACCTCCTTCGTACAACTGCACCAGCTCATGCAGTCCTAGCAGCAAATAGGCTCGGGCCAGATGTCCACCTTTATTACCCTCAGCATTCAGGCAGTCGACGATCCTTTTCAGAAATTTACCTTCCAGCTCCACTAAAGCTCATTCCAGATACCCTAGCCAATTGTTGGCGTTGACATCCATATCCTTCCACCCGTTGATCAGCTTATGGTGAGCTTCTTGTATCTCCCGGTGCTCATTTTCACACTCTTGCATCCTCTTGCGTAGTTGATTGTATTTAACTTGCGCTTCAGTTTTCTCATCAATACGCCTATGTCATCAGATGAGCCCTGGATGACCCAAACCAATGTGATTGTCTTCTAATCAACCTGAATAATGCGGCACACACCGTGCATGATACCTGTCTGCTTTGATAGACTCTCTTCCCAATACGAGTTTGCAATGCCACATATGTTTAGCGTGACACCTGTGTGGGCTATCATCGTCTTGAAAGTTAGCCCTAAACTGACTCATTTTCTCTACCCTTGGTATGATTTGTTTCCTCCCTGCGTGCCTCATATCCCGGAGAGAGACACAAGGGTAAGTTCATCTTAAGCCAATGAGTATAAGGAACGGTGCATCCTGAGACCGAGCAATGAATTCCCCGGTTGGGAACCACTCATACATCCACTGTACCTGTTCTTCCTATAGATTCTAGAAAATTTATACCATCCTCTAGCGTCCTTTGGCTGAGCGAACATACTGGGCATGAAGTTTAATCGCTTTAGGTGGTGAAAAGCGATATGGTCATCCCAATCCCTGCGTATGATTTCCTATCGATTGTCGCCTTTCTGAAGGTGTTATATATGCCAAATATGGAGTAGAAAGTTACAGCCTTAGAAGTGTTTGGCCCCTTGTTGACATTTTTCTAAGGCTCGATACATCTCGGCAATGATCATGGTCACTATGCTAAAAGTGTGCCCGTCAATATTTTCCATTAAGGTTTTGGTTACCATGGATAGTCTGGTGTGGATCCTAGCCTTCTTCATGGGAAATATCATCATACCCAAGAAGCAGAACATGAATACAAAGACCCTTCTATGTATACGCCCTAAAGAGGTATGGGCGAACTCGTCACTCTAGGTGCGATAGGACTTTCTATGGCCGAGCCTTTCATACAGGAAGTCAAATGGTATGTAGGAATCCTTTAGGTAAGTCGGATCCGGATTCTTCTTGAGTCCCATCGTTTTGAGGAAACCCCTACCCTTATGATTCTCCGGCATACGTAGACCCGGAGTCTCCCAAGGAATTCCAGCTAGACCCCCAATTTCTCTCCAGTAGAGGGGTCATTTCAAGGTCCCCAAAGCAAAAAATCGACCGATCACTATCCCAGAATAAAGTATCAACTTCAATAATTTTGTTGTTAGCCTGGACTTCCAGGAGTGAAGGAAGATTTCCTAAGTACTTGCGGACAAGGATCCGATCACTGGCGTGAAGGTTCTCCTACCAGCTTAGCAGCCTTGGGTGGATGTTGGTTAACATACCGAATCTGGGGATTTCATGCCTCATTTTCTGCAAAACAAAGTGTTAGGCCCTTAACCCCACCAGACTCAACTATTTAAATCAATAATTAGTAATAAAGACATTTAGTTCTCCAAAAAATGCATATAACATGGAGGTGTCCATTTAGGTTTCAAGAAAACCCAATGGACTTCGGTTTTAGGCTATCTTAATGAGTCATTATGCGGACAATATAATTGACTCGACTAAGTTTGACCATGATGCATGAATATTTTAATGAAATAAGGTTTCTAATTTTGAAGTGCTAGACAAGGTACCATTGAGCGGACAACTCAAGAGGGAAAGGCATGGAATCGTCGACTACACCATTATCAACTGGTTTTACCAAAAATATGACTTCGCCACATTTAGGGGGTTATAATATCGGAAGGGCAAAACCACTCATTATAAGAGTTGCCATAAGATTTGTTTTGGCACGAGTGGAATATGATATTGAAGAATGCAGTTACAAGAATAAAATAAATTGCATGTATTTTCACGTTCATAAAGTAAAAGATTACAATAAATGCTCGAAAATTACAACGGTATAATAATAAGGCAGTAAATGAAGAAATTAAAAGAAAGGGAAAACACAAAGAGGCAAGTTAGTACTCATGATGAAATAATTAAAGGCAATTAAGGAAGCAATAAAGTGACAAAAGCATGTAATGAACAAAGCCTAAAGAAATCCCTAGAAGAGTCGCCATGCTGTCGACGCCCCCTTTCCCCCCTAAAGAAAGCGAAATTGGTTTTACGATATTATGGACAAAACAAATCTTCTTCCCTTTTGAGGAACCGGGTTATGAAATTCGAAGAGTCGCCCCTAATGATTATAGTTCATTAGGACACTTTAAAGAAAGGAAGAAAATTCGAAAGAAAACCAGAGTTCGGGTAGGGGCTTGGGATTATCTTGAGGGGAAGGTGTTATGTACCCCTCAAGTTCCACTAGTGTGGTTCCGGGCCATGCTTAATTGTGACTTTAAAAGAAGTAGAAGGAAACAAGTAAGGTTTGCGCATATTAGTTACAAATCAGTTAAAAATTTTAGAAAGGAAGGAAAGGGCATAAACGATTTAAGAAGAGAAGGATTAATTGGAACAAAAATATAAATTGAAGAAAAAGCATTTTTTATACGAATAAAGAAAAGGAAAAGGGGTCCTAGATTTAATTACAATATGGATCACATCGGGGCAATACCTCACACACACTCCTCAGGAGAGGGGTCGCATATGATATTAGCGCACCGGTCATCATCTCCATATTCTACCCTCCCCACCCCGTTAAGGTATTTAAACGCGGTTAATCTCGTTACTTATTGCATGCTATTACCCGTCCCAGCCTATCAGTCCCGGGGTATTAGGACTTCTAATCCAAAAGGGGAAGAAAAGGGGTAGAGGCATATATGGAGTTTAAAGGACAAAACGATAATTTCAACAAACAAAACAAATATCAAGTAAAGTGGGTTAACAATCAAACATGCAAGGCTCACATAAAGCCCCTTAAATTAGACACCACATAGTTTATCATGTCTTGCAAATACCGATTTGGTCCTTAAATTAAATTTGACGGCGGACAGACTAGTCTAACAAATAGAGTTAGATAAAAAGTTTGCATTAGGCAACCCGGATCCAATTGTCAGAAATTGAGGTATTTTAGACAGGTTATTCAGAAAACATTGATTTCATACAAGAGCCTAATGCAGAAGAGTTTAAAACAGAAGATTGAAAATTACAGAAGTTCAGATATGTCTTTGGAATCAGCAGGGTTGTTTAAGTGAAAATACAATAGAGTTGTAAAGAACAGTTTTCGAAAGTGAGAATGCTTTAAAAGAAAGAGTAAGTAAATAACCTACTTTAAAAGATAGCTTCAAGAGATGAATATAAATTTAGGTAGAAGGTAAAAAGGATTGGTTTCAGAATAAAGATGCAAGTTTGGAAAGTTTAAGAACACTACGGAATTGTAAGAGTTAAAAAACAAACGGGTTTGGATGAGTTTTTTTGAAAACGCTGAAGCCAACTGCCAAGTTATTACTTGCACAGATTAGGCTAGTTTGAACTCCTATAGGCATGATATCTATATCTTGATTTTTACGACTTGTTACAATTATCAAACTGGTAAAGGAATGAGTATTCGATTACCCTACCGCTTTCCTAAAGTTTATTCATTTCCTATAGGCATGATTTCTATATGCAAATTGTTACATGGATATTAAGTCCTATAGGCAGAATTTCTAATGATTTACAATATGACTGAATATTAAATCTTATAGGCATGGTATCTAGATGATCGAGTTAAAACATTGAAAACCTATAGGCATGGTATCTAGGTAATTTAAAACATTAAGCCTATAGGAATTGTATCTACCCTTTAGTGCAATAAAGTAGACCCCTCCCATACCCTTTATTAATACTCTTCAAGTTCTTTTTTACAAGATTATTACAGAACCAAAAGAAATAAAGAAAACAATTAAAATACATCACAGCCTACAGCTAGAACCGAGAAGCCTAATTTAACCTTAATATCCAATAATATGTGTTTCACCAAATCTAGATTTCAGATTTCCAAGGGCTTCTCTTACCTAAAGTGTCTCAAAGTTCCAAGGAGCCTCAAGGACCCGAGGCAGTGCTTACACTCTGGATAATAATATTTGTAACAGAATAGTGCAATGTGGAATAGCCAGCCCTCAGGCATCCAAGTTCAGAGGGAACTCCAGGGTCCAAAAGCATGGCTTACCAAAGGGGGCAGAACTTAGAAACTATGAATAAATGAAAAGTGAGAGAGAGGTTAGGGAGCCATAGTAGAGGGTGGTCATAACAAAGCCATGGGTATAGAGTGGCACACCCCTGACCCTCTGCTTGGTCCAAACAAATAAAGAGCAGACTTTAGAAGTCAAACTTGGGTCTAGATGGTGATTAGGACACTACACGACCTGAGTTAAGGCTCAGCACATAAATGGTAAAAAGAATGGGAATCGATTTGAGTAGAGGTTCAAGAGAACCTGATTCTAAGTCATGAGTGGCAATAATAGAATGCCAACATGACTCGAATTGCACTAACACATAAGAGAAGGTCAAAGGGAATGGGACTCACATAGAGAACATTCACAGAAGCACAAGGAAAAACATAACAGACTAAGGGTGTAGAAACATAAAGAAAGAGCATAACATACTTAGAAGGTGTAGAATAGAATGAAAGAGAGCATGACAGACTAAAAGGAGCATATAATGGAGAATGCATAACAGGAGAAGGGAAATAAACACATAGCTTAGGAGGGTATTATTTAACTAGAAAGATATACCAGTTGCAATTTTAGTACAAAAAAACAAGCAAAAGTAAGTAATCAGCCATAAAGTCAGCAAAAACAAACTTAGGACCTTCAGCAAGTATTTGAGAGTTCCAGAGGAACTCAAGAGTATCAGACAGTAGAAGAGGAGGAGCAAGAACTTAGTATCATAAATAGAGAAGGTAGTCGTAGACAGAGTATTTGAAATTGTGTAGTGAAAAGAGTATTCGAAGTATTAAAATTCAGAAGTCTGTGTATGTTGCAAAAGTACAGAAAAGAACTATGTTGAATGTTGAAGGTTTTCTCTTTTTATAGTGCAAAAAACGAGTAAGTAAAAGGCAAGGAAATAAAATTTGAATTAATCACATAAGGATCTCCCTTAGTTTAAGGGATTTGATTTCAAATGGGCATGAGTATTTAAGGAAAGAAAAAAAATACTCAAAACTTTTTCAGTAACGCAACAAAGGGTAAGTTCATAGAGCCTATTTAAGGCAAGAATCCCATGGTACATGGTTTTGAGAAATAAGGAAAGTAAAATAAATCAAATAGCCAGAAATTTAAAATCTTGTTTGAATGAACTTAGTCAGAAAAAGAGAAGGAGAATTTTTAATTGAAAAATCAGTAATAATCAATCAAGCCTTAGTAATGAAAATTGGAATCAATCATGAGTTGGCAAAACCATTTCAAAAGAAAGGCCCTAGCATATAAAGCATACCAGTATCAAACAAAAGAGAAAGGACATGCATAGAAAGTTTCTAATCACAAGCAAAAGCATTCCCATTCATTTATATACTCAGCATGAGTTTGAGAGAGCCCAAGGTTTTAGAGTAGAACCCTAACCCAACACAACACCAAAACTCACAAAAACCCCAAACCTAGGGTTTTAATTCGAGTAATATAGAAAGGAGAAGGAAAGCCCTCAAAACAAAACTTAGGGAACTCTTTCGGAGGCTCATGAGAAAGCACACAGATACACACAACAAGTTAGAAGCAGTAGAGTGAAGAATCATAAGGAACAAGTTTAATAGAAAGCTCAAAACTTAAGCAAGTTCAGAGGTGACATAACTCTTAGGAAATAGTAGAAGAAACAAGTTTAGAACTCAAATAAAGGTCCAGTAAAGACAAGAAAAACTCAGTAAGAAAATGGTAAAGGAACGCATAAGATAGGCATGTAAATCATGCCATAGAAAATAGATAAAAAAATGCATATTAACGGCAAAACATAAGAACATGCAAAATCGTACAAGACATGGCATGAACAAATAGATTCGCAAAAAGAAAGAAGAATAAGAAGAATGATTTTTAAGATTCAAAACCCCTAATTTGAACAGACTAATTTTGGGAAAGACAATTGGGGAAAAACATCAAGACCTCGAGTAGACACATATCTGTCATAGATCTAAGAAAATAAAGGAAGAAAGAACCTCGAACAAGCTTTTTTAGGGTTTCTCAGAAACCCTAGAAACGAGAAGGCTTGGAAAAGATCGGGTCTCGAACAAGTCTGAGCCATGGCTAGGCCTTTCAAAGCTCGAACACGCTGGAGGAGAGTCAGGGAAACCAAATGAATTCAGATTGGTGGAGGATGTGGACAGACCTTGTTGAAGTCGAACCTCGAAAACTTTGGACAACCACGATTTGGGGTGAATGGAAGAGAGCACAGGCCGTCCATGGCTTCCAGTCCATGGCCTGGGAAGCCATGGACGCCGGTGGAATTTGGTCGGAGAAGCCATTAATGGTGGCTAGGGTTTCGAGTGTTAGAGAGAGCCTGAGAGACGAAGGGACTTTAGGGCGGCAGATTTGGGAAATGAAATAGGGTTAGGGTGGTTTGGGAATTAAAAAGGGTAATAAGGAATTGTGGCCGTTGATCAAAATGATCAACGACCTAGATTAAAGAACCGACCAGGTGGGTTTGAAATTGGATCAGGGGCGGGATTAAAAATTGTAATTTGGTCGTTTGATTTGGGGTTAAGATTGGGTTGAATTGGGACGCAACTTGGCTAAAATTGTAATGAAATCTAGCCAAGTTTTAAATAGACAATTTCTCCCGTTTAATTTATAAAAAATATAATAAAAGGATTTCTGAAACAAATTAAAAGTAATGAATTAATAAATAGTATACAAACGTTAATCTAAAAATACTGGAACTAATTTTATAATTATAATATACTTTTAATTACAAAATAGGCTACAATTATAATTATATACAATTTAGCTTTAGAAATACCAACTAAATTTGTAAAAATATACAAAATTTATATTAATTATATTTTGATTTAAGTATGGATTCTTCACCTAAAAAATAATAATTTTGGGAATAATCTTGAATGTTGTACTGTTAAAATAGACAATAAATTGATTCTAAAAATATTAAAAATTGAGGAAAAATACCAAAACTTCTGGGCATGCTTATATCTGTATAAACATGCTATTTTGAAAGTATTTGAGTATAAAAATATATATGGAAAAATTGGGTATCAACAAGGTGAATGTTAATGGATAGTTAACTTATGCAAGTTATCTAGCTGTCATCCTTGTTAGATAAGTTTGGAGGTTGGGGTTGTTTCCGTGAATGTTTTATGAAAAAACCTATATGTATAAGAGGCCACATTGAAGTCCAAGAGTATTGTGGAAATAAGTTATTTTCTCTTGATTGTATAGCAGTTGGTTTTGATTTGAAAAGTACCTTCTAGGTGTTATGATTTAAAAATGTGCAGTCCATGTCCATGTATTATCGTGATAATGTAGTACTTGTAATGCTGAGGTTCATGTTATTGATATATACATTTTGGTGTTGTGTCGAGTTGTGGATGTATTATTAGGATGCTTTTGGTGACTCTCTGGCAGGTGGATAGGCCTAGTTACAAAGGAGACTCTGCCGAAAATTCTTAAAATTTAGGAGTTAGTCAAAATTTAGGGACTTGAGGTAGGTTAGAAAAGAGATATATTGCGTTAAGCATTTAGGGAGAATTCTACTATTCATTCAAGGATGAATGATCCTAAGGGGATGAGAATGTAAGGCTCCGAAAATGTTTTCTAAGTAATCTAAGATTTCGTGGCGTCACGTAGGCTAATTACAATATTTTATGTGCTATTAAAATGGTGGGCATAAATTGGATTTTTTAAGCAAGTGTATGAGTCATATATTATGTAAGGTGGGTTCCAAGGAGAGGCCTAAGTGTAAGCCAAATGGAAAATTTTCATAATAAGCTAAGATTCTAAAGGTACTTTAACTACTCCATGCTTTTAACGAGTATATATAAATATATTTAAGGTTTTATGTGATGAATAACCCATCCAATGAAAGGTCTTTGAGTCTAGTTTCCAATTCTTCAAACCTTTCGTCATTTGGACATTCCTACACAAAGTTATGATCAAATTATCAAAGGATGAAAAACTGTGATCCTGTGTCGAATCTGCGATCGCAAATATGTCGCATTTTTGACTCCGCGATCGAAAATCCGTCACAAATTGGGCCAATGTTTTCCAATTTTGGGCACCTATTTTTTGATGCATTATGCGGCCCATATTCTTGTTTTGCGGTCCATTCTGCGATCACAAACCCGATTTCGGAGGGTTATTTTTTCTATTTTTATAACCCGACCCCATTTTAATATATATGCTTTGGGGTTCATTTTGGGATCACTTCCTACTGATTTTATAGAGAGATGAGAGCATATATAGAGAGAAAAGAGGGGTCTAGCTGCATAATAATCCAAATCTTGCTCAAGTCATGCAAGGTGTTAAAGGTTCAAATATGTTGTAGGGGTTAGAAATAGGTCATGCATGTGAGACTAAGTTGTAGTATGTTATGTTAAAGAACTAATATGGGTAGTTCATGTTAAAATTGGTTGAGGGAGGAAGAAATTGCCATTCTAAACCTTGTAGTCCACTTCACATGTTAGGTATTTGATGAAATTCCTAAGAGGCTTAA
This sequence comes from Nicotiana benthamiana, assembly GCA_034376525.1. Classification (NCBI taxonomy): domain Eukaryota; kingdom Viridiplantae; phylum Streptophyta; class Magnoliopsida; order Solanales; family Solanaceae; genus Nicotiana; species Nicotiana benthamiana. The sequence goes on along the minus strand of CM067338.1, from coordinate 73,459,608 downwards.
ACATTGGATAATCTTCCTAATTACTAATCGATTTTCACTATCTCCTTATAGATTGTTATTGCTAGAGGTGTTGGTGTATTTTAGAGATATAATGGAAGCTCAATTTAGGTATCTATGGCTAAAACCCCATCTTTTAGAAATTGAACTCCGTAAATTGTTGTGTAAATATGATAAGACTAAAGTTAAATTGTTGTATTGATTATTGTTTCACATGAGTTCTGGATTGCAACCTTACATGCGTGAAAGATGTGTCTCAATATGAGCAATATGCTATTCTCGATAACTTGAAAAAGGTGCGAGGAATATGGATCGTGTATTGAAATACTTAGACCTTAAACTGAGATTGAAGCTACATATTTTGTGCCATCTATGTGAAGTCTCATCTATGCTTATGATTTATTTGCTCTTGTACGCACATATTATCCTAAATTACAAATCTAACATTGAAATCGAGAATGGTGTGAAATATGGCCTAGTGCCAAATATATGACGTGATAACTGTGGCCCCAAGTGCATAAGAAATGATCGGGCCATGATCGGACACCATGACGCACACATGGTGGTAATGTAGTGATATTGAAAACGAAAAAAGGGAAAAGGAATGGTGATTGAAGTATATGTCTTAATTGAGGTAACCTAGCCGATCGGGTCATGATCAGACTCCGCTCAAACTAGCGGTGGTATAGCGAACAATGATGAACAATATGAAATGCTCCAAACTAAAGGCTATGGAAACATGAGGTGAAAATTGTGTGATTCTTTTATATTGATAATGCTGTGATCATTTAAAGCTTTTGAGTTATACTTGTTGTTTCCTTATCTTTGTATGAAAGTTCTTTCTAACTAGATGATGTTTATTATACATACTTGTGCTATTCGATAGCACACCGTCCCTTTTTCCGGGGGCATTACGTCTTTAAATGGATGTAGGTGTTTCTATAACAGGCACTGCTGGTCGCAGCTAGTGCCACATCATGCTTTCAGTTGACTTGGTGAGCCCCACTTCGTTTCGGGGTCCTATTTCATCTGTTTATCTTGTACTTTGTATTTTGAGGTATAGCCGGAGCCTTGTTACCGGCATTTCTATATTACATTACTCTTTAGTTGTATTTAGAGGTTTCGTAGACTGGTTGTGGGTGGTGTTTGATAATAGGGATCTGAGTTAGGAATCTTGATGCTTGACAAAGATTTATAAAACTTGTAATATTTTGATAATTATGATTTAAGTTGTAATAAAAATAAAATGGAAATTGTTAATGAAATACTTACTAAGTGTGATTAATGATGTCCATCTCCTACTTGTTCATTAATTAGTTTGGGTAGAATAAAAACTAATAGGTTTGCTCAGTCGAGTTTACTCGGTTGAGTGCCGATCGTGCTCCTCGGTTTTTGCGGTGTGACAGGGATGCAATAAAATGAAGAAGAAAAATAGAAATTTAAATTATAAAAAAAGTAAAAAAACTTTTTTTTGTGCGGGGTAGGCGTTGGGGATGGTGGGTGGTGCAGAAAAAAAAAATAAAAATTTTAAATTGCAAAAAAAAAAAATTAAGGTAAAGAAATATTTTTTTTGCCTGGGGGGAGGGGGGATAGTAGGATGAGTAGTAACGGAAAAAATTGAAATTTTAAAAAAAAAATCCGAAAGGGAGTGAATTAGGTTGGTGAGGATGAGGAATGTTAAGAATGAGCTTTAGAAAATATTTTTCCTTTGAAAAATATTTTTCTTCATGCCAAACACACCCTAAGTGTACAATGGTCGATTTGAAACACTAGCTCACAATACAGAAACTTGAGGTTTTAATCTTAGGGAGAGTTTAAGAAGGAATTCTAAATATGTTTTGGAGTCCCAGCAGAAGAAAGTATAAGAAAGGAAAAAGAGAACCTTAAAACAGGCAGCCATTTAAGAGCATCACGTTGAGTTCCGGATAATTTGGTCATGCTACAGTGATTAAAACAAAATCTAGCCTGTCCCTATTTTTACCATTTTATCCTATATATGCCAATTTAAACTATTTATCTTTTCTATAATTTCAAATTACTTCATTAATTACCCACTTCACCAAACGCAGCGAAGTCACGAATGTATATGATAAAAATTGGTTATTAATAATGAAAAATATGATAATATTTCCCACCTTCTCTATGTTTTATATTTATTTTGTAGTGATTTAATATTTTCCTCTTGTACATTTAAATATAAATTATACGTATACAATAATATTAACAGTTATATTTAAATATAATTCTATAATTAAATATTACTTAGCTGCTTTTGAAAATATCTCTGTTACTATACTAGTTTTGGTTAAGATATATTGTAGTCTGATTCTGATCACATTCTATTTCTTTTGATGAACAGATATTTTTCTGCATGCTTACTAATACTAGCAAAGCTTTTAATTATTGTGTAACTGAAAAATTAAATATTATCCATTGGTGAAGCGTTAGTCTTGTCAAAATTTAGAGGTCTTTTATTTTCTACTATTTTAATTCACTGCATCCCCGTTTCATTCGCTGTTTTAATTCCTCATATGCCCACAAATTTAGAGGTCTTTAATTAATAACGCACCACTCTTCTATATAAATTTCATTTTTTTCCTCCCATTTAATTTTTTAGCTGCTGGCTTTCTGAAAAGCTGGCACCTTTTGTATATTAATACAGAAATTACTTTTTTTTTTAAATTTAAAAAGGGCCTCCAGCACCACCATTGCCACCGGGAACCACCGCCACGTAGTGGCTGAGAAACCTAGTGCAACCGTAAATTAAATCATGGCCAAGCCAAGTTTCGTCCCGGTTGTGTTTGCCTTTCTGTTTCTCTCATCACAGACCTTTTGCAGTGCTCATGATGAAAATGAAGTTGGTATAAAGTTATCTTTCATTAATCCCTTTCTCATATTTACTTTTTCACCTTCTTTGTTTTTCTTTTTGCTGCAATTTTTTCACCTTCTTATGTACTCTATTTGGTTTTGTTTTATCAATATGCTATACTTTATATTCCCTCCGTTTCAATAGTTTGACTCGGTACAAAATTTAAGAAAAAAAAAACTTTTAAAATTTATGGTTTTAAATGCTTAAGGGGTAAAAACTTAGTGGGACCATGATATTTGTGTGTTTATAAATATTTCTCATTAAGGGTAAAACGGGTAAAATGAAGAGTTTAAAGTTGAATTATTTCCAGATTTAAAAATGTATAATTTATTTTGGAATAGACTAAAAAGGAAAGCACCTTATCTAATTTGAAACGGAGGAAATATGTAATGTTTATGACGGTGCTCGATGTTCAATCGGGTCAATTTGCATTACTAAATTCTGCTACCTTTCACCTGTACAAGTATTGGTATAGATGGAAAAAAAACCTATTGTTTGCAATAGAAGTATAGGACTAATGAAGGTTTGTCTCTGAGATTGAATCTAAATACATAATATGTCCTAACATTGAACATTGTTGTGGTGGAGATGATCATATGAAAAGCTCAAACATTTTCCTTCTCGTTGATATTCATTTACTAAACCAGATGATGAGTCAAAATTCAGTTACCTGTTGGGAACAAACGAAGGACCAGAGAATTGGGGTAACCTTAAACCAGAATGGAAACTATGTACTTCTGGCAAATTTCAGTCTCCAGTTAATATCCGTAACAAAACTGTGACGGTTACCACTGCTCTCCAACATTTGAATCCAAACTACAAAATCGCACCTGCTGTTATCATTAACAGAGGTCATGATATCAAGGTATATATGTATAATTTACTTTTTATTTAATTTTATAGAGATTTGCCTGTAATTATACAGTTTCACTGAATCCAACTACTTTTAATGTTTGGCAGTTGGAATGGAAAGGAGATGCAGGATATATGAATATTGATGGTACTGAGTATAAATTACAGCAATGTCACTGGCATACACCTTCTGAGCACAAACTTAATAATAAATGGTTTGTTTATAGATATATTCTGACTTTCCTTTTCTGTCTCATTATACTAGCTTTGTCAATTCAATTTGGTCTAACATAAGCACTCCTTCCAACAACAACAACAACAATCCATTATAATCACACTTAGTGGAGCCTGGGGAGTGTAGTGTGTACGTAGACCTTACCCCTACCCTTTTGGGATAGAGATGCTGTTTCCAAATGGTCCCCCGGCATCCTTCCCTGCAAGAACTTTCCACCTTGCTCTTGGGGAGACTCGAACTCACAACCTCTCGGTTGGAAGTGGAGGTTGCTTACCATCAGAGCAACCCCTCTTGTCCAATAAGTACTCCTTCCATTTCACAATAAGTGTCGAATTTACTTTTAGCACGCCCATTAAGAAAATACTAAATTATATACAAAAATACCTACTGTGACTAAATTACCCATAATTAATCATTTAATGTGAGGAGTAAGAAAACTTCTAAGGGAGATGTACATAGGGGTTGTTTTGTAAAAACAAATAGAATTTTTTCTTGATTACATAACTGGACACTTATTCTGAACCAAAATAAAAAAGTAAATTGGACACTTATTGTGGATCGGATAGAGTATCATTTTAGTCAAATTCAAGACAAGAGGGCATAAAAGATTTTTGTCCAAATCTACTCTGAATAATCCTTAATGAGAAAATATATATTCCCTCCGCTCTACTTATGTGAACCTATTTGATTGAGTATGGAGTAAAAAAATAAAGAATTTTTGAATTTGTGGTCCTAAATAAATCAAAAAGGGGTCAAAGTATTTATGTGGTCGTAAAAACTAAAGTGTAAGTTTAAGCTAAATTGTTACCAAATTTAAAAAGAGATCATTTATTTTGCAATAAACCAAATAGGAAATAAATTCAAGTAGTAATTTTCTTAGTGAGTGTGGCAAAACCTAAAAAACTTTAGGATAATATTGATATTTGCAGCTTTGCAATGGAGGCGCACATGGTTCATCAGAGTGCTGATGGGAAGATAGCTGTGGTTGCAATACCTTTCAAAATTGGAAGCCCTAACCTTTTCTTTGAGGAGGTAATTAATGATCCAAACCATTTAATTTGTATTAATTCTTCCTTCTATTTCAGATCTCCCCATTTTAATACTCTTTAAACTATTATCACAACTCACAAGTTATATGAAGGAAAAGGTCGTGAAAAATACTAAGGTTTAAAAGTGTAGACATTCTGATGATAAATTCTCTCTATTTCTCTCTTTCTTTCCTTTTTTTTTTCCTTTTCGGTTTCAAGAAACGCCAGTAAACTTTATGTTATGTCATATTTTTCTCTTGTACCAGTTAATGCATCACATCGAGAGAGTTGATGATAAAGGTGTGAAGTTGGGATGGGTTGATCCTCAACAACTTGGGGTCGGCGACGAACCTTTCTATCGATACATTGGTTCCCTCACTGTTCCTCCTTGCACTGAGGGTATCACTTGGAATGTACTCCACAAGGTATCCATTTTTGTATTTGGAATCCTACATATTAGGTCTAATTTCTATTAATTTGGCTGGATTTTCCTAACTGCATATTTCTAATACATGCAATTCTAAATTAATTACTCCGTTAGTATCTTATTTCTTCTTTATTGGCTAAAATGTAGGCGAGGACTGTTTCTATGGAACAATTGATGGCATATAGAAGTGCTGTTCGTGATGTAAGTATTACTTCTCATTTAATCGTCCTGACTTCAATGAATTTACTCGACATCTATAAATCTTGAAAACTTTTCGTATATTACGGACTTACAGTAAATCTCTAATAGGTTTTGATTTGTTATGTTTTGCTTCAATTTTCTTGTTTATTTAAAAATAAAAACAGGGATTTGAGGCAAATGCAAGACCAGTTCAGAGCTTACATAAAAGACCAGTATATCTAGCAATATAAGTCCAAGAACGAATGACGCCAACTTCATATTAGATTGTACTTACATGTGAATATGGAAACAAGAACAACGTTTCTTCATTGCAATGTAAAACTGTGTGCCTGTGGTGGTCAAGTGTTGGAAATGACTTTTGGAAAGAGATATTTGAACCCAAAAAGTTATAGTTGAGGTTCACATAAAGGAAATATAAACTAGTCTTCACTTTCTTTAATTATGCATTATAGTGTAAATATTATTGACACAATTCATACAATTATACTATCAATACCCTTCGATGACGTATTGTTGAACGAAATTGGAGACCATTAAATCTTAAAGGTGAATTTAGTAGCATTAAAATCGAACATCGGAACACTTGGCTTGTTGTATCAGTAGGAGTTTATGTTAAGAAAAAGCTCACATGTCATGAACCCTCAACCAAATAAACCTTCATCTTCAATACCACCCAAATCACCTGATATCACGGCAGGTATCATAAATATCGATTCCCCTATTTCCCAACACAACCAGGAGATTTCACTACTAAATCTTACCTTCATACACTTATCTCCCACAATAATATCCCTTCCCATACTAACAACACTAGTTCTTCACAAAAACCCTAGCCTAGATATCTTCGAGGAAACAGAACCACCCACTGACCCTTCCAATTTTATTCTACTGTCACTCGAAGAAAAAACCAGGCTTTAGAGCCATTAAGTCCTATCGGTACGATTTCTATGTGATTTTGACTTCCAGCATTGTACATGCAACATTGCGATTTTAGATTAACGTATTGGGAAAAGTATTGCATGTGCTATATGCATGATCTCTAATTATTAGCGCAATGTGATGATGCAACTGTCTGAAAATTCAGAAAAAGTAGGCGCTGATTTAATAAACATGTTTCTTAGGCGGGTGCCAATATCTTGTAGGCATGATTTATATGGTTGACAATCTTATATGATTTTATAATACTTTATTCATATAGGCATGTCATCTAAGTGTGGCAGTACAACGAAGCAACAAAGTAGTCAATTAATTGATTAAGATCCTACAATCATGATATCTAGGTGAACGGTGTAATAGAAGTGACTGATTGATTGACTAATTGAAGTCCTATAGATATGGTATTTAGATTAAGGAAACATATGTTATTGCATCCTATAGGCATGATATATAAGTATGCACCATAGTAGACATGGAAACAAATATAGCAAATACTCAAACTAACCAGCATTAAATGGTGTACAAGTATTAGATAGGTTGAGTGAAGTTTGTGTGATTCATAGAAGCATGATTTCTATCAATGTACAGAAATAAAGCGTGCTAAATGAAAACAGCAAACAAATCACATATAGACATATTCTCTACCCTTTTATATGAAAATTAAAGTATCATAGCCCCACGTTCACTACATTCCCATTATTCGTTATTACAGATTATTAAAATTCCAAATAGAATAATAAACTATTATAGACTTAATAGGATAACTACAAGTCCAAATACAACAATTACAGGTCTAGCATAAGTACAAAATAACCCAGCAATAATTTCTGGGCCTTCACATAGGCTTTAAAACTCAAGACAGGCCCATACTCCAGGCGCAGACAATGTGCTCAAAACCACAGTACCAAGAATCAGATTCAGCAGCCTAGTCCCAACAACAAAACAACTCTCTTACCCATCCATATCCAATTACAGCTAGTGAAGACACGAATGACAACTCATACAAACCTAGATCATTTAGGATGACTCAAATTTAGCCCTTAATACTACAACTAGCAGGAGCAATAATTCTAAACATCCCAAGGGCAATTGCAGAGCCCCGTAATATTACGATGATGTTACGTCCTGCACTACTACATTACGATGATGTTATGCTTCGCCGTATTAAGTTACGATAATATTGCACGATGTTGCTCCTTGTAGTATTGTACGTTGAATTTGCCGTAAGATAATTGAACTCAGTCCAAGTAAAATATTATTTGGATTATAAGGATTATGCTATTTCAAGCAAGTGATGGGTAAATTCGTGAAAGTGAGAGGAGAAGCAAGTCAAGGAAAATGAATTTCGTCCAAGTTTGACACGTTGGATAAAATATGGCCCGAAATAAAATACCTGGTATTTATGGATTAATGCCATACAAGGTAGCACATAATTATGATAGTAATGTGTATTTAAAGTGAGTAGTATTTTAAGTAATTTAAAATAATTCTTAATTACGTAAAAAATTAGGTTATTATAAATTTTTAGTGGAAGATTAATTATGTAACTAAGCTAATTGATTTAATTAAGATATTTTGAATAAGGAGTTAAATCTCCCAGTGTGGCTACACGTCAAAGTTCATTTGATGTTTCTTTAATTTATGTTATAACGTGGTAAATGAAGAAAGAATGGTGCAATCACAAGGAAAACTTCAGCAAATTTCTTGGATTTTGAATAACAAAAACAACACTTTTATTCTAACAAAAACTACATCAGATTCCTACAAAATTCCTTACCAAAACTCTACAATGAAATTCTAAAACATTACCTTAACAACGTGATTCTTTCAAGCAATTCGTATAAGATTTTAATCAAACTTCTTGCGACCAAACAATTCAAACGAGAATTGTTACAATCGTAGCAATGTAAAATTTTGTGATTCTAAAGGATTATGGTGCAATATTTTTCAAGAATATTATACGGATTATTCCATAAATGACTCTATTCACAGAAGTATTAAAGATATCTATGTTCTTGAATTTCCATGTGTCATAATATTCTAGCATCTGTTCATGGTCTTAGAAGAAGACAAAAGTTAAAAATAGTGTACTTTACAATATTACTCAAAGGCAAAATGGTCTTATGACATTCCGAAAGATTTTAGTAACACACTTTTCTTGCATTGCATTCATATACGTTGACTCATAACCAGATGTTGTTTTGTATATATATATATATATATATATATATATATATATATATATGTGTGTGTGTGTGTGTGTGTATTTTGTGTGTGTGTATGGGATATGCAAAAGGTTATGACATTATATACGCAGCGTCACCTGATCAGCTGGTATACGTTAATGAATTTGTCCACAGTGGCTGAGATGATATGGTGGGATGCCCTCATAGGCTAATGATGTTATGAAACATGTACCTATGCATAACATGACAAGCATACGCATATGCACGACACTATAATTATTTCATGATTTATAAAGTTATCTAGACTTAGAGGTGGAGTCATTTACTATATATTTCCCCCATGACTATTATGATCTTATCTATGTTCCTTACATACTCAGTACGTTATTCGTACTAACATCCCTTTTTACTGCGAATACTGCGTTTCAAGTCCGGAGGTCCCGATAGATAGGATGAGAGCCTTCCAACCAGGCCATTAGCTTGCGAAAGATGTCAATGTGCTCCATTTGCTTCGGAGTTGCTTGTTTGGTTAGCATGAGTTAGATGTGTATTTTTTGGTATTGCGGGACTCTATCCCGACCTTTATGAAAATTATGTATTCTTAGAGGCTTGTAGATAGATATCATGTACGTAAAAGATCGTATGACCTTGTCGAACTATGTTCAGTATTCAAGTGGTTATTTTGGTCTTATAGGCCCATATGTCTTATGTATAATTGGCATTACTTATTGTATTCTACCTATTTCACGGCAACCTCTCCGGCTTAGTTATTTATCATATTATGATATGAAAAGATACCTATTGTTGGTACTGGTTGAGTAAGGTACTAGGTGCCCCTCGCGGTGCATCTATTTGGGTCGTGACAAAAGTGGTATCAGAGCAGTTCTGTCATAGAAAGTCTACAAGCCGTGTGTAGTAGAGTCTTATTTATGGATGTGTCGTGCTCCACACGTTTAAGAAGGAGGATATAGAGCATCTAAGATCGTTTGGTAGAGCTCACTTATAAGAATTCAAATTCCAAAATTCTATTTTATTCGTAATAAGATGATACCTACATCCGAAAAAAGGTTAAAAAAGATATAGTTGTGGAAGAGCTGAGTCAGAGAATTAAATTTTTATATGACGCCTATGATAAGTAAATGTGAGGTCTTTGGCAGATCATAGGCGTACTGAAAGGTGTAAGCTTCCTGATAAGAAACATTAAGGCAAGAAAACCTATACACCTTAATGGTGAAAGACAATGAGGGATTCAGAAGATAAATATATGTTTCAACAAGCAAAAGAAGCAAGCTGAAGAAAAGTATGAAAACCCAATTAATGAATGTTAACACTGTTTGTAATTCAGGTAGAGGAATATAAGCTTTTTGAGTTATATTCAACACTAATAGAGGTATGTATAATTAGTCGTACCCATCTCAATTATGCTTTATTGGGGCTAACAGGTGTAGTTTAAGAAAAAGACGGAGCATCAAGATCCTGCTGGGGTTAGAGTAACCCAAAATGGTAAATGGATTATTTGTGTTAGTTGGCATTTCCGAAGGATATTATAAATGTGCCAATAGATATTCTTGTAAGACACCTAGATAGTGCACTCTAGAATATTATAATTAAATGTGAATACTAGCATGAAAAAAACAAAAAATTAGAATATAGGCACTGAAAGCTTGGCTCTGATAAATATTAGCTTAGTGTGACTTTTATCCCTAGTAGAGTGAGGATGTTGAGTAAACAGAAGAGCCGATGAATGAAGTAAGGAGAGCTAAAAGCGAAAGAATGTCGTGTTGAAGTTTTCAAAAGAAAAGAGATATGCAGTAATATGAGCAATAGAGAGATAAGGAAGCATTATGAATAAGTGTGATACATGGATAACGACGTTAGGGAAAAAAAGAAAGCAAAATGAAAGTATTACAGAGTCTAGTCAAGTGAATGAAGAGACGAGAGGTTACAGGTCTTAGGACAACAAAAAAGTATGGACCATGAAGTCATATCCTTATTTTAAGAAGTAAGTTTGTGACTCTAAAGTGATTACCAATAAGAAAAGCTACATCCCAGAACAATAGATATTAGTGCGGGCTAGTGAACAAGGTAAAGTAAACATGAATTAGGGATTCAGTAATTTGATAATGGTCGACATCATGAGAATTTCAGATTTCATGCCGGCAATAATATAATGGAAAACATAAGAAGATTTATAAAAAATTCAAAGAATGATCATTCAGGAAGACGCTTCCCTAAAGTAAGCAATGTGGGCAAAGTTAAGCTTAAGCTACTATATGTGCCAGTTACACAAAATGTCGTCATCGTGAGTGAGAAATTTTGTTATCCTTTGTATAATAAGATTACCGCAAGTGAGTAAGGATCATCGATGCTGTGAAAGGACACCGAAGATGAAGAGAAAAAAACATCTATAGACGGGTTGTCATAGCTCCAAGTCTTAGTACTCCCCTGAAGGAGGAATATGAAATGCTAAAGGAAGAATGTGATATAAGCATGCACTAAAATGAGCTTAGTCACCGTTGACACTCAATTTTTTTTATTCATAAGATCCCCAATAAAATCCCCAATAATTATTTTCTAAATTATTGTTATGATAACTTATTAATTTAATTTTTATACTTATGCCAAAACATGATTAATGTATTTTTTATGTATTTTTTATAATTATACTTGCTATTTTAAGCTAAAATTAGATATAATCATAATATTAGTTCATTTAATGCATTATAGCGTAAATATTATTTACACAATTGGTACGAGTATACTATCAATACCCTTCGATGACGTGTTGTTTAACGAAATTGGAGACCACTAAATCTTAAAGGTGAATTTAGTAGCATTAAAATTGAACATCAATGTGATTAAATAGGTCCTGGATTTAGGTATTATTACAAAGTTGCCATTTATTCGTAAAACGTAAAGCTTTAAGAAAAAATAGAGCTACCTCTGTACGTTCTTGCGAAATTGTTATGCATTTAGAGTGTGTTTGGTACGAAAGAAAAATATTATCAGCAAAATATTTTTAATTTTTTCATGTTTGATTAATTTAAATATTTTGAAAATATTTTTCTTATAAACTCATTTTTCCTATTAAAAGAAGGGAAAACATTTTTCAAAACTTTTTCTCAATCTTCCCCACACTATTCATCATCCTCACCAAATCCATCCTATACCCCACAGTTACCCCAACCCCCACTCACCCCACCCTCTCTTTCAAAAAAGTCTTTTTTAAAAATAAAACAAAACCAATTTTTTTCCTGTCACCACCCACTTTGCTACCCTCTCCTCGCGTTTTTTACTATATTTTGGTAATTTTAAATTTCTATTTTTTATTTTTCTGCATCAGCCTCCCCCGACACTGCCAACCCTCCCCTGAAACTGCCAACCCTCTCCTCCCCACACCACCCAAACCACAAATCTTTTTCCCTTAGGAAAAAATACTATATTTTTTATATTTTCAGTTTTAATTTTTTCATCTTTCAGTTTATATTAGGTTTGAAAGTTTATGGCTTCATGTTTATTGAATCGTTTTTTGGTCAAAATGGAATATATTAACTAATTAAGTTAACGATGTTACACTGCCTTGAGAGTTACTTGGGTACCTTCAATGTTTTGCATGATAGTGTCAATATTACAACCCAAAAATTTCCTATGTAGTTCAGTTCCTAGGGTGTCTGCCTAAAATGTATCGTTGTCAAACACCGGAGGAACTGCTGAACTGCAGATCTATTCAAAAAAATTTCTTTGGCTGCTTCCTTAGCCAGTGTATCAACAACCCTATTTTGTTCCCTGGACGAGTGTCACACCACCACGCTGCCCATCCTTTGGATCAACAACCTGCATTCACAAATTAGAGGGTCAAAATCAAATTACCTTCTGCCAACATACTGATTATTTCTGAAGAATTTGTGTCAACTTGAAGCGGAAGAAAGTTATTTCGCTCAGCTAGTTGGAGGCCTCTTATGAGGGCTTGAAATTCAGCTCCTAAGATGGATATATAAGGTATGTTTTCCATGTAACCGAATATCCAATTACCACTGTGGTTTCTGAAGATGCTCCCAGCCCACCGATTTCGTTGTTGCTTGTAGCTGCACCATATGTGTTTAGTTTGAAACAACCTCTAGGCGGAGGGTATCGTTTGAGCATTATTTGATGTGTACAAAGTTGGACGTTGTTGCACTTGAGCATTTGGTATTCAGTGGCTTTGACAATTGTGTTATTTGCATTGATGAGTTCTTTCTTATTGTTAAACACATTGTTGTTTCTTGTTAGCTAGATTTGCTAGAGGCAGAAGGGAATAAGTATTGTCCAGCCAATGTATTCATTGAATTTCTCTCCTTTGAGGGCTGGCCACTCTGTTTGCCACATGTGGCTGCAGTTCAGTGGGTTAGAAGGGAGTGTGGATGATGATTTAGACCCGATTGCACCTCAAAAGTGGGCAGCATTAGGGCATAGGACGAAAATGTGATCAATATCCTCTTGCCCAACATCACAATAATGGTACTGAGTAGGGCAGTTTATTCCAATTGAGCTTAGGAGAGCCCTGGTAGGAAGTGGGTTAAGAGCTAGGTAAAGAATTTGATCTTGTTAGGTGATTGTATCTTCCATAACCACTTGAAGTGGTCCATCTCACCATAAGAGCATGATTGTGCACTATTGTGTATGAAGGAATAGGCTGAGGTCTAGGAGAATATTGCATTTGGTGTAAGAGCCCAAACTAATGTGTCCTCCCTAGTTGAAACACTAGGGATTAACACTGATTTCAGGATGTTTTGGATGTGATGGGGAGATCAAAGGAGAGGGTTCCTATGTCCTTTGATCCCCTATTATACATTGAGTCTACCTTAAGAAGAAGGTCATTTTGGGTTAAGGGTCCCTCAATTAGATACCTAATAGCTGGTTGGTTAGGGATCCATGTATCACTGAAGAAATTTACTATATTCTCTTTATTCACAATTCATCTATTGGCGTTGCTGCAAGTTTGCCAACCACCTAGTAGACCCCTTTAGGTAGGGGATTTACTGCTGCCATAGTGCCTGCCAGCATTGGCATGCCTAGACATATTACAGTTTTTGTGGATAAGCATTCGAGCCTAGAGGTTGTTTGTATTTGTGTATGCTCTCCAAGCCAAGTTTGCCAAAGCTGCTTTATTCTTGAAGCTTGCTTTTTGCAACCCTAGCCCTCCATCAACTTTTGCTTTAATAACTACCTCCCACCTAATCATGTGCATTTGTTTCTTTTCCTGGGTGGTTCCAAAGAGGAAGTTCCTCTGAAGCCTGTCAATCTGGTTATTATCTTAGTGGGGAGAGTTCTTAATTGCATGATATGACATGGGATGCTACTCAGAGTGGCCTTTATTAACACAGTTCTGCCAACCATGTTCAAGAATTTCGTTTTCCAGCCTGTTAGTTTGTTTTACATATTGTCAATAATGAACTGGAAATCGGAGGCAGTCTGTCTCTTATTAAAAATTAAAAAAAAAGGTATTTACCCAAAGATGGGTAGTGGTTGATAGACAGTGTGCTAGATAGGTGCTGGGCTATGTCTTGGGCGATGTTGGAGGAGAATATGACCCTTGACTTGGCCAGGTTAATTTTTTGTCCTAACTGACTATTGAAAGTCTGTAGTATGGATAGGATTATATTACAGTTCCTGATGTTTCCTTTGGCAAACGGGGTGAGGTCGTCAACAAAGAAAAGGTGAGATATTTTTGGCCCCGCCCTGCTTATGTTGATGGGGTGCCATAGGTTTTGGGTGACTGCCTTATCAATGGATCTAGATAGCCTTTCCATACATAGAATGAACAGGTATGGTGACATAGGGTCTCCCTGCCTGATACCTCTTGAGGGAGTGAATTCTTCAGTTTTCCTCCATTAACTAGGATTTGGATAGAGGAAGTACTGATGCATGACATGATTAAGTTGGACAGCCATATAGGAAAGTTGAAGGCATGTAGGGTATCCCTAATGAAGGACCATTCTAATCGGTCAAAGGCTTTTTCAAGGTCAATTTTTAAGAACATGTTGGCACTTCTTCCTTTCATTTTTCTGAAGTGGTTCATATATTCCTGGGCTATGTTGGCCTTATCACAGGCTCTTCTGTTGCTTAGGAAACTAGCCTGACTTGGTCCTATTATGAGGTTCAGGATGGGCTTGATCCTATCAACAATTATTTTTGTAACAGTTTTGTAGATGGTATTGCAGAGACCAATAAGTCTAAAGTTTTTTAACAAAGAGGCTTGGGGGATTTTGGAATAAGGCACAATAGAGTTTTGTTCATGGTTTTTTCCATTGAGAAAGTACTGAAGCATTTTTTATAGAATCCTATGACAGAGTCCCCTAACAATGTTTTAGTATTTTTGGTAGAAGAAAGGATGGAGCCCATCTGGCCTAGGGGCTTTAAAGAGTTGTTGGAGAAAACAACTCTTTTGATTTCACTCATGTGTAGGGGACTATCCATGAAAGCTTTGTTGCAGGATTGGTTCCATTAAGGACTGGGGGGGGGTGGTAAGTTCCCAAGGGGCTGCAGATTGGGAGGTGTGTACAAGTTTTGAAGAAGGTGACAATGGTAGACTGGATGTCTGATTGGTCATTAATCTAATTTCCATTCTCATCTTTGAGAGAGAGAATTCTGTTTCTCCTTCTTCTATTCAGAGTGGAGATATGGAAAAATCTGGTGTTGGCATCTCCCTCATTGAACTAGTTTATTCTAGAATTCAGCTTCCAAAAGTGTTGATACTTAATTTTTTCCTATGTATTTTTGTACCCAACATATTTTCAAAATATCTTGTGAATGCATATATAAGCATCCACAAAAAGTTTGGTATTTTTCCTATATTATTCAGGTATTTTAAAACAAATTTAAAACTTATTTTGTACTAGAAAATTCAAAATTTAGTACCAAATCTTGTTATTTTAATAAATAATTTATTTTATTCTCTCATCTACATAAAATATAATTTATGTAGTTTTTATAGAATTTTTAAAAAGCCATTATGTATTTTTAAACTAAAATTGTATTAAATTACAATTTTAGCCTATTTCTCAATTTAATAAGTATTTCAAGTATAAAATTGTTCCTAATATTTTTAATTAATTCCTAAACGTATTTTATTGTCTCACTAATTTTATTGGATTTTTATAAAATCATTTGCTATTTTACAAAATTAAATTAGGGGAAATTTGGGCATTTAAATTATAGCTCTTTAACCTTTCAATTTTGGCCACATTTTAACCCAAATTCACCCCCAAATCACGACCCAATTACAAAATAACCCGACCCAAACCTATTTGAACCAACCCACCCGGATCCCCGTTTTAAATCGTGGTCGTTGATCATTTTGATCCACGGTCCACGATTGACCTTACCTTAATTAAACCCATGACCCCCCTTTATCCTAAACCATTTCTCTCAATCCGCCGCCCTTATATCCCCTTTCACTCCCAAACACTCTCTAACCCTTCGTCTCTCTAGAAACTTCTGGTTCTCTCATGGCCTTCATCGCCATACCAGCTCACTCATCCCTAACTCCTCTCGACTTCCAACAACCATGGACTCCGTATATTGTGGTTTCCTCTCTCAAGCGGGAAGCCTAGCAGCTTCCGCCATGGAAGACGGTCACTGAAGCTCTATTTGGGGTCTGTTTCCGGGTTTCTCCGGTGGTCTTTGAACGATGATGCCTTCTATGGCATTGTATACGAGTTTCACAGCCAGGTTCTTCGCTTCCGTAATCTGTTGGAAACCCTAATTTTTCTCTTTAATCTCTACTCATTTAGATGACTCTTAGTTTGTTTTTTGTTTTCCACTCTATTTCTACTTAGCTTTTCCGATTATTTCAAATTCTTCCAGATTAGGGTTTCTAACCCCTTCTTCAAAATTGTTTCTTCTACTCCTTTCTGAGTGCTATGTATTTTTTTGTGTTTGTTTATTTCACTCGTTTGTTTGTTTTCTTTGTTAACATGGGTTTCATGCTATAATTTCTAGGGTTTCTTAACCCCCTTCGAAGATACTTTACTTTTCTGATTTTAGCACTAATCAGTGGCTCTCAGTACTACTTCCAAAGTATTTTGTTAAAATCTGATAAAAAGCCTAACCCTACATGTTTGTATCTGTATCCGCCTATTTGCATGTTTCTTCTGGTTTCCTTTTTGAGCTCTGTGCCTTTTGCTTTTATTTTTGTTGCTAATGTTTCATTCCCATACCATGCTGTTGTTCTGCTCTTAAGTTTTTTCTGGTTGTTTATATGGTGATTTTATACTGACTCTTACAACCTCTTTAAGGCTGTGATTACTAGTCCTAAATTGTGATTGGTGTATTTTCCTTACAGTCTTGGTATTGATTTCGAATTTCCTTCCTCAATCAGTGGGATACATTCCCCAATAAATAATTGATTTCCTAGGTTTTCAATCTCGAAAATTATTCTCCAGAATTAAAATGGCACTTTTCCTTATATATGTGTATAAGTATGTCTACTTATTTCCTTGGCATATTTCCCTAGTTAAGTCTGATTTACCTAGTCTGCATTGTATACCTTATACTATTTATTTCCTTATGTAACCATGCTATACTTTGTGATGCTTTTCCTTTTAAAAATGACTGCTTGTTACTGTTTGACTATGATTCCTTAATTAAAGGGGAGTCCCTATACTTTTCTGATTATGATTGATATCAGTTCCTTAAATATGAATTGATACCTTATTTGTTTACTCGTTTTATTACTATAAAAGCTCCCCTCTCTCTCTTTGAACACAAAATACACTCTGCTCCCACAATCTAAAACTCTCCGAATGCTCTCTATCTCTACTATTAATTTACTCTTTCATTCTCTTCTTTGAACACTCAATCGACTAACAGCCAAGATTGAGTAACTTGATTGGTTACTTTACACTACTGGGTTCTATTTGTTTGTTTACATTGGGCCTGTTGCTGTTGCTATTCTCCTATTGCTGCTATTATCTTCCTGTTGCTGTTCTTCTCACACTGCTGCTCTCATTCTTTGGACACTTTCCTCTCCATTTGTGAACTGTTACATTGTTATTATATCCTTTTCCTGCAACTGGTATGTCAGTCACCTATTTGAGATACATTTTCCAAAACAGCATGTTCTTATTAATTTTGCAATTCATATTATTTCTTATGTGCTTTTAATAATGGTTTTGTTGCTATCTTTGTCACTAGCATGTTACTTACTAGTCTACTAGTTTAACTTAACATGTTTTTCCCTATTCCCCTTCCCCTTGTCTTAATGCATGTTCTTTTTCCATGTGCACTACTGCTTGGCTACTTGACAGCTATAAAACCTCTATCTGAGGTTGATTAAATTTGGTGTTTTGTACAGTAAGAGCCAAACCCTTGTTTTTAACCATGTCTAATTATTTTCCTCCAGCATGTTGTCTGTATGTCTGTAGTTCACTTTATTTATTTGTTTCCCTTTCCCTTCCCCTGTTTGTGTGATGCCCTGTTGTTCTAAAACTGGTCAGTCTAAAATGATTTCAAAAGAACATTTTCAACTCTTTCAACTGTTTCTTCAAACTGCCTCAACTTCTCAGTTTTTCCAACTATTCTTCTTAAATTGTCTCTCAACTTTTTTCAGCTCTCTCTATTGCAATCTCATTCCTAGAGCTTTAGGGTTTGCCCCTTAGTGTAAGCACTTCCATGGGAGCCTTGATCACCCATGGAACTCTGATGCACAAGGCTGGCACTTCTAATGTTTGCACTTGTCTAATTGGGACATTTTTGGGTGCTTGGTATTATCTAGGTGTTCAAACGAACCCTTAGGGAACTTTGCCACGCCCAAGCCTTGGTAATGGCTGTGAAACTCGAAAGGAGTGAGGTTGGAGATGATTGGGCCTGGCTGAAGGCCCTCTATAGAATAACTTCTTGTTTTCTTTTTATCACTGTTGTATTTTTAATTACTTAGCTGTAATAATTTGTAAAGAACAATGGGGATTATGAGGGGTGCCTAACACCTTCCCCTCGAGATACTTTCAAGCCCTTACCCAACTCTAGTTTTTTTTTCAAAAACACTCTCTTCATCTTAAAGTGTCCTAATGCACTATAATCATTAGGTGGAGACTCTTCTAATTCCATAACCCAATTCCTAAACGGGAATGAGAGTTGTTTTGCCCATAATGTCGCAAAACCCAATTTCGCTTGCGACTCTGCTGGGGACTTTTTTTTAGGCTTTTACTACTACATGTTTGACTTTATTGCTTCCTTTATTTATTGCTTTAATTATTTTTTCACAATTAGTAACTTGTTTCTTCATGTCTTTCTTTTTCTTTAACTATTTTACTGCTTTATTACCTCATTTTATTTCAATTCCGTCTTTAATTTCGAACATTTATTGTAATCATTATGAACATGAAAATACATATATTTATTTAATTGTTGTAATTGCATCCTTCAACATCATTTTCTACCCGTGCCAAACAAATCCTATAGCAATGCTTATAATGAGTGGTTGAGCTCTTCCAATATTTACAAACCCCCTAAATTTGGCAAAGGCATATTTGCGGTAAAACCAGTCGATCAACGGTGTAGTCGACGTTTCCGTGTCTTTCCCTCTTGAGTTGTCCGCTTAAGGGTACCTTGTCTAGCACATCAAAAGTAGAAACCTTACTCTATTTAATTGTTCAACTACCATGGCCAAACTTAGCCGAATAATAACTCATTAGGATAGCCTAAACCAAAGTCTATCGGGTTTCCTCGAAACCCAAACGGACATTCACATTATGTGCATTGGTTTGGAGAACTAAATGCCTTTTGCTAATTATTGATTTAAATGGTCGAGTCCGGTGGGGTTAAGAGCCTAACTCTCTATTTTGTAGGAAATGAGGCACGAGGTCCCCAGGTTCGGTATGTTATCAAACATTCACCCAAGTTGCTAAATTGGTGGGATGATTTGCATGGCAGTGATCGGGTTTTTGTTCGCAAGCACTTAGAAACTCTTCCTTCACCTCTGGAAGTTAGGCCAGATAACAAGACTGTGGAAGCTGCTACTATGTTTTGGGATAGTGAACAGTCCATCTTCCGCTTTGGGGATATCGAAATGACGCCGTTGTTGGAGGAAATTGGGGGTTTAGCCGGAATTTCTTGGGATAGACCGGGGTTGCTCATGCCGGAAAACCACAAAGGTAGAGGGTTCTTGAAAATGATGAGGCTCAAAAAGAACCCTAATCTGACCAGTTTGAAGGACTCCTACATATCCTTCGACTTCATGTATGAAAGGTTCGGACATAGTAAATCATACCGCAATCACATGGACGAGTTTGCCCTCACCTCTTTGGGGCACATACATAGGAGAGCCTTTCTATTCATGTTCTGTTTCCTAGGCATGATAGTTTTTCTGATGAAGAAGGCTAAAATCCATACAAGACTAGCCATGGTAACCAAAGCCGTAATGGAGGGTATCGACGGGTAGAAATTCAGCATAGCACCCATGATCCTCGCAGAACTGTACCGAGCCTTAGAGAAATGTCAACAAGGGGCACCGCACTTCGAAGGGTGAAATTTGTTACAACAACTCTGGCTCATTGAACATCTTAAAAAGGGAGAGTATAGACAGGATATCATGCGTCAGGATTGGGATGATCATATTGCTTTCCATCATCCAAAGAGAATGCACTTCATGCCAGATATGTTCGCTCATTCGGAGGACGCCAGTGGATGGGTAGAAGTATTGGAGAATCTGAGGGAAGAGCAGGTACAATGGATGTAGTAGTAGTTTCCAATTGGAGAGTTCACCATTCGGTCTAGGGATGCGCCATTCCTTGTACTCATCGGCTTGAGAGGAACTTACCCTTATGTCCCTCTCCAAGTCTTGAGGAAAGCCGGAAGAAAGCAGATTATACCAAGGGTGGAAAAAATGAGTCACTACAGGGCTGACTTCAAAGATGACGATATCCCACACAGGTGTCGGGCACAACATATGTGGCACTCCAAAATCATTTTGGAAAAAGGAATCCATGGAGCCAGACAGATGTCAGGCAGGGCATGCGCTACTTTATCCAGGATGGTAGAAGTTGATCATATTGGCTTGGGAAAAATAGGTTTTGTCCATGGTCACAAGGTTATTGATGAGAAGACGCAAAGGTCAAGTACAATCAGCTAGGCAAACGGATGCGAGATTGCGAAAGTGAACATCGGGAAATACTAGAGGCTCAAAAGAAGGTAAAATGAGGCATTTGGTATTGTGAGTTCTCCAAATCATATTTGTCGCTAGGCCTACCTCGGGCATAACAAGGCACCCAAATAGGAAAATGATTTATATCTTCGTAACAACGTGTTTAAATACCGCAATGTTTTCTCTCTCAGAATCCGCACTAACTTTTTACCTTTTTGTTTTCTTTTGTTTTTATCCCCCTCCCTAGAGGTTAGTTCCTGCATTATGGCACCATCATCATATTCAACAAGATATAAGGATCCTCCTCCTCCTCCTCCTCCTCCGAGTCCTCCCAGAAACAGGAACAAAGGAAAGATGACAGATAATAAAGCAAGAAAGGAAATTGAAGGAACTTCCTAGGGTACCCCGATCACCAAGGGAAATGCTGCTCATTTGGAACAAACTTTGCTAAGGTTTCGAGAGGAACTAGACCAAGTCTGGAGTTTGGCAAGTTTGTCCATGTCCCTTACTGCTGGAGATGTAAAAAATCAAGTCCCTGCGCCTCCGCAGAAGACCCCAACCCAAGTTCGCAACAATGCTCCACCGCTCAATCGTGAGCCTCAGAATGCTCCAAACCACCAGGATACCCTTATCTTTGTGGATACAGTGCCATACTACGCACAACCCATACCAGATGTGTCAGAATTAGATTCACTCATTCAGAACTTGGCTGCTGAACTCATGAAACTCACTAACATGGTCCAAGGCGTGGAAGGTGATAAGGGTGTGGAGAGTTTGAATTATGAAGACGTTTGTGTTCAACCTGATGTCAAACTCTCGGAGGGGGTATAAACCTCCTAAGTTCGAGATGTTTGATGGTACAGGTGATCCCAGGGTTCACCTCAGGATGTATTGTGACAAATTAGTGGGAGTTGGTACGTATGAGAAGATCCGCATGAAGCTATTCATGAGGAGTTTGAATGGTGATGTTTTATCTTGGTACATCAGCCAAGATGCGAAGAAGTGGATGAGTTGGGTAAACATGGCGTCCGATTTCATGGACCGTTTCAGGTTCAACACTGAGAATGCGCCAGACGTGTTCTACATTCAGAATTTGAAGAAGAAGCCTACTGAAACCTTTCACGAGTATGCTAATCGATGGAGGCCGGAAGCTTCAAAAGTCAGGCCGACTTTGGAAGAAGAACAAATGAATATATTTTTTGTTCGTGCCAAGGACCCACAATATTACGAGAGATTATTGTTGATAGAGGGCAGAAGTTCACTGATATCATCAAACTTGGAGAAAGAATTGAAGAGGGAATCAAAAATGGTATGGTTACCAACCTTGAGGCACTGTAGACCACCAACAAAGCCTTGCAATCTGGTGGTATGTCGAAGAAAAAGGACATAAACTCCTTAATGGATGCGCAAAGAAACCATCCTCCCATGAAATACCAACCCTACCCTACAACTCCACTCACATACCAACCCTCTCTAAATTACCAAGAACCTTCTCCTACTTACCAAAATCCACCACCCGTCTACCAATAATCTCCACCACCAACATATCAACCTACCTTGCCAGGATATTTCCAACCTGCACCCGTATACCAAGCCTATACACCCCAACCTCCTCACTATCTATCACCACCTACTCGCCAAAACTTTCCACGACCAAGACCAAATTTTGACCGCAAACCGCCCAAACAGTACACTGCTATTGCTAGACCCATTGACCAACTGTATGAGAAGCTCAAAGCCACTGATATGTTACACCCATCCCAGCCATAACCCCAAAAATCCCTTACCAATGGATCAACCCAAATAAAACCTGCGCATACTATTCGGGGATGAAGGGCCATACCATTGATGAATGTCGGTCGTTAAGTACAAAATACAGATGTTAATTGACAACAAGGTCATAATAGTTAAGGAGCCTGCTCGTAATGTTCGTAACAACCCATTGCCAGACCATAAAGGTGGAAACATCTACATGATTGAGGTAGAAGACGACTGGGACCCCGAAGGGTCGATTGGTTTGATATCTGAGGGAGATGAGCCCAAGAAACCGGCTGTCACTCTTAATCCTATTTTTTTAAAATTCCAGCCATCTCAGGGAAACGTGGTGAATATATCTTTACCATTCAAAAATGAGGCTCTTCCTGCAAAGGTGCCAAAGCTGATTGAGGTGGAATTCGGGACTTCAAAGGCGCCCGCACCAATTGAAGTTACTATATTGCCTCCAAAGGTGCCCATTCCGGTCACCATGTCAGACATATCCCCATTTTAGTAAAAGGCCATATCTTGGGACTACACAGCCGAGGCGAGAAAGAAAGGAAAAGCACGCGCGGGTGAAGCAATTGCCGCGCAAGGTATGACTAGAACAGGCAGGGTGACACCAAAGCACCTAGCTGAGTCCAGCAAGTAGGTTCCTAGACGTCCCATTGAAACTGGACCTGATGATCTCTAGAGAAAGGTACATGCTAAAGAATATTCAGTTGTTGAACAACTAAACAAGACTCTGGCGCAGATTTCCATCTTACCATTACTGCAGAGTTCCGAGGCACATAAGAACGCCTTGATGAAGATATTGAGCGAGGCTTATTCCCAAGTAACATAACGAGAGAAGAGATGGCAAACATGATAGGGCAGGTATTGGAAAGTCACAAAATCACTTTCCATGAGGATGAATTGCAACCTGAAGGGATCAGTCATAACAAAGCACTACACATGACCGTGCAATGTGAATATCATTACCAGGATCCTACATGACAAAGGTTCTAGTCTCAACATTTTCCCATTAATCACCCTCAAGAAGTTGGCAAAGGATTGCACGAGATAAAGGATGGGGCTATTAATGTTAAGGATTTTGATGGTTCTCAGAGGTCTACTCTCGGGTAGGTTAGCCTGTGTTTGCAAATGGGACCTACTTGGTTTGATGTTGAGTTCCAAGTCATCGACATACCAGCCTATTACAACTTACTCCTGGGAATACCCTAGATCCATACCGCTGGAGCTGTGGCATCAACTTTAAATCAGGCTGTGAAGTTTGAATGGAACCATCAGGAAGTAATCATCCATGGCAATGGTAGCAACCCCATATACAGCCGCCAGACCATTCCAATGATCGGAGGCAAAAGAAGAATAGGCGGGGAAACAAATCATCATATCGAGCGGGTCAACGCAATGGAAAAGGACAAATGGTGGAGCAACAAGGTTGAAAGAATTCTTAATTGGAGTGGGTATGAACCGAGGAAAGGACTTGGTAAGAATCTTAAAGGTATCACCAAACCTATCCAGTTGAAGAAACATGGTACCACCTTCGGACTAGGGTACAAGTACACTTGGCAGGAATTCAGAAACTTGTCACCACCATGGTGCGGCCCATATTACCCATTGCAATACCCCATACCTCAGTTGGAGCAGACATTTCAGCCAGCCGACAATCTCTACGGGTCGGAGGAAGACGAGGCTCTTGTGGCAATAAAGAACCTGTTTCTGGATGACATGGACTATTTTGTGATATTTGACAAGGAAGGAGAGTAAGGCCCTTCCATTCAGGTTGTAAATCGAGGGGAGTGCCTCACCAACTGGTATATAAGGACCACCATCGCCCGGAAACCTTCGGGGTAGCAAGGCTGAATAAGCATCATGCATCTTTGTTTTAGTTGTTTTCTTTATTTTCCGCATTCATATTTACTTTCCAAAAGAGCTCTGATGTTTTGAATATTTATGAATTAAATCAAAAGCATTTTCAGTTTTATCAAATATCTCGCTATTCATTACTTTTCTCTGTTATTTACTTTTGTTTCACACAGCATTACTATTACGTGTCTTGATGATGAACCAACAACTTGCAACGAGGCTATGCAACAAACAGAGATAGACTCAGAGGAGGACGATATACAAGAAGAGGTTGTCAGAGAGGCCGAAATTTTTTGAGAATAGGCCTAAGTACAATTTGGATGAAACCGAAGCCGTCAATTTTGGGAGATATAGAGAATGTCAAAGAGACGCGCATTAGCGTGCATTTATCACAAACAGAAAAAGAGAAATATATAGATTTCTCGAAGGAATATGAGGATATCTTTTCATGGTCTTATGACGATATGACCGGTCTCAACACGTCCATCATCGCTCACAAGTTGTCAACAGATCCTGCATATCAACCGGTAAAGCAGAAGCTCAGAAAACTCAAGCCAGATATGAGTCTAAAAAATCAAAGAGGAGGTTACCAAGCAGGTCAAAGCCGGAGTTCTTCAAGTGGTAGAATATCCAACTTGGTTAGCTAACATTGTACCAGTACCAAAGAAGGATGGGAAAGTTAGAGTCTGTGTCGACTACTAGGTCTCAACCGGGCTAGTCCCAAAGACGATTTCCGCTTGCCAAATTTACAAATTTTGATCGACAACTGCGCCAAGCATGAGTTGCATTCATTTGTCGATTGCTTCACGGGGTACCATCAGATATGGATGGATGAAGAAGATGCATAGAAAACGACGTTCATCACGCCTTGGGGAATGTATTTCTAAAGAATGACGTCGTTCGGGTTGAAAAATGCGGGAGCTACTTCCATGAGGGCCATGACTACCCTCTTTCATGGCATGATACATAAGGAGATTGAGGTATATGTGGACGATGTCATAATTAAATCCAAGAAGGCTGCATATCACATGGAGGACCTCCGAAAGTTTTTCAACAGACTAAGGAGGTATAACTTGGAACTGAATCCCGCCAAATGTACATTTGGGGTCCCTGTGGGAATGTTATTGGGTTTCATCGTACGTCGCCGAGGAATAGAGCTGGATCCATCTAAGGTCAAATCTACTCAGGAGTTGCCCTTGCCGAAGAGCAAGAAAGGGGTAAGGAGTTTCCTGGGGAAACTTAACTCTATCAGTCGGTTCATAGCTCAGTCTACCGTCATTTGCGAACCTATCTTCAAGATGCTGAAGAAGGGTGCCGCCACCAAATGGACCGATAAATGTCAAAAGGATTTCGACAGGATCAAGGAACTTGTCTACGTCTCCAGTCCTGGTTCCACCTGAGCCTGGGAGGCATTTATTGCTCTATCTCGCAGTTTTGGACGGAGCATTTGGTTGTGTCTTGGGACAACACGATGAGATGGGGAGAAAGGAGCAAGCTATTTACTACCTCAGCAAGAAATTTACCTCGTACGAGGCTCGGTATTCCTTACTAGAACGCACCTGTTTTGCTTTGACTTAGATAGCTAAGAAGTTGAGGCATTATTTCTGTGCTTACACTACCTACCTTATATCAAGAATGGATCCACTAAAGTACATTTTGTAGAAGCCCATGCCCACTGGCAAGCTCGCCAAGGGGCAAATCTTGTTGAGTGAATTCGACATTGTCTATGTCAACCAGAATGCAGTCAAAGGACACGCTTTGGCAGATCATCTCGAAGAAAATCCTGTGAAAGGGAAATACAAACCATATAAAACGTATTTTCCCGACGAGGAAGTAGCTTTCATAGGAAGATATTGCAGAATCCTATGGCGGTTGGAGGATGTTTTTCGACAGAGCCACAAATTTCAAAGGAGTTGGTATAGGAGCAGTCCTGGTATCAGAAACCGGTCAGCATTACCCTGTATTCTCCAAGCTCAGGTTCCCGTGCACCATTAATATGTCCGAGTATAAAGCTTGCATATTAGGGCTTTAACTGGCCATTGAAATGAACATTGAGGAACTGCTAGTGATTGGGGATTCAGACCTACTCATACACAAGGTCCGAGAGGAATGGGCAACCAAGAATTCCAAGATACTCCCTTATTTTCACCACATATAGGAATTGAGAAAGAGGTTCAGAGAAACAAAATTCCAGCATGTTCCAAGAATACAGAATGAGTTCACTGACGCCATAGACACTTTATCATCCATGATTCAGCAACCAGACACAAATTTCATCGACCCTATCCAGGTCAGGATTCAAGAGCAACTGGCTTATTGTGCACATGTTGAGGAAGAAGTCGACAGAAAACCTTGGTTCCACGACATCAAAGAGTACCTGACAACAGGAGAATATCCAGAGCTTGCTAATGCTACTCATAAGTGCACGCTTCGAAGGTTGTCCAACAATTTATTTTACAGCGGAGGAATTCTGTATCGGAAGACTCCCGATTTGGGACTATTAAGGTGTGTCGATGCGACAGAAGAAACTAGGTTACTGGAGGAATTCCACTCAGGGACTTGTGGACTGCACATGAACGGTTTTGTTCTGGAAAAGAAGATATTCAGGGCAGGATATTTCTGGATGACCATGGAAACAGACTGCATTCAGTATGTCCGAAGGTGTCGCCGCTGTCAGATACATGCGGATATGATAAAGGTACCCCCAAACGAGCTTAGTGAAACGAGTTCACCATGGCCTTTTGCCGCTTTGGGGATGGATGTTATTGGGCCAATCGAGCCTGCCGCATGAATCGAACACAAGTTCATTCTAATGGTGATTGACTACTTTACTAAATGGGTTGAAGCAGCTTCATACAAAGTAGTAACCAAGAAAGTCGTGGCAGACTTTGTCCGAGCACGGGTTGCCTGTCAATTCGGTGTTCCAGAGTCGATCATCACTGATAATGGTTCCTATCTCAACAGCGACTTGATGAAAGCGATGTGTGAAACTTTCAGGACCAGGCACATGAACTCTACAGCTTATTGACCTCAGATGAATGGAGCCGTGGAAGCAGCCAACAAAAACATCAATAAAATACTAAGGAAAATGAACGAAAGGCACAAGCAGTGGTACGGGAAGTTGTCATTCGCTTTATTGTGTTATTGTACTATAGTTAGCACATCAACCGGGGCAACTCCCTACATGTTGTTCTACGGTTCAAAACGGTAATTCCCGCCGAGGTAGAAATTTCGTCCTTGAGAATCATATAAGAGGTTGAGCTAGATGGCGCAGAATGGGTCAAGGTTCGATGGGAGTAGTTAGCCCTTATAGACGGAAAAAGAATGAACGCTGTCTGTCACGGTCAATTATATCATAACAGAATGTCTAGAGCCTTCAACAAGAGAGTTCGACAAAGGAAGTTTACACCAGGGCAGCTGGTGTTGAAGAAGAAATTACCACATCAAGACGAGGCCAAAGGGAAGTTCTCTCCCAACTGGGAGGGTCCGTACATGGTTCACCGGGTCCTAACTGGAGGAGCCCTTATTCTTGAACAAATGTATGGAGAAATCTGGCCAAAACCGATCAACTTACATGCAGTGAAGAGATATTACATTTAATTTGTATGCTTTCTTTGTGATGTAATTTGAACTACGTCTTACCTGATTTCCATTAAAGAGGGGATACATAGGCAGCCCTATGGGTCCGACCACATCACTAATAAAATTCCATTTTCCCCCACATTCGGAACTGGGGCAGAATTTTGAGGAGGACCCTCAAAATTCCGAAGTCAGCTTGCAATTTTCGTATCAGCATCGACTTAGTAAACTGGGGCAGAATTTTGAGGAGGGCCCTCAAAATTCTAAGGTCAATATGCTTTCAGTCATATAGTACCGCCGTCAACAGCACCAGCCCATTAATTTGGGGCACAATTTTGAGGAGGACCCTCAAAATTCCGGAGCCAGTGAGGTTGTCGTTCCTTGAACCACGTTGCAGTTGTGGTTCATCATAAAACAAAAACTATCTTTTGATTTATTTTATATACATAAATTTTCATCATATTTGTCAAATCTTGCATAAAATCATTTGGATCGCTATCATTCAGCAACACTGCCCCAAATGGTAAAGAACACCACGGGTCGAAGGATGCGAACTTACATACCCCTTACAGAACTCACGATTTTTCTTAGGATACAGGAATCCAGGGTGCAAGTAGGCGATGCATGAGCCTTACAAAAAAATGTCCCCAAAGCCACTACCTACCTGACAAAGGCTTACTATCTACATTCAACGCTTCGATAGCACGATCATCTACTAGCTAAGAAATCAGTACTGTCCTCTCCGTTATATTTGTATGTTCTTCTACTGTCCTCTCCGTTATATTTGTATGTTCTTCGAGGCTAAGCTCTACCTATATCTTGCATTGCATAAGGCTAATCTCTGCCTTCCAAGGCTAAGCTCTGCCTCCATCCTGCATTGCATAAGGCTATTCTATGCCTTTCGAGGTTAAGCGCTACCTCCATCCTGCATAAGGCTATCTTCTGCCTTTCGAGACTAAGCTATGTCTCCATCTGCATTTTTCATTGCATAAGGCTATTCTCTGCCTTTCAAGGTTAAGCTCTACCTCCATCTTGCATAAGGCTATTTCTGCCTTTCGAGACTAAGCTCTTTCTCCATCTGCATCTTGCATAAAGCTACTCTCTGCCTTCCGACGTTAAGCTCTACCTCCATCTTGCATAATTCTATGTTCTACCTTTCGAGACTAAGCTCTGTCTCCATTTTTGCATTGCATAAGGCTATCTTCTGCCTTCCCAAGTTAAGCTCTACCTTCTTTATTTTGCATTTTGGTTGAAATATCGCCACCCTATTTCATTTTAGCTGAAATATCGCCACCCTGCATTTTTAATTCCTGCTCGGCTGAAAGATCGCAACCCTCTACATTCATTTGGCTGAATTATTGCCACCTTTTCATGGGCTGAAATATCGCCAACTTATTCAAAGGCATCAGAGTTTGAAGGCACAATCTGCATGGCCCAAGAACACCATTTCATGGCCTACGAATCTTTACTTACATGCTCTTCATAGCCCGGATGTGATAGTCTGAGGACGCCATACTGATCGTCCGAAGACAGCATTCATGGTCCAATGGGAACTTGGATCACGTTTAAATTATGCAATATACACGCATATCGTTCATTTGCGGGTATACCGGCTGGCACGACTATCTCAGCGGGAGCGCTCCCACTCCAGTTCTTCGCGGCTCGTCAGATCCCCCAACCCCTGCCAAATCTCAAACCCCCGTGCGTCTGCCTTTTCAAATTTTCATTGACATATTTCGCCAATGGCCCTTGAACTACATATGGCATGGTTCCTGTAAAATCAGGGATATATAGGCGGCTCAGAAGCCGAAGACCGGTCGAAATTCTCTTACAGTCGTCATTTAAGGTCAAAACTGGCCATCTTATTTTTACCCGACAACTCTTTCGTAGTCCTCGGGTAAAGAGGGGCAGCTGTTGATACCCAATTTATCCGTATGTATTTTTATACCTAAAATACTTTCAAAGTAGCTTGTGAATGGATATATAAGCATCCACAAAAGGTTTGATATTTTTCTATTATTTTTCAAGCGTTTTAAAATCAACTTACAACTTATTTTGTACTGTAAAATCAAATATTTGGTATCAAATCTTGTTATTTTAATAAGTAAATTATTTTACTAACTTAATTGAATAGAAACATAATTTATGTAATTTTTACAAGATTTTATATAGTCATTAGGTATTTCAAAAACTAAACATTGCATTAAATTGCAATTTTAGACTATTTCTCAAATTAATAAGTATTTCAATTACAAAAGCCATTCCTAATATTTTTAATAAATTCCTAAACGTATTTTATTATCTCAGTAATTTTATTGGATTTTATAAAATTGTTTACTATCTTTATAAAATGAAATTGGGAAAAAAGCTATTTAAATTTTAGCCCTTTGACATTTCAATTCTACGCTAAATTCGAACCCCCAATCCAGCCCAATTTAAACCCCAATTTTCCTGACCCAAATTTAAACACCCAACCAAACCTGATCTAAGCCTAACCCACTCGGTTCCTCATTCTAAGCTGGTCGTTGATCTTACAGATCAACGAACCATATTATTACTTACCAAATTCAACACCCAAACCCCCCTTAGCCCAAGCCATTCCCTCAAGTCTGTCGCCCTTGAATCCCTAATGCTATCTAAAGCTCTCTAACCCTAAATAACTTCCTACTCACTCCGCCAGCATTAATGGCCGTCCTGGACCAGAAACTTTCATACTCGTCCACTCATCACCTCTCCTGGCCTTTGGATTCTAAGATCGCGTTATTGCAAAGGTGACTGGACCAAGGGTCTTTCAATGGAGTTTCACGGCTGTGTTAGGATTTCTCCGGCAAGTCTTTGAAGCCTTAGGTCCTTGCCAAGCTTCGATGAGCCCGTTCAGGCTTTTCTCGCCGTTTTGAGGCCTTTACAAAAACCCTAATGATTCGAGGCTCTTTTTCATTTTTCTCTGTGTTATTTCACGACCTTCTTTGAGTTCCAGTTGTTTTTGAAAATTTAATGTGTTTCTCATCTCTTTCTTCATCTAGTCATGATTTCAAAAAAATTGTTCGCCTCTATTTTAAAAAACCTAGGGTTTTCAATAACCTGTCTAATTTTCATTGATTTTGCTATTTATTCTTGCTACTTTGTGCTCTTCTCCATGATTTTTAAAATTTTGTACTACAGCCCTAAATGTTTTGCCTTACTCATTACCTTTATAGGGTTTTTCGGTTAATTGTTATGTGCTTTCTTTATAATGTTCTGCTCTTGTTCATCCTCGTCTATGGTATTCCTTTTGTTCTGACCTGTAGTGAAAACCCTAATTTCTAAGGGTATTTTCCATTCTTCTTTCTCTATGAAACCATAGCCGCCTCTTCTTGCTTCTTATGTTTACTACATGTTTGCTCTACTATTACCAGTCTCTCGTATGTTCAAAACCTATGCATCTTTTATAGTACTCCTTTTTCCCTTTCTCTGAAACCCTAGTTGATTTTTTGCACAACTGTCTGATTTTCTAATGTTCCCTGTTTCCTGACTAAGTTCAAACGAGTAGTATCTTGACTCCATTTCCTGGGTAATTACCTGCGTTATATGTTCAACCATGTGATTTTCGAATTTCTTATATGCATCTACCCTATATTCTGTGATTAATACTATATTTTCTTTCCAAATTTAAACTTAGGTTTATTTATTTTCCATATGGTTCCTTCATTGAAGGGGTTCCCTTCTCCTTAATTGATATTGATTGATTTTTGAATATTTCTTTGCCTTATTGATGCCTCTTTTCAAAACTATAAATAGGCTTCTTCTTCTCACAACAGACACTCATACTCGAGTTATCCCTACTCTTACTCACTAAAAGACTCTCTGCTTTACTCTTCTCTTCTTTGCTACTTGCTCTCTCTCTCCGTTAAAGGTTAGCCGGCTGAAATCCAAGGCTAATAATAAGACTTCTCTTTGTTTTGTTACTCAAGTTGCACTGGTAGGCTCCTAATTTCAGTTATGAACTCTCAACTACTTGTTTACTTCACTTTGTTCTTTGTCTGTTATATTTTTAGAATGTTTAATCCTTAGTCATTGACTGTTATATGCATCTTAGTTTAGGCTCTCGCATGTTTAATCCCTCTCCTTAATTTCCCTTGTATGTTATGTTTAAATTCAATGTTTAATCCCTTTTACTCTTCCCCGGTCTGTTATCTTAAGCATTTTTATATGTTTAACTCATTGTTCCCTTGTCTATTATGGTATTTTAGTTAAGTTTCAGTATGTTTAAATCCCCACTTATTCCCTTGTTTGTTCTGTATGTTTCAGTTATGTTTAACCCTTTCCCTTTATCCCTCACCTATTTGTATTTAAATTTCAGCATGTTAATCCCCCTTCCCTTTCCCTTTGGTTGTTTATATTCAGTATTTCCTTTTAAGACTAGCATGTGTAATCCTTCTCCTTTTCCCTTGCCTGCTTGTTATTCAGTGAGTTCTTGAATCATTTTAATCTTGTTCTTTCAATCTCCTTATGTGATTTCCCCTTCCCTTTAGTCCCTGTTTGCTTATGAGTTTGTTTTGGATGATAATGGCACTTCATTGCCAATTCTAATCTAAAACTAAGGCTATTAACAACCTACTCTCAGAATGATCCCACTCCCTTTCCCCTCTCTTATGTCTTTGATCTTGACAAAGGTCTGTTGGTGTCCTAATCACGTTCCAGCCCTTGTCTGACTTGCTTACAAGTTTTCTCCTGTTTGTAACCTTTGTAAGGAGTCTGGGGTGTTCCTGTCTCACTCAATAGGCTGGGTATGACCAGTTCATAGACTGGTTTCCCTCTAATCCTCACTTTGTTAGTCCTTTAAGTTCCTACCCCCCCTTTTATAAGCCATGCTTAGGGACCTTGGAGTCTCCTATGAACTTGGATGCCCTAGGGCTAGTAATTCCACACTTGCACTATTCAAATTAGAGTCTAAGCAATGCCTGGATCCCCTTGAAGCTTTGGAACTTTGTAACACTCTAATAGAGACAAGCCTCGGATCTTGAGAGCTCGGATTTGGTAAAAGGCATATGTTGGACATTAAAGTTGCTTCGAGACTCCTCGGGCCTATTATAGATGCTGATGTATTTTTAACTTTTTATTTCTTTAATGTTCTTTACTCTTATGCCCGGTTTTATAATAATTTGTAATATAAAAACTCAGGGGTATAGTAAACGGGACATGGGAGGATTTTCTTTCTTGAATTCATATAGAAGTCATGCCTATTGGTTTGCATTATTTCAATATTAGATACCATATCTATAGTTCTCTCATTATTGCATTAACATCATATGGAAAATATTCTTATAAAGTTTTTTTTGTTTCTTGCATACGTTCATTAGATATCATGCCTATAGGTTCACTTTACCTTATTGCATCAGTTTCTTGTATAGTTACCATGACTATTTTACGCTGTTACATCAACCATATAGATACCATGTCTTAGGGCCTTTATTTTATCCATGCACAATCGTCATCATGCCTATTTTATGCTATTGCATCAACTTCATATAGAAACCATGCACGCAGGTTTGCATATTATAATCTCACCTAGAAAGCATGCCTATTGGAACTATATAAACGCTAGGCAAAAAACAGTAGGTCGTAATTACGTAAAAGAAGCAAGTAAAGCGTTATAAGTTTTAAGTCCAGACCTGCCTAATGTTTCGAACGACTCAGTTTTCAACTTATCCTAAGTTGGCTTGTTTCAAAACAGACGCAGGTCTGCCCTTTTCGTAATGTTCTGAACCTATAAACTATTTTCTATATTGAACCTGTGATTGTTTGCTTAAGTCCATGTGCTTTAAGGTCTTTCAGAACATCTTTAAGGTCTTTAAACTCCTTTTCCTATAGTTCCCTTATACTCAACCGACGCGGCCAACCTATAGGCCTTTTCTAGAACTTGTCTGCAACATTATATCTTTTTTACAGACTTCTGTCTGAAGCTTTGCGTTTTCTTTTAAAGTTATGCTGATTTCTAAAACTCTGTCAACTCCTAAAATGGGCCCCACGGAGTTCGAAGCAGATTTTCTATTCAACTCTTATGTGTTAAACTAATCTGCCCCCTTTCCTAACCTCTTTTAAGGACAAAATCAGTAATTGAAGTCATGTTAAACTACTTGCTGTATGTTACGGGGTTTATTTGAGCCTTTAATTGTTTATTTG
This sequence comes from Nicotiana benthamiana, assembly GCA_034376525.1. NCBI lineage: Eukaryota > Viridiplantae > Streptophyta > Magnoliopsida > Solanales > Solanaceae > Nicotiana > Nicotiana benthamiana. The sequence continues at coordinate 73,425,391 of CM067338.1, read as the reverse complement.
AAGCCCTCTTATATGCTATTTGTTTTTATTGTCGCTCTAGCATTTTTACCTTTGAATACTCCATATATGTATTATATCTCCTTCTCCCCCTTTCTAGGATTAGAATTCCTAATACCCCAGGACTAACAGGTCGGGACGGGTATTAGCATGCAATAAGTAAACGATATCAACGCGCTTTAATACCTTAACGGGGTGGGATAGTAGAATATGGAGATGATGAACGCTACACTAATACCATATGCGACCCCTCTTTGAGGAGTGTGTGCGGGGTATTGTGCCAATGTGATCCATATTATAGTTAAACTTAGGACGCTTTTCCTTTACGTGCTTTATTTAAATGCTTTCCAAACTAACCCTCTCTTCAAACTTATGTCCTTCCTTTCTTTCAAGCATTCAAGTTATGTCAATGTTATACATGTGCATCTTATTTGTCTACTTGCTTCATCTTTTATTAACGTCTCAATTAGCACGGCCAGAACCACATTTGTGGATCTTGAGGGGTGCCTAACACCTTCCCCTCGAGATAATTTAAAGCCCTTACCCAACTCTGGTGTTTCTCTCAAAAACACTCTCTTCATCTTGAAGTCTCCTAATGCACTATAATCATTAGGTGGCGACTCTTCTATTTTCATAACCCAATCCCCAAACAGGAATGAGAGTTGTCCTGCCCATAATGTCGCAAAACCCGTTTCGCTTTTGAAAAAGGGGGCGTCTACACACAGATAAAGCAAGACACCCTCGGGTCGTACCCAAATAATGAGAAAAATATGAGTACACATAAAAATAGTTAGAACCGAGATCAAATAAGATAGAGGCATCTCTGTGGCAGACTAAAATAATACCTGTGATAACACCATCTGAAGCAACAACTTCTGATCTTCCTGGAAGAGCATAAAATAAGGCCTGGCCACCACCTGATCGACATCCACCTCTGGGGCGAACCCTGCCTACCTGGCCTCCTCCCCTAGCTGGTGGGGGAGATGAAGAAGAAACTCGACCAGAAGATGAGGGCTGATCCCTCTGCTTAGACTGACTACCATGGAGCCGAGGACAATACCTCTTAATATGACCAATCTCACCACACTTGTAGCTACTACCTGGTTCTAGAGAATGGGACTGAAGAGAACCCCTCGCACCAGGATGACCAGCTGATACACTCGACGGAGAAGAACCCTAAGCTAAAGGAGCATATGAAGAACTCTGTGCTGGGAGGGCACTCAATGAAGAGTGGCCCTGCTGGATCCCCTGATGACCACGGCCTATGGACACCCCATGATACTCAAGACGAGCTGACTAATGAGGCCTAAAAGAGCGAACCTTAGCTCTACTGAAACTGGCCCCTAGACGGAGCACCACTGAAACTACCCAATCCGTGAGGCCTCTTAGCCTCCTACTCCTCCCTCTCCTGACCGTGATCCGTCTCAATATCTCGAGCAATATCAACGGCATCCTCAAAAATATGACTCAAATCCTCTCTCGACCATCAGAATACGTATGGGATAGATAAGTCCGTCCAAACCTCCTAGTCCTCTCACAATCAGTCGGGACCATCCATGGAGCATAACGAGCCAACTCTGAGAATCTCATATCATACTGAGACACGGTCATATCTCCCTAACGAAGGTACTCAAACTATCTATGCAAATCCTCCCTATGAGACTGCGGTACCCACTTTTCCAGGAAGAGAGTGGAGAACTTATGCCATGACAAAGGCGCTGCACCCTCCGGCCTATGCCGCTCATATGCCTCACACCAAGTGAAGGCTGCTCCTGAGCACTGAAAGGTAGTGAATGATACACCACTCGACTCCAAGATCCCTACTGTCCGAATCATATGTTGACACTTGTCAAAAAAACCCGGCAATCCTCGCCCTGAGCACCACTAAAGTAGGAGGTAAAAGCCTGCTGAACCTCTCAAGATGACGTTGCTCATCGTCTGGCATAGCTGGAACAACAAAATCATGAACCAGGACAACCGGCTAAACTAGGGCAACCTGCTGAACTGGTGGTGACTCTAGTGTCTGCAAACCTTGTATTACCTGCTCAAGCATGCAAGCAGCGAGGGTCTGATTGCCTCCCCCGGCTTGTGAAGAAGCTGCCACAGTAATGGCTGAGACTGCCTGAGCCAGGTCAGTGCAAAATGATAGAATCTGAGCTAGGTCCTTCTGAAGACCCGTAATCACAATAGGCACAGCTGGTGCTTGAGCAGGTGTTGTTGGAGTCTCTACAGCTGGAGCATGATCCTGAGTTGGGGCAACTGGTGGGTCAACAGGTGTTGTCCCCTCGGCTCTTTCTCGACCATGACCTCGACCACGACCGCATCCACGGCCTCTGGTGCCCATAGCGGGTCGTGCTGGTAGTTGTCTGTCTCCTCCGATAGCACGTGTTCTCGCCATCTGCAAGCGAATAGAATAACAAAAGTTTAGCTCCCGGACCAACAAAGCCACAGGATAAAAATTCCAAGAACGTGAAGTTTTCTTAAAGGTTCTGCAGCCTCCAGAGGATAAGTACAGACGTGTCAACACCGATCCGCGAGACTCTACTAAATCAGCTAAGGACTCGCAAGACCAAGTAACCTAGGCTTAGATACCAACTTGTCACGACCCCAACCCGGTCGTGATGGCGCCCAACATACTACTAGGAAAGCCCGACCTTGTTAGCATAATTCCCGATAATTAAACAGATTCTAGATAATTAAAACAGTATATTAATAGTCTAGAATTGCTGATAAAGTGCGAAAGTTAACAGAATACATAATATAGCCCCACTAGGACCCGATGTCACGACCATGAGCCTCAACGATTGTGACGGCCTGGCCGGTCATCTTTGGAATTTATGCCCTATTCCCCTATTAAATTCATTCCCTAAATTCATTTCTGCTACTTTGGTTTGTTGGGATGTTCGGTAATAGAATTCAGAGTGTTTTGGGACACTTAGTCCCTAAATAAGAGCTTATGTGTTGGAAAATGGTTCGTAATCAAAATAGTGTGAAGACGACCTCGGAATGGAAATATGATGGTTCCGTTAGCTTCGTTAGGTGATTTTGTGGATGGGAGCATATTCGGAATGTATTTTGGATCTTCATAGATCATTTAGGCTAGAAATGCCGAAAATTAGAGTTTTTGATGTTTCCGGTCCGCTAGTAAATAATTTATCCGAGGGTCAGAATGGGATTCTGGAAGTTGCTATAGTACCGTCATGTCATTTGGGACGTGTGTGCAAACTATCAGGTCAATCATACGTGTTTTGCTTAGGTTTTGAATCGAAAGCAAGTTTGGTTATGTTTTGAAGTTTTTAAGTTCAAATCATTGATTAATTAGAGTTTGCCGCATTGGTTTAGGTGGTTTAAGGATTGCTGCAAGTTTGAGTGATGTTATGGGATATGTTCGTAGGTTTGGTTGAGGTCCCGGGGGCCTCTGATGTATTTCATATGCCCAACGGGGCATTTTGTGTTGAAGAACAGTTGCAGATTTGCTGCTATAAATGTTGCAGACTTTTACTCTCTGCGATCGCATTCTCATCCATGCGATCACGTAGTGGAAATTCAGAGGTGGCCTTTGTCCTTCAATGAGATCGCACAATCTCCCTGCGATCGCATAGCTACTTCCTTCCCGCGATCGCCCTGAGTTAGCTGAGCCGGTGTCTCAGAGCCCAACTCCTTCTTCTCGATCGCATAGGACCACTTCCTTCCCTTCCGCGATCACATGCCCATTCATGTGTTCGCATAGAACATTTTCCACGGCTCTTCAATTTTACTCTCCGCGATGGCAGACGTGTTCATGCGATCGCATTAAACAAAGTATCAGAACAGTTATAAACTTTTTAAAAACGAGGGTTCTTCAATTTTTATCAAACTCAAGCTAGAGAGCTCGGTTTTGGGAGATTTTCCAAGGGATTTTCAGAGACAAACATTGGTAACGATTCCTTACTCCATTATGATTATTACCCGCTAATGTAATCTCAAATTCAAGCTTTAATTTCAGATTTTGAATGAAAATTTGGGGTAAAGTTCTTAAACCTAACTTTGATGATTTGAAGGGGTATTTGACCTCCAATTTGGGAGATGTTTATATGGTTAGACTCGTGAGAGTACGAGGTTTCTGAAAATATAAAAATTATTCGATTATGAGATGTTGGCCTGAGGGGCATTTTGGTCATTTCACCTATTTTTGCTCCTTACCTTTAATTTTAATAGTGTAATTAGTTGCTTGCATTGTTAATTACAATTAATTTTTTTGAATATATTTGGGCCACTCGGAGTTGGATACTCGTGGCAAGGCCATTGTTTCTTAGCGGTTTTATACCAAGTAAGTGGCTTATCTAACTTTGTGTGGGGGACCTCTCCCCTTAGGATATCCTTGGTATTGTTTAAATGCATTGTGCGCGATATGACGGGCGCGTACTTGTACGAATTGTTGAAAATTCACCCTACTTGGATTATTTAGACTGTGTTTATTCGTATATTTAACTGTTAAAAATGACAATCTCACTTGTTTTAGCTTAGGAAAAGCATGTTAGTAATTTATTTTCACTATTTGACTATGTTGCAATATTTGTCCTCTTTGTGAGCATGCTATGCTCTAGTCCTTTACATGTTGCTTGTACTTAGCTTCTTCCTGTTAGTGTTGATTTATTGTGACGTGTTTTATTGGTATACTGGACTACGGGTTCAATTCCTGTGAGATCCTCTGTTATTGGTATGACGGACTTTGAGTTCAATTCCTGGGAGATCCTCTAATATTGACATGGCGGACTACAGGTTCAATTCCCGGGAGATCCTCTGATATTGACATGACGGACTACGGGTTCAATTCCCGGGAGATCCTATGATATTGACATGACGGACTACGGGTTCAATTCCCGGGAGATCCTATTTTATTGGTACGACAGACCATGGGTTCGATTCCAGGAGACCCTCTGATATTAATATGATGGATTGCGGGTTCAATTCCCGGAGATCCTGTGTTATTGGTATGATGCACTCCGGGTTCAATTCCCAGAGATCCTCTATTATTGGTATGAAGGACTGCAGGTTCAATTCGCGGAGATCCTCTTTTATGGATATGATGGACTACGGGTTCGATTCCCGGAAGATCCTCAAATATTGGTAAATGGACTGCGGGTTCAATTCCCGGATCTCCATATGGCATCCTGACTTTCGAGTGATTTTTCTTGTGTTTGTAGATTGTATTTGTAGCCCGATCTGTTTTATTTACTGTCTTTCTAGATATTCGGGATTTACTTCATTATCTACTACTTATTTATCTCACATTATTTCTTATGTACATCTCAGTAGGGCCTCAAACTTCCTCGTCACTACTCCCCCGAGGTTAGGCTTGGCACTTACTGAGTACCGCTGTGGTGTACTCATGCTACTATTCTGCACGCTTTTGTTGTGCACATCCAGGTACTACTGTTCTGGCGCGCTATTAGTGATCTCGGAGCTACATTTGGAGATTTGAGGTATGCATCTGCCACATCCGTAGAGCCGAAGAGTCTCCTTCTATTCTACCTTTAGCTAGTGGTTTTAGTCATGTACTCACTTCTGGATGTTAGACCCGTATGTTATATTTTACTCTTAGCCTGTGTTGCCCGTGGGTTTCCGGGTCTTGTTGATTTTTACATTATTTCGTAAGGATTGTTCAATTTTCGCGATGTGTCAGGCTTACCTAGTCGCGAAGACTGGGAGCCGTCATGACAGGTTCACGATTGGTGAACTAGGGTCGTGACAAAAATAGAGTATTTCATCCTAGTACAAAGTCTGTCTAAAGTTGAATGTTCTGAATATAAAGATAGGGATATGAGGGAGAATCTACGGCTGCAAACGCCATGCAGATACCTCAAATACTTCCGGAGAATGTCTCTGAAAAACTAGTCAAAGCTTAATCACCCTGTGAATGTCCTAGATCTGCACACAAGGTGGAGGGAGTAAAGTGTGTAATTCAACCCAATGAGTAATAAAAATAAATACAGTTCGAAGGTAAGAAAACACAGTAAATATACAAAGTAAGCTATAATCCATATATACAACAATGTGTGGAACTAAATAGCTGAACAACAATTAAAGATGCAAATGCATGAATGCAATGCAATGCGTATGATGGTACAGTCCAGTACCCACTGCGGTGCACAACCCGAGCCACCTATAATCATTTATCATCGATGGCGCTCACTGGGGGTATGTACAAACTCCGTAGGGGCTCCTATTGTCCAAGCGCAATAACTAGCCATCTTGTGGCATCAATCAAATCTTGGTCAGTCATTGTTACCTGACTAATTTATATCACACGGTGTCATTGTTACCACTATTTCAAGTCACTGTTTTGCGCGCAGCTCGAGCCACCCATAATTAGTCCAGAAAAACATCATAAGCCCCTTGGTCATTTATAAAACAGTAGTTCTCATCCCGAAATAACATTTAAAATATTATTTGAGTTTTCAAAACTTAGAAGTATTACTGAGTTTGCAAAAACAATTTTTAAAATCTTGGACTGAAATAAAATGATATGCAACATGTGCTAAAACAGTAATATCAATCCCTAATGGATTCTACAAGTCAGCACAAGGCCCCAAATATGGCAAAAAGCCCAAATAACATCAAAAAATTATGTGTATCAATCACCAAATAGTATAAATCTCACTCGGGATGGACCAAGTCACGATCCCCAATAGTAACCGACCCCGAACTCGTCATGGAGTGCATGTCACGCCTTAATATAGCATAACGATGTGAAAGTCCTCGGTTTCAAACCCTCAGAACAACATTTACATCTATTACTTACCTCTAGCCGGCCAAAGACAAGCTCGCAATGCCCTTTCCTCTCAAATAGACCTCCTCGCGCGTCGAATCTGGCCAAAACCACAACGAATACATTACAACAGGCTAAGGGAATATAACTCGATCGAAAAGGTTTGAAAAATATCAAAAATCCTGAAATTAGCAAAACCTGAGCCCCGTTCCCACTTCTTAAATTAAATTTTTTTACACCATTACGATCCTTATCTCACCATGAGTCTATACATATAAAAATAATCAAAATTGGAGCTCAAATGGGCCATCAAATCCCAATTAAAAATTCAAAATCCCAAGCCCTACTTCTTCCCCTTTTAGCTAAGATTCCATGAATTTCTCGGTAAATTCCACAACTAAATCATGTTATGGATCCATAGAACTCAAATCCAATCAATCATCTTCGAATCCCACTTTAATTGCTCCCAAGAAGCTATAAAAATACTCAAAAATGGAGGAAAATGACTTAGGTTCGCGAATGAAATATCAATTAAAAACCTTTCTGCCTAGCTGATATTTCTTTCTATGCGAATGCGATCAAACGCCCACGTTTGTGATGAGCAAACTTTCCTTGACCAAAAATTTCCCTTCACAGACGCATCTGCACAGTCGTGAATGCGAAGCCTTAGGCATCACCCTCTACGCGAATGCAAAGAGCATTTGCTCTGGAACCTTCACGTGCTCAAACACTCTACGCGATAGCGACCCTGGAACGCGAATGCGGTGAACAACCAAATGACCTTCTGCAAACACGAACCACTAGATGCGAACGCGAAGGTCAAAAATCTTGGCCCGAAAATTCCTTCTACACAGTCACGACTCACCCATGCGAACGCGAATAACAACCTTCTGCAACACCAATAGCTGAAAAACCAGCAATCCTTAAAGTCCAAAAATAGTTTGGTTGACCATCCGAAACCACCCCGATGCCCCGCAGGACCTCAACCAAAAATACCAACACCTCCTAAGACCTCATACAATCTTGTTCCAATACTAAAAACACATCCAACAATAGTAAAGTCATCAAAGCACAATGGATTCAAGCCTAAGTTTAACAAAAACTATCGAAACTCACATTCAATTAAAAACCCGACCTAAACACCTACGATTCAACTAAAAATTTGCATACACATCTTAAATCACCTAAAGAAGCTATTGAAACTCTTAGAATTTCATTCCGACCCTCGGTTCAAAATCTCACCTAACAACTGAATATCGCCAAAATGCTAACTTTGTCAATTCAAGCCTAATTCTTCACTGAGCCTACAAAATTACTTCCAGTTGCGCTCCAAGGCCTTAAATCATCCCTCGAAGCTAAACAAATCATCAGAAATCCATTCCAAGACCTCTAAATCACAATCAACATCCAGTTGGCTATTCCAAACCAAACTCTCCTTAAAGAGACTAATTATCTCATTTCTTTCCAAACTCTATTCGAATTACTTTAAACTCACCAAACACATTTAATGAAACATGTAGAAGCATAAAGTGGGAGAAAGATGACATCCAATCAAGAAAGAATCACTTCGGACAATTGGACTAAGCTTCCATCTTCTCTCTCTTCTTTAGCTAATGATGAAGCAAATCCCTAAAGTCAAAGTAGTCCATGAAAGCATCTATTTTTTCCGTTCAAGAAATTGTTTATGTAAAGATGGGGTGAGTCTCTGGAAAATGGGACAGAAACTATGAGACGACGGGTCGGGTCGTCAAAGATTAGGAGTTGTGTCTTATTTGTTATGTGTTAATTGTGGAGTACGGCATATAGGCATGGTGACGAGTATCTATAAATCGGTGTCAAGAATACCCGTGAGTCTTGTATTATAATTGTGTTGATTCCATTGTGATTCATTCGTGCTTCATATGAGGAATATCATAATTGTTCCCTTGCTGGGATGTTGTTGTGATATTATTGTTCCCTTGCCGGGATATTGTTGTTATATTATTGTTCCCTTTCCGGGATGTTGTTGTTGTATTATTGTTTGGTCTTTTTTTTCTTTGTAATTTGTATCATGATTCAATCAAAATTTCTCGAGTTCTTCCTTGTCTGGATTCTTTTATGATCGGTGTTGATAAATGAAAAGGGAGCGGGTTGCACACCTGCAACGGTACTATATGAAATGGGAGCAAGTTGTACGCCTGCAATAATATTATATGAAAAGGGAGCGGGTTGCACGCTTGCAACGGTACTATATGAAATGGGAGCAGGTTGCACGCCTGCAACAGTATTATATGAAATGGGATCGGGTTGCACTCCTGCAACGATATTACATGTGTAATTATTTCTTATTTCCTTATTTTTTGCTGGTAATTGTTTTATGGCATTCCTTACATTTCTCTACTATTGTTCTGTTATTATCTATTTCTCCCTGCAGCATGTTTTCCCCTCCCTATTTTAACTGTAATTATCTACTTTTATTTCCACTGTATATGATTTAACTACACATGTTTATTTGGTAGTCTGGTCCTAGCCTCGTCGCTACTTCGTCGAGGTTAAGCTAGGCAGTTAACAACATATGAGGTCGGTTGTGCTGATACTACACTTTGCACTGTGTGCAGATACTAATACCAGAATGTTTGGACCGTAGCTTTGGGTTGTTGCCTTCAATCCATTTAGAGATCTAAGGTAGTCCTGCAAGCTCTGGCATCTCCCTCAACCTTTTCAACTTGTTTCATTTACGTATTTCAGAAACAATTTTGTATTTATTTTTCAGACCTTATTTGTAGTATTCCTAGACCATCTGTGAAATTGTGACACCAATTCTGGGTACTCTCTGTTTGAGAAATAATGTTGGAAATATTTAAAGGGTTTTATTTGTTTCTTCTGCTTGTTTAAATTCCACTTTTTATAAACTGTTGGTTTATAATTGTTGAACGATTAAAAATGGGAAAAAGGTAAATTGTTCAAAATGGTTGGCCTGCCTAGTTTTCACGAGTAGGTGCTATAACGACTCCCGAGGGTGGAAAATTTGGGTCGTGACAAGTTGGTATCAGATCTCTAGGTTACATAGGTCTCATAATTCATGAACAAGCTTTAGTTGAGTCTGAGGGATCGATATGGAGATGTATGTATTTATCCCTTAGAGGGTACAAAATTGGGAAAAACTTCACATCTATTCTTTCATGTCGTGCTGTGTGGGTTATGCCTGCAAGGATATTATATGAAAGGGAGCGGGTTGCACGCTTGCAACGGTACTATATGAAATGGGAGTGGGTTACACGCCTGCAACAGTATTATATGAAATAGGATCGAGTTGCACGTCTTCAACGATAATACATGTGTAATTATTTCTTATTTCCTTATTTTTTACTGGTTATTGATTTATGGCGTTCCTTACATTTCTCTACTATTATTCTGTTATTATCTGTTACTCCCCGCAACATGTTCCACCCCTATTTTAGCTATAATTATCTACTTTTGATTTCAACTGTATATGATTTAACTACACATGTTCATTTGGCAGTCTGGTCCTAGCCTCGTCGCTACTTCGCTGAGGTTAAGCTAGGCACTTAACAACGTATGGGGTCGATTGTGCTGATACTACACTCTGCACTGTGTGCAGATACTAATACCCGAATGTTTGGACCGTAGCTTTGGGTTGTTTCCTTCAATCCATTTGGAGATCCAAGGTACTCCTGCAGGACTTGGCATCTCCTTCTACCTTTTCAACTTGTTTCATTTACGTATTTCAGAAACAATTTTGTATTTATTTTCTGACCTTATTTGTAGTATTCCTCGACCGTCTGTGAAATTGTGACACCATTTCTGGGTACTCTCTGTTTAGGAAATTATGATGGAATTATTTAAAGGGTTTTATTTGTTTCTTTTGCTTGTATAAATTCCAATTTTTATAAACTGTTGGTTTATAATTTTTAAACGATTAAAAATGGGAAAAAGGTAAATTGTTCAAAATGGTTGGCTTGCCTAGTTTTCACGAGTAGGTACTATCACGACTCCCGTGGGTGGAAAATTCGGGTCGTGACAAGTTGGTATCAGATATCTAGGTTACATAGGTCGCACAATTCATGAACAAGCTTTAGTAGAGTTTGAGGAATCGATATGGAGATGTCTGTATTTATCCCTTAGAGGGTACAAAGTTGGGAAAAACATTACATCTATTCTTTCCTGTCGTGCGGTTTGGTTTCTCAATGCTAATTGAATTTCTACTCTGTTCTTTCACAGATGACGAGAACACGCATTTCCTCATCCACTGATCAGTAGCTCGAGCCCCCAACAGCAGCTCCCACAGGCGGCAGAGGGCGAGGCCAATGTCGTGCTAGCGGCCGAGGTAGGGGCAGAGCTTAGCCAACAATAGCAGCACTAGTGGTGGAGCCTCAAGTTGAGTTTGATGATGACGTTCTGGCCCAAGCAGTTACGGTGGGCCCAGCTCTGATCCCAGAGAGCTTCAATTCTACCCCAGTACTACAGGATGCTCTAGTCTGTCTAGTGGGCCTTATGGAGAGTGTCACTCGGGCAGGCTTGCTTCATGTAGCACCAGCCATCTCTCAGGCTTGAGGAGGAGCGTAGACCCCTTCTACTCACACTCCAGAGAAGATAGCTCCCAGGTTTCGGACTTTGAGAGCTCAGCTAGTTGGAACAGTTCAGCCGAGTGTGGTAGCTCAAATCGGTGATGGAGCACTTATGTCTGTCGATGCCTTGTTGAGATTGGACAGGTTCACCAAGCTCTTTACTACCACTTTCAGTGGTGCATCTTCTCAGGATCCCTAGAATTATTTGGAAAATTGTCATGAGGTTCTCAGGAATATGGGGATAGTGGAGACCAATGGGGTCGACTTTGCTACTTTTTACTTATTTGGATACGCCAAGACTTGGTAGAGGGATTATTGTTTAGCTAGACCAGTTGGGTACCGGCTTTTACTTGGGATAAATTTTCGGAGCTATTTTCGGAGATGTTTCTACCTGTCACTCAGAGGGAGATCTATCAGAGGCAGTTTGAGAATCTCTGACATGGTTCTATGACTATTACTCAATATGAGACCAGTTTATTAATTTGGCCCGTCATGCTCTAATTATACTCAATATTGAGAGATATAGAGAGAGAGAGAGAAAGAGAAAGAGAAATAGAGAGAGAGAGAGAAGAGGTTTATTAAGGGACTCATTTAGCATATTCTACTTTAGATGGCTAAGGAAACGGTGAGTGAGATATCTTTTTAGGAGGCAGCTAATATGGTCAGGAGATTTGAGATGGTTCAATTGCATGGAGGTGGTTAGGGGTCTGACAAGAGGCCTCGTCATTTAGGCAGATTCAGTGGTGCCTTATCTGGAGGCAGGGATTCATATAGTAGAGTTTATTCTCCTAGGCCTTTTCAGGCATTACTTCAGGTTTCTCACGGTGCTTCAGGTGGTTGTGGTTTTCATATGCAGTATTCAGATTAGCAGTCCTACAGTGCACCACCAGTTCCTATTAGTGTACCACCGCTTCAGAATTTTTAGGGTCATCAGCCCTAGCAATGATTGTTTTACTTGTGGCGACACGAGGCACATTGCTAGATTTTGTCCTCGAGCACTGAACAATTCTCGGCACCAGGGTTCCTGTGCCATGGTCCAAACACCGAGTGTTCCACAACCCACTCAGCCAGCTAGAGGTGGAGGTAGAGGTGCTAGAGGTGGAGGTAGAGGTGCTAGAGGTAGAGGTCAGGCCGCTAGGGGTGGAGGCTAGCCAGCAGCAGGCCGCTAGAGGTGGAGGCCGGCCAGCAGCAGGCCGACCCGATGTTATTCTCTTCCAGCCAAGCCTGAGGCTGAGGCTTCTGATGCAGTTATCACAGGTACTGTTCTAGTTTGTATAGAGATGCTTCATTTCTATTTGTTCCAGGATCTACGTACTCCTATATGTCATCTTATTTTGCACCGTATCTGGTCATGCCTAGTTATTCTTTGAGTGCTCCTATATATGTGTCTACATCGATGGGTGATTCTATTGTGGTAGATCGTGTCCATCATTCATGTATAGTTGTGATTGGAGGTATTGAGACCCGAGTAGAATTATTACTTTTGGACATGGTTGATATTGATGTCATATTTGGGATGGACTGGTTATCACCTTACCACGCTATCTTGCACTATCATGCGAAGACTATGACCTTAGCCTTGCCGGGCGTACCTCATTTAGAGTGAAGAGGGGCTCCTGGTCATTCTACCCATAGTGTTATCTCATATATGAAGGCTCTGTGTATGGTCGAGAAGGGTTGTTTGGCTTATTTGGCATATGTTCATGATTCTAGTGCAGAGGTACCTTTTATTGATTCTGTACATGTTGTTCATGTGTTTCCTGAGGTATTTCCTTCAGACCTGTCGGATATGCCACAGATAACTAGGGATTTTGATACATTTTATACTCTTTTGCTTATGTTTTGATTATAAATGTGTACAAAATAGTCCCAAAGGCTCACACGTTGAGTTTGATTGTAGTTTAGATCAACAAGGTGACAAGATGTCAAAGATCAGCTCAAAGAAGAGTGAAACTTGCACAAGTAACAAGACAAGATAAAGCTCAGGCAAAACAGGGCCAGTGCGGTTGCACTCCATTCTGTGCGGTCCGCACAAGTGAGGTTCAGAGAGTATGCAACTCAAGCAACACAGGCAATGCGGCCGCATGGGATTTACTGCTATCCGCATTGGAATCACTGGAGCCGCACTCGATTTGGTGCGGTCCCCAAATACAAGGATCAGAGAAGTGCCTATTTGGATATTGAAGCCTAATACGGTCCGCGCTCCATTTCATGCGGAATGCAGTAGAAGCCACCGTGGCCGCACACGATTTTATGCGGTCCGCATTGCCCCGGTTCAGAGAGATAGATATTTAAGTTAAGAGCCTTAGTGCAGTGGGAAGTGATTTTTTGCAGTCCGCACTAGCCCCGCAGGGGTATTTTTGTCCAAAATTTTCAGCTTAGTATAAATAGCTTATTTTCCTATTTTTAGGTCATCAGATAATTTTTGTACTGAGGTGTGCTCGTGACTTTGATAGTTTTAGATATTTTGGGCAATTTTAGCTTCATTTCAACATTGAATCTTTTACTTTATCTTAGAAATTAATTAATATGAATTCGTTTCATCTATTTCTTTGTTTTCTTCTCTAATTTTGAGTATCTAGACCCATAAGCTAGGTTTATGCTCAACCCTAGTGTGGGTAATTGATGGTTCTTGTGTTTTAGGAATAGATTGACTATGGGTGTTTGTTATTTAAGCTAATTGCATGTTTAATTACTGAATTGGTGGTTGCAAACACTAGTTTGTGTTTAGTTGACTTTGGATGTTCTTGAGAAAGAGAGCCTAAGTCTCTAAAATTGGTCCAACAAGGAACTAGGGCTTACTCAGTATATTGATAGCCCCAATTAAAGGGTTAAACCTAAAGATAATAATACCCGACTTGAACATTGATTGCTTGTGCAAATTCGCATACCCAATTGGTCTTAAGTAAGTTAGTTCAGGCAAATCACTCGAACCACCGAGAGGTGCAAAGTGGATAGAATCGTGCAACGGTTATATCATACTCCCCAAATGAGTCGATCATGCCTTAGATTCAAGTATCCGTCAACTAACCACCTCGGCAAAATTCACTACCCTAGTGCCCTTTAACCATTTGAACAACTTGCAATAGTTTACTCATAGCTCATTCTAGTTTAATTTAGTATTCTAGATTGATAAAATTAGAAGTAAACAAAAACTCAAAAATCTTTAAAAGTGCAATTTGGAATACATACACAACTCTCGATTGGATAGACACCCGAGTCCAACTTCTAACTCCCTGTGGAAATCGATCCTAACCTTATCGGGTAAAAGCTAATCCGGCCCTCTCTCACTACTCAATAGTAGTGCAGGGTTGAACTCGATCAGCCACCCGATAGGGATGTTGAATTTTGCATTGATTTGTCTTTGGGCATCCATCCCATTTCTATTCTTCCGTATCGTATGCCACCGCTTGTGTTGAAAGAGTTGAAGAAGCAGTTGCAAGAATTGCTTGAAAAATGTTTCATTAGGCCTGGTGTATCGCATTGGGGTGCACCGGTGTTGTTTGTTAACAAGAAGGAAGGATCGATGAGGATGTGTATGGATTATCGGCATTTGAACAAGGTTACAATCAAGAATAAGTATCCATTGCCAAGGATTGATGATTTGTTTTATTAGCTTCAGGGTGCCAAGGTATTTTCGAAGATTGACTTGAGATCTTGTTGTCATCAGTTTAGGATTAGGGCAACCGGTGTCCCTAAGATAGCTTTTCGCACTCGGTACATGCATTATTAGTTTTGGTGATGTCATTCTCGTTGAAAAATTCGCCAACAACGTTTATGGATCTGATGAACTGAGTTTGTAGGCCTTACTTGGATTCGTTCGTGATAGTCTTCATTGATGATATTTTGATCTATTCCCGCAGCTGGGAGGAGCATGAGCAGCATTTGAGAGTGGTTCTCCAGACTTTGAGAGACAATCGGTTGTATGCAAAGTATTTAAAGTTTGAGTTATAGTTGAGTTCAGTTGCATTCTTGGGTGTTCATGTGGATTTGAAGAAGATAGAGGCGGTCAAGAACTGGCCTAGACCAGCATCAACTACAGAGATACAGAGTTTCTTGGGATTGGCAAGCTATTATCATGGATTTGTGGGGGTTTTTTATTTATTGCATCCCCGATGACCAGGCTGACTCAGAAGGATGCCCAGTTCTGGTGGTCGGACGAGTGTGAGGCGAGATTTTATAAGCTCAAGACAACTTTAACTATGACTCCAGTGTTGGTTTTGCCCGCAGGTTCAGGGCCATTTACCGCTTATGGTGATGCAACTCGTATTGGGCTTTGGTGCAGTATTGATACAGGATGGCAAGGTTATTGCATATGCTTCACGTAAGTAGAAGATTCACAAGAAGAATTATCCCGTTCATGAATTAGAGTTATCAGCCATTATTCACGCGTTGAAGAATTGGAGGCATTATCTATATGTCATGTCTTGTAAGGTGTTCACGGATCACAAGAGTTTGAAATATTTGTTCAAGTAGAAGGAGCTAAATTTGAGGTAGAGACGGGGGTTAGAGCTATTGAAGGGCTATGATATCACTATCTTATAGCATTCGGGAAAGGATAATGTTGTGGCTGATGCTTTGAGTAGGAAGTCAGCCAATATGGGCAGTCTTGTGTATGTTCCGATCGGTGAGAGACCGCTTGCTTTGGATGTTCAGGATTTGGCGAATCAATTTGTAAGGTTAAATGTTTCTGAGCCCAGTCATATGTTAGCTCGCATAGTTGATCGTTCTTCTTTATGGAGCGTATCTGAGATCGGTAGTATGATGATCCTTATTTATGTGTCCTTAGAGACACGGTGCAGCGTGGAGGTGCCAAACAAGTTACATTAGGAGATGATGGAGTTTTGAGGTTGTAGTGTCGAGTTTGTGTTCCTAATGTGGATGGGCTCCGAGAGTTGATATTAGTGGAGGCCCATAGCTCCTAGTACGCTATTCATTCGGTTACACTAAGAGGTATTAAGATTTACGGCAGCATTATTGGTGGAGGAGGATTAAGAAGGATATTTGCATATATGTCTTGGTGTTTGAATTTTCAGTAGGTAAAGTATGAGCATCAGATACCTGATGGTTTACTGTAGAGGATTGATCTTCCCAAGTGGAGGTGGGAGCGTATCACTATGGACTTAGTTGTTGGACTCCCACAGACATAGAGGAAGTTCGATGCCATTTGGGTTATTGTTGATAGGCTGACCAAGTCAGCACATTTCATTCCGGTGGCTGTTTCCTATTCTTCCAAGAGGTTGGCTGAGATCTATATTTGGGAGATTGTTTGTCTTCATGGCGTACCCGTGTCTATCATTTTGGATCGAGGTACGTAGATTACCTTACATTCTGTAAAGTAGTTCAGCGGGAGTTGGGAACACGGGTTGAGTTGAGCACAACGTTACATCCTCAAACGGACGGGCAGCCCGATCAGACTATTTAGATTATGGAGGATATGCTATGAGCTTGTGTCATTGACTTTGGAGGCTTTTGATATCAATTTTTGCCTTTAGCAAAGTTTTCCCACAACAGAGAGCTACCAGTCGAGTATCCAGATGGATCCTTACGAGGCTTTATATGTAGGCGGTGTCGGTTGCCAGTTGGATGGTTTGAGCCGGGAGAGGATCAGTTGTTTGGTACAAATCTAGTACATGATGTCTTAAAAAAGGTCAGGATCATTTAGGATAGGCTTCGTACAACCCATTCCAGACAAAAGAGTTATGCTGACCATAAGGTTCGAGATTTGGCATTCATGGTTGGTGAGTGGGTATTGCTTTAGGTATTACCTAAGAAGGGTGTGATGATATTTGGAAAGAAAGGCATGCTTAGCCCTAGATTCATTGGCCCATTTGAGATTCTTGATTGAGTGGGAGAAGTGGCTTATAGACTTGTGTTTTCGCCGAGCTTATCAGTCGTGCATCCATTGTTTCATATGTCCATGCTTTGAAGGTATCACGGCAATCCATCCCACGTGTTAGATCTCAGCACTGTCCAATAGGACAAGGACTTGTTCTATGAGGAGCCGGTAGCCATTCTAGACCGGCAAGTTCGTCAGTTGATATTGAAGAGTTTCCATTCTGTTTGTGTTCAGTGGAGAGGTCAGCCTGCTGAGGCATCGACCTAGGAGTCCGAGTCTGATATACGGGCCGTTATCTGTGGACGCCCCCTCTTTCATTGGACGAGAGATCAAAATCGGGTATACAACATAATGGGAGGACAACTCTTATTCCCTTGCGAGAATTGGGTTTTGGAGTTTTAGAGAGTCGCCACCTAATTATTATAGTGCATTAGGACATTTTGAAGGAATGAAGAAATTGAGAAGAAGAAACCAGATTTTGGGTAAGGGCTTAGATATTATCTCGAGGGGAAGGTGTTAGGCACCCCTCAAGATCCACTAGTGTGGTTCCCGGGCATGCTATAATTGTGACTTTAGAAGATAGAAGAAAGGAAGAGACAATTTTTTCTGAAAAGAAGTTAATCTAAAGAAACAAAATTTAAGGAAAACATTGTAGATAAAAAAAAGAGAAAAGGGTAAGGGGTCCTAGGTTTAAACATAATATGTATCATATCAATGCAATATCCAACAATCACTCCTCAGAAGAGCGATTGCACGTGATATTAGCGCACCGGTCATCATATCCATATTATACCCTCCCTACCCCGTTAAGGTATAAAAGCGCATTTAGTCTCGTTTACTTATTGCATGCTAGTACTCATCCCAACCTATCAGTCCCGGAGTATTAGGACTTCTAATACTCAGAGGGAAGAAAGGTATGGGGGTCTTTATGGAGTATAAAGGATAAAATTCTAATTGTGACAGTTAAAACAAGTACCAAATAAAGGAAAAACAAAAAGATAAGCAAGTCTCGAATAAACCCCTTAAATTAGACAAACATATAATTTAGCATGTCTTGGCACATACAGATTTGGTCTTAGATTAAATTAAGCGGTGAGCCAACTGGTTCAACACATATATTTAGATAGCAAGTCTGCATTAGGCAACTCAGATATAATTGTCAAAGATTAAGGCATTTAACGCGGGTTGTTTAGGAAAGTACTAATTTTAGAAGATAAGCTAATGCAGAAGAGTTTTTGAAAGAAAGAACAGGTTGCAGACTTAATTTAGAAATAAGTTTCAAAAGGATCAGGAGACTGTCTAATTATAAAACACAGAAGTGGTTGTAAAATATTTTTAGAAGAGTCAAAACTTATCTAAAGAAAAGAGTAAGATACAGAACTGATTTAAATACCATTTAGGAATTGAGTTTAAAAATACGTTGAGGCAGAGCATAAGAGAAGCCATTTCAGAAAAGGTATGCAGATTTGAATAATTCGATTTAGGACAAATGTACACTGATTAAAGAGAGTTTTATCAAAAGGTTAAAGCCTTTGAAAATGTTACTGAATTATGCATTTTAAGGACCAATTAACCAATTATTGCTGCTTTAAACATGCCATAGAGTTTGATGCAAATCCTATAGGTATGATATCAATACCATTGATTTTTCAGAGCTTGAAAAGATTCTTGTTTAGTTAGTCCTAAAGTTTTCCTAATGAATATTCATATCCTATAGGCATGATATCTAAAAACAAATTTTCAGGAAAAGTTTAAACTCCTATAGGCAGGATCTTTATATGCGTAATTACAAAACATGAGTGTTAAATTTCAAATAGACATGCTTTCTATGTGACCGAATCAGTATTAACATGGTTTCTAGTTGATTGAAAGTAAAGTCCTAAATAATGATTTCTACCCTTTTTTATGCAAGAAAGTAAAGACCCCTCCCATACCCTTTTACTATACTCCCAAAGTTTTATACAAGTTATTACAAACCAGAGAAGTATAAAAATACATTAAAAGCTAACAGCTAGATCTGAGAAGCCTAATTCAACTTTAATGTCCAACAATATGAGATTAACCAATTCCGAGATCTAGACTTCAGAAAGCCTTCTCTTTATAAAAATTGTTTTGAAGTCCAAGGAATCTCAAGGATTTCTAGTATTGCTGCACCCAGGATACCATTAGAATGATGCAATATGGAAGAGTCAGCCCTCAGGCATCCAAGTTCAGAGGGATCTTAAGGGTCCCAAAGAATGGCTTGCAAGAAAGGGCCAGAACTTATAGCTAAGAATGCGTGCAAAGTGAAATGGGAATTGGGGTGTCATAACAAATAGTGTTCATGCCTAGCCACAAAAGTAGGCTGGCACAACCCTGACCACTTGTTTGGTGAAGGAAATTAGGGGCAGACCCTTGAAGGTCAGACCAAGGTCTGGATAGTGATTAGGACACTATCAGACCTAAGCCAAAGGCTCAAACACATAAAAGGGAAAGGGAAGTGGGAATTGATTGAGTCAAGGATTCAAAGAACCCAGTTCAGAATCATAGACAACATTGTTAGAGTGATGTTAAGCGTTGAATCGTAATAACATACAAAGGGGTAAAGAGTAAGGGAATTCGCATAAGCTAAGTAATGACAAAGTTGCAGAAAACAGTAAAGGAAAGCATAACAAAACTAGAATGTAAATCACATAGTGGAGTAGCAGTATTTAAACTAAGATGGACATACTAGTTGCAAAGTAATAGAATAGCAGAATAATCACAGCAACCAAATAGCAGGAATAACTCAGGTTTCCAGCAGAACACTCGAAAACTCAGAGAGAACTCGAAGGTATTTTAGAAAGCAAAGAGGAGAAGTACACAGAACCAGTTTGTGTATTGGATAGAAAAAGAGAGTAGAAAGCAAAGTGCCTATTATTGAATGTCACTGACTCGTTTGTTATTGTGCGTGTAAGAGTGCAATTCGAAGTCTTGTTCAAGTGCAGAAGGGTAGTACCCTTTTATAGTGTAGAAAGAAAGTAAGAAAAGTTAAGAAAATAGCCTTCAAATCAATCTCATATGATCTCCCTTCAGTCAAGGGATTTGATTTCAAACGGGCAGAATAAATAAGAAAATGGTTTGATTCAAAATCTTTTCCAAAGCATTATAATAAGGGTAAATACACAAAAACCTATTTAAGGAAGGAGTCTAGTAATACACGATTTGTGAGAATAAGGAAAGGAAATCAATCAAACAGCCAGTAAAATCAAAGTTGAAAGCTTTGATCGAATGAACCTAGTCAGAAAAGGGTAAGGAAAGGTTCAACTACGGAAAATTAGTAACAATCAGTCAGGACTCATTAAAAGGAAATTTGAATCAATTAGTGGTTGGAAAAACCTTTTTTAATATAAGAATTTCTCATATAAAAACAGACAAATCAAACAAAAGGTCGTCTTATTACTTAAAAAAAGTCTAGTATTGAGAGGTTCGGGATCACAAGCAAAGGGACACAAATTTAGTTTGTAGACTCGTAGTCAATCAGGGAGTCCAGGGTTCCACTAACTCAAACACAAAATCATGATTGCATAAGAAACCCCCCCCCCCCCAAATCCTAGGGTTTCGAATCAAATTAGATATAGAGATGGGAAAGCATGTTATCAAAAGAGAGTTTTCCAGAAACAAATAGAATGATAGCAGCTTTGAAACAACCAGGAAAGAAAACTGATTCAAAGCATGAAGAACATGTTTTTTTAAGCCAACCTTAGAACTTAAACAAGTTCACAAGAGAAAGAGTGACACAAACTTAAGAAACAGTAGATGAAGCATGCTTAGAAAAACTTGGATAAAGTCCAGTAAAGCAAACAAAATTAAAGAACTCAGCAGAAAACACATACAATAGAAATCATGTAAGGAAACATAGCAGAGATAATCATGCGAGCCTAGTCTAGAGACGTAGTAAAATACATAAGTATAGCAGAATCATGCTTAATAGAAAGAAAGACAGAAAATCAAATACATGCATAGAAGAGAAGAAAACATACGAGCCTAACATAGACAAACACCTAAAAGAAGAGAAACAGAAAGAATCAAAAGGTTTTCAGGAACCCTAGTTTGAAACCAAATGATTCTAAAAAAGAAAATTGGAGAGAACACACAAAACGTTGAATATAGCACAGATTCACCATAGATCTAGGCAAATAATGAAGAAAGAACCTCGAATAGGCTAGGGTTTCCGAGAACCCTAAAGGAAGAGAAGGCTTGTAAGTCTTCAAGAACATATCTGAGCCGATAAAGTCGAATCCAGGCTCAAAAGGTTAAGGCACGCCGGAGCAAGGCCAGAGATGGCCAAAGAGACTTGAATTAGTCAAGGTCTTGATGAAGACCTTCGAGGTCTAGCCTCGAATCTTCAAAGACCAAGCGTATAGGAGCAGGAGAGTGTACGTAAAGATCAGCCATGGCTAGATTAGCCATGGATTCCTGTAGATTTTAGGTCGGAGAGGGAGGTAGGTGGACGTTATGGTTTAGAGGTCGAGAGGGTTCGAGAGAGACGAAGGAACCAAAGGCGGCAAATTTGGAGAAGTGGGGATATGGTTGGGGTCATTTGGGATTCAAAAGGAAAGGAAAAATCTGGGTCGTTGATCAAAATGATCAACGGCTCAGATAGGAAGGGACACCCGCCGGTCTATGTTAAGTGGGTATGGGTCGTGAATTTGGGTCTGATTTGGGCCTAAGATTGGGGTCAATTTTGGGTTAAAATTGAAATGCAAAGGGCTAAGTCTTAAATAGACACTTTTCCCATGTTTTATTGTATAAAAATAGCAAAATAATTTCTGGAAATAAATAAAGTGACTAAAATGATTAAAAATACATAATTATCAAATTAAAAATACTTGAGTCAATTTTATAAATATAATTACAATTAAATCTTTAGATAGGCTAGTATTGCAATTATATGCAATTTAGTTTTAAAAATACTAAATGAATTTGTAAAAATATGAAAAAATCATGTTAGCTATGTTTTGATGTAAATATGAGAATAAAAATAAATTATCCACCAAAATAACAAAATTTGGGAACAATTATTGGATTTTATAGTATAAATATTGGCAATGAGTTGGTTCAAAAAATCAATAAAAATGCCAAAACCTTTTTATGTGCTTATATATGCACATATATGCTATTTTAGAAGTATCTTGGGTATAAAAAATACATAGAAAAAATCGGGTATCAACATGTCACGGCCCTAGTTCACCAATCGTGAACTTGTCATGACGGTACCCAGTCTTCGTGACTAAGTAAGCCTAACACATTGTGGAAATTCAACAATTTTTAAGAAAACGATAAACAATACTAATAACATAAGAAAATGTATAGGTTTCCGCCTGGCACATACATTTCAACTTCTAATAATGTAACAACATCCAAGACTCGGAAACCCACGGGCAACACATGCTAAGAGTAGAAACCTACATACGGCTCTAATATCTGAAAGTATCTACAACAACGAAAACAGTAATGAAACTACTAACTAAAAGGGTAGAATAGAAGGAGACTCCTCAGTTCTACGGACGCGGCAGATGCATACCTCAAGTCTCCGGCTGTCGCCACCCTCCAAGGCTGACAAAAACTGAATGTGGGAACCTGTATCTTCACAACAAAAGTGTGCAGAAGAGTAGCATGAGCATACCACAGCGGTGCCCATTAAGTATCAAGACTAACCTCGATAGAGTAGTGACGAGGAACAGTCAAGACACCTACCAGTCCATAAACAGTATAATCATAGGAATAGTAGAAGCGATATAAAATTATGTAAAGACTGCATGAATTAATAACAGAGTTACAATCACAATAAGACTAACAGACAATAAGTAACAACGAGAAATACACATATGATGAAAAGAAAAGAATGGTAAACATTACAATCCAGATCCTGAAGTCACAGCACAACAAGGACAGACAAGTCACTAACTCATTATTCTGCACTGCTCTCACATAGGTCTTCCAAATTTTTCCACAATTCCACCACAACTCTCAGAACAGCCACACTCATAAAGACCCAACATCCGAGGTCTAACACTTGGAATCTTGTGCCCCATCAATAGCACGGTCGTGTTGACAACTAACTAGCCAACTAGGGTCACTCACACATATAAAATGGGTAAACGACGACACATCCCCATCCCTAGACAAATCAAGAGGGATTCATATCTAATAGGAGGGTCTAACTACGTGTATGCTTGTGCAAGTGTATCTAACAGGAATCCTACCAACATGTAAGTGTAAGAAATGTAACGACTAGCATCCCATTTATTCACACCCGGATAAAATCAGTGAAAATATCAGTTCAGGACATAATGAGTTTAACGGGGATCTTCCAGGATATCGTCCTGTAGTCTCAAACATAAATGTGTGCTAGGGATAGAGTCTTCCCCGTTGGCCAGTCAGAAGATGAGGCAGTGCCCATTTTCCTATTTATTGACTGTCACCTCCAAAGTACCGACACTCAATCGAAAGAAAGAGCAATCAACTATATGCTTAACTCATGCCCAAGGAATCCCTAGACACAGAGAGAAGGTACGAGCTAATCTTTTACTAGAGGGAAAGCTGGCGAAAAGCATAGAGCGTGTGTGCTACGCTCTCGCCCTCCTTCCATCCGCGAAGCTGAGGCTGGAGAAAAAGTGTAATTCCCCGGTGTTATAGGTTACCTTTTCATCTTCCTCCCCCGTGATGTTCCCAATGCGATCGCTATCCTTTTCTCTCTTTCTTCTTGTCTTGAATTTTTATAGAACGGCTTTCTCTCAGGTATTACTGGTTCGGATGAAGCGTTAGTAGATAGCAAGTGTGCCGGGGATGTGGCTCGGGTATAGTAGGTCTGGACGCCTAGCATGAAAGAGCCTCGTTCAACCATCAAGAAAGAAGCAAGCCTTTTTTTACCGGGGTACCCTCTTTATGGTTAAAATCAAATGCCAACGTGCTTGAAACATAAAGTTCCTACTCCCCTTTCCTCTTTCAAGTGGGTTGAACTCTTTCTAAGGCAAAAGGCCAAGCGTGTGCCACGAGTGCTCTATCTTCGAAAAGGCAGAATGCTACCCCGATTTTAGGGGGCGCACCCTCCACAAAAGCACCGCCCGACGAAGGGGGACGGGGAAAGTTACAGGCCCAAAACCTTCAACCCTTCTTTCTAAATAGGGTATACTAGCTTGGTTAGGTCAATATCTGTACCTGTCGTAGTTCTCAATCATTTTGTGGCACCGGGCGTGGCCGAACCATCTACGATGGGGGGAGCTAATGCACAGGGAAGAAGCTTAGATAAAAGTATACGTTCTTGCTTCGCTTTTTTGTAGAAAGCTCGACCAGCGAGAAAAAGTCTTTGGCCGAAGCCAAAAAGAGGGTGACCCACTTTATTCGCCAAGTGAATGATCTTCGCTTCGCGGGAATAAAAAAACCAGTCCTCTTTGCTTTAAAAATAAAATATTTCTTCGCTATCTTTCTTTGACCTCCTAGGCAACAGACCCTACTCCCTAAGAAGAGTCATTAACAAAAGAGAGATCCATTTAAAGGAATTCATGCTGATTGTCTAACTTCGGGTACTTTCAAGGCTCACACTACAACAAGAATCCGGGCTCTGGGCTCTTTCTTTCTATGTGGGACGATACCGGGGAGAGAAGGGAATCGTCGAGGCGGCGAACAAGACAACTACATTTGGCTTTCCCCTCCATGAGCTGAGCCAAGGAACTTACGGGCGGGGCATTTTTGGGGACTAGCCTGCTTCCCATTACTCTATAGGGCAATTCCTCGCACATAATTAAGGGAACCATTGAAAGGTGACTAAAACACAAGAAACGGGGACTATACAAGCTAATGATAGAGGCAATAACACTTTTCGGACAAGTCTCATTAATTGATCATAACGATATCTTGGAAATGTTGCACAGACCCTCTCTCTTGGTATCCTTAATATATATATATATGCTAGGGATCTCTTGGTATCCCGAGGATCTCTTGGTATCCTCAATATATGTACTAGGGATATCTTAGTATCCTTAATACAGCACAATCAACATAGATGTACAACCCAAACAATATAATAGTAAATATCGCGGCAAGGGAGTCAACAATGGAAACAGCAATCGTCCCGGCAAAGGAACTAACAACAGAACAATAACGTCTCGGCAAGGGAATCGATAATAGAAATAATAACGTCCCAGAAAGGGAATCACCAATAGCTAATAAGGTTACGGAAACACCAAGAAAACAACAAAAATAGCCTCAATGATAAAAGAAGACACAATGAGTTCATGATAACTACATTGATACTAGAACAATTGGACATGTAATATATTTGCTTGAAGTTACATATGGACTTACAATCAAGGAGTATCCGATAGTAAGGAAGTTAACATGAATCGAATAATTACAATTTAAGAAAATAACAACTAATTATAAGATATCTATCTTCTTCTTTTTTAAGTCCAATTAATTACATGAGATACAACATTTATGATTTTCAATTAAAGGCGAGTACTTAATACGGGTAACATGACAATAGAATGGTAATTGTCTCCAGTTAAACACGTAATAGTCCATTAAACAGCAAGAATATTTCAAGAAGGGCAACCAAATATCAAGTAAAACATGTAGAGGTGAAACTAATAATAGGGAACTCAATCGTATCAATATCATCTTCATACTTGGTGATTTCAAGAGTCTAATAGCATAAAAGGGGAAATTTACCACAATTACATCCGAGCACACACTCGTCACCTCGCGTACAAGGAATACAAGTGACAGATAAGACTCCAATCCTAACGGGAAGTACCCCACACAAGGTTAGGCAAGATACTTACCTCAAACCGGCAAAAATCAACTAGCTACCGCATTCTTGCCACGAGTTCTCAACTCCATATGGCCCAAATCTATTCAATTAAATCACACATTGCAATTAACATCTCAAGAAGCTAATTCTATAATTTAATTCAAAGCTAAAGCGCGAAATTAGGTAAAGTGACCAAAACGCCCCTCGGGCCAACGTCTCAAAAACAGATGAATTTAACATTTTCAGACTCTCGTACTCTCACGAGTATAACCATATACAAATATCTCAAATTGGAGGACAAACACTCCCTCAAAACCCAATAATTCGGTCTATGAAGTTCTACCTATTTTTCATTCAAAATCTCAAATTAAAGGATGAAAATAAGAGGAGATTCATGGAAGTTGGTGTAAATCGAGTGAGAAACACTTACCCAAGTTGACCAGGTGAAAATCCCTTCAAAAATCGCCAAGAACCGAGCTCCATAAGTAAAAAGTGTGAAATAATGGTGAAACCCTCAAAATTGGGATTTAAATCTGTCTGCCAGTTATTTGTTCATCGCGATCGCGGAACAAGGGTCGCGATCGCGTTGAGGAATTTGAGAAGTCCACAAAATGTACATCGCGAAATTGATGAAGGGGACGCAATTGTGAAGGAGAGGTAGACAGAAATTCGCGATCGCACGGGTGAGAGAGCGAATGAGTAGAAGGGAAACATCGAGGGCCAGAAGTTATTCTACGTGAACGAGTGAGAGCGTCCGCGAACGCGAAGGGCGGATTGTCACAGGTACGTACGCGAATGATTCCATGCGAATGCGGAGAAGAAATAAACTGGGCTTCACGAAAGCGGGAATGGTTATGCGATCGCAAAGAGGAAATTTTCCAGGGGGTCAGGGTAAGCCTACGTGATCGCGAAGGCCACATCGCGAACGCGATGAAGGAAATACCAGAAGCAGCAGGAGCAGTTCAAAAATAGAAGAAAAGGTTCGTAGCCGATCCGAAACACACCTGAGGTCCCCGAGACCCAATCTAATCACTCACACAGGTGATATAACCTAACACGGACTCGCTCGAAGCTTCAAATCACATAACACAACATCAAAACGATGAATCGGACCAAAAATCAAGCTTATGAACTTTAAAATCTTCAAATAATGAATCTCATACCTAAACCTATCAATCAAACTCGGAATGATGCCAAATTTTGTAGACAAGTCCAAAATGACATAACAGAGTTGTTCCAACTCTCGGAATAGCATTCCGGCCCCAATTTCCGAAAAGTCAAATGTGAGTCAAACTTCTTCATTTTTCCAACTTCAATTTTCACCGAAATGCCTCAATTCACTCTACGGACCTCCAAATTTGAATCCGGACGCGTGCCTAAGTCCAAAATAATATCTGTTGAGATACTCCACGACCCATTCCGGAGTCGTTTACACAAACGTCTAGTTCCAGTCAAATTTTCACCGTTCTAACTCCCAAAATAAGATTTCTTCTCTATAATTGACTCCAAACCTCTGAATACTTAATTCCACCATGCACGGAAGTCGATACTCATTTTCCAAAGCTGCTCCAGACCTTATGCTGCTGAACGGAGCTTAATTTCTCAAAATAACCGGTCGGGTCGTTACACAACATTATCCCCATCTTTTCCCCGACTCAAGTACTTCCATCTTATGTCCGTTCGAGGACGAACGATTGTTTTAGAGGTTGAGAATGTGATAACTTGTTCAATAAATAAATTTTGTTTTCTGAGGCCATAAAAACCTCTTTTTGTCTCACCTCAATTTGCGTGCGCAGTCCGGGCGCGTAACCGCAAAGTCATTATGTGAAAATATCTAATAATGATAAATTTTGCATTTAAAAATGAATTTAAGTTGACATCGGTCTATATTTTTGGTAAAAAGACCCGGACCCATGATTTAACGGTCCCGGAGGTCCATAATATGGGACTTGGGCGTATGCTCGGAATCGTGTTTTGAGGTCCCAAACCCAAGAAATGAATTTTTAAAGAAAATTATTTTCGGGAATATATATAAGTCTTTAGAAAATGAAATATGTTTGGAATTGGATTATCGGGCCTGTATTTTGGTTCGGAGCCCGGTACAGGTATTATGTGTGAATTAAGTTGAACCTGTAAAATTTGGTAAGAAACGGAGGTCATATGACGTGACTGGGAACCTTAGCTGTAAAATTTGAAACTTTAAAAGTTCTTGAGATTTTTTTGGATTTTGATGCTAAATTCATAGTTGTTGATGTTATTTTGCGCGTAACCGCAAAGTCATTATGTGAAAATCTCTAATAATGATAAATTTTGCATTTATAATGAATTTAAGTTGACATCGGTCTATATTTTTGGTAAAAAGACCCGGACCCATGATTTAACGGTCACGGAGGTCCGTAATATGGGACTTGGGCGTATGCTCGGAATCGTGTTTTGAGGTCCCAAACCCAAGAAATGAATTTTTAAAGAAAATTATTTTCGGGAATATATATAAGTCTTTGGAAATGAAATATGTTTGGAATTGGATTACCGGGCATGTATTTTGGTTCGGATCCCGGTACAGGTATTATGTGTGAATTAAGTTGAACCTGTAAAATTTGGTAAGAAACGGAGGTCATATGACGTGACTGGGAACCTTAGCTGTAAAGGTTGAAACTTTAAAAGTTCTTGAGATTTTTTTGGATTTTGATTCTAAATTCATAGTTGTTGATGTTATTTTGTGATTTGATTGCACGAGCAAGTCCATATGGTATTTTTGGCTTAGTGTGCATATTTGGTTTGGATTCTCGAGGGCTCGGGTAAGTATTAGATAGGCCACAAAGTGAAATGTGGACTTAGTAATTGCTGGTATGTTGCGAAGCCTAGCTTGCAAATGAGACAGAAGGCTTGGGTTGGGCTGATCCCAAATTCAATAATTTCTTCGCAAATGCGAAGAGGCCTAGAAATCCCCCTTTGTCGCAAATACGACTCCCACATCGCAAATGCGAGTTCACAATTGCAAATAGTGGTCGCAAATGCGAGAGTAGCATGTCCTTAAGGGTTCGTAATTGCGAATCTTGGTCGCAATTGCAACATCTGCGACCTGCAAATTCATGACTTAGCCGAAATCTTTCATTTTTCAAACCTTTTAAGAATATAAACACTCTTGGGTGATTTTTCAAAGACAAGTACTCTTCCAAATCGATTTCAAGTCATTTCTAACTTGTTTTTAATAATCTTTTACATCTTTTCTCATGATTTCAACTCAAAATCAAAGGTTTTCATGGGGGAAATTCGGTGTTTTGGGTAGAACATAGGTTTTTCAAATTTTGGGGATTTGTACCTCGATTTGAGGTTCGATTTCAAACAAATTGTATATTTGAGTTCGTGGGGAATGGGTTATCGGGTTTTGGTTCGAACCTCGGGTTTTGATCATGAGGGCCTAGGATCGATTTTTGACTTTTTGGGAAAAACTTTAGAAAACCTATTTTCATGCATTGGAATTGATTCATTAAGCATTAATTAATATAGTTAAATAACTTGTGACTAGATACGAGCGAATTAGTGATGGAATCAAGATGAAAAGCAATTGTTGAGACTTGATTGTGTTCGTGGCATTGAGGTATGTGTTTGGTATAACCTTAGCTTAAGGGATTAGGAGTTGTATCTTATTTGGTTTATGCTAATTGTGGAGTACGACATATAGGCATGGAGACGAGTATCTATACGTCAGTGACAATCATGCTCTTAAGCCTTTTATTGTAATTATTGTGACTCTGTTGTGGTTTATTCGTGCCTCATATGAGGATTATCATTATTGTTTCCTTACCGGGATGTTGTTGTGATATTAGTGTTCCCTTGTTGGGATATTTTTGTTATATTATTGTTCCCTTGCCGAGATGTTGTTGTTATATTATCATTTTCTTATCGGGATTCGTTTATGATTGGTGTTGATAAATGAAAAGGGATAGGGTTGCACGCCTGCAATGGTACTATATGAAATAGGAGTAGGTTGCACTCCTGCAATAGTACTCTATGAAATTGGAGCGGGTTGCACGCCTGCAACAGTATTATACGAATAGGATCGAATTGCACGCCTACAACAGTATTACATGTGCACTTGTTTCTTATTTCCTTATCTTTTGCTGGTAATTGATTTATGGCGTTCCTTTCATTTTTCTACTGTTATTCTGTTATTATTTGTTACTCCCTGCATCATGTTCCCCCGCCCTATTTTAGCTGTAGTCTTGTCCTAGCCTTGTCACTACTTCGCCGAGTTTAGGCTAGGCACTTACAAATACATGGGGTCGGTTGTGATATAATACTACACTCTGCACTGTGTGTAGATACTGATACCAGAGCATTTGGACCGTAGCTTGGGTTGATGCCTTCAGTCCATTTGGAGATCCAAGGTAGTCTTGCAGGCGTCCACAGGCCCTGGCGTCTCGCTATGCCCTTTCATCATGCTTCATTTACGTATTTTTGAAACAATATTGTATTTATTTTTTGGACCTTGTTTGTACGTTGTGCCACCAGTTTTGGGTAGTCTATGTTTATGAAATTGTATTGTAAATATTTAAGGGGTTTTATTTGTTTGTTCTGATGTTTACAAACTGTTGGTTCCTAATTGTTAAAGAATTAAAAATGGAAAAAAGGTAAATTGTTCAAAACGGTTGGCTTCTTAGATTTTACTAGTATGTGCCATCACGACTCATGAGGGTGAAAAATTCGTGTCGTGACAGTTTCCAAGGGTTTTACTCAGGAAGGAGGCATTGATTATAAAGAGACCTTTTCACCGGTCTCAACGCTATTAATTAGAGTTACACCAAATGGATGTGAAAACTACCTTTCTTAATGGAGATCTTGAGGAGGAAGTTTATATGGACCAACCAGAGGGTTCGAAACTAAAGAAAAATGTCAAATGTTGTGTAAACTGAAGAAGTCAATTCATGGAATTAAACAAGCATCACAACAATGGTATATAAAGTTTAATGATACTATAACATCTTTTGGATTCGTGGAATAATACCGTTGGCTGATGCATATACCAAAAGATCAGTGGAAGTAAGTTTATATTTTTAATCCTGTGTATTGATGATATTCTACTTGCTGCTAATGATTTAGGCATATTGTGTGAGACTAAAGATTTTCTCTTTAAGAATTTTAAAATTAAAGATATGGGTCAGGAATCCTATGTGATAGGAATAGAAATATTCTGTGATAGATCACAAGAATTATTGGGATTGTCTCATAAAGGCTATACCGAAAGAGTTCTAAAGTGATTTAACATGAATAAATGTTCAGCATGAATTGTTTCAATTCAAAAAGGGGACAAATTTTATCTCATACAATGCCCTAAGAATGATGTAGAATGAAATAAAATGGAATCAATTCCTTACTCTTCAATTATTGGTAGTCTGATGTATGCTCAGACATGCACAAGACCAGATATTAGTTTTGCGGGTGGAATACTGGAAAGATATCAGAGTAACCAAGGAATTGATCATTGAAAAGCTGCAAAGAAAGTCTTGTGGTACCTGAAAGGAACGAAGGATTACATGCTTATGTATAGGAGATCCAAGCATTTTGAAGTTGTTGGATACTCGGATTCAGATTTTTCTGGATATATTGACACTAAAAAATCCACATTTGATTATTTGTTCAAGTTAGCTGAATGAGAAATATCGTGGAAGAGTACCAAAAAGTCAGTCATTGCTACATCCACGATGGAAGCAGAATGTGTGGCATGTTTTGAAGCCACATTTCATGCATTATGCATGTGAAACTTTATTTCAGGACTTGGGGTTGTTTGAAATAATGACCAAGCCGCTGAAAATTTACTGTGGTAATTCTGCAGCAGTATTCTTCTCCAAGAAGGATAAGTACTCCAAAGGTACCAAACATATGGAATTAAAGTACTTTACTGTCAAGGAAAAAGTTAAGAAAGAGTGTCACTTGAGCATGCTAGAACTGATATCATGATTGCAAATTCGTTAACGAAATATTTACAGCCAAAGATATTTAAGCAACATATACATAGAATGTGCCTTGACTGTATTTATGATTGATATATTTATGATACTTTGACACTCTGAGCTCATTTAAATATTTCTTATATACATTAATGATTTCATGTTTCTCATAATGTTGTGTACATTATTATTTTGAGATATTATTGGATAAGTCTCAATGAGACATTATTGTGGACCATAATATTTATAGCTTATAGACCTGGTACGATTAGTTGCTAATATTGTAGTATATGGAAGGGAGTATGTGGATAAATTATATATAACCGTCATAACTCAAATTTGTTTATCGTAGTATTTATGATGGACATTATAGAAGAGATTTGATCATGCGCAACTAATGTTCCTTTACTAAATATTAATATCTTGTGATTATTGAGCCAAGTGGGAGAATGTAAGTTATTTTCTTACGTGTATGTGCCTAATAGGTTTAAGGCCCATAATTATTATTTAATTAATTATTAAATCTCATTCGTCTGTTTAGTTACGTGATGGACGTATCACATTAAGTGAGAACCTCCATAAATTGGTCCTCTCCCACCCATTAAGGTTACCGTACTTTATTTTTTTCTTCCATCACTACAGGCGATGCTAATGTATAGTTAGGACAACTGGTGAGAAATTAATTTATCGATTAATACTTCCGCTTCACGATAATGGATTCTGTTTCAGGTATGTTTTCTATGACGATTATATGTAAGATTATCATGTTCAAGGTCCTGGTATGAATTAAAGTTTATGTTTACAGTATACACAAGTTACACACTAACACTTATCCCCTAAAGTTCTCCCACAAAATACGGCTCTCAAACCCATATGGCTGCATTGTGAATGTTACTGAATAAGAAGGAAGGATCCTTACTTTATAAAATCCAAACATTTTCCTATACAAAACGAGACTAGCTAAATATAAAATATTTATATCTTTTATAAAAATATAATTTAAATTATGGTAAATATATTACTCATTCTTTCAAGAGATAAAAAACCAAATATGTTAGAGAAAATTTCGACAACACCTAGATCATGATGAAAAAGTCAGAATTCACATCATTTGGAACCAGGGAACAAATCGAGTACATGGGAAAAGACGAGGAGAAGATTCTTTTTTGTGCTTATCTTAACGACTTTTATAAAATCAAGTCGACTCAAGAAAAATATTACTAATAGTGCTAGCTATAAAGTAGTGTGAAAATATATCTTAAATAATATTGCATTTAATGTTTGAATACCAAATATCATATGCGAGTAAATTTTTATCAACGAGATCAAAGATACATTATGTTTACTTCCTTCTTTTCGGTGTGTTACACTTCAGTCGTCTATTTCTTTTTCTTTTTTTATTAAAAAAATCTTTTTTATATGTTACTCTGTCCGTTTTAAAAAAATTATTATAGTATGACTTCATATAAATTTTATTAATTTTTTAGATGCTATGTGGTCTTAAATAACTAATAATATTTGTGTGGTTGTGAAACTCTTGAAACTTACAATATTTGCATAGTACAAATGCTTCATAATAAGATAATACTAAAAGGTGTCAATCTTTTGAAACAGACCAATAAAAAAATAATGCCCATCTTTTTTATATCGAAAGAGTGTAAGATTTTCATTATAATATTATTATTTTTTAAAATTGCAAGATTCATATTGTTAATATATTATCTATTTAAGGCACAAATTTTAAAAATATCTTTTACAATCTTAAATTTGCGTACTGTATAGGGTAAAATATGTTCATATTAAATGCTCGCATGATAAAGCAATATGTGTAGCTGAAAATGGAAGGCAATCAGGTCTGAAGGTAACAATCTCGTTGGTTCCCGAAAGGTATGGTGTTCATAAAGGCAGAATAAATGTCTGCCACCCAGTAACATTTAATATAGAATATTCTATATCATTAAGTACATAGTCCGTTACAGAGAAAATGACATTCTTTGCCTACCGTTACACACCCTTCAATGTCTCTCATAATTGTCATTTAAGAATGGCTTGATCCTATGACCATATTCCCAATGTACAATTATAAATATAGGGTTGAACAACCGTGATAAGGGACAACACTTTTCTGACAAGCACATACTATACTCTGTTCAAAGTTCAATAATAATTAATCTTCTTACTTATTAGTATCGTTACTGCTGCATCCGGAAGCTCTGCTCCTCGAATCAGGATTTTTGCTATCTTATCTTGATTTCAACTCTAAGTTTTACATTCTTGTTCACTTTATTTATCATTTTGTGACCAAATCGATCCACTTATTTGTAAATCATATATAAATTCAACTGTACCATTTTACGGGTAAACAGTTTGGCGCCCATCGTATGCAACTCTGTAATTTATTTGATCCTTACATCTATTACTAACATGTTTGTTTCTTTGTTCTTAGAAAAAAATCATAAAAAGCTAGCAGATAACGATGTCAACATCGCACACAACGTTGAGGCCCAAGCAAATCAGCATCAGTACGAAGATTCAGTCACTGATACCCGCAATGAAGGGGATGAGGCCACGCCAGTCCATCGCGAGCAGTATCCTTGCCACGTTTAAGAGGCAACTCCTAATGATGTCGAAGAAGAGCATATCCCCGAAATAGTAGGGGGATATAGAGGGAGCAACAAAAGGCTAGTATGATTCATCTCTCATGATAGGACCAGGTCATGACAGAGTTGAAGCAGTGTCAGGTTCTTCCAACTATGCGAATGGACGAGGTCCAGTTCCTCCCGATGATCCCGTAAATCAAACAATGCAGAGGGTCGAAAACAACACTTCGAGGGGCGAAGTCGGCTTTGATAAGACCGGGGAGAACGATGGTGAATCCTGTAATAATAATGACAATGAACCCTTTAAAACATATCTCATGTGGTTTATGAGGGAAATAGACACCCGAATGGATAAGATTCCGGGTACTCCACTAGTGTTGAAAGGACCAGACTCAAAGAAGTATACCCAATTTCCGTTCAAACCAAGTGTGGCACCAGAATTGGTCTTGAAGCGGTTTAAAATTCTACAAATGCTGAAGTATGATGGGACTTCGAATTCGCATGAGCACACCACCACCTATAAAATGATGGTGAATGTAAATGATTTAGTTTCGCAGGAGATTGAGTCAGTCTTATTGAAGAAACTCAGAGAGATCTTCACAAAATGGGCCCTGACATGGTATTCACTCTTGCCCGAGCATTCAATAGATTCCTTTGGGATGCTTACGGGTTCTTTTATGAAGACCCATGCCGGTTCAAAAAATATAGAACCGAAAGGTTGTTCAGGATTGCACAAGAAGAGTCTGAATTATTGTAAGAGTTCGTGACCAGATTCTAGAAAGAAAGAATGTTGCTCCCGCCCGTACCATATGAATGGGTAGCTAAAGAATTTAGAAAAGGGCCGAATCTTAGAAGTTTCGATGCTTCTCGAAAATTAAAACAAAGTCTTCTCGAGTTCCAGGTAACAACATGGGTTAATGTTCACAACTGTTACGATTCAAAGATAAAAATTATGGATGATCAGCTCGATTTTCTAGCATCAATCAAGGGTCAGTACTGGGAGAAGAATTAGGAGATATCAAAGGAATATTTTGACACGGATCGGCGGCCTTCAAGGGGTTGCTCTATGAATGGGCCAAAGAATGCGATAGAGGTTTCTGGTTGGTGGATAGATTCTCTACCGATAGGATAGATCGCATACGAAATAATATGTCATTGCAAGACAAGGAGATATTAGGTTCCTGAGATTCCTCATAATCCAAGCTTTCCAAATACAATTTCAACGTTGGCATAGTGGAGTCGGTGTATATTATGAGGAACATTGAGGAATCACGATTCCCGAAACCAATGAGACTCGATCCCAATAAGAGAGATCCTAATTTTTAGTGTGAATACCATGGGACCAATGGTCATTAGACTAGGACTACCGTCATTTACATGAGAAGGTAGCGACATTGCTGAAAAATGGCCATCTTAAAGAGTTATTAAATGCTCGGGCTAACAATAATTATAGCCGCAGTCGTGACAATGTGGAACCTTCGAAAGCAGGAGAAGATCATCTACGCTTGATGATCAACATGATTTTCAGGGAAACGATATTAATGGTGTTACCTTTTTAGTCTCCAAGAAGATGAATGAATCAATAACCTACAATAGGAGACCTCAGGAACTCACCGAGGATGATATTACTTTCATGGAGCAAGACGCAGATGGACTATTGCTCCCACACAACGATGCCTTGTTAATCTCTTTAAATATCTTAGATTTTAAAATTAAAGGTGTTTTGGTAGACGTAGGAAGTTAAGCTAATATTATCTAGTGGAAAATGTTGGAGCAAGCCAAGCTGACCGGATTTAACCTGACAAGCGTAACAACTCGAGGAGAGATATTGCTGCCACGAATGCTGATGGGTGATGAAGACGACCCTTTTCGAGGTAGTAGGCGGTGATATAGGCAACTATTACCTGGGGAGACCATGGTTGCATGAGATAAAGGTTGTACCATCAACATATCATCATTAATCGAAGTTCCCAACTCCCGAGGGAATTAAAAAATAAAAAGAGAGCAAATGGCGGCAAGGGAGATAAATGTAATCTCAGTTTCCAGTGGCAACGGGAAGGAACAAGCATCATAGCAATTACGAGAACCGATGTCTACTCTCGAACTTAGTTAAGTCAACCAGGAGGTGGACAAGGAATCCTATTAGGTACCAAGATATTTCTAGGTACCAGAGGAAACGGACACAACAAAATCCACAGCGGAAGAACTTGAGCAATTCCCATTGTTCCAAAAGTTCTTATATAGGAAGTTCCACTTTGGGATAGGACTAAACCCCAAGATTAGGCCTGTATTTATTAAATTTATTAAATTTAAAGATAACTGTTTGCATGGTCGCATGTAGACATAACAGGTATTCAACCAAAGTGGTCGTGCGCAAACTAAGATTGGATCCAAACATCCCTCCGGTAAGGTAGAAAAAAGTCCTATCGCTGAGGTTAGAAACAATTTCATCAAAGAATAGGCAACTTATTTTACTGATATCGGTTCAATCCAAGAGGTAAAGTATCGGGATTGATTACCTGATATAGTAGTAGTTCCAAAGAAGAAAAATATATTTCGCATATGCATAGACTATATGGATCAAGTTAAGGCGTGCCCTAAAGTCTCGTTCCCATTGCTGGTCATTGATCAAATGATTGATGAGATGACCAAGCATGAGTTAATAAGTTTCCTCGATGCTTACTCTGGGGTACAACCAAATCAAGATGAACCCAGATTACAAGGAAAAAACGTTATTCATAACGAACTTCGGCACATATTGCTATAATATGACGCCTTTCGGGCTAAAGAACGCCGAAGCAACTTATCAATAGGTCGTAAACAAAATGTTTGAGAAACAAATTTTGAAACAATGAAAGTTTACATAGATGATATAGTGGTTAAGTCTTTGAACGCATGTGATCATCTTAAACTCTTGAAAGAAGCCTCTGACATCTTATGAAAGAACAATATGAAGCTTAATCCCGAGAAGTGTGCATTCCGAGTCAGCTCTGTTAAATTCTTAGTGTTCCAGATGTCTCAAAGGGAGATCGAAATGGACCCCGATAAAACTAATGCCATCAAAGACATTCGGATGTTGCACCCCTTTTTGTCTCAAAAAGCGAGTTTCTACATGTGACAACTCTTTTAAATGGGTACTAAAGGAGAAGAGTCGCCACCAAACTATTTGAGGTGCGTTAGGGCACCTATTTTCAAATACACTATTTTAACTAGTCAGCATCATCAAAGATCGATTAAGGGCTCTAGTTAGCTCAAAGATAAGGTGCTAGGCACTCTTTGAGGTCGACAATTGTGGGCACCGACTGAAGTTTACACTATGTGGGATTATCAAATTACAATTTTCCTAAGTGATCATATAAGTGATGGATGATAAGGAATTTAAAGATTCTATTATGAGGAAGTGAAAAGAAAACTGTGCAACAAGTAAACTACATAGATAATCAATATAAATCTTTAACGGTTGCAATATACAACTTAATTATTCTTTTGTTGATGACTAAGTGTGAATAATGAACATATAAAGGAGGGAGGGAGGAGATCCTAAGTTTTTAAGCCTAAAGGATCACCCCGTGCAATGAAAATGATACATTACAATTCTCTTAGTATTGTGATTATTTGTTTATTCATCAGGCATAGACTATCATCTCCTACTACCCGATTACTATGTTAAAGTTTTTTACTAAAGGATGCTCTAATTAAATTCTAGGTCGTGTTTAATGTGTGCACTACCCGTCCCATGCCTATTGTCCATGAGGCTTTGGACCTACTATTTGGTGGTTCTAGACTCTACATTGGATGCTAAAAAATGATAAAACTAGGCGAACATTCAAAATATATATGAATTCACATAAATACAATAAATGGATCAAGTTAACCTCCACACATAAACAGCAAATGCGCGCGCGCAGATTAGGCAGTAGACAGTTTTAGAATCAAGACATATTAGAGTCATTAAGTTCTATAGGGATGGTTTCTATGTGATTCTGACTTCCAACATTTCACATGCAGCATTGCAACTTTATATTAATGTATCGGCAAAAGTATTGCATGCCCTATAGGTATGATCTCTAATTATTCGCACAATAAGGTGATTCAACTGTGTGAAAGTTTAGAAATAACAACACTGATTTTATAAACATGCTTATTAGGCGGGTGACAATATCTTATAGGCAGGATTTCTATGGTTGACAATCGAATCCAATGTAATAATACTTTATCCCTATAGGGATGTCATCTAAGTGTGGCAGTACAATGAAACAGCAAAGTAGTCAAAAAATTGATTAAGATCCTACAATCACGATATCGAGGTAAACGGTGTAATGGAAACGACTAATTGATTGATTAGTTGAAACCCTATATATATGGTATTTAGATTAGCAAAACATATATTGTTGCATCCTATATAGGCATGTTATATAAGTGTGCACAATAGTCGACATGGAAACAAATATAGCAAATACTCAAACTAACAAGCTTTGAATGGTGTATAAGTTTTTGATAGGTTGAGTGAAGTGTGTGTGATTCCTAGAAGCATGATTTCTATCGGTGTACAGAAATAAAGCGCGCTAAACAAAAATATCAAACAAAACATATAGACCCTATAGACATGTTCTGTACTCTTTTATATTAAAATTAAAGTATCACAACCCCCCATTTTCACTACTTCCCCATTATTCATTATTACTGATTATTACAGGCCTAAATAGGATAACTACAAGCCCAAATGCAGCAATTATAGGTCTAGCATATGTACAAAATAACCATACGATGATTTCTCGCCTTCACATAGGCTTTAAAACTCAGACATGGCCATACCCCAGGCGTAGACAATGAGCTCAAAATCAGAGTACCAAGAATCAAATTCAGCAACCCAGTTCCAACAACCAAACAATTCTCTTACCCATCCATTTCCAATTACATCTAGTGAAGACACGAATGGCAACTCGTGCAAACCAAAATCATTTAGGATGACTCAAATTATAAGGGTGAACGTATGCACATTTGGCCATTAATACTACAACTAGTAGGATCAAGAATTCCAAACATCCCAAGGGCGAGGCACACAATTTAACTTCACATAAAGACACATAAGATGTAGAGGTAAGTAGATTACATAGAATGGGCATACACATGGGTTTTCATATTAGAAAATAAGTTCAACGAAACAAGCTCTACTGGATGCACATAATTAATTACAAGATTCTGGAAAAACAAAAATTTAAAAAGATAAGAGACCAAGTATGTGAGTTCAAATAAAACAGGGTCATAAATTGATTCTAAGAAGATTAACAAGTAGTAATAACATGCTCGAGATGTAGATTGTAACGACCCAGCCGGTTATTTTT
Source organism: Nicotiana benthamiana (assembly GCA_034376525.1). Lineage (NCBI taxonomy): Eukaryota > Viridiplantae > Streptophyta > Magnoliopsida > Solanales > Solanaceae > Nicotiana > Nicotiana benthamiana. Next base: position 73,385,564 of record CM067338.1, on the reverse strand, counting down.
AGCTTTTGCACCTGGCTCATCAGTTATCGGGCAGCACTTTCCCGGTATGGTGTATTAAGACTTATGTAAATTATTGGTTTTTGTTTTCATGGTAATCAGAATGAATTTGGAAGAAAAATTTTCAGTGTGAAGCTTGAAATTTTAAATAAAATTTGACCAAGATTTGACTTGTTAGTATATGATATGGGATCGGAATTTTTATGATGTGGTTAGCTTTGTTAGGTTATTTGGGACCTATGAGCATAATCATAATGCATTATGGAAGTCCGTGGAAGGTTTAACTTTGAATTGGCAAAATTAACGTTTTAGCGTTCTCTGGTTGATAGGTGAGATTTTGATATAGGGATCGGAATGGAATTACGAGAGTTTCAGTAGCTCCGGAATGGAATTACGAGAGTTTCAGTAGCTCCGTCATGTTATTTGGGATGTGTGTGCAAAATTTCAGGTCATTCGGACGTGGTTTGGTTGAGTTTTTGATAAAAAGCATAATTCTGAAGATTTTAGAAAGTTTAGCTGGAATCCGATGTGTTTTGGGTGATTTGATGTTGTTTGAGGTGTTTTGGTGTTTGGAAAAATTTGAATAAGGTTATAGAATATGTTGGTGCCATTGGTTGAGGTCTCGGGGGCCTCGGGTGAGTTTCGGGTGGTCAATCGGATCAATTTGGAATTAAGGAAATTGCAGAATATCTGATCAGTTGTTGCATGGATTTTACCCTTCGTGTTCGTGAAGGGAGCTTCAGTTTCATGAAGGTATAAGGAATTGGAGCATAGCATTCGTGAGAAGGGATTCATGATCTCGTAGAGGAATACTGGGTTGGAGGTGAAGTTGTTCATCACGTTTGCGAGAGATGGAACACGTTCATGAAGGTTCGCCTTGGTGAAGCATCGCGTTTGCGAGGGGCTTTGTCACGATTGCATAGGAGTAAAATTGGTCAAATTTAATTTGTTCTTCATGAATGCGAGGATTTGACCGCATTTGCGAAGAAGAAAATAATGCCTGGCCATAATGTTTTTCAACTAGTCTTGTCTGCGATGATTAGGTTTATTTCCTCCATATTTGGTCATTTTGGGAGATTTTTGAAGGAGAAGATTCGACACGAGTGGAGGACAATTCGAGGGACAGAGGCATTTTGATCTAGAGATTTATCCGGTTCGAGGTGATTAATGATTGTAAATGATGTTCTGAGGGTTTGAAATCCCGAATTGCACACCATAGTGCTATATCAAAATGAGGTACATGCTTGAGGACGAGCGTGGGGTCGTGAACTGTGGGGAATGTGACTTGATCCGTCCTGACTGATGATTTTGCCGTATATTTGACTGAAATCTAGTTATTATCATCATTATTTGTGCTGAATGTCATATTTAGGCTTCATGCCAGCTAATTGAACCCATTGGGGATTTTTGTCGATTTTTTCTCACTGTTTTGACTTTATACTTGAACTCAGTCATGTCATTTTCCACTACTTTCAAAACTCAATCATGTTTAATTTGTTGTAACACTTGAAATGATATTTGAAATAATAGTTTCGTCTGAGCATCATGTTTTTCTGTTGCTCGAGTGGATTATATGATTTTTAACCGAGTAAGACCGGTGGCATGTGTTGTGAGGATACCTATGGGTCGAATTGCATGCTGCAGCGTTGATACACTAATTTTGATTATGAGGCCAAGAGCCTGAGATATGTACTCCACGAGGTGGCTTGTTGATATAAGGCCGAGAGCCTAGAGATGATGCCACGACGTGGCTTGAAATTGTGCTTGGGCTTTATGGGGCCTCTCCAGGAGTCTGCACACCCCTAGTGAGCGCGAGTACCCATTGTGATGTGAAATATAGCCAAAAGGACTGGTATTGTTCTGAGATATTGCTCGATGGGCGGATTTGTTTACATTGTGCCCGAAGGGCGAACCTTATGTGATTATCTTTCTTATTTACCTATCATTTACCTTTTTAATTGTGTATTTATGCCCGAGGGAATAATTTTTGTTCTTACTGCACTAATTGTTTAGCATTCATTTGCGTAACTGTTGAAGAAATCATTTTCAAAGAAGTTTTAACTAAGCTAAGATGTTTTAAGAGATTTTACAGCTTTATTGATTTCTTACTGGTCATAGAACTGCTTCTATACAGCATGTTGATGCACTTTTCATGATTTCTTACCATTCAAACTTTAGTTATGATTATTACTCACTGAGTTGGAGTACCACTTTACTCCCTACAACTTTTGTGCAGATTCAGGTATCTCTAAACCCACTAGCGGGTATTGGATGATCGGAGGCAAAGTCAACGAAATTTAGGTAGGTAGATGCCAGTGTTCGAAGCACTACTTTCCTCCCTCTTCATTTTATTAGTCTGTATTTTTTACATTTCAGACTTTTCAATGGTATTTAGACCCTAGTAGATGCTCGTGACTTGTGACACGCATCAAACTGTGTTTGGGATGTATTCTACACATTTTACAATCTTTTGCTTTGTCTTGGGGTTATTTACTCATGCTAAGATTGTTTATTAATGTTTTACTGTTGAAAAATTAAATTGGGACTAGTTGGCTAGCCTTGTCTTCACGAGAGGCGGCATCGCGATCAAGTCCGAGTTTAGGATCGTGACAAGTTGGTATTAGAGCCTAGGTTACATACATCTCACGATTCATGAGCATGTTTGGTAGAGTCTCGCAGATCGGGATGGAGACGTCTGTAATTATCCTCAAGAAGCTGCAGAACCTTTAAAAACATCACATTCTTGAATTCTTATCGTGCGTCTTTTGATTCAGCTTAAAATTTAACTCTTTGAATTCCTTCCACGCATTCATATGCGCGCATGAGAGCTCAGTATCGCATGTGCATCGCTTTCTTGTGGTTCCCTAATTGAGGGGCGAGAGTGATCTCTGCGAGTTGATGTTGGGTCAGTCTAGAGAACTTGAGGCCAGATTTTTGCCTATACATTAAGCACAGAGGTGTTGATTGTGTGAGCAAGTATTTTTGAACTTATATGTTCGGTAGTTTCCATATTAGTGGAAGTGACGGCTGGATGACTATTTGAGTAGTATGTTAGTACTGTGAGATGTATCCATATGATTTGGAAGGACGAGAAGGGTCTGTTGGAGGATAGAAGAACAATTAGGTGCTTGAATTCTATCTTGATTCGAGGTATAGCCCCGAGTTATGGGCGTGCCAATAATTTTTTCATGTTTCCTAGTTTGGAGTAAAGTAAATTTTATATTACAGTATTAGTTTAGACTTAGGAAGACTAAGTGACTGCGTAATGTTTGTGACGCTGGAAGGTATATAGAAATGTTAGTTGGAGGCAAAGTATATGGGTTTCTCCTGCGAAGGGTTTTAAGGTTGTGTGATCCTTATGTGTCTGTTAGAATATCTCATATATAAGTGAAATATAAGTGTCGAAATTTGAATTTGGGTCGCTTAAGAGAGTGGGCTTGACTGTTGCGAGAATGAATGCGATAATTGCATAAGATTCAAAGTACCAGATGGTCTGTGTTTCACGAGCTTATGAAGGATCGAGTTTAATCTCACTATGGTATAATGGCAACAATAGAATATATGCGTTATGAGTCATTAAGCATGTTTTGATATATGGCTTCAGGCCAAGTGGGGGAGCCTGCTATTAACTAGTTGATTGTACGGTTATGTGCTATGGGGCTCCAGTTTGAGGTGTTTTGGTAAATCATTTATGGCTTACGGAGGTTGAGACCGAGGAGGACTCGAGTAAAGAAATTTCAATACATGTCATGTTATGCTTTATGTGTGTATAAGAATCACAGAATAACATGAGTTTTTACTGGTAAAGGATGCATGGTGCATAGAACAGGAAGTTGCTTGGTTGCATTAAGGTGAGGTTACATTCTGTGGTGTCGGAGTGCTAATGGAGCACAGGCCCTTGGTTCATTTGATCAATCTAGTTGCGGTTTGAGTAGAGTGGATGATTCTCGAGAATGGTTCCAACGGTTTCAAGGTTTTACATGTAATGATTGGAGATTTTCAAGTTATATATTTGGCTAGAAACTGAGGTTTGCATTGGAAGGTGTCAAGACTTGTAGTATATCTATATGATTATGGATTCTACACATCACTATCAAGTTGAAGGTAAATTGGAAGGAAACTCAGATAGATGAAGAAGCTTGGTAGTGGGTCAAATCGGTATGGTAAGGATATGATTAGTTATTTGGGTGCTTACGAGGTAATGAGTTTCTACAAGTGTTTCATGGCAATTCTTGTTGGAAATCATGTATATCTATGATATGTGCGCTTTGGTTGTATGAGCATGATTTTCAGGTATAGGTTTTGATGAATGACAAACAATGAAGTCAAGTGTCAAACAACGATATAATATGACAATCAATCAAATGGCGAGAAGCATACTGATGACAGAATTGCATGAACGAGCCAAAGAGTTCAAGACCGAAGACCCAAGACGTAGGTCGTTTGGTAGAACCAATGTAAGGACAACATTTAAGTTATCTTATCCTTTGGCTCAACATTAGGTCATCATAAACATGCATAAAATATTTTATTAAATCATATTTATCATAAACATGCATCTTTGTGTTAAAACAAAATGATGTTAAAGGTTTTAAACATGTCTTTTAAATCTGGGCCTCAACAATCGATTATTTGAATCCTACAATCGATTGTATTAAGACAGTGTGATCTGAAGTTTTTCAAAATAACAAACAATCAATTGTCTACTTTTAACAATCGATTATTTTGAGACAGTGTGCAATAGAAGTTTTTAAACATCTAAACAATCGATTGTTTTTGTCATACAATCGATTATATTCATAAACAATCGATTGTCATTTTCATACAATCGATTATATTTTGACCGTTCCACAGAATCCTAAATTGATTTTTGAACGTTGAATACAATCGATTATTTAGTCCATACAATCGATTGCTTAGCCTAAAATCAGGAATCTGTCTTTTGAACGTTGGTCAAACAATCGATTATCTACTCTAAACAATCGATTGTTTGAGCACAGAATCAGGGATTTTATTTGTCAATTAAGCAACGGTCAGCACCACTTTTTCACCTATAGAAAGAGGTCTTTTGAGCTGATTTTAAACACACAACTCCTCCATACATTGATATACATATTGATCATTTTCAAGCATCATTTTAGAGCTTTTGTTGAGCCATTTGATAGACAACTTTGTGTTGTTCATAGAGCTTATTGTGTATCTCTTTATCCACTCTATTGAGAGAGTATTTATTGTAAAAGAGAGTTGTTTGAGAAGAACATATCTTCTCATTTGTCGCGTTTGCTAAGTACCCAAAGTCTTAGTGGTTGAAGTCTTGGGGGTGAGGTATCCTCAAGCAAGTGAAGTCTTAAGGTGTGGTATCCTTGAGCAACTGTAACGGTTTGTTAAGCACCCGTAAGCTTGACGAAGATAGTGGAAATCTCGAGAGAGTCTCTCGGGGACTGGACTAGCCACGGGTTGTGGTGAACCAGGATACATCGGTGCGTTCGTTCTTTATTATTTACTTATCGCACTTATTTCATTCCGGCAATTTTTAAATTCCGCAAGTTTACGCTATTTTTATTATAACGCTATTCACCCCCCCCCCTCTAGCGTTAAGCATATTTTCTAACAATTGGTATCAGAGCCTAACTCTCTGTAAGACTTAACAGTTTGAGAGAATCCTTCTATGGCTTCTACTAGTAGTGCTTTTGCAGGAATAGGTGAAGGTCACTTTACCTTTTTGCCTCCAATATTTGATGGAAGCAATTACACATATTGGAAAGATCGGATGAGAATCTTCATCAAATCAAATAACTTTTATCTATGGCAAATCATCAAGTATGGTGAGCAAATGACGACTAAAGTTGGGGAAGCCATGGTAAGTGAATACAATACCAAGGCAATTAATATGTTATATAGCGCTTTGAATCAAGAGGACTATCGGAAAATTTCCCACTGCAAAACTGCTAAAGATATGTGGGACAAGCTTGAGGATACTTATGAAAGTACGCCTCAGGAAGCGGACAGCTCATGTGATGAACCAACTGCCCGGTGTCTTATGGCAAACAAAGAAGAAGAGGTAAGTACTTCTAACTCTCACTCGTTTGAAGAAATACAAAATGCCTATGATGAATTGTATGGTGAATTTGTTAATGCTTCCAAAATGATAAAAGATTTGAAGAAAACACTTTCTTTGCAGAAAACACTTTCTTTGCAAGAAACAGATTTTCAGAAAACACTTTCTTTACAAGAAAAAGAGTTTGAAAAATCCTCTTCTTTGAAAGAAATAGATTTTGAAAAATTGACTAATGAAAATGATGTTCTTAAAAATAAAATTGAAGTTTTAGAAAAAGAAAATAAATTTTTGAAAAATGACATTGTTGATTTTAAAAAAAAATCAAGGAATTGAATGAAGCCTCTTCTATTGATAAATGTTCCAACTGTTCTTCTTGTAGTTCTTTAATACGAGAACACAGAACTTAGGAAAGCACTAGAAACACGTAGTGTTGATAGTCCTAAAATTGAAGATATTAAAAAGGATGATAGTAATGAGGTCGGACCATCTAGAAAGAATTCTAGGAACCTCACTAATGAGTCTAAGATTAATTGTTTTAGACCACCTAGAAACAACTCTAGGATTTTTGTTAATGAGTCTAGAATGAATAACTTTAGACCACCTAGACACAATTCTAGGAATTTTATAAATGAGTCTAGAATGAATAATTTTAGACCACCTAGACATGACTCTAGGAAATTCAACGCTTCTAGGGGGAACAACTTTAGATAACCTAGAACGCATTTGGCTCAACCTAGACATATGCACAATCCTAATGTTATATGTCACTATTGTAATCAGGTAGGACACATTGCACCCGTTTGTTTTGCTAAACATAGAGATTTATGTGTTGATTATGACTATTGTTACCCTAACCCCCAAGGAGCCAAAAGAAGTTGGGTACCAAAAACCTATTTTTAGGTTCTTTTTGTAGGTGTGCTTGAAGACTACAATATTGTAGTGGATGGACCAAGCACGAAACCTTAATGCATTAAGGGGGAACGTCGGTTAGTTATCGTATTTTGAATAAAAACGCAAATAAGTTGATATGTGCAAATCATCTATATTAGTTTTGGTTGATACATGCTTTAATAAGTTTTATTATTGAATAACAATTAGTATCAATTGGTTTTATAATAAATGATTGATTCATGTTTTGATGAATACTTTTAGTTTAAATAACAATTGGCATAGTTGAGAAAAATGATCGTTATTATTAGTATGCCATTTACTAACTTTTTATATGATCTTGTCTATAACGATTGGTATCGTTAATGGTTTAAATAACCTTTGGTATACTCTTTTTGCTAATGCCAAAAGGGGGAAGAATATGAGCGATATGCATGCTTAATTGAGGGGGAATATTCAACTAAGGGGGAATTATATTGAATTGAATTGGTTGCATAAATTGTATGTTGATATATAGCATCTATTTAGGGGGAATTCAATATGCATATCTTCCGTTGTTTGTCATTATCAAAAAGGGGGAAATTGTTGGAAATCATGTATATCTATGATATGTGCGCTCTGGTTGTATGAGCATGATTTTCAGGTATAGGTTTTGATGAATGACAAACAATGAAGTCAAGTGTCAAACAACGATATAATATGACAATCAATCAAATGGCGAGAAGCATACTGATGACGGAATTGCATGAACGAGCCAAAGAGTTCAAGACCGAAGACCCAAGACGTAGGTCGTTTGGTAGAACCAATGTAAGGACAACATTTAAGTTATCTTATCCTTTGGCTCAACATTAGGTCATCATAAACATGCATAAAATATTTTATTAAATCATATTTATCATAAACATGCATCTTTGTGTTAAAACAAAATGATGTTAAAGGTTTTAAACATGTCTTTTAAATCTGGGCCTCAACAATCGATTATTTGAATCCTACAATCGATTGTATTAAGACAGTGTGATCTGAAGTTTTTCAAAATAACAAACAATCGATTGTCTACATTTAACAATCGATTATTTTGAGACAGTGTGCAACCGAAGTTTTTAAACATCTAAACAATCGATTGTTTTTGTCATACAATCGATTATATTCATAAACAATCGATTGTCATTTTCATACAATCGATTATATTTTGACTGTTCCACAGAATCCTAAATTGATTTTTGAACGTTGAATACAATCGATTATTTAGTCCATACAATCGATTGTTTAGCCTAAAATCAGGAATCTGTCTTTTGAGCGTTGGTCAAACAATCGATTGTTTGAGCACAGAATCAGGGATTTTATTTGTCAATTAAGCAACGGTCAGCACCACTTTTTCACCTATAAAAAGAGGTCTTTTGAGCTGATTTTAAACACACAATTCCTCCATACATTGTTATACATATTGATCATTTTCAAGCATCATTTTAGAGCTTTTGTTGAGCCATTTGATAGACAACTTTGTGTTGTTCATAGAGCTTATTGTGTATCTCTTTATCCACTCTATTGAGAGAGTATTTGTTGTAAAAGAGAGTTGTTTGAGAAGAACATATCTTCTCATTTGTCGGGTTTGCTAAGTACCCAAAGTCTTAGTGGTTGAAGTCTTGGAGTGAGGTTTCCTCAAGCAAGTGAAGTCTTAAGGTGTGGTATCCTTGAGCAACTGTAACGGTTTGTTAAGCACACGTAAGCTTGACGAAGATAGTGGAAATCTCGAGAGAGTCTCTCGGAGACTGGACTAGCCACGGGTTGTGGTGAACCAGGATACATCGGTGCGTTCGTTCTTTATTATTTACTTATCGCACTTATTTCATTCCTGCAATTTTTAAATTCCGCAAGTTTACGCTATTTTTTATTATAACGCTATTCACCCCCCCTCTAGCGTTAAGCGTATTTTCTAACAATTCTCTTGGGTGATAGTGGCCTGCGTAGTTTGGTTGAGTTAAAAGGATTCGGACCCGACGGTTTAGTTTTGTGCAAAGGAATAAGGAGAGTTCTTGACGGTTTCTACCACAGTTAGAGAGGTATATTTTCTACTGGCATTGGGAGCATGAGATATATAATGATTTTCTTCTAAATGGGATCAATAAAAAGTTCTTGTCTAGTTGAGTGCATAGTCGCTTATGGTTCTTAGGGGGGACACAAAGTTCTCATGGTTATCCTAGGATAATATGGTTTATGCGGTATGTGGTGTAGGTTTAAGATTGCATGTGTAAGGTCTTGGTTCAGCTCTTATAGGAAGATCATAAAATCCTCAAGCAGCGGGCAACTTCAGATAATTATAGAAAAGGTCTTCGGATGATTAAGGAAATGGTATTGCTAACTTTGGGTGATTTGATGAGGGTATATGTTTCAGAAAAAGCAATGTGATTGAGTTGATGGTACTTTGGTAGTATTGCCGCACTTTCTTTTTAGATCGATTGCTGATATTCGAGTTTGCTTGGTGGCATGGATGAATTTTAGAGTATCTCTCATGGAATGATTCAGTATTTGAGGTGTGGTATGCATTCGAACGGTGGAGTTAGGATCAATTATGATTATTCATGTGATGTATAGAGTTTGAGACTGGAGTTCTCATGTTCAAGCTATGTTGTGGTTGTGAGTCACATGTATCGGCACTATTTAGTGACTTCGGGGTTTGGAGACCCGAACGGATTTTTGTTGCTTGGTATGTTAGATTTTGAATGTGATATTGGATTCGGACTGGTTGTCTCCGTGTTGTGTCATTCTAGACTATTGCGTTAAAGCGCCACTGTTAGATATGCCGAAAATTCTACGGATTAAGTGGCGAGGTTCGACGGATTTTGTCATAGTAGAGTATTATTATATTTCAAAGACCCAGCCGACGGCTGGGAAAAATTATCTTTCTTTTTTAGGCTTTCGTGATAGATGTCAGTGTATAGTCTTCTACCATTAATGCAGTTTCGTTGGTGAGGGATTTTTCGGATGTATTTCTAGTGGCTGGGCATGTCGCCGGGAAAGGTTGTTAATTTCGGTATTGATTTGTTACCGGGCGCCGTATTGTATAAAACCGGAAGAAATATATCAGTGGAAGGAGCAGCTTGAGGTGTCTGTGATAAGGAGTTTGTTGGCAAGCCAATGTGGATGCGTGTTCTAACTTGAGTTGGCTTGGTTGAATCCAAATTATAATGTTAAGGGATGTGTTGAATCGATTGTTATTGAGATTATTAGTAATCTATGAGTTACCTTTCGGCGTTGCGAGGCATTAGGATTAGTTGGTTATCGGCACAGGCAGTGTGGTATTATTGGGGTCTCTTAGAAGAATTCGAGCGAGAGGAGTATTGGAGATTTCTTGGCTGATATCGGTTATTCCCTTTCCGGCTATGCCGTGTTATGTATTGCTTTACTGTGGTTATGATGATTTACTTTGGTTCTAGACATTAATTGCGCCTGGCCGTTATTTTGGAGCAAAAAGACTTGAGGTGTTTCATGTGGAGCAGTGTTTGGATAGGGTCGCACATTGCAGCGAAGTTATGTGGAGGTATGACCTTGCGGGTTAGATTTGTGTGTTCTGTTTCTATGATGTGAGACGATTTCTCAGCCTTGTGTCCTGGTGGTACTAGTGATATTGCGGTACTGCTCTTCCATTTGAGTCATTTTTCATGATTTGAGTATGTTCGGACTGTTGCTAATTTGTGCGCAAATTTCACAAGTTGTGGCTTTAGCCTGTATTCATGTGTCAGATCTGGATTAGATGAGCTCGTTTGGATCTTTAATTAATATGAACGGATTCGATTTCAGCAGTGTTGGAAGGATAATATCGAGGTTCACCTCAGAAATTTGCTACGGTCTTTGCTAAAGGAGAAGTGGTTTCCTGAATGGTTGCTCCAAGAAATGGTTATAGATTAGTGCATGTTTTATTTATCATTGGCAATATATGAAAGTGTTGGAATGAGACTTTAGTTGATAAGAGGTTTTCTACCGGTATTCGATTGTTGTGTGCAGCTGTTGTGATTAGATGTTACGCTACAAGTGGTTGAGGTATATGGTATATCATGTAATTACATTTGAGGTTGCAGCAATGGGTTATTACAGCTAGTTCGGGCTTATTCAGAGTGTAGATGGGAGATATTTATCTTACGGATGACTTCAAAAGTGAAAATGTGGTTCTAAGGTCAATGGGCTAGGATTGATTGTGAAATTTCAGTTACATTATGTTATCGGATCTATATAAGATAGGGTGGCGTGGGATCACCCCCGGGTATATGCATTGTAAGGTTATTCAGCAATTGGTTGGCTATTGGAACAACTCTAGGCACGTTCGAGGACGAACATATGTTTAATTAGGGAGTATGTAACGACCCAACCAGTCATTTTGAGCTTTTGCACCTGGCTCGTAAGTTCTCAAGCATGACTTGCCCTGCATGGTATGCTAAGACTTATGTAAATTATTGGTTTTGGTTATTAGGGTAATCGGAATGAAATTGGAAGAATATTTCTCAGTTTGAAGCTTGAAATTTAAAATAAAATTTGACCAAGATTTGACTAGTTAGTATATGATATCAAATAGGAATTTGTATGATGTGGTTAGCTCCGTTAGGTGATTTGGAACTTAGGAGCATGATCGGAATGCATTTTGGAAGTCCGTGGAAGGTTTAGGCTTGAATTAGCAAAATTGAGATTTTGGCATTCTCCGGTTGATAGGTGAGATTTTGATATAGGGATCGGAATGGAATTGCGAGAGTTGAAGTAGCTCCATCGTGTCATTTGGGATGTATGTGCAAAATTTCAAATCATTCGGGCGTGGTTTAGTTTGGTTTTTTATCAAAAGCGTAATTCGGAATATTTTAGAAAGTTTGGCTTGAATCAGATGTGTTTTGGGTGATTTGATGTTGTTTGAGGTATTTTGTTGATTGGAACAAGTTTGAATAAGGTTTTAGGATATGTTGGTGCCTTTGGTTGAAGTCTCTGGGGCCTCACGTGAGTTTTAGGTGGTCGATCGGATCATTTTGGAGTTAAGGAAATTGCAATATATCTGTTCTGCTGTTGCAGGGATTTTACCCTTGGCGTTCGCGATGGAAGCTTCACGTTCGAGAAGGACTAATGAATTGGAGCATCAAGTTCACAGAAAGGGCTTCATGTTCGCGAAGAGGAATTGGGTCAGCTGGGTTGGAGGTCAAGTTGTTCATCGCGTTCGCGGGAGATATAGAGCGTTCGCGAAGGTTCGCCTGGGTGAAGCATCGCGTTCGTGAGGGGCTTGGTCTCGATCGTGTAGGTGGAAAATTGGTCAAAGTAAAATTGCTCTTCACGAACATTGGGGTTTGACTGCGTTCGCTAAGAAGAAAATAATGCCTCGGTAGAATATTATTAAACTCGGATTATCCGCGATAATTGGGTTTATTTCCTCCATAGTTGGTCATTTTGGGAGATTTTTTTAAGGATATTGAAGAGGTATTCAAGGGGAATCATTGGGAGATTCGACGCGAGTGGAGGCCGATTCGAGGGGAAAAGGCGTCGCGAGCTAGATATTTAGCCATTTCGAGGTGAGTAGTGATAGTAAATGATGTTATGAGGGCTTGAAACCCGGGATAGCACATCGTAGTGCTATATTGAGGTGAGGCACATGCTTGATGACAAGCGTAGGGTCACGCACTATTGGTGACTGCGACTTGGTCCGTCCTGATTGATGATTTTATCGCATATTTGACTGAAATATAACTTTTATCATCATTATATGGGTGAAATGCCATATTTGGGCTACGTGCCAACTTATTGAACCCTTCAGGATTTTTATCGATATTACCTCACTGATTTGACTTTATACTTGAACTCAGTCATGTTATTTTTCAATGTTTTCAAAACTCAGCCATGTTTACTTTGCTTTAACACTTAAAATGATATTTCAAATAATATTTTGGGTTGAGCATCATGTTTTATTGTTGTCCGAGTGGCTTATGTGATTTTTTGACTAAGTAAGGCCGAAGGCCTGTGTTGTAAAGATAATTATGTGTCGGGTTGCATGCCGCAGCGATGATACACCAATTTTGATTATGAGGCTAAGGGCTTGAGATATGTATGCCACGAGGTGGCTTGATGATATGAGGCCGAGAGCTTAGAGATGATGCCATGAGGTGGCTTGATATTGTGCTTGGGCCGTAAGGGGCCCCTCTAGATTCTGCACACCCCAAGTGAGCGTGGCTACCCATTGTGATGTGAAATATATCCTGAGGGGCTGGTATTGTTTTAAGATATTGCCCGAGGGGCGGATTTATTGATATTGTGCCCGAGGGACGAAGCTTATGTGCTTATCTTTCTTATTTGCCTATCATTTGCCAGTTTAATTATGTATTTGCGCCTAGGGGCAAATTTCTGTGCTTATCTGCATTAATTGTTTTGCAATTATTTGCGTAGCTGGTGAAGAAGTCATTTTCAAAGAAGTTTTAACTTAGCTAAGATGTTTTAAAATATTTAACAGCTTGATTGCTTTCTTACTGGTTTTCGAACTACTTCTATACAGCATGTTGATGCACTTTTCGTGATTTTTTGCCATTCAGACATTAGTTATGGTTATTGCTCGCTGAGTTGGAGTATTCACTTTACTCCGTGCACCTTGTGTGTAGATTTAGGTACCTCTGAACCCGGTAGCGGGTATTGGCTGATCGGAGGCAGAGTCGTCGGAATTTAGCAAGGTAGCTACCGACGTTCGCAACATTCTTTTCTCCCTCTTCTTTTATTAGTCTGTATTTTGTACATTTCAGACTTTTCACTTGTATTTAGACCCTAGTAGATGCTCGTGACTTGTGATACCCTGGCATCGGGCTGTGTTTGGGCTGCATTCCGCACATTTTACTCATGCTTAGACTGATTATTAATTTTTAACTATTTAAGAATTGAATTGGGACTAGTTGCTTGGCCTTGTCTTTACGAGAAGTACTATCACGATCGGGTCCAGGTTTAGGGTCGTGACACATACACCAACAATAGTTTTCACAGGAAGACCCCAGTATAAGGATGCAATGCAAAACATATCTAAGATTGGTAGGTCAGTTTAGCGCAAGCAAAAGTGCTAATAAAAAAGCTTATTAAAAAACTTCAAGGTCAACAATATCACAAAATCAACACGACATCTGATCATCAAATGAGTACTAGATTCTGAGAATGCAAGTTGATCACACATAGAAGGTTTAATTATAAATATTAAAGATTTCCTTATGCATCAAACTCAAGCAAACCTAGCACTAGCAGACATGGGTCTATAGAACAAGATGGTAGTAAAACGTGTAACTATAGTAAGGGCAGGGGTTCACTAGTGGTATAGAAACACGCTTGTGTAATGGATTCAAAATTCACATAGACATGATCATTTAAAGAAAGGGAGGAAATAGCAGATTGTGCATGAATCACTTAGTGTGTAGAAGTACAATCGAATAATTTTTGGGCATGGATTAGTATCTTGGGAGTTTTGACACATAAATCCAAAGCAAAGCATCAATATGGGCAAGCAACAAACATAGGAAACTTCTGTATACATAAACATATTAGACTAAGCGGGTACAAGATGATCAGAAGTTACACATAGTGAGCAGATGTCCAAGTTTAGAATTTAGATATTGATGCTAGAAAATACAGGACCATAGACTAACTTCAAGGTGGATAGGATTGCAGACAAAGATTATACCATATTGAAATTATTTTGGCTCACAAAGTTCGTACAATATATAATATAGAGCATGGCCACAACTAAGAGTCAAAGTGCTCATCAGTTGCAAATTAACAAACAAGAAAGTTAGAAAATTAAGTTCCAACAGTAATTCAATGAGCAGTAGTAAGGACAGAACAACATGATTCACAGAATCTCAGTGCTTTAGAGTTCCCAAGGGTTTCAAGTAAACCCCAAGAATTCCTCACACTGAGAAAGGAGCAACAATGGAATTCTGGTGGCCTTGACTTTCAGCCGGCCAAGGTATCAAGTTTTAAAACAGTATATGACTGAGAGTGACAGACTAATAGTAGTAGTAATATTGGTCAAGTAATAGTTGTTTAGCCTTTGGAAGGGGAATTGGAAGGTAGTCTATATAGTAGTAAAAATTTAATAAACAAGTAAGAAAACATAGTCAATCAAACATAAATAAGGAAAAAGGAGCATGTAGAATCAATTTAGAACCAAATTAGGAGAAAAACCAGGCAAACCCTAGTTTTGCCTAGAATCTCACATTGGCCGAAGAATCTTGGTAAATCAGACCCATCTAATCTTGCCATGAATGTATATATACTAAAAATCGTCTCAATCTTGAGGAGTAAGTCCGATCTCTTTTGACTCGAAAGATTGGTGCTTGCCAAAAATGGGGCAAGTATTATATAATACCGTAGTCTTGTAAGAATCAATGAGATAATTCATAAAAGGTAAATGCAGATGAATTCATGAGTTTATCGGGTTTGGAAAAAATTTGGGGGTGGCAGCTAAGGTTTGACAGGAGATGAGAAGAAAGATTTAGGGCTGGCGTTCTTAGAAAAATGGTAAGGTTTTGGTAGGTTTGGTTAGTTGAAAATGGAAGGGTGATTGTGGGCCATTGATCTTCAAAGATCAAGGGTTAGCATTAAAAAAAAGTAGAGCAAGTCATCTTAATGGGTCCCGACCGGATTTAGGAGAGGAGTTATTTGATTTGGGCTAAAAGAGGTTAGGATAAGGATTTTGGATCTTTGGGCTCTATTTGGTCGAAAAATTAGCCCTTCATGGGGCTATAAAATTAAATATATGAAATTTATAAAGGGTGATTGATAAATAATAAAATTATTATTTATGCAGTAAAATTCTAAAAAATAATAGCTTAATATTATAAAAATAATTATTCTAACATAAATAGTTTAATAAATATAAAGATGTATAAAATGTAGGCTATTATTGCAAAAATTGTGTAAATAGATCAAAAATATAGATATAGTTACATGAAATGGAGTAAAAATATTATAAGATATATATGTGGGTGCAAATAATAAAATTGGATGATTAAGCCATCATAAAATAATCTTAAAGGATAATTAACAAATATTTGAACAATTTAAAATGCAAGAAAATCAATTTTAAAGCTTTAAAAATTATAAAATATTCTATAAAATACTTATTTGGCTTTTGTAAATTGAGTAATGATGCAAAAAATAATTTTTTGAAAGTATATATTTAATAAAATATGACGGAAAAATTGTATATCAATACTGCACCAGATATCAAGTGTGAAAGAGGTTCAAATGTTGAAAGGAAGACTGGCTGCTTTAAGTAGATTTATTTCTCGGTCTTCGAAAAAATGTCATCACTTCCTTTCATTCCTCAAAAATAAGAACAACTTTGATTGGACGCCGGCTTGTCAACAAGCTTTGAAGGACTTGAAAAGGTATTTGTCGAGTCCTCCATTACTGTCTAAAACGGTGGAAGGCGAACAACAGCTAATCTACTTAGCAGTCTCGGACGTAGCGGTAACTGCCGTTTTAGTTCGTGAGGGTGAAGGTACAAAATCTTCTATCTATTATGTTATTAAAATTCTAACTAGATAAGAGACTCACTACCCACATCTGGAAAAGTTGGCCTTAACTCTCGTAGTCGCCGCTCGAAAACTTAGACCTTGTTTCCAATGTCATTTGACAGCCATGCTGACCACTTTTCCTCTGCAGTAAAGCTGAACTTTCAGTAGGCTGGCCAAGTGGGCAGTCAAAATGAGTGAATTTGACATAAAATATAAACCTAGAACTACAATTAAGTCATACGTTTTGGCCGACTTTTTGGACGAGTTCAGTATGGGACTGTTACCTTTGGCTACCAAAGAAGCAGTAATGGTGTCGTAGTCGACATCATGAGTTTGGACTTTGTTCACAGACGGAACTTCCAATGTGAAAAGGATACGGGATCGATATAATATTAATCATGCCCTCAAGGGAAACCCTAAGGCATGCCATAAGAACTATTCCTCTAAATAACAATGAAGCAGAGTACACAAAACTTCAATTGCAGGACTCTAGCTGGCCCAGGGACTGATTTTCGAGGTCATAAAAATTAAATGTGACTCTCAATTTGGTAGAAAATCAGGTCTATGGGATCTTTTGAAGCTAATTATGTCATGCGAGAAGTCCATGAAGGTATCTGCAAAAATTACTCAGTCGTGGATTCCTTAGTATTAAAATAAATTAGCACGTGATGCTACTAGTGTCGGATGGAACAAGATGCTAAGGCTTATGTTTAGAAACGCGATAAGTGTCAACTGATAACTAGAGATTTTGATGCATTTTATACTCCTTCTTTCCCACGCTTTGATTATAAATTCATACAAAATAGTCCCAAAAGGCTCATAAGCTGTGCTTGATTGCAGGATTAATCAACAAAGTGACAAGATGTAAAAGATCGGCTCAACAGGAGTAAAACTTGCACAAGTACTAAAGACAAGACAAACTCAGGGAAATCAGCCCTAGTGCAGCCGCACTACACTTTGTGCGGTTCGCACTAGATAGGTTCAGAGACTTAGCATTTTAGGCATTGAGGCAATACGACCACACTAGATTTAGTGTGGTCTGCACTGGAGTCCATGCGACCACACTACCATTATGTGCGGTCCGCACAACCAAGATTCAGAGAGGTTGAAGTTGGAGCTTTCAAGCATGTACAATCCCGGTCGAGTTTGTGTGGACCGCACTATACGCTTCGCGGCCGCAGTCCATTCTGTGCGGTCCGTAGAGCCTAGGTTCAGAGAGTCAAGTTTTCAAGTTCAAGAACCTAGTGCGGCCACACACCATTTTGTGCAGTCTGCACTGACCCCGCAGGGGCATTTTTGTCCAGATTTTCTAGCTTAGTATAAATAGAATCATTTTCCAATTTTAGGGTGTCAGACATATTAGAACAGCAGCTGAGCTCGTGGGAACAACATTTGTCGCCATTTTGGGCATTTTTACTTACTTTTAGGCATTGAATCTTTGTATTTAATTTAGTAATTAATTAGTATGGGCTTATATACATCAATTTCTCTGATTTTCTCTTCAAGTATGATTAGATAGACCCATTAGCTAGTTGTGGCTCAATCCTAGTATGGGTAATTGATGGTTGTTGTGATTTACGGCTAGATTGACTATGGGTGTTTCTTATTTAGGTCAATTTTATGGCTTAATTTATGAATTAGTGGTTGAAAAGACTAGTTTGTGCTAAGTTGACTTGGGATCTTCTTGAGAAAGAGAGCTTAAGTCTCCTAAATTAACTCAACAAGGAATTGGAATGGACTCAAGAGATTTGATAGTCCCAATTAAAGGGTTAAACCTCGAGAGAGTAATACCCAACTTGAACCCTAGTTGCTTGGGAAAATATGCATACCCAATTGTCTTGAGAAAGTCGATTGGGCAAAATCAGTCTTCCTGCCGAGAGGCGTAGACCTGGTATTTTCGAGCAACAGTTATAACATACTCCCCAATCATGTCAATCGCGCCTTAGATGCAATTACCCGTCAATTGACCACCTAGGCGGAAGTCACTACCCTAGTGCCTTTTAAACCATTAGATACAACTTGTAGCATTTTACTCTTAGCTAAATCTAGTTGCAATTATAATTTGTAGTTTGATAATAGTAGAATTATAAAGAAAACCCAAAAATGATAAGAAGTACAATTTGGAACACTTACCCAATCCTAAACTGAATAGACACTCAATTCCAATTTTAGCTCTCCATGGATATCGATCCTGACCCAAAATCGGGTAAAAGCTATTGTGACCCTCTCTTGCTACTTTCTAATAGTGCGGAGTAGGCTGCGATCATCAATGCCAAGCACCGTTGGTACCCCAAACGGCAGAGATACTGCACTCAATTTTGTCGCCCTAGCCATTTATGAAGTAGGGAATGGATATAGTCGGTCTGTTGCTGCCATCCCCATGTGAAGTACAATTTTTTTTTATTTTAACTAACTATTTTTCTAAGTGGGTTGAAGCAAGTCCTTACTAGAAGTTCGACGAATGCGAAGTGGTAGATTTATTGTGGGAAAATATAAGTTGCAGATTTGGGATATCAAAAGAGATAGCCTGTGACAATGGGCCACAATTTATAAGGGCGAAGATCATAATATTTCATAAAGACTTGAAAATCAAGAGGATCACATCATTACCTTATTACCCGAGTGAAAACGGTCAAGCAGAATCAACAAAATAAGGTGATTATCCAAAATCTCAAAAAGAGATTGGAAGAAGCTTAAGGATAATGGCCTGAAGAAATAGGAGTGTTGTGGGCGAATCAAACAACGGCAAAATCAAACACTAGGGAGACCCCTTTCTTTCTTGTGTACAATACAGAAGCCTTGATCCCGATGGAGGTAGGGAAACCTACTTGACATATTTTTGGGTGTACAAAGAAATAAATAATGAAGCAATATTGGTAAAATTAGAGTTGTTGGACGAACACAACAACTTTGCACATATAACGTTAGCAGCCTAGAAACAGAAAATGAAAATATATTACAATCGAAGAGCCAACCTTTGTAATTTCAAAGTAGGAAACTTGGTTTTAAGGAAGGTAACTCAGAATACTCGGGAGCTCAACGGAGGGAAACTGGTTCCGACCTTGGAAGGCCCTTACCGGGTTTCAACTATCGCCTAAAAGGGTCATACAAATTGAAAATCAAGATGGAGTAAAGTTGTTGAGCAACTGGAATGCAGCACATCTCAAAAGATATTATTGCTGATGAGCCTCGCCTATACTGTATGTATGTGTTGCACTCTTTTCCCTTCTCTCACTTTTTATCCCAATTGTATTTTTCTTGAAAAGTTTTTAACGAGGCAGCAACAGAAAACATACTACAATAGAAAATTTGCCAGCAAGAATAAGACCTTTAAATGACAAGGCATATAAACAACATGCCACTACAGAGAGGTTAGATAGTTTTTTGCTCGGTATCGAAGTTCCTACCGAGAAGAAAAGTTTTCTATAGGGTCAAAGGTTACCCGACCGTTCACAAGTGCAAGACACTAGGTGATTGTTTGATAATATTTGGCTTGATAGAAAATGTTTCTAAGGGGAATTGAAGCTTTCTATTAAACTAAATATTATCTAACCATTCACTAGTGGAATCTTCAAAGGAGCAAGATTTCCAGTAGTCAAATTTGCATTCTTCGCATTCAACACTCGGGGAGAATGATATGAGAAAGCAACAACAATGACTTCCATATAGACTGGGACTTTGAAATTCGAAAATAAAGTTGTATCATCGGGTCCATGGAATGTGCGGCCAGCCTTGTAGAAACAAGTTGCACAAGTTAGCTACAAGTAATGGCAATTAATGCTTATGTGCTTTTGAAAATGGAAAGAATAAAATGCTTATGTGCTTTTGAAAAAAAGGAATAAAATAAAGTGCTTTTATTTTTATATTGTTTCTTGTCATATCGATGAATTAATTTTATAATTTGAAAGTTAAACAAGTACTTCAAATGCTAGTACCGTAATAAATAGGAGACGTCCTCTTCAAGAGCCCCGTAAACATAAGAGGGCCCTCTCTTATGAAACTCTCATGATAAAGGGTTGAATCCAGAAGAACTTATGCCCAAAATCCAATTGCTATCGTGCAAAAATACACCAGAAGCCTTGCATAATTCGGCGCAAAGAGAAAAAGCACAATACTTAAAAGATAAGTACCCAAAGAGAAAAACTTGCACAATACGTAAACGAAAAAATACTTATATTCATAGAAAACATACCAAGCAGCATGAATACAAAGGTATGGAAAAGAAAAGAAAGCAAAAAGCTAAACTACTTCACCCCCGAAAGCCAGAGGAAGAGAAATATCTGCACCCCCCATAGAAGTGGGAGGATCCACCGCCGGCTCAATATCATGGCTTTCACCATCCTGGCCTTCAACATCTCCCCTTTCTGGTTCTTCTTTAGTCCCGGAGAACTCAGAACCAGAATCAGAACAGTCGGTAGCATCAGGTTGGACTAGGAGACCCCTTCGGGCAGTTGATTCCAGCTAACGGGCCTTAGCGATTTTAACATCAAAGTTAATAACGCCCACTTTGGCCTCTTCAAAGGTTTTCTCCTCATGCTATGCATAGAATATATTTTTTCAACAATGAGGAAAGTTGCTCGATGCTGAAGTTCTTCCTTATGATGATCCACCTCGGTCGAAAGGTTATCCCGCTCAAATCTAGCGGCTTGGAAGTTGAAATTAAGGTCATAGATAGTGGAGTTAAAACTTTTTTTTGGTCCATGACCCAACCGTCCATACTTCTCTTCGGCAATAATAACTTTTTCAGCTTTGGAGTTCAAAGCCGCCTTCAAATTATTCAATCTTTCAGTAGAGGCAGCCTCAGGATCTGATGCAGCAAGAACAACATTCTGGACCTCAACTCATTTTGCCCTAGCTTCTTCAAATTGTACCCTTAACAGGGTGGCCATTTGGCCAAGGGTGTGGCCTATTTTTGGTTTTGCTACAACTCAGCCTCCAACTCAGCAGCCTCAGCAGCTTGTGCTTGCAGTAACAGGAGGCGAGCAACAACTTGATCATGTTTGGCTAAAACGTGATCCCAGGTAAGGTTTTCCTTATCAAGGATCAACCTCTGAATGACCTCAGAAGAAAGGAAGTTAGCCTATAAATAGAAGTACAAACTGAAAACCCTGCCATAACAAAGATAGAAGAAATCATCAAGGAAACAAATATTTTACCGCCTCTACATTATGCATGGCATTGTTAAACAAATACTCATCTGAGAGAGTTCGTATTTTATTCCTATCCTTTTCTGAAGCTAGATTCAGATAATTAGCAAGTTCCACCAATCGGGACAACAGATGGCATCCGGTAGAAACCGAGGGAGAAACACTCCTTCTTCTCTGAAGATCTTTGGACGGGGCGGAATACCCATGAACTAGGGATTGGGGAAGAGGAATATCCTCCTCTCGGACAACTGCGACCGGTAGAGATTATGTAGCAATTGCTGGTGGCGAAGGCAAGGTTGGCAAAGAAGAAGATGAAGCTAATGGAGTTGTAGGTTGAGAAGCAATTGCGACAAAATTAGTGCTAGTAGTTGATTACTCGTTAACTGAAGACATGAGAGACCTGGTACCTAAACTCACGGTACTTGGAACAGTGATTGGGGCTCAAAAGCGAGAGTTAGCATATTCCACCATATCAAATTCTCCCAAAGTGACGGGGCGTCATACTCTATTGGTGTAATTAGCTCAACAGATTGAGCATTTTGTTGAGCTGATGAAGGTTGTCATCTTCTATGTAGAGAAGGCCCTTTATCACTAGATCCACCATATTCGTGGATCACCATAGTGTCTATGGTTGGCTCAGGTGGCGGCGCTCATCACCACAATATCCTCGGATGGCTCTGGTGTGGAACTCTTCGCTTTTTTTTACCCACCGAAGAGGAACATTATTTTTTAGTTGTTTGTTCTCTGGACGGCGACTCCGAGAGGATGCACTTGCACCAGAAGTAGGTATGACGACACTCTTTAGGAAAACCCCTCTTGTAACAACCTTGCCACATTCGAGGGATCGGCAAAAACGTCCTCATCGAGGACAGAAACAGAACCCTGCGGTAGGCCTGAATTTGGTAGAAAAAGAAGTTAGCCAAAGCTTCTTTTGTGGAAAACAGAGACAAGGTTAGTTTAGGAGTCAGTGATTTTTGGCCTTCCACCCATATTTGAGGGCCAATTCTTTTCATTGGTGGGTCTCGAGTGTGGTAATATCCAGAATCTTTTGGACCCACTAGTCTAAGCCTCGACCCTTGGAGGTGTCAATCGAGTCGCTGAGATAACAAAAAAAAGAGAGTTAGAAACAACATGAGCAATTCTCAATCGTAGAAAATGTAGATATCGAACTTACATATATGATTCAATGGTTCAGGAAAGGATGGGGTTGTGGACGGGATGATGTCCCTGGTGGCAATTACAATGAACCGCTCCATCCACCCACGATTGTTTTCCATGCTTGTGAACAAAGCATGGTGACCATGTTTGCTGAAGTTTATCGTTTCCCCACGAAATTTTTTTATAAAGGTTCATCACCGAGCCAAGGAAAGCTCTTCTCTTGTCTCCTGGCATAGCCGCCAAAGGCATGCTACTGTCCGCCACAGAGAATGGCTCGCCTGTGCCAAGCAGACTTGGTAGTGGAAGCAAAACTCCATGATAACGTAATTAAGCCTCTGCTCAATGATAACGGGCCCAAAGTAAAAGGGTATGTGAAAATATACGTAAAACCCTTCTTGGAGAAGGTTACCCGCTCCGCTAGATCAGGAGCAATGATGTTCAAACCTGGACAACCACAATCTTCCTTCACATTAAGCATGCTGGAAGGACGGATGAAAGAAGGATATACGCCAATGTTCCACGTATGGGAGTTAGTAGAAGGGAACTTCTCTTCGAAGTCCTTAGTTGTAATGAGTTTTCTAGGGATAATGGTACTTACCGTAAGAGGAGCGACATCATTAGTGTTTTCCTTGCTCTTTGAAGAACTCGAGATTTAGGAAGAAGAGGCCATAATTATCAGAAGGAAATAAAGGTTTTTCTCTGAAGAGAGATCAAAGGTAGTTGAAAATAAGTGTGAATCGAATAAAGAGAGTTCGAGAGAGTTTGAGGGAGTATAGAGTATTATGAAGTATTAAAGAAGAAGATTTATGCGTATAAGTAAAGGAATAGACGGCTATAACTGTGGCTGTAATTATCTCGATAACAGGAAGTGTTACTTAATCATGGGATGACGCATGTTCGTGGCATTAAATGCGGAGAGACGTGCGTCTAATCAACCGTCAGAAACTTTTCAGCGAGGGTCAAGGAATTTCCAGCCAAGAAAGGTACCTTTACCAACTTTCCGGTGATGTAAGGGCAAATGGTCTATCTGTATAGGGTAAAATATGTTCATATTAAATGCTCGCAAGATGAAGCGACACGTGTAGCCGAAGACAGAAGGCAACCCGGTCCGAAGGCAACGATCTCGTTAGTTCCCGAAAAGAATGGTGCTCATAAAGGGCGGAATAAATGACTACCAGCCAGTAGCATTTAATAAAGAATATTCTATAACATTAAGTATATAGTCCATTACAGAGAAAATGATATTTAGTGCCTACAGTTACACACCCTTCAATTGCTCTCATAATTGTCATTTAAGAATGACTTGATTCTAGAACCTTGCTCCCTAGGTATAATTATGAATAGATGGCTCAACAACCGTTGTAAGGGACACGATTTTTCTGACAAGAATATACTATAGTATGTTCGAAAGTTTAATAATATTCGGTCTTCATGTTTATTAATATTGTTAATACTGCATCTGGAAGCTCTGCTATCGGAACCAGAATTTATGCTATTTTATTTCGATTTTAATGCTAAATTTTATATTTTGTTCAATTGTTTAATTATTTTGGGATCAAATCGATTCACTTTTCTACTAATTACGTATAAATTTAACTGTACTGTTTTACAGATAAATATATAGCCAAAACTAAGTTAAATAAAACGAAAACATAATTGATTTGCGTATTTATTTATTTAGCATATGTTACGGTCATTATCTAAAGGGATCGTAGATCAGCATCGAAGCGGTCCGAGAGACACAAAGACACACGTCCAGTCGCACACAAATCGTATATTCTCTTTCCTCCACCTGCACATTTCCCTACAAACGTTCCCAAAACACACACACACACTGTATACAAAATCAAAAATCAACTTTCAGATTACTGGGACAACATTTCCTCAACCTGCGGAAAGCACATCAATGAAACCTTCCCTTACAAAGCCAACAACCCCAAAACACACACATACACTCTGAACAAAAACAATGTCAGCAGCACAATCAGAAAAACAAACTCTTTTCATTGCCTCACTAATCATCTTCTGGTACTCCTCAAACATTGGAGTCCTTCTCCTTAACAAATTATTACTCTCAAACTATGGATTTTCTTTCCCTATATTCTTAACAATGTGTCACATGTCAGCTTGTGCTGTCTTAAGTTATGTATCCATTATTTTCTTAAAGATTGTTCCTTTTCAAAGAATCAAATCAAGATCTCAGTTTTTCAGAATTGCTACTCTCAGCATTGTCTTTTGTGGGTCTGTTGTCGGTGGTAATATTTCTCTTAGGTACCTGGCTGTATCGTTCAATCAGGCTGTGGGCGCAACGACGCCGTTTTTCACAGCTTTATTTGCTTATGTGATTACACATAAGAGGGAATCTTGGATTACTTATGGCTGCCTTGTGCCTGTGGTTGGTGGTGTTGTCATTGCTAGTGGGGTCTGTTCAAAATCTTTTCTTTTTGGATCAATTTTAAATTTGCTTATCTTTGTGTTTTTTTTTTTTTGGTTGATCTTGTTGTGTTTCTTGTTTTTTGACCCTTTTGGGACCTTTTTTTTTAAATTTAAACTCTAGCGGATCTATACTTTCAGCAGGGTTACCCATAGATGATTTGTGTTTTAGCTTATGTCCCCCTATGGCTGTTAGTTATGGTAGTTACTGTATGATATTATTGCATGAGATTGTATTTATGTTTCGTATGTTTAGATAATTATTTACGCTATTTATGCTATTTCTGCTGGAGTTACTAATGCTCTAATGCTCTATTGTTTGTGTTTTTGTCTTTGTTTTTGTTTTACTGCTGTTTTTCCTTTTATCCTATGAGCCGGGGGTCGATTGGAAATAGCCTCTCTGCCCTGTCGGGTAGGGGTAAGGCTTGTCTACATATGACCCTCCCCATACCCCACCTGGTGGGAGTATACTGGGTAGTAGTAGTTGTTGTTGTTAGCGGATCTATACTTGCTAAGTACTAAATTGGAGGATTTTTGAAGGTTTTCTTTTAAAGTGTGAATCTTACAGCTTAAGATCAGATCTGAGAATTTTGTGTATTCCCTTCATACAATATGCAAAGTCTTATTTGATAGTACTAGTTGTGTTTGTATCTTTGTTTTTAGTTGTAGAATGCAATTATGTTGTTGGGCTCCAACCCAAAGATATTCTTAACATAGTGTTATATTGTCCTCTTTGGGCCAGCCCACACGGTTTTTCCCACAAGGTCTCACGGTATTAAGAGATCCCTACACCTTATATGTATGCTACTGGCCTTTTTAGCTACCGATGTGGGACTTTGGTCGCACACTTATTGAGATTAACTTGCAATGTAGTCACCATTTTATGATTAATAGACTTAATAAACTGAGAGATCCAACGTCTGCTAGCGAGAATTTAAGTTCTAAATTAAATTACAAAGTGATGATTAACTATTTCAAGTTTCAAAGTAGGTAAGCACGCGAGTGGAGCTGAAATATTAGGTCTATCCTGTGAAAAAACAAGGTAATATATAAGCTTCTTACCTTATTGAAAATTAATGAAAAAATTACCACCGTAATATCTTGTCGTTCAATATTCTGATTAGCGCCAAATATGTCAAGTTCCAAGTTATATCCTCTTCTAATACATTTGATATAAAGTACTTTTTGAGGAGAGAAATATAGAAGATAGGTTTATATAAAAAATATGTGCTTTGGGGAAATTACCTTCTAATTGTAAAAGTTTAAATATCCCTCTTCCGTAGATGCAAATTAGTTAATGGAGTAAGCTAAATTAGCTAACTGAAGTTGCAGATATAATTTGAACAGCTATTGGTCCAAAGTATTCCCCGTTGGGAGTAAGTGAATGATATCAGCGTAATGGCTTATGGCTGTGCACTAGCAGGAATTACCTCTATGTAAGATAGTTTGTCTTCCTAAATCATTATTCTTTGTCTGTTCAATATTGATATCAGTTACACCATAATAAGAAAAGAATGATAACATCTTGATTTATAAAACATTTCAACTAGTTGACATCCTCAATCCTCTTTCCAGTGGCTTATTTAATTGATTTGACTTGTTGTCTGATAAGTATCTTAATTGTTGGCAGGGTGAACCAAGCTTCCACCTGTATGGATTTATCATGTGCATAAGTGCCACTGCTGCTAGAGCCTTTAAGTCTGTTCTTCAAGGCGTCCTTCTTTCCAATGAAGGGTTAGTATTTTCCTGCTTCCAGCCATCTGTTTAAGTTTTATATAATTTTTGTTTGTTCTTTTCTTTATCCTTATATCAATCAGTTTATGGAAATAAATGCAACTATTTCCTTTCGGGTCTATGTGAACTCTTTCACTCCAGAACTACATAATTTTGTGTATTTTTTGGGGCGAATTTGCTGCGCGCTTCTTGGTTTCCTTGGGACATTCGCATTGTGAAAAACAATTTGACAGCAATGGCAATAAAACTTCTTGACTTTGTTTGACAAGTCATTTCCCTGGATTATATGGCGTTGTGGAGGGATAATAAAGAACTTTTGTTTGCAAAGCTTGTAAAAAGTCTAGCAAAATGGCTTCCATTTTAAAGTCCTATTAGGAGGTAGCAGGTTGGCCATTAATCTCCCCCAGCAATGACTGTTGATGAAACAACTTCCTGTGTATCTATTAGTGGAACAATGGAAATGGCTTCCTGAATGCGTGTTTGTTGGGCCACTATGATCAGCAAACTGATCAGTGGGAGCTATTGCAAGTGGGCAGCTCAAGTATGTTAAGTTTCGCAAGTTTTAAAGGTGTCAAATTTAGGACAAACACTACTATTATTCCGCTTTCCTCCAAAGGTAGTTTGTCTCTTACTAGGGTAACAGTGGATTGGTGAGGCCTTCTTGCTACACGATCATTCCGATGGTCGTTAGTACTGTTCCGTTTAATCGACATGTCGAGAGTTAAGCTTGTGGTTGGTTGCAGACTGCAAAGTATGATATAGAACTAGGGATGTCCCTGAAAAGGTGTATCAATTTGCTTCTGAACCTAGACACTATGATTTCCAATAAAACAGAGAATTATATGTGGTATGAGAGCAAAAACTTTGACTTCAAACCGGTGAAGAGACCACGCCACAGAGAAGGTGCCATGTTTTGAAGTCGCCAAATGGACTACACGGAGAGTTTGATTGGCTTGAGGAACAGCACAAATCAGTTGGAGAGAATACCTGACAAATTGAATATCAATAATTCTCAAAATTGTGCAAGATTATTGGGCCTTATCATCGACATTGACGAGTTGAGAAATCCCTACAGGTCCATCAGTACGAGCCAAGCAAGTAGAAGAACAAATAAAGGACAGAAATGAGTGTCAATCCAGTAGCTGGCAAGTTATTATCACAAACATAAGCGAAGTTGATAAGCCTAGATCAGGGCTCTCAGTGCTTGAAGCTGATGCTAAAGGAGTGTGGACCACTGTTTACTACATTGCAATAGCGTTATGGTTGTTACTTGTTAGGACATTTTTTCTTTGATATAATCTGGTTACCTCCTAGAACAATGATGGAAGCTATAGCAAGTTGAAGGGTGAGAAAGATAGATGCCAGGAAGAAAAAGATATGAAAGGTAGCTCCTCTTTTTGCATTTTGGATGATTTGGAGGGAAATGAATAGTAGAAAACTTGAAGGAGTTGGAAGACCACTATAGAGAGACAAAAGACCTTTGTTGTTGCATTTTCACTTTTGTTATAGAACGAGGATACCCTGTCCTGTTTAGGACTTTAGGTGGTTGGATATTTTGTAGATTAATGTTATTACGTTCATACTCTTTATGAAGTTGGTATAGTCATAAAAATGAAAACTGATATATCCAAAAATAAAATAAAGTATATGCATAGATATTACTCCTATATCCCATTTATAATAACATTATTACTAGAAACAGGAGGGTCAACTATATTCTTTGTTATAAAACGAGGATACCCTGTTCTGTTCATTGGGAATTGAAATTGGGGAACGGGTGGACATCAAATGATAGGAGGGTCAACCAATATATTCTTTTTACTACAATTATCTTGTTGGTTTAATGTGCTTTTTATACATTTTTTTAGTACGTAGCTTTAATTCAAAAAACTGGGCAATGTCCTAAATCAAGCGGATATAATTTTGACCATTTTCCCAACCCCATCATTCATTATAGGAGTATGGAACTAATCCAGCAGCTTAACAATTTCTAGAATTCTAGTTGCTTCAGTTGTCCAATTTCTGCTGTTTAGCTTGTCTGAGTTTCCATGTTGTTCAATCGTCAATCTGCAATTTGTCAAATATTGGAATGAAAACAGCTTTTGGTATTTCCATGCAATCGAAGGTTGTGGTTATTTTCATCTTCAACACTTCAAAGGTCATTCCTCCAATATTTTATTATTATATTTAGCCTTGTCTATTTGGTGGATTATATCTTATTCATTTGCTTTGCTGATAGCCTGCTGTAGTTTTCTTTTGTGACCTCGTTTATAACCTGCTCCTAGTTTTTAGGGGTAAGTTGAAACTCCGTGGATCTACTGCTTCACATTTTGTAACCTCCTGTTATTTTTTAGGGAAAAGTTGAACTCCATGAATCTGCTGCTTTACATGTCACCAATTGCTGTTCTAGTCTTATTGCCTGCGACACTAGTAATGGAGCCCAATGTGATAGATGTCACTATTACGCTTGCGGCAACACAGAGATACCTGGTCCTACTTGTTTTGATCAATTCTGCGATGGCATATGCGGCAAACTTGTTGAACTTTTTGGTAACTAAGCACACCAGTGCATTGACACTCCAGGTTTGCACTCTCCTTCTCTTGCCCCGTTCCCCTTTTTTCCCCTTTTGTTGTCGTATTTAGGCTTCTCTGTTTAATGTTTAGTACAGTTTGCTTTAACCTATTTTGAACATCTTTATTCTCTGTGGATATTTGTAGGTCCTAGGGAATGCCAAAGGTGCTGTGGCTGTTGTTATCTCGATACTTCTTTTCCGCAATCCTGTAACTTTTATTGGCATTGCGGGCTATGCAATGACCGTCATGGGGGTCGTTGCTTATGGCGAATCCAAAAGAAGACACAAATGAGCTGGCCATGCGGAGTGCCCCAGTTTTGTTTATTGAAAGGTAGGTGCATGGTAGAGTTAGGGAAAGATAGATTTCCATTGCAACTTTGTAGCCCATAGATCAAGTGATGAAATGGAAAAGGGGATGGGGTCTGGGGAATCGTTTCCATTCCTCTGTTGTATTCTTTATGTTCCTCATGAGAGCATGTATGCAGTTGTATCAGATTCTATGTCGTCGCACTAAAGTTTTAAGGGACACGGCAGGGAACTATTTTGTTCATCTGTTTTGTTTCTTTTTATCCACGTGATAGAATGTAAGCAGTTGTATCAGATTGTATGTTATTACACCAGCGTAATACAGTATCCTATTGGTTTTCTGTTATCCTCTGCTGAATATTTGTTCGCTTGTATGTAAACCCTGTTGCTGATATGAATGTTCAGCCTACATTTGTGGTTGAAGCATAGTATGGAACTTTGAAAGTGCTGTCTTGGTGTCTTCTTAGCTTCTGTGTTAAGAATTTTAGTGATAATTACTTTCTGTAATGCATGAATTGAGAAAGTGAAACAGGTGAAAATGCTGTACTTCAAAAGTATTGACACTTAGTTTGTTGTACTTATTCGCTGCCGTCACCAAAACCAGTAGTGCCTTTTCCTCCAAGAAGCAATTAATTAAGCCAGATATAGAAGCTTTATGACTTCAAATTGAGAAGAGTGGCAAAAGTAGCTTGTTTCCACGCAGAAGCCTTGCGTCTTACACTTGGATTACATCATCGACCTCACGAGCGAGTTATTTCTCTGAAATGAGTGATTGAGGTCATCATTCAAAAAGCACGGAAGAAAATATTACTCCCTCCGTTCCAATTTATGTGAACATGTTTGAGTGGGCACGAAGTTTAAGAAAAAAATAAAGACTTTTAGAATTTGTGGTTCTAAACAAGTCCAAATGGGGCTTTGAGTATTTGTGTGGTTATAAAAGCTTCTCATTAAGGGTAGAGTTGTAACTTTAAGCTAAATTGTTACCAAATTTAGAAAGGGTTCATTTTTTTTGGAACGGACTAAAAAGGAAATAGGTTCACATAAACTGGAACGGAGGGAGTATTTCTTATCTAAATAGTTGTACATTGTTCACTGCAGAAAACAGAACACTATTTTACGCCAGAAAACATTGTAGCTCGTTGGAAAATTCCAAAGTTATCGGAATTTTTCGGAAATAGTACTGGTGGACGTGGAATTGTTGTGCGACCCGGCTGTCCTGAAGAAGCTTGGCCAAAAAAATGGCTAGAGATGCACTGGTGTGTGCGACAGATGCACCGGTGGAATGGCAGATCTGGGTGGTGTGTAGGGCGTCTATTGCCGGAGA
This sequence comes from Nicotiana benthamiana, assembly GCA_034376525.1. Taxonomy (NCBI): domain Eukaryota; kingdom Viridiplantae; phylum Streptophyta; class Magnoliopsida; order Solanales; family Solanaceae; genus Nicotiana; species Nicotiana benthamiana. The sequence goes on along the minus strand of CM067338.1, from coordinate 73,354,431 downwards.
ATCTTTTTGGGTTTGGTTGCCGGAGGTTTCTGAGTCCAATGGTGGTGTTTGATTGTGCACAAAACTCATCAAACGTGAGATGATGCAAATCAGTCACTTAAGTCACAGAAAAATTGCACTGTGATTGAGTTATGGCTTCCCGGATATTGCTGGATGACGCACATCGATCTTTTCTCACTAATGCTCTGATACTATGTGAGAAAGTATTGGAGAAATATTAATACTTATCTAAAGTGATGTACAACATCCTATTTATATATAGTGATTACTTAATAATAGATATCTATTTCATGATGTGGGATACAATATATGAATAACAACTTAATAATTTATTTTTCACTCAAAAAATTGACATTATTCGAGTAGACTTAACTACATATTTCATACATTGATGTAAAAATATGTTTCCGGCATCTTCCCAAACTTTTGAGAGTAAGGGAGCTTACCTGTAACAGAAACTTTCTATTCTGGCTAGGATCAAACAATCAAATTCCCACATTGACACTCTCGTATATGCACTCTGGCAGGGGTTTTTTGTGCCTTCTTGGGCTAAAAATCAATTGATTCTACAGTTTTAGAGTTTTGCAGTCACAATAATGTCAAGCTACCTTTATTAAAGCAAAGGTTTAACGTATAAAACTTCTCCAAAAGAAACTCCTTTAATGACCTGTATGCATATGCAGATCCAGGCAACTCAACAACAACAACCGAGTATAATCCCACTTAGTGGGGTCTGGGAGGGTAGTATGTACGCAGACCTTACCCCTACCTTGGGTAGAGAGGCTGTTTCCAAATAGACCCCCCGCATCCTTCCCAGCAAGAACTTCCCACTTTGCTCTTGGGGAGACTCGAACTCACAACCTCTCGGTTGGAAGTGGGGGTTGCTTACCATCAGAGCAACCCCTCTTGTCAATATCCAGGCAACTCAATTCAACCAAAAAATAATTGAAAAATAATGATCCATCTCAGATGTTAAACAAAGCAAGAAAGTTATACTTTTTTCAACATTTGCTGGAATCAACACTTCTACAAGTATATTGTATCTTGTGATTCTTGTCAATCGACAATCAGGAAGTCCTTTTTTTATTAGTTACTTGATGCTTTTTCAAAATCAAGAACCTTCTGGCTAAAGTGCAAGGTCCAAAATCTGCTCTCAAATAACTTGTCTTCACAAACAAAAAGAAGCTTTTATTTTCACCTATTAAAAGAATCGCGTATCTTGACACATTTAGGTGCTACCAAGAAATGAACTTCCAACAACATCCCAAGCACCATTTACAGAAAAAATGAGTAAAAATCAAACAAATACCTTTGAACTGGTTCTTGGAGGTTTATTGGTGTATGAGCTGTTGAAATCATTTATCTGTTTTTTCTTTCCATTGGTGTTGTTTTCCTTTCCTCACCTGAAAACCAGGTACTGTATCATTCGAACTTGGATCAATTTAAACTTTCTCATATCGCGTGGCTTTCTATTATCCATTGGCTCTCCCCTTTTCTTAGGCAAGTTCTGGACCATTTGGCAGTAAATCATAACCATCATGGTGCTTGGTATTCTTCTGTTCGACAGGTATCAACTTCAAAATTACAGCAACAATCAGGCTTGCAGCACCAATTAAAACACTGAGTAGCCATAGTTCCCAGCTGAGTGGTGTTGTGCTTGCAAATGTGCCTAAAAACTCGACTATGATTACTTGGAAGATAACAGTAGAAACCACGACACCTAAGAATATCCAGCCTCCAAAAATGCCACGGAAAACATTTATCTTATCCATGTCCCGGCAGTTAATTTCATTAAATACGTGACAGAACACAAATGTGTTGAAAATGAAAGTATGGAGAACTGTGGTAGTGTCTGAACCTTCAAGTCTCAAAATATGATGTCCAGTGAAGTTGAAAACCAACAGTACAGCCAGTTGGTAGATACTTTGTCCAATCATATTTCTCCACATCGTCTTGGAAATCAAACTCACTTCCCTTCCAACAGGAGGCTTGCTCATTAGTCTTTCATGAGGTGGTTCAGTGGCCAAGGCAATTGCACCTAAAGTGTCCATGATAAGGTTGACCCAAAGCAACTGAACCACTAAAAGAGGAGCTGATCCTGTTATGTTATACCAATAGATAAATACTGGTCATCAACTTTGGAAAAATTTGCCACTTTATTTCATTTGGCACACACTGATCACTAACAGGAAAAGAAATGAACTTCTCCAACAGAACATTGAATACCTGAGATGCATGCGGAAATAAAATTGATCATCAGAGCCACAATACTGACAGTTAGCTGGAATTGCACAAACTTTTGAATATTTATATACACAGCACGACCCCACTTGACCACATTCACAAGTGTACTGAAGTTGTCATCAAGTACTATAACATCAGCACTTTCTTTAGCTACCTGATAATGCATTTAAGAAACACAGCTTAAAATTGTCTATACAAGGGAAGGTGTAAGTTGAAGTATTGATATTGGAAAAACAAAGAAAAGATAAATGAAAGCAGGCAACTTTTTTTGTTTTTATTTCGAGTCCAGAATAGAACTGGAAATTCCTGGCCTCCAACATTTAAAACTCTTGGTGCGAAGACTGTCATCGGTAAGTTGTATCGGATCAACATTAGGATAACATAATTAATAAAAACAACTTAATAAACACCTATGTACTGTGGATCTACTGGGCCATACTCTTGAATTTATTGCAATTGCAAACGACTGAACATACTACTGTGAGAAAGACCATTGATTTTTAATTGCTCTAACTTGTCAATGAGCTACTTCAGTTAGGATCCAAAACCATTCTTCTTTATAAGTATGGAAACTTAAAATTTTCAAGTGATTCTGTACACAAAATTTCACTATATAAACTTAAGTAAATGATCAATTCAACTGGAATATCCTAAGGTATAGTTTATGCCCTTATATGAGAACAAAATATTAACTGCAGAAGAAAAGAAAAACTGTAATTTGGAATCTTTAATACAATAAAATGGTAAGAATAATTTAACCTAAAACAGGCGCAAATCTACAAACCTCGGTTCCTGCTATACCCATAGCAAGTCCAATATCTGCCTCACGGAGAGCAGGGGCATCATTCGTGCCATCACCAGTAACTGCAACAATCTCTTTAAACATACCTCTCAAATTCTTTAACAACACAAGCTTGTTCGTTGGTGATGATCGCGCCATCACCTGCATTCAATATTATAGCCTTTCAGCAACATTTTATTTACATCAAATGGATCCGCAAGAGTGAGATTAAATATTCAAGAACAAAACCTGAACTCTAGGAATTATTTGCCGCATCTTATTAGGAGTTTTGTCCCGAAAATCTGGGCCTTCAATGACCAAACCATCAGCAGTTAGTATCCCACATTTTTAGCAATGGCTTTGGCTGTATTAATATTGTCACCGGTGACCATTCGCACAGTAATTCCAGCAGCTAAACATGTTTTTACTGCCTTGTTAACCCCAGGACGAACTGGATCTTTAATCCCAATAATAGCTAACAATGTGTAGCCACTATCAGTATGCTATTGATTATTAGAGGGTACCGCAATCTGTGTTCTCTCTCTTCTAACGGCTCTCTTCTCTCTCTCTTCTCTCTCATCAATCTCTCTCTCTTCCCGTCTGAAGCGACCACCGTCGCCGGTTCCGACAGGTACGTCTCTCTCCTCTTCCTCTTCTCTCTCTTCTCTCTCTCCTCTCTCGTCTTTTCCGACTGCACAGTGCTGTCGGAACACTGTTCCGACAACTCACGGTGGTCTTTCTTCGACACCTCCTATACCGTCGAGACACACAGCGTCAGGCACACACCCTCTGCAAATTTCGTCGCCGGAAGCTGCCTCACGCGCCGCCGACGACCACTCACGCGCCGCCAGCGACACCCACGCGCCACGCGCGTGAACACTGTTTTGGTCACTTTTTCCACCGGCTCCTTTTGGACCGTTTTTTCCTCCCACAATTCCGACCAACTCGGTACTTCCGGAATATCTCCCTGGTCACTTTCATTTTACACTGTCCACTTAGCCACCCATTTTTCCCACTGCTTACCCACAACAGATCTCGGTGCTGCCCAGAGGTCTGGAATTTTTGTTTTCGCCGGAATTTTTCTGGCAACCCCTGCACCTTTCCTTTCTATTCTCTCCTCTGCTTTTGTGAGTGTGTTCTGTTTTCTTGGACAGGTGCCTATTTCACCGGCGAGGATCTCCGGCAACTCTCATTCAGACTCGCGGCAGGACGCAATAGAGCTGCACATTCTGCTAAGCTTCATGAAAACTTGGGCGCATCAAAGCACACTTTCAGGTTTTTCCACCGGGAGTTGGTACCTCCCGCTCACTTGTTTACTTTGTGCACCTTTTTACGTATTTTAGCTAGCATTTCGAGTGTGGTCTATTCTGTTGTTATCTAGTTTGCTACATTTGCGTATAGTGCGTGTGTGTGCCACTGTACCCCATATCGGTTGGTGGGATAGTGGCCGCGGCGGGGGATGATAGCGTAAGGTCATGTCCTCAGGGGGTGGGGGTGGTAGCGGGGGTAAGTAGGGGAGTATGGGGTGGTCCTACGGGCAGGGCGGGAGGTCAGGGTGGGAAGAGGGCAGCGGACGCCCATAGATTAAGGATTGGGTCATGGAACATAGGCACTCTAACAGTAAGTACATAGAGTTGGCGATGGTTCTTCAGAAGAAGAGAGTTAACATAGTGTGCGTCCAGGAGACTAGGTGGAAAGGGACGAAGGCGCAGAATGTTGATGGGTTTAAGCTGTGGTATTCTGGGCTCGTGAGGGGTAAGAATGGAGTGGGCATCTTGTTTGATAGGGACCTAAGGGAGTCCGTGGTCGAGGTCAGGCGAGTGAATGATAGGTTAATGTCTATTAAGCTGGTTATTGGGGGTGGCGTCCTCAACGTCATCAGCGCTTATGTGCCACAAGCAGGCTTAGACGAGGAGGCTAAAAGGCGCTTTTGGGAGGACTTGGATGATCTGGTGGGTAGTATTCCCCAATCTGAGAAGTTAGTTATTGGAGGGGACTTTAATGGTCATATTGGGGCTGAGGCTGGTGGCTATGATGAGGTGCACGGTGGTTTTGGCTTTGGGGCCAGGAGCGGAGGAGGCACTTCGCTGCTTGATTTTGCCAGGGCTTCCGAGCTCCTGATTTCGAACTCGACATTCCGGAAGAGGGAGGAGCATTTGGTCACCTACAAGAGTTCGGCGGCGAGGACTCAGATTGATTACATCCTCATCAGAAGGAGCGATAGGGGTTTTTGCAAGGACTGCAAGGTTATTCCGGGAGAGTCTCTTTCAACTCTCCATAGACTACTAGTGATGGATGTCGATCTCTGGGTGAAGAAGAAGAGGAGGGGCGCCCGTGGTCAACCGCGGATTAGATGGGGAGCTTTGTCTAAGGAGAAAGCACAGGAGTTGGAAAGGAGGTTATTGGAGGGCGGAGCTTGGAGAAGTTATGGGGAAGCGGACGCTATGTGGACAGTGACGGCAAACTTGGTTAAGGGGGTAGCACGGGACGTGCTCGGGGTAGCTAAGGGATATTCAGGCAGTCATCAGGGTGATTGGTGGTGGAACGAGGTAGTCAAAGGAAAAGTGGAGGTGAAGAAGGCGGTGTTCGCTAGGTTGGCAGGGAGCACAAGCGAGGAGGAGCGGAGAGCGAACAGGTTGATCTACAAGGAGGCGAGAAGAGAAGCTAAGATGGCAGTCACGGAAGCTAAAGACGCACCGTTCGGGCGCATGTATGAGGAACTAGGGGAGAGAGGTGGGGATAAGAAGTTATTCCGGTTGGCTAAAGCAAGGGAAAGGAAGGCACGTGATCTAGACCAAGTCAGGTGTATCAAGGACGAGGGTGGTAGAGTTCTGATGGGTGAATCTCAAATCAAACAGAGGTGGCAGACGTACTTTCGGGACCTTCTTAACGAGGAGGGGGATCGGAGCATAGAGCTAGGAGAGTTGGGGCATTCAGAGCAACATAGAGACCTTGGGTACTGCAGGCGCATTAGGGTGGAGGAGGTCTTATGGGCGTTGCGTAGGATGAGTAGGGGTCGAGCGACCGGGCCTGACGAAATCCCGGTGGAGTTCTGGAAGTGCATGGGTAAGTCTGGAGGGGAGTGGCTCTCTAGGCTGTTCAATGCGATCTTCAAGACCAAAAGGATGCCGGATGAGTGGAGGTGGAGTACAGTGGTGCCCTTGTACAAGAACAAAGGGGACATCCAGTGCTGCAACAACTATAGGGGTATCAAATTAATAAGCCACACGATGAAGGTATGGGAGAGGGTGATTGAGGCGCGGGTGAGGGAGGCGACAACTATATCTGGGAACCAGTTCGGTTTCATGCCGGGCCGGTCCACCACAGAGGCTATTCACCTAGTCAGGCGACTGGCGGAAAAATTCAGGGATAAGAAGAAGGACCTTCACATGGTGCTTATCGACTTGGAGAAGGCGTATGACAAGGTCCCGAGGGAGGTGCTATGGAGGTGCTTGGAGGCGAAGAGTGTGCCGGAAGCCTATATCAGAGTAATCAAGAACATGTATAATGGAGCTAAGACTAGGGTTAGCACAGTGGGTGGCGAATCAGACCATTTTCCTGTGGTGATGGGGCTCCATCAAGGATCGGCGCTGAGCCCCCTGTTGTTTGCCTTAGTGATAGATGCTCTAACCCGACATATCCAAGGGGATGTGCCTTGGTGTATGCTTTTTGCTGATGATATAGTATTGATAGACGAGACGAGGGTCAGTGTTAGTGAAAGGTTAGAGGTGTGGAGACAGACCCTCGAGTCTAAAGGTTTCAAAATAAGCAGATCAAAGACAGAATACCTGGAGTGCAAGTTTGGCGACGAGCCGAGTGGGGTAGACAGGGACGTGATGCTTGGTTCTCAGGCCATCGCCAAGAGGGATAGTGTCCGATATCTTGGGTCTGTGATTCAGGGGGACGGAGAGATTGACGGGGACGTCACCCATCGAATAGGAGCGGGGTGGTCAAAGTGGAGGCTTGCTTCAGGGGTCCTGTGTGACAAGAAAATTCCACACAAACTCAAGGGGAAATTCAACAGAGTCGTGGTTAGACCTGCGATGTTGTATGGGGCGGAGTGCTGGCCCGTGAAGAACTCCCATGTTCAGAGAATAAAGGTTGCGGAGATGAGGATGCTTAGGTGGATGTGTGGGCACACCAGGCTAGATAAGATTAAGAATGAAGTTATTCGACAGAAGGTAGGGGTGGCCCCGGTGGATGAGAAGATGCGGGAAGCGAGGCTGAGGTGGTTCGGGCATGTTCGGAGGAGGGGTCCCGATGCCCCGGTGAGGAGCTGCGAGCGGCTGGAGATTGTTGGCAGTCGGCGAGGAAGAGGGAGGCCTAAGAAGCATTGGGGAGATGTGATTAGGCAGGACATGACTAGAATGCAGGTTTCCAAGGACATGACCCTTGATAGGGGAGTCTGGAGGTCTAGAATCAGGGTTGTAGGCTAGGGGCTCATAGAGTTCTTCGTACGCCTCACCCGGGGTTGGATGTGGGATAGCAGGGTCACCCATAGATGATTAGTGTCTTAGCTTATGTCCCCTTATGGTTGTTAGTACGGTAGTTACGGTTTGTTATTATTGCATGCGACTGTATTTATGTTACTTATGTTTACATAATTATTTACGTTATTTCTGCGGGATTTACTAATGCTCTATTGTTTTGTTTTGTCTTGTTTTTGTTTCTAATTTTGTCTTTGTTTTTGTTTTTGTTTTTGTTTTAATGCAGCTTTTCATTTTATCCTATGCGCCGAGGGTCGAATGGAAACAACCTCTCTACCCTTTCGGGTAGGGGTAAGGCTCGTCTACATATTACCCTCCCAGACCCCACCTGGTGGGAATATACTGGGTAGTTGTTGTTGTTGTTGTTGTTAATGTGTAGCCACTATCAGGAATAATATTTTCTTCATAGCCATCCTCAATGTCCTTGAAGGCCACACAAAGGGTACGCAAAGCTTTGCCAGCGAATTCACTAATGACATCCGTAATATTTCTTATTCTATTTTCTGTCAGAGAAACAATTTCACCATTAAGCTATGAAGCTTTCTAATCTTATCAAAGGTGAAGCTTCAAGAAAGAAGGTGGATATCTGGTACAATTTCTGATGAAAGCATGTACCTTATCGTACGATGTTCATCTGCTAAAGAGATGTGGGACTGCCTGGAGGAGACATACCTTCAAGCAACCAAAGATAAGGAGTTTCAACTTAAGCAACAACTCCAAAGCATTAGGTTGGGCAGAATATCCATGGATGATTATCTCAAAGAATTCATGGGCATTTGCGATGGTTTGGCAGCCATACAAAAGCCTGTGGATGAAGATGGTAAGGTAATCAACTTTTCTAGAGGGCTAGGTCCTAAGTATAGAACATGTAGGACAGTTATACTAGGAAAGCCTCCATATCCCACCTTAAATCAATTGGTCAATACACTAAGAAGATTCAATATAAGAGAGGATGAAGAAGATACTCAACCAAATCACAATATGTATTTTTAAGCTCAGAGGTTTTATCGAGGCCGTGGTGGATCTAATCAACGAAGAGCCAGCTTCTCTTCCATAGGTAGAGGATTTCTTCCTGCTGTTGGCCAAAAAAATTAGATTACTCAAGGTATGAATGCCCAAAAAGGTAGAAAATCTCATCGCCCTGTCAAATTTGTGGTAGAAACAATCATACTTCTCTTAAATGTTTCTATCAATGGGATTTCTTTCATCAAGCGTCTGATGATATCCTTCATGCTCTAGCCGTCGTAAACTTACATGACACAAAGAATGAGGACAACATAATGTATGTCGACACTGGGGCTAGTACACATATGATAAATTCTCCACGTAACTTGCCCAATCTTTAGCTTTACAAAGGTTATGATAAAATTGTTGTTGGTAATGGTTAAGAACTCAACATAACACATGTTGGAAGTGTAGAAGTTTTTGGCTTAAAAATACAAGAAGTACTTGTAGTTCAAGAACTTGAAAATAACTTTATATACTTTCAGTTAGTAAGTTAACAAAGGATAATTTTTTCACGATTGAGTTTTCTGAATTATTTTTTGATGTAAAGGACAAGGCAACAAGGAAACTATTGGCAATGGGGTCTAAAAGAGGAGGAATGTATGCTTTAGATAACAACAAACTTAAGGCCTTGACTGGGACACAGATGAGTACATCTAGTATTTGACATGCAATATTAGGGCATCTGAATTCAAAGCTTTTACATTTCTCGAGTACCAATAAGTATATCAATATCACATGTTGGAATAAAATTCCTACTATATGTGTTAGTTTTCAAATAGGCAAAAGTGGTAAGTTACCTTTTGATCAAAGAAACAAGATTGAAAATGAACCTTTGTTGAAAATTCATTGCGATGTATGGGGACCTGCACCTACTGAATCATCGCAATATATGAAATATTATGTATTTTTTGTTGATGATCATACTAGGCACACCTGGTTATATCCTTTGAAAAAGAAATATGAAGTGTTTGCAGTATTTGTTAAGTTCCAAAGAATGGTTGAAACTCAATTCTCAAAGAAGATTAAAGTTTTTGAATGTGATGGAAGGGGTGAATTCTCCAAAGCTGAGTTTATTAATCATATAGAAAATTGCAGAATTATGAGGCATATTTCGTGCCTGAATACTCCTAAGCAAAATGAAGACATAGAGAGAAAACATAGACACATTGTGGAGATTGATTTAACACTATTGTTTCATGATAAGTTGCCTCTTTTCTTATGGGTTGATGCATTCTTGACTGCTATCTTTCTTATGAATAGGATGCCCTCATCGGTTCTCAAGATGGAATATCCTATTTTCAAATTATATGGAACTCATCCTGATTATAATAGCTTGAAAGTGTTTGGATGTCGATGTTATCCCTACTTGAAAGGAAAGAACAAGTTTACTCAGAATACTTATCCGTATGTATTCATTGGCTATTGTAATCTGCATAAGGGTTATAAATGGTTTCATCCAGTGAGTCGGAGAGTTTTTATATAAAGACACGTGGTATTTGATGAACTAACTTTACCATATGTGAAGTCTCAAGAAAAGCATCGGGATGTTGCAAGTTCCATTCATTTGGCCACATTTCAAGAATTTTTCACTACATCGTCAGATTATCATGCCTTGAATTCTTCTAACAACTCCAATGTGAGCTCTTCAAATTTTGAATGCAGGAATGTAGATGCGGAGCCCATTACTTCATTTGAAGTGTTCACAAGAGGTGAAAACTCCATCATTGAGCCAGCTGAAGTTATTGCTGCACCAAGTGAGCAAATCAGGTTGTTGTACCAGATGAGTCGACCAAGGTTGTTGCACCAAGCAATAGTGAAGCTGTTACATCAAATCAGTTGACTGAAGTTGTTGTACCAAGTCAATCAATCACTGAAGTTTCCATTGCACCAGATGAGTCGATTGAGGCTGCTGCACCAAGTGAGACACAAGCAGTTACATCGACTCAGTTGACTGAAGCTGTTGTAGCAAGTCAATTGGCTGAAGACACACAACCCAAAGAGGTGTGACGAAGAAAAAGTCAGAGAGAAACAAAACCGCAATTTATCTTAATGATTACATTTGCAATGCTGTGATTGCAAAAACAGGAGGTGCATGGTGAACCCAAATAAGTGATGAAGCAATAACTATTCCAAACTTGTAAACAACAGTGCAAGAGGAGTTGGAAGCATTCGATAAAAATGAAACATGGAGTCTTATTCCTAGGAAAGCATGTATGAATGTTGTTGGCTCGAAATGGGTGTTTAAAATAAAAAGAAAATCTAATGGATCCATAGAAAGGTATAAAGCATGATTAGTAGCTAAAGGTTACTCACAACTTGAAGGTAAATATTATGAATAAATGTTTAGTCCGATGGTTAAGTCTGCAACGATAAGGATTGTTTTATCACTAGCTGTGAGTATGCATTGGCCAATAAGGCAACTTGATGTTAAAAATACATTATTACATGGATTACTACATGAAAAATTATATATGGCACAACCAGCAGGTTTCCTAAATTCTGAGTATCCAGATTATGTTTGTTTATTAAAAAAGGCATTATATGAATTAAAGCAAGCCCCTAGGACCTGGTTTGAAAGGTTTAGTCTTTACTTGCTTCATCTTGGTTTTAGATGTAGTAGAGCAGACCCTTCTCTGTTTATATTTCATTGTAAACAGGGAAAAATTTTGCTTCTTCTCTATGTGGATGACATAATTGTACCAGGAAGCAATCATGAGCACATTTTAAAAATTATTGGAAAACTTAATGTTGAGTTTGCCATGAAATATCTTGGAGATTTAAGCTTCTTTTTGGGCATTGATGTGTCTTACTTTCGAGGAGGAATACATTTGAGCCAACACAGGTATGCTATTGATTTACTCAAGAAAGTGAATATGACACAAGAAAAGGCAGTTGGGACTCCTTTAACACAAAAACATGGATTGCAAGAAACTTGTGGTGATTTAGTTGTTCCATCATTGTATAGGAGTATTGCGTCACGTTTACAGTACCTAACACTCACTAGACCCGACATAACATATGTTGTAAATCTTATAAGCCAATTTATGCAAAAGCCCAACACATTTCATTTGCAAGCTGTTAAGAGAATTTTACGATATGTCAAGGGTACTTTAGATTATGGGTTACCGCATTTTATCTCGGTCTCTTTTGAGGCTATATGGTTTTTCAGATGCTGATTGGGTAGGATGTCCTTCTTCAACGAGGTCAACCACTAGGTATAAGATTTACATAGGAGCAAATTGCATTTCCTGGTCCTCAAGGAAACAACATTCAATTGCAAGATCAAGTGCAGAGGTTGAATGCAGAGCCTTAGCATCCACAGCTGCCGAACTTACTTGGATAACCTTTGTGCTATGTGACATTGGGGTTTGTCTCAAAACAACTCCTATATTGTTTTCTGACAACATTAGTGCACTTTATATGACCACAAATCCAGTCATGCATGCTAGAACTAAGCATGTTGATCTTGATTATCATGAGAGAAAAAAGTTGCACAAGGACAACTTATCACTCAGTTTGTGCGATCAAGGGATCAACTCGCAGATATTCATACTAAAGCTCTGGCAAAGGATCAATTTACAATTCTTCGCAGCAAGCTAGGAGTGGTGAAACCAGCTCTCACTAGCTTGAGGGGAAGTGTTCGAGAGAATGGCTAAGCATAGAGAAATATTGAGAAAGATTCTATAGATATGGTAGTTATATTATGATAAGGTTACTTTGTATTGTTGATAAAATTATGTATCCTGATAAGCACAGACTATTCCTTTGTATCTATCCTTATCTCTTAGAGAGTCTTAGTTATGCCTTAATCAATATAAAAGGTAACCATTGCACGATTGATTATGAACTAAATACAAAAGATTATCCCTTTCTTCTCTAATTTCTACAGAAATATGAGGTTTACTATTGAATGAATGTTGAATTTTATTTACTTTCATCCCAAGATAAGATTTTATTTTCATCCCCAAGAAGCTGATGAGTTTTCAAAGAAGAGAAAATTAAATTAAAAGGTACTAAAGAAAGAATTCTTACAATAATTAGGAAAAATGGAACATAAATGGATGAAAAAGTGTAAGATGATATCTGTAATTTCTAACACTCAGTTGAGTTTGGGTTGAAAGGGAGGATGAAGAAGATAGATGAATTCGTCGAAAAAAAAAAGGATGATGAAGAAAAATATTAGAAGGGGAGAGAAAAGAAAATAGAACCAAGGAATTTATAAAAAAGTACAATTAGTAATAAGAAACTAGAAAATTTTATTTTTCTAGACCAATTAGTGATTAGACATTCCATGTGGTCAAAACTTTAAGCTCCCGATTATAACCACATTTTCGCCACATGCACTCTGGGTGTTTTATCTTGGGTTCTTACTTCATAATACTCCCTTCGTTCAATTTTATTTGTTCACACAAAATTTTGTATGCTTCTTAAAAAATAATAAATGAAGTGTATATTTTACCATAATACCCATAATAATAATATTATTATTTTAATAAGTCATAATAAATATTTATGAAATGAATAATTAATGATAAGGATAAAACAAAAAATAATGATCTCTCTTGGTTTGCTAAAATTTATAATAACAATAACAATAATAACAAACCCAGTATTTTCTCACAAGTGGAGTATGAGAAGGGTAAGATGTACATAGCCTTACCCCCACCCCTGGAAGGGCAGAGAGGCTATTTCTGATAGACCTTCAACTTGAGAACGATTGAGAAAGAAAAGGTAATTGCAACAAGTAGGAATAACAACAAGATAAAATAAGATCGAATCCAATAGCAGTCAAACTCTAGATAGTAATAGTTATCTATGAATAAAAGATATCATACTAACACTAATGCTAGCAAACTGAGTAAGACAAAGAGAAATACTCGACTACCTATGAACCTTCTACCTTATTATTTGACCTCCACACCCTCTTATCTAGGGTCATGTCCTCAGTCAGCTCCAGATGCACCATGTCCTGCCTAATAACCTCTTCCCAAGACTTCTTAAGCCTATCTCTACCCCTCCTGCTGCCCGCCAAGGCAAACCGCTCACACATTCTAACTGGGGCTTCTATATATACTTCTACTCTTGAAATGGCCAAATCATCTCAACTTTGCCTCCCGCATCTTATCCTCCACAAGGGCCACTCCCATCTTTTTCTGAATAACTTCATTCCTAATCAAATATAATCGGGTATGCCCAGGCATCCACCTCAACATCCCCATCTCAACTAATCCTATCTAATCGGCTATGCCCACGCATCCACCTCAACATCTCCATCTCAACTGCTTTTAGCTTCTAGGTATGAAAGTTCTTGGCCAGCCAACATTCTGCTCCATAAAATATAGTCGGTCTAATTACAACCTTGTAGAACATTCCTTTACGTCTCAATGGCATATTCTTATCATATAAGACACCTGAAGCGAGCCTCTACTTCATCCATCCTGCTCCGATACGATGCGTGATATCTTCATCAATCTCCTCGTTACCTTGTATTATAGATCCAAGATACTTGAAACTACCTTTATTGGGGATGATTTGCGTATCAAGCCTCACCTCCATATCCCCTTCCCGGTTACCATTGCGAAACTTGCACTCCATGTATTCCTTCTTGGTCCTGCTCAACTTGAAACCAACCCTTAAACTCTAGGGTCTACCTCCAAACCTCCAAGCATCTTGTTAACACCATCCCACATATCGTAAATTAAAATAATGCCATCCACAAATAAAATATACATTGGTACCTCACCTTGAATGTGTCTCATTAATGCGTCCATCACCAAGGAAAATAAGAATAGACTAAGAGTTGATCATTGGTGCAAGAACATCATAATAAAAAATGCTCCGAGTCTCCTTCCGCTGCCCTAACCCGAGTCTTAGCTTCATGATACATGTCTTTAATCACCCTAATGTATGCTACTGGTACCCCTTTAGCCTCTAAGAATTTCCAGAGCACCTCTCTCGGGACTTTACCATATGCTTTCTCTAGGTCGTCAATAAACATCACGTGTAAGTCCTTCTTCATATCCCTATACCGTTCCACCAATCTTCTCACAATGTGAATGGATTCCATAGTCGAAGGCCTCTACAATAAATCTATCTGGTTCTCAGAGATGGATACACTAGTCCTCACCCTTAATTCAGCCACCATATCCCAAACTTTCACAGTATGCCTTAGCAGCTTAATCTCCCTATAATTATTGCAACTTTGGATATCGCCCTTGTTTTTATACAGAGAAATTATCATACTCCACCTCCTTTCATAGGGTATCTTCTTCGTCTTAAAAATGATGTTGAACGGCTTAGTAAGACACTCTAAACCTGTCCTACCCGCATTCTTCCAAAATTCCATAGGTATTTTTATCTAGCTCGGAAGCTCTACCCTTGTGCATCTTACACATAGTCCCCTCGACCTCCTCTACTCTTATGTGCCTACAATACCTGAAATCCCAGCACATCTCGAAGTGCACCAAGTCGCCGAACACAATGTCCCTTTAACCCTTTTTGTTCAGGAGTTTGTGAAAATATGTCTTCCATCTTCGTCTAATCTAAGCCTATTCTATCAGAACTCTACCTTCCTCATCTTTGATACACTTAACTTGATCCAAATCACGGACCTTCCTCTCTCTCACCTTTGATAGCCTTTATAACTTCTTGTCTCACCTTTGGCCCCAAGGTCTTTATACAAATGCCCAAATGCCACAGTCTTTGCCGCAGTAACTGCTTCGCCTCCTTCTTAGCCCTCCTATGCCACTCCTTGTTCATCCTCTTAGCTTCCTCATCCATCCTTTTTATAAGAGTCAAGTACGCTGCTTGCTTGCCTTCCATTTTTTCTTATACCTCCTTACTCCACTACTAGTCACCTTTGTGGCTGCTAGAGAAACCCTTCCACACCCCTAACACTTCTCTCGCAGCTACTCTAATACAGTCCGCTGTCCTGGTCCACATACAGCTCGCGTCCCCACTGCTCCTCCAGGCTCCCATAACCAATAACTTCCCCCTAAGCTCCTGCGTGTTGTCATTAGTGAAAGTACCCCACCTGATCCTGGGTTGACCATACACGACCCTTTTCCTCCTCTTTCTCACAATCTCTAAGTCGATCACCAAAAATCTGTATTGAGTTGTGAGATCAATTGGTATAACCTTGTAATCCATGCACAAACTCCTATCGCACTTCCGGAGGAATAAATAATCAATTTGGATCTTGGCCAACGAACTCCGGAATATAGCCAAGTGCTCCTCCCTTTTTGGAAAACACGAGTTGGCAATCACTAAATCAAAGGCTATAGCAAAGTCCAACAACAACTCAATACCTCCCCCGTTCCTAATTCCAAAGCCAAAGTCGCCATGTACACTGTTATACCCCCAGATGTCGTCCCAATGTGACCATTGAAGTCACCTCCTATGAATAACTTCTCTGTGAGCGGAATGCCACGTATAAACCAGTCAAATTCTTTAAAGAAGCGCCTTTTAATCTTCTTGTCCAAATCTTCTTGAGGCGTGTAAGCACTAATCATATTTAAAGTAGACCTCCTATAGCCAGCTTAATAGCCATCAACCTGTCGTCCACCCTCCTAACTTCTATCACTAGCTCCCTAAGATCCCCATCAACCAATATACCTACCCCATTCTTACCCCTCTCGCGTCCTGAGACCCACAATTTAAACCCATTAGCATCCCGAGACTTCGAACCCACACATCTAGTCTCCTGGACACAAGTTATGTTGTTCTCATAATTAATAAGTAAAATTAAAAATATATTTTTGGTACAGTGAATGGAGGGAGTATTTTAGGGGAATAATGAAAACTCTCTCATAATATAAGAATGAACCTCGCAAAATTGGTATGGTTTATGGGATTTTGAGGTATTAACTTTTTCTTTTTGTATTTTACTCTTTGTTTAGGTCATGAAGGGATTTTTATTTTTATTTTTTGAATATGACAATCTATATTGTGAATATCTTAGTCTATAAAATAATAATTGTTGGAGTTTTTAAATAATGCAGCTTTTTATAGCTAATGATGGCATTAGTTTGTAAACACCACAAAAGTGCAAATGCCCCACCCCATAAGATAAATTAAACGTGTTGGTAAAAAAGTAAAAAATAGCAATTTTCACCTAGACCCTTCCTTTCCTTTTCCTCCCACCTCTCAATAACGGATTAAAAAAGAAAAGAATTCTCAAAAAAACAAAAAAAACTTTTTAATGTGGTCACGGATCCGATTTGTTAATGTTTGATTAAATATTATAGTGGAGTCTATGTTTTCTCTCGCAGCTACTCTAATACACTCCCCTGTCGTGGTCCACATACAGCTCGCGTCCCCACTGCTCCTCCAGGCTCCGATAACCAGTAACTTCCCCCAAGCTCCTGCGCGTTGTCATTATTCAAAGCACCCCATCTCATCCTGGGTTGACCACACACGACCCTTTTCCTCCTCTTCCTCACAATCTCTAAGTCGATCACCAAAAATCTATGTTGAGTTGTGAGATTCTCAATGGGTATAACATTGCAATCCATGCACAAACTCTTATCGCACTTCCGGAGGAGTAAATACTCAATTTGAGTCTTGGCCAACGAACTCCAGAATATTGCCAAGTACTCCTGCCTTTTTGGAAAACACGAGTTGGCAATCACTAAATCAAAGACTTTAGCAAAGTCCAACAACAACGCAATACCTCCTCCATTCCTAATTCCAAAGCCAAAGTCGCCATGTACACTGTTATACCCCTAGATGTCGTCCCAATGTGACCATTGAAGTCAACTCCTATGAATAACTTCTCGGTGAGCGGAATGCCACGTACAAACCAGTCAAATTCTTTAAAGAAGCGCCTTTTAATCTTCTTGTCCAAATCCACTTGAGGCGTGTAAGCACTAATCATATTTAAAGTTGACCCTCCCATAGCCATTTTAATTGCCATCAACCTGTCGTCCACCCTCCTAACTTCTATCACTAGCTCCCTAAGATCCCCATCAACCAAGATACCTACCCCATTCTTACCCCTCTCGCGTCCTGAGACCCACAATTTACACCCATTAGCATCCCGAGACTTCGAACCCACCCATCTAGTCTCCTGGACAAAAGTTATGTTGATCTCATAATTAATAAGTAAAATTAAAAATATATTTTTGGTACTGTGAATGGAGGGAGTATTTTAGGGGAATAATGAAAACTCTCTCATAATTTAAGCATGAACCTCGCAAAATTGGTGTGTCGTCCCAATGTGACCATTGAAGTCAACTCCTATGAATAACTTCTCGGTGAGCGGAATGCCACGTACAAACCAGTCAAATTCTTTAAAGAAACGCCTTTTAATCTTCTTGTCCAAATCCACTTGAGTCGTGTAAGCACTAATCATATTTAAAATAGACCCTCCCATAGCCATCTTAATAGCCATCAACTTGTCGTCCACCCTCCTAACTTCTATCACTAGCTCCCTAGGATCCCCATCAACCAAGATACCTATCCCATTCTTACCCCTCTCGTGTCCTGAGACACACAATTTAAACCCATTAGCATCCCGAGACTTCGAACCCACCCATCTAATTTCCTGGACACAAGTTATGTTGATATCATAATTAATAAGGAAAATTTAAAATATATTTTTGGTACAGTGAATGGAGGGACTATTTTAGGGGAATAATGAAACCTCTCTCTTAATTTAAGCATGAACCTCGCAAAATTGGTATGGTTTAGAGGGATTTTGAGGTATTAACTTTTTCTTTTTGTATTTTACTCTTTGTTTAAGTCATGAAGGGATTTTTATTTTTTAATATATGACAATCTATATTGTGAATATCTTAGTGTATTAAATAATAATTGTTGGAGTTTTTAAATAATGCAGCTTTTTATAGCTAATGATGGCATTAGTTTGTACTTGAACACCACAAAAGTGCAAATGCTCCACCCCAAAAGATAAATAAAACGTGTCGGTAAAAAAAAAATAGCAAATTTCACCTAGACCCTTCCTTTCGTTTTCCTCCCACCTCTCAACAACGGATTAAAAAAAAAAAAAAGAATTCTCAAAAAAACAATTTTTTTTTTTTAATGTGGTCACGAATCCGATTTGTTAATGTTTGATTAAAGATTATAGTGGAGTCTATGTTTTCACCTACAAATTGGACTACCATTCATGACATAGAAGATATACATGATTGATGATAATAAATAGGGCAAATGATGTGATACCACTACTCCTATCTCTAAGTTGGGCCTTTGAGTTTTTTAAGCACATTGATGAGTTAATTTCTTAAATAACCATATAAGGGAAAGAGAGCTTGACATACTAACTTTTTGTTCCACTGCAAGAATTTTCTTCACTTAGCGGAATAAGACACAATACAGATGGAAGATAGAGACTTGGTATGATTCAATTTTTGTTGTTGTTTGAGGTTTTATTTTGTTTACCCCTAAAATTAGATAACAATTAAATTTATACGCGACTTTAAAGATACGTGATATGCTTGACGCAGATTAAGAAGACAGACTAATACTGAAATTAACGATACTAAAATAAATGCAAACAAAATTGAACAACCTTAACCTCTGAGTTTGTCACCCTCGAGTCAAGAAATATCTCAACTGGTGTTAGAATTTAACAACAAGATGATAAGAACTAGAAATGATCAGTATATTGCTTTCTTTTTGTGTGTTACAATGTCCCTTATAAATAATCACAACCCTCCTTATATAGTAGAGGTGTTCTATCTTTGGTATAATTCTATACAAGGTAAATGATCTCATGATTTGCTAATTAATCGGCCTCTTTTTGATGCGTACTGAAATTTCCGCCGTGATACTCGACCGATTGCGGATATTTCGGCTTTCCGTTATTTGGCTCAGTAAATTTCCTTCGGTCTTGCTTGGTCTCAGTCTTGCTCGGTCTCATGGTCACGAGCTCGACGATCTAATTTTGTGCCTTGGTTCGGTATAACCCGAGCTTGAGCTTTAACGTGCCATGTTCTAGTTTTGACTGATTATATTAAACAATCCACGAACTCGATTTCGACCGTACACATATTTGTTCCTCTATAATGCAGATTAAATTTATCGCCAAATGAACTGTATTACTGATATATAGTGACAGAGTCAAGAATTTAATTTAAGAAGATTTAAAGAAATTAAAATATTATGCGGAAATTTGACATGTTGACCAAACAAAAAAATTCTTCATCCCAAGGGGATTCAGTTTACACATAACCAAGAAAGTTTATTTTTACTTTATTTGCACAACATAAATTTTCGATAAAAGCAAATTCAGTTGATACCCATTCCCTCTACTTAAGTTTCGACATTATTGATAGTATGATTCTTAAAATGATATTAGGGAACAATCAGGCCGAGAACCAAAATGAAGCCGGAATTTTAATTTTATTGGTTCTAAATTTTAAAACAAAAACTTTAAGTGTTAATAATTAGATTTTAATTTAACAAATATATCATTTAAAAAAAAAATACTAGTTCGATGAACCGACGGGGTGTACTAACTCCGCCCAGCTGAGAACATTCAATTATTATATTGTAAAATTTAGTTAGATTTGCCATAGTTACTAATGTCTCCCGAAACTCATGACGTCAACGAATGGATTTCTAATGGTAATAAGTAGTCATAAAATTTTGCACTTATGGAGCTGACCTTAATCATGCCTGGCCTGACTTTTCAAGAGAAAGAAGTTGATCTATAATTTTCCGAAAAGAATTCCAAATTCTGGATTTTATTTTTCATTGCTATTTCGATGGAATTAGGTAACCTTACACTATCTCATCAAATAGTTATTTGTTTTCTTATTTCGTACTCCAAAATTCCAAATTTATCATATCAAAGGAAGTAACTTTTTTGATACGGAAATTTGTATCTAAACTCAGTGTTAGACGACCATTGAAGTTGTACTCATTTTGCACAAATAATTTTCAAGTCTATCTATTTTAGGTTCAACTTCGGACTTATCAGGTCTTAAGTTGAGAGGAAAAAAATTCCATCTGAAGTGCAATACACTTAAGACTAATTAAGTCTAAAGTGTAAAAATTACACTTAAGATTCAATTAAGGCTAAATAGGCTAATTAAGTCTAAATGTATTTATCCAAATAGGTTTAACGTAAAAAATTGCACTTGACAGGCACTTAAGACCAAATAGGTCTAAAGTGCAACCAATATTTTCATGCATTTAAAGCCAAATAGGTTTGAATGCAAATTACGCATCCAACATACAATTTAATACCTAAATCTACTCCAAATGAGCAAAAATTTGAAACATATTCCAAATATTATAAAGAATAAACCCCAATCATCAATTTGACAAAACAACAACAAATCTAAAAAAACTCATTTTATAATTAAAGCGGGCGCCGCAACAACTCACTACTGTAAAACACCATAAACCACCTTTAAAACCTGCTCACAAATACCATGTAAGTTCATAGTCACCTTTGTTTTCATAGCGACGACGAAGAAGAAGACAAAGAAGAATAAGACGAACAAGGAGAAGAAGCAGATGAAGAAGAATGAGGAGGAGGTGGAGGAGTAGGAAGAAGAGGAAAATGCCTGAAGTTATCTATACTTTTGATACTAGTATATTTTTTTAAAAAAATTGGTTCAAGTTAAATAGGAGAGATCAAATAGAGTGTGCCGTGAATTTTGTACTCTATGTGTGACTCCGATTGGGAAGTTTACATAACTACATGCCTTACAAGATTATTAACGTTATTTTACTATTACATTTACTACATAAGTGCCACGACCCTAAATTCCCTCTGTAGGATGCCAGGACGACACCTAGTCTAAGACTAGGTAAGGCTAAAAACATGCGAAAATATTTAATAAAAGCTTAAAATTTCAAAATTCTAACCATTTTATGTACAACTCCCAAAACCTGGTGAGATATAAGTCACAAGCTCTAAGTACATTGATGGACATTACTATGCATCACTATCTATAAAAAGGCAAGTGTACCTTAAAGTCTCCGGAAATGCAAAATCGCGCACTATTACCGGGACTGAAAAGATGTACCTGAATTTGTGTCACGCCCCCTTTTTTCTAGAGTCGAAATAAGGCTTGTGACATTTGGGAGGACAACTCATTCCCTTTTGGGGAATTGGATTTTGAATATTAGGTGTCATCACCTAATGATTAAGTGCATTAGGACATTACGAAGGTTTTTGATTTAGAAACTAGAGATTAGGATAAGGGCTAGAAATTATCCAGAGGGAAAGGTGTTAGGCATCTATGAGGATACAGAAGTGTGGTTCCCGGCTATGTTACAATTGTAACTTTAAAGCAATAATCAATTAAGGTTTAACTTGCATATAACATTGCAAACAAAGTAGAAAACTTTCGAAGGAAAGTAGAGATGGCAGAATTTTATGAAAATTTTTAAAGAGTTTTACAAGAAGAGGTAAAAGTAAATAAAGGAAGAGGGGTCCTAGGTTTATGATTAATATAGATCACATCAATGCAATATCCAGCAATCACTCCTCAGAAGAGGGGTCGCATGTGATATTAGCGCACCGGTCATCATATCCATATTTTAACCTTCCCACCCTGTTAAGGTATTAATGTGAGAAAAAATATCATTACTTATTGCAACTAATACACGTCCCAATCCTATTAGCCGCGGAGGCATATGAGACTAAAGAGGAGGGAGTTGGAGGCCTTTTGAGAGTTTTCAAAGGATAAAATCCTAAGGCGACATTCAAAACATATACAATTATTGGAAGGCAAGTAAACAAATATAGCTCAAATAAGCCTCCTTAAATAAAAGAAAAGCATATAGTTTAGCATGTCTTACGCATACTGATTTGGTATGAATTAAATAAATGCGTAGGATAGGTTGATTTATCACATATTTCCCAGATAGGGAGTCCAAATTAGCCCTGCTTAGATGTAATTATTAAAGAATGACACAATTGATACTTAACTGTTTGCCAATGTGTTCAACGGGACCTATAGGCATGGTATCTACAAGTTTCAGAGATAAATGAGTAATTTGATTGTAGAAAAAGAATTTTCAGTTGCAAGGTCATAAGTTCTGCGGGTAAATAAACAAAATTGCTACTGATTTTAGACCTAGGAGCAAGTGGGCGATTCATGTTTAGTTGATAGTTCCAATAGACATGCTTTCTAGGTGTTACTGATTTTAATCGCTGTTATTGTCATGTAGAGATCCTATAGGCAATTCATCTATATGCAATTAGTTATTTAACTCATATAAGCTGATTTGCCAAGTGACAAATGCATATGGGAAATGCAGGAAGTCCTATAGGCATATTATCTATATGATATGCAGACTTTCAGTAACGACTTACATACATGGTATCCATGCTGCAGAAAAACCTATGAACATGGTATCTATATGAGATGCAGAAAGACCTTTGAATATGGTATCTATAGGAGATGCAGTAAGACCTATGAACACGGTATCTATATGAGATGTAGAAATTTCAATAGTTGATTCCTATAGACATGATATCTACCCCTTTTGCATGTATTAAATCCCATCCCTCTTTACTATCAACCCTAGTAGCTATTACAAAATTATTACTGACCAAAAGAATCAGAAAGAAAGTAAAATTACACTAGTGATTACATCTACATCTAATCAGCGTAATTCAGGCTCAGAGTCTAATAATATGAGATAAACCAACTTCTAGGACCAGAGTTTTCAAAGACTTTCTCTTATTTGGGATTTTTCAAAGTTCTAAGGAGCTTCAAGAACTCCAGGCAATGCTTACACCCTAAATATCATTACAGAATCAGATCACAGTGCAGTGCGGAAGGGCCAGCCCTTAAATGTCAAAGTTCAGAGGGAACTCAAGGTCCCAAGGAAAGGCTCATAGGAGAGGGGCAGAACCTAGAGGCTAGGAGCAAGTGCAAGTGTAGTAGAGGGGAAATGGCAGGCTGGTGGTCATGCCAAGCATTTTGGGGGCGCTGGCGCACCCCTGACCAGCTTGTCAATTGTAAATTGGGGAGTTATGACCTATTAAAGGTTAGGTGTAGCCTTGGAAAGCAATTGGGATGCTGCCATGCTATACCTTATCTTCTCATACAAAGGGGAGTGGGTATAAGGGGATTCATAACAAGCAGGATACAAAAAAGGAGTAGGCAAGGGCATACCCAGCAATGGGACATACTTGCACACCTTTAAGCCTACTTAGGGGGTGAAAACTCAGTTCATGAGCAACAATTCTTGTTTCCATGCCCTGAGTCCCCACGTAAACATATATAGGGTAAATGGGACGGGGAACTAGTGTGTATAAGAAATCAAACAATATCACATAAGCATTTCAATGTTAAATTCTGCAGAAAGTTGACATGGGTACGAAAACTGTAAATAAACATATTGGGATTATGCTGGGAATTGAATCAAGACATATTATTTTTTAAAAGAGACAAGCAAAAGAAAGCAACAATCTTGTGAACGACAAAGTGCAGACAAGAAAGTTCAGAATAGGTTGTGAGAATTATAAGTGTGAAGTCTGAAGTGTATTCAATTGTGTGTACTGAAAGTGTAATTGTGAAAAAGAGTCCGTGCCTTTTATAGTGTAGAAGGCAAGCGGAAATAAGGTAAGAAAATAGTTTGAAAATCGATTGTCAATCAGTTACACAAGGTCTCCCTTTAATAAAGGGATTCCTATTTAAAACGGTAAAACTAATTAAGGAACTAAATTAATCAAACACTTTGTGTAAGGTAGTTAATTGGGGTAAATACATAAAGGTCTATTTAAGAAAAAGGTTTTGATAGTACACGGTTATATAATTAAGGAAACAAAGTCAATAAACAATGAAGAAATCAGAAGTCCAAATACTTGGTATGAATGAACCTATCAGAAAAAGTGAAGAAAAGGTTTTACTTTAGGAAAATCAGTAACAATCAATTAAACCTAAAAAACAGATTCCGATTCAATCATAAGTTTGAAAACCTTGTAAAGAAGGATTCAACATACATATAAATCATACAAGCATGGTTAAATGCGAAGGAATATGTCATGTTATTCAACAAAAGAGTCTATTGTAGGAGAATCATAATTTAGTGCAAACAAGAGAAATTGACGTTTAATTAATAGACTCGGAAATAAGTCTGAAAGAGTCCAGGATTCTCAAACTGAAACCTAGTCTGATCATATAAGAAAATTCGGAGGAAAACCCCAAAATTCTAGGGTTTCCTCCTTGAGTAAAATAAAGAGATGAGGATGCAACAAGCTTAGAGGTTTCTTTTCAGAATCTCATGAGGAAACACGCAAATACAATTTAAAACTCAGAGCAAAATAGAGTGAAGAAAAGTAGGCGAAGCATATCAAACTATAGTGGAAGACAAATAGCAGAACATAGTGAGGAAGCATATGAGATCATAGCATAAAAACACAGTAAAAGAAAGAAAGAAATATAGAAAACACAGTAGAAGAACATGTGTAGTAGAAAAGATAACATAAGAACATAGCAGAGATAAATACTCACAAAGAAAATGAAAATTCAGAGAGACACTTTAAGCATTTCAGAAAACCCTAAATTGAAAAAATCGATTTTAAAGTACTTTTAAAAAGAAAGTTTTAGGAAATCGTTTGAAACTCAGATAGAGCATAGATATACAACAGATCTAATAAGAATTGGAGAAAACCTCGAATAGTTAGGGTTTCAAAAGAACCTTAGAGTGAAAAAGACTTTAAAAAGGTCCAATCTAAGTCGGATAAAGTCAGAATCAGACTCAGGAGACTACAATATGCCAAAGCAAGGTCGGAGATGGCCGGAAATCTCGAGTCGGTGAAGATCTGAGTGAAGACCCTCGAAGTCTTTCCTCGATCATTCAAGCATCAGAGCGTGGATTAGAGCTTGGATCTTATCTTTCGGTGAGCGACACTCGTCAATGGTATGCCCCTTCATGCCGGAATGGTATGCACAAGTTTTGTTTGGGTAGACCTATTGATAAGGATTTTCTGGAGTTATGGCAGGGATAGGGGTGACATAACCAACGGTTTTGAGCCTTTCATACAGCTGGTCGATTGGTTCAGTGATGGCTGTGTATTGTTTGAGAGGTCTGCGGTCGAAGTTGGGTCGAGGTCTAGGAATATTTTGGGGAGTGGGAGGTGATTGGTAGTGAGAAGGTTGAGTATTATAAGCTTGGTAGATAGGTGCGAGTTAAGAGTATCTGGGTGAATTGGGTTTATATGTAGGAGGTGGAGATGATTGGTAAGCGAGTGGGGGAATTTGGTAGGAGGGTAAGAGTACTTGGTAATTCGGAATAGGTTAATATGTGAGTGGAGGTGATGGCTAGGTTTGGTATTTTATTGGGGACTTTGTTCTCTGTGCAACCATCACCACACTCACATCCATCTTATTGGATGCGCCATCAGACTGTAGAGCCTTGTTGGTAGCCTGTAATGCTTCAAAATTAGTAACCATACCACTTTAATTGCCATCCTCGACCCTTTCTCCTAGCTTGATGATAACAGAAAATTTTTGGCCCTCAATTAGCATCAACCTCTCCTAATATTGTGGGTCTTGAGCTCGAAAGAAAAACATGTTCATCTGCTCTTCTCCTAAGGCCGGCCTGACCTTAGCAGCCTCGCATCCCAGACAAGTATCATACTTGCGGAAGGTTTCTATAGGTTTCTTCTACAAATTCTAGATGTAAAATACATCCGGTGCATTTTCTATATTGAATCTGAACCTGTCCATGAAATCGGACGCCATACCTACCCAGCTTGTCCACTTTTTGGGGTCTTGGCTGATGTACCAAGCTAGAGCATCCCTTTCAGACTTCTCATAAAGAGCTTCATGCAGATTTTCTTATCCGAGTCCGAACAGTTTGTCGCAGTATGTCCTCAAATGGACTCTAAGATCCCATGTACCATCAAATATTTCAAATTTAGGAGGTTTGTACCCCTCAAGAAGTTTGACATCTGGCTGAATGCAAAGGTTTTCATGATTCATCCCCTCAATACCTTTGCTTCCCTCAACACCGTGGACTCGGCTAGTTAGCTTCTTGAGTTATGCAGCCAGGTTCTTGATAATAGAGTCTTTGTTATCAGACTCAAGTGTTTTTGAAATTGGCTCAGTATATTACTACACGGTTTCCACATAGATGGGGGTATTGTAGGGATGATCATATGTGGTGTTTAGCGGTTCAGGGATTACTAATGGAGTGTTGTTTGATGTTTGACATGTGTTGCCGTGTTAAGCATGTTGCTTTTGTGGTTTCGAGATATTCTGTGGAGGTGCGGGATTTTGAGTAGTGGGAAAGTTAATATCGGGAGTGGTAAGGGAAAATGACAAGTTCTCCAAGTTACAAACTTGGTCCAGTTCTTCTCGAAACTTTAATAACGTTTTCTCAAGTTCGGCGGAACTTCCCTTGGAGACATGGATACCGTGAGTAACCTCTGCTTGTTCACCCGAGTTCTCCTTTCTGATGTTGTTTATGTTTTCCATTTTGGCCTTGTTCTTGTTTCTGATAGGACTCGGAGGACTCGAAGGTAGAGGGCCCTTGGATCTAGCAGAGTATGATGATGATGCCAGAGTGCACAGACTAACCTTTGGGGAGGGGAATGAAAATAAAATAAAAATAAAAAGGTAACAAGTTAGTGCGGATTATGAGAAGAAAATGTTGCAATATTTAAACACATTGTGCAAGAATACAAATTGTGTCCTAATTTGGCTGCCTCGTTGTGCCCGAGGTAGGCCAAGCGACAAGTTATTTTGGAGAACTTATAATGCTAAATGCCTCATTTTATTGATAAAAATAATATGAATCCCAAAACGACACTAAATAATGGAAAGTGAAATATCACTAATGGCTATTGCCTTATTACATTTTAAAAGAGAAAAGAAAAGACTCCAAACTACTTGGTCCAAGAAGGACCTTCCCCAAACTCGACGTCTTTAGCTCTATCGAACAGCTTCACTAGCTCGCGTAGTCCCAACAGCAAATAGACTCTAGCTAAGTTCCCTCCATCGTTTCCCTTAGCATTCTGGCAGTTTTCTATCCTTTGGAGGAACTTCCTTTCCAATTCTACTAGACCCCACTTCAAATACCCCAGTCGCTTGTTGGCGCTGACAGTCATATCTTTCCATTCTTCAATAAACTTCTGATTTGCTTATTGAATTTCTCGATATTTGCTTTCGCACTCTCGAATCCTTTTGCACAATTGGTTGTACTTATCTTTCACCCTGGCCTTTTCGTCGATCATCCTATGACCTCGAAACAATCCAGGCTAGCTCAAACCATTGTGATTTTCTTCCAACCAACCTGAGTAGTATGGTGAACAGCCGGCGTGGTACCTGTCTGGCTCAATTGAATCTTTCCCCAAGATGATTATGCAGTGCCACATGTGCCGAGCTTGGAACTTGTGATGGCTATCATCGTCTTGGAAGTTAGCTCTGAAGTGACTCGTCTTGTCGACCCTTGGTATAACCTGCTTTCTTCCTTCATGCCTCTTGACTCGGAGAGGGACATAAGGATAAGTTCCCCCCAGACCTATGAGTATGAGAAATGATGCATCCTGAGATTAGACAATGAATTCTTCCATAGGGAACCACTTGAACTTCCATTGCACTTGGTCTTCTTTTAAATTTTCAAATAACTCTACCCATCCTCCTGCTTCTTCAGGCTGAGCAAACATGTTAGGGATTTAATTTATTCGCCTTGGCTGATGGAAGGCGATGTGATCATCTCAGCCTCTGCACAGAATCTCTTGCCGGAATTCACCTTTTTGCAGGTGCTCCATGCGCCAGAGCTGGAGTAATAAGTTGTAACCCTCAAAATGATTGGCCCTTCATTGACACTTTTCTATGACTTGGTATGTCTTAGCAATGATCATAGGTACTATGCTGAAAGGCTGCCCGCCAATTCCTTCCATTAATGTCTTGGTTACCATGGATAGTCTGGTGTGGATCCTAGCCTTCTTCATAGGGAATACTATTATCACAAAAAGTAGAACATAGAGACGAAGACCCTTCTGTGGATATTCCCCAATAAGGTACGGGCAAACTCATCTCGATAAGTGCGGTATGACTTGTTATGGCCATACCACTTGTACAGATAATCAAATGGAATGGAACAGTCCTTCAAACAGGTTAAGTCTGGGTTTTCCTTTAGTCCCATCATCTTGATGAAACCCCTACCCTTGCGGTTCTTTGGCATAAGTAAACCCGGAGTCTCCAAAGGAATACCATATAACCCTCTTATTTATTCGAGCAAATGTGTCATTTCAAGGTCCTTGAAGCGGAACGGATCTATCAATATCCCAAAATGGAGTTGCAGCCTCTATGATTTTGTTGCCGGATTGGATCTCTAGGAGAGAAGGCAAATTTCCCAAATACTTGCGGACGAGAGTCTGATCACTGGAGTGGATATCTTCCCACCAACTTAGCAACCTTGGGTGAATATTGGTTACCATGCTGAAACAGTGGACTTCGTGCCTCATTTTCTGTAAAACAGAGTGTTAGGACCTTACCCCATCGAACTCGACTATTCAAACCAATAATTAGCACAAACGGCATTTAGTTCTCCAAATATTGCACAAACAGGGTAGTGTCCGTTTAGTTTCCAGGGAAACCCAATGGACTTTGGAAAGTTCTATCTTAAAGATTCATTATGCGGAAAACATAACTGACTCGATTAGATTTGACCATGAGGCATGCACAGTTAAACAGAGTAAGGTTTTTATGTGGTATTAGACCGGTACCCTTGAGTGTAAACGCAAGAGGGAAAGACACGAAATCGTCGACTGCACCGCTGATGAACTGGTTTAACGCAGATATGCCTTTGCAAAATTTAGGGGATTATAGTATTGGAAGAGTGCAACCACTCGTTATAAGTGTTGCTATGGTATTTTTCTTGGCACGAGTGGAATATGATGTTGAATATACAATTACGAGAATGAAAAAGTTGTCATGTATTTGCACGTTCACAAGATAATTATTACAATAATTGCTCGTAATTAAGACAATATTGAAGGAAAGCATTAAGAAAATAAAAGACATGAAGAGCCAAGTAAGTTTCATAGTAGAAGAAGAGATAAAGACATTAAATAAAATCAATAAAGAAGCAATAAAGTCACAAATAACATGCAATGGTAAAACCCAAAAGAAGTCCCCAGAAGAGTCGCCATGCTGCCGCGCCCCCTTTTTTCTTGAGTTGAAATAGGGCTTGTGAATTTGGGTGGACAACTCATTCCCTTTTGGGGAATTGGGTTTTGAAATTTAAGTGTCGCCACCTAATTATTAAGTGCATTAGGATACTAAGAGGGTTTTTGATTTAGAAACCAGAGATTAGGGTAAGGGCTAGAAATATCTCGAGGGGAAGGTGTTAGGCACCACTCAGGATCCACAAGTGTGGTTCCCAGCCATGTTACAATTGTGACTTTAAACAAATACGCAGTTGGGGTTCAAATAAAGGACTTGCATATAACATTGAAAATAAGTTGAAAACTTTCGAAGATAAGTAGAGTGGGCAAAATTTTATGAAAAGGTTTAAATAGTTTTACAAGAAGAGGTAAAATCAAATAAAGGAAGAGAAGTCCTAGGTTTATGATTAATATGGATCACATTAATGCAATATCCATTAATCACTCCTCAGAAGAGGAGTTGCACGTAATATTAGCGCACCGGTCATCATATCTATATTCTACCCTTCCCACCCCATTAAGGTATTAAAGCACGGAATAGTATCGCTACTGCCTGTCCCAATCCTATCAGCCCCGGAGGAATATGGGACTACTAATACTAAAGAGGAGGGAGTTAGGGGCCTTGGCAACATTAAAAACATATACAACAAGTTTTGGAAGGCAAGTAACCAGATATGGATAAAATAAGCCTTCTAAAATCAAAGAAAAGCATATAGTTTAGCATGTTTTACACATACTAGTTTGGTTTGAATTAATTTAAGGTATAGGATAGGTTGATTTACCACATATTTCTCGGATAGGGAGTCCAAATTAGCCCTACTTAGATGTAGTTGTCAAAGACTGACACAATTGATTAATTACTTAACCATTTGCCTATGTGTTAAACGGGACCTATAGGCATGATATCTATTGGTTTCAGAGATAAAGGAATAATCTGATTGCAAAAAAGAAAAATTGTCAGTTGCAATGTCATAAGTTCTACGGGTGTTTAAACAAAATTGGTAGTGATTTTAGACTTAGGAGCGAGTGGGTGATTCATGTTGAGTTGATAGCTCTTATTGACATGCTTTCTAGTGTTACTGATTTTAATCGCTGTTATTGTCATGTAGAGATCCTATAGGCAAGTCATCTATATGCAATTGGTTATTTAACTCCTATAAGCAGTATTACCTAGAGACAAATGCATATGCGAAATGCAGGTAAGTCCTATAGACATATTATTTGTACGATATGCAAACTTTCAGTAACGACTTGCGGACATGGAATCTATGCGAAGTGTAGAAAATCTTATGAACATGGTATCTATAGGAGATGCAGAAAGACCTATGAACATGGTATCTATATGAGATACAGAAATACCTATGAACATGGTATCTATATGAGATGCAGAAATTTCAGTAGTTAACTCATATAGACATGATATCTACCCCTTTTGCATGTATTCAATCCCATCCCTTTTCACTATCCACCCCAGTAGTTATTACAAAATTATTACAGACCAAATGAATCAGAAAGAAAGTAAAATTATATCAGTGGTTACATCTACATCTAATCAGCCTAATTCAAGCTCAGAGTCTAATAATATAAGATAAACCAACTTCCAGGATAAGTTTTTTCAAAGCCTGTCTCTTATTTGGGATGTGTTAAAGTTCCAATGAGCTTCAAGAACTCCAGGCAATGCTTACACCCCAAATATCATTGCAGAATCATATTATAGTGCAGTGTAGAAGGGCCATCCCTCAAATGTCCAAGTTCAGAGGGAACTCAATGTCCCAAGGCAAGGCTCATAGGGGGGTGGGGGCAGAACTGATAGGCTAGGAGTAAGTGCAAGTGTAATAGAGGGAAAACGGCAGGCTGGTGGTCATGCCAAGCATTTTGGGGTGCTGGCATACCCCTGACCAGCTTGTCAATTGTAATTTGGGTAGTTAGGACCTATTGAAGGTTAGCTTTAGCCTTGGACATCAATTGAGATGCTGCCAGGCTATACCTTAACTCAACATACATAGAGGAGTGGGGATATGGGGATTCATGACAAGCAGGATACAAGAAAGGAGTAGGCAAGGGCATACCCAGCAATGGGACATACTGGCACACCTTTTAGCCTACTTAGGGGGTCAAAACTCAGTTCATGAGCAGCAATTCTTATAGCCATGCCCTGAGTCCCCACTTATATATATATATAGAGGGTAAATAGGATGTGGAAATCTACAAGAAAGAAAAGTAAACAGTAGCATATAAGCATTTCAATGTCAAATTCTGTAGAAAGTAGACATTGGCACGAAAACTGTAAATAAACACATTGGGATGATGGTGGGAACTGAATCAAGACATACTTGTTTTTGAAAGAGACAAGCAAAAGAAAGCACCAGTCTGTCTAAAGCGACAGTGCAAACAAGAAAGTTCAAAAGAGGTTGTTAGAATTATAAGTTTGTAGTCTGAAGTGTATTCAGTTGTGTGCGTTGAAAGTGTGTTTGTCAAAAAGAGGTCGTGCCTTTTACAGTGTAGAAGGCAAGCACAAATAAGGCAAGAGAGTAGTTTGAAAATCAATTTCCAATCAATTACACAAGGTTTCCCTTTAATTAAGGGATCCGGATTTCAAACGGTAAAACTAATTAAGCAACTAAATTAATCAAACACTTAGTGTAAGGAAGTATAATAGGGGTAAACACATAAAGGTCTATTTAAGGACAAGTTTTGATAGTACACGGTTATATGATTAATGAAAGAGAATCAATTATCATCCAAGAAATCAGAAGTTCAAATATTTGGTATGAATGAACCGGTCAGAAAAAGTGAAGAAAAGGTTTAACTTAAGGAAAATCAGTAACAATCAATTAACCCTATACAAAAAGATTCTGATTCAGTCATATGTTTGAAACCCTTTTAAAGAAGGATTCAACACACATATAAAGCATACATGCATGCTTAAACACGAATGAATTTTTCATGCTATTAAATAAAAGAGTCTAGTGTAGTAGAATCAGAAATGTGTGCAAACAAGAGAAATTCACATTTAGTTAATAGGCTAAAAAATAAGTATGAAAGAGTATTGGATTCTTAAACGGAACCCTAGTCCGATCATATAACCAAAATCGGAGAAACCCCCCCAAAATTCTAGGGTTTCCTCCTCGAGTTGAATACATAGATGAGAATGCAACAGGCTCAGAAGTTTCTTTTAGAATCCCATGAGGAAACAAGCAAATACAGTTTAGAGTTCAGAGCAAAATATAGTGCATAAAAGTAGGCGAAGCATATTAAACCATAGTGGAAGACAAATAGCAGAACATAGTGAGAAAGCATGTGAGATGATAGCGTAGAAAATACAATAGAAGTAAGAACAGAATATAGGAAACACAGTAGAAGAAATGTGTTGTAGAAAAGAAAACATAAGAACATAGCTGTGACAAATACACATAAAGAAAAAAGAAATGTCAGAGAGACATTTTAAGCATTTCAGAAAACCCTAATTTGAAAAAGAAGCGATTTAAAAGTAATTTTAAGAAGAAAGTTTATGGAAATTGTTTGAAAACTCAGATAGAGCATAGACATACAACAGATCTAAAAAGAATCGGAGAAAAATCTCGAATAGTCAGGGTTTCAGAAGAACCTTAGAGTAACAAAGGATTTTAAAAGGTCAGATCTAAGTTGGATAAACTTAGAATCAGACTCAGAAGACTAGGATATGCCGGAGCAATATCGGAGATGGCCGGAAACGTCGAGTCGGTGAAGATCTGAGTGAAGACCGTCGAAGTTTGTCCTCGATACATCAAGCATCAGGCTCATAAGAGTAGTAGGAGGTGAGTATAGGCTTTCCATAGCCTGAGAAGCCATCGACTCCGGTGAGTTTAAGGGTGGAGATGATAAAAGGCGCCTACGGTTTGAGGGGGAATTGAGAGAGAATTGAAAGAGTGTGGGACTCAATGGCGGCTGGGAGATGGAAAATAAGGGATTAGAGTTAGTCATTTGAATTTAAAAAGATAAGGATGAATTATGGCCGTTGATCATTTTTGATCAACGGCCTAGATCAGTTGTAGGGACCAGACTAGTCGTTTTGAAATGGGTCGCCGGTTCGGTCCAACTAGGAATCGGGTTGCTTTAATTGAATCAAATTGGGGGCTATAATTGCAATGTATAGGGGATGTTATTGAAATAAATGAGGACAAATGTCAAATAGCCATTTTACCCTTTTTATTTATAAAAAATAGTAAAATGGATTTAAAAGCAAATTGAAAGTACTGAACTAATTAATAATATATAAACATTAATCTAAAAACACTAAAAATAACGTTATAATTATAAAATTCTATTAATAGTAACATAGGCTATAATTGAAATTTTATGCAAATTAGCTTAAAAAACTATCAAATATATTTGTAAAAATATGAAAAATTACCTTATTATATCTTGGTATAAATATGAGAATAAAATAGGTTAATAACAAAAATAATAATTTACTGGGAACAAATATTGATTTTTTACTGCTAAAATGGACAATAAATTGATTTTAAAATCTTTACAATAAGGAAAAAATAACAAATTCTTGGGAATGATTATATATGCATTTACATGCTATTTTGAGACTATTTTGAGTATATATAAAATATATGGGGAAAAATAGGTATCAACAATTTGCAGAAAAATAATTGTGGAAGCGTAGTATAAGTACACCACAACGGTAATAAGTGCGAAGCCTACCCTCGGTAGAGTAGTGACGAGGTCAGGTGAAGGACCTACTGAAGATAATAAGAAATAGGATGAGAGATATAATAACATAATTATAATGATAATGGAAATGAAACAACAAGGAATTTGCGGAAAGTTAACAACACATAAATCAAGGTAGTTAATACAGTACAGAAGGAAACATGGATTTACACGTTAAGAAAATAGACAACCAAGACATATACAACAAATAAAGAAAGATCAACAAGGGCTACTACCGATGTACCACCTCATAGTCCCAAATCATAAAATTAACTCACAGTCTTTCCTTGTATCACCGAGGCGGCCTTTACATTAAGTTTTGAAAATTTTTTTCCCCAAAATAACACCTCACATTTTATTCGACCTTAACACACTGAATGACTTCTTGTAGTTTCCCTACTAGCCATGCGTATCAAGCCTACCTTAACTCACCACATGCTTTTCAACACTCAGTCCTTATACCACCGCATGTGTATTTATAGTAACAACAACACGACAGAAATCTCGTGCAAACACCGAAACAGTCACTTCAACAACAACACATGTGACAAAACATAACAACTCAATAAAATAATACTTTATAACTTACACTTTACCTCAATAGCAATCCCGACCTTTGCAACTCAATACCAAAATCAACTCCAAGGTATTCCAAGGATATCAAATTTTAAGTAAAGACTCCCACAGTTAAATAATGAATGCAGAATTAAAGAAAGCAAGTAGTTCAACTATACATGTAGGACAAATTGTAAATAAGAGATACAAGTAGACATGTGAATTACACTAAACATAATCACTATAACATGTTAAAGTAACCTAATTAAAGCATGAAAGAAAATTATGTAGCTTAAAACCGGAATTTCTACATTTAGCATGTGTACACACTCGTCACCTTGCGCACACGGCCTTCACATATCACAAATTATTATTTCAATACAAAATTCTCAAGGGAATTTCTACCCACAAGGTTAGACAAGTCACTTACCTCAAATGACGCTAAATTAATCAACTAGAAGGGCTTTCCCTCATTTTTCCAATTCCGAACGGCTCGAACTAGCCAAAATAATTTCATACTATATATACTATAGGAAACTAATTTATATAATGAAATTATGATCTTAGCAAATAATTTAAAAATCACCCCAAAAAGGTAATCTCAGCCCGCGTCTCGGAATCCGACCAAAATTACAAAAATTGGACACCCATTCGATGTCAAGTCCAGCCATACAAGAACTATTCAAATCCAATCACATTTCACCTTTCATAACTCAAAAGTTTAGCCTAACAAGTCCTATCACTTTTCCCAATTTTATGAATTCAAATCCCTAATTACATGATTAAATCAATGATAGATTAGTAAAAGTTAATTAAAATCAAGTTAAGAACAGTTATCCCAATAATTCCTTTGAAATTCCCTCAAAATATCGCCTCAAACTGATCTCATTAAGTCCAAACTAGGAAATATGAAATAAACCCTTGATTTCAAGCTTAGGTTCTACCGCCTAGATATTTACACATCGCAATTTTGGAATTTCCTTTGCGATCACAAAGAAAAAAATTTCCATCGGCTCAAAACCTTACACGCGAATGCGAAAGATTGATGGCGAATGTGGTGAGAACTCTTCCAAAGCTATGTGATTTCCTGCACACCTTCGCGTGCGCATAGAGGAAAGCATCCGCCTTCCCAGGTCCTCCCTTCCTTCATTGCAAAAGCGGCAACTGCCACGCTTTTGCTAATCTCTGATCTCTCAAGCTTCGCGATCGTGTATGCCTTCATGCGATTGCATAGAACAAATGCATGCTTGCAAGTCTCAAAGCTTCATGATCGCGACCTATTATTCGCGATCAGATAAGAGGAAAACAGAACTGAAGAGAACCGAAATGTCACGACCCCAATTTCCCACCGTCGGGACTATGATGGCACCTAACCTTGCAGTTACTAGGAAAGCAAAAAATTATAGATTTATACGCTAACTATTTAAGCAATTCGATAAATGACAATAATTAAACTATAACGGATTAAAGAAGTCCAAAATTCTGTAGTAACCCAGTTTATAGTTATATATAACTACCTAGAATCTGGTGTCACAATCCACAAACTACTAAGATATAACTCCAAGTAAAGTATTTGAAAGGAATACAACTATTTTCGATACTAATGAAATAGTAAAGGGAATGCATAGAAGGGGACGTCAGGGCCTGTGGATGCCAACATGACTACCTTGGGTCTCATTAAGATAAACCCATCAGGTGAACTCAGGGTCAACTCGGTCCGGTACCAAAATCTGCACAGAAAGTGCAGAGTCCAGTATCATTACAATCGACCCCATATACTAGTAAATGCCGAGCCAAAGCTCAGCGAAGTAGTGACAAGCCTAGGATAAGGCAACAACATAATCTATGCAGTTAAATAATATACGGGTATAATAACAAATAATAGAAGCTAAACAGATAATAACGGGAGGGGAAAACATGCTGAGGGGAGTACAAAATCATGAGAATGGTAAAAGTAAAGAAACACAACAAACAACATGCTTTGCACCGATGGAAGTATTAAAGATAACAAAAATAAGTGCACGGCATCACCCTTCGAGTTTTCACTCTCATCCTCACCATAATAAATGAATGAAACGATGATAATGAATATAGAATGGCACGGCATCACCCTTTGTGGTTTACACTTTTCCATACATGATAATGAATATGAAATGGAACGACATCGCCCTTTGTACTTTACACTCTTCCTCACCGAAACAACAAAACAATAACAACCGGGAGATATATTTATTAATAACAAATCCCATTTCAACATTTAGTTCCACAATGTCAACCTCAACGTTGAATCAATACTCAATCAATAACCAATTTCATTAAACGTGATAAGAATGCCTAACATAAAGAATAACTAGTCTAAACATGAACGATACGAATAAAGAACACAATATTCATAAGAATAAGACTCACTCGCATGCTATGACACGACAACAATGCATAGGTACTCATCAGCTCACCTATACGTTGTACACAACAACCAAACACGTAGCAAGTATGCAACAATACATAATCCCTCAACCCAAAGTTAGACACGACCCTTACCTCGCTCCAACGACCAAACTTAAAGTTCAATCACCGCTTTAACCTTCACACAAGCCTTTGAACCAATATAATCTAGCATATTACCAACCAAACAATTCAATTCAAGCCTTAGGAACTACCCACGATAGCAAGAAACTCAATTTAGGCCATTATAGAAAAGTCAACAAAAGTCAACACCGAGGCCCGCTTTGTCCAAACCTGAAATTCGGACCAAAACCCGATTACCCATTCACCCCGAGCCCGGATATATAATTAGTTTTGGAATTTGACCTCAATTTGAGGTCTAAATCTCCAAATTTCAAAATCTCTAGTTTCTACCAAAAATCTTCAATTCCACCACGAAAACCCTAGATTCTAGGTTGAAATCTTGTAAAATGAAGTGAAAGATCGAAAGAAATGGGTTAAGAATCACTTATCTTTGCTTTAGGGAAGAATTGTCTTTGAAAAATCTCCAAGAGGGTTTCTTGTTTTGAAATACACAACTGCAGATGTCGCATTTGTGACCTGAACTTCGCAATTGCGAAGCTCGCAAATGCGAGAAAGGAATTGTAAATGCGAACCTGTCGCATTTTTTCCTCTGTTGCAAATGTGAACATATTTTTCACAAATGCGGAGCTTGGATCACAACCACTTCTTCGCAAATGTGAAGAACCCTTCCCCAGACGAACTTTGCAAATGCGAAGGATTGTTTGCATTTGCGAATATAGGCTGGCCCAACATCTCTTTGCATTTACAATGAGAAGCTCGCAAATGCGAACAAAACAGTGGTTGCAAATAAGAAGCTTGACATCGCTTTTGCAAGTTCTGAGGCCTGCACAAAAACCAGTAGTGATCAATTTCCTATTTTCAATCCGTAGCCTATTCGAAACTCACCCGAGCCCTCAGGGTTCCAAAGAAAACATGCACATAAGTCTTAAAATATCATACGAACTTGCTCACGCGATAAAATCTCCAAAATAACACCCAGAACTACGAATTTAGCACCAAATCAAATAAATTCTCAAGAAAACATTGAAATTTTTATTTTCTCAACCGGATGTCCGAATCACGTCAGATCAACTCTGATTCTCACCGAATTTTACAAACATGACTTAAATATTATATTAAATCTCTTTTGGATTGCAAAACCAAAATACGAAACTAATATCAACAAGATCAAACATTAACAGTTCCTTAAAACCATTAAATTTTCAAATTTACAATTTTTAACAAAATTCATTACTCGGGCTAGGGACTTTCGAATTCGATTCCAGAAATACGCCGAGGTCCTATATTCGAAACGGACCCGCTAGGACTGGCAATATACGAATCCGGGTCTGTTTACTCAAAATGTTGACCAAAGTCAACTAAATCAACTTTTAATGGCAAAAATTATTTATTTTCATCAACTTTTAACATAAAAGATTTCCAGAAACACGGCCGGACTGCGCAAACAAATCAATGAGGAATAAAATAAGGGTTTTAAGACCTTGAAGCCGAGAATTTAGTTTTAAATCATAAGATGACCATTAGGGTCATCACACGGAACTTCTACAATTCCTCAATGATCTTAAATATGACGAACATGGTATGAATCACACCCGAGGCCCCTAACCTCAACCTAGCTTACCAACAAGTCCTAAAACATCACATGAACACGCTCAAAGCATCAAATCATACCAAAAAGCACTAGAATCACGAATTTCACATCAATTCAAGCTCAAGAATTTATGAACTTCTAAATTCCAAAACCAACGCCGATTCATGAAAAATCAACTCCGATTGACCTGAAAGTTTCCACACAAGTCATAACTGATATTACAGACCTATTCTAACTTCAAAAATTGGGATCCGACATGGATATCAAGAAAATTCACTCCTGGTCAGACCTCCCAAACTCCTCCTATCTCCAACTTTTCCAAATCACACTGCAATGACCTACGGACCTCCATATCAATATCCGTACGTACTCCTAAGACCAAGATCACCATGTAGAGCTATCGTAACCATCAAATATCCATTGTGGAGTATTCTTCACAGAAGTCAAACTACGGTTAACTCGTACGACTTAACCTTCCAACTTAGCGACTGTGTGTTTAATTTCACTTCGAAACTCACCCGAAATCAAAACCAAGCACCCCGAAAAGTCATGTAACCACAATATAATATAGAGGAAGCATAAATTAGGGTATCGAGGCTAAAATACTCAAAATGACCAGTTGCGTCGTTACATCCCCCCCTCATAAAACTAACTATCATCCTCGAACGAGTATCTTGCTCAGTCTCCCAAGGTGCCTCCTCGAGAGGATAACGCCTACACTGGACTTCACTGAAGCAATGTTCTTCGACATAAGCTTTCAAACCTAACTGTTCAGAATTTCCAACAGCTCCTCAAGCAAGACTCCCTCCACAACCATGAACATAATGTTGCGAACCTCCCGGTCTGCACTTTTTCTAGATTGGGATGTACAAATTCGATCCTAAATTTATTTAACCTTTTCCAAAGCATCTTGAACCAAGTCAGTACCCAACAGCCTAGCCTCGCCCAGCTCAAAATGACCCATAATTAGGCCGACACTGTCTACCATACAAAGCCTCATATAGGGCCATCTGAATGCTCGACTAGTATATGTTGTTGTAGGAAAATTTCGCAAGTGGCAACAACTGTTCTCAAGAACCCCTTAACTCCATCACACATGCACATAATTGAATAGTGTGCTGGGACTGTCCATTCGTCTGAGGGTGAAATATTATGCTCAAGTCAACCCGTGTACCTAAATCATGTTATACCACTCCCTAAAACCGCGATGTATACTGTTTACCCTGGTCAGAGATGAAGGATACCAGCATGCCATGAATCTTGATAATATCGCTGATATAAAATCAAGCCAGTTGCTCATAGTAATAAGTAGTGACAACTAGACTGAAATGAGACGACTTGGTCAACCTATCCACAATTACCTAAACTGCATCGAACTTTCTCTGAGTCCATAGGAGCCTAACAATGAAATCCAAGTAATCCACTCTCGTTTCTACTCTGGAATCTCTAGCTTCTGAAGCAATCCCCTTGGCCGCTGATGCTCATACTTCACCTGCTGACAATTTAGGCATCGAGCTACATACTCCAATATGTCCTTCTTCATTCTTCTCCATGAATAATGCTACCTCAGGTTTTGATACATCTTCGTAGCACCTGGATGAATGGAGTACCGCAAACGGTGAGCCTCCTAGATAATCAAGCCAGGCAAACTATCTACATTGGGCACACACAGCCTGTCTTGCATTTGTAATACACCATCATCTCCAATAGTTACCTTCTTTGAATCACGTTGCTGAACTGTGTCCTTAAGGAAAAGCAGATGAGGGTCGTCATACTGACGCTCTTTGATACAATCATGAAGAGAAAACCGAGAAACTACACAAGCCAAAACTCGACTTAGCTCAGAAACATCCAATATAACAAACTGGTTGGCCATGGCCTGAACATCCAATGCTAATGGCCTTTCCGCTACTGGTCGATATGCCAAACTGTCCATGCTCTATGCCTTACGACTCGAGGCATCATCTATCATATTGGCCTTTGGGGATGATATGAAATGGTGATATCATAAACCTTAAGCAACTCAAACCACCTTTGCTGATGCAAACTAAGATCCATCTATTTGAATAAATCCTCTAGACCCTGGTGTTTCGTGTAGATCTCCCAAGGGATACCGTACAAATAGTGGCGCCAAATCTTCATGGCATGAACAACAGGTTCGAACACAAGGTTGTAGACATGATATTTCTTCTCATATACTTTCAGCTATTTAGATGCATACACAATCACCCTACTATCATGCATAAAACCGCACTGAGACCAATACACGACACATTACAATACATCGTATAAGACCCCAAACCTATAGGAAATACCGACATTAGGGTTGTAGTTAAAGTAGTCTTAAGCTTTTGAAAACTCTCCTCACACTCCTCGGTCCACCTGAATGGAGCACTCTTATGGGTCATCTGCTCATAGGTGCTGCAATGGATGAGAAACCCTCCACAAATCGGCGGTAATACCCGCCACACCAAGAAAACTCTAGATCTCCATAGCTGATGACGGTCTGGGCCAACTCTACACCGCTTTAATATTCTTCGAATCTACCATGATCCCCTTTGTCAACATTACATGTCCCAAAAATACTACCAAATCAAGCCATAATTCGTACTTATGAAATTTCGTATATAGCTTCTTTTCTCTTAGGGTGTGGAGCACGGTCCTCAAGTGTTGCTCATGATTCTCCTGACTCGGGGAGTACTCTAGAATGTCATCAATAAACACAATGACGAAAGATTCAAGATAGGGCTAAAAACAATGTCCATCAAGTGTATGAATATTACTGAGGCGTTCGTCAGCCGAAATGATATCACAAGGAACTCATAATAACCATACCGAGTCATGAAGGCAGTCTTTGAGATATCTTGCTCACGAATCTTCAACTTGTGATAGTTTGAATGCATGTGAATCTTAGAGTACATTATTGCACTATGTAGCTGATCAGAGAAGTCATCAATATGTGGCAATAAATACGTTTTTTTCACTGTAAACTTGTTCAACTGGCAATAATCAATATACATGCACATCGAACCATTCTTCTCCTTTACAAACAAGAGTAGAGCACCCAAAGGCAATACACTCGGCCGAGTGAAGCCCTAATAAAGGAATTCTTGAAACTGATCCTTTAATTCTTTCAACTCCTCTTTGACCATACGATAGGGTGGAATAGAACTGGGCTGAGTGCTCGGTAACAAACTAATGCCTAAATCGACATCCCTATCGAGCGGCAGGCCTCGAAGATCCACTGGAAATACATCTTGATAATACCTCACTATCGGTACTGACTCTACGGCAGGAGATCCAACACTAATATCCCTCACAAAGGCTAGATAAGTATTATACCCCTTCGAACTATATGCTGAGTCTTTAGAAATGAGATAACCCTGCAAGGAACATGATATAAAGGACCTCTCCGCTCTAATCAGCATAATCTTGGCATAGCCAGTGTCACGCTCTTGGCACAACAATCAAGAATAGTATGATAAGGAGACAACTAGTCCATGCCCAAAATAATAAAAAAATCTACCATACTGAGCAAAAATAGATCTGCTCTATTCTCCAAACCACCAAGAACAACTAAATACTACAGATACATACAATCAACAATTATAGAATCTCCCACTAATATGGACACAAATACATGAGAACTCAAAAAATCACGAGATATAACAAAATATGGAGCAAAGTGAGATAACACAAGGAATATGTGGAGCCTGGATCAAACAAGACTGATGTATCTCTATGACATACCAGAACAATACAAGTGATGACCGAGTCAGTTGCCATTTCCTCCATCCTAGTAGGAAGAGCATAGTATCTGGCATGGCCTCCCCCTCTAGGGCGACTTTTACCTACCTCACCTACACCTCGAGCTGGCTGTATGGGTGGAATCACAACTAGTGTGGTAACAATGGCCTAAGGGCCTAGTGGAACACATAGAGCCTTAGTAGTATGTGGTGTTGCACCCCTCTTGAGTTTGGGAAAATCCCTCACTATATGATGAGTGTCACCACACTCAAAATAGGCTCCCGGAGGATGTGGCTAGCTCGAGCATAATCTGTTGGACTAATCACTGAAAGAACCCCATTCAGGAGGTGCACTAAATAATGTCGGTGCTTAATAGGGATCCTGAAGATTAGAAGTGTCCGGAATACCATTGGAAGCTGGAAGCGCTGAGGGCAACTCACATAGCCCCTACCATGGCTAGCTGCAACTGAGGCACGGGTACCACTATATGTGCTAGAATCTCGAAGCCTCTTATCATCCCTCTCCTCTCTCTCTCTTGGGTCCACATAGCCTCCAATCTCATAGAGATCCCCACTACTTGCCGCTAAATTTGATACCGGGGTTGAACCCCTCGATAAATTGACGGACTAGCTCTCTAATAATAGATACCAAAGCTGATGTTAACTAAACTAGACTACATACTTCGACACGGTCATAGAACCCTGGCGCAACTGCTCTAACTCTATGCGCCATGCATTTCTGAGACTCTAGGGAACAAACTTCCTCAAAAAAATATTAGGGAACTGAACAAAGTGAGTGAATCTGCCTCGGCAAGACTACCAAACTCATATGCTCGCCACCACTGATAAGCGGCTCCCTTAAGCTGCAATGTAGTGAAAACAACCCCACTAGACTCCACAATAGAGATAATATAGAGAATACAGTGGCACTCCAACTATTCTGGTATGACCTCTAGGACCTGGT
The DNA here is from genome assembly GCA_034376525.1 of Nicotiana benthamiana. Classification (NCBI taxonomy): domain Eukaryota; kingdom Viridiplantae; phylum Streptophyta; class Magnoliopsida; order Solanales; family Solanaceae; genus Nicotiana; species Nicotiana benthamiana. The sequence goes on along the minus strand of CM067338.1, from coordinate 73,310,713 downwards.
CAACTTGAACCTGCTGCTCTGGGGTACGGGTGGTGGGAGTATTTACTCCTTCTCGAGCTTGAGATGTAGCATGAGCAAGTGGGATCATCCCTGCCTGAGCTAAAGCGCTGAACATGCTCTAAAACTGGGCTAGAGTCTCCTAGAGTGATGCTGCAGTAATAGGCATCTCAAGTGCCTGCTCTCCAACATGAGCTACTTGTGGCTCCTTAGTAGCAGCTTGTGCAGGTGCTTTGGCTGCACCACATGGATGTCCTTGGCCATTACCCGGGTCCTGGCATCTCATGGCTGTAGCTGGGGGCGCGGGTGTCTGGTCATTTGGTCCAGCTATACGTGTCTTCACCATCTATGAGAGAATAGAAAGACAAATATTTAATATGCAAAGTAAAAAATTTCGCATGATAAGGAATCAAAGAAGTGACGTTTTTCCTAACAGTTCCATTGCCTCCTGAAGATAAGTGCAGACATCTTCATACCGATTCGCGAGACTCCATTAAACCTGCATGTGACTCATATCACCTATGAACTTAAAGCTCTGATACCAACTTGTCACAACCCTAAATTTCCTCTTCTTTTATCATGATTTCATCTTAAAATCAAAGCTTTCAATGGGTAAAAGTGGGTATTTGGGGTAGAACCTAGGTTTTCTTCAAATTGGGGATTTGGACCTTAATTTGGGGTCCGATTTCAAAACAAATTGCATATATGAACTCGTGGGGGGAATAGGTAACCCGGTTTTGGTTCAAACATCGAGTTTTGATCAGGTGGGCTTGGGGAAATTTTGGGTAAAGCTCTGGAAATTTCATTCTTATGCATTCAAATTGATTTAACTAGCATTTATTGATACATTTGAGTAAATTGTGATTAGATTCAACCGGTTTTGAGGCGAATTCGAGGGGTAAAGCAATCCTAGAGGCGTGAATTGAGTTTGGAAGCTTTCAAGGTAAGTGTTTGATCTAACTTTGGCTTGAGGGAATAGGATTAGGACAATATTTGCTATGTTCTATGTGGAGTCGGTGTATAGGGATGGTGACGGTTACCTATGTGCCCGAGTCAAACATGACCGTGAGTTGTAATTGCTTTTAAATTCAAAAGAGGTGAAACAATTGAGTTAATTACTTGTTAAATGAATTATGAAGTGATAGTTGAGAAGCAAATGAGTTAAAGAATGAAGTATGGTAGTTTTCCCTTGCCGGGACTTGTTGTTGAATTGTTTTCCCTTGCCGGGACTTATTGTTATATTGTTCTCCCTTGCCGGGATGATTAATCTTGTTGCATATTCCTTTCCCCGATTGGTTGTGACCGTTGATTGGGAGGAAGAGAGATTGTGCACGAAGGGTCTTTACGTGCCGTGTTTTGATAATTATGCATGAAGGGTCATTCTGTGCCATGTTTCTTAATTATTTGAGCACGAAGGGTCATTCCGTGCCTTGATGTATGAGTTATGTGAGGAAAGCATGAAGGGTGATGCCGTGCACTATATTTGACAGTTTTGGTGAGAAAAGCATGAAGGGTGATGCCGTGCACTATATTGGACTGTTTTGGTGAGAAATGAGAGTAAAAGCACGAAGGTTGGTGCCGTGCAGTTATAGATTCAGTGGCTTTCTTTTATTGATGTTAAATATTCAGTTTCCCTTTCTTGTTAGTTGGACTTATAATTGAACTGTTACACTCCCCAGCATGTCCCCTCCCAATTAGCTGTTTAAATTTTGTTATCTTTTCATTATTGCACATATATCTGTACATGTTGATTGTGGTAGGTTCGGTCTAGCCTCGTCACTACCTCGCCGGGGTTATGCCAGGCACTTACTAGCACATGGGGTCGGTTGTGCTGATGCTACACTTTTGTGCATTTTTGTGCACAGGTCAGGAGACAGCTTATGAACCGCAACAGTTGTCACACCTCCTTTTGGCGCGCCTACCCCGGAGGATAAATGCACAAGGGAGTTTTTCAAATTTAAGTGGCAATATCCGAAATGAGATTATTTATTTATTTCAGAGTCGCCACTTGGGAAAGGTTTGTCTTTTGGTGTCCTAAGTCACCGGTTTATCTTGAATCCCAATTCGAGTAAAATATTCGACTTTCAAATTGAAGTATGCGAACTAGAAATTCTAAGTAAGGAATTCTGTTGACCCGAGAGAAGGTGTTAGGCACCCCCTGATCCCTTGGTCCTAGCACGGTTGCTTAAATTATTTCATTTAGCTTTTTATTTGATTTTATTACATGAAGAAACTATATGCCCATTTTTACTTTTTTACCGCTTTTATTTAATTTGTATTTATTTAAGAAATTGAACATCGTATAAAATGTATTTTAGGATTGCGGCGTATGAAATGAACCCACAATCCTAGACACACTCTATTCAACGTTTTTGGATTTGGATTTCGGCCGCATAAAATGCCCACCCATACTTAGGAATGTAATTTATTAAAGCCGCGCCTAATAGAGTCTAGCACGTTGTAATCCTTTTGAGAGGGTCGCGATATTAGGTAAACGGCCCTTCCCGATTTTCTATGTATTTTTAAACCTCTATTGAGGGCCCTGCATTTTACGTATTGTTATTTGGCGAGGCACACCTTATCTTTATTTAAAGGATAATCCTAAAGTGGCTACATTGTCTATTTTTGTTTGTCTCTAAAAAATAAAATAAAAAAAAACTCTAGTTAGTTACATGCTTGAAAAGACCATCAATTCTTGACTATTAGCTTATGACAAATGCTAATAAAATATTTATAATTGAACTTGCGCAAAGAGAAATTATTTCATTTATTCTATAACCCAATATTACTAAGATTTGAAAATAGATAGATCAATGGATTAAAAAATAATATTAATCAAAATAAACTAATTATCATTTAATTAAATCAAACCCACATGAATATAAGAATTGACCCGTTGAAAATACTTATTCATAACAATTAAAAATAAAAACCAACGTTAATTACCAAAGCTTGCAAAAGTTTGTTAAAGAAAAACTTAATCGACACTTGGAAATCCATCATAATTAAAGGATAGCTAACCCGCCTTGTTCGAACTCGGCTTGCCTGTTTTTTTATGAATCCTAATATACCAGTTATTAACTAGAATAACTCAACTACCGATTAATTAACTTGAAACCTGATACATTTGAATATGCTATGACTGGAATGAATTGGAGATGGCACGATGTACATACTACACCGTTGGTTCTTTTCTAACTAACATAAATAGGAACGACTTTGCAACAAAACTTAAACTACTAGAAGATCAATACTTTTTTATACATTACAACTATTCACATGCTTCTTATGGATTAATAACTAACATTTATACAACTCAGAATATAAATTACAACTAAATGACTTCAAGCGTTAAGGCTGCCCTTTTTTATTCATGCTTCAAGTATTCCAACTTACATTGTGTACCAGTATAGTAGTTGTGTACCTGGTATTTTTGACACAAAGAAGAGAGGATGTATCAGTAATGCAGCAGTACAAACACAACAACAACAATATAACAGGTTCAGCAACAGCTCAGTAACGGATTTAAAATCTAGTAGCAATTTCCAGAAAAAAAATCCAAACAGCAACGCCCAAATGCACCAAAAAACAACACCAACCAGTGTAATCAAATAGATAACCAGTGTATATTTTATTCCAGAGGAAAACCCCAGCAGAAAACCAACAAAACAGTAGCAAAGTTTTAATAACACTCAAAAGATGGACAAGGTTAAACTCTTCTTTGTGTGAGCTTAAGCCTTAGACTTTCAAAGAAGAACTAAAAGAAAAATATTTGTGTTCTTAATATTTTAAGTTCTGAAAATTTTTTGATCCCTCCAAATTCTATCTCTAAAAGTTTTCTTAACAGATTTTTCTCTGCTCCACTAATTTTATATCTAAAACAAGACTCTCTTCCCTTTTTCTTTAATTATTATTACTACCCTATTTTTATTATTATCCTTTCAATTTCCTCCCCCCCCCCCCCCCTCTTTAATTTTCATCCCCCTTCCAAATATTATATTCTATGTCTATCTTTTAACCTTTTATCATTACTTATACTATTTCTGATTTTAATTAAGGAAAAAGTAGTTAACACGGGTCCCACAGTCCCCCCTTTTTAATGGTCAAAGAAGACCACATTATTACCCCTCTTACATAATTATGTCTTGTCCCTCACTATATTATTTTAATAATACTTTAATATAATGGACAAAACACATAAATTAAATAATTATCCAAATTTTAAATTCCAAAAATATCCCAGAAATTACTGAAAATTACTACTCTACCCCTATCATCTATAACCAATTCACCTAAATCAATTAACCAAAATATAGCAGCTATAACCAATTCTTAATCAAATTCAATCAACAATTCAAACTAAATGATAAACAACAAAGAAACAACTGAAATTATTTTGAACAACATTCTTAACAACAAACATACTTATAAATTCGACAACAATAACAAACAAGTAAATTCAAATCACTAAACTCAGATTTAAATTAAACTTAACAGAACAATAAAACAAATTGAACTCACTAAACTTAATCATCAATTGAACTTCAAATTAAATCTAACAACATTACATCAAGATAAAAGATTCAAGTGATTAAACTAAAATATTTCTATATTTAAACTAAACAAGAATAAATGAATGAAAACAAACTGAACTGGGAGTGAATCTTATCAACACTCTAAATAATAACTATACAAAAATGTAAGCTCACTGACACTGAGATAAATTCCTAGGATTAGCACATGACACATTCGACATCAATCCATTTGACGAGAATTACAAACTACAAACATGAACGGACTAATCGACGAAGTTATTTAAACGATTTAACAAGTATAACCCATGACAATAAAAAATTAAACAAATAACAATATTAAAAATAGAACAAAAGGAGAGGAAAAATAAATACCTCAGAAAATCCGGGACCAAACAAGCTCAGGTTCCAACCTCTACTGTTTTTCGTCATTTTTTTGTATTTTTAGGACTGTTGACGAGCGGGCTGATGGGGTTGACGACGAGCGAAAGCAGACTGGTCAGTTGGTTGTCGTGAGGCAACATGACGATGAGGATGGAGGTTGAGCGATTGGAGTTGCTGCGTGCGGTGGAGTAGTTGGATGTTCGCTTTGCGGCGAACTCGACGCCTAATTAAGAAGAACGACAGTAATCGTTTAGGAAGTTTTGACTGAAGCAGAAGACAACGGGGTCATTTGGACGTGAGGTGAATGTGGTGGTTTGGACGTGAAGGGTTGCTCGTCAACGGGATGGAGGAAGGCAGTGGAGTTGATCGTTTGGCATGGCTGGTCGACAGGCTGGAGGAGATTGCAGTGGGGGACGATTGGGTTCAACTGGCAGGAAGAGCAGGGATTGCTGGCGTGGGGCAGCAGTAGGTGGCGACTTGGTTTTCAGGGTTCCCTTAGTTTTTTGTTTGTGTGCTGAAAGAAGATAAAGAAGACCCTCCTTTGTTTTCATTTTTGTGAATAATGGCTGATGGGTGTTAAGTGTAGTGTGTAGGGTTTTGGTTATTGGGTGGTGGACTGGGTAGGGTGTTTTTTGGTCAGGGCCTGTAACTTAATTTGCAAGATGGCCCAATCCGATTTTGCTTTTATATTTTTTGCTCTTCTTTTTGTTTAATTTCTAATTAATAAAACAAAAATGCTAAGATTAAATTATAAAACGAATTTATCTTAAAATAATAATTAACTCCTAAGGATAATTATCATCTAAAATTAAATAACAGTTAAAACACAATCACACAATTAGGACATTAAAGGCTAAAAATCACAAAGCTGCCTATTTTTGTTATTTTTATTTTGTAAAACAAACTTGATTACTCCTAATTGTAGAATTAAATCCTAAATACAAATGCGACATATTTTGTATTGTTTATTAATATTAACGAATAAACATGTCATACAAAAATGCAAATAATACAAAAATAATAACACAAAATTTACAACAATTGCAAGCAAACTAAAACTTATTTTATTTTGAATTTTATGGGAGTAATTCATTATAGGGCAAAAATCACGTGCTCACAGCTGCCCCTCTTTGTCCGAAAACAATGTGTTTTCGTGCAAAGAAAAAGTGAAGGATACGAGCGATTTTTGCCCGTTTGACTACTCCATGTGAAGCATTTTTTGAAAGATTTGACCAAACGTTTGATTCTAAGGTTTCCTACATATCCTAGGCTGAACAAGAATCGAATCAATGTAGTTTGGGAAGTTTTATTAGCTGGAACTACCATGGGACTACAATTTTGCTGTTACTGCTGCTGCGTGCTATTACCAATTCTTTACCGACCTCCTTATTACACCAAAGGAAAATTAAAACTAAGCTAGTTGTGACTATCAACCTTGAGTTACAAGATTCCTATCTATAATTCTTTCTAAACTTGATCTTGAGTCTTAGCTGATCTTGCTTGTAGACTTTGATCTGAATCTTGATGTTTGCAAGTGGTGGGCGTTTGTTCATTTTTGCAGCATTGAGCGAAAACGGGATTGGCAGAGCCCGCGACTTCAATTAAATTTTGGGTTATCTGTATCTTTGTTTCTACTCCAGTATATGAAGCTCATCTTCTGTTTTGTTCTTTTCTTCTTTCTTTATCCTGGGTAGATATTCATTCAATCGGTCATGTCGCACCATATGTATTGATGTCAACCTTCTTAAGATATGAAAGAATACACAAACGAACAAAATTTTCTGCCCCAGTTTTCACTAGGAAAATTTCGTGAGTTAGTTGTGACACATATCTAAACAGTCAAAACAGGATTGTGTATCCTTGTGAATGGATCAATTTTTTGCTCGAAAATAGCCGGGTTATGCCGAAAAAGGTCCACGGTTTATGCCGGGAAAATCATCAGGTTATGCCGGAAAGGGTCCACTGGTTATGCCGGGAAAATCATCGGGTTATGCCGAAAAGTTCCACGGGTTATGTCGGAAGAATCATCTGGATATGCCGGAAAAGGTCCATGGGTTATGCAGGGAGATCTTTGGTTTTTTTTCCGAGATTTGGATAGAAAAGTTCCATGGTTTTTTGGCCGGGAGATCCTCAGTTTTTTGGTCTGGATTTGGATAGAAAAGTTCCACGGTTTTTTTGGCCGGGAGATCCTCGCTTTTTTGGCCGGGACTTGGATAGAAAAGTTCCACGGTTTTTAGGTGGGAGATCCTTGATTTTTTGGCCGGGATTTGGATAGAAAAGTTCCATAGTTTTTTGTCCTGGAGATCCTCTGTTTTTTGGCCGGGATTTGGATAGAAAGGTTCTACGGTTTTTTGGCCGGGACTTCTATGCTACCAAGGATTTATTTTTGGGATTTTTGTAGTTATGACTATTTTTGGATCTTCACTTTGTTTTGTTTCTTTATTCCTTCATTTTTCTGTATTTTCAATCTTATTTTCCTCCTTTATTTAGAAAAACGCATGAAAGAATCAAATGAGAAACTTCCTTTTTGGTTGATTCCCTCCAGCAAAAGTTATTTCAGAGTTTGCATGTTCCTTTTCTCTTCTGGGTCGCACCTATTTCTTGTATGGTTGCCTGAATTACACCTGTTTTAACTTTCAACAAAGAACAAATTGTTAGTTCGAAATGGTGGTTGGTTTTGTGGCTTTGATCATCTCAATTGCTTGATCCCAGTCCCATTTCCATTGAGAACTTTGTTGCTTGCTGATCTTGAGAGGGAAATATTTTTTTTTTCAAACTTGACAAAACTCAACTTTTATCTCTCCATGATGACTTGACCGTGTGGGCTCTGGCCTTTTCACTTTATTCTTCTCTTAAGACCTTCGTCTTCGACTTTCTTTCTTTGCAAAATGTCTTTCCCTCTTTTTTAATTATCCTAGGAGAAAATTCGTCAAACTAGGATCTTTATCTTAGGTGAAAAATTCATCACACTAAGATATTTTATTTTAGGTGAAAGTTTCAACTGTCTAAAATTTTTAAATTTATCTTAGGTGAAAAATTCTTCAGACTAAGATTTTTTCATCTTAGGGCTAAGATTTTTATCTGTATCTTAGGTGAAAAATTCATCAACTAAGACTTTCAACTTAGTTGAAAGTTTCAACAGACTACGATTTTTAACATTATCTTATGTAAAACATTCATCAGACAAAGATTTTTTCATCTTAGGTAAAAGTTTCAACAGGCTAAGATTTTTATCTTTATCTTAGCTGAAAAATTCATCAGACTAAGATTTTCATCTTAGGTGAAAGTTTCAACAGACTAAGATTTTTATCTTGGAGGAAAATCCAGGGCGTTATGCACAATAGCAAGATAAAATAAGGCAAAGATCTGAGAACTAACCTTTGGCGGCTCTCCTTTCTTTTACATTTTATCTTTCATCTTTTTTTCTCTGTTTTTTTAACTCATGTTATCTTCCTTCTTTAAAGGCCAATTCCCTCAAATTTTGTGTTGTCTTCCCTCGAATCTGCTGATGATAATTCAGCCGGGAAATTATTTATTTACCTATTCGGGATAATATTGCCAAGGGAATCTCCTCTCTTCTCTTTCTTCTTTTCTCATTTTCACAACTAATTCCTTCAAAACTTTTATTTTCTCTCCACACTGTTGGAGATAAAAATGTTATCGGTTGGGGATAACGCTGTTGAGGATAACATTGCTAGGGGACTTTTAATCCTTCAAAACTAGTGCTTTATTCTTCTAGAAGCCGTTTGGGATGACATTGGCCTTTTGCTTTTTTCAGAACACAAGTTTCATCCTTTTGTTGTGTCCATTGGGGATACAACTTACTTCATTAAAACGTGTAATACTGGGGGTATCATTGGTTGAAAGACCACTTCCCTTGAGACTGGTGTTCTTCTTCCCCAAATGGGTACCTGACTTCCAGAAAATTTTCCAAATGAAAGGAAAATTTTCTGCCTCAGTTTTATAATCTTCCTTGTGGCATGCATTTTTGCCATAAATGCCATTTTCTTTACCTACTTCAAATCAAAGAAAATTTGTTAGTTTAAAATGTGGTGGTTGGTTGTGATACTCCTGTTGGGGATGGTCTTTCCCTTTCTCCTTCCCTTCTCTGCGTTTCATTACATTATCAAAACTTACTGGGGAGGATGTTATTTGCTGGTCTTAGCATGACTTGCCCCGCCTTGAGTCGTCTGGCCATCTTGAAACTTGGTCGATAATTTCCTACCCTTTTGATGATTATTTATTCACAAACCTCTCACCGTTGTTTTCCACTTGTATCTTGACAACCCACATTCCTATGACAGTGACTCTGTTTGAGAATCTTGCATATGAACCACTTTTTCGTTCATTTGATGTCACTGAAATACCTTTTCTTCTAGAGATATCCCTCCTCTTTGTGGCATAGCTAGGGAACTTGAATTTTAACCCGACCTTTGAATCTCATATGAATCTCCAATTCATGCCCATCGCTCTCCGCGTCGTTCTCCCTTGATTTATCCAATGGCCGTAGCCTTGATGTTTACAACCTTTTATTTCTACGGGGATATCCTTCTTGACAGTGATCCATCCCTTTGTCAATCTCCTCTTGCTGGGAAAATCCTGACACTGTCTTTGCGATTGTTCCTTCCTGACTTATGCCACTTGGATGCTCTAATCTGATCTCGTCTTGCATAATTGGAAGGCATTTGGTAAACATTGGAGTCACTTCTTACTTGTCTTGACCAAACAAACTCTACTGGGTAATTTTTAGATGAAAGGAAAAGATAAAAGGAACAAAATAAAAGAAAAAGGAGAAAGATGACTCTCTAACTGGAAAAACTATAAAATGAAAACCTATCAAACGCGGATACCGACTCTAATGGTCATGACATGCACATATGGCCTGTCCTCCGTCGTCAATTGTCTTTCAAGATTTCTGCTGGTGATTTCCATTTGATTCTCACCCTTATTCGACTTGTAGTGCCCGAAGGGTTTTCCTTATCAATCCTCTCTCATTTTAATTTTTCTCTCAGCTTTCATCACCTTATGGTGGCCGTGAAGGTTTTCACCGATAAGACTCTCTCATTTGAATTATTTTTCAGCTTATGGTTGGGGTGTTACCAATAAGACTCTCATGTATCGTCTCTGCAGGGGACCGGAGTCTTTTCTGCTGGGGGTCGGAGTCTTTTTGTTGGGGATTAGAATAAAATGTTCTGATAAGACTCTCCCATTTGCCTGACTTGGCCTCTTCCGAAGACTGATCGGAAGGTCTTTCTTTGGACCGTAATATGGGGTTTGGATAGGCTGGAAGGAAAGGGTATTTAAAGGCTCAAAAACACATCAATTTGAGTTGAAAATAACAACCTTCGGGATGAGATTTATTTACAACAAACACAACCTTTGCCCCAGTTTCTTGCTTGGGGGTTTTGGTTTTTATTTTACAATATGACCGAGCTATGAAGTGCCTACGTATCCTCTTTGGGGAATCAGGTCAAACGTAGTTCCCAATTCCTTGTTGTTACAGTTTTCAGTCATTTATTATCTTTCTTTTCTTTTTCTTTTTCTATTTTTGTTGTTTTCTCATTTTCACTTTCTTCTTCTTTTCTTATCTTTTTCTGTGTGTATTTCTTCCACTCTTTGTTTCTTATTCCGAAAGAGGGGTATGAAAGAAAGTAAATAAGGCTCAAAGGGTTAACGAAGTATAAAGTGTTTGGATACAGAACAAAATGCCTTCGTCATTCCAATATCCAAAATATGCCAAGTGCAAACAACACAATTAAACATTCACCCCATCTTCTGATTGTGCTAGATTTGATAACCATATCCGCACATTTGCCTTGTCATATGTAATTTTTAGAGCACCGTTTGGAATCACTCCCACTTTCATTACCACGAATGGTCCTCTGTCAATTTGACCAACTTTCCCCAGATTCACATGGCTCTGGCTTCAAATAATCTTTAATGTTCCTTTTTTTTTAAAAATGATCATGTTATTTCCCGAATAAACCGGCTTTCAGATATCAAACTTAGAATTATGTAAGCATGTCATGTTACTATAATCGGCTCTGAACAAAACAAAACAAGAGGATAAAAAATAAAAGAACTAAACAAATAAAATAATTGGAAATAATAAAATACCGGAATTTGCACTAGATAAACGGTAAAAAGGTTCGTATAACAAAACAAACCAAGCAACTGGAGTACAATCTTGGAATAAAACTGAAACAAACCTAGACAACACTAGATAGGCTATTACGACTAAGTAAAATGGAAGGATAAAAGGGTTTGACGCAAGACAATATCTGGATTACAACCTTGCAAATAACCCGGAAAAAATGACAACAAAATGAACCACCAAACCTCCTCTCCGGATGACCTAGAAATGGAGCGCCTTTCCAATTACCAATAATGGCATCTTAGCCACAAATTTTCTCATCAAAATTACCATAGCTTTCTCCAATTTCGATCAGCGAGTTCCTGTGAGGATTCTCATATCCTATGTCACCGGGCATCATCCCCACAAAGTGTGAATCATCATCATGTGCATGTAAAGAATTTAGCGTGATATCCTGGGTATCACTATTTTGAATAAATTTTCCTGGATCATCCTTTCTATTTCCCTTTTTAAATCATGAAAGCTTTCCATGTTGTGCCCTTGAACATTAGAGTGGTATTCACACCTTTTGGATGAGTCAAAGCTTCTTGCACGTCGGTCCACCTGATTTGGGGGAATGGGTGCAATCATGTCATGTTGTTTTAATTTCTCAAATAAGCTTGCATAGGACCCTCATTTTGGTGTAAAACTATCTTTCAACCTTCGTTCCCTTCTATACCCTTGGCTTGGATGTGGGTTATAAGGTACTTGGAAATTTTGTGGAGGATGGTGGAGATTTTGTGATGCTCGTGCCTGCTTTCTTGGGTAATTTGATGGTTCAACAACATACTGGAGTGGATCAACAGAGTATGATGGATTCTAAGGTGGATAGTGATGCTTAGAGGGGTCATGGAAAACCTGATGAGGCTGCACATACCTTCGGGGTGTTCTTGTAGGACCTCTTCTTGACCCTGATATCGTCATGATTTCTTCGTCCCTCTCATTTGTGTTAGCACATTCAATTTTGACAGCCTGAGCTGCACCATTCTCAACCATTTCCCCTATTTTGATTGCTTCCGGGAAGGATTTACCCACTGTGGACGTCATGTATTGAAAGTAGTGTTCCTCTTGAGCCTGTAGAAAGACAGTGATTAACTCGTGGTCATCTTTGGGTGGCTTAGCTCTAGCTTCCTGCTCTCTCCATTTGATGGCATATTCCCTGAAACTTTCAGTTGGTTTCTTTTCCAGGTTAGAAAGGGAAATACGGTCTGGGGCGATGTCGATGTTGTATTGAAATTGTTTGACAAAGGCTCGTGCCATGTCATCCCAGATGTACCAGCAAGATGTGTCTTGATCCAAAAACCATTTGGATGCCACTCCCGTAAGGCTTTCCCCAAAATAAGCTATTAGCAATTCTTCATTTCTTCCCACACCTCTCAATTGGTTGCAATACCTTTTCAAGTGGGCTATGGGGTCTCTATGTCCATCATAATTTTCAAATTCGGGAATCTTGAAACCAGACGCCAAGTGGACATCAAGGAACATGCATAGATCTCTGAAGGAAACACTCTTTAGACCTGCCATTCCTTGCGCGTTTTTCAACTGTTGTTCTAATCTTTTCATTCTTTGGGTTATTTCTTCCTGTACCCTCGTTCGGGCAGGATTCTGACCTTGAGTCTCTTGAGCATAGATAATAGCTTCCGTGTCAGTCATCATTCTTCTTGGATCTTGTATTTCCACCTTACCACAAAGCAACCCTCAACTTTCTTCACAATTGAAAACAAAACATGTTAGAACGGACTCATTCGGTCCTCATTATTAACATCTTTTTCTTTTCTTCTTTTTCATTTTTTTGTGGTTGTGGTCGAATCTTATGGAGATTGCCTACGTATCATGACCCCGCATGAATCAGACCTTGCGAAGTTCGCGGGATTGGGAATGGAGTAAGTAAACTAACTCTTTTTTTTATTTTATTTTAAAAATACTCTAAAAGAATAAAGGAATTTTTTTTGACTTTTTGTTCCTTTTTGGAAATTTCTAAAAAAACACTTTAAAAGAAGAACAGGCTTTTTTTTTTTAGGATTTTTGAATTTGACTCTATTTTAATTTTTAAAATAAAGACTTCTAAAAATTTCTTTTGCTATTGATTTGAACTTTGGACATTTTAGAGGTAAAAAAATATAAAATATTTTTGTTTGAATTTTCATTTGTTTTATTTTTTCTAAGGAAGAAAGAAAATATTCCTTGAATTACCTCTTAATTTTGAAAGAAGGACTATTTAGAAAATATTTCAATTTTTTAAATTTTTATTTATTTACAAAAGTACTTCTAAAGAAAAGCAAAATATTTTTCATCTTCAATTTTTTCATTTTTTCTTGTTGACATGAAATAAATACTTTTTAAAGGAACCTTTTTTTTTTCGAATTCCTTTATTTTTTTAAACAAAAACGAAATATTTTGGATTTTTATTTTTTTTTCTTTTTTTTTTCAGATGAAAGACTTTATAAAGAAAGAAACTATTTTTGAGTTTAATAAAAAAACTTTTTTTAAAATTTTTACGGAAATTCTTCTAAATTTGGAACTAAAGCAAAATATTTTTTTTGAATTTTTGAAAATTGTGGTCTTAAAAAAAGACTTTTCTAAAGAATGAAGTAAAAAAAATATTTTTTGGTTTTTTATTTATTTATAATTGGGGTCTTGAAGAAAGATTTTTCTAAAGAATGCAGTAACAAAAATACTTTTGGATTTTTTCTTCTTTAAAATTGGGATCAGAAGCGATGATGTTTGCCTATGTATCTCACATCCTTTGAGAATCAGACCCGCGTAGTTCGGTCCAATAAAACTAACTATATATTTAAAACAAGTCTCTTTTTATTGACAAACAAATTTTTTGAAAAAACAATACTCTTTTGGAATTTTCTTTTTCGACAAACTAATTAAAAATGAAACTTTTCTTTATTTTTTTTTACCATTAAACAAACCATTTTTCCAAAAATTCGGCAGAATTTCACCACTATTTTGACATTGGTTATTTCTAAAATAGATGATTAATTCTCCGCACTTCTATTTCTCTCATCTTTTTTTTTCAAATACTCTAAAGCCGGTTAGTATGCAAGTCTGAGACAAAAAAAATGCACGGAAACAAATATGATGCAACAGGATGGTCTTTTCATTTCAGGTTGCTAGTCCTAGATAGACTCAACCCCTGTGTTGAGCCCTCTAAGTCAAATGCAATATGATGCAAATAAGCGTTCCTACTAGGGATCCGGCATGAAGTCACGTTTCTCTAGGTTCTCAAATTCTGAAGGAGATGGCATCTAGAATTGGCTTACCTGGGCGGACAACCCGAGCCGATGAGTGTCAAGCGTCACCAATAGTAGAACAATACTGGCTAGCTAACTGCTCTCGCGCCTAAACACGTGTGACTAAATCCTTCACCAGAAGCTGGTAGGCTAACTGGCTTTATCTCAAGACAGAAGTTTTGTGATGCTGGTAGGCAAACACAACATAACTACCTATCAGAAGACTCAGAGAGGAGATCGGTTTCGGCATAATTTATATGTACAATTCACTATATATCAAAGTGGTTAGCACATTAAGAATGAATCATGTAGAAAAATTAGATATAACCAAATACAAAAATTATTCTAAGCTCGAATTTTGAACACTGAACTAAACGTTCTGGGTTCTCTATCCCCAACGGAGTCGCCAGAGCTGTCACACCTCCTTTTGGCGCGCCTACCCCGAGGGATAAATGCACAATGAATTTTTTCCAATTTAAGTGACAATATTCAAAATGAGATTATATATATTTTTTAGAGTCTCCACTTAGGAAAGGTTTGGCTTTTGGTGTCCCATGTAACCGGTTTATCTTGAATCCCAATTCGAGGAAAATATTCGACTTTCCAAATGAAGTCTGCGAACCAGAAATTCTAAGTAAGGAATTCTGTTGACCCGAGGGAATGTTTTAGGAACTCCCGGATGCCGTTGTTCCAGCATGGTCGCTTAAATTATTGCATTTAGCTTTTTATCTGATTTTATTACATGAAGAATCTATATGCCCATTTTTTGTTTATTTACCACTTTTATTTAATATGTATTTATATAAGAAAGTGAACATCGTTTAAAATGTATTTTCGGATTGCCGAGTATGAAATGAACCCGAAATTCTAGACACACTCTATTCAAAGCTTTTTGGATTTGGATTTGAGCCGTATAAAATGCCCACCCGTACATAAGAATGAAATTTATTAAAGTCGCGCCTAATAGAGTCTAGCGCGTTGTAATTCTTTCGAGAGGGTCGTGAAATTCTCTAAACGGCCCTTTCCAATTTTCAAAGTATTTTTAAACCTTTATTGAGGGTCCCACATTTTACGTATTGTTATTTGGCTAGACACACCTCAATTTTATTTAAAGGATAATCCTAAAGTGGCTACATTGTCTATTTTTTCTCTAAAAAATAAAATAAAAAAACCCTAGTTAATTACATGCTTGAAAAGGCTATAAATTAGTGGCTACTAGCTTACGACAAATGCTAACAAAATATTTACAATTAAACTTGCGCAAAGAGAAATTATTTCATGCCTCGTTCTATAACCCAATATAACTAAGATTTGAACATAGATAGATCAATGGATTAAAAAATAATATTAATCAAAATAAACTAATTGTCATTTAATTAAATCAAACCCACTTGGTTATAAGAATTGAACCATTGAAAATACTTGTTTTTAACTATTAGAAATAAAACCAACCTTAATTACCAAAGATTGCAAAAGTTTTTTAAAAAAAATTTAATCGAGTCTTGGAAAATCTAGTATAATTAAAGAATCTCTAACCCGCATTGTTCGAGCTTGGCCTGCCTGATTTTTATGAATCCTAATATACCAGTTATTAACTAGAACAACTGAACTACCGATTAATTATCTGGAAACCTGATACATTTGAATATGCTATGACTGAAATTAATTGGAGATGTCATAATGTGCATACTACACCGCTGGTTGTTTTCTAACCAACATTCATAGGAACGACTTTGCAACAAAACTTAAACCACTACAGATCAATACTTATTTATACGTTACAACTATTCACATGCTTCTAATGAATTAATAACTAACATGTATACAACTCAGAATATAAATTACAACTAAATGACTTCAAGCCTTAAGGCTGCCTTTTTTATTCATGCTTCAAATATTCCAACTTATATTGTATACTAGTATAGTAGTTGTGTACCTGGTATTGTTGACACAAAGAAGAGGAAGAATCAGTAATGCAGTAGTACAAACGCAGGAACAACAATATAGTAGGTTCAAATACAACCCAGTAACGGATTAAAAATCCAGTATCAATTTTCAGAAAAAAAAACTTAGAACAAGAACACCAAAATGCACCCAAAAATAGCATTAACCAGTGTAATCAAACAAATAAGTAGTGCATATTTGAAACCAGAGGAAAAATCCAACAGAAAACCAACAAAACAGTAGCAAAGTTTTAATCACTCAAAAGATGCACATGCTGAAACTCTTCTTTGTGTGAGCTTAAGCCTTAGACATTCAAAGAAGAACTAAAAGAAAAATGATTTCTGTAAGCTCTAAAATTTTTTTGATCCCTCCAAATTCTTTCTCTAAAATTTTTCTTCACATATTGTTCTCTTCTCCTCTAAGTGTCAAATGACTCTTCTTTTATATCTAAAACAAGACTCTCTTCCCTTTTCCTTTAATTATTATAACTACCCTCTTTTTTTTATTACCCTCCAATTACCCTCACTTCCTTTAATTTTCAGCCCCCTCCCCCTCCCAAATATTCTCTTCTATGTCTATCTTTTAACCTTTTATCATTGCCTATACTATTTCCTATTTTAGTTAAGCAAAAAGTAGTCAACACGGGTCCCACAGTCCCCACTTTTTCAATGGTCAAAGAAGACCACATTATTACCCATATTTACATAATTATGTCTTGTCCCCCACTATATTATTTTAATAATACTTTAATATAGTGGACAAAGCACTTAAATTAAATAATTATCCAAATTTTAATTTTCAAAAATACCCCCGAAATTACAGAAAATTACTACTCTACCTCTATCAGCTATAACCAATTCACCTAAATAATTTAACCAAAATATAACAGCTATAACCAACTCTTAATCAAATTAAATCAACAGTTCACACTAAATGATGAACAACAAAGAAACAACTGAAATTATTTTGAATAACATTAGTAAATTCAAATCACTAAACTCAGACTCAAATTAAACTTAACAGAACAATAAAATAAATTCAACACACTAAACTTAATCATCAATTGAACTTCAAATTAAATCTAACAACAGTACATCAAGATAAAAGATTCAAGTGACTAAACTAAAACATTTCTATGTTAAAACTAAACAAGAACAAATGAATGAAAACAAATTGAACTGGGAGTGAATCTTATCAACACTCTAAATCAAAACTATACAAAAATGTAAGCTTACTGACAGTGAGATAAATTCCTAGGATTAGCACATGACACATTCGACATAAATCCATTTGACGAGAATTACAGACTACAAACATGAACAAACTAATCGACGAAGTTATTTAAACAACTCAAAAAGTATAACCCATGACAATCAAAAATTAAACAAATAACAATATTAAAAATAGAACAAAAGGAGAGGGAAAAAAATACCTCACAAAGTGCGGGACCAAACGAGCTTAGGTTTGAACCTCTACTTTGTTCGTCATTTTTTTATATTTTTTAGGACTGTTGACGAGCGGCCTGATAGGGTTGATGGCAAGCGAAAGCAGACTGGTCAGTTGGTTTTCGTGAGGCAACATGACGATGAGGATGGAGGTTGAGCGATTGGAGTTGGTGTGCGTGCGGTGGAGTTGTTGGATGTTCTCTTTGCTGCGAACTCGATGCATGAAAAAGAAGAACGACACTAGTTGTTCATGAATTTTTGACTGAAGCAGAAGTCAACGGGGTCATTTGGACGTGAGGTGAAGGTGGTGGTTTGGACGTGAAGGCTTGCTCGTCGACGGGCTAGAGGAAGGCAGTGGACTTGGTTGTTTGGCGTGGGTGCTTGACGGGCTGGAGGAGATGGCAGTGTGGGACGATGGGGTTCAACTAGCAGGAAGAGCAGGGGTTGCCTGCGTGGGGCGACAGTATGATGCCGGCTTGGTTTTTAGGGTCCCACTAGGTTTTTGTTTGTGTGCTGAAAGGAGATGAAGAAGACCCTTCTTTGTTTGCATTTTTGTGAATAGTGGTTGATGTGTATTAAGTGTAGTGTAGGGTTTTGGTTGCTGAGTGGTGGACTAGGTCAAGGGTTTTGGGCTTGGGTAGGGTAGTTTTTGGTTTGGGCCTGTAACTTAATTTGCAAGATGGCCCAATCCGATTTTTCTTTTATATTTTTTGCTCTTCTTTTTGTTTATTTTCTAATTAATAAATCTAAAATGCTAAGATTAAATTATAAAAACCAAATTTTTCATAAATACTATTAACTCCTAAAGATATTTATCATCTAAAATTAAATAACATTTAAAACACAATCACGCAATTTGGACATTAAAGGATAAAAATGCAAAAGATGCCTATTTTTGTAATTTTTATTTTATAAAACACACTTGATTACTCCTAATTGTAGAATTAAGTCCTAAATGCAAATGCGATATATTTTTTTATTTTTTATTAATTTTACGAATAAACATGTCATACAAAAATGCAAATAATACAAAGAAAATAGCACAAAATTTACAACAATTGCAGGCAAACTAAAACTTATTTTATTTTGAATTTTCTGGGAGTAATTAATATATAGGGCAAAAATCACGTGCTCACAACAGTAGTTTGGTAGCGTGCCTTCAGTCCAGAGACTCCCAGGTAGTCCGATGGCATTAGCGGGACCCGAGTCTCATCCATTCCATTTCTGTTTGTTTTTATTATACTGAGACATACTTTTTATGTATTTTTCTTTCAGACTCAAATTTGTAGCATCTCATATTAGTCCGTGAGTATTGTTGACACTAGATCTTAGGTAGAGGATGTTGTCTATCTTTCAGCATTTTCTTCATTTGATATTAAATTAAGACTTCCACTTGAATTTATGATTTTATTATAATCTCATTAGAAATAAATGAAAAAGGTATATTCAAGTTGACTTGCCTAACTCCGGCAGTAGGCTTCATTAGGACTCCCAGTGGTGGAAAATTCGGGTCGTGACAAGTTGGTATTAGAGCACTAGGTTACTTGGATCTCACAACTCACGGACAAGCTTGGCAGAGTTGAGGGATCGGTACGGAGACGTCAATATTTATCCCCTAGAGGCTACAAAGTTAGGAAAAATTTCACTTTGTTCATTCTTGTCGTGCGATTCTGTTTCTCAAATATTGATTGTCGTTCTACTCTATTCATTCGCAGATGGCGAGAACACGTGCGTCTAATTCTTCTGCGCAGAAGCCCGAGCCCCAAGTAGCAGCTCCCGCGAGGTGCAAGGGCCGAGGCCGTGGCAGGGGCAGAGCTCAGCCCCAGGAAGCAGTTCCAAAGGTGGAGACTCATATTGACTTTGAGGAGGAGGTTCCAGCCCCACCAGCTCCAGTGGGCCCAGCTCATATCCCAGGGGGGGTTACGTTTTCCCCGGTCTCCAGGATGCTCTCGTCCGTGTAACAGGCTTTATGGACAGTGTCGCTCGAGCAGGTTTGCTGCCAGTAGCACCAGCCACTTCTCAGGCTGGAGGAGGGGTTTCCTATATGTACTCCGAAGAAGGTAGCTCCGCGGACTCAGGTTCCAGTGGTTTAGCCTGCAGTGGCGGCTCAAACAGGTATTACAGCTCAGGCCGGTGATGGGATGGCCATGTCTTTGGATGCTTTGTGGAGACTTGATCGGTTCTCCAAGATTTTCACCACCACTTTCAGCGGTACTTCATCAGAGGATCCCCAGGATTTTCTATACAATTGTCATGAGATCCTCAGGACTATGGGTATAGTGGAGACAAATGGGGTCGCTTTTTGCACCTTCAGGCTTGCAGGATCCTCTATGACTTGGTGGAAAGATTATTGCCTATCTTGACCAGCAGGATCTTCAGCTTTGAGATGGGATCAGTTTGCGGAGTTATTTTTGGAGAAGTTTCTCCCCGTCACACAGCGGGAGGCACTTCGTAGATAGTTTGATCGCCTACAGCAAGGCTCCATGACAGTTACGCAGTATGAGACTAGATTTATTAATTTGGCATGCCATGCAGTTGTGATACTCCCTACAAAGCGAGACAGGGTCCGAAGGCTCATTGATGGATTGATTCAGCTGATTCACCTTCAGATGGCTATGTGAGTTGGTAGTGATATTTCCTTTCAGGAGGCGGCGAATGCAACACAACGGGTAGAGATGGCAATGGTTCGAGAAGGTAGTAAGGGTTCGGACAAGAGGCCTCGACATTCAGGGAGATTTAGTGGTACCTCATTTGGAGGTAGGGATGCATATGACAGAGGCCACTCTCAGAGGCCCTTCAAGTCGACACTTCAGGTTTCGCATGGCATTCCAGGCGGCGGTGGTCCTTGACAGAATAATTCAAATAAGTAGACTTTCATCGCACCACCATCCCCCATCAGTGCACGACCACTTCAGAGCTTCAGGGGAGGACATAACGGTCGATAGGGCCTGCGGTCGCAGCAGCCAAGGGCATGTTATGGTTGTGCGGACCCAGGTTATATTGTCAGGTTTTTCCCTCGAGCCTTGAGTAGCTCATAGCAGCAGAGTCCTCGCCCTACAATTCAGGCAGCAGATGATGTACAGACCGCCTAGCCAGCTAGAGGCGTGGGTAGGGATCATAGAGGTAGAAGGAGAGACCGTAGAGGTGGAGCTCGAATTGCCAGAGGCAGGGGTGAGCCCGCAGCAGATCGTCCCAGAGACAGAATTCAGAGAGATGGGGGCCAGCCTCGTTGTTATGCATTGCCGGCTAGGCCGGAGGCCGAGTTCTCAGATGTTGTGATTACAGGTACTATACTGCTCTGTGATAGAGGTGCTTCAGTATTATTAGATCCGAGATCTACGTATTCTTATTTGTCTTCCTATTTTGCACCCTATTTTGATCATGCCTAGTGAGGCTTTGGGTATTCATGTATATGTGTCCACACCGATTGGTGATTGTATAGCGGTCGGCCGAGTGCATTGTTCTTGTGTGGCGGTATTTTAGGGTCCTGGGACCCATGTCAACTTATTGCTTTTGGACATTGTAGACTTTGATGTTATATTAGGGATGGACTTGTTGTCCCCGTATCATGCTATTTTGGATTGTCACGCCAAGAACGTGACTTTGGCCTTGCCAGATTTGCCCCGACTTGAGTTGAGGGGGACCCCAGGTCATGCCACCCGTAGTGTTATTTTGTATGTCAAGGCTCGACGTATGGTCGAGAAGGGGTGCCTAGCATATTTGGCGTATGTTCGCGACTCCAGAGTAGAGATTCCATCTATCGACTCTGTTCCTATTGCTTAGGAGTTCCTCGAGGTTTTCCCGTAAGACCTCCCGGGTATGCCCCCCGACAGGGATATTAATTTCTATATTGATCTGGCACTTGGCACTCAGCCTATTCCCATTCCACCATATCGCATGGCCCCGTCAGAGTTGAAAGAGTTGAAGGAGCAACTTCAGGACTTGCTTGATAAGGGTTTCATTAGACCAAATGTATCACCTTGGGGTGCACCAGTGTTGTCTATGAAGAAAAAGGATGGGTCGACGAGGATGTGCATTGATTACTGACAGTTGAAGAAGGTGACGATAAAGAACAAGTATCCACTGCCGAGGATTGACGATTTGTTTTACCAGCTTTAGGGTTTTAGGGTATTCTCGAAGATAGATTTGAGGTCTAGTTATTATCAGCTGAGGATTAGGGCATCAGATGTCCCTAAGATAGCATTGCATACTCGGTATAGGCATTATTAGTTTTTGGTCATGTCGTTTGGGTTGACCAATGCCCCACATTTATGGAGTTGATAAACCAAGTATTCAGGCCCTATTTGGATTTTTTTGTGATTGTATTCATTAACGACATCTTGATATACTCCCGCAGTCAGGAGGAGCATGAGCATCACCTCAAAGTGGTTCTTCAGAATTTAAAGGATAGTTAGTTGTACGCCAAGTTCTCAAAGTGCGAGTTTTGGTTGAGTTCAGTCGCATTCCAGGGTAATGTTGTATCAGTAGAGGGTATTCAGGTGGACCCGAAGAAGATAGAGGCAATCAACAATTGGCCTTGACCAGCTTCAGCTATAGAGATCCAGAGCTTCTTAGGGTTAGCTGGTTACTACACACGTTTCGTGGAGGGGTTTTCATCCATCGCAACCCCGATGACTAGATTGACCTAGAAGGGTGCCCAGTTCAGGTGGTCAGATGAATGTGAGGCGAGCTTCCAGAAGATCAAGATAGCTCTGACTACGACATCGGCATTGGTTTTTCCCACGGGATCTGGGCCTTATACTGTGTATTGTGATGCCTCCCGTATCGGGCTTGGCACAATGTTTATGAAGAATGGCAAGGTCATAGCATATGCTTCGAGGCAGTTGAAAATCCATGAGAAGAATTACCCAGTTCATGAAATAGAGTTGGAAGCCATTGTTCATGCCTCAAAGATCTGGAGGCATTATTTGTATGGTGTGACGTGTGAGGTGTACACGGATCACAAGAGCCTTCAATACTTGTCCAAGCAGAAAGAGTTGAATTTGAGACTACGGAGGTGGTTGGAGTTGTTGAAAGACTATGATGTTTCTATTTTATACCACTCGAGGAAGGCCAATGTTGTGGCTGATGCATGAAGTAGAAAGTCCACCAGCAGGGGTAGTCTTGCCTATATTTCGGTCAGCTAGAGAACGCTTGCCTTGGATGTTCAGGCCTTGGCTTATTGATTTGTGAGGTTGGATATTTCTGAGCCTAGCAGGGTGTTGGCTTGCACGGATGCTCGTTCTTCATAGATGGAGCGTATCCGGGAGCGGCAGTTTGATGATCCTCATTTGTATATCCGGAGAGACACGGTGCAGCGAGGAGGTGCCAGGGAGATGACTTTGGGATATGACGGCATATTGAGATTGCAGGGGCAAGTCTGTGTGCCCAATGTTGATGGTATCTGGGAGTCGCTCCTAGCAGAGGCCCACAGTTCTCGATATTCTATTCACCTGAGCACCGCGAAGATGTATCGGGATTTGAGACAGCATTATTGGTCGCGCAGAATGAAGAATGACATTGTTGCATATGTGGTTCGTTGTCTAAATTGTCAGCAGGTTAAGTACCAGCATCAGAGGCCCCGTGGGTTATTTCAGATGATTGAGCTTCCCGAGTGGAAGTTGGAGAGGATCACCATGGATTTTGTTACTGGCCTTCCGATTACTCGAAAGAAGTTTGATGCTATATGTGTTATTGTTGATAGGTTGACAAACTCAGCACATTTTATTCTAGTTGCAACCACCTATTCATCCGAGAGATAAGTTGAGATATATATCAGAGAGATCGTTCGCCTTCATGGGGTTCCCATATTTATTATTTCTGATCGGGGTCCGCATTTTACCTCGCATTTCTGGAGAGCGGTACAGCATGAGTTGGGCACTCATGTCCAGTTGAGTACAACATTTCACCCCCAGACGGACGGTCAGTCCGAGAGGACTATTCAGATTATTGAGGATATGCTCCGAGCCAGCGTTATTAATTTTGGAGGTCGTGGGACTAGTTCTTGCCTTTAGCAGAGTTTGCCTACAACAACAACTACCAGTCCAGTATTCAGATTGCTCTGTATGAGGCATTATATGGTAGACAGTGTCGGTCCCCAGTCGGATGGTTTGAGCCAGAAGAGGCTCGATTATTGGGTACATATTTGGTACAGGAGGCCTTGGATATAGTCAAGATCACTCAGAGCAGACTTCAGCTAGCTCAGTCTAGGCAAAAGAGTTATGTAGATCGTAAGGTCAGGGATGTTGCTTTCATGGTTGGTGAGTGAGCATTTCTCCGTGTATCACCTATAAATAGCGTGATGAGATTCGGGAAGAAGGGCAAGCTTAGCCCTAGGTTTTTTGTCCCATTTGAGATTCTTGACCGTGTGAGGAAGGTGGCATATAGACTTGCCTTGCCGCATAGCTTGTCAGCCGTGCATCCGGTTTTTCATGTATCCACGCTTCAGAAGTATCATGGCTATCTCGCCCACGTGTTAGATTTCAGTACTGTCAAGTTGGACAAGGATCTATCATATGATGAGGAGCCTGTGGAAATTTTAGACCGGCAGGTTTGATATTTGAGGTAGAGGAGTTTTACTTCAGTGCGTTTTCAGAGGAGAGGTCAGCCTCCTGAGGCATCGACCTGGGAGTCCAAGTCTGATATATGGAGCCGTTATCCCCATCTATTCCCCGACTCAGGTACTTCTTTATTTTGTCCATTCGAAGACGAACGATTATTTTAAAGGTGGAGGATGTGACGACCCAAAAGGTCTTCACCGTTATTCTCCCTTTCCTTGTGTTTTCAAGGACTTGAAAGGAAGATACTGGACAGAAGGGATGACATTATGGGGGTTCAACTGATATAAGGAAGCCTGATCAGTAGATTGCAAGGCTTCTGCAAACTACAACAGTTCCATATTCAAAAGTTATATCTGGCATTGGTTCCAACCTACAGTAAGGTTGCTTGGAAGAATCTGATATTGCTTGCGCATGCTCAACCTAGACACAGGTTTACTGTCTGGCTTGCTGCTCAACAGAAGCTACCTACAGTAGACAGACTACAGAAAATTAGTATCCTAGTTCCTGGCAAATGTGTGTTCTCTGATCAAAGTACTGAAACCTTTAATCACCTGTTCTTTGACTGCCCAGTTACAAAGGGCCTGTGGAATAGACTATGCACCTGGTTGGGACATCACAGGACAGTGGGGGATTGGGAAGCAGAATTCCAGTGGGTGTGTACCAAGGCAAAGAGCAGAGTGGTACTTAATAGTATAACAGCTTGTGCCTTCATCAACACAGTTGCACTTATCTGGCATGAAAGGAATAACACTAGATTTAATTTGAAAAAATATGAAGAATCTCAACTATGCAGAGAAATAGCCATGTCCATCCATATCCGAGGCAGATATTGCTGGCGTTGGCAAGTTGGCTTGGACAAACTTAACAAGTTTCCTTAGTTTCTTGGTTGTTTTAGTTTACTAGTTGTTCCTATACTATGATGTACCTAGAGCAAGTTAGATTTTAGTATAGAAGATTAACGTAAATGAGTAGGAGTAGTCCAAACTCTTACTAAAGCTTCAACTTGTACATATTTTTTATATTAATGGATAGAATGTTTACCCCCCCCCCCCAAAAAAAAACCTCTTATTTTGTTGCCTCAATTTGCATGCGTAATCCGGGCACGAGTCCGAAAAATATTTCAGTGGAAATATATGAAATATGTGTTAAAAACTATGAATTTTGATAATAATATTGCAATAGTTGACTTTGGTCAATATTTTGGATAAACGGACCCAGACCCGTGATGTGACGGTCCTGAAGGGTCCTTGTGAATAATATGGAACCCGGCCCGAGTATGGAATTTTTGAAAGATATTTTTAATCTGAATCTTATATGAGAAATTGAAATAAAAATGAGTTAGAAAGTGATTGTATTGGGGTCGAATTTTGGTGTCGACGCCCGGTACGAGACTTAAATGAGCGTTAAGCGCTATCTGTAAAGTTCCGTTGAAAACGGACGTCATTTGACGTGTTTTGGACTAAAAATGGAAAATTTGAAAGTTATGAACTTTGAAATGAAAAATCATGAGTTTGGAGGCTTGATTCTATGTAAATGATGTTATTTTGGCGATTTGATTGCACGAGTAAATCCGTAGGATGTCTTTGAGGTTGTGTGTATGTTTGGGTTGGAGCCTTGAGGGCTCGGGTGAGTTTTGATTAGGCATCGGATTGCATTTCTCAGCTTTTAGAATATTTCTGGTTTAAGGTTTCTGCAATTTTCGCAAATGCGAAGCCAGGGATCGGAAATGCGAGATGAGCCCTGGTTTTGCGAACTTTTTTTCGTAAATACGAGGAAGGGGAGTTTGGCCTGAGATCGCAAATGCAATCAAATGTTTGCAAATGCGAATCCCGCCCATGTCATGCCTTGTTCGCAATTGCGAACAAATCCTCGCAATTGCCACATCTGCCATTCCTTCTGCATTATTTGCAATTGCGAAAAAATCTTCGAAATTGCGATATCTGCGACATTGCATTATATACTTAGACGATTTAAACCTCATTCTTCATATTTTCAAAACCCAAACCTCAATTGGCGATTTTCTCTCAACTCTTTCTTTCCCAAATCAATTCTAAGTCAACTTTTAGTCAATTTCTTCAACAT
This sequence comes from Nicotiana benthamiana, assembly GCA_034376525.1. NCBI lineage: Eukaryota > Viridiplantae > Streptophyta > Magnoliopsida > Solanales > Solanaceae > Nicotiana > Nicotiana benthamiana. Next base: position 73,284,394 of record CM067338.1, on the reverse strand, counting down.
TTAACATCTTTATCATGATTTCATCCTAAAATCAAAGCTTTCAATGGGTAATAATGGGGATTAGGGGTAGAACCTAGGTTTTCTACAAATTGGGCAATTGGACCTCAATTTGGGGTCCGATTTAAATACAAATTTCATATATGAACTTGTGGGGGGAATGGGTAACCCAGTTTTGCATCGAACCTCGAGTTTTGACCATGTCGGCCCGCGGAAATTTTAGGAATTTTTTGGTAAAACTTTGAAAATTTTATTCTTATGCATTCTAATTGATTTAACTAGCATTTGTCGATACATTTTAGTAAATTGTGATTAGATTCGACCGGTTTTGAGGCGAATTCAAGGGGTAAAGCTATCCTAGAGGCGTGAGTTGTGTTTGGAAGCTTTCGAGGTAAGTGGTTGATCTTACTTTGGCTTGAGGGAATAGGATTAGGACAATGTTTTCTATGTGCTATGTGGAGTCGGTGAATAGGTGTGGTGACGGTTACCTATGCGCCCGAGTCTAGCATGACCCTGAGTCGTAATTGCTTTTAAATTCGAAACAGGTGAAACAATTGAGTTAATTGCGTGTTAAATGAATTATGAAGTGATATTTGAGAAGCAAATGAGTTAAAGAAGGAAGTATGGTACTTTTCCCTTGCCAGTACTTGTTGTTGAATTGTTTTCCCTTGCGGAGACTTATTGTTATATTGTTCTCCCTTGTCGGGATGATTAATCTTGTTGCATATTCCTTTCCCCAATTGGTTGTGACCGTAGATTGGGTGAGGAAGCGAGATTGTGCACGAAGGGCCTTTGCGTGCTGTGTTTTGATAATTATGCACGAAGAGTCTTTCCGTGCCATGTTTCTTGATTATTTGAGCACGAAGGGTCATTTCGTACCTTGATGTGAGAGTTATGTGAGGAAAGCACGAAGGGTGATGGCGTGCACCATATTTGAAAGTTTTGGTGAGGAAAGCACGAAGTGTGACGCCGTGCACTATATTTGACAATTTTGGTGAAAATGAGAGTAAGAGCACGAAGGTAGGTGCCGTGAAATTGTTGATTCACTGGCTTTCTTTTATTGATGTTAAATACTCAATTTCCCTTTCTTGTTCGTCAGACTTATAATAGAAATATTACACCCTCCAGCATCTCCCCCCCCATTAGCAGTTTAAATGTTTTTTTCTGTTCATTATTGCACATATATCTGTACAGGTTGATTGTGGTAGGTTTGGTCTAGCCTCATCACTGCATCGCTGGGGTTAGGCCAGGCACTTACCAGCATATGGGGTCGATTGTGTTGATGCTACACTTCTGTGCCTTTTGTACGCAGGTCAGGAGACATCTTACGGACCGCAGCAGTAGTTTTGTAGCGTGCCTTCAGTCCAAAGACTCCATGTAGTTCGATGGCTTTCACGGGCCCCGAGTCTCATCAATTCCAGTTCTGTTTGTTTCCATTAAATCGAGACGGACTTTTTATGTATGTTTATTTCAGACCTTAATTTGTAGAATCTCATAGCAGTCCGTGAGTATTGTGACATTTGATCTTGGAGAGAGGATGTTGTTTATCTTTCCGCATTTTCTTCATTTGATATTAAATTAAGACTTCCGCTTGAATTTATTGTTATTATTATTATTTCGTTGGAAATAAATTGAAAAAGGTATATTTAAGTTTGCTTGCCTAGCTCCGACAGTAGGCGCCATCACGACTCCCGATTGTGGAAAATCCGGATCGTGACCTACTGATATGAAATGCATAATACATATATATATAAACTTTTAAAAACATTCACAACTGGGGGAATCATAATCATGATATTGTACCCGACCTCAAAGAGGACTCAGTAAACATATACCCGACCATCATAAGGCTCGGTAGAATCGTACCCGGCCACGTGGAGCTCGGTAACTCCGACTAATAAGTTGTTGCACAATAGGTTTCATACCCGGCCGATTATAGCGCTGCTCGGTAGAGTAAAATAGATACTACATATAATACACGCTAGGCTCATTAAATCACGTTCTAAACCTTTCAAAGTGACTTAAGGTCGTTCTACCTTCGATTAACATTAAGGATATCCATAAACTCAATATGAACCTCAATAGGATTAAAGGATCATACACACTTGCTTGGAATAATTAAATAAAAACATGTACAACCTTAGTTGCTAGGAGTAAATCCGATATGACATAGCGTATTCATTTAACTTTAGATCATGCCAAAAAAAGGGAAGTTCCTTAACATACCTTAAATCAGTTGAGTCCTTAATAACTTCCAAGAAACTCTTCAAACAAATCAACTCAATCTATCATAGTATAAGGAGATTCAAAATCAGTGCTGAGCAAAGGCTAAGTCAGTAACTTAAGCTAGTAGCTCATTTACATAAATTTTGGCAGCATCTCCCCAGTACCAAGGGCTTCCTTCAATACCATATACCAACAACAACAACCAAATAAAAATCCATCAACATATAAATAACTTCCAAGAAACTCTTCAAACAAATCAACTCAATCTATCATAGTATAAGGAGATTCAAAATCAGTGCTGAGCAAAGGCTAAGTCCGTAACTTAAGCTAGTAGCTCATTTACATAAATTTTGGCAGCATCTCCCCAGTACCAAGGGCTTCCTTCAATACCATATACCAACAACAACAACCAAATAAAAATCCATCAACATATAAATAACTTCCAAGAAACTCTTCAAACAAATCAACTCAATCTATCATTGTATAAGGAGATTCAAAATCAGTGCTGAGCAAAGGCTAAGTCAGTAACTTAAGCTAGTAGCTCATTTACATAAATTTTGGCAGCATCTCCCCAGTACCAAGGGATTCCTTCAATACCATATACCAACAACAACAACCAAATAAAAATCAATCAACATATAAATACAAATAACAAGACACCATATAACAACAACAAGTCACAACTACTTCACGACAAGCGACAAACTTCGATTTGAATCTGTATAACCCATATCACTCCTTATACACTTCTTACATTAACATAATAGTATCATTAAAATTATAATGAGGTCATTCATAAATGATTCCATCTTATCACCATATATTTATAAAAAAGTAAACAATCCACAATTCCAACTATCTTCAGTTAGTAACTTTATTCACCAGTTCATGTCTACTCCATCCATGTAACTTAATTAACATCAAGATAAACTTAAGCACAAGCAAGAACACAAAATAAAATACCTACTACAGTTACTTCAATAAAAAATCCAAGTTATATTCATCTTACAACAATCCTCAATGGCAACACAACCTCAAAGAGGTGTTGTTCTTAACTAGAACTAAGTTTTGATGTTGAAATATGGTGTAATTACTTTGGAATAACTTCAAACCCTTGTATTTTTTGTTTAGGAGGTTTAGGAGAAGTTTGGAGACGAAGTTGAGTTGAAAATTAGTTAAAAATAGGCGTCCAAATCACTAATAAAGTGAAGTAGGTCGACCACCGTCTAAGTGGGTTTCATTGGGAGCTGCTTGCACAGCCTCGCAAAAATGCAAATGTCTCCCTACTCCAATGTTTTATCGATGAACTGTTTAATGTGTTAGAAACTAGGCTTGTAGATATTCAATTTTGTAGGTAGATCACCCAATAATTCCATGTATATTTGGATAAAAGTTCAGCTACATATGACAAAATTTTCAGGAAATTTATGAATGTAACTAGTGATGGCTTTTTTCCAACTCTTGTTCCACAACTTACTTGCCTTCAAAAAGTAAAAAATGACTATCATAAGGCTAGAATAACTCATAGAATAACCTCGTTGTCATGTTAAGAATCCTATTTTTACCCCAAACTACAGGTTATAACATTCCAAACTTGTCGATATTTGACAAAACCTATTTTTTACAATTCGTTTAGCGTCTAAGCTTTCCAACCCTTTTGGTACTTGTTATTCATGATATTAAATATATTTAACCTCCATTGAAACGTGATTAAATTGATTTATGCACTTTCAAAGTTGATCTCATTTATGAGCTTACATCAATTGCCTTACGAATACTCTCACGTACAAAAATATGGGGTGTAGCAGTTGTATACGAGTGAGTTTTGCCTGAGGTGCTATTTAAATTTTCATCATTTTTAATCACTATTTCATAACTTAGGTTAAAATCTATTGAAAGATATTTTAAATGGTTTTACTGAAACTGGATTTAAATGAGCTAAATAGATTCAAAACCCAAATTTTAAAAGCTTGCTGTATTATATTGGGATTTCATGATAAATGTATATGTTTTATTGCTCATCACTACTACTCGGCCTTTATTTACTTTGGTTACTTAATGAGTTAGCATACTCACAATACTCCCTGTACTTTGTGTGCAGAACCAGGTATTTCTAGACTCGGTAGCAAGTGTTAATTGATCAATTGTAGATCCATCGGAGTTAGCAAGGTAGCTGCCTTGCGATTGCAGCACTGCTTTCCTCCCACTTATCTTCCTTGAGATGTGTTTAGGTACTTTTCAAACTATGTTGATCTTGATATTATCAGATACATTATAGTATATGCTCATTATCAGTGACACCTCGATGTCGGTCTTTTATTTTTCACACTTTTATTTTGATTTGAACTCCTTATGAAGGTATTATGTTAAGTAGCTTGGATTTTTCATTCAAACTGAAAATATTGTTTTCTCATGGTAGTGTGTCGGCTTGCCAAGTACTATGATAGGCATCATCATGACAGGCTTAGTTTTGGGTCATGACAAGTTGGTATAAGAGCCTAGGTTACATAGGTCTCACGAGTCGTGAGCAAGTTAGTAGAGTCTCGTGGATCGGTATGGAGACATCTGTGCTTATATTTGAGACTCTACAGAACCTTTAGAAATTCTCACATTCTTGAATTCTTATCGTGCGACATTGATTTAGCTTGAAATGTAACTCTTTAAATTCCTTCCACGCTTTAATTTGCGCACATGAGCGCTTGGTAGGAATTGTGTATTGATGGCTTCTGATTTCTTGAATGAGAGGTGATATGCAACTTCTATATGTTAATGTTGGGTCATATTTGAGGACTTGGGGCCGGGATTTTCCTGTAGCCTGAACACTGAGGTGTTAATTTTGTGAGCACGTTTTTAATATATATGTTCGGTAGTGTCCCCATTAGTGGAAGTGATGGCTAGATTGCTATGTCATGAGTATGATGCGACTCTGAGATGTGTTCATATGATTTGGATGTCATAAGGATGGTTTTCTTTAGGGTAGAAAGATCTATTTGGTTCTTGATTTCCATCTTGATTTGATGTATAGTCCGATTTATGGGTGTGCTGGAGGATCTGTTTATGTTGTTTTGTTGGGGAATGAAGTAGATTTCATGTCGTGACATGAGTTCAAACTCATAATATTAATTGATTGTGTGATTTTTATGAAGGTGGAAGGGTATAAAGAGATGTTCGTTTGAGACCAAATAGGTGGGTTATCTCCTGTGTGGTCTCGTGGGGGCGTGTGATCCCTATGCTATTTTGTAGTGATACCTCCTTTACCAGTGAATTATATATGTTGAAAATCGAGTTTGGATCGTGTATGAGAGTTGTATTGACTGTTGCGAGGGTGAATGCGAGATTTTCATATGATTTGAAGTACTATATGGTTTATGTTACATGAGATTATGAAGGATTTAGTTCAATCTCACTACGGTACTATGGAAGTAATAGAGTAAGGGCATTATTTTTTATGTGTTTTAATTATGGCTTTGAGCCAAGTGGGGGAGTCTGCTATTGATAAGTTGATTGCACGACTATGTGTCGTATTAGTTTCATTTTGACGTATACTGGTGAATCAGTTATGACTTGCAGATGTTGAGATCAAAGATGACTCAAGTAAAGGGGATTTCTGGATACGAGTTGTATTAGGCTTTATGAGTATATAAGAATCATGGAATGATTTGAGTTGTTATCGGTGAAGTAAGTAATGTGCGTACAGTAGAAATTTATTTTACTACATTAAGCTGAGATTACATGCTTCGATGTTTAAGCGCTAATGGGGATCAAGTCAATAGACACGTTTGATCAGTATAATTAAGATTTGAGCAGAGTGGATAGCTCTCAAGAAGGGTTCTAATGAATTCAAGATTTATACATGGCAATTGAGAATTTTTGCGGGTTTGTATGTGGCTAGAAGCTGGAGAGTTACACTGAATGGTGTCGAGGCTCGCAGTATTTCTAAATCGCTGTGGATTCTACATTTCAATGTCAGAAAAGTAAGATGAACAACTTGGAATTCACTAAAGGTCTCTTCGGAGTAGGTATTTCGGTTGTGGCACTTTTGGGGTGCTTAAGAGAGTATTAAGTGGCTTATGAGCATTAGGGCAATGTTGTTTATAATAGGGTCTCATGTGGTGAGTCTGGGTGAATGGTTGAGGTATTATGGCGAGGAGAAGTATCAATGTGAATCCGATTCTGAAGGAACTCGGATAGATATGACAACTTGGTAGTAGGTTGGATCGGCATGGTAATGGGTATGATTAGTTCTTTGGGTATTTATGAGTTTCTAAGGTGTTTTATGTCAATTCTCTTGAGTTTTAGTGACATGCCTAGCTTGGTTGGGTTAGAAGGATTCAGTCCTAATGGTTGGGTTTTGAGCACATGGGATTCGAAGAGTTCTTGATGGTTTATACCACGGTTAGAGAGGTATATCTTCTACTAGCATGATGAGCATATGTTGTATATTGATCTTCTCCTAGCTGGGATCAAATGGAAAGTTCCTGGCTAGTTTAGTACGTAGTCACTTTGTGACTCGGAGTGGATTATGAAGTTCTTATATTTATCATGCTATGTCATGGTATATGCGGTATGTTGTGTAGGGTTGATATTTTCATGTGTAAGGTCACAGTTCAGTTCTGAAAGGAAGGTCAGAAATTCTCATGCAGCATAGAAAATTTTTGATAACTAGGTAAATGATATTACTAACTGGTATGGCATGATGAGAGAATACATTTCAGAAAGGGCGATGTGGGAGTTATGGATACTTCATTGGTATTGTGACACACTCTTGTTTGATCGAATGCTGGAGTTCAATTTTTCTTTGTGGCATAGAAGAATTTCAGAAGTATTCCTCACGGGTGACAGTGTAATTGGAGAAATTTGGGCATTCAGGCGGTGAAGTTGAGATTAGAGAAGGTGATTCATATGTTCTATGGATTTAGAGATTGGGAGTTCCCTTGAGTAGATTGTTTTGTGGTTGTGGATCGTAAAAAGTAGGCAAGGTTAGTAATTTAGTCATTATAGACTTTCAGAGGGTTATTTTATATCGTGGGGGACCAGAGCCGATCTGGGGTTCATTGGTAGGCCGAACATTGAGGTGTGATCTGTACCAGGTCGAATTTGTTAACTCCGAACTACTATTGTTAAGGATGTGCCACTCATTTGTTTTTGAGCCTATTCGTGTTCTGGAGTGATCTATGAGCTACTCTTCTATGTTGCGATTGTTATGATTTGTTGGTTATATGCACATATGCTGCGATTCTATTGGGGTCTTATAGCGGAATTTGAGCGGGAAGAGTAATGGGTATTGCTTGCTAGATGGCATATTGGTTATGTTCTTTCAGGTTATATGTGGTGTTATGTCATTTGCTTCTCTGTGGTTATGGTAATGCACTTGGAGTACTTGATGTCGTTATGCGTGATTATTGATTTTGACAAAGTTGGCTTGAGGTATATTCCATGCATTAGTGTTTGGATGGGGCACACATTGTGGCGAAATTATGTCAAGGTATAAACCTTTGTATTAGATTTGTGTGATAGTCCTACGGATGATGGATTTTCAGTATTTTGTGGTGGTAGTACTTTTTAAGCTTGCGGGACAGTCCTCTCGTTTGAGTCATTTGTTTTCATGATTTGAGTACATTTGGAATGTTACTATTGGGTGCACGAGTTGCACAGGTTATGGCTTTGGATCGTATTGATGTGTCATGTCATCAGAGTGGTCATGTTGGATTAGATGAGGTCATTGGACCTAAAATGAATACTATTAGAATTGGTTACAACATGGTTGGAAGGATAGTATCAGAAGTTGACATAGAAATTTGCTATAGTTCCTGTCGGAGAAGAGGGAGCTCCGTGAGGTGTTGATATGAGGAATGGCTATGAGTTTCTGCATGTTTCTTTCATCATTGGCAGTATATGAAAGTGTTGTAATAAGACTTTGTTTGTTAAGAGGTGTATTATCGGTATTGGGTTGTTTTGAGCAGCTACTATGATTAGGAGTTATTTCCATAAGTGTTTTGAGTCATGTGGTATATCAAGTGATTACATCTTGGGTTACAAATATGGTTTGGTACAGCTTGTTTGGACTTATACCTCGTGTAGATGTGAGGGTCTGATCTTATAGAAAATTCTGAATGTTGGAAATTGGGCTTTAAGACTTATGGACTAGGTTGGATTAAGAAATTTCAGTCATGTTGTGTTATCAGACCTAAATAGGATAGGGCGACATGTTATCACCCCCAGATATATGCACAGTGAGAATATACAGTGAGTTGATGGCTTTTGGAATAACTCTGGGCACGCTCGAGGACCAAGGTATGCTTAAATGGGGAAGGATGTAACGGCTTGACCAGGCAATTTGAGAAATTGCACTTTTCTTGGTTATTTAAGAGCATGAGTAGCTCCTTAGGAAGTATTATAACTTATATAAATCGTCGGTTTTGGTTTCGAGATTATTTGGAATTGATTTTGAAGAATGATTCTCAGCTAGAAGCTTTAAATTTTAAATGTTTGATCAAGTTTTGACTTATTATATTTTAATTTGGATTGAATTTTTGATGGTTCTGTTAGCTCTGTTGAGTGATTTTGGACATAGGAATGGGTCTGGATTCTGACTTGGAGGTCCGTACTAAAATTTGGCTTGAAATACTGAAAGTTGGAACTTTTAGAAGCTTGACCATGAGTGTACTTTATGATTATCGGGGTCACATTACTATTTTGATAGTTGGAGCAGGTCCATAATATCAAATGTGACATGTGTACAAAATTTGAGGTCAATCGGACATGATTTGATAGTTTTCGGCATCAGTTGTGGAAGTTTGAAGTTTGAAGTTCAAATTGAGGTGTGATTCGTTGTTTCGATGTTTTATGTTCGTTTTGAGGTCTCAAGTAGGTCAGTGATATGATATGAGACTTGTTGGTAAATTTTAAAAGGGTCTTGAGGGGCTCGGGTGATTTTCAAATAGGTTTGGGTTGTGTTGCACTCGTTTGTGATGTTTCGATGTCGTTTTTCAAATGCACTCGTTTTTTATGTTTTGATGTCGTTTAGATCCGTATCATCATAATGGATCCATAGCAAAAAGAATAATAAAAGTTGGACATCGTATAAAGAATTTATAGACTTTTAACTAAGAATTGGGTTGCCAGATTTTTTAGATCAGTTACGAAATTGCCACTGAGTTCGTATTTAAAAATCTGCACTATTTTCAAATATTGAAACCAACATGTCTCCTTCAATATAAGGTCAAATGGAGTGAATGAAGAGCCTCTTGACAAAAATATCACAAAGAATCCATTGGAGGTATCACAAGAGAGATTTGGTATTTTTAGGTGCAAGAATCGAGGCAGAATAGCTAGCAGAAAAATATATTAAAAAGGCTTTGTTCATTTGGTCATATTTTGAATTGGGGAGCTCGGATTTGGGTGATTTTTAGGCGATTTTAACCATATGTATTGGGTAAATGTTCTCTACTCAGTTTTGATTATATTTCATGAATCCAACTTCGTCTTTGGCATTTGATTGATGATCAAAGTGAAATTTTAGGGGTATTGCCTAAAGTTTCATAAAGTGATTTTTTATATTTTGAATATTTATTCGAAGTAGGAATTGGACGAATCTAGTATGGTCGACTCATGGTTGAATGGATTTTCAAATTTTGTGAGTTTTGTCAGGTTTTGAGATGCAAGCCTGGGTTGGGCGTTTTTGGCGATTTTGGGCTTTTTATAAAAGATTCAACCTTTTTTTTTATTGGGATTGGTTGCTTTAGCATTGTTTGATGTATTTGAGTTGTTTTTGGTTAGTTTCAAGTTGTTCGGAGGTCGGAACGCATGAGATGACATTTTTGGAGCAGCGTCTGGCTTGCTCGGTATTGGAATAGGCTTGATTGAGGTAGGTAATTATTGTAAATAGTCATGAGGGTAAGAAACCATGGAATTCACATTTCTTTACTATATTAGATGATGCACATTCTAGGTGACGGCCGTGTGGGCATGCACTGTTGGGGATTGTTACTTGGTCCGTCATGTATCAACTATAAAGTTGCATATTTGACTTAATTATATCATACTTATGTATCTTAGAAAGAAATTCCTATAAATTGGGTTGAATTCCATATTTGGGCCTTGTGCCAAAGCTATTTGAACCCTTAGGGGCTTTTTCTTATTATCCTCTCAATGTTTTTGATTTAAGATATATACTCAGTAGTCTGTGTTTACTGATTTCATAATCAGTTTTTATTACTCCATTTTGATGCATAAAATGATATTTTGGCTGAGCACCCTATTTTACTGATAGCCTGAAAGGCTTGAGAGGTTTCTGATTGAGTAAGGCCAAGGGCTTGTTTTGTGAGGATATATATTATGGGATCGGGCTGCACGCCGCAACATGTTGTTATTGATTCATGATTTTTTGAAGCCACGGGCCTGATTGATTTATGCCATGAGGTGGCTTGTTATGAGACCGAGGGCCTGATTGGTTTATGCCACGAGGTGGCTTGTTATAGGTCTTGGTTCATAGGAGCCCCTCCGGAGTTTGTACACCCCCAGTGAGCGCGGGTACCCTGAGTGGGTGACATGATGTTTTGCCCGATGGACTGTTCTTGATTCATATTGTTCCTGAGGGGTGTTTATGAGTGATTTTGAGGTAATGCCCGAGGGGATGTATATGAGTAAATGAAAGGTTCGCCCGAGGGGCTGTCTATGATTCATGTTTGCTCGAGGGGCTCTTTATGATTTATGTTGCTCAAGGGGCTGTATGCAAGTGAGTTTTGCCCGAGGGACTGTTTATATTTTCATTATTTTTACTCACTGTTTCATCACTTCATTTGAAAACTGTTGAAATATAATTTAAGCGGCTTTACTGAAACTGGATTTAAATGAACCGAGTACATTCAAAACCCGATTTTAAAAGCCTACTGTATTCTATTGAGATTTCATGATATGAAATGGATATGTTTTATTGCTCATCACTACTGCTCAGCCTTTATTTAATTTGGTTACTTAGTGAGTTGGCGTACTCATGTTATTCCCTGCATCTTGTGTGCAGATCTAGGAGTTTCTAGACTCGGTGGCGAGTGTCAATTGATTAGTTGCAAATCCAACAGAGTTAGCAAGGTAGCTGCCTGACAATTGTAGCTCTTCTTTCCTCCCTCTTATCTTCCTTTAGATGTATTTAGTTACTTTTCAGACTATGTTGGTCTTGATATCGTCATATGCATAATAGTAGATGCTCATGACTAGTGACACCTCGATGTTGGGCTTTTGTTTTTCGCACATTTATTTTTATTTGAACTCCTTATGAAGGTTTTATGTTATGTAGATTGGAATTTTTTTAAAAACTGAAAATATCGTTTTGTTCTAGTAGTATGTTTGCTTGCCTAGTACCACGATGAGCGCCATCACAACTTGGCTAGTTATGGGTTATGACAATAAAAAAAATACAAACCAAAAATAGTATTATGTAGTAATAATATTAGATAGATTTTGTAATTTTTATAATAGTTAATATTCTAGTTTGAAAGAATAATAAGTTGGAATAATTTTTAAAATAATAATATCTTGTGCTGGAAATAGCTATTATTATTTTTGTTGGTATGTTAAAATAATTCTAACTAGTAAAAAATAAAAGAATTATCAATTGTGTGACTGAGTAAACCAAGTAATCTATTAGAAAGGGTTCAATATTAATAAACATTATACCATTAAAAAGATAAAGAAAATAAAAAAATGCACCATAACGGAATTGAGTGAGATAAGTTGTATTGTGATGACCCGAAAGGTCATATTGCGTTTTAGAACTCAATTTTGCCCTAAGCCTTAAAAGTTTTTTTTACCCTTCTCGATTTGTGTGCGTAGCCCAACGTGTTTCCGAAAATTTTTTATGTTAAAAATTGATAAAAACAAGCAATTTGGCCTAAAAATTTTATTTGAGTTGACTTCAGTCAACATTATTGGTAAACGGATCAGGATTCGTATTTTGACAAGTATGGTAGGGACGTTTGTGATTTGCGACTTGGGCATATACGCGGGATCAAACTCGCAAGTCCCCTGCTCGAGATATCGGACTTTGTCGATATTTGAAAGTTAAAGACTTAGTGAAATGGAAATGTTTGACCATGGTTTGACTTTTTTGATATCGGGTCCATATTTTATTTCCGGAATCCGGTATAGGTCCAATGGCTTACTTATGACTTGTAGGTGAAATTTGGTGAAAAACGTAGTTTGTGTGACATGATTCGGACGTCCGGTTGTGAAAGTAGAAGTTTCAAAATTTTCTTGAAAATTTCATTTTATTTGGTGCTAGCTTCATAGTTTTAGGTGTTGTTTTTGACGATTTGATCGTGCAAGCAAGTTCATATGTTGTTTATAGACTAGTGTGAACTTTCGGTTTAGAGACTCGAGGGGATCGGGTGAGTTTTGAATAAGATACGGAATGAAATTAGACTTGGATGATCTACTGGTGTATCTGATATAGTTGCAGACCACTGATCTCGCATTTGCGACCTTTGAGGGGTTCACATTTGTGAGCTACTCATCGCAAATTCAAAGAGTACCCGGACGACACAGTCATCGTAAGTGCATGAAATACTTCGAACTTGCGAAGTGGGTCTGGGAGGGGCAATGATCGCAAATACAATCATTGAGTCGCATTTGCGCAGGTTCAAGTTCTCTTTTGCGAGCTTATCTTCGCTTTTGCGAACTAATCTTCACATTTGCGAAGGCAACAGAAGTGTGAAGGGCTTCGCATTAAAGATGGCTCCATCGCATTTGCGGACTTCGTGTTTGCGAAGCCTAGGTCACATTTGCGACATTTGCAACTCGTAAAAACTTGACTTAGACGGGATTTTCGCTCATTTTTCAAAACATTCAAAACAAGAGACCTCATAGGTGATTTTCTAAAGACTATTTCTTCCCAAAAACATTGTTAAGCGATTCTAAACTAATTTCGCTCAATATTTTACTTTATTTTACAAGATTTCAACTTAAAATCTAAGGTTTTCATGTTGGAATTGGGATTTTGGATAGAGACTAGGAATTTTGAAATTTGAGGATTTAGACCTCAAATTGAGGTTGTATTGCAAAACAATTACATAACCGAGCTCGAGGGTGAATGGGTAATTGGATTTTGGACCAAGCGGGCCGGGTGTTGTCTTGTGTTGACTTATTCAAAAACTGCCTAAATTGAATTCTCTGCAATCGTGGGTTGTTCCTAAGGCTTTATTTGAATCATTGAATTGGTAATTTTCTAGATTCTATTGGTTCAGAGGCTTGTTTGAAGGGAAAATCCGTGGCTGAGCTTTGAGTTTCGCCATTGGAGCAAGGTAAGTATGGTGGTTAACCTTCGGTTGAGGGATTAGGTGTTATTTGTAAATTTCCTATGTGTTTGAATATTGTGTACAACGTACAGGTAAGGTGACGAGTACCTATGCATTTTTGTGAGTCATAGCATGGGAGTGCATCTTATTCATGAAATTGTTGCTTTTCGTGATCACATTACCCATGCTTAGACTAGTTTATCATCATGTTGATCGTTATTATCATATTTACGGATTTTGGTATTGATTGAGAATTGATTCAAAGTTGAGGTTGGTATTGTGGAACCAAATCTTGAAGTAAAACTTGTTCTTGATATTTCTATCTCCCTGTTATTAATGTTCCTTGATTGGATGTGGGAGAGTGCTAATGAACGAAGGGTGATGCCATGTCATGTTTTGTGAGTGTTAATGCACGAATGGTGATGTCGTGTCATGTTTTGTGAGTGTTAATGCACGAAGGGTGATGTCGTGCCATGTTTTGTGAGTTTAATGCACAAAGGGTGTCTTGCCATGTTATGAGAGAAATGCACGAAGGTTTAGCCATTTGTATTTTATTCATATGGTGAAGTTCAGAGTAAACGTACGAATGGTGATGTCGTGTACTTTCTGTCTTTTGGTTACTTATCCTTACATGTTCTAATTATATCAGTTGATCAAAGTTCTAGATTCTACTGTGTCCTTTATCTTGTGATCCCCTTAGCAATATTACTTATCTTGTTTCTTTTACTACCGTTATCTGTATATATATTGTTATACTGTACATATTTATTTGTCAGCGTGTTGTCCTAGCCTTGTTACTACTTCGCCGAGGCTAGACTCAACACTTACCAATACATGAGTCGATTATACTGATACTGCACTTTGCACTTTCTGTGCAGATTTTGATAGTGGTCCGAGTTGATTTTGAGGTTAGTTGTTGGCTTCACTTGATCAGAGACCCAAGGTAGACCTGTTGGCATTTGCAGGCCCTGGTGTCTTCTTCTATATATTCTCTTTACTGTTTCTTTCGTTTTAAAAATAGTTGTATTTCTTTTAGGCATTTACTTTTAGAAAAATCTTAGAAGTTCATGAATTGTGACTCCATAATTTGAGTAGATATATCTTTTGAGGTTGTTATGAATTTTCGTACTCTTTTTTAACTTATTATGGTTTAATTATTGTTAATTACTGAAAGATTAAAGAATTGGTTTAATGAATCTCTGATGTTGGATTGTCAAGCAACTGAAGTGTTAGGCACTATTATGGTTCCGGTGGTAAAAATTCTAGGTTGTGATAGAAATAGTGAGTTAAAAATATGTACTTTATTAAAAATCTAATTACTTAACCGAATGGAAAGGAAATAAAATCAAACTGTATAACAAAAAAAGTAAAGAACTAAATGACGCAACTGTAACAGGAAAGCATTCTAGCACTATTGTGATCCTTAGACCCCACCACATTTAGTATAAATAATGAATATCTTTCACTTATTTATGATTAGGGGCGAGCGTTTGAGCAGTTTATATTAAATATAGAATTTTTGTTTGAATTTTTGATTTTTGGATTGAAAAAATAACAATTCAAATTCAATTCAAATAAGTTCTATTTGGACCGGATGTTTTAAGTTTTGTTTCGGATTAACCAACTTGGATATTTTGGCTTTTCGGTTTTGAGCTTATAAGTTGGCATGTTTCTTCTTTTTACAAAAATTAATATCCGAATGAAGTTCTCATATTAAATTGCCTGAAAAGTTATTCATTCTCACCGTAATCATCCAAATAATGTATTGAAGTAATGAAATTACTATCAAGAAAATGCAACAGAGATATTAATACGGCTGATAAGAAGAAGTAAAAATCATGCCCAAATAGAATGTATTCTAACAGTATCTTAGTAATTTAGTATTGTATATATGAAATAATATCTAATGGATAGGGTATTTAACTTATTATTATTGACATATAGATAACGTACGCAATACAAAGTATACAATTCAGGTTTTCGGATATTCAAAAATCCAAAGTACCTAATCCAACATCCAATCCGAAATTGAAAAAATATAAAAATTAAATTCAAAATCCAATCCGCAATCTGAAAATTCAAACCATAAATTTTAAAATTCGAATTTCAATTTAAATTTTGGGTTTGCCCAAACTATGCCCATCCCTATTTATGGCAGAACCTGCAACTACTCACATACAAAAGGTATATCTTCAATTAGGTATGCAAATGTTACTTCTAGACTCTAGAAGAAGAAATTTCTTAAGCATTATATTCTATCTATTACATAAGATCACCTATCTTGTAATTCGTTGTTTCTTCAACCCCATCATGACAAAATGATCGAGAAAGTTGCATACATCTTTAAACCATCACCAGCATATTTTCGATCACATAGTAACTCCTTTTCAGATTTTAGAAAGATATTTTTCTATTGTATTACAAAAGTTGATAACATCTGTTGTCTATCTTAATAATATTAAAAACTAACATATATCACAAAGGTAGGAAATTGAAAATAAGTGGTGTAGAACAAAAAGTACAACCATATTTGTTGTCACTTTCTTTCTCTATCGATGACTTTTTGCTGTTTTTCCCCACTTGACAGCAAAATCATTTTAGGATGATCACTCGTATCCTTTGAATCAATCAGGAGGGAGCCAATTTCCCGGGATAGTGTAGTTTATTGTTGATCCCTTATTGGGGCGATTATTATAATAATTATTGACTGTATATTTGGAACAGTGATGTGAATAAACATAAATACCACACAAGAGGGGGGGATGATTTGCGTGGTAACTAATTTTTGAGTTAGAAGAATCTGGTTCTTCTAAGTGTTCTAACTACTGCAGTTTGCGGAAGTGTAAAAACTTAAAGTAAAGTGCACATCTATTTATATGTGGAAAACACCTAGCTCGAAAGGTGGAAAAACCAAAACTCCACTAAATTCAATGAGCCAAAAACAACATTTATAAAACTTTTGTAAACCTAAGCACAATATCTTCCCTATTTAGGTCAGATTTAGGTCATAAACATCACTAGTTCAGAAAAAACTTTTAAGCACAATATCTTCCCTATTTTGGCATCATTGAAAAGTTACATAAATGATGTGAATTCTCGAAATTAACATCTAATCATGGCCACTAGGGCAACTGCAATAGAATACATGTTCAAGTTAATCATAAATCATCTCAGAAATAACTATTTAGAACAAGATTAACAAGAACCAGAAAAGTTTCATTCATTGATTACAGAGATGTTCCTACTAAGCAGTCCACAAAAAGAAACATAAAACTTCCAACCATAAGCAAAAGGAGAAAACAGACCAAGAACCAAATAAACTTGTAACTGAAGGGGGGAAACTAGACTGGAACTTAAACACAGGACTTCTAAGGCTTGGATGAGCTAGAGGGTTGGACTTTTAGCATGTTAAGCATTTATATTTCATGCCTTCATTCTTTTCCTTCTCCTTGGAAAGCTTAGCTCTAAGTCCATTTCT
The DNA here is from genome assembly GCA_034376525.1 of Nicotiana benthamiana. Classification (NCBI taxonomy): domain Eukaryota; kingdom Viridiplantae; phylum Streptophyta; class Magnoliopsida; order Solanales; family Solanaceae; genus Nicotiana; species Nicotiana benthamiana. The sequence continues at coordinate 73,267,402 of CM067338.1, read as the reverse complement.
TTCTCCCTCCAATTCTACCACCCTGGCATTAAGCTGTGCTATTTCAGCATCCTTCGGTCCAATCTCCTGAACTAAGGACCTGACTTTGGTGTTTACAGGATTTTTAGCTGATGGAGTAGGTTCAACAGGAACATTGCCAAGCAGATAGTCACAGCATTGAAGAGTCTTGATGCCAAAGTGTTCCTTGCTGGATGCCATCTCCAATTTTTCAAGGGAACACATACACGTTCAAGCACTGTAGTCAGAATAAATCCATAGGGAATGGCATGAGCCTTTGAACCATTGATTACCCTTTCCAGCAGCTTCACCATGAATACAAGCCAGTTGATTTGCTTGCTTTCAGTCAAGTATGAGCACAAGGTCCATATAATTTTCAGTGTGCCTTCTTTCATGTCTGGGCAGGAGGCATTTGTTGACAAACTCAAAGAGCACCATATGCTCAGGTCTCATCTCACTCTTTTTCACTGCCCTTGCCTCAGGCACTTCTGCCTCTGATGTGGTTTCACAAAAGTTTCTAGTAATCTGCAGCTCTGAAGGTAATCCATCTAAACAAGGCCATCTTTGCCTTGTGTAATAATCATATCCTTCATAGGGGATATTCAGGATCTCACTGAACTTCATTGCATTAAACTTTACCTTGACCCTCTTAACATAACTTGTCACCACACTATTATTCACTGACCTATTTGCCATAAAATCAACCAGTTCCTTCCTAGCTAGTTTTCCATTCAACTGAAGGACCATGTCCTTCCACCCTTGAGCTTCCAGAGATGTGAGAAGCCTCAACATGCCTGGATCCTCCAGGTCTTTCAACAGCATACCCTTCAGAATGTTTCTTTTGCCAAAATTGGCAAATCGATCATGTTCACTCCAAGAATCATCTTCTTCTTCTTCATCGCTTTCTTCTTTTTCTACAACCTTTTTCACCTGTTTTCCTTTAGAAGCAGATCTTGTTTTATTTGCCAGGGAGGACACAACAGGTACAGCATTGGAAGACTTCTTGGAAGAAGTCTTATTCTCTTTGGATTTTCAAATATGATCCTTCTCAATTTGATTTGCTGGATGGACCTGTTCAATCTCCTCTTCATCATCCTCAGCCACAGTTTCTGAACTCTCACCAAGCTTCCAATTTCCTTTTTCTAGTCTTTTCTTCTTACTTTCTTCCAGTTCCCTCTTTAACTCGGCTTCACTTTGCTCCTTGTTGTTCTAGCCCTAGGTGCACTCTTGGGAGATGCAGTTATGGATTTCTTTGATGATTTTGCAGCAACAAGAGTTTTAAGGGAAGAGGACTATTGTTTCTTGGGGTCATAGCTATCCCCCAACTTCTTCATCAAGTCAGCCAATGTCTCCACCACTGATGGACCAGTTTATTTGCTTAAATCTACCAACCCCTGAGCAGCTTCCCCAGATTAACTTCCCCTAGAATGTGATACCCCATTTCCCCCACTTCCACAGATAGATAACACATTCTTCCCCCTTTTCTTCATTTGTTCTACTGACTTATACCTAGAAATTTCTTAACTTCCCCCACCAAAACATATCGATTTTCTACTTTTTCACCTACATCCACTGAAACAAACCAAAAACTTACCTCTGTTGGATTTTCTTGAGGCGGAGAATTTTTAGAAGATCCAGCTTCATCTCTCTCGCTTGCAAAAATGTATTGATCCGACTCAGAGCTGGAGTGAGTGACCTCTACTTGGGTTCCTTCTTTTGACTTGCTTTCAGCTTCTCATTTAAACTTTTTCTTCAAGGTCCTGTCGCCACTGCTTCTCTAGCTATCATTTTTCTTTGATGAAACCTTGTTTTGGTGATTCAACAGGAGAGGTAGAGGATGAGGTGGTGTTGGGTGACACTGGTGGTGGGGTTTCTGGATTATCTTGAGGATTAGTCATTTTGGGTCGTGGATTTGTGGAAGACTCTAAGAAATTTTGGGAAATTTTTGAGTATTTTGGAGATGAAGGAGATGATCAGATGTCTTAGAGGATAATGACAGTTATGAGATAAATTAAGAGGCCTTTTAAAGGGGGTAGTTATTGCATCAGAAAAGACACTTTTAAGGGGTCAGTAGGAGTCTAATCACTTTTAATTTCAGGTCTCCCTATTAATTAAAATTGCTAAGGTTTAGGAGAAGATTTCTGTTATTCTCTAGAGTTCTAATTACAAGAAACTGGTTCAATTGGCTTCCAACGGATAGAATTTTGAGACGATTGGAATTTCTAGGACTCTTGCTCATGATTGAAAATTAAATTTTTCTAATTGTGCACAGCATAGAATTATACCTGACTTTCCTCATGAGTACATATTGATGAACCAGGTTCTTCATATGACACTTTTCTTGATCATGCCTCAAATGTCAAAATAGAAAATTTGTAAGAGATTAGTGAATCACATAGCCACATGCCACAGGAGTATACTTATTTAAAAGTATTTATCTGAGTAGGAATTAGTCTAATATTCTGAGATTTAAGAACTACTAACCGAAAAAAATTATTATTTTTTCATTGTGCATGCTGAACATGACCTCTCAGGTGATCTTAATCATCCCTAATTCCATGCAGTCAAGTGTGACTCCTTTGGATTTGATTGGAAATGAGCACAAAGTCCTACACCGAAAACATTGTCAGGTCTACTAGCAGTAAGATACAAAAGTGAACTAATCATACCCCTGTACAACTTTTGATCAACTGATGAACCAGGTTCATCAGCATCTATCTTTGTGGCAGTTGCAATAGGAGTATCTATTTCTTTGGATTTTTCTATTTAAAATTTCTTGATCAGTTCTTTTGTGTACTTCTACTGATGAATCATAGTACTATTTGGACTTTATTTGATTTGCAACCCTAAGAAGAAATTGAGTTCTCCCATCATACTCATTTCAAATTCACTGCCCATTGGATTTGCAAAATCATTGCTCAACCTTTTTGTAGTGGCCCCAAAAATTGTCATCGACATAAATCTGAACAACTAGAAGATCTTTACCTTTTTCCTTTAGGAACAAAGTACTATCAATTTTACCTCTTTTGTACCCATGCTCCAGAAGGAAGTTTGACAATCTTTCATATCAAGCTCTTGGGGCTTGCTTGAGACCATAAAGAGCCTTGTCCAGTTTGTATACATGATTAGGACATTCTTTGCTTTCGAATCCGGGAGGTTGCTTCACAAACACTTCTTCTTTGAGATAGCCATTTAGGAAAGCAGTTTTCACATCTATTTGATGAAGAGTGAATTCCAAATGTGCTGCAAAGGCTATGAGAAGTCTAATTACTTCAAGTCAGGCAACTGGAGCAAAAGTCTCACCATAGTCGTTGCCTTCCTTTTGACTATACCCTTGAACCACCAACCTTGCCTTATTTCTTGTAACTGTTCCATCTTCATCCAGTTTATTTCTGAAGACCCATTTTGTCCCAATGATTGACCTGTCCTTAGGTCTTGGAACCAAGTGCCAGACTTTGCTTCTTTCAAACTAATTGAGTTCTTCTTGCATAGCATTTATCCATTCTGCATCTTGTAGAGCTTACTCATATTCTTAGGTTCAATCAGGGACAAAATGCATCAAATGCACACATATTCTTTAGTTGTGATCTAGTCTTGACTCAAGATGTGGGGATCATTGATTATGTTCTCAATTGGGTGAAAACTCAAGTACCTGTAAGATTTTCCCACAAGCTGGTTTCTGCTAGCTTCTCCTTGATTGTTATGTAGTAGAGGCACAAGTTCAAGTACAGGTTCCTTTAGAGAATTTTGTGCATTTTATCGCAGATTTGCTCCCCCTGTCAGGTTTCCCAGGGTAAAAGGACCAGTTCCATCACCTATTTCTTCCTTGGATGCCTCCTTAACTTGTATTGTAGCTTTAGTCAGTTGTCTCACCAGTTCAATGGCTTCATATTCATGTTCCTGTCTCTCAGAAAGAGTGTTAGTTTTATCAAAAATAACATGTACACTTTCTTCTATTCATATAGTTCTTTTGCTAAATACTTTATAAGCTATGCTATGTGAAGAATATCCCAAGAATACTCCCTCATCACTTTTGGGATCAAACATACCAAGGGAATCTTTGCCATTAGTGTGCACGTAGCACTTGCAACCAAAGGCCCTTAGTGGGATATATTTTGTTTTCTCCCTTTAAGTAACTCATAGGGAGTTTTTTCTACTAGTGGTCTGGTCATACACCTGTTTATTATGTAGCATGCTGTATTTATTGCCTCTGCCCAAAAGCTATGAGGTAGTTTACTGGAAAGTAACATAGTCCTTGCCATATCTTCAAGGGTCATGTTCTTCCTTTCAACTACCCAATTTTGCTAAGGAGTTCTAGGGGCCGAGAAAGTATGATCTATTCCATTTTCATCACATAATTCAGCAAACTTTTGATTTTCAATTTCAGTTACATGGGCAGACATAATGGATGCAAGTTCATTTCCTAATTGTTTCTTGATTTTTCTAACAAAAGATGTGAACATTTCATATGCTTCATCTTTAGAAGTTAGAAATAACACCCAGGTAAATCTAGAGAAATCATCAACCAGCACCATGACATATCTTTTACCACCTCTGCTCATGGCTCTTATTGGACCACAAAGATCCATATGAACCAGTTCCAACGACTTTGACGAGCTTACCATTTTCTTAGATTTGAAAGACGACCTTACCTGCTTCCCCCTTGCACATGCATCACAAACTTTGTCTTCCTTGAACTTGATATTAGGTATCCCTATCACCAAGTCTTTGGATACTAATTTGTTTAATTGATTTAGATTATCATGACCGAGTCTTTTGTGCCAAAGGAGGGGATCATGTATAAACACACTCAGACAAGTGAGTTCACTTTTAGAAAGAGATGACAAGTCTACAATGTAAATACTGTTAACTCTTCTTCCCTGCAAAACAATCTTGTCTGTAGTAAGGTTAATCACAAAAAATTTTAAGGATTACCTCTTTCACACAGTTGTGACACATTTATCAGTCTATATTTCAAGCCATCTATCACATAGACATTCTCAATGGAATGAGAGTCTGTCTTTCCTACCATTCCAACCCCAATGATCTCACATTTCTTTCTATTTCAAAAGGAGATATTGCCTCCTCTTAGGTTCTCAAGTGAAAGAAACGGGTCCTTGCTACCAGTCATATGTTTTGAGTAGCCACTATCCATGTACCAAATTTGACTGCTTCCTTTCACTTGGACCTGCAAAATGAAATCTGGGTTTAGTCTTAGGAACCCAAACTAGTTTGGGTCCCTTTTTATGGGCAAAATGATGAATTAGATTTTTCTTTACCCATCTAGGCAATTTGTGTTTTTCTTGAACAAAACGTTTGTTCCTTTTACTGGACTTTTCTTTTGCATTACATTCATTTTTGTAATGGACAATCTTACCACAATGTGTCCAGATTTTATTCTCAGGAAGAGTGAGATACTTGTTTTTGGGATCCCATTTTGGAGCTTGAGTCCAAACCCAAGTCCTCTCTTATTGCTGTTGTGATGTTCTTGCAGCTAGGAGAGTGCATCAAAAGCCTTTTTCCGTTGTCTAGTTCATGCTTCACCTTTCCTAATTCTTCTTTTAGGACTTTGATTGATTCATCTTTCTCATACAGATCATCCTTAATTTTTCCTAAATTTTCTTCTAGTGTGAGAAATGATTGATCAGTCTTTTTCTTTCCTGTCCCTATTTTTAGTTTCAAATTTTCAGACTTGAGTTCTAGAACACTATTTTCCAGTTGAGGAACCTGGTTCTTCAACTCAACATTTAAGTTATTGCTCTCTTCATCCCTAGATTCTAGTCTTTTGCATTTTTCTTCCAGTATTTCACAATCCCTAGACCTAACATATTTCTCACTGTTTATTATTTCAGACTCATCTATGAAGTCCATCAAGAGTTCACCCAAATTTTTGTTAGACAGGAATTTAATCTCTTCTTTAAGATGTAGAACACTTACGTCTTGTTCATCTTTTGATTCTCCGATGGGCATAAGAGCTTGCTCATCTTTAGCTTCATTTTCTGAGTCTTCATCTGACGTATCTCCCCATGCAGCAACCATGGCTTTGGTAGTACCTTTGTTTCTCCTTGGTTGAACTTGTTCCTTCTTCCTGTTTCTCCTTTCTGCCCTTTCTTTCTTCCACTTAATCTCCCATTGAGGGCAGTTCTTGATCATGTGATATGTTTTTCCACATTAGAAGCAACCATCATTTGTCTGCTTTTAAAGAGCCCTAGGTTGGTTGAATGTTGGTCCTCTTGAAGAGCCCCTGCCTCGCATAAGGTATTTCTTGAAGTCTCTAGTTATCATTTCTGTTAGAAAATACGCTTAACGCTAGAGGGGGGGGTGAATAGCATTATAATAAAATTTATCGTAAACTTGCGGAAATTAAAATTTGTAGGAAATAAATAAGTGCGTTAAATAAACAAAAAGGAAAGAACGCACCGATATATTCTGGTTCACCACAACACGTGGCTAGTCCAGTCCCCGAGAGACTCTCTCGAGATTTTCCACTAACTTGTTAAGCTTACGGGTGCTCAACAAACCTTTACAACTTAAGGACACAAGCCTTAACACCTTTGCTCGGAGATACAACACTCCAAGACTTCAACCAAGGAAACACAAGTTCCTTACAACAAGAGAATCACAATTCTCTTACAAGTGTATAAAACACTAAACACTCAAACACAATACTCCTTAATAAGTAGATATGAGTAAAAGAAGTAAGCTCTAGATCACAACAACTTTGGACAAGAATATGGCTCTCAAAAGCTTTATGAAATTGAATATAAAATGATAAACAAAAGTATGCAAGCTTATAGCAATGTAATGATCAGTTGTAGTATGTTGTTGTGTTTAAAACACTGAAATGAAGCTGTATTTATAGTTGAAAAACTTGGCATTACCGTTGCCTAATTGCAAATTAAGAGTTGCTGATTTTACTCACTGACAATCGATTGTCAAACCCCAACAATCGATTGTCTGCCAGTCAGATCAAAATTCAATCCCAGATTTTACGTTAGATAATCGATTACTTACAATCCATAATCGATTACTGGCAACGTTCAAAAAATCCTTTCCAGATTTTACCACAAACAATCGATTGTCCAGAATCAACAATCGATTACTCAGCAACGTTCAAAAAATCTTTTTCGGATTTTAATCAAAACAATCGATTATACAAAATCAATAATCGATTACCCAATAACGTTCAAAAAATCTTTTCCGGATTTTAATCAAAATAATCGATTATACAGAATCAATAATCGATTACCTGACGGTATTTGAAAACTTTACGACAACGGTCAGCTTCACAATCGATTGCACAAAGTCAACAATCGATTACTTATCAGTTTTTGAAAAACATTTTAGACACTGTCTCTTTGACAATCGATTGTCCAATGTAACAATCGATTATTTAATAAATTTGAAAATCACTGGAAGACACTGTCTCAACATAATCGATTACCATTAGTTCATAATCGATTATTCTAAGTTTTGAAAAACTTTGATGGACACTGCCTCAGTCACAATCAATTGTCATTAGTTCACAATCGATTGTCATGCGGGTTTGAAAAACCTGATGCTCACTGTCTTACTCACAATCGATTGTCATTAGTTCACAATCGATTGTCATGCAGTCTTGTCTTAAAACAATCGATTATCATAAGTACATAATCGATTATCTTAGTCCAGATTATTAAGGCATGTCTAAAAATTATTTTGACTACTGTAAATATGCATGATTTAAAACCATTTGACATTAAATTAAATATGCATGATTTGGAAAATAGTTTTATGAGAGAAGCCATGTTACGAGTCAAGTTGTAGGATCAAGATCACAATTAAGAATGACCCAATTAAACTATAAAACTGTCTTGAGCTTGAATCTCGTTGTATATCAATTGTGCGCTTGTTTCTTGAACTTCGTCATATATCAATTTTTGCTTCATTTGTCATTCATCAAAACCTATACAAAAGAACACACGTTTTAGTATATTGCATTGAGAACGTGTTTCCAACAATTTCCCCCTTTTTGATAATGGCAAACATTAAGCGGGATATGCAAGACAAGCAATTTATAATGACGATTCAAGACAAGTATATACATGCAACAAGTATGCAATTTGTTCCCCCTCAATTTGAGAATTCCCCCTCAATTTAAGCTTATAATTTGAGAGTGCATCATACCCGTTATCTTCCCCCTTTTGCCATTAGCAAAAATAACATAATAATAAGATGCCAAAGATGAAATAAACCTTGTTTATTTATTAAAAGAAATTACAGCAACATCAACCCGAATAATAGCAACATAATCGATTATTGATACGAAATAATCGATTTTTAGACGACGGAAACCGATTGTTGTACGTCAAGCTTTATAATTCCCCTTCCCTTGGGGCGATACCTGCAAAAATCGTTAGACGTCTCCGACGCTCAAGTTAGAAATCATGTAACAAAAAAAATGCAATGCATGACTTAGATCAACGTGGAGTCAAGGATCCCGAGTTCACTGCAAATTCGGAAGAAGGACTCTTTCTCTAAAGGCTTTGTAAAGATGTCTGCCAATTGGTTTTTGGTTTCAACAAATTCAATTTTGACATCGCCTTTGATAACGTGATCTCTAATAAAATGATGTCTAATTTCAATGTATTTCGTTCGCGAATGAAGAACGGGGTTCTTCGTCAAGCATATGGCACTAGTATTATCACATCTAAGAGGGATATGATCCAGACTTAGGCCATAGTCCAAGAGTTGTTGTTTCATCTATAGGATTTGAGCACAACAACTCCCCGCGGCTACATATTCAGCCTCGGTTGTGGACAATGCAACACTTACTTGTTTCTTGCTAAACCAAGAAACGAGAGAGCTACCGAGCAAATGGCAAGTGCCACTAGTGCTCTTGCGGTCCAATTTGCATCCAGCAAAATCGGAATCAGAGTAGCCAACAAGTTGGCATGAAGAGCCTTTGGGGTACCATAGACCCACATTTGTAGTACCAACAAGATACCCTAAAATCCGTTTTACCGCAGTAAGGTGAGACTCCTTCGGACACGATTGATAACGAGCGGATAGGCACACGCTAAACATGATGTCCGGACGACTAGCAGTAAGATAAAGAAGAGAGCCAATCATACCTCGATACTTTTTGGTGTCGACTTCCTTACCTTTCTCATCTTTGTCTAGGTGATCGTATGTGCTCATAGGAGTTGCCATTTCTTTTGCATTGTTCATCTCAAATCGTTTCAGCAATTCTTTGCAATATTTGGCTTGACAAATGAATGTACCTTCTTTCATTTGCTTTACTTGTAATCCCAAAAAGAATGTTAACTCACCCATCATAGACATCTCAAATTCGCTTGTCATTAAATCGGAAAATTCCTTGCATAAAACATTGTTAGTAGCACCAAATATAATATCATCTACATATATTTGAACTAACAAAATATCATTGTTTTTATGCTTAACAAAGAGACTTGTGTCAACTTTCCCCGTAATGGAATCATTTTCCAAAAGAAACTTACTCAATCTTTCATACCAAGCTCGGGGAGCTTGTTTTAAACCATAAAGAGCCTTTTTGAGTTTGAAAACATGATCGGGAGATTTAAAATCTTCAAAATCGGGGGGTTGTTCAACATAAACTTCTTCTTGAATAAAACCGTTTAGAAAAGCACTTTTCACATCCATTTGATATAAATTGAAATTCATAGAAGAGGCAAATGCAAGCAATAAGCGAATAGCTTCTAATCTAGCTACGGGAGCATATGTTTCCTCATAGTCAATACCCTCTTCTTGATTATAGCCTTTTGCTACAAGCCTAGCTTTGTTTCTAGTGATTATACCATTTTCGTCTACTTTATTGCGAAAAACCCATTTCGTACCAATTATGGTATGACCTTCGGGTCTTGGCACCAAATCCCAAACGTCATTGCGTTCGAATTGGTTAAGCTCCTCTTGTATTGCCAAGGTCCAAAATTCATCCCCAATTGCTTCTGAGATGGTTTTGGGTTCAATTTTGAGAAATAAAACCAGTATGTTCTAAGGTACTTTTGAGAGAGTTTCGGGTACTTACCTTGTCTCCAACGTTGCCAATTACCTGTTCAAGAGGGTGATCTTTGATCGTCCTCCACTCATTTGGCACTTTTGTTTCTTTTTCCAATTGTGGCGCTTCTTACGTTGGTTATTCCTCAGTTTCATCTTTATTTTCCTTGGGTGGTTCTTCTTGTATTTTGTCTTTCAAGATATCTAAGATACCTGCAAGATCAAAACCGGAATCCTTTCTCGCCAAGCGCGCATTATTTTCGGAAAATACAACATGAGGGGATTCCTCCAAAATTTGGGTTCTTTTATTACAGACCCTATATGCTTTACTATGTGAGGAATATCCAACGAAAATACCTTCATCCGACTTAGCAACAAATTTATCCAATTGGTCTTCGCCATTGTTATGAACAAAACATTTGCAACCAAAAACTCTAAAATGGGAAATATTTAGTTTTCTACCCTTATAAAGTTCATAGGGGGTTTTCATGAGTATCGGCCGAATTACTACTCTATTTAGAACATAGCAAGCGGTACTCACGGCGTCCGCCCAAAAATGTTTGGGTATCTTACCTTCGTCGAGCATGGTTCTAGCCATCTCTTCGAGACCCCTATTTTTCCTTTCCACCACCCCATTTTGTTGTGGTGTACGTGGAGCGGAAAAGGTATGCTCGATTCCGAGTTCATCACAAAAGTCCGCAAAGAGATTGTGATCAAACTCTCCCCCATGATCACTTCTAATTGAAGTGACGGTTGTTTCTTTCTCATTTTGAACACGCTTAAGAAAACATTTAAAATTTTGAAAAGCATCACTTTTATTGGCAAGAAATAAAGTCCAAGTAAATCTCGAGTAATCATCAACAGTCACAAAAGCATATCTATTTCTTCCTAGACTTTCAATGCGAGAAGGACCAAATAAATCCATATGAAGCAATTGCAATGGTCTAGAAGTTGAAATAATGTTGGATTTGAAAGATTCTTTTGTTTGCTTCCCCTTTTGACACGAGTCACAAATAGAGTCATTTTCAAATTTTAAATTGGAAGACCAACAACTAAGTTTTGAGAAATCAATTTGTTCAAAAGATGCATATTGATATGTGCTACTCTACGATGACATAGCCAAGTATCATCCTCTTTACTCATTAGACAATCAACATAATTGGGTGAGGAATTAGCAAGATCAACCATATAAATATTATCCACTCTAAAACCACGGAGGATAATTTTGAAATCACTACGTCTGAACACTAAGCATTCATCCGAATCAAATAAAGCAAGATTTCCCTTGTCACACAATTGGCTTATGCTCAAGAGATTATGCTTTAATCCTTTAACAAGTAATATATGCTTAATAGAGGAATTTTCATCCTTACTGACCGAGCCGATGCCGATGATCTTTCCTTTATTGTTATCACCGAAGACAACACTTCCTCCTTCTTTGTGCTCTAATTGAAGGAATTTGGATTCATCTCCCGTCATATGCTTGGAGCATCCACTATCAAGGTACCATAGTACACTTGATCCCTTCAAGCACACCTACAAAACAAATTAATGTTCTTTAGGTACCCATGCCATCTTGGGTCCTTGGGGGTTAGGCATATTATAATGATGCGATTGAGTAATATGTCTATGACGTGTAAAGCATGCAGGAGCAATATGACCAATACATCTACAATAATGACAAGTCACATTTGGGTTATGCATCCTTCTAGGTTCATAGTAACTAGACGGATGAAAATTTCTTACACTATGACTATTTCGCATTTCATGAGAATTATTTCTCCTACTATGAGCTCTAGGATGAGCAGCATTTCTAGAGTGATTGTTTCTCGGTTGAAGGCCATTTCTAGGTCTTCTCAAAGGTTCAACATTTGGCCTAAAATATGCATCATTTCTAGGGTAACTATTTCTAGGTGGTAAGTCATTTCTAGGTCTCCTAAAATGTTCAACATTTTGTCTAGCATGCATATTGGTTCTAGGATTGCTATTTCTAGGATAAGCATTTGTTTTATTAGTCCTAGGTTGAGCCTTAGGTGGTTGGGGTTTGGCTTCAACCTTTTCTTTAACCTCATTCTTAAATCCTATGCCATGCTTGGTTGATTTCAAATTTACAAGGACCTCATTCAAATTCTTGTGGGAAGAATTAAACTTATCTAAGGTACCTTTGAGTCTATCTACCTCATTTTTGAGATGCAAGCAAGAAGAACAATTTTTTGTAGAACTTTCGGGCTTATCGGCGCTTCTTTTTCCAAAAAACTTATTTTCCTCTTTCAGCTTTTCATTTTCTAAAACCAGTTTTTCTAAATCCTTTTCTTTCAAAGAAAGCTGTTTTTGAAAATCCTTTTCTTTTAATGAACATTTTCTTTTATGCCCTTAACAGTTTTTGAAGCCTTAATAAACTCAGCATATAATTCATCAAAAGCAGTTTGCATTTCTTCAAGAGTAAAGAAGTTTTTAGACGAAATTTGACATACCTCATCTTTGTTGTCTTCTTGTGCCATAAGGCAAAGATTTGCTGCTTCGTCTTCTTCTCCTTCGCTTGACTCATCTCCGGAGTCGCCTCCCCAAGAAATGTATGCACGTTGCTTTTTAAAAGGTTTCTTCTCCTTTTTGATGTTTGGGCAATTTTATTTGATGTATCCGGTTTCACCACATTCATAGCACTTGATTTGTTCGCCTTGCTTTTTGCCCTTGCGTTCATACTCCTTGCGCATGAACTTTTGAAATCTTTTGATAACGAGTCCAAACTCGTTGTCTCCTTCCTCATCAATTTGCGGTTGGCTTGTGCTCGCCGTTAGAGCTATTCTTTGCCTCCTTTGATCATCAACAAAAGGGTTAAGAATAGTAGATTCATAGGTCTTAAGGTTACCTCTTAGTGCGTCGATGGTGACGTTTGAAACGCCAATGGATTCTTGAATTGCATCGGCCTTTGATCTCCATGCCGGTGTGAGACTTCTAAGAATTTTTCGAACGAGCTCTCTATCCGTGAATGTTTTCTTGAGAGCATGTAGGTCATTTACGATTATTGAAAATCGCTCAAACATTTCGTCCACCTTTTCACCTTCCTTCATGTGAAATAATTCATAAGAATGGGTTAGGAAATCAATTTTTGCTTCCCTTACCTGGTCCGTACCTTCGTACGTAACTTCTAGCTTGTCCCACATCTCCTTTGCCGTTGTGCAACACGATATTTTCCTGTAATCGTCAGCATTAACAGCACAATATAATAAATTAATTGCTTTAGCATTATTTTGAACCTTTCGGATGTCATCCGCGTCATACTCATCCTCGGACTTGGGAACCCATTTGTTTTCCACCTTCTTTGTTGGAATTTGGTTTCCCTTCATTATCACCTTCCAAAGGTGAAAGCTGTTGGACTGAACGAAGATCTTCATCCTCTCCTTCCAGTACGTGTAATTTGTACCGTTGAATAGAGGTGGTCGTGTGGAGCACTGTCCTTCATCAATTCCTGCAAAAGAGTCACGAGTAGAAGCCATGGATGGTTCTCTCAAACTGTTAAATCTTCAGAGAGTATGGCTCTAATACCAATTGTTAGAAAATACGCTTAACGCTAGAGGAGGGTGAATAGCGTTATAATAAAATTTATCATAAACTTGCGGAAATTAAAATTTGCAGGAAATAAATAAGTGCGTTAAACAAACAAAAAGGCATATATTCTGGTTCACCACAACACGTGGCTAGTCCAGTCCCCGAGAGACTCTCTCGAGATTTTCCACTAACTTGTTGAGCTTACGGGTGCTCAACAAACCTTTACAACTTAAGGACACAAGCCTTAACACCTTTGGTCGGAGATACAACACTCCAAGACTTCAACCAAGGAAACACAAGTTCCTTACAACAAGAGAATCACAATTCTCTTACAAGTGTATAAAACACTAAATACTCAAACACAATACTCCTTAATGAGTAGATATGAGTAAAAGAAGTAAGCTCTAGATCACAACAACTTTGGACAAGAATATGGCTCTCAAAAGCTTTATGAAATTGAATATAAAATGATAAACAAAAGTATGCAAGCTTATAGCAATGTAATGATCAGTTGTAGTATGTTGTTGTGTTTAAAACACTGAAATGAAGCTGTATTTATAGTTGAAAAACTTGGCATTACCGTTGCCTAATTGCCAATTAAGAGTTGCTGATTTTACTCACTGACAATCGATTGTCAAACCCCAACAATCGATTGTCTGCCAGTCAGATCAAAATTCGATCCCAGGTTTTACGCTTGATAATCGATTACTTACAATCCATAATCAATTACTGGCAACGTTCAAAAAATCCTTTCTAGATTTTACCACAAACAATCGATTGTCCAGAATCAACAATCGATTACTCAGCAACGTTCAAAAAATCTTTTCCGGATTTTAATCAAAACAATCGATTATACAAAATCAATAATCAATTACCCAATAACGTTCAAAAAATCTTTTCCGGATTTTAATCAAAACAATCGATTATACAGAATCAATAATCGATTACCTGACGGTATTTGAAAACTTTACGACAACGGTCAGCTTCACAATCGATTGCACAAAGTCAACAATCGATAACTTATCAGTTTTTGAAAAACATTTTAGACACTGTCTCTTTGACAATCGATTGTCCAATGTAACAATCGATTATTTAATAAATTTGAAAATCACTGGAAGACACTGTCTCAACATAATCGATTACCATTAGTTCATAATCGATTATTCTGAGTTTTGAAAAACTTTGATGGACACTGCCTCAGTCACAATCGATTGTCATTAGTTCACAATCGATTGTCATGCAGGTTTGAAAAACCTGATGCTCGCTGTGTTACTCAAAATCGATTGTCATTAGTTCACATTCGATTGTCATGCAGTCTTGGCTTAAAACAATTGATTATCATAAGTACATAATCGATTATCTTAGTCCAGATTTTTAAGGCATGTCTAAAAATTATTTTGACTATTGTAAATATGCATGATCTAAAATCATTTGACATTAAATTAAATATGCATGATTTTGGAAAATAGTTTTATGAGAGAAGCCATGTTACGAGTCAAGTTGTAGGATCAAGATCACAATTAAGAATGACTCAATTAAACTATAAAACTTGTCTTGAACTTGAATCTCGTTGTATATCAATTGTGCGCTTGTTTCTTGAACTTCGTCATATATCAATTTTTGCTTCGTTTGTCATTCATCAAAACCTTTACTAAAGAACACACGTTTTAGTATATTGCATTGAGAACGTGTTTCCAACAATTTCAATTTCTTTATCTTCAAGATCTGATCCTTCTGAGATCATGAGAGCCAGACTTCTCTCTTTCTTTGGAGCATCCATCTTCATAGTTTGCCTTCTCAATTCATAAGCAGTCAAGTTTCCAATCAGTTCATCCAATTTTAGCGTAGCAATATTTCTGTATTACTGAATGGCAGTGATTTTGCTTTCCCAGTAGATTGGCAAGACTCTAGTTAAAATCTTCTCTACCTTGTCTTCTTCCAAAATAACTCTTCCAAGAGACTCAAGTTCATTTTTTAGTGTAGTGAACCTAGTATACATCTCTTGGGTAGTTTCACCATCCTTCATAGTAAAATTATCGTATTGAGAATACAGCAGAGTTCCGCTGGACCTCTTTACTTGAGGTGTTCCTTCATGAGCCACTTGTAAGGTGTCCCAAATTTCCTTGGCAGTTGTACATCCCTGAACCTTGCTGTATTCATCAGGACCAAGTCCACACACTAGCCATATCTTGGCTTTAGCATTTTTCTCCACTTCCTTAGATCATCAACAATACAGTATGCTCTAGTTTTTGGAACATTCATTCCTTCAGCATTCTTCTTGGTTGTGGCAAGAGGGCCATCAGTGATGATGTCCCAGAGTTCATAATCTTCTCCCATGATATGGTCTCTCATTTTATTTTTCCACCATGAATAGTAGAGCCCATTGAAGAGTGGAGGTCTTGCAGTAGACTGTCGTTCCCAGCTCCCAGGTGGTGCACTCATGTTGATCATTTTCCTAAGGTATTAACCTCTTCAAGGATAACCCGCTCTGATACCTATTGATGTGAATAAACGTCAATACCACACAAGAGGAGGGGGGAGTGATTTGTGTGGTACCTAATTTTCGCGTTAGAAGAACCTGGTTCTTATAAGTGTTCTAACTACTACAGTTTGTGGAAATTTAAAAACTTAAAGTAAAGTGCACATCTATTTTTACGTGGAAAACACCTGGCTCAAAAGGTGAAAAAACCACGACCTACTACACAGTAGGATTTTCCCAAACTCCACTAAAATCAATGAGCAAAAAACAACATTTACAAAACTCTTGTAAACTTAAGAATTAAACTTTAATCCCAGTGTAGCACACGGCCTCAGCTTTTGCACCACTATCAAGTTAACTCTAACTTGATGACTCAACATACCTAGTACAATTGCTTCTAAATAAGCTGAAAGGTACAATATAAAACCTACTACAATTGAAGTAGAAATAAAACAATCAGATGGAACTGGTTCTTCTCTAGGTTCAGTAGTTTTAGGCGTCCACACTTGTAACTTGCATATATTGCTTGAAATCAGACTCGCTCGTTTTTCTCTCAAATATTCTTTTTACTTCTGCTTGTGTGTGTTACCTGAAAAGAGAACTAACTCAATCATATATTGAGTTAGCAGTTAGAGTTTGATTAAGACTCCACTTCTTATCCGTTCACAATTCGAGTCCTTGGCCAATGCAAACTCCAACCCTTATCCAAACTTAGGATTAAGTTTTCTTCACATAAGGAGACTGTCCTCGTTATCCCAATGCAATCTTTTTGATTATGATTAGAAGATATTGATGTGTGATCTTTGGTGCATTATTTTCCTCACATGCTCTGCATGTGCCCTTGTTGATTCAGACTATGTAATACAAGATGGACCAGGTCCTTCTATTAGTTCATTTGTCAATCTTCAAAACTCAACTGAAACTTGGTCCAACAAACGGGTTGCACGTCACAACATAATTAATATATATAGATCGGGTTGCATGCCGAAATATTATAATATATGGATCGGATTGCACGCCGCAACAATGATATGTTGGATCGGGTTGCACGCCTCAATAAATATTATATAGGATCAGGTTGCACGCTGCAATAATTATATATGTCGATAGGGTTGTACGCATCAACATTATCAAAATGATTAGGTATCGAGTTGCACGCTGCATTAGTTTTAAATGATAAGGGATCGGGTTGCGCGCCGAAACAGTAGTATCATTGTATCGTTGCAAATCTTGTACTAACCTTTTAGGTTTCTATTTAGTTTTTGCTAGATTTTGATACGTTCCTCAAAGCATGTTTCCCCCCTCCCTTTTAAACCTCTTATTTCCTATTTATTTTTCTGCCGTACATTGTATAACTGCACAGGTTCATCTGGAGTCTGGTCTTAGCCTCGTCACTACCTCGCCGGGGTTAGGTCAGACACTTACCAACACATGGGGTCGATTGTGCTGATGCTACACTCTGCACTCTGTGCAGATACCGGAGCATCACTTGGTCATCAGTAGTAGGGGAGCCAGCCTTTAGTCCACCGAGATTTGTAGTCCTGCAGGCGTTCGCAAGCCCGACATCTCTTCTATGTGCTGTTATATTCTGTTACCATTTGTATACAAGATAGACCATGTTGTTTCTTTCAAACATTTTATGTAGTAGTCATAGATGGTTCGTGAATGTTGTGACACCCATTTCTGGGTAGAGGCATATATTGGTTTTTCTCGTATTTATTTTGGTATTATAATCGTGTAAGTCTTCAACTTATTTTCGTCATCCGCTATTATTTAAATGCTTATCACCTATCAATATAAGTTGTTAAAGGGATTAAAATGAAATAGTTAATATGTTTTAAACTTCATGGCTTTCCTAGCTACTACGAGTAGGCGCCATCACGACTCCCGAGGGTGGAAATCCGGATCGTGACATTTTTCGATATAATCTAACAAGAAAATTATTGACGTGTTTTAATTTTTTTAAAAATCAAATTAACATTAGGTGGACAAAAATAAATTATTCCTTAATAAATCATACTAATTTATTAGTTCATAATACCAACTGTAAAACTGTAGAGAGTTTTGGGAGAATTGATTTTCTTGTATTGCTCACAAAAGTATATATAGAGTACAGTGAGGTATCAAATCCTACCAACAATAGGACTGTACAATAATGAAAGAAATCAAATCCTACCAACTATAGGGCTGTACAATAATGAAAGAATAATCTACCAATAATAAAAAGATACACACAATATATTCTAATACGCCCCCTCAAGATGGAGAGCTGGAGGACACGCCAATCTTGGACATCAGCAAAAGAAGCCGAGGACGAGATAAGTGCTTGGTGAGAGCATCAGCAAGCTGATCAGCAGAGGATACCTGAGCAACACGAAGAGACCCATTCTGAACCAACTGACGAACAAAGTGATAATCAATGGAGATGTGTTTCATGCGCGAATGAAACACAGGGTTGGCACAGAGGTAAGTGGCGCCAATGTTGTCGCTGTAAATGACAGGAGCAGCCAGAAGAGGGATATGAAGCTCGCACAGCAGAGAATGAAGCCAACGGACTTCAACGATAGCAGAAGCAATGGCACGATATTCAGCCTCAGTAGAGGATCGTGCAATGGAACGCTGCTTTTTGGAGCTCTAGGAAATAGGATTAGGCCCCAGAAAGACAACATAGGCACTAGTTGAGGAGCGGTCATCAAAGTTTCCACCCCAATCAGCATCAGAGAAACAATGCAGAGGCATAGCCGATGAAGGAAGCAGCAAGACTCTGAAGTAACGCGTCCCATTCAGATACCGGAAAAGGCGCTTAACTGCACCCCAATGAGTGACAGTAGGAGCGTTCATGAACTGTGAGAATTGAGTTTATTCACAACAAAGGAGATATCAGGACGACTGAAAGAGAGATACTGGAGGCCCCCAAGGGGCTGTCGATAGGCGGATGCGTCGCCAGGAGCTGAGCCGTCGGCCAGATGAAGGCGGGTGGATGCCACTGTTGGCATCTGAACAAGGTTGGATTCCAGCATATTATGACGAGTCAAAAGATCAACAACATACTTACGCTGAGAAAGAAAACACCCCTTGGAGCTGCGCAGAACCTCAACACCAAGAAAGTAGCTTAGATCACCCATGACTTTAAGAGAAAATTTAGTCCCAAGAGAGTCAATCACACGGTTCAAGAAGGCAGAGTCATTACCAGTCAATATGAGATCATCAACATATACCCAAAAATAGGCTGTAATACCCGAATGCTGAAAGACGAAGAGCGAAGTGTCAGAGGTAGTGTTGACGAAACCCATAGCCAAAAGGCATTGGCGGAGCTCACTGTACCATGCCCGGGGTGCCTGTTTGAGACCATAAATAGCTTTCTGTAACTTACAGACATAATATGGATAGGCTTTGTCAAGAAAACTCGGTGGTTGTGCCATATAGACATCCTCTGTAAGCCTCCTGTGGAGAAATGCATTGTTCACATCCATTTGACGAAGAGGCCAGCCCTTGGATACAGCTATACTGAGAACCAAACGCACAGTTGCCGGCTTAATAACCAGACTGAAAGTCTCCTAGAAGTCGACACCTGGTCGCTGATGAAAGCCTTTCGCAACAAGTCGGGCTTTGAACTTATCCCCATTACCGTCAAGCTTTCATTTGATATGATAAACCAACTTGCAGCCCACAACATTCTGTGAAGAATCAGGTGGAACAAGATCCCAGGTGTCATTCCATAGCTGACCATCAAACTCCAATGACATAGCAGCACGCCAGCGCTCATCAGACATAGCACTAGACAAAGTCTGAGGTCTGTAACAGCTGGAGATGATACAGCAGACATACCAAAATTCTTGTTGGGCGTAAAGATGCTATTTTTGCTGCGAGTTTGCATGTGATGAGCACCCTGAGAGGATGAAGGTGGCGGCATAGTGGGTGTAGCGACGGCGGGGGCCGCTGGTGGTGTCGTAAGAGGCGCTGGTGGCTCGGGCGTTGGCACCGGCAGTGCATCCGGTGAAGGATCGCTAGTGGGAGCGGCGCAGGTACTGGCGGAGGCAGCGGAATGACTTCTAGGGTGACCGGAATGGGTGCGGGTGGAGACTCGGGGTTAGACAATTTGGAGAACGGGAAGATATCTTCATGGAAGGTGACATGACGCGAGACGAAGATTTTAGACGTTTGAGGGATCAATGCATAGATATGCGCTTTGAGTAGATGAGTAGCCGAAGAGGACACATGCACGAGATCTGGGTTCCATTTTGAGTGAGGTCTAGGGCCGAAGTCAAGGGAAGCATTGATAGCCGAAGACACGCAGTTTGGAAAGGTTGAGGCGCCTATTGAAGAGAGACTCAAAGGAGGAGAGCATCGAGAGATTTGTCTTGGGAAGACGATTAATGAGATAGACTGCTATGGCAAAGGCATAAGGCCAGTAAATGAGAGGGACATAGGCATAATGAAGGAGAGTGAGACCAGTGGAGGAGGCGCGGCAAAGGCTGGAGATGATTGTTGGATGTCGTAGCGGCCATGAAGCGCGAGGCAGAGGAGGCGCTGATCAACGTCGAGAGAGAGAGGGCTGCCGGTTAGTACAGCGGTGGCGCGGCAAGACGCCGGAGAGAGGCGATGGACCCAGAAGGTCGGCGGCGGCGGGCTGCCGATTAGTACAGCGGCGGCGGCGGCGCGGGTAGGGAAGAATTAGGGTTTCTTTGGCGATAAGCCACTGGCGTATGATACCATGTAGAGAGTTTTGGGAGAATTGATTTTCTTGTATTGCTCACAAAAGTATATATAGAGTACATAGAGGTATCAAATTCTACCAACTATAGGACTGTACAATATTGAAAGAAATCAAATCCTACCAGTTATAGGACTTGTTACAATATATGTACAAAGGACTTGTTACAAATTCGTCTTCATTTAACCTATACATATTTTTTTTAAAACTTTTACCTTGTACCAATTATTTTAAATAACTTTAGTTCACTTTCTCCTCTTCCTTCTACTCCTTCATTTTCTTTTTTCTTCTTCTACAATGATGACTTCAACATTGCTCTCTTTCTTCAGCTTTAGATAAGAAACTTCATGCACCTTGTTCCTAATTTCCAAAGGCACCGATGTGCTTGCTGCTTTGTTGGTCACTCGGAAGAAATCAATATCGATGAGTTAAATGAGAGGAATGCATCTGAACAGATGATTCAATTGAGAAAAGATGCCTCACAAACAATGTCTTAACATTAACGATTCTTGATCAAAAATAGCAATAGCAGGACATGGGACCTAAAGCAATTTCTTAGTGACTTTTGCCATTATAGAGAAGCTTTTGTAATGAAAGGGGATTAGTATATGTACAAAGGATTTGTTACCTATATTTGGGCTTATCACTTTTTCTTCACGCAAGGAAAACCAGATATTTCATGATCCTTCTCTTTAATAATCAAACAAAAACTGATCATACCTGCAGTTGAAGTCTTTCCCCAACGTAGTGGCAGCTTCTTCCAACAACTGAACTACTCCAACTTTTTGCGAGCTATGCAATTTGTTTTTTTTAAAGGCTAGAGCTGAAGTTTCCCAATTACAACATAAAATCTTCAGCTTTAGAGCTGAAGTTTCCCAGTTACAATACAAAAATTTCAGTTCTAGAGCTGATATTTTTTCGGTTACTGTACAAAAATTTCAGCTCCAGAGCTGAAGTTTTGCAGTTACTACACAAAAACTTCAGCTCTATAACTGAAGTTTCTCAAATACAACACAAAAAGTTACAACATAAAAACTTCAGCTCTAGTTTCCAATTACAACACAAAAATTTCAATTCCAGAGCTGAAGTTCGCCAGTTACAAAACAAAAATATCAGCTCTAGAGCTGAACTTCAGGCCAGGCTACTAGAATGATGAAGTTTTGCGTGATTGCCTTTGCTACTTCAGCCCTGTGTGCTGAAGTTATACGAAAAAACAGGTACGTTTGCAACTTTTTTCGCTAAGCGGGCACAAGTTAAAATGTGACACAAAAAACGGGTATAGATGCAAACCCCCGAATTGATTTCCTTCTTTTCCTTAAGATATTATTAATTAAATAATATTTATATATAATTATTTAGAAGAATATTTTGGTAATTCAACTATTCAATTTTGGGGTTCCCACTTTTATTGTAGTATAGATAGATAGATAGATATACTAATTTGTATATATTTATGTACATACGGAGGCGGAACCAGGATTTCGAGCTTTTGGGTTCGGAATTCTAATCGCTAATGCTGGGTTCTAAACTAATCATTTATACATATATAATGAATTTTTTAAGATAAAAACATGATTCGAATCAAAGTTACTGGGTTCGACCGAACACGGTCCTAACACTCTGCCTCCTCTGTTGTATACATATATGATTATGTCACATACATTACTTGTGTACATATATAACATATACCATCAACATTTGGAGTAATATATCGTATATATACTTGATGTATAATAGATTTTCCCTTTACATTTGCACTGATATACAAGATATATTATTTTATACACATTATATCAAATATACTATATCTTTTGTGTGAACTATGAAGTATACTAATATCACGTATCTTTTTTTAGTAACTAACTCATTTTTATTAATAACCAAAGAAATATTTACCATCTCATATCTTAGCTCATACAATTAGCTATCTCATCTAGCAACTACAAGATACTAAACAACCATTTCCGACTAAGTTACAATATCTAGCTATTGAAGAAATTCCACAATAGCAAAAAAACCTATTCAAACTGACGACTATGTAGATAGGCTTTGGCTCCAAAAAGCACACGTACGTTTTATATGTAAGCTATAAAACGTACATATAAAATGTCAACTCTGAGCTTCCTTTCAATCCAAATCTGATGCATAGCTTCTGCAAATACCAGAGTGAAGACTTGCGCCTGGTGAGATTTACCTTTACAACCGGTGATGATCTATTGGTTATGTTGCTGCCAATATCTGTTTCTAGGACATTGAAGTTGCATCCATTGAAATAGTTTGATAAAAACACTGTTAGTGTATTCACCCTTCCAAAATAAGTGTTCTCTATTTTCCTCATGCCTTTGGCATAGCAGACATTGAGAATTTAAATTTTTGTCGTGCAGCATTGTTAAACAATAAGCTTTTCCAATCCACTCGACTGTAATCACCAAGTAGAGTCAAGTATATTTGCAGGATTAAGTTTTTCTTGAGTGATTGTGTATACTGTTGATTCTTTAAAATTGCCTTGTCCTCAAATACTTTCATGACCATCCAACAAGATTGTTGTGGTGATGTCCAATTGGTGAAGTGATGCCCATTGATATAGTAGGTGTGAATCCATTGAATCCACAATTTGCGCTGCTTATGTGCCAGATCCCGTCAAGTTTTGTCTATTTCTGTAGGATTTCAAATCCTTAGATTGGTGATATTGAGTCTTCCTCCATCCTTGGGTAGACACATTCTATCCCAAGCAACCAAAGCTTTTTTTGTGATTACACTACCATCTGACCAAATATAAGAATTTGCATATTCCTTCAATCAATTTAACCACTTTGGTAGGTATCACAAATAGTTGAGCCCATCTAAACAAAACACTCTGCACTAACTGTACCCTTCCTGCATGAGCAATATCTTTGCAGTCCAAGAAGTAATCCTTGAAATCATCTTATCAATAAGAGGTTTTCACTGTAGTATACTTAGTTTCTTTGTTGATAGTGGAACTCTATGTTATCTGAAGAGTAATTATCCAGGTGTGAATCCTAATTGCTGCAGAATCTGCTTCTTATATTCTGTAGCAACTCCACCAAAGTAGACTTTACTTTTGTCCAAGTTTTCTTGCAGTCCAGATAACTGTGATAATTGTAGAAATTTCTGTTGTATTGTCTGCATAGAATTGATATCACCTCTGATAAATAGCACTAGATCATCAGCGAAGCTATGGTGAGTTATCCACAACATGGCACATCTAGGATGATGCTTGAATTCTCTATCTTCCTTTAGACAGTTAAAATTTCCGCTCAGGAACTCCATTACAATCGCAAATAAGAAAGGTGATATTGGATCGCTTGTCTTAATCCTTTAGCAGCATTAAAGGTAACTGTTGGCTCACTATAACAATGATGGAATAGTTGACTGTTTGAATACACTCCATTATCCATGAGGTAAATAACAAAAAAAATCTCATCTCTTCCCTGACTTGTTTTAGCTTAGGTCCCCTTTTGGTTGTTAGTATGGTAGTTAGTGCTTGTTATTATTGCATGCGACTGTATTTATGTTTCTTATGTTTGCATAATTATTTACGTTATTTCTGCGGGATTACTTATGCTTTATTATTTTGTTTTGTCTTGCTTTGGTTCCTAATTTTGTCTTTGTTCCAATGCAGCTTTCCATTTTATCCTATGCGTCGAGGGTCGTTTGGAAACAGCCTCCCTGCCCTTTCGGGTAGGGGTAAGGCTCGTCTACATAATACCCTCCCCAGACCCCACCTGGTGGGAGTATACTGGGTAGTTGTTGTTGTTGTTGTTGTTCCCTGACTTGCTTTCTATACGGCCACTCCACATAATCATATGCTTTCAAAAGGTCTATCTTCATCATGCATCAAGGAGAAATATGTTTTCTAGAGTAGGCCTTCACTAGCTCATGAGCTAGGATTATATTGTCTGCAATTCTTATCCCTAGAAAGAATGCAGCCTGAGCTTCATTGATATTACTGGGAATGATAGCATATAGTCGAACAACAAGAACTTTATTTATGATCTTGTATAGCATAGTACAACATGCAATTGGACGAAACTCCTTTACTATTTTACGTCTGGCAGTCTTGGAAACTAATGTGATGGCAGTGCAATTGATAGCTCTGTACATCCTGCTTGTAGAAAAGAAATCTACCGCACTTTCTAAGACTGTCTCTTTGATAACAAGCCAAGCCTTTATGAAAAACAATGCATTGTAGCCATATATTCCTGGTGCTTTATATTCTCCAATGGATCATAATCCTTCATAAATCTCTTTCTCAGTTTGATCTTTACATATATATATTCTCTGTTATTGTGAAAGGTTTGGTCCTTTCTGCATAACCAACTTGTTTATCGCTGGTATTGAGTGAGCAGCATTCCCCATCACTGATTCATAGAACTCAACAATCTTCACTTTTTATAGCTTTCGGGTTAGTTAGTCTACATCCTACAATTGGCTATAGTTCATGAATCTGTTTTCTGTGAACTCTTTCCTTTATCACAACTGAAAACATCTTTTATTCGAGTCTCCAAACTTTATCCATTTAGTTCTAGCTTTTTGTCATAAGGCTCCTTCTTCTAGCAAAGCCCATTTTTCTAGGATATGGATAAGATTCCACTCCTCTTCAGTCATCTCATTGGTACACTTAGTATTGATGATCTTTTTAATTATGAGAAACTCGTTCCTAGCCGTATCAATCTTTTGTATGATGAATTTAACTCTTCAATATTAAGCTTCCTACGAAATGGTCTGAGTTTCTTAATTTTCACCCAGATGTCCTGTATTTTCCACCTATATATTCTTTGACTCCACAATTTACTTACCATACTGAGTGAGTTTTCATGATCATCCCATACATTGAAGAACTTAAAAGGAATTATCCTGTGGCCCCTGTCTACTGTGAAATTCAAGCTCATACGGGTATGACCAGATACAAAATGAACATAATACACAGTAGTGATGTGTCCCCTCTGTATCATCCATTCATAGATTCGAAACATTCTATCGATTCTTCTCTAGATTCTGCACATTCCATCTTATTTGTTAGTCCAAGTGTAGAAATCACGTTCCTCTACGGATTCATTAATAGCTAACTCTTGGACACATTTTGTTAAATCATGAATCTCAGCAAGGTTTACTGGATTTTGATTGATCTTACTTGAAGCTGCAAAACAGAGTTGAGAGCTAATCCAATGACCCCATGTCCGATCTCAATAATATTATCCCACAATTGTTTCATCTGCTCAATAGTGTTGAATCTGCAGACAATAGTAAGGAGACATTCCTGATCTCCTCTGATTCCATTAACTAAGCAATGAACATCTTGTGCTTCTGGTCTAATTAGATTAACTTTATAATAACCCTGTTCCCACATTATACATATTCCCCCATAAGTTGCACATGTGTAATTGTGCAAACCTTCCTAATCAGGGGTAATATGGGAGCATACTTTCATTATATTATGTTCCTTATCTCGAGTTTCTATGATATCGGCAAGATTGATGTTTCCAATTATAAGATACTTCGTAAGCTCTTTCTTCTTGTACCATTTATTAATGCCCCTGACATTCCATATTAGCCAAGTCATAAAGTATTGTAAGTGCCCTCAACTTTGTCATGAGGTAGGGAAGATCTCACACTGATACTCGTAGAACCTTTATGAAGACTATTTCTATAAATAGGAGATTTCAGTAAAGGAAAATTTTCTAAGTTTATCACTGGACTTTCAACCTCATTCTCTTAGCATTATTTTTAGCAATCTCTTGAATCTTTCTAGTCTTATGTGCCAAGTTAGCTTCCTGAGTCACTACAGCTAAGCTAACTTGTTCCAGTTGTTGTGATGTGGGAGTTTGTGGCTGATTCACTTTGTTTGTAGTTTCAACCCCAACTGGTCCTTTAGTTCTCTATTCATATGATACTTTTTTTTGTTCTCTTCTTTGTTTTGGATGCTCATCCTGTTGCATCTTAGGCCATTGTTTAGTATAACATATGCACAATATTAGGCTTCCTCTCATGCACCAGCTACTGTTGAATTTTTCTGCCTCTATGATCCATAACACTTATCTCTGTCGGCAGGGTCTTTGTTACATTAACTTCTATCAGCATCCTCGTATTGGAGATTCTTATTTGCTTAGTAGTACATTCATCTACAAATAAGGGTTTTTCAATTACACTGGAAATCTTGCTTAAAGATTTACTACCCCAAGAATTCATAGGTAGCTTAGGGAATATAACCCATAGAGGGATCTCAGCTAAGAATTCCTGACTTAAAAAATCTGAATCAGGTATCTAAGGCTTTATAATTATTGGTTGATTGTTAATGGTGTGTGGCCCCTCATGGAATACTTTGTGCATTTCCACCATCAATTGGAACTTAATCAAATAATAGCCTTTATCATCCAAGAGCAGATCAGGTTCAATAATATCTAACCCGCGCTGTGAAATATACCTTTTTATTGCATCGTAACCAGGATTGTCCCTAATTATATATGCAATCATCGTGGCACTCTATTTCTCGTCCTCTTCCACCACATCCTGGAGTTCTAGTTGCACAACTGATTGTCCATCAACAATTTGTGGAGGTATGTACGAAAATGCCATACCGTGTGTAGCTGCTCGATTCGGCTGAAACAAGTTCAACTAGGTTTTTGGCCCATCTCTGCTATGCGTGGAGATTACTGTTAGAATTGGTGCAGCAACAATATTTGGTATAGTTGCTTCAATACTGCTTGTAGGATTTTTTTGCTCCATAGGGCTAGTGCCAAACTTTGGATCTAAGTTCTCATTTCTATCATTGCTCAGTTCCATTGTATTTCCCATTTCTTTGATAAATTATTTTCATCTTTACTCTGTATAGGGTTAGCCATGGCTACTGTTCCACTGGTTTTCTCTCCAGATCTGATTGCACCAGCACTATCAGTTTGGCTTAATGTCTCCTTTACACTAAGCCTCAATTTTCTGCTCACTCCAGTACCAGTTGAAGATCTTTCTTCACTCGTAATCATCTTCGTAAATTGGTGCTCCAGTGGTATCGTCTCCTTTGATTGGGGTGGAACCAAATTTTTACGTTGAGAGCTAGAGCTTACTGAGCTTTCAAAAGCAATAATCAGTGATTCTTTGTCCTTTCTCGTCCGTGACCTCGGCCTCTTTCCATGGCAGCCGCAACCAGCGTACATTAGTTAGCGCCGCTGAGAGCATGAGAGAGAAGATGACTATTTGGATTTTATATATATATATAGACACACACATACACCATAGATCAAGCTAGGTTCCGTTTTTGGGATTAAAAAGAGCATTGGAAATATCAAGAAATTTTTCTAATTGCTCGGAATGGAAAGATAGGAGAAAAGTGGTTGAAACGTCAACTGGTAACTCAATTTGAAATATATTAATATAAGAGATTTTTACATATATATACCATATAGCAAACTTTATTACCACCCATGTTTAAGGTTTGTGTTTATTACATTTAAGTATACCACCTTTCAATTTATGTACCAAAATTCTATTTAAGGTTTAATTATCAACTTATTAATTATAGGCTTGATTTGTAGAACTGAAAATCTTTTCAGATTTTATTGTACATCTTTGTTCTCTCTCTTACAAACAAAACCCACGATTTTCTCCCCCTTTTTAATTACCCTCCCCCACGTTTTTTTTTTACCAAAACCGATCTCTCTCTCTCTCTCTCTCTCTCTCTCTCTGCTTGAATTTCATCCGCCATTGTCGAAGCTTGAACAGTTTCAGATCGAGAAGTTCTTCTCAATCCACCATACTTTCAGTCCATAAAATTGTATCAGAGCCAGAAACCCTCTACAAAACCGATTTCTCTCTCTCTTTGCTTTAAAGTCGGATAACATGTCAGTTTGTATGTCCTTTGGCGTGTAAACAGTCTTAGGATCACAATACTTTGGAACGACAATGCTACCAACTATTGTTGCAGTACATTTGCGCTGTATGAATGTTTCGTCCATTCGGCAGCATTTTTGTTCTCGGCTAAAACTTCTTATCTTGAACAATGAAGAATCATGAATTGACGTTGCCTTGAAATGCCATTTGCAGTTCTCAGCTACACATACAAGCCAGTAGCTACAAAAAAATCCAATTTTCAGACATATTTATTAAAAACTACAATTAACTACAAATTGACTACAATTAACTACAAACTGACTACAATTAACTACAAACTGACTACAAGTAACTACAAACTGACTACAATTAAATCATTATTGACTACAAGTAACTACAAACAGACTACAATTAACTACAAACAATTAACTGCAAACTGACTACAAGTAACTACAAACTGACTACAATGAACTACAAACTGACTACAAGTAACTACAAACGGACTACAATTAACTACAAACTGACTACAATTTAACTACAATTTGTATAAACAAACCTAGCTTCAATAATCTGGAATCTGGAAGAACTACAATTTGATTGACTATCACGCTGTAAATTCTGATTTTCGGTATTTGATGTAGAAGAATGAGAGATTTTCGAAACTGAAATCTGGAAGAACTACAATATGATTGACTATCACACTGTAAATTTTGATTTTCGGTATCGGATGTAGAAGAATGAGAGATTTTCAAAACTGATGGCTACGTATGAGAGATTCACGTAGAGAGATTTGCGCTGGGATTAGATCTTTTAAGGTTTTAAAAAGATCATTTAATTAAGACAGAATCAAACATTAATTGGGATGCTTAAAATCTGGCGCTATTTTAGGCTATAAAATCAGCCAGATATGGTTTGGTACATTTTTGGTAACGAAAACATGGAATATGCGGGTAATAACTAAACAAGGTACAATAATGGTAATAAGGTTTGCTATATGGCATATTTAGGTAAAAATCCCTTAATATAAAGTGCGTAGCAATACTACTTAGATTGGCCCCAAAACACAAATCCTGCAAGAGAAAAAAAAGTCACACCAAATAAACGCAAACCTTAATTCCATATTGAGTGTTGCGACCCAAAATCGACCGCAGTGACGTGAAACTGCAGCAACCTTAACTTAATAGCCCATCACAGTAACAATATGTTTGAAAATAAAACGGAAGCACTTAACAATTGGAAGAAACCTTTTTGAAAGGTAATAAATCCTAAATTCGATATGATATAGCCCAAAACCAGGGTGTCACTGAGTACATGAGCATCTAAATAAGAATACAGTTCACTGCAGTGTATAGAGAAATAAGCTGAAAATACGATAAATAATACAGGATGAGAGTCAAGGCCTACGAACGTCGTGTATCTACCTCGATAGCCTCCAAACT
The DNA here is from genome assembly GCA_034376525.1 of Nicotiana benthamiana. Lineage (NCBI taxonomy): Eukaryota > Viridiplantae > Streptophyta > Magnoliopsida > Solanales > Solanaceae > Nicotiana > Nicotiana benthamiana. Next base: position 73,237,362 of record CM067338.1, on the reverse strand, counting down.
ATGAAAGCTCGGGGTAGGCGTTTGAGTAGTTCGGATTGCATATACAATTTTTGTTTGAATTTTCAGTTTTCGGATTAATGAAATGACAATCCAAATCCAATCTAAATAAGTTTAGATTGGATCATATTTTTTATGTTCGATTTTTTATTAATCGGTCTGGATATTATGGATTTTGGTTTTGAGCTTCTATGTTTAGATGTCTCTTCTTTTTACAAAATAAATATCCAAATGATGTGCTCATGTTCAATTGCCTGAAAAATTCTTTATTCTCACCGCGATAATCCAAATGAAATATTAAAGTAATAAAATTATTATATAATTTAAAAAAAAAATAGAGACGTTTATATGATAGATAAGAAGTAGAAATAGTAAAACCATGTCCAAATAGAAAGTATTGTCATAGTAACTCAATAATTAATATTAAATATATATGATACTTTAAATCTAATGGGTAGGATATTGAACGTATTACTATTGACATATGGATAATGGACTAAATATAAAGTGTAACAGTATTCGATTTTCGGATATCTAAAAATTTGAAGTAACAAATCCAATATCCAATCCAAAATCCAAAAATCTTAAAAAATAAATCCAAAATCCAAACCGAAAATCCACGAAATTTGGATTTCAGTTTGGATTTCGGGTTTGCCCAAGTATGCCCACCTAAAGGTGTTTATCCGGCCGGGCTGACATGCTAACAACCCAGGTCAGCCCGGTCTAGCCCGTTACTGTTCCAAAATGTTCGGGTTAGGACGAGTTGGACGGGGGGAGGGATAGTAACGTTAAACTTTTTCAAAATGAGGAACCGAACCCGCTATAACCCGTTCTGCCCTGAACGGGTTTTTAATAGGCCACAGCCAGGTTCAACCCATTAACCCATCTTCAACATTTAAAAAAAAATATGACCGTTGCCAACGGTCAAATAGCAAAAACAACTGTTGGCCAATGGCCATTTCTGCCAAAAACAGCCACTTTTTGTAGTTTTATTTATATTTTAGGCCCCACCCCTTATAATTTGTAAATTGCAATTGTACCCTTTTAAAAAACTATAAATACCCTCTTTATTCTTCATTATTCCTCACAATTCAATTCATTTTCTCTCTAATTCTCTCTTTATAATATTCTCAAATTATTTTATGCTTTCAAGTTTGAACTTTCAAGTTTATTATTATCGTGAATTTCTAATTCAATTATTCAAGTAAAGTGTTGCATCAATTATCAAGTATCAAGTTAGCAATTAAAGTTTGTGTGATGACCCGACCCGGCGTCTCATGAGTTACTATCACGTTCTTCCTATTTTCTGCTTTCTTATGTTTCATTATCGGTATTGGGTGAATTAGAATTTATTTGGAGCGATTTTGATAAAAACGAGGCAATTAGTCTCTTTAAGAGAATGTTAGTTTGGAAAAGTCAACCGGGAGTTGACTTGTTAGTTATAAGGCTTGTAATTGATCTTTGATGATTCGGTTAGTTTTGGGGGATGATTGAAGTCTTACGATCACAATCAGAAGTAATTTTAGAGGTTCGGTGAAGAAGTTGGCCTATTTTGGCGAAGTTAAAATTTTTACAATTTCCGGTTGATAAGCGATATTTTGATCCGGAAGTCGGAATGGAATTTTAAGAGTTGTTGTACCTTCTTTATGTGATTTTGGACTTGTCTGCAACATTTGAGGTCATTCGGACTTTGAGTCATTTCTCAAGCCCAGGGCTTCCCCAACACACCCAATTCGACCAAGACACCCAATTGCACTGCTAAGGCAAGATTTTTGAAGTATTTTGAGTTGACTACTACTCCCAAACGCTTATATTAACATGGATTGATCTTAAAAATCCTTTGATTTTCAAGAAATATTTTCAAGAACTCAAAGGAGGGTTTTGCAAGATTTCTTCCAAAGGGTAAATCCTACACCTTAGACATACATATATTGATATATAATGGAAATGTGAGTATGAATCAATTACTACAATTTATAGTATGGTTGTTAGAAGCCATAAATTCCCAAAATAAATAAACATGGTAGGGATTTAAAGGTATTTATTTGATGGATTTTTTATTGGTTTGTGTGTGAATGGTTGATCACACATGCGATGTTAGGAGTATAAATTGTTAATGAGTAGTAATAGGATGAATGAATGGTTAATGGTGATAGTTGGAGGAACCAATACTATGGTAATGAAGTGTAAATATATATATGCCTACAAGGTGTTTGATAATATGCCTAAATGGCATAAGTTATGGAAATTATTAATAACATTGGCCTATTGAGTGTTGTATTGTAGATGGAAGTTACATGACAGTATTACATCATTGTAGTATCATTAAGGGGACAAATTTAAGATATGCATGGCTAAAAACCCATCTTTTAGAATTGAACTTCATTGATGCTTGTGTGATTTTTAGGAAGATTAATCACGCGAGGAAGCAAAGTTGAAAGGCAAGGGCATCGCAGAGTAGACTTTTGGCCGTCTTGAGGTGAGTAGTTTGTATAGATGATGGCCTGAGGGTTTGAAACCCTGATTTATCACATCGTGATGCTATGTTAGGGTGTGACTCGCACCCCATGGCAGGTGCGGGATCGTATATGATTGGGGATTGTCACTTGGTCCATCCCTAGAGCTAAATATAATTATTGGCAGCTGATATGCGCATTGTATTATTGATAATTGGGCTTATTGCCATGTTTGTGGCCTTGTGCATTCTGTAGCATCCGTCTAGGGTGAATATCTTTTTGATAACATAATTTGCATGATCATTGATCTCTGTGATGTGATTAATCGATGTTATAAAACACTATGTCACATTTGCTGAAGTTAAATTAACTAAGTTATATTTCCTTAGTAATTGGAAAATGAGAATTTAATTGAATCTATTGTGTGACTTATTTTCATAGTGTAGACTGAGCATGGATCGGGCTACATGCCGTAGCGATTATCATATATTGACATTGAGGCCAAGAGCTTGTTTTATGCCAATACCTGGATGATATTGCGCTTGGGCTTAAGGAGTCCCTCCGGAGTCTGTACACACCCCCAGTGAGCACCGTCGACATTAAGGGGTCGGGCTACACGCCGCATCGGTTTCATGTGCATGTCATTGCATATTATCTTAAACTTGACTGTTATATTTGATATTGCTTTGCTGTTAGTTCGTAGCTAAGGTATATGACGGTTATTTTTAGCTTTGCTTTGTGGCATTTCATGGATTTCTTACTTTCAGACATTATATATACTTATTACTCACTGAGTCGGTAGTACTTCCCCTATTCCCTGCACCTTGTGTGCATATTCAGGTACACCAGAGGTTTAGCTGACACTCATAGTCTCCAGATAATTTCCAGATTCGTTGAGGTAGCTGTTTGACATTCGTATGACCTTACTGCTATTCATATTTCAGTTTATTATTATTATTATTATTATAATAATATACCGTTCCAGAATTTTATATTTTCATTCAGATATTATTATCCAGTTTTGCTTAGAGGCTCTAGACTCGTGACCCAGATATTTTGGGGGTGATTATTCCGATTTCAAATTTTCTTCATATTCCTCCATTGATATTATTGGATTATCATTCAGAAATCATTACATTGTTGCCTAAAACTGTCAGTTTGAGATTTATTATCGAAATAAGAGCGAGTGATGGTCAGGCTTGTCTAGCTTTAGGGTTGTGCGCCATCACGACCAAGTTTGGGTCGTGACAAGTTTGTATCAGAGCCTAGGTTAGTATGCTTCGCGAGCAATGAGCCGATTTAGTAGAGTCTCGCAGATCAGTACGTAGACGCCCGTATCTATCCTCGAGACGCTATAGAACCTCTAGGAAATACTTCACATCCTGGAAATCTTATCGTGCGTCCTTGATTTAGCTTGAAAAAGTGACTCTTGAAATTCTTTCAACGTGTTCACATGCGCTTATGAGCACTCGGTATTATATGTACTTCGGTGGCTTGCGTTTCCCCGATCGAGAGGCAAGATGTAACTTCTATGATTGATGTTGGGCTAGTCTGGAGGACTTGAGGCCTGACCTTGCCTAGGGCTTGAGCACCGAGGTCGTGATCATGTGAACAAGTGATTTAAACATAGATGTTAGGTATTGTTTATATTAGCCAGAATGTCAGTTTGGTATCTGTGTGATGAGTATGTTGGTGTTGTGTGGCATGTCTATATGACTTAGAGGTGTCGAGATAGGTCTACTAGATGATACATAAACTACTGAGCGTATGATTTCTATTGTGATGGGATGTGTAGCCCCGAGATATGGGTGCGTGGAGAATCTTTTCAGGTCTCCTAGTTGAGAGCGAAGTAAATAGCATGTTAGGGGTTAAGTTCAGACCCGGGAAGATTAAATGACCATGTAACGTATATGATGGTGGAAGGCAGGCTGCAACACTGAATTGAGGCGAAGCATGTGGGATATCTCATGCGGAGTTTCCTTAAGTGGTATGATCCTTATGTGTAATCGAAAGGTATTCTCTATGTGTTATGATTCAAATAGGTGCGAAGCATGCCCATGTATCAATTTTGATAATAGAATACATGTAGTATTGAGATTAATGTTGTTGTTGTAAATTATAATGCTTTGTCAAGTTGTGGACGTGTTGTTAGGATGGTTTTGCTGACTCTCTGGCAGGTGGATAGGCTCAATTATAAAGGAAACTCTGCCGAAATTTTTGAAAAATTTGGGACTTAGTAAAAATTTTGTCGCCTACAGAATGGACTTATCTATTCTGTGAATGAATGGAAGAATTGCGGAAGGGTTAAAAAAAATTGTAGAAGAGTTAACATTTCTAATGATTTGTGTTTCCACAAGCTTATGAAGGAGTGAGTATAATCTCACCATGGTATTACTGCATCAATAAAGTATATGTGTTGTGATCTATAGCTTCGAGCCAAGTTGGGGAGCTTGCTATTGGTTAACTGATTGTACAGTTACCTACTATGTTTGCTCCGATTTCATGCATGCTGGTGAATAAGTTCATTTTATGGAAACTGGGCCGAGAATGGCATGAGTGAAGGAAAAACCTTTTTGTTTTGACAAGATGTCATGAGATCGGATGAGCAGGAGATAAGTTTCGATGTTTACGGTAAGTTGGCATTGTCTTCAGCGTCTCCTAAGATTGGTGTTTGTAATAAGGGTTTTTACTCGTGGTTAATGATTCTTGATCTCTCTTCAACGTTTATGCGACCGGTGATTTGGAGGTACGCTCCAAGTATTGTTGTGGTATGTTGTGGGGGTATATCTCACGAAGGATTATATAAATGTGGCATGTGATCACTGGATTGATTAATGGTGTAAACCAAGTATGAAGTTTTTGATAGTGTCGTTAAATTGAAGATTCATGCCTAGAGGGCACTTCGCATATTGCGTTGTGAATTGGGGAGGATTACTCTGACTGTGATGGTTGTTCTTGTGTGTTATGAACAAATTGGAAGTTATTATACACCTCTGAAAGGTTATCAGACTAGTTCAGTGTGATCAGAATCGGCTTGAAGTCGATGGATAGATTTAATGTGAATGATGTCTATATATCAGGCTAGAATGGTGCATTTTAGTTATGCGGTCCTCATAGAGGAGTAGCTAGGTTGATGCCTTATTGTCAGATATCTCGCATAGTGATGCATTACGCTGTGTGATTTGTGAAATGGCTCGAGAAATTTCTTATGTGTTGAGAATCCGCGTAGGAATGACCGATACTCAGTATGTTTATGACCGATACTCAGTATTTTATTTTAATGAGAAAATTTGGCTTTTCTCCTTATGTAAGATGTATGTATGGATTGGGTGGCACGCCGGCATGGGTATGTTATCTGGATCAGGTTGCGCGCCACAACAGCGTGATACTAAGTATTGTTTTCTATATGCTATTTCCTATGGCTTGCTTCCAATTTTCTAAGCAAGGTTTGTATTAGTGCGTGGGATTTGTAATTCCTTCCAGAGTTCGTTTTCCTTTTGTGACACGTTCGAATTATTATCCTATTGGCATATTGGGGCATCATATGCAGCTTTTGATTATATCTGAGGTGCCTTATTGCCTGGGAAGTTTGTAATGGGTGAGACAAGATCATTGAATACAGATCAATGCAATCAAAGTATATGAAGTAAATTATTGGGCTGAGACTATTGTCTGGTTTAGGATGAGGTGATAGTTTTTTCCAAAAGAATAGACCCAATGAATTGTTGGTTCGGTAGTGTAATGAATTTATACAGATCTAATCCGTCGTGTCAGTATTGTAAGAATTTGAACAAGACATACGTGTGTCATGCAGAGCATGAAATGTTTCATGGTTTTTCTTTTAGAGAGGGTCAACAAATGTTATTGACTAATTGAGTACGTAAACGTTCCTGGTTCGGAAGGGGAGGTGAAGTCCTCATTTTACCTTAGGATGATATGGTATATGTGATATGTTGTGAAGGATTGAGAATTGCGTGTGGAAGGTCATGGTCCAGTCCTGAATGGAAATTCATAACATTCTTAGGCAGTACGGGCAACTTTGGGTGATTACAGAAATGAGCTTATGATGATTAGGGTGAATGATCTTCAGATGATTAAGGAAATTTTATTTCTAATCATAGTGATTTGTAGAGGTTACATGTTTCAGAAAAAGTCCAATGTGATTAAGTTTATGGCACTCCATAGTATTGGGGTAAGATAGGATGATGTGTGTGCTATATGGAGTTGAAGACTGGGAGTTCTCATGTACAGGCTATGTGGTGGTTATGGATCGTGTGCGTCGGTACTGTTTAATGTCTATCAAGATTTGGAGGTTCGAGTATATTTTTAATTGCTGGTCTGTTAGATTTTGTATGTGATGCCAGAATTTAGACTGGTTGTCTTAGCGTTAGGAAATTCTGAACTATTGTGCCATGGGCTATGCCGGGAATTCCATGGGTTGAGTGGCGAGTGAGTTGGATTATGTTCTATCAGGTTTGTGTAGTAGGTGTTATTTGTTTCACCGTGGGTGTAATGATTTGCTCTGGCTCCATCCATAAATCGAGCATGGTTGTATATTTTTCAGCATTGTGACTTGAGGAGTTTCACGTGGAGTAGTATTTGGATAAGATTGCGTGCTGCAGCAAAGCTGTGTGGAAACATGACCTTGCTGGTCAAATTTGTGTGCCCTATTTCTATGATGTGAGACCGGGTCTCAGCCTTGTGTTGTGGCAGTACTAGTGAGTTTGGGGTACAACTCTCTCAGTTGAGTCATTTTCATGATTTGAGTATGTTCAGACCGTTTCTTATGGGTGTGCGTATTATGCAAGCTGTGGCTCAGGCCTGTATGGGGTGTGTTATAACAACAACGCGGTGTGTTGGATTTGATGTGATCATTAGTGGTAGTGATGAATACAAACAGAATCCATATAGGCTTGTTAGGAGGATAATATCGAGGTTCGACTCGAAAATCAATTGCGATATTAGGAAAAGAGGAATGACTTCATAAATGGTTGATTTGAGAAATGCTTACGTTTTACCGCATGTTTTATTTATAGTTGGTAGTATATGAAAGTGTTGGAATAAGACTTTAGCTAACAAGAGGTTTCCTATCGGTATTTGTTTATTGTGGGCAACTGCTGTGAATAGAGACTATCATTCCGAGTGTTGGATTGTGGGATTATTACAGTTGGTTCATGTTAATTCTGGGTATGATTTCGAATAGTTCAATGTGGGTCTATGGTTTATGGTCTAAATGGCGGTGAAATTTCATTTGTATTGTATTATCAGGCCTAGGTGAGATAGGATAACGTGAGTTCATTCCCGAATTTATACATGGCAAGGTTATTCAACAATTGTTGGGCTTTTGGAACAACTCTAGGCACGTTCGAGGAAGAATATTTTTTTATGTTGGGATAATGTGAAGACCAAAAACAGCGTCTCATGAGTTACTACCCCGTTCTTCCCATTTTCTGTTTTCTTATGTTTCATTATGGGTATTGGGTGCATTATAATTTATTTGGAGCGATTTTGATAAGAAACGAGAGAATTAGTCTCTTTAAGAGAAGGTTTGTTTGGAAAAGTCAATCGGAAGTTGACTTGTGAGTTAGAAGGCTTGGAATTGATTTTCGATGATTTGGTTAGTTTCGGGGGATGATTTAAGGCTTAGGACCGCAATCAGAAGTAATTTTGTAGGTGCGGTGAAGAAGTTATCCTATTTTGGCGAAGTTAGAATTTTGACGATTTCAGGTTGATAGGCGATATTTTGATCCAGAAGTCGAAATGCAATTCCGAGAGTTGCTGTAGCTTCTTTATGTAAATTTGGACTTGTCTGCAACATTTGAGGTCATTTGGACTAGTTTTAGTGTGTTTCGGCATTAGATGTGGAAGTTAGAAGTTTCAAAGTTCTTAGGCTCTAATCCGATGAGAATTGGTGATTTATATGTTGTTGGATGTTTTTTTATGGTTGGAACCAGTTCATATGATTTTTTACGATGGGTTTGCACTTTTGGTTGAGGTCACGTAGACCTCGGGGTAATTTCGGATGGCTAATGGGTACTTTTGATGTCCGAGAAATCTCATAATAGACGAAATTGTAAATGAGTATTCACA